>OX422210.1:589712384-591045717 GCA_949130495.1 Sambucus nigra
ATGCAAATTAGTATTACCTTCTCACTCTTGTGTGAGAAGTTAGTCAATTGAGAACACATAGTGGCCGCAAAATTGGCGGTGACCGGAGCAATTTGTGTGTTGGATAAGTACTTTCCCCCAGCAGACATAAGTTTTCACTTGTTGGTATACCTATGCGATGAGGCACTTCTTTGTGGTCCAGTTAGATATTGGTGGATGTATCCGTTTGAAAGATTGATGAAAGTTTTTAAAGATTACGTCAAGAATACGCGATGCATTGCAGGATCAATTGTAGAGGAATACATCATCGTGGAGTCATCAATATATACTCGGGAATATATGCCTAACTCGGCCAACGTTGATGACACTGATGAGTTCATCGATGATGGTGGTTATGTGATGGGAAAATGAGTGAAATTAATGAGTTTGCAACATGAACAAGTAGCTCGTTATCTATTTGACACACATGAAGATGTCGAAGAATGGAAAAAGTAAGTTTCGAATATTATAATGTTTAACATTATTTTAGATTATTTTATACATGATTAATTTTGTAATATGCAGTAAATATGAAGCCTATGAGAACAATAAATGACGAAAAATAATGGTACAATCAGACAGTAAATTTAGGCTATGGTTGTCACAAGAGGTAATTATAATGAAAATGGTCGTTATATAACGTTACATTACACTCAAACTTTACAACTAATCTAATTAATTTATCTATATTCTCAGCTCTTAAAAACGGGTTATGAGACATCAAGGCTTGCTCGTCTAGCCACTGGACCCTTGTTCGTGGCACAAGAGTACAAAAAGTATCGATTGACCGGTTACGTATTCGGCGTAAAAGTGTACAAGGAAAGTACAAATGTACAGAACTCATGCATTTCATATAAGGCTCTTACTTTCTTTCGAGCGAGCGCAAAAGATTAAAACCTCATTGAAGCTAAAATGACTTACTATGGTATAATTCAAAATATATTTGAATTGAATTATAAAGCTTTCAAAGAGGTTGTATTTACTGTGACTGGGTAAGATTTGAGGATAAAAATGCTTGTAAAGTTGATCTTGTCACCAATTTGATCATGGTTGACTTGTCCAAGTTGAAGAGCAACGACCACGTGAGCGATGAGCCGTTTATTTGTGCATTTTAAAAGGTCAACCAAGTGTTTTACTCAGAGTATATCAACAACGAGCCATGTTCAATTGTCCTATATGCGCCAAAGCATCTAAATGGTAGTGTGGATGACTTGGCTGGTCCTACAGAATATCAATCCATTTTTATGATAACCAAATTTGAAACTATTTTTCAATTTGTAATAAATATTCCAATTTGTACTTTATCAATCCATTTTAATGCTTTTAATTGATTTTCACTTAATCATTTTTACTCTTGTGTAGTGTGCGTGTATGTGGGCTGTAGGGGTGGGGGTGGGGATGTTTTGGATTTTTAGTAATTGTACATATTATGAGTTAGATGTTGTTGTTTTGGAATTCGTAATTGAGGTGTTAAACAGTATAATTCATTTGGATTTTTAGTAATTGTACATATTTGATTGTCTTCTTCTAATTCATTTTGATTTGTACTAATAACAGCATTTTTTTACCGAAAATGTCTCCTTCAAGTATTAAGGCGAGGATGATGATGCTGATTATGATGATGTCGTCCGGGCTTGGTGGTAGCGGAGGTGATGAGGGATCCTCAGCTCCTAGGCTCCCCAAATATGAAAATTTTGGGATGGCCATCGAGAACAAGACGGGGCTATTAGCGAGATCCCTTAAGCTAGTAAAGACGATTATCAGCCCGGGGTACACTAGTTGGATGGAGGTGCCAAATGAGCTCAAGTTAGCTATTTGGGCGGCATTAGAGGTAATGTATTTATATTTATATTTATATGAATGTTTCAATTTCAATTTTGATTTCGATTTTGATTTCAATTTCATTTTATATTTATATTTATATTTATATTTATATTTATATTTATATTTATATTTATATGGCAATTAACATTGTATTTGTTGGACAGAAACAATCCAGTATGGATCCAAAGCTACGCGATTCCGTCTTGGAGCAGTTGAGGGTGAAACACAAGACGTGGAAGAAAAATATGCGGACCCAGTACTTTGGGAAGACTCGAGAGTCCATTATTCGAATGCGCGAATCCGTCCCACTGAAGGAGCCGATCTCATTGGTACAATGGCAAAATTTCATTTACAATGAGATCGGGGAGTGACAATTAGCATCTCGCCAATCAGGGAGGGAAAATCGGGCTAAAAAGATAGACGTGCACTACTCCGGCCGGACGTCTTACGCCGAGGTGGAGCATAGGATGATGGTAAGATTTAATTTTTCAATAATTACAAAAATATACTATTCTACATTATTTTACTTTGCAGGGCTGATATTATTTTGCATCATTTTATTTAAGGGGACAAGGAGTGGCCCTGGGGGTAGGCCACATAGGCTCGATACTTATGTGGCTATTCAGACGAAGAAGGGGAAGGATAAGGAGGTATTCCCGAGCATCGTTGCCACAATTGTAAGTAATTCGACAATTTACTTTTTGTTAATTACGTTATAATTTTTTTATTTACTTATTTAACTAATCATGTGCTTTTTGTCATTTCAGGCAAAGCTTAAGGAAGTGCATGAGTCGCAGTCTGATGCCGACAAGGCATCTTTGTCCATAGTTGTACTCAGCCAAGTGCTTGGAGCTGATCACAAGGGGAGTGAGCTCGCAGGTGGCCAAATCTAGGATCATCGGATTGGAGACGAGCGACACCCAATTGACTCGAACGGTGGACTCGCATGACATGATCTGTCCCATTTGGAGGCGACGGTCCAAGATATGTTTTCATTCATGAAGCATTCGTTGGGCGAAAACCGTAAGGGTAGAGGGAAGGAGAAGGTGGTGGAGGAGGAGGTGCAGGAGGACGAGGATGTGGACCTCACTTCTTCATCGTCGACACGTGCAGACTTTGATGATCCAGTCCCCTATTTGTCTCCCTTCGACCGACTGATGTCGACACTTGGTTGGCCGAGTGTGTTTATACTGGACATATTTGATGGCTAGAGGATAGGGAAGGGGTTGAGGGACCCGAATACCGTCCAGGGTATGCCAGTTCATGGACATTTGCTTCAAGACAACGAGTCCAAGGTGCTCATCACGCATGTGATAACCGAGAAGGAGAATTATCCATTGTTGTTGCGCGAACAATGTGGCATGATGTATATTGCTGGGTGTGTCAATTCGTATATCGTGTGTCCTACTCACTTCCTCAGAGCTAGACCTACCCCAGACATGTAGTGACATTATTTAAATTAAATTGTTTTAAGTTGATACATTTGAATTTTATTTGGATTATATCGTGATGCATTTTGTTTTGAATGTATATTTTCATTATCTCTATTTTATTTTGATATATGATGTTTGAACAGGTACAACGTTGCTATAACAGGAACAAATATACTGATGGGCTGTGGCAGTGGACATACTGCCAGTAGATTTTTTTCAATTCTTCCCAGAATTGTCACGGTCATTGACCGTGATAATTTTTTAAATATTGTCACGGGTTTGTCACGGTCCTTAACTGGGATAAAACTTATCAAGGTCAAAGACCGTGACATGATCGTGACAAGTCTACTGAATTTATCACGGTCAATGACCGTGACAAATACGTAACAACAAACGTTGTTACCCCCAGAATTATCACAGTCATTGACCTTGACAAGTCCAACTTGTCAAGGTCAATGACCGTGACAATCCGTCAGATTTAGTGTAGTGTTATTCACTGCTAACTTCCACATTCCATCTTCTCTTTTAGAATTTCTTTGAGCAAGAAAACTCATTCTCCCAAATAATGTCTTCTAAAAAAAATATCTTCTACCATGGTCTTAGACCTCACACCCATATTTGATATTGGGCCTCATATTTCACTACTTCCAGTTCACCAAGATGCGAAGGTGATGAGTTATGAGGGGGGTTTTAATTTGAATTTTCTTAGTAGGGATAATTTCGCCTCACAGCTTACTGAACAAGACCTAACAAAGATCTAAAAGACCTACTAGATTTTGAAAAGTGTCACTCTGATGGATAAAAGGCCTAATAAGAGGTACTACTCCTTAGTGTCCCATCATATTCACTTCAACGAATGTTTCCTTCACTATGGGGACAGATTCCCCTTGGCCATTCATGTGGTCAGGATCCTAAAGTCTATCTGTATAACCCCTTCTCAACTAGTAGCCAACTAGAGGATACCTTTGATGGCCATAGTATTGGGACTTTAGGCAGTCCAATGAGGGAAAGTGTGATATTTTTCAGGCCAAGTTCTTCAAGTTGTGTGGCCATCCCCGATCCCCGCCGCGGAAGGAAAAAGGATCCTTCGGGTCCCACTTGTTCCCTTTCGGGAGAGTGCTTCTGTCGGCGTCGATTTGTGAGGTGTGAAAATATAGAGAGATTTAGAGTCGCCAGTCTATTGTACACAAAACAGACAAAAGAAAAAGGGTAAGCCACCCCGAAGGATGGCATCCAAAGACATACTGGTGCGTGCGAAACCAAAATGATTCTAGAAGGGTTCGGAGGCTTAGTTACGAAATGGGAAGGTGTTAGGCACCCATTCCGCCCTTTCGGTCTCTCATGGATATTTACTATTTTCCTTTATGCTCTCCCCGTGATATGTGTGCATGTGTATATATAGAATGGAGGTAGGAATTCTCGACTTGTATCATGGAAAAGATAAAGCGAGTCATCCGCAGGAATGTGAGACTAATGTAGAAAATAGGATTTGCGCGATTTTCCCTGCGTTGATTGTTATAAGGGAACGATAACGCATGTGGAATAATATGCCACTAAGAACGAATGTATAGAATATAATAGAAAATGAGATAAAGAGAAGATATAAAATAAGAGAAAAAGTGATAAAAGGACTCGAGTCTCGGGTTTTACCCCGAGGCGCCTACGTAGCCTATAAAGGCATCAAAGTCCACGTAGTTCGCATACAAAATGAGGGGTGGGGTTTATCCCATAAATCCAAATGGATAAATCTCTTATTTGTAAGTGTGTGTGTGTGTGTGTGTGTGTGTGTGTGTGTGTAGAAAAATTGTTTTAGTTGTGAGCAAAGTGTGGAAAAAGTATGAGAATCCCTATTTGGAATTTATGAGAAAACCCTCTTTTTCTTGTTTTTGGCTTTTTATTTATTTGAAAATAGGAGATGTGCAATAATACTAGATAAAAAGTATGTTAGGGTATGTGAAATAAGATAATAAAAGTGCTTAAGTAATAAAACAAGTTATTGCAAATTTAAGAAGATTTGAAAAGAAAGGTGAGAAAGATGGACCTTCTTGGAGACTTTGAGCTTGATATTGAATGTTGAAAAGAAGCCCTTGCACTTTGATGATGATGGAGAGTGGTTAATTCATCAAGTTTGATGAAAGAGAGGATGAAAAGTGGAAGTGAAAAAGGGATTTGGAAGTTGAAATCACGCTGCCTTCGAGAGAGGTTTCTGGGAATTGCTGAGAGTGATTTCCTTCTGATCTGGGCTCTCCTTGCAAATGAGGTCAAGGCCTCCTTTTATAGGCCCAGGGGTATGCCTATCGGCATTTCCATGGTACTACCTATCGGCAGGTGCCGATAGGCAGGGTCTGGGACATGTCATTTGGCAATGCGCTTTAGGCTTTTTCGGAAAATTGGCCGTCGAGGGCAAACCGTTGGTCAGAATCGTGCACGGGTCATACCGTTGGAAAGGTATTTTAGAGACCTTAGAAAGTCCTTCGGACCTCTCCAGAGTTTGGGAGTTGACTTTGGGTCAAATGTGGCTCGGAAGCGTTTGTCGGTCCGTTGGACGGGGAATCATTCGAACGCAAATGGATCGTTCGTCCGCATGGTAAGTCGAAACCGCGCACGAGATGGACCGTTAGAAAGGTTAGGATATTTACTTCAACATTACAAAGAGTTTGACCTGGTTTGGGGAGTTGACTTTGGTCAACCGGGACCGAGAATCATTCGGTGACCTCTCGGAGTCAAACGGATCGTTCGTCCGCATGGAAAGTCAGAATTACGCACGGGGCAGACCGTTGGAAAGGGTATTCAGTCCCCTTAGAAGATTCATTCAGCCTTAGTTGATCTGAAGAGTTGACTCAGGTCAAACAGAGCCCGTGAGCGCCCGGTGGCCTTTAGGTCAGGTTTTGAACGCAAATGGATCGTTCGTCCGCATGGTGAGTCATAATCGCGCACGGGGCAGACCGTTGGAAAGGGTATTTAGTGCCCTTAGAAGATTCATTGAGTCTTAATCAAGATGAAGAGTTTGACTTTTGGTCAAACCGAGCCGGGGAGTGCCCGATGGCTTCCAGGTCAGTGCTCGGGACATGACATGGGTTTGCGGTGATGAGTGGAGGTACTAGGGACCTAAGGAGAGTTAGGGGTAACATAATGAGGTGTCTACAGATCCCCTAGATGGGTGAGTTTGGAACAAATGATAACCGTCGATTAGACACCGCATGATGCTTCTGAGAGAGTGTGACCGATTCAGAGGGTAGAGGTCGATTCTGAGGACCTAAGGAGCATGCTGGGGACGACCAAATCAAAGGGTCGAGGTCGATTCTGAGGACCTAAGGAATCAAGGGTGACCAATTCAGAGGGCCTAAGGAGTGTGTTGGTGATGATCAATTCTTCGGATGAAAGCCGAATATGCGGGCTTAGGGTAAAGGTTTGATAACCGAGATCGATTCTAACCTAATGATTGGTGACGATCGAGGACCGGGATCAATTCTGACCCAAGAGTAGTGACAACCAAGGACCGAGGTCAATTCTGACCTAACTCAGGTGATGATCCAAGATCGGGGTCAATTCTAACCCAATAGTGGTGACGAACGAGGATCGAGGTCCATTCTGACCTAATTTAGGTGACGATCCAAGACCGGGGTCAATTCTAACCCAAGAGTGGTGACGACCGAGGATCGAGGTTAATTCTGACCTAATTCAGGTGACGGTCCAAGATCGGGGTCAATTCTGAACCAAGAGTGTTGACGACCGAGGACCGAGGTCAATTCTGACCTAATTCAGGTGACGATCCAAGACCGGGGTCAATTCTGACCCAAGAGTGGTGACGACCGAGGACTGAGGTCATTATTACCTAACTCAGGTGACAATCCAAGACCGGGGTCAATTCTGACCCAAGAGTGGTGACGATCGAGGACCGAGGTCAATTTTGACTTAACTCAGGTGGCGATCCAAGATCGGGGTCAATTCTGACCCAAGAGTGGTGACGATCTAAGATCGGGGTCAATTCTGACCCAAGAGTGGTGACGACCGAGGACTGAGGTCAATTCTGACCTAACCCAGGTGACGATCCAAGACCGGGGTCAATTCTGACCCAAGAGTGGTGATGATCGAGGACCGAGGTCAATTCTGACTTAATTTAGGTGACGATCCAAGACCGGGGTCAACTCTGACCCAAGAGTGGTGACGATCGAGAACCGAGGTCAATTGTGACCTAATTCAGGTGATGATCTAAGACCGGAGTCAATTCTGACCCAAGAGTGGTGACGACCGAGGATCGAGGTCAATTCTGACCTAATTCAGGTGACGATCCAAGACTGGGGTCAATTCTGACCCAAGAGTGGTGACGACCGAGGACCGAGGTCAATTCTGACCTAACTCAAGTGACAATCCAAGACCGGGGTCAATTCTGACCCAAGAGTGGTGACGATCAAGGATCGAGGTCAATTTTGACCTAACTCAGGTGACGATCCAAGACCGGGGCCAATTCCTTGGGAAAAGAAAAGAGTTCCATTGGGGGGTAAGAATTGGATTTGGGGTTCCGCTGGGGATAAGAATTGTATTTGGGGATTTGGGGTTCCGCTGGGAATAAGAATTGGATTTGGGGTTTCGCTGGGGAATGATGAATGAGCTGGGGGAGATTTGGATCGTCCTTTGGGAGAGATCGCCTGGGGCGAGTGATTCTTCTGAAATCCGCAATTGTTTCGCACCGAGTAGCCGATGGCTGGGGAGGCTTTGTGTCTTTGATTTAAGCGGAGGAGCTGATTGTTGGGGAGATAAACTGGTTCGAGGTTGTAAACTCTGCAGAGGAGGTGATCAGGTGGTCCAGGTGCATTGCTCGAGAGGTCATTTTGGAGGGTCCCGTTTGGGGAAAAAGAGGTTTTGCCTGAAGTAGAGTGAAATTTTCTTGATGAAAACGTTCTAAATCCCTCCTTGGATTTTTAGGAATTTTCTGAGGATTTTTCAGGGTTTTCTGGCATTTTTCAGGAATTTCTGTACAAAATTTTAAGGGGGGTGCCGGTCGGCATAGACTGAGGGGTGCCATTCGGCAGTGGCACGGACTTTTGGTCTGCCTCGGGAAGGTAAGGGGTCACTGCCGATCGGTATGGAAGGGGGAAGTGCCGATCGGCATGGCGCTTGGCATCCTATATAAAGGGGGCGAATCCCCTTCATTTTTCACAGCTTCTTGCCTTCTCTCTTTCTGCAATTTCTCTCTGTGAATTGTTCTAACGTTCCGATCTTCAAGAAATGGTCGCCTTTGTGAGCACCACTTTCCATCGGGAGTGGTTGACCGTTGATGACTGGGCGAATATGGATTGGAGGGACAAGGTGCCCCTTGCTTTGGGGAATGAGAATGTTTTGTATGCATTCGAGCTGATTACGGATGAGCGGACCTTGCTGTGGGAGCCATTGTGTCATCACTCTTCGAGAGTGATTCCCGGCGGTTATGTAAGTAACTTGACCTTTGGCATTCCTTTCTTTTTGGGTGATTTTTCCTTTTTTTCTTGACCTTTGATGAGATTTCTCCTTTTTCCAGTCTGATATTTCTTTGAAGAACATGCGTTCCCACAGGACGATGGGGCTTAAGGATGTTTGGGAGCATCTCCCACCTGTGGGGCGCTGGGTGGTATCATCAGCGGGTTTTGGGATATTGGCGACTGCGCTGGATGAGACGCCTCGTTCGACAGCGGTCTTGTGTGCTTTGGGGGAGAGGTGGTGGGACACTACCCACACTTTCTATTTTGGCTTCGGGGAGATGACGGTGACTCCCATAGACGTGCAACAACTGTTGAGGCTGGATTGTGACGGGGAGCAGATAGAGGCGTATCGCTCCTTGCGGGTGAGGCTGGAGGCGGTGTATGTGGCACTTGGTGATGTGAGGAGGATAGTTTCTGGAGATTCTATCTGGTTGTCCTTGCTGAAGGATGTTTTGCTGAGCAGGGTGGTTGACATGGAGGACGGGCTGCAAGTTAGGCAGATGGCCCGGTTGTTCATCTTGTTGGTACTGGGATGTTTCATGGTGGCGTCGAGCGACGGCGTCGTCCATTTGTGGTTTCTTCCATACTTGAGGATGTTTTCTAACATCCCTCTCTATGATTGGAGGAGTCTGACCTTGGCGACCCTTTACTCTTCTTTGGATGCATTCAGTCGGTGCTGCCGGCAGACCTTTACTGGGGCCACGTATCTTCTTGAGGTATTATTTACTTTGCGCATTTTTATTTCAGGCATTCGCATTTTCCTTTCGTGCATTCGCATTTTCCTTATGCGTCTCTTTTTGCTTTTGAATTCAGACGTGGTTCTACGAGGTGATTGGGTGAATCACCCCGCTGATTGCTTTGAAGGATGATACTGTTGGGGACTTCTGCCAACTGTATCGATGGCATAAGGCCAACCGGCAGTCGAAGGGATCTCTCTCCCTGGAGGGGGTACGTCAGGTCTTGAATGACCTGACCAGTGGTCGGATAAGGTCCTTTCCTTTTCGGTCTGGGTTTTTTCACCTTCTGATCTTGTATTGACTCATGCCTGCTTGGGGATTTTCAGGTGACCTTTTATCCTTGGGGGACAGCAATTCAGGATACGGGGATGACTGGGGTTAACGCGCAGATGAGGCATTTGTTGGCGCATGAGTTTCGCCATTCCTGGTATCTCGGGGAGAGGGTGGTTCGCCAAATTGCCGGGGAAGAGGTGGTGGTGCCACCTGCACAGCCTCCTACGTCTATGAGGCGGGAGCGACAGCTGTTGGAGGATGAGAGGATCGCGGCGATGATTGGCGAGTCCTATGTGTTGTACACTGATACGACTGCGCCGTATGACTATATGGACTTTATGACGAGCTGGTTGATGGCGCCCAGTATACATGATGCCTTGTCTTTCCCTCCTGCGGGTTCGAGTCGGGCGGTGGGGTCTTCCCACAGTGGTGGTGGTCCTTCGGCCCCTGCAGCGGCGGCAACCTCGGAGGTTCCTTTCATGCGGTTGCACACTCCTTCGTACAACATTCGGCGGGCTGATGGAGGGATAGTGACGATGTTGCACCGTCCTCTTGCGATGGATCCGGAGGAGCTAGGTTTGACAGAGGAGGTCCTTCATCCTGCGGTAAACCTTTCGGTCCTTTTCCTCTTTTTGATTTCCTTTGCTTGATACTGATTCTTCATTTTCCTTACAGCAAATCCGAGTGTCGACTACCTGGCTGAGGGACATTAGAGATTGAATATCATCGGCGACTGCCCACATTCGGGATGCTGTCCCTGTTCCTTCTTGCTTGGTGCCGTCAGCCTCGTCCGGGGAAGACTCTGGCTCAGGTAGTGGGGGCGCATCGTCTCGTCGTAAGGGGAAGATAGCGCGTCGCAGGGGTGGAAGCTCTTGAGAGAGAGAGAGAGAGAGAGAGAGAGAGAGAGAGAGAGAGAGAGAGAGAGAGAATGTGGGTTCGGGCTGAGTCCTGTTGTTTTTGGCTTTTCTTTCTATTTCCTTCAAAATGATGTAACACAGAAAACAGATATATGCAATGCAATGTAGTTTTTTGACTATCTTTTATTTTAATGATGAATGAATGCATGCACATGCGCTTTTTAATTTGCTGCTGAGACCGTAAAAAAAGGAATATTTTTGGAAATTTGTGAATAAAAAGGGAAATTATATAAGGAGGAAAAGGGATTTTGAAATTCTGTTGAGAATATCAATTTTTATTTGAGTTTTCTGATTTTACAAAAGAGGAAAAAGGGAAATTTCCCAAAATGGGGGGGGGGGGTTTAACGATCGGCAAGCACCCTGACCTGCCTATCGGTAGTTCAGTCGAGTCCCATCAATTGAAAGCTTTGATTGGTACCCTCTTCAGCCTTTGGTACCTTGTGGGGTAGGATTCCCTCCGATTTCTGCAGGGATTATGTCCCTTGTGAGAGTTCTCAAGTATAAAAAGGGGGAAGGGTGGAGTTCTCTGATCACACCTTTGTATCCTCAACTGCCTACCCATTATCTTTTAGTCTTGCAAAATGGCTCTCCCTGGTAGCATTGAGTTTGTCAATTACCTCTAAGCCTTGGAAGCTATGTGCTCTTGTAATGTCGACTACGATGCTTTCAACATGCGTCGAGTCTCCTTGTGGCGCAATCGACCTTTTGAGTGGAATATGCTGATAGCGGCGGTACAATTCTGGTACCCCAAAGACCATGTTTTCCTCTTTGGGTTGGAAGAAGTTTGTCATATCTATGAGGAATTTTCTGTCATACTGGGTGTGAATCCCAGTGTTGCTGTGGCTTTACCCGAATTTTCCCGCTCTCCTAGGGATTTGTTGGCTGGGCTTCTTCATATCTCGCCTTCGACGGCCAGGTCATTGGTTGCTAGAGGAAAGATCTCCCTCCCGACGGTGTTGCAGTCCGTGCATTTGCGAAAAGTAGGTGATGATGGCTATGCTGCAGCCGTTGTTCTGGGCCTGGTTTCAAAATTGTTATTGGTGACTGTGGAGGTGCAAGTGGACCCACAACTTGAAGCCATTACTTCCTGGATGTCATACCGTCGCAATCCTGCGGCGATGATATAAGCGGAGACCCTGAATGTCCTGGATGCTTGGAGAGAAGGCCGTTCTGACTTTTTGAGGGGGAGCCCTGTGATGCTGTTCATGTGGTTGTCTGAAAGATTCTGCTTGTCGACTCCTCCAGAATATCCCTTGTCGGCTGTACCCAACTTCTTTTTGAGCTACTTCATCCTCATTGGCCTGCATGTTGAGAATTGGAAGAATTGGCTTATGGAGCATGGGGCTCGTGGGCTGTATTGGTCAGTGCCTTGGTGGGGATAGTTGTAGCCAATTCTGGAGTTAGGAGAGTATTTATATGTGTGGCTGGCTGGTCTCAGACAGACTTCTTTTTATTGCCCTTGGCGAAATCTGCGTCAATTTGGTTGGGCGCAGATCGTGCCCCCTCGGACCTCAAATTTCTTTTCGGTAGAAGATTTGACTGAGCGCCTGCGTCTGTTGCTTGGATCTCTGTAGGAGAATCGGCATCTGTCGACCCATCATTCTCAGTCTGTCGGGAAGGTTTGCCATGTCCCCAAAGATTATATGAAGTGGTTGTGGAGGAAAGTAGTCAGCAAGATGTTGGTAGTAGAGACTAGTCAAAGGTAGTTTATTTTATCTGACTCTATAGAAGGGGGTGTCGTGGTCTTTTCGAAGATGGTTAAGGCTCATCGATCCATGGAATGTTTGCGACACTCTATTCAGGCAGGGGAAACTTGGGGTCCTCAGGATGTAGATTATGAGGGTACGGGCTCTTCTGGTAGCTGTGGGTAGGACTCTTGGGGAGTTTATTTGTGTAACAGGTGTGCTTTTATGGTAATAGGGGAAAGGGAGTTATCCGTTCCTTTTCTTATGTAATCCGTACTGTAATTTCTTATTAATGAAATAAACAAGTTTCTGATCACCCAGTTGTGCCTTTAGATGAATTTTGTATTTTGAATTATCTATACCGATCGCTAAGGCATACATAATCCTTTTGTTCGAGTAGATGTTTGGAATGAACTGTCGTTCTCGGAGATAAGAAAAGAATATGTTTTTATGAAAAAGAAAGGGGTCGTGCTCATGTGAGATGTATGAGCTGTCTACGTACCTCTGGGGTTTTTGAAAAGTTTTAAAATAGTTTTTTTGTGGAGGATCAGGCCCACATAGTTCTGGGTAGAGGGAAATGAAGATTTTTTTTTTAGAATAGAAGGGGGATGGGAGGACTCGTAACGCGCAGAGATTTCAGACTAGGGGTAGAATTTCTTGAGACAGTCCAGATTGACTGGACGAGCCATCTCTTCCCCATCCAGGTCAATGAGCATGGCGGCACCGCCAGACAAGATTTTCTTAACAATGTAAGGGTCGCTCCAATTGGGCTTGAATTTCCCTCTGGGGTCCCAGATGGGTTCTATTATCTCCTTGAGGGCTAAATCCCCCTCCCGAACACCGCGGTCTTTAACTCTCTTATTGAATGAATGCGCTGTTCGGCGATGGTACCCCTGTATGTGGTAAAGAGCCTTTAATCTTCTTTCATCTAGGAGGGCTAGCTCATTAAGACGACTTTGGCACCAGTCTTCTTCATTAACCTTTCTTTCGAGCATGATGCGTAGCGAGGGTATTTCCGGCTCCACAGGGAGGACAGCTTCCATGTTGTAGACCAGGGAGTAAGGGGTAGCCCCAGTAGAGGTTCGGATTGAGGTTCGATAGCCCCAGAGGGCGTACAGGATCCGTTCGGCCTAATCCCTACAACTTTCGGTCATCTTGCTGATGATGGCTTTGAGGTTTTTGTTGGCGGCTTCAACTGAACCATTGGTCTGAGGTCGGTAGGGAGAAGATTTGTTTCTCTGAATCCCATACTCGTTGACTATTTCTGTGACTTCTGCTTCGAAGTGTAAACCGTTATCTGACACTAGCTCGTGTGGGACCCCATATCGTAGATGATATTTTTCTTGATGAATTTGGCCACCTTCTTGGCATTTAATACTGCGTATGGCTCAGCTTCGACCCATTTGGTTAAGTAATCAATGGCAACTAGGATGAACTCATGCCCATTTGAAGCCTTTGGTGTAACATTCCCTATGATTTCGATACCCCAGGTGGAGAACGGCCAGGGATAAGTCATGTTGTATGATTCCCGCGGAGGGAGATGTTGGGGATTGGAGAATTATTGGCATTTAGGGCATCTCCAAACATAGGCAGTGCAATCCTGGGCCATGGTGGTCCAGTAGTACCCCTGTCGGAGGATCTTCTTGGCAAGCATGTGACCGTTAATGTGGGGCCCGCATTCCCCACTGTGGATTTTCTGCATTATCTTTTTAATGTCAGCCCCTGCGATACAGTGCAAATGAGTTCCATCGAAATTCCTCTTAAGTAGTGCTTTATGACAGATGATGTACTGGGCAGTCAGCCTTCAAAGGGTAGCTCGGCCGTTCTTATTAGAACCCTCGGGATACCTATCGTACCTGAGGAGGCACCAAATATCATTGTACCAGTAGTTGACTAGCTCAGGATCTTCTATGGTGACGAGCTCAATGTGGTAGCAATAGGTTGGTTTGTCTTGCTTTTGAACTAGGAAGGGGGTCATAGTTGTTCCCTTGGGCATGTCGACCATGGAGGCCAAGGTAGCGAGAGCATCGTCTAGGTTATTCTTTGCTCGGGGTAGGTAATGGAAGGTGATATCTTGGAATTAGGAGGCTAACTCTTCTAATTGGGCGTGAAAGGGTTGGATCTTTTCGTCCTTGACTTTCCACTTTCTGAGAACTTGACCGATGATGAGGGCAGAATCCCCATATACATCAAGACATTGAATACCTTTCTTGAGAGCGACCTTGAGGCCCACTGTGCATGCCTCGTATTCTGTCATGTTGTTGGTGCAGGGGAAATTCAACTTGATGGCGAAGGGAGTATGAGAGTCATCCGGGGCAACCAGGAGTATCCTAGTGCCATATCCCTTTTTGTTGGCAGCTCCATCAAAGAACATTTTCCATCCGAGGTTGTCTTGGGCTGTGCAAAGGATATTCTCATCTGGGAATTCGAAGATCCAGACATTAGCTTCTTCTACGGGGTAATCCGCGAGGTAGTCAGAGATGGCTCTTCCTTTAATGGTTTTCTGTGTGAGGTACACGATATCGAACTTGGTTAGGAGCATCAACCATCGGGCCATTCGACTAGATAAGGCAGGTTTCTCAAGCAGGTATTTGATGGGATCCATTCGGGATATAAGTTTGATGGGGAAGGCGAGCATGTAGTGTCGTAAATTTTGGGTGACCCAGACAAGTGCGACACATGCCTTTTCTAAAGCAGTGTAGTTGACCTCGTACCCGGCTAATTTGTGACTAGCATAATATATGGATCTTCCTTTGTGGGAGTCTTCAAGGTATTGGGCTAGCAAAGCCCCAGCTGCAGTGTCGGTTATGGTTAGGTATAGGAGCAAAGGGAGACCAGGTTGTGGTGGCATGAGAACTGGAGGTTAGGTCTAATATTGTTTGATTCGGTCAAAAGCTTCTTGGCATGCCTCATTCCAAACCTTGGTTGAATCCTTTCGGAGGAGCTTGAAGATTGGTTCACAAATGGAGATTAGTTGGCTGATGAAACAGCTGTTATATTGTAATTTCTCAAGGAAACCTCGAACTTCTTTCTCTGTTCGGGGAGGCGGCATCTCAAGTATGGCTTTCAGCTTGGCGGGATCTGATTCTATCCCCTCCTCACTGACCATGAATCCTAAGAGTTTTCCTTTTGTGACGCCGAAGACACACTTCTGTGGATTGAGTCTCATCTGATACTGCCGCAGTCGTTCGAAGAACTTTCGGAGAGCAGGAGTATGACCTTCTCTAGTTTTGGACTTAATAATCATATCATCCACGTAAACCTCGACCTCCTTGTGAATCGGGTTGTGCAGGATGGTTGTGGCAGCCTTTTGGTAGGTAGCCCCAGCATTCTTGAGACCAAATGGCATAATGGTGTAGCAAAAGGTTCCCCATGGGGTGATGAATGCGGTTTTTTCTTGGTGGTCGGGGTGCATCTTGATTTGGTTCTATTCGGCAAACCCATCGACGAATGACTTGAGAGCATGACAGGCTGTGTTGTCCACGATCATGTCGATATTGGGTAGTGGATAATCATCCTTTGGAGAAGCTTTGTTTAAATCTCGATAATCTACACACATTCAAACCTTTCCTCCTGATTTCGGTACAGGTACAATATTGGCTAGCCACGTGGGATATTCGATCACTCTAATGAAACCTACGTTCAACTGTTTGACCACCTCTTCTTTGACCTTAAGTGAACATTCGGTGCGGAGCCTTCTCAACTTTTGTTTAACCGGCTTGTAATCTGGGAGAGTGGGGATCTCGTGTTGTGCTATTTCAGGATCGATACCAGCCATATTGTCGTGGGACCATGCGAAGATATCCATGAAATCCTTTAGCAATTCTTTGAGTTGTGCACGCTCATGCTCGTCAAGGGTGGCCCCTATCCTAATCTCGCGCAGTTGGCTACTAGAACCGAGATTAATAACAACAGTCTCTTCTTCATTAACTTGAATGCGGTTATGTTGTTTATTATTAACCTTATTTAAACCAGTTAAGAATTGTTCATTTACAAAATCATCATCATCAAAAGTTTCATTAGAATCCAAGCAGTTAATGTAAGGCACAGCAAGATACTCAAAATCTTCATGTATTTCATTGATAGGAAAAGCAGCATTGAAACCTCATCAAAAGAGGTCTCGATTACATTTGAGCAAGTATAGACAACAGTAGATAAAATAGGGTAAATATTAGGGTTAGGGGAGATTTCAAGAGGTAAAACTGGCGCAGCATGCCAGTTGAGGATAGGTGCATCCGCGGCCTTGATCAGATGAGAGGGGTCCAGTGGTGTGGTGCCTGAATGAACCATGCAGAGTGCCAACCCCAGTATCTGCAAGTTGAAGGAATCTTCAAAATCACTTTCCTCAGTCTCTTCGATAATTTTGGTGAGCGGTTGTACGCGGTGTGGGAAAATTTCGGCCCATGGGTAACTATCTTGGAAAAAGATCTCCATTCCAGGCTTCATTTTCTTATCTGTGCGGTCGTACCATGGTTCTGGAAAATCGCAAAAGGGGAAATCCTCGCCCTCTTCGATGAATCGTCCATTCAGGGAGTCACTTGGGAGAATCTGGATGTAGCTTAATCTTCTCTTTAATCGAGTCTGGCGGATCATTCTGAGCTCTTGTTCTGATGGTTGATACCCCAAGCCACAAGGAGGGAAATCTTTCTTCAGTTCGATGGGCTCAAGTATCCTTTGTTGCCTTTGTCCTAGCCCCAGGCCGAGCATGAAGTGCATGTTTCTGAACATCTGAATCACATTGACATTTCCATGAGGGTCATATTCTAGACAAACCCTTTCTTTGAAACCGTCCCCTGTCGAAAGTAGGGATAGCTCAACTTGGAATCCTGATAGGAGCATATCATTTGACCCATGTTGTATCTCTAAAATTGAACTGCTAGTGCTTGCACCTTCGGTATTTTCGTCGTCACGTAAAATGGTGATGACTCGCCCATCGGCGAAGAACTTCAATTTCTGATGGAATGAGGAAGAAACACCCTTTATACTGTGGAGCCAGGGTCGTTCGAGCAGTAGGTTGAAACAGGTCGGGATATCAATGACATGGAATTCGACGACGGGGTTTATAGGTCCAACCCCTATTGTAAGTTTTATGGATCCCATCACCTCCCGACGGGTATTATCGTAGGCACGCACAGCGACGGAGGTTAGAGCGAGGTCGCTTTCTTTCAGACCTAAACATTTGAAGGTTCTCAGTGGGTAGACATTCAAAGCGGATCTGTTATCCATGAGAGAAAGAGGCACGGCCTTTCACATAACTTCGACGGAGATGTTGAGTGCATGATTGTGATTCGGCCCAATTCTGGGGATTTCCTCTTCAGAGAATGATAGCATTCGGGTGGAGGTCAAGGATCTGACCAAATTTACCGCTTCTTCTGGTGTGGTAGAAGGAGGAACTATGGGTCCTGTGAGCAACTTGATTAAAGCATTTCTGTGTAGCTCGAAAGACATAAAAAGCCCCCATAGAGTGATGTTAGCTTGAGTTTTCTTCAGTTGATTGAGGATCTTGCTCTCCTCAATGGTCATTTCTGGCATAGGAAGGTTTTCAAAGCCCTTCCCCTTGTCATTTGCTGGTAGTGAGCTTGGAAACTGATAATGTCTCCCTGATCTGGTCATGTGATTTATCGAAGAAGAGAAAAACATTAATCCAGTTTCTTCATCGATCTCAGGCTGCTCTGCCACCCTATTTATTTCTCCGAGGAGTTATTCAAATGATATCATCCCACATAAGTCGGTTACTGGGTCAGTTCTTCCTAAAGCTTGCTCTTCATTCGAGTCTTCGAATTATTCCCCCCATCCGGTGGCAACAATTATGTTTTCCTCTGTGAAGTTAATGCATTCCACGACTCCAACGGCTTTCTCATATAGGTCTTCCCATTCTGTGGGGATGTGTAAGGGTGAAGGGACCAGGTGCCCTTGTAGCTTCAAAGCACCAAATAACTCGATGATACTGTAAATATTGTTGGTTTGCCTGAATGCTTCCTCCATGATCTGGACAACATCATCTAAGCCTACTTCATCGGTTGGTCTCACCCAACTATCTGACTCTCGGGCCCATTTTTGCGCTTCCAAAAATAGCGCATTGAACCTCTGGCAATCGATAATCATCTATGAGGGCAATTTCAGCCCGAACTCTAGGAGTTGATTCAATACCTCTGACAATTCCATACTTCCACTTTCATAACGGGTCCGGACAGCGATGCACGCTCTAGTAAGGAGTGACAGTGCCTGATCAGCGGGGCTAGTAGGGTGTACGAGGAAATATGGGCAAATTTGAAGAGGTTTAGGAGGGTATAAGGGTGTAATTTGGATTGATGGATCAAAATCCGGGTTTTCTTCCAAGAAGATGGCATTGGTGTGATTTGGGAGTGGATTGTGAGTAGTGTTTGGCTTAGGATTGGCTGGTGGGGCGATGGTACCCCAATCGATGAGATCTTGGATTATGTTCCAAAGGTGAAAGCATTGGTCGGTGGTATGGCCGGCAGATTGGTGAAAGGCACAATGAGCATCAGTCTTGAAGTTTCTGGGAAGTGGATTGGGTAATGGACGTGGATCCAGGGGCTTTATAAGGTTTCGGCTTAACAGGGCTTGGCAAACTTTGGAGAGGGGAGCATGAATCTCAGTGTATTCCCTTCGGACGGGGATAGGGAAACTTTCTGGTGCCCATGATGTGGTTGGTTGAGAGATTTTATTGATGGTTGAGACTGTAGCAATGGCAGGCTTGTCATATTTTCTGGGAGTGAACTGTCCGGACACCTTCTTCGGTTCAACTTCGATTTTGGAAAGACCTTCCTCAATTTCTACTCCTGCTTCTCTGAGAGCTCGAAAGTGGGGGTAGTACCGTCCTCCCATGGTTGCTCGGACATGGGGCAAGAAATTCTTCTTTACTATTTTGACTTGTTCTTCCTCAGATGGCCGATTGGTCATGGTAGCTGCTTTTTCCCTCCATCAGGCTACAAAATTACTGACTGATTCTCCAGAGTTTTATTTGAGCAGCTCTAAATCACGACGGGTGACCTCGAGCTCTTCGTTGTATTTTTACTACGACATGAATTCTCAGGCTACATCCTCCCAGCTACGGATTCTGGATTCCTCAAGGGATAAAAACCATCGGAGGGCACTATCCTTCAAAGTTCGCTGAAATAGTTGGGCTATTACTTCTTCGGAAGCCCCTAAGAGAGTCATGGAACGGTGATAACTGGGAAGATGAACAATTTGGGGACCACTCCCCCCGAACTTCTCGATATTTGGCATTTTGAACTTCTCAGGTAACCTCGCTTTAGGATAAGGAGACATGTGGGTGTAGTCCATGTAATTCCCAGAGATCCTGACTTGGTCAAACTTCTTGGTGAGCATCCTGAGATCCTCTTTGACTTTATTCAACTCCTTCTCCTTTGGATCAGCGACCACAGGCAAGTTATCCATAGGCTGGGCAATGTTTGGCATTGGAAGTTGGGCAGGCGACGGTTCATTGGCAGGAGGGGCACGTGGAGCATGATGATATTCTTCCGGGACCCAGATAGGCTCGGGTGGACCCATAGCACGAGGGAATAGGACCTCGGGCTCTTGAGGAATAGGAACTTGGTTTCGTTGCATTTCTCGAACCTCAGCTTGGAGGTTGTCAATCTTGGCCACGAGCCAAGCTAGGACCGTTGGCAGGTCCGGTTGTATGACTGGTGCTTGATCTGCATTCTCCATGGAAGATGGATGGATTCCGGACTCGAAAGAAGTAGTAGAGGATTGGATGAAACCCCGGGGTGATTTGACTGAAGATCGAAGCCAATAGGGAGCCAGGCCAAGGGCGTGCAATCGACCTGAGAAAGCGTAGGATGAGATTTATTTTAGAGAAAAAAAGGGAGAAACTATTTTTGGATTTTTGATAAAAAGGGAGAAAAGTTTTTGGATTTTTTCTTCTTTTTTTTTTTTGATAAAGAAGGGAGAAATGTTTTTGTATTTTTTTGATAAAGAAGGGAGGAATGTTTTTGGAGGCGGAACTCAGCATGATTATTATTATTATTATTATGTTCTCACTTGTATTTAATTCTCCTACATGCAATACCGGACGGAACCCGAGCCTGGAAAAGTGGGGGTCTTAATATATGCAAAGCTACGTTTGGACTTGTAACCAGGCTCGCGGACAGGGTCCCGTTTAAAAATGCGCAAAAATTGGGCCGCAGATCGACCCAGAATTTCGGCAGAGTTTCGAGTTGAAACCGGCAATCTAAAGTGCGTGTCCTAGGTTTGACACCTATATGCGGGTATGCAGTTGGTTGGGTGAATCAGCATGGGTTCCCCCCTTTGGCGTGACTTTCGCGATATACGTCTTGCTCTTGCGGACAATCGGTACGTGTGGACAAGCCATTTGATATATCTGAGTGTACGTGAATTGCCTCACCATATACCTCGTGGGGATGGTACGTGTGAGAGTGAATTCGATATACTCGGCGTACGTGAACGAATTCCCTGCGATATACCTCCCGTCATGACTTCGGTTAAGCGGTACGATGCGGGGGAACCGTTCGATATAAGTCGAAGGTACTTGGCCAATGGAAGGTGAGAGTCATATCTCTTAGGCTAACTGCAACCTGCCGGACCAGCGCCCATCACGAAGTGACCCTCCAGTTACTGGGTAAAATTTGGTCAATAGCAATGCTCTTTAGTGATATCGTGTGAATCATTCATGATTCTCTTATTAGTATATTTATGATGAGAATGCCTTTCTTGATTATGCCAAACAGGGAGCAAAGTACGAGTACCCCAAAAGGTACACCAAGTATGGATGGGTGATGCGTGCAACATGGGGATATACATGTGATCCTAGGTGCACGTGGTGTGAAGTGTACATGGAGAATTTTCCTACAAGTGTGTGAATATAAGCATAAGCATGGGATACACATGAGAAAGGGGAACATGGAAGTATGGGGGGGGGGGGGAACATCAGAAAATATAGCATCCATGTAAATAGAGTCAAGCCCTCAAAATATAGAAAAATCCCCAGCAGAGTCGCCACTGTGGCCATCCCCGATCCCCGCCGCGGAGGGAAAAAGGATCCTTCGGGTCCCGCGCGTCCCCTCTCGTGAGAGCGCTTCGGCCGGTATCGATTTGTGAGGTGTGAAAATGTAGAGAGATTTAGAGTCTCAGGTCTATTTTACTCAAAACATACAAAATAAAAAGGGGAAGCCACCCCGAATGATGGCATCCAAAGACATACTGGTGCGTGCGAAACCAAAATGATTCGAAAAGGGTTCGGAGGCTTAGTTACGAAATAAGAAGGTGTTAGGCACCCATTCCGCCCTTTCGGTCTCTCATGGATATTTGCTATTTTCCTTTATGCTTCCCCCCGTGATATGTGTGCATGTGTATGTATAGAATGGAGGTAGGAATCCTCGACTTGTATCATGGAAAAGATAAAGCGATTCATCCGTAGGAATGTGAGATTAATGTAGAAAATAAGATTTGTGCAATTACCCTTGCATTGATTGTTATAAGCGAACGATAACGCATGTGGAATAATAAGCCACTAATAACGAATGTATAGAATATAATAGAAAATGAGATAAAGAGAAGATAGAAAATAAGAGAAAAAGTGAGAAAAGGACTCGAGTCTCGGATTTTACCCCGAGGCGCCTACGTAGCCTATAAAGGCATAAAAGTCCACGTAGTTCGCATACAAAACGAGGGGTGGGGTTTATCCCATAAATCCAAATGGAGAAATCTCTTATTTGTAAGTGTGTGTGTGTGTGTGTGTAGAAAAAGTGTTTTAGTTGTGAGAAAAGTGTGGAAAAAGTATGAGAATCCCTATTTGGAATTTATGAGCAAACCCTCTTTTTCTTATTTTTGGGTTTTTATTTATTTGAAAATAGGAGATGTGCAATAATACTAGATAAAAAGTATGTTAGGATATGTGAAATAAGATAATAAAAGTGCTTAAGTAATAAAACAAGTTATTGCAAATTTAAGAAGATTTGAAAAGAAAGGTGAGAAAGATGGACGTTCTTGGAGACTTTGAGCTTGATCTTGAATGTTGAAAAGAAGCCCTTGCACTTGTATGATGATGGAGAGTGGTTAATTCATCAAGTTTGATGAAAGAGAGGATGAATAGTGGAAGTGAAAAAGGGATTTGGAAGTTGAAATCACGCTGCCTTCGAGAGAGGTTTTTGGGAATTGCTGAGAGTGATTTCCTTCTGATCTGGGATCTCCTTGAAAATGAGGCCAAGCCCTCCTTCTATAGTCCCATGGGTCTGCCGATCAGCATTTCCATGGTACTACCTATCGGCAAGTGCCGATAGGCAGGGTTTGGGACCTGCCATTTGGCAATGCGCTTTAAGCTTTTTTGGAAAATTGGCTGCCGAGGGCAAATCGTTAGTCAAAATCATGCACGGGGCATACCGTTGGAAAGGTATTTCAGAGATCTTCAAAAGTCCTTTGGACCGCTACTGAGTTCGGGAGTTGACTTTGGGTCAAATGTGGCTCGAAAGCGTTTGTTGGTCCGCTGGACGAGGAATCGTTCGGACGCAAATGGATCGTTCGTCCGCATGGTAAGTCGGAACCGAGCACAGGACGAACTATTAGAAAGTTTAGGAGATGTACTTCGACATTCCAAAGAGTTTGACCCAGTTCGGGGAGTTGACTTTGGTCAACCGGGCCTGAGAAGCATTCGGTGACCTCTCGAAGTCAAACAGATCGTTTGTCCGCATGGAATGTCGGAATTGCGCACAGGTTGGACCATTGCAAAGGGTATTGAGTTCTCTTAGAAGATTCATTCAGCCTCAGTTGATATGAAGAGTTGACTCAGGTCAAACAGAGCCCGGGAGCACCCGGTGGCCTCTAGGTCAGGTTTCGGAGGCAAACGGATCGTTCGTCCTCATGGTGAGTCGGAATCGCGCACGGGGCGAACCGTTGGAAAGGATATTCAGTGCCCTTAGAAGATTAATTGAGTCTCAGTTGAGACGAAGAGTTTGACTTTTGGTCAAACCGAGCCGGGGAGTGCCCGATGACTTCCAGGTCAGTGCTCGGGACATGACCTTGGTCTGCGGTGATGAGTGGAGGTACTAGGGACCTAAGGAGAGTTAGGGGGTAACAGAATGAGGTGTCTACAAGTTGTATAGGATTCATGAGTAGAATATGCCAAACGAGTAGGATTTGAAGTATCTAACCCCCAGGCCTAAAAAGGTGATCTTTTGTAAAGGCAAATAAAATGTCCCCAATAATTGGAAGAAAATATTCCTCTTCTTTGAGAGAGCCTAGACCATCCCTGATCTTTCTCAACCGATTGGCTTCCCGAATTATTGGTGTACCCCTTTGTTAGTAGGTAAGTTAAAGTTTCACTTATGTTTTAGTGCTTGGATTAACCTTTATTTTGAGATTTGAAATTTGTATTTACCTTTTGCAGTAGTTCACGATCTCACCTGTCAGAGTTTAACAGGATTACTGAGGCCCAAAGATTATATTCTTCTCCCTTCGAGATCCTCGTTACTCCCAAATGCCTATTGAGCTATGGGTTGGCTCTCACACTTATAGGAGTCCCTAAGGTCCTCAAGACTATTGTTGGGACCATGCTCGACCTTGAGCCTTACTTCATGGCTTCTCGGAATATGAATGATGCTTCTGAATCTTGGCAGAGGTTCTTGAGGCCTTCAAAGTCAAAGTTAACTAGACCAAGGATAGGGCTAAGCCTTCAAAAGTTGAAGGGGTCTCTACCTCAGCTAATGATCTCATTACTTTTTCTTACTATTCCGGTTGAAAGTATATTTTCCCGTTTCATTCACAACACCAAAATAGGCTATTTGTAACAATTACAGACCTTGACAGGTCAAACTTATCACGATCAAAGACGGTGACAGGAATGGGGGTGACAAGAGTTTTTATCATGGACTTATCACGATCAAAGTTCGCAACAAGTTTCCTTTATTACGGACTTTTCACGTTTAAAGTTCGAGACAATTTCTACCTTGTAACGAACTTTAATCATGACAAGTCCATGACAAAGGAAAACTTTTCATGGACTTTGACCATGACACATTCTTGACGAGTTGTCCTTGTTAAGGACATGTGAAGGTCAAACTCTGATAAGCACCCAAAAATGTTTAATTTATGCCATAAATATGTGCATTTTAGTCGCTCATTCCCGATAAAATTGGCATTATGTTCATATTTATCTATATTGCAGGTCAATATGCTATCGATGTATCAACTTGTGCTAAATCAACGTAATTGCGACAAAGTAGTGGTCATACGCATTGAATGAAGAAAATCGAAGCACCATGAAGACATAAGTCCCTTTTTTAACTTGCCCAGATCATTACCAATGCCCTGAACCCGGTCCCATACCAAACCTAAGCCTAAACTGAGCATACGCCGTCAACCGAGCCTCACGTGCGTTTAGTTTGTAATTTTATTATTTTCTAGATTTTTATTTAAGTCGTACATAATTTTTAGGATTTTTTTATATATTATTTGAGTGCATATTGTCGTAAATATTAGGGGCCGTTTATTTATTTATTTATTTACATCGTGTATTTTTTAAATATTTTTATGTAAACATAATAAGTATATATATTTTGTTAGATTTTCATTGATTTATTTTTATTTTTATTTATTTGTTTATAGTTTTTAGTTAAAGGTATTTTTATTTAAACCCAGTTTTTCGTTTTACAACCCCTACTCTATGTGCCCCCGCTTAAATGGGTTTATATTCATTTAACAACCCCCACTTTATGAGGGTATATAAGAAAAAACATGTGACCTTCTTCCAACCATTTTGCAGAACGAGATTATTTTCCAAGCAATGCATTTTGAGCAATACCCAAACCTTAATTAGGAGATATAGTTCAAACAACACCAAGATCCATCAGCTTCTCCGCACTCTCCCAACTACTTAAAAATAAAATGAAGAGTTATAGAATAGCGACAACGGAAACAATGACGACATTGGCAGCGAGGACTAGAGGTGAATGGTCACCTGCACCTTTAGTCGTACATCTTGTTGAGAAGTTATATATGTCGGAGATAGAGGCGGGCGCTGCCCATGGCTGCTATGGGAAATAGAGGATATGATGGTGGAGGTTGGTCAGTGGTTTGAGAAAAACTTAACGGAAGGTTGAAAGTCTTAGTTGTTTCTTAAATATTCTAGTTGGATTCAGGGGTGTTAAAAGAGAGAACATTGCCACTTTGCATAATCATTTAAAACAGTAGTAATTCATTAAGGCCTCGTTTGGGAGTTTGGGAGAGAAAAGAAAGGAAAGGAAAATTTTATTAGGAGAGAAAAGAAAAGAAAAGAAAGTTAATAGGAGAGAAAAGAAAAGAAGAGAAGAGAAAGGAGTTTGGGAGAGAAAATAAAATAATTTTCTTTCTTCCGTTTGGGAGTTTGGAAGGAAAATAATTTTTTTAAGAGGAAGAAGGAACAATTCATTACAAACTTTCCTTTCTCTCCATTTCTTTCCGATTTGGAAAGAAAGTTTTGGAGAGAAAGGAAAAGAGTTTTTTAAAAATTTTCCTTTCTTTTCTCTCCTTTTAAACTCCCAAACGAGAGAAAGTCACTTTCTTTCCTACTTAAACTCTCAAACGAAGGAAATGAAACACACTTTCTCTTTCTTTCTTTTCTTTTCTCTCCAAAAATAGAACTCGCAAACGACGCCTAACGAGTTCTATAGAAAGATAAGACCGGTTCATATAACGGTTTATTTTATTCATTATTTTTTTTGTACACTCTCTACAAAAATCCGGCCACCTGCAAAAATCCGGCGACACCTTACAGCCATTAGCCCGCCGAGCACCAACCAATCCTGTCCAGCACCATATCCGGCCAAACCCAAAACTACAACCCACCAGCGGCCAAACCCAACTTTCCAACTCCCAAATCCGATCACCTAAACAACTTCGGCTCGACCCTTACTCTCGAATAGCCTTTTTCGGCGCTATCCAACCCATGACTAGGACCCGGATTCCAAACTTCGACTCGATTCTAACCCAATTCAAACCGACGAACACACAAACCCAGAAACCGAACACATATCCATTCAACCTGACCCTTATCTCCACCAAAATTGGAGAAAAACACCTACCTGCTCATTAAAGGACTCACTCTCACATAGACGAGAGAGAGAAAAGAGAGAACTTCGGTCCGTTTGATAGAAAATTGGTAAAATGTAAATGATTTGAGGATATTTGATTTCAGGACAAATAATTTCAAGGTAAATGAATATTTTTCAATTTGTGTCTGTTTGATATAAGTTGAAAAATCATCAATTTTTCACATTTTCTATCAAACGCAAAAGCTGGAAAATAGATATAAAAGTGAAAAATTTGTTTACGGAATATATATATATTCCGTAATATATATTTTACGGAAAATTTGTTTACGGAATATATTTTGTATATATTTCATATATACAAAATATATGAATATATATTATATTATTTGCGGAATATATACATTCCGTAAATTATTTTTAATTTCCGGATATTATTTGCGGAATATATACATTCCGTAAATTATTATTAATTTCCGGAATATTCATATATTTTGTATATTTTTCCGGAAATTAATAATAATTTACGAAATATATATATTTCGCAAATAATATAATATATATTCATATATTAAATATAATAATATATTTAATATATGAATATATTTCGTAAATAATATATTATATTTTCATAGATTTTTTACATTTAATAATATAAAAATCTATTATATTATTAAATATAATAGATTTTTATATTATTAAATGTACAAAATCTATTAAATATAATATATTATTTACGAAATATATGAATATATATTATATTATATACTGAATATACTAAATATATATTATTTACAGAATATATACATATATATAGGATATATATTTACATATATACAGAATATTATATTCTGGATATATGTAAATTATATATATACTGAATATATATTATTTACAGAATATATACATATATATTATGTATTTATGAATATATACATATATATAATATACATTATTCTGCATATGTATATTATATATGTATATATACAGATATATATGTATATATACAGAATATATATACAGAATATAATATACATATATATTATATATATGTATATATTTTGTAAATAATATATATTAAATATAAGGAATATATGAAATATACAAAGTTTACGAAATATATATTAAAATATATGAATTATATAAATGTACGAAATATATAAATATATGAAATATATATAAATATACAAAATATATGCAATATACATATATGTGCTAAAATATATAAAATATACGAAAATATATTAAAATATACAAAATATATATATTTATATATTTATTAACATAGAGAATTAAGGTAAAGGTCATATTCCTTCCTATATTTGGATTTTTAGGACAATGCTTTTCAAGTTTATAAATTTAGTCCATGTGGTACAATAACATTTATAAATCTAGTCCTTGTGGTATAATACCTTTATTTTTTTGGTCCGCGCCAGCGGCACTATTTTTCACTTTTTTTCATTATATTTTTAGTACAGGGACTAAATTTATAAAATTATATGGAGTGTCCTATTTTTATACACTTTAAGCACTATAAGGACCTTTTCCCAAAACCCCCTTATTAACAATATATATTTATATATTTATGAAATATATAGAGTTATAAAAAAAATTGGTTTCAAGTGATTTGTCACCCAAAGGTGGCAAACAAAACCCTGACCCCCTCCCCCCCCCCCCCCCCCCAAAAAAAAAGAATTGATTTCCACCCTAGGGTAGCAAATTGTGCTTAAGGGGTGTTGTACATAGAAAACAAATTCCAGGATAAATTAATGCTATCAAACAGCCTAAAAGCTGAAAAATACCAGAATTTTTTAACTTTTGGAAATTTGCCTTGGAATTTTTGTGCTATTAAACGGACCCTTAGTAAAAATTTTATACCAATTAGGAATTTTTTTTTTTTTAAATGTAAAAAAAATTAGTTTAGTTTAGAAACAATAGATAATTAAGGTAAAGGTCACGTGTTCATTCCTATATTTGATAAATGTCATGTTCCTTTCTATATTTGAATTTTTACGACAATGCTTTTCAAGTTTATAAATTTAGTCCATGTGGTACAATAGCATTTATTTGTGTGGTCCCTTTAGAGTTAGGAGTTCATTTTTTTTGCTCGTGCCAGCGGCACCATTTTTCATAGTGTTTTTAATATAGGGATTGAATTTATAAAATTATGTAGAATGTCCCATTTTTATTCACTTTGAGAATTGTGATGACTTTTCTCCAAACCCCCCTTAGAACAATTGTTAGGCTGGGTTTTTAATTTCATTTTTTTTTGTAATCAAGTGCTGATATTATGAAGACGTTGAACGCATGTCAAGATACATTTCAAAAACATGATTTGATAGAAAAATTTGCGTATCGTATTTTTTTTCCTCGTTTCATTTTATATTATTCTTGGCATATATTTTATTGTTGTTTTATATTTTAACATGCGAATGTTTGGCAAACACCTCGTTCAAGGGGTGAGATGAAATACATAGGATGTTATTTTAGTTAATTAATTTAATTGAATGTTATATTTCTAGGAAAATTAATTTTTAATTGTCACAAATTAATTTACGTATCGAGAGATAGTAAATTAGTTTTGTTTTAATATTTGATTTGGGAATCGAACTAGAGATTGGTTTTGCCCAAATTTGGAATATTAATTCGGTATTGAAATTTGAGGATTCATACAATTTTTATTAAATTGATAATAACGGTTAGTTTTTTAAAAAGAGTATAAGTTTTATTTTTTATAGTGTGATATTTTTAAATTAGTTTTCTGGAAAAGATATTATTCAATTTATAATTGTAACGAAAGTTAGATTGTAAATTTAATATTATCTCGAAATATTTCATTTCAATAAATTAAGAAATTAAAAATAACTGAACACGCGGTGTAATCCCATCTCTTCAATCTTCTCACATTTATCACACTTGATTACGTATTATTTTTAGTTTACTTAATCACATTTTATTTTAGCATTAATTCATTCATTCTCCCGTGAAGTTGTTTTAATAATTAAAAAAAAACTATAAAAAAAATTAATGGAAAAAATGGAATTACAAGTATTCATACTATTTGTTTCACCTTGAAAGTTGGATTGATACCCGTACTTACCTTGATACGAGATGTTTAACAAGTTTTGTAAGTAATTTAATGGAATTTTGAGACTCGAATTTTAAAGACAACGACCATACATACGCAAAAAGCCTCTTATCAAACTCCGTGACAAAACTAGGCACCAGAATAAAAAAAACTACTAGGCAGTATGACCACTGCCACTACCCAACAGTATATCATTTAACATGTAGAAGCAATCAACAATGTATTTTAATAACAACTAATAGGAATCAACATCAATACCAATAATAATCAATCATTAGACAAATATAAATAAGAAACATGATATATTTACCTGAATTTGAATATAAAATATAAATTATTACGTAAAAAGTAAATATTCATTGATTCTCAGTGTTGATGTAAAAAACTAGATCGCTCTAATTTTTCAATCACAGATAAATAAATAAGACAAAGATTTTTAAAGTGGTTCGGCTAGGAATAAAGCCTACATCCACTGTTATGTTATTGCTGAGTGTTTGTGGAATTCTTGATTACAAGTTCTCTCAAGAAATTCCGGTCCCCTTGAATGGGTTTGATACAAGGTATTTATAGCCTTGAGGCTGTACATGAAAGGTTCAATACATTAAATGCTATACATATGAAAGGGTAATACATTTAATGCAGCGTGTGCGTCAAGAATATAAGTATTCAATGAATATCTGAACTGTTGATTATCTGGCAATTAATGGTACGACCGAGGTGCAGCTCGGACCGCCATAGCTGCTAGCTGATCAGGAGTACCTCGGAGAACTAGAGTACCTCGGTGCGCTGGAGTTCCTCGGTGTGCTATAATTCCTCGGTGTATCCTCGTTGCTCGGAAAGAAGCATGGTTGGTCGGGAAATGAACTTCCTCGCTGCTATCGTGCCACGTAGACTGACACGTGTCTTCGTATTATTCGTCCACATCAGCATATTAATTTTGGTATCAACAGAAGCCCCCAATGTTTCATATTTTGAACTTAGAGGAGTATGGAACATTCTTTCTCAGTATATGGCGATATTAAATAATCTTCCTGGGTTTCAGGAACATTGTATTCAAATTTCCTTCTTATTTCGCTGTTTTCGCCTTTTTTATAAGCGCTTCGATCTTTGTGCACTTTTTGTCCTTTTAGCCGCCGGAAGTTCAGTAGTTTCTTTTTGGTATTCATTTCTTTCGCCGCTTCCCAATGCAAAGTATTTAAACTTCTTTGGTAACCATACCGTCGTCTACGTTTTCCATTTTCTGCATTCAAGCTTTCTATTCTCTTTTTCTCTTGTGCGTTCATCCTTGTTTCCGTTCGTTATCAACACACCTCCTTTCTTTCTGTAAGATCTTCTTCCTTTCTTCTGTATCTCTTTTATTCAATATGGTTTATATTGTGGAGTCTGTTGAGAAATTCCGTTCTGATTTTTCCATTCCTTCGTGGGTAACTCTAGAGGTTCTTTCTGAGCCTTTAGATTACTTTCGATTGGCTGAGGGACATTGGTTCCCCAGTCTTTTTGTTGCTGAATGTGGTTTTTCCTTTCCACCAAACCCATTATGTCTTGAGTTTTGTCAATATTTTGATCTTGTTCCTGCAAAAATAGCCCCCAATTCATGGAGAATAATTAACGGGGTGCACAAATTAAATCTAACTCATGGGACTCGTATTGGGATCCCTGAAATTATGTTTTGTTATAAATGGTCCACTCTAGATAATATTTATTATTTAAAAACTAGGTATCTGAATAGGGCTCTTGTAGTTAATCTCCCTGATTCAAATAGGGATTATTTTGAGCATTGGTTGGTCATAAAAAATTGGCAACATGCGCCTTTATCTGGGAATGAAGTATACAACGGTCCCAAATGCCCCCCATACGGCAATGGGATAGGTTTATTTTTCATTTTATTTTACTTATGAAATTATGCTTTCATCATGTTTGACAAAATGTATGATTGATATCTCAACATGTATTTATTTGCAGTTGATAGCAAAAGAAAAACTCCAAAGGAATCAGAAGTGAATATTAAACATCTGAAACTTATCTGGAGTTTGCATAAGAACATTGCAGACGAACACATCAGATCTGCTTCATATTTGCTACAGTATAAGAGTTACACAACCTCTTATACTGCTCGCCCTGTTGAACCAGCTTCAACACCAGAAGGTTCATCTTCAGATTCTCATATCCCCTTATCTCAGAGAATGGGCAAGAAAAGAGCTCCTCCTGCTCTATTTGATGAAATTTCCTCTGTTGTTGGAGCCAAGAAAGGCAAAATTGATGTCCCAGAAGGGACTAAAAAAGTAGATGCTGGGTCCTCCAAAGCTGCCGAGAAGCCCCCAGTGGCCCCGAGCAAGAAAAATGCTCCTGCAGATGTAATTACAATCTCCCCGACCAAGACCTCTCTGGTTGAAGGTTCTGACCGCCCGTTGAAGAGATTGAGGAAATCATCCTTGGTTACTCCAGCTGAAACTGCCTCTTCTTTACCTGCTAGTGGTACTGATGTTCCAAATATCATTCTTCCAAGCTCTGCAATGAGCTCGGTCGTACCCGAGGTCCATGGTCTTGATGAAAGAATTCCTAGGGATACGCTGACATCCCTAGCTGCTCGTCACCTTGCTTCAGTAAGTTTCTCATACTTATGATTTCTCATTCTCCGAAAGCTTGCATTTTATATTGACTTCGCTGTTTCTTTCTCATCTTTCAGCTGGTGAATTGTTTCAATAATATTGTGAAGAAGGATGAAGCTATTAAAGCTTCAAGCTCCTCGTCAGGTGTAGAGGATGCTCTGTTGGATTTGACCCAATCTTTAAAGGAATCTCGTCAACAATATATTGACGAAAAAGCTGTTTGGGAGAAGAAATTAGCTGCGGCTGAGGCTGAGAAGGTGAAAATGGCCGAAACCTCCAAGAATTTGGAGGAGAAAGTAAAGGGTTTAGAGGTTAAACATCAAGAATATGATGGCCAGCTGAAAAAGGCAAATGAAGAGTTATCTACCTTGCAAGATATCAAGGTCAAAAAAGAGGAATTGGAGGTGAAACTCTCCTCGGAGAGATTGAGGAGAAAGGTCGCAATCAAGAAACATTTCAGTGCTGGTTGGGAGAAAGGATGGGAGAGAGGGATAGCTGCAATGACATCCCAAGTCCAATATGGGAAGTCGAAATACTTCCATGATGGCTGGGTAGCTGCTCTGCAAGAGCTAAAGGTCCAAGACGATTCCGATCTATTCCAACAACATCTCCCTGGTCCTCCTCCACCAATTGTGGAAGAAGAAGAAGATGAGCCTGCCTCAGATGAGTCTTCTATGGCTATGGGTGATCAAGTTTCTGCCTCTCAACCCTTTGCCACCGAGGACGTTTCTTCCATGCCTCCTCCTCCCGAGAAGATTCCTACCGATCAAGCTATTGTTACCACCGAGCAACCGAGCTCCTCGTCCCAGCCTCCCGAGAAAGTCTTGGGGGACAAGGAAAAGGTGTGAAGTTGTTCGGTATCATTTCTATATTTCCTTGTAATCGAACAATGTAACTTTTTGATGATCTAATAAAATATATCTTTGCTCTTCTCTGTTGTTGATGATTTATATTTGTTGATTGTTGTCTTTTTCTCGTCTTTAGTTTGTTGCTAGAATGGAATTGATCTCTTCACATGATACCGAGCTGATGCAGCAATGTCACCAATACTATAAGGCTGGTCATACAATCCTTAGTACATCAGAAATTGCTGATATTCTTGGCCATGGTGCCTCAGAGCAGGCAATTGAAGCTTATCAGTACTTGAAAGCTTTACTCGACCGAGCAGTGGCCAACAATGTCGCTTACTATGAGTTGATTGAAGAGCTTCATGGTTCCATAGAGGATCTTCAAAATCAACACAACGAATCAATGGCTTCGTTGCATAAGGATTATGAAAATAGATATCAGCAGCTCTCTTCAGAAACAGGTCATAAGAAGATCATTGCTGGGTACGACGTTAGGGAGAGAACCCTAAAAGGTGAAGTTGAAGCTTGTAGGCAGATTGCTGAGATCTTGGAACAAGAAAATAATAATCTGCAAAAAAAGTTGGCTCAATATGAATCTGCTGCTTCATCTTCTACTGCATTAATACCAGTTACTGATGAAGGCTTCTCGTTCTTAGAGGTCGAAAACGCCAAACTAAGGCAAGAGCTGGAGGACTTAAGAAGATCTGCCATTTCTGGAACTGCTCGGGGACGAGGAAGAGTCCTCAGTCAAAATGTTGAAGAGGCTCGCACTCAGTCTACTCTGGAAACTCAAGCATTCCAGTTGAAAGTAAAAGACCGTGCTCTTACTGAAATGTCCAATAAAAATCTGTCTCTGGAAGATCAGCTTACATCGACGAAATCTGCCTTGCACAATAAGGATCTTTTTGCCAAAAGCCTTCATGAACAATTGGAGAGATTAACCTTCCAATTCCATAAACAGCCAAGGGAATTCTGGATGGCAGGATACAATGAAGCCCTTGTTCACCTGGATGCTCGTATTGAACATGCCAACAATGAAGGTTACAAGCAAGGATGGTTGAATGCACTGGATGTGTTAAAATTGGAGCAAGGGCATTTTTTATGGGATTATCATGCTCCATCATTATTAGACCTGCCTGTACCACCTTTCAAATTGGACATGGCATGGATCCCAGCTCGTTCCATTCCTCGCAGCCTAATTTCAAAATACCTTGGTGATTATAGCCTTCATTCCCAAGTTGAATTATCTCGTCCTGAGCTTCTCTTGGATGCACCTTCTGTTATGAACGTCAGAATGCTCAGAGATGTTAATTTCATCAATTCTCCCCTTTGCCTAGAAGACCCTCCTGCCGGCGAGGAACCTGTTTCTAAAGCACAGGGCAAGAAACCAATAGAATAGTAATATCAGTGTAACAATTAGTACATTCTTGTATCCTGTAATCTTAAATTTAATGAAAGAATTTCATTTTCTGTTTGCCAATTTTGCTATTGTCTTGTGTTTATCAAACACCTTTATATTTGTGCATATGTATCTATGTATTTAAAAGGATGGCAATATCGTGCTACTTATCAACCAACTTAAAAATTTACAAGTATCAAGGTTGATCAATAAAGTAATGAATGTAAATTTTTCAAACTGTTTCCAACCAACCAAGGTGGGTGAATAATGTTTGTCGACCAACTACAGTTGATGGGTTTTTATCCCCGACCAGCTATACTTGGTGTATTTTTTGAATATTTTGTTCTTCAAAGAACTCTTTGTAATAATATTACCTCCCGACCAATCATAAGTTGTAATATGAGAGTATATTTTTATCTTACCAACCGAAATTGATCATGCTGGTGTACACCTTTTAACCAAAGGAATATTTTTTGGCTCCTTGGAGCTTTTGGCTACTTATAGCTGTCCTCCTAACCAAAGGAGGTTGGCTCCTTAGAGCACTTTTTGGCTCCTTAGAGCTGTCCTCCTAACCAAAGGAGGTTGGCTCCTTAGAGCACTTTTGGCTACTTATAGCACTTTTTGGCTCCTTAGAGCTGTCCCCCTAACCAAAGGAGGTTGGCTCCTTAGAGCACTTTTGGCTACTTATAGCACTTTTGGCTCCTTAGAGCACTTTTGGCTCCTTAGAGCACTTTTGGCTACTTATAGCACTTTTTGGCTCCTTAGAGCTGTCCCCCTAACCAAAGGAGGTTGGCTCCTTAGAGCACTTTTGGCTACTTAGAGCACTTTTGGCTCCTTAGAGCACTTTTGGCTACTTATAGCACTTTTGGCTCCTTAGAGCACTTTTGGCTACTTATAGCACTTTTGGCTCCTTAGAGCACTTTTGTAGTGTATTACACTAGTATTACACTAGTATTCCCCGAAAAACTTTCAACAGAAAGAAAATGGTGAAACATCCTCGTTTTATTCATACTGAAGGAAAAGCTTTACATTTTACATTACTGATAATACTTGCGTAGGTGTTCAGCATTCCACGCATTCTTAAACTCTTCTCCTTCTAGAGTTGCTATTCTGTAAGTTCCTGGACGAACAACCTCTGTAACTCGGTAAGGTCCATGCCAGTTTGCTTCCAACTTATTTTGCTTCTGAATGACTTTCTTTAGCACATAATCCCCTTCTTTTAGGTCACATTTCTTCACCCTTTTGTTGTAAAACAGAGCTGTGCGTTGTTGGTAAGCAACATTTCTAATGGCTGCCTCTTCTCTAACCTCCTCGAGCATATTCAAATCCAATCTCCTCATCAAAGAGTTGAAATTCAACACCCTGTGTGTCGGTAGGCCTAACTCGGCAGGTATTACAGCCTCACTTCCAAATGCCAGCATGTATGGTGATTCTCCAGTTGCTGCTCGGGGAGTTGTTCGGTAAGCCCACAAAACTGATTGTAGCTCATTAATCCAATTTGCTTTGGCCTCATTTAGCCTCTTCTTCAATCCATTTAATAATGTTCTGTTCGTCACCTCAGTCTGTCCATTGCTTTGGGGATGGCCTGGTGCTGAATGAAACTTCAAAATGTTCGACTGGTGACAGTAGGCATCAAATTCTTCATTATCGAATTGTGTTCCATGGTCTGTGATAAAAGCATGTGGGAGACCATATCGACAAATGATATTCTTCCAAATGAACTGATATACCTTCTCGTACGTCATATCAATTAGTGGTTCAGCCTCTACCCATTTAGTAAAATAATCCACTGCAACGACGAGGTACTTGAATCTTCCTCGGGTGGTCGGCAGTGGTCCAACCAAATCAATTCCCCACATGGCAAATGGCCAAGGGGAAGTTATTGGTGTTAGCAATGCTTGTGGCATTCGTCGGATGGAGGAAAAACGTTGGCACTTGTCGCACTTCTTAGCATATGCTATACAATCAGCCCTCATCGTCGGCCAGTAATATCCCTGTGTCATCACCCTTTGCAGAAGAGTCCGACCTGCTACATGAGCTCCACAAGATCCTTCATGGATTTCTTCAATCAATTCTTGGACTTCTGATGGATGCACACATCTCTGCAAACCTGCCATAATTCCTCGTTTATACAAAACGCCATTAGTTAACACATACCGAGCAACTTTATACTTCAATTTCTTGGCAGCTAGTTTGTCCTCCGGTAGCACTCCTTCTTCAATGTATGCCCTAATAGAATCCATCCAAGATGGTCCTAAATCAAGGGTAATAATTTTCACCATCAGGTCTTCCTCTATGCTCCGACTTTCCAGTACTTCAATTGGTATTGTCCGTCGCATCTCGGTGCGCGTAGCTGATGCTAATCGGGCCAATGCATCTGCTCTAGCATTCTCCATCCTCGGTATTCTTACCAATTGAATGGCTTCAAAGTCTGCCAATAATTCCATCACTTTTGCATGGTACTTCATCATTAATTCCCCCTTCACTGCATATATTCCTATCATTTGATTCACAATTAATTGAGAATCACTGAAAACAACTACTTGTCGTGCCTCCATGACTTTCGCCAAACGAAAATCTGCTATCATAGCCTCATATTCAGCCTCATTATTGGAAGCTTTGAATTGGAATCTCAAGGCATACTCCATGTCAATATCATCTGGGGTGTTTAAAATAATCCCTGCTCCACAACCAGTTGTGCAAGATGATCCATCTACATATAATCTCCATGTAGGTACCTCGTCTTCAAATTTCTTGTCTGTCAGAGTTCCTCGGCAAAATATTTGTAATTTTCTTTCATCATCCCCTGCTATCTTTCTCTCCTCATCGGTCATTTGTTCGTACCCTTTTACCAACCTTAGTCGGTCCGGGTTTGAACATGATGATTCTTCTACATCCACAAGTCCTTTTACCAACCTTGGTTGGTCGGGATTTGTGTCTGTTGATCCTGTATCGTCCACAGGTAGGTTAGCAAGTACCTTTTGTTCCTCGGGGGTATCAGGGTATGTGAATTCCGCTATAAAATCTGCTACAGCTTGCCCCTTCAATGATGATCTGGGTTCATAAACAATATCATATTCACCGAGTTCTATTGCCCAGTACATCAATCTTCCTGATTTTTCTGGCTTGTGAAGTGCTTGTCTTAATGGCATGTCGGTATACACGATGATGGTATGGGCCTGGAAGTATGGCCTCATTCTTCTACTTGCTTGAATTAATGCCAATGCCAATTTTTCTAGCTTTGGGTATCTGATTTCTGCACCTCAGAAAGCCTTACTTGTGTAATAAATTGGCTTTTGGATTCCATTCTCCAATCTGATCAACGTCGAGCTAACTGCATTCTCTGATACTGCCAAATACAAGTACAACTTCTCTCCAGTTATTGGCCTGGACAACAAGGGTGGTGCCCCCAAATACTTCTTCAAATCTTGAAAAGCCTTCTCACATTCATCAGTCCACTGAAAACTTTTTCGCAATGTTTTGAAGAATGGGAGGCATTTATCAGTTGCTCGGGATACAAATCTGTTGAGCGCTGCAACTCGTCCTGTAAGACTTTGTACTTCTTTCCTCGTCGTCGGGGATCGCAGCCCTAAAAGAGCTTTGATCTTCTCTGGATTTGCCTCAATACCTCGTTGGTTGACGATGTATCCGAGGAACATTCCTTCTCGTACTCCAAAGGTACACTTCGTCGGGTTGAGCTTCATTTGGTATTTATCCAGTTGGTCAAATGTTTGACTCAAGTCAACTAAATGATCAGTAGCTCTCTTGCTTTTGGTGAGCATGTCGTCGACATAGACTTCCATATTGCAACTGATTTGTTCGGCAAAAACCTTGTTCATCAGTCGCTGATATGTTGCACCTGCATTTTTTAAACCAAAAGGCATAACATTATAACAATAAGTTCCCCTTGGGTAATAAAAGAAGTACTTTCCCTGTCTTCAGGTTTCATTTTGATCTGGTTGTAGCCAGAATAAGCATCCATGAAGCTGAGCAACTCGTGTCCCGAGGTAGCATCCACTAGTTGATCAATTCTAGGCAATGGAAAATGATCTTTTGGACATGCTTTGTTGAGATCAGTGAAATCAACACACATTCTCCATTTGTTGTTCTTCTTCTTTACCATCACCACATTTGCCAACCAATCTGGATATTTCACATCTTCAATGAATTGGGCTTTCTGGAGTTTCTCGACCTCCTCTTGTATGGCCTGGTTCTTCTCGGGACTAAACACTCTTCTTCTTTGCTTCATAGGCTTGATCTCCTTATTCACATTGAGTTCATGACATAAGAAGTTTGGATCTATTCCTGGCATGTCTTCATGACTCCAAGCAAAAGTATTCTTCCTGTTTCTCAAGAAAGTTATCAACTCCTGTTTTATTGAAACATCCAACGACGATCCTATCTGAGTTACTCATTCAGGATGCTCATCGTCCAGGATAACAATTTCTGTAGATTCCACAACCTGCCCTTTTACGAGTTGAGATTCATCCCTAGGGTCAAGAGTTTCAATTTTTGTACCTTCCTCCACTTGGTAAGTAGTAGTCTTTTTCTTTGACTCTTCAAGTTCCTCTTGCTCGGCAGACGAATAATAGCATTCCCGAGCTACTTTTTGATCACCTTTCATAATTCCAACTCCAAAATTCGTTGGGAATTTCAAACACTGATGTACTGTAGATGGAACTGCCTCGAACTTCTTCAATCCAACTCTTCCCATGATGATGTTGTAGGCTGACTGTACATTCTTATCCATCACAAAGAAGCGTATTCTTTCGGTGCGACAAGCAGGCCAAGTTCCAATGAGTATATCCAACTTGATCGTCCCAAGTGGAAAAACTTTCTCGCCAGCAAAACCCAGAAGGGGTCTGTGATAAGGTTCCAATTGAGATAATTTTAAATTCAAGCTATCGAAGCATGAATAGTACATGATGTCTGCCGAACTACCATTGTCTACTAACACCCTTGAAATGACCACATCCTTCATCCTCATTTTGATCACCAAAGGATCATCATGAGGGTAAAGAACACCTGCCAGGTCATTTTTTGAAAAACCAATCACTAACTTCTCTTTGTTCACCTTCCTCGGACGATCATCCTCGGCTAGATTTATTCGCTGAATATATGAACAAGCTTGAGCCTCTCCGAGGTAAGCTTTTCTTTCTGCAGTAAGGTCTCCTCCTCCTTCATCTCCTCCTGTAATAACATTACAATCAAATGACCCAAAACGTATGGAAAATACTTCTCGTTCAGGCTTCCTCGGCTTCTTGGGAAGATCAGGGTCATCATCTAGATCATCTTCATGGTCCCTCTTCTTTTTCTCCTCGGCACGACGAGGAGATCTAGATCTCTCCCTAGTTCTGTCATCATTCTTCCTTTCACCTCGGCGATCTACATACTTTGACAACTTTCCTCTTCGGATGAGTGTTTCAATCTCGTTCTGAAAGGCTATGCAATTTTTTGTCATATGGCCATGATCTTTGTGAAACTCGCAATATTTGGCCTTATTCCTCAGATCGGGATTTGTCTTCAGTTTCTCTGGCCACTTGATTTCCTCGCTATTCCTGATTTCTTCCAAAACATGATTGATACCCATTTTCAATGGAGTATAATTATCATACTTCTTTAGGACTTCCAAGGCCATCCTGTTATTCCTGGGATGCTTGTCACCACCATTACCTTTCTGATCTTTTTTCTTAGACTTGTCAACCTCCACCTTGATTTCTTTATCCATGTTCTTCTTCGCAGTCATAGCCTCCTCGGCATTCATGATTTTGGCCGCTTTAGCCATTAATTCCGACATAGTTTTAGGTGGATCTTTGGCCAAAGTATAGTACAGCTTATTAGGCAGTAAACCACTCATCAAAGCAGTGATCGCTGTCTTTTCTTCATAGTTTATGACTTCCAACTTCTCGTTATTAAAACGAGTTATGTAATCTCTAGTACTTTCACCTGATTTTTGTCTAACACTTAACAAGTGTGCTACTCATTTTACCGGCTTCGCGCCAAAGAAAAAATTGCCAATGAACAACTCGGCTAATTTAATAAAAGTTGAAATCTTACCCCGAGGAAGATTGTTATACCATGTCTGTGCAGATCCGGTAAGAGTTCCCGAGAATGCCCTACATCTCATTTCATCGGGTACGGCATAGATGTCAGCAGCAGCTTGGTATTGTTCTATATGAAGTACAGGATCTGTCTTTCCGTCGTACTTAGGGGTCACTACTGGTGCTTTGAATTTCGATGGTGTAGGAAAATCCACAATGTCTTGCACAAAAGGTGTCCCTTGAACAAAAGTTCTCTGTAAAGGGTTTCTTGCTTTAGCCATTTCGCCCAGTCTATCTTCCAACCGATGAATGGAACCTTTCCATGCTTCATTTCCTTCCTCAGGCCGCTTAGTCCGAGCAACTGAGTGTTCTGACGTAGCTTCCTGAGATCTATCTCGACGAGTAGCTGGTCGTGATTGTGCTGATCCTTCTCTCACACCTGATGATGGCCGAAAACTTTTCGACGGAGCTCTAGGTGGATTCATATTCCTCCTTGGTCCTAATCGACTGAAAGGAGACGCCCTGCTTAATCTTTCCAAAGCGCTGGTTCTTTCCGGAGAGAGTGTGACACGTTGATCTGTATCCGTAGCCCGTATCGATGATGTTCGCCCAGGTTGATACGTAGAATCAGTAGACTCCCCATTGCGATATGACCCAGTACGTCTGGATTGTGATTGCCCACGATCACTCCTATACCCTAAATAGGTAGGTGCACTGCCTTGAAGAGTTTGAATGAGTTGCCTCACAGATTCTTGCATGGCGGTTTGTCCTTGAGCCAGATTTGTCATAATTCCAGCCATATCTGGAGGTGCAGATGGATTTGGAAGATTTCCAGTATTTCCAGCATTTCGATTACTGGATTCGGGATTATCTGCCATTGATAACAAATGATTTTTGGTGAAAAACGATTGCAACAGTCGATTCCCACAGACGGCGCCAATCTGTTGATGTAAAAAACTAGATTGCTCTAATTTTTCAATCACAGATAAATAAATAAGACAAAGATTTTTAAAGTGGTTCGGCTAGGAATAAAGCCTACGTCCACTGTTATGTTATTGCTGAGTGTTTGTGGAATTCTTGATTACAAGTTCTCTCAAGAAATTCCGGTCCCCTTGAATGGGTTTGATACAAGGTATTTATAGCCTTGAGGCTGTACATGAAAGGTTCAATACATTAAATGCTATACATATGAAAGGGTAATACATTTAATGCAGCGTGTGCGTCAAGAATATAAGTATTCAATGAATATCTGAACTGTTGATTATCTGGCAATTAATGGTACGACCGAGGTGCAGCTCGGACCGCCATAGCTGCTAGCTGATCAGGAGTACCTCGGAGAACTAGAGTACCTCGGTGCGCTGGAGTTCCTCGGTGTGCTATAATTCCTCGGTGTATCCTCGTTGCTCGGAAAGAAGCATGGTTGGTCGGGAAATGAACTTCCTCGCTGCTATCGTGCCACGTAGACTGACACGTGTCTTCGTATTATTCGTCCACATCAGCATATTAATTTTGGTATCAACACTCAGGTTGGAGGAGAAACTTAGTCCACACAATATAAGAACTAATATAACTCTCAATATACCGCATGTCACACTGTTCATTCAAACATAGGACATCATTATATTTCCCCACTAGAACATCAGTGACGTGGACCCAAGCCTCGTGAGGCTATAACGGACGGTTATGCGCCAAGGAACCTGGGCGAATACTCAGATTCCTCAACCCCTTGGAAATTATATCTCCTCCTCGTTACTCTAATAAATAGACTTTCTCCCAACAAATTGTAAATGGAGTCTGGACAGTTGGGCTGGGGGTGGCGAATAAGTTATATGGAGATGGGGGTCTATCGGCGAGGGTGAGAAAGATGGAGTAATGGTCCCGTCATCCATTACTTTATCCTTGCCCTTCCCTAAGCTACTCCCTGGTTGACCTTGAAGAGATTTCTTAACCAAAAAAAATACTGTATTCAATATTTTTTTTAATATTGTCAAACTTTTAGCCCGAACTGGTCTTTAACTCGTTGACCTTGCGTGACAATCAACTGTTTCTCGACGTAATACCTCTGAGCTTTGACTTCCCCACCTGAGAGCTAACACTCTAAGTATGGCCTTTATGATCCATCTCGAGCACTTGGCACCGTACCCATATTTGCCTTGTCGACATAACACTGTAAGTTATGGATTTCTTTGAGCTTTTCCTGGAAAAAAAAATTACGCGATCAGATGAAATTATAAAAACATATGTGATTATAAATAATGAATTAATAACGTAAATACACTTATAATTTGCAATAATGGTAGCCACGGCCAGATTGACCTCATTGTCCTCCTCTTTCTTCGTTTCAATCTCTATATAGGTATCAAGCCTATGTGGGTGGCCCCCAAGAACACTCCCCATCTCTTGAAATAAAATAATGCAATATTATTGAAATAGTATATAATTACCACCAAATATAATAAAATTAAAGTAAAATGAAATAACATCAAAAACTTACCATCCTTTGCTCCACCTCGGCATAAGACGTACGTCCAAAGTAGTGTATTATTTTGTATATAATTACCACCAAATTAAAAACTTACCAACTCTTAAAATAACATTAAAAACTTATGGGCTTGATTTGCCCTCCCAGATTTCTGAGAGGACAACTGCCTATCTAATATCTCATTATCGACAAACTATTTCTAGTTTTTTAATGCAATTGGCTCCATCGTGGGTAATATGTCCCTACGTCGTAAGATGGACTCCCGGCCCCTGCCAAAATACCGGGCAAGCACATTTTTCTTCCACATTTTCCAATGCTCCCTTAGCTGCTCCAATGTGGCGTCGTGGGATTATGGGGAAAAGTCGAATTGTTCCTATCCAATATATAAAAAAAAAGTGAGTTAGTATTATTGAAATTATAAAATAAAATTTTAATATTATTGAGTCAAGCACATACCCGTAATGCCCCCCAACGGCCATCTTAAGCTCAATGGGAACCTTCCTCCAATCAGTGTACCCGAGGGCAATAATCATTTTAGACAATTCAAAGGCCTTGTCTTGGAAGGCCGTCTTATTCTCCTTTACGCTGTGACACCCCGACTAATTAAATACCGGGTAGCTACTCCTTTATTCAAATTAATACAAAATGTCAAGTGGGTTCAGTTCATAGCATCACTGTCGAAAAACTTTTTAACAATTACTAGCCACCTAATATTTAAAAAGTGAGTTGCCAATTTTAATTAAATACGATTAACATACAATAAGTATTAAATTATGAATTAATGATATCACAACCACATTACAGTCACATTACAATGATAAATGAATAAATGAATCTGGAGGAACACTCCTTGAAAATAATCTGAAATACTGAATAAAACTGAATACAAAGTCTGAATCACTAAATAATTACAACCCAAAATCTGAAATAAAACGGAGTAAGTAAGATGTCTCTAAAAGAAAATGGACTACATGCCCTACAGATGAGTAAATCTGAAATAGAGTCAAGATAGAAAGTGGAGGCGTCTACTATCGAGGTCCTGTATCTTCCACAGCAGCTACAACACATCACTGGAATGGAACTCCTACGCTTGGTGTCCTTGTGGATGGGCACCTAAAAGGTTTTTACAAGAAAATAGATTTTAAAGCAAACGGGTCAGAGCCCAATTGTGAAAACAGTTTAAAATACAGCAAGTGTTTAATATCATTAAACAGTGAATATAAAATACATGATAGTGCGTGCACTCACATGAGTTCCTCACCTCTCAACTAATTGTGCACACCTATTGTACCCGTACCCGTTCTAGTTATTCTACTATCAAACTAGTCCAATTCAATATCTGATTTTTAATATACTATTCATGGTTTAATTCCCGACGTCTTAATATACAATGAGAGTTTTACCTTAATTCCACGGAATTAGTTACAATAATTTCTAATAGTTTTCCCATTTTTAACTCTACAAAGATGTTACATTAATTCACACTTGTACTTATATAAACAGTTCATTTCGATAATTCAGTATATCAATCTCATCATAATTATACAATAATGGCACCCCTAGACTAAGATGCACACATACTCTGCTATCAAATCCCGGTACATCACGTACATAAGGATCACGTATTCCGAATCTCTCAGGAACCGTTTCGACAAGTAACAAACACACATAATGGAGGCGAACATAGTTCACATCACATGGGTCACGCACATACCTACGCTCCCATGATCAACAGACTTATAAACTCCTCAATAAGTCATTCCCTAACCTATGTCCTCGAGGTACCAATCTAAATCCCCCCGTAGGCACATAAAGATTAGATGGCCCTGATCGAACGCCGACCTCCCGTGATAGCAAGTATGGTAGGTATGTTATGCATAGATAACCACATATACTAAGCATTCACACATCTTAGATATCTTATAATATTAATAGAGGTATATTTTACATTCCTATACCATCATTAAATGTTGCACGTTTACAAATCCCCGAATAATATACATTAAAAGTTGTCAACCCTTCTCACGTCGTAACTTTAGGTACTTATTTCCTAACCCATAGATGTCATCCGGTTTACTACAAAATTCTAATCTTTAATCCTCAACATACTCCAATCTCACAAATATATCCGTTAGTCAACAAGGGAAGGTTAACACTCAATTAAATAGGTCTACTGGAAGTTCGAAATAAAATCAGGCCTAAAAAGGCCATCTGGTCAACTCGTTAGAAATCTCGTTCGAATGAGGTCATTCGAACGAGTGTCGTTCGAACGAATGGCTTATAATGAACTACCAACTCGTTAGAAGGGGTAATTTCATCTTGTTAGAAGCTCGTTCGAACGACCTAGGTTGGTTTTCTAACGAGATCGCAGAAAGCGCCCAGAAATTTCCCAACTCGGTTTTCTTCATTTTTCTTTTCTCTAAACCCATCCTAAGATCATCCCAATGACGTTTTAATGTTTTTAAACTACTCTAAGTCCTCCTAGGTCGCTTCTTAACATGTTATTGGGGTCAAATCCTCTAAATCAACATGCAATTATCATAAATCCCCAAATTTTGCCTCAAACCCTATGAACATGAACCCAGAATTTTATTGTACCTAAATACTCATCATTAATCCGTTTTTAAATCATCAAAGTTAAGTTTTTGGGCACCAATTTCGTCCATAATCATTCTACATGCAATTCCTAACCAAAATTAAGAGTTTCTACAACAATCCCATTGGGTTTTCACCAAAACTTTCAATGCATATAAGGTTTCTACACTAAACATGGAGGAAATATTCATTGCAATTAATGACATCAAATCACTTGCCTTAAATCCAATGTTCTGGTTCATTGTTAATGATCAAGGTTGGCTCTCTCTATTCTTTTCGGTCACAAATCCTTTCAAATTTCTGGTGATGGAAGATGGTTTGGTTTGGAACCTCTTTTAACTTCTCTCTAACTTCTCTCAAAACTCCCGTAGCCCACTCTCTGGCCTTTTGCTGGTAATGGCCTTAGTGGCCTCTCAAATAATATATAATTAACCTCTAAAATTTGTGGGTTTTAATTCCTCAATTTTTAAAATTACCAAAATACCCTTCTAGGTTGCCGGTTTGGCCTAAAAATGTCCCAAAACCCAAACTAAACCTCCGGCTAGTATTTTCTGACTATTTAGACCCTTCTGGATGCATTGGCGCACTCAAAATGATCATTCGGTTGATAAAAAAATATAATTTACTTTTTAATTTAAATAAATTCATTCCTGACGTGACTGACACGCACGTCCCAACTAAATTTCCCAAATTGTCGTATTTTTGCCTCGTGACAATTTTAATATTTTCAGTATTCATATATTACCATATATACTCAGGAATATTCAATTTTATCATACTCAAATACCAACTCACGTCTCGCTAGTATTTACATCCAGATTAATTTCTAATTAATTCTCATTTAATCCCTTAAATAAAAATCAATAAAATTACGGGGTATTACATACTTCCCCCCTAATAACAGAATTTCATCCCGAAATTCGGAACTAAAGAATACCTGGTAAAAATAGCTCTGGATAACGTTCGCGCATCTCATCCTCGTGCTCTCATGTGGACTCTTTGGCATTATGATGTCGCCACTGCACGCGTACTAATGGTACTATCTTCGACCTCAGTTTTCTCTCGATGTGGTCCAGAATAGCAATCGGCCCCTCCTCGTAGGAACTATCAGGATGAAGATAGATGTCCTCTAAAGTAATGTGAGTATGGGCCAAATCGTCCCTAAGATATTTCCTTAGCGAGGAAATATGGAACACATCATGAATTCTATGCAAGTGCTCCGGTAACCAAGTCTATATGCAACTAGCCCAATCCGCTCGATGATAGGAAATGACCCCACATATCTTGGTGCCAGTTTCCCCTTCTTCCCAAAACGCATAAACCCCTTCATAGGAGATACTCTGAGTAGCACCTGGTCCCCTACCTGGAATTCTCTAAAGAACCTCTTGGCATCAGCATAGCTTTTCTGTCGGTCCTGAGCTAGCCGTATCATCTCTATCCTTGCCGAAGTGTCCTGAATCACTTATGGCCCAAGGAGTTTGTTATCCCCCACCTCTAACCAACATTCTGGGGAACGATAAGGTCTACTAAACAATGCCTCGAATGGATCCATGCCAATGGTGAACTGGTAGGAGTTATTATAAGCAAACTCCACCAGTAGAAGGTACTGCTCCCAACCACCTCCAAAGTCTAGGATGCACATACGCAACATGTCCTCTAACATTTGATTTGTTCGCTATGTTTGCCCATCAGTCTGCTGGTGATACGCCGTACTCAGCCGCAACTCCGTACCCATGGCCTCCTGGAAACTCTCCCAAAATCGTGAAACAAATATCTTGTCTCGGTCAGACACGATATTTAGAGGCACCCGGTGAAGTCTCACTATCTCCGCAATGAAAATCTGGGCATACTGTCCCGTAGTGTAGTCTATCCTCACGGGAAGAAAATGAGCAACTTTGGTCAACATATCCATAATTACCTATATGAAGTCGTGACCCCTCTGTGACGTAGGTAACCCCGTGATAAAGTTCATGGATATGCTCTCCCATTTTCACATCGAAACCTCTAATGGCTGTAGAAGTCCTGTCGGTTTCTGATGGTCCATCTTTACTAGCTAACAAGTGGCGTATTTAAAAACGAACACGACAATATCTCTCTTCATCCCGCTCCATCAGTACTGTCGTCTCATGTCTTGGTACATCTTATCCCCACCAGGGTGTACCACGAATCGCGAGCCGTGCGACTCTGTCATTACCTCATGTCGCAAATCTTCCCCTTTCGGAACGTCCAGTCTCCCATTGAAGCGTAATCCCCCATCTGAACTAACGGTATAAGACTCAGCTCTCTCTGCTAGTAATCAAACTATCTGCTCCTGACAGAACGAGTTTTTTGCCTGGGCCTTTATCACTCTCGTAACAATCTGAGGTGTAACAGTCATCACAGACATGAATGATCGGGCCACTTCATCCTGGTGTCCCAACTCCTTCCACTTAGCTTTCCACACCTCGGCCACCTCATTTACTGGCCTACGGCTCAACGCGTCTGCTATCACGTTAGCCTTCCCTGGGTGATATTGGATATCAAACTGATAATCCTTCACAAACTCAATCCACCTACATTGATGCATATTCAGTTCCTTCTACGTGAAGAGGTATTGTAGAGACTTGTGGTCTGTGAACAATCAAAATTTCTCCCCTGGGAGATAGTGTATCCAAATCCAAAGAGCGAATACGACTGCCGCTAACTCCAAGTCGTGGGTGGGGTAATTCTTCTCATGAGGCTTAAGCTTGCGGGAAGCATAAGCTATGGCCTGACTCTCCTGTTGCAGTACACCTTCAAGTCCTTGTAAGGACGCATCGGTGTAGACTAGATACTCAACTCCCGGTCTGGGCAATGCCACCACAAGTGCTAAGGTCAAATTGTCCTTCAACTCATCGAATGCCAACTGACACGCATCGCTCCAGATGAATGGCACACCTTTGTGAGTCAGATGTGTCAAAGGATCCGCTATCTTTGAGAAACCCCGAATAAACCTCAATGTAGTATCCTACTAGGCCCAAGAAACTACGGATCTCAGTCGGTGTCGTGGGCTGTCCCCACTCCCTCACTGCGGATACCTTCCCCGGATCAACAGATATCCCCCGGTCTGAAATAATATGCCCTAAAAACTTAACCTCCTTCAGCCAAAACCCACATTTCTCGTACTTCGCATATAACTCGTTCTAACGCAGCGTCTGCAAAACCTGTTTCAAGTGCTTGGCATACTCCTCTTCTGTCTGGGAGTAAACTAGAATGTCATCCATAAAGGCGATGACGAACTGGTCTAGGAACTCTCTAAAGACCCTATTCATCAAGTCCACAAACACAGCTGGGGCATTGGTCAAGCCAAAAGGCATAACCCAAAACTCGTAGGAATCATATCTCGTCAAGAAAGCAGTCTTCGAGACGTCCTGTTCCATGATACGCAATTGATGGTATCCCGATCGTAAGTCAATATTTGAGAAGAAGGAACCTCCTCTTAGCTGGTCGAATAAGTCATCGATTCGGGGCAACGGATACTTATACCGTATCGTGACTTTATTCAACTCCCGATAATCTACACACAACCTCAACGATCCATCCCTCTTATTTACGAACAACACAGGGTTACCCCACGGTGAAGTACTCCTTCGGATAAACCCCTGACCCAACAACTGCTCTATCTGATCCCTTCGCTCTCTCATCTCTACTGGAACCACACAGTAAGGGGCATGGGAAATTGGCCTAGTTCCCGGCATCAAATCGATAACAAAATCTATCTCTCTACTAGGAGGTAGTCCAGGTATATCCTAAAATACATCAGCAAACTCCCTAACTACTGGAATCGAATCGAGTGGTAATACCACTTCCTTAGAGGTCTCCTCCTCTATATAGTACAAGTGAGCGGACGATCCTCCCTCAGGGCAAGGCATCGCCACTAAAAACATCTCCTGCCCGGGTATAGCAAAAATGATACTCCTACTGAAATAATCAATTATGGCTCGGTACCCAACTAGCCAATCCATACCAACAATCGCATTATACTCAGTCATCTCTAATACTAACATATTAGCAGGTAAATTAAATCTCCCGATCTCTATACCCACACCTCTACAAATAAGGGAAATCATAGAACCCCTACTCAACGGTGAATCTACGCAAGTAATCGTGCTCTCTGCAGTGTCTAACAACCCCAAAGTGCGTGCAAATATCGTGATAATGAAACAGTGTGTGGCCCCCGTATCAAATAAAATACGCCCCATAATCCCCTGAATAGAGAACATACCCTCAAAGCAGGTGGATCCTGTGGGACTGCGGCCTGCTGGAGTTGATAAACTCGCCCGTACTGAAGCTGTCTCTACTGGACTGGGACTGTTGGGATGGGTGGAAAAGCTGGCATCTGTGGTGGTGTTGGGAGGGCGGCGAGAAATATAGGTCTATGGGGCTCGTGTCGAGCACACTGTTGCTGTTGTGGGGCCCTGCCCCTATCAGGACACTCCTGGCGCTTGTGGCCAATCTTGCCACAAGTAAAGCATTTCCTCGAAAAATTTCCCCTCTCTGACCCTGCTGCCCACGGCCCTGGTGGCCGTTGCCATTCCTCCCCTGGCCGTGCTGGCCCTGATGAAACTGCTGCTGTTAGCCATGCTGGGCGTGCTGTCCCTAATGGTCGTGCTGACCTTGATGGCCCTGACGGAAACCTCCCAGACCTTTTCTGAAACCCCCAGATCTAAACCTCTTAAAATCCCCCTGCTGTGAACCCTGATCACCCTGCTTGTGCTGACCCTGAGCTGATTGTGCCCCGCCGGCACCATTTTTCCCTGTCCTGCCCTGATGGCTGGACTCTCCTGGTCGCTTACCCTCTGACAAGTGAAAGCGGTGGTCCTGGCAGTGAAGCAATGCTGCGTTAACCGCATCAGAATAAGTGGCCAAAGAGAGATTACCCAATAAGTGTTGACGGATCCTCCAAGTCAACTCATCCATGAACTTCTGAATCTTTTTCTCCTCAGTCGGAATCTCATCGGGAATGATGTTCAAGATATTAGTGAACTCAGCCTCATACTCTGCCATAGTCTTCCCCTCCTGCTTGAGGTTCATTAACTTCCTCCTTATTTCGGTGTGAACGGCTCATGGAAAATACTTGCGGTTGAATCGCACCCAGAACTCCTGAATAGAAAGGATGTCTCTCTCCTCCGTGGTGGTAACGGACTCCCACCACTGCAACGCTGATCCTACTAGCTTAAAAGTAGCCAGTATCTGTTTCTGTACATCCGTGCACTCGTACATCCTCAAGTGCCTTTGGATGTCCTTCTTCCACTGACTGGACACAATGACATCGGAGCTACCTGCAAACTCCGGAGGGTGTGATTTCTGAAAAGCATCACGAACGGGTTCCCAAGCAGATGGGAATGCATGATCCTGAATTAGCGCTACTACCGGTGCCTGAGGCGGTGCCTGCGGCACAACTGCTAGAGCGGAATTTACCGCTTGGGCTACAATAGCGGCAACTTTTGCGGCATTCATGGAGCCCTGAATTGGTGCAGGTTGTGGCTCGGGATGAGCATCCTTGGGAACTCGCTATGCACGTCGTGGAGGCATCTGAAATGAGAGTAAATTCTTATAAGTTCACAGTTATTATCTCAAAATACCTGAAGAGTGAAACATACACAAAAGAGTACAACAATCCTAAAATATAGGGATCTATATCAAAGAAAGTTTCGCGAAAACATAACAAGACGTACACATCCTAAGGACACTAGAACCTGATGCTCTGATACCACCTGTGACACCCGGACTAATTAAATACCGGGTAGCTACTCCTTTATTCAAATTAATACAAAATGTCAAGTTGGTTCAGTTCATAGCATCACTGTCGAAAAACGTTTTAACAATTACTAGACACCTAATATTTAAAAAGTGAGTTGCCAATTTTAATTAAATCCGATTAACATACAATAAGTATTAAATTATGAAATAATGATATCACAGCCACATTACAGTCACATTGCAATGATAAAGGAATAAATGAATCTGGAGGAACACTCCTCGGAAATAATCCGAAATACTGAATAAAACTGAATACAAAGTCTGAATCACTAAATAATTACAACCCAAAATCTGAAATAAAACTGAGTAAGTAAGATGTCTCTAAAAGAAAAGGGGTGACATGCCCTATAGATGAGTAAATCTAAAATAGAGTCAAGATAGAAAGTGGAGGCGTCTACTATCGAGGTCCTGTATCTTCCACAGCAGCTACATCACGTCACTGTAATGGAACTCCTACGCTTGGTGTCCTTGTGGCTGGGCACCTAAATGGTTTTTACAAGAAAATAGATTTGAAAGCAAACGGGTCAGAGCCCGATTGTGAAAACAGTGTAAAATACAGCAAGTGTTTAATATCATTAAATAGTGAATATAAAATACATGATAGTTCGTGCACTCACATGAGTTCCTCACCTCTCAACTAATTGTGCACACCTATCGTACCTGTACCCGTTCTAGTTATTCTACTATCAAACTAGTCCAATTTAATATCTTATTTTTACTATACTAATCATGGTTTAATTCCCGACGTCTTAATATAAACTGAGAGTTTTACCTTAATTCCTCGAAATTAGTTACAATAATTTCTAAAGTTTTCCCATTTTTAACTCTACAAAGATTTACACTAATTCACACTTGTACTTATATAGACAGTTCATTTCGATAATTCAGTATATCAATCTCATCATAATTATACAATAATGGCACCCCTAGACTAAGTTGCGGTGTACACATACTCTTCTATCAAATCCCGGTACATCACGTACATAAGGATCACGTATTTCAAATCTCTCAGGAACCGTTTCGACAAGTAACAAACACACATAATAGAGGCGAACATAGTTCACATCACATGGGTCATGCACATACCTACGCTCCCATGATCAGCAGACTTATTAACTCCTCAATAAGTCATTCTCTGACCTATGTCCTCGAGGTACCAATCTAAATTCCCCCGTAGGCACACAAATATTAGATGGTCCTAATCGAACGCCGACCTCCCGTGATAGCAAGTATGGTAGGTATGTTATACACAGATATCCACATATACTAAGCATTCACACATCTTAGATATCTTATAATATTAATAGAGGTATATTTTACATTCCTATACCGTTATTAAATGTTGCACGTTTACAAATCCCCGAATAATATACATTAAAAGTTATCAACCCTTCTCACATCATAATTTTAGGTACTTATTCCCTAACCCATAGAAGTCATCCGGTTTACTACAAAATTCTAATTTTTAATCCTCAACATACTCCAATCTCACAACTATACCCACTAGTCAACAAGGGAAGGTTAACACTCAATTAAATAAGTCTACTGGAAGTTCGAAATAAAATCAGGCCTAAAAAGGCCATTCTGTCAACTCGTTAGAAATCTCGTTCGAACGAGGTCGTTCGAACGAGTATCGTTCGAACGAGGTCGTTCGAACGAGTATCGTTCGAACAAATTTCTTTGAATGAACTACCAACTCATTAGAAGGGGTAATTTCATCTCGTTAGAAGCTCATTCGAACGAGGTCGTTCGAACGACCTAGGTTGATCTTCTAACGAGATGGGAGAAAGCGCCCAGAAATTTCCCAACTCCTTTTTCTTCATTTTTATCTTATCTAAATCCATCCTAAGATCATACCAAAAATGTTTTAATGTTTTTAAACTACTCTAAGTCCTCCTAGGTCGCTTCTTAACATATTATTGGGGTCAAATCCTCTAAATCAACATGCAATTATCATAAATCCCCAAATTTTTCCTCAAACCCTATGAATATGAACCCATAATTTTATTGTACCTAAATACTCATCATTAATCCGTTTTGAAATCATCGAAGTTAAGTTTTTGGGCACCAATTTCATCCATAATCATTCTACATGCAATTCCTAACCAAAATTAAGAGTTTCTACAACAATCCCATTGGGTTTTCACCAAAACTTTCAAAGCATATAAGGTTTCTACACTAAATATGGAGGAAATATTCATTGCAATTAATGAAATCAAATCACCTGCCTTAAATCCGATGTTCTGGTTCGTTGTTGATGATTAAGGTTGGCTCTCTCTATTCTTTCCGGTCACAAATCCTTTCAAATTTTTGGTGATGGAAGATAGTTTGGTTTGGAACCTCTTTTAACTTCTCTCTAACTTCTCTCAAAACCCCCGTAGCCCACTCTCTTGCCTTTTGCTGGTAATGGCCTTAGTGGCCTCTCAAATAATATATAATTAACCTCTAAAATTCGTGGGTTTTAATTCCTCAATTTTTAAAATTACCAAAATATCCTTCTAGGTTGCCAGTTTGGCCTAAAAATGCCCTGGGACGCAAACTAAACCCCCGGCTAGTATTTTCTGACTATTTTGACCCTTTCGGACGCAATGGCGCACTCAAAATAATCATTCGGTTGATAAAAAATATAATTTAATTTTTAATTTAAATAAATTCATTCCTGACGCGACTGACACGCGCGTCCCAACTAATTTTCCCAAATTGTCGTATTTCTGCCTCGTGACAATTTTAATATTTTCAATACTCATATATTACCATATATACTCAGGAATATTCAATTTTAACATCATACTCAAATACCAACTCACGTCTTGCTAGTATTTACATCCGGATTAATTCTCATTTAATTCAATTAATCACTTAAATAAAAATCAATAAAATTACAGGGTATTACATACGCTCCCTAACTTGCCCCACTATCAGGGCCTAGTGCTAGACGAGCCTTCCTCGTCATCGTTTCCCTAACACCCCAATAAATACATATCTTGCAAAAATTGTTGTTAGTATAAACATATATATAAGAAGATGATTTAGAAATATGAATGATAAATTAGTATGACATTGTTAGATAATATTCATAATAAACTAACAACAACATTTATCATAAACCATACTAAGAATTATTTCAAATAATGCTTAAACTGATTAAAATCCAAATTAAAATATTCACTAACTAACTAACAAAGATTGATTCAAATCCCCAAAAACTGATCAAATCCAAATGAATAAGGCATTTAATTGTCATCCAATAATAATATATACAATAAAGCATTGAATTATGATAAATTAGCAACGACATTACAAGAATACAAGTTAACAACGACATTAGAAGAATACAAATCCATATTATAAACCAAACTAAGAAGTTTTTAATAATTTAAGTCCTTATTAAAAATCTAAGAATTGTTTCAAATTCGGGTTATCAGCCAAAACGAGGAAGCTTTAATACTTGACTGGTAACTATTGTTATATGAAAACTCAATTAACTATAAGTGTTCACTCCAGTTGTTGGGCATGTTTAAAGAACAAGCTCGTAATATATATTCATTTGTTTGAATCGTGTGTTCAGATTGTCTGTCTGTCTCGGGATGAAATGTGGTACTCAAATGACGTTTGGTATCCATTGCAGCTTAAAGTGCTTGCCAAAATCTACCTACAAAATGATAATCTCAGTCTAAAACTATAGACAAAGGAATTCCAGGTAATCAGATAACTTCTCGACTGTAGCGTTTATTGAGTTTTTGGAAGGATTTTACAACTTTTACTCGAAGAAAATGGGAAAATTTAATGGGTTGATTTATTCTCACCAAAATAAAGTTGTATCCTTGGGACGTATGAGGTAGTTCACTAACAAAATCCATGGTTATATGATCCCATTTCCATTCCATAATTGGAAGAGGTTGGAGTAGTCCACCAAGACACTAGTGTTAAATCTTTACTTACTGACAAGTTAGACATCTTCTTACAAAGTTCTCAATGTCATTCCTCATATCTCGCAACCAATATTGTTTCCTTAACACATGATAGATTTTGGAGGTTTCGAGGTGTATCATGAATTTAGAGCGATGAGCTTCTTATAACACTTCTTCCCATAAGGATGATTCATTGGGCACATACAATCCATTTTGAAATCCTAAGCCTGCTTCCCTATCATCCTGAGTTCCATTTTGGGCTTGTTGTTTCATTACGAAGGGATCTTGGAGTTATTATGCTAGAATTTTCTTTCTCAGTCTGGATAAGAAATTATATTGGAGAATTTTGAGAAAGGTGGGGTTGGTTGAAGATCATACTTCACTACACCATATTGGGCGAATGGTCACAGACAAAGTCCCTGACCAAGTCTGTGGGTCGCAATCTGGCGTGTCCAATATGGTGGGTCACGGCCTAAATCCTTGACCAAATGAGGGGTCACGGCATATGGTCGCGGACAATGGACGTAAACCATACACATAGCTGATCATGACCTAAGTTCATGACCCATCCTTTAGATCTTAACATTGGTCACACAGTTGGTCACTGCCCAAGTCCGTGACCCATCCTTTAGATCTTGCCATTGGTCACACAGCTGGTCACGACCCAAGTCCATGATCCATCCTTTAGATCTTGCCATTGGTCACACGTTTGGTCATGAACCAAGTCCATGACCCACACATTAGCATGCCAAAAATGGTCATGGACCTAGGCCGTGACCTTGTTTATGTGTGAAAAAAAAGATGGTCATGGACTTTGGCCATGAATATTTTTAACTATATTTAAAAAAAATTGGCATAATTTTTTCCGTTTTCTGAATATGCTCAAATTCGGTATGTTCTCTCAAATCGGGGGTCCCATGACCAAACTTGGAGGGAAATTTGGCACGAATTTGGCACCATGATGATCATGGTGTGGTCACCGCTATAGGCCGTGACCCACACTAGTCAGGGATTTGGTCTGTGACCACTTCCAAGAGCATTCATGACCATAGTGGGTCATGAATATGGTCATGCCAATGTTGATATGGTCATGGTGTTGGGCCGTGACCTCCTGTGGGTGACCATTCGCAGGATTTGGTGTAGTGCTTCTCTATGGTAGCAATAATATCATAGGAGATTAAGGTGTGAAGCCTACCAATGGGGTTACGACTTAAAGTGTTTACTATAATGTTGCCTTTTTCTTAGATGGTAGTCTAACTTAAACCTATAATCTTCCAAAAATTCCATCCATCTCATTTATCTTAAATTCAAATCCTTTCGAGGGAATATTTATTTTAATCTTTTATAATCTGAAAAGACTTAAAATTCTTCACCGTATTGATAAGAATTCCATATCTATAAGGCAAAGGCCATAACTACTAACTCAATATCATTCATAGGATAGTTACATTCATGAATTTTGAGTTATCGAGATCTATACCCCACTACTTGTCCTTTTTGCTTTAATACACAACCTAGACCTTGAAACGAGGCATCAGTGTATACATCATAGCTTACATTACTAGAAGGAATGGTTAAGATAGGAGAAATAGTTAATTTTTTCTTTAAGATTTGGAGTTCTTATTCACATTCGGTAATCCATACAAATGGTACTTCCTTCCTAGTTATCTTTAGTAAAGGGAGAGAGATTCAGAAAAATTCTTCATCGAAACGGCGATAATAACCTGCTATTCTGAGAAAACTCTTTATCTCGGTGACATTAGTGGGGTTCTTCCATTCTAAAATGACTGTAATTTTACCTGGATCGACTTGGATTCCACTTTCAGAAATTACGTGTCCTAGAAATTTTACTTCCTTCATTAATAAGGCATACTTACTCTTCATGGCATATAGTCTATGGTTCCTTAAGGTGCCTAATACAGTTTCTAAGTCTTGATCATGTTCCACATGACTTTGGGAATAAATGAGGATGTCGTCAATGAATATAACAACAAACTAATCAAGGAAAGGCCTAAAGATTCGATGCATATGATCCAAAATAGATGCGAGGGCATTGGTTTATCCAAAAGACATTACAATAAATTCGAAATGTCCATAACGAGGTCAAAAAGCAGTCTTTGGTATGTCTTCTTATTTTACTCATAATTGATGGTAACCAAATCGTAAATGTATTTTGGAAATGACTCTCTCACCCCTAAGTTGATCAAATAAATATCTAATTCTAGGTAGAGGATCTACTCTTAATTTTCATTCAATTCGACTTATGTTAATCTATGCATAATCTAAAACTTCTATGATTTTTCTTCCCAAATAACACAGGTGATCCCCATGGAGATGAACTAAGGCGAATAAAACCATTTTTGAGAGATCATCTAGTTGGGTAGGAAGTTCACAGAGTTCTAAAGGAGTCATTCGATACAAAGGTATTGAAATAGGAGAAGTATTCGGGTAGAGATTGATGGTAAATTCAATTTCTCGGGAAGGGGGTTATACCTAGAAATTCTTCTGGAAAAAAAATCATCAAATTGTTCCAAAATTCTAAGAATGAAGGAAGAATAGGAATTTAGGATTTGGGATGTTCAGGTTCGGAATGATTAGTTCCTTAAAACCTAAAAGAATGATTCTCTTGGTCTAAAAAATATATCCTTTTTGAATAGCAATTGGTACAAGCATTATTTTTTTACAATACATCCATTATTATAATGATATATAATCCATGTATATCTAAGATTATTGGGGTCACAAAGAGCATATCTAGACCTACTTGAATTTTATAATTACCATATCCTTGGGTAGGTGTATTAATTATACATGTAAGTAATTTTATTTCCAAGGAAATATTTAAAGATTTAGGCAAAATTTGTAAAATTTTATCTAGTTTAAGGCTAACGAATATATGAGTTGAAGAAGAATCAAATAAATATGAGTGGAAAAATTATGAAAGAGTATTGTACCTTCTACCATGTCATGTGAATTATGTCTAGGCAATATGGCACAATTCTTTCCACAATGGGGGACTGGCTCAGGTATCCTTATATTGTTAGGCCTGCACTAATTTTGAAAAGGAGAGGATTTTTCGCATTCTCAAAGGATGACTTGATTGAAGTCGAATTACAGAATGATTCAATTTAGGGCATTTGTGGCGTATATGTCCTAATTCTTATCATTCGTGACAATGAATTAAGGTATATGTGGTATTATGGCGAATTTGAGAGTAAACTTGTCCATTGGGATTAGGATAAGGTCGTGGTCGAGGTTGAGGTAAAGTTTTAACAATGTGATTATTCCTATTGATAGGGTGAGGTGAAAACACATATTCTCTTGATGGGAAATTTTGTTCAACACTTGAAACTTCAATGAGTTGGGAAAAGTCTCGAATCTACAAAGGGGTAACGGAAGATTTTATCCTTGGTGTAATCCTCTTTCAAATTAATTACACTTTTTTTATCTCAGTATCCACATACTCGACTGCATAATGGGGTAATTCAGTAAACTTGGCTTCATACTAATCCATAGACAGATTTATTTGTTGTAATATTAAGAAATCCACAATCATCTGGTCTCTTTCGGTTGAAAAGTACTTTTTAAAGAAATTTTCTTCAAATCGTTCCCAGGTCAGAGTGTCTATATTATGAGTTCGGGCTACAGCTTGCCACCAAAAATCGGCTTCACCTTCAAACATGTAGGGTGCCAAAGTTACTCGAAGATTTTCAATGATTCCTAGCCCATTGAATATTTTCGTGATTAGATGAATCCAGTTTTCAGTTTCACTAGTGCCTAGTTTTCCAAGAAATGAAGGGGGTCTTTTCCTTAGAAATTCCTTGAAAGCATTCATTCGACAAGTTTCACTTAAAACATTTTCTGGAACTGGGTGTGGTACCTGCTGGTGTCGAGCTAAAGATGTTAGCTCTTAAAGGCATTTCATAATTCGTTGAGTGTGGGTCTTCTTAATTTGAAGGTCGGTGGAAGGAATTCGAGTGCTAACCATCATAGAGCGTTATATAACAGTTGCATAATAAAATGTGTAAGAACAAATCTTAAAAAAGAGCACATAGAAATAACTTTAGGTATATTATACAGTAAGGTTGACGTAGTATTTTACAATACAACCTACATATTCTAGCTTCATATAAAGTCTTGAAATCGGTCATCAACATAATTAGTAGTCTAGTTACAATATTTATAACTACTTTATTCACTATTTTACAACTAGGAAGGGATATTCTTTGGATTATCTTTCTAATTTGGAGTTGTTGTATTAATCTCAGATGGGTCGATGTCGGGAACGATAATAAAATCAGGTTTGGAGGGATCATCATCGGTAGAATCACTGGAGGATTCTGAGGAAATTTTGATAAGTTCTTCATTTGAAGTAGCCTTGAGGTGAAGTGAAGGAGGTGGTTGAGTATCGGCCCAAGAAAGATTGATAGCTTCATGTAGGATAATTGGGTCGTTGAAATAGTTACGCATCTTTCTTATGAGCTTTTCCAGAAATAGGATTAGTTAATATTAGTTGTTTCAAGTAATCTCTAGAATTGATCCGGTCCTCGTTTACTTCCCTTATCATGGTACTAAGTCTTATAAAAGCTTCTTCTCGGACCATAGTTTCCCATCGATTATTGAGAATGATATCCAAACTGAAAAGTAGCGAATCCTAAGTATTCATGCTGCAAAATAGATTTATTATATTATAAAGGTAAAGAAGTTACAAAAAGTGTAAAATAACTAATATAGTATGCAAAATATTTACCGTATAGGAATCTAACCCGACATATTTTTAGGAACATGCTCTGAATTAAGACAGACGAAGTCAATCAGAAGGCAGGCTAAAAGGACTTATCAATCACAGGTTGCTGTGACCTTTGACCAAAAGCCTTCATAAATCTGATATTGAAACCTCATTATAAAATATGACGGTGTGTGATACCGATTTAAATCGCAAATTACTAATTTGGCACACTTATTTAATTAGAGTCTATTTTTAAACTAAGTTAATTCATCCCCTAAACATGCAACTACGTGTGTGCTAATTTTTTATTCTTTAACCTTTGTCTATTCCTGAACAAAAAGGGGGAGAAGTGGTATCTAATCCTATTGTAATCGCATCTTAGTTTGGAGAAGATTTAACTTAGGGGGAGTCACGACTTTCTTAGGTAGATCATAGTTGATAAAGGGGAGAATTAATTTAGGGGGAGTACTTACTTTACTTTCAAAAGGAAAAAGTAAAATTTCCAAAAATAGTGAGTTGCCGATCGGCAAGACCCTTGTCATTCCTATCGGCAAGACCCTTGTCCTGCCTATCGGCAGTCAGGTCCATCCCCATCAATTCAAAGCTTTTGATTTGTTCCCTCTTCAGCCTTTTGTACCTTGTGGGGTAGGATTCCCTCCAATTTTTGCAGGGATTGTGTCTCTTGTGAGGGTTCTCAAGTATAAAAAAGGGAAAGGTGGAGTGTTTCCATCACATCTTCACTTGTTTACTGTTTCTTAGTCTTTGTAAGATGGCTCTCCCTAGTAGCATTGAGTTTGCTAACTACCTCGAAGCCTTGGAAGTGATGTGCTCTTATAACGTCGACTACGATGCTTTCAATATGTGTCGAGTCTCTTTGTAGCGCAATTGGGCCATTGAGTGGAACCTGCTGATGGCGGCGGTACGATTTTAGTACTTCGAAGACCATGTATTCCGTTTTGGGTTGGATAAAGTTTGTCCTACCTACGAGGAATTTTTTGTCATGCTGGGGGTAAATCCCAATGTTGCTATGGCTTTACCCGAGTTTTCCCGTTCTCCCAGGGATTTGCTGGCTGGGCTTTTTGTATTTTGCCTTCGGCGACTAGATCACTGGTTGCTGGAGGAATGATTTCCCTCTCGACGGTGTTGCAGTCCGTGCATTTGTGGGAAGTAGGTGATACTGGCTATGCTGGAGCCATTTCTCTGGGCTTGGTTTCAAAATTACTGCTGGTGGATTCGCAACTTGCAACCATTACTTCATGGATGTCATACCATCATAATCCTGCGGTGGTGATACTGGCGGAGACCCTGAACGATCTGGATTCCTGGCGAGAAGGTCGTTTTAACTTCCTGCGAGGTAGCCCCGTGATGCTGGTCATGTGGGTGTCTAAAAGACTCCGCCTGGTGACTCTTCCAGAATATCCTTTGTCGGCTGTACCCAACCTCTTTTCGCATCACTTCTTCAATGTTGGCCTGGATATTGAGAGTTGGGAGAATTTTCTTGTGGAGCATGGGGCTCAGAATTTTTATTGGTTAGTGCCTTGGTGAGTACAATTGCTGCCTATTCTGGAGTTAGGAGAATACCCGTATGTACGGTTGCTTGGTCTCAGACAGACCTCTTTCTATTTCCCTTGGTGGGTTCTGCGCCAATTTGGCTGGGCACATGTCGTGCCACCTCGGACATTAAATTTCTTTACGATAGAGGATTTGACTGAGCGTCTGCGCATGCGGCTTGGCTCTATATATCGTCCTTTAAAGAATTTTTTTACAAACCAAACCATTATCTCATCCAAAATAATCAAATAGTATTTTAATTTGCATATATTCAGACATATTTTTATGATATGTACAATTTTAGTATTTTAATAGCCTTGTTATGGTTAAAAAAAATATTAAAATATATTCAGAAGTTCTAAACGCCTTTTCACGCCTTTTCACGCCTAAGGCCTGGCTAGGCTTAAGGCTTGGCCTCCACGCCTCAATCACGCCTTGCGTTTTTTAGAACCTTGATAAAATTTATAGTATGTCTCATTTAATTATGTCTTATTTATATTCGATTTTTAAATTTCACATTCAAATTCCATTTATAATATTAATTCATATTTTCTCTATCTCCTTTAAAGGGTGAGGGGTCATATCCCATTCAAGACCGCATATTTCTGTAGTATACTTAACAGCTCATGCACATTGTTCCAATCTGAGGAAAATTCGAAAGTATCTCCCCATAGTTATCCAAGTGCACGACGTAGATTTGTAAGTGTGAGTGTTAGTTTAATTGATAATTGAAATAACACTCAACATCGCATCATCTAGTATGTACCCAGAGAACATTAAGATACGACTGCATAACTTCCTCCAAAAGTAACAAGTTTAATCCACTAATAATATTATTATACAGAAACTATGCAGTTCCAAACTATCCATACGGGACAATTCGAGAGATCTCATTATAGGGGGTAATGACTCTCAAACGGGTCTAAGGGCTATTGAATGCGTACGCATAAGAGCTAGAAGGCTAATATCTATGCGCACTATGTGTAATTTCAAGTACATTTCATTTAATTATGATAAGTTTGTGGTCGTGCCACTCTCGAACGGGTCGTTACACAAAGTAATTTTAAAAAAAAGTTGAAAACTCCCACTCCCTCCATTTTGAAAATAATCCAGTGGTCGTGCCACTTCCAAAATTAACCAACCCAACAAAGTAAGACAATATAATTATTTGAGAATTTATTAGTGTGAATTACATTAAGGATTTTAAAAAAATTAACAACCAACTTCCATATCCAACCACATCCGTCCAATATAATCCAACAACAACAACAAACCAATAAATGTGTATCCCATACTCCTTCTAATTCATTTACTCAATTAATTCAACATTAACAATTTCAAACCTAAATAAAAATATAGAAACAATATTTATCGTGTCAAATTAATTTTATTCTTTAAACAATAAGATTCAATCAATATTAATAATACCGATTATTTTCAATCCCAACTAACATCACCCAATCAACATTAACAATTAATTTCAAGTCCTAAACTAAACATTAATTTCAAGTCCCCAATCAACATTAACAATTAATTTCAAGTCCTAAACTAAACATTAATCAACATTAACAATTAATTTCAAGTCCTAAACTAAACATTAATTTCAAGTCCTAAATCAACATTAACAATTAATTTCAAGTCCTAAACTAAACATTAATTTCATGTCCTAAATTAACAATTAATTTCAAGTCCTAAATATTAATAATTAATTTCAACACACACACACCCTTCCCCCACCCACCCCCACCCCCACCACCCCCTGCCCCACTACTCCCCCTTCCTCCCCACCACACACACATGCACACCTGCACACACACCCCACCCTCATACCCCTGCCCCACCACCCCCACACGAACACACACACGCACGCCACCCACATATATATACACACACACACAAACACATATATATATACACACACATACACACATATACACACACATACACACATATACACACACACACACACACACACACACATATATACGAAGGAAAGAGAACGAGAGGAAAAAACTAACCTAAAAATCTCTTAGAGAGAGAGAGAGAGAAAAAAAGTGGGAAGTGAAAACATTGGGAAAAAATAATACGGAAGGGTTTACTGGCAAAGTTATCACGGACCTGTCACGGTCTTTGACCGTGACAATATTATAAGGTTGTGACGGTCAATGACCGTGACAAGTCTTTGTCACGGACTTGTCACGGTCAATGACCGTGACAAAAAATGCGTATTTTTTTGTCACAGTTATTGATCGTCACAAGGGTGGTCGACTGAAAGGTGATAATTTGGCCTTTTTGGTGTAGTGTTTCATTATGAGATGCAAATAATTTCCTGTTCGGATGTCGTTCGTAATGACTATCAACAAAAGCCAAGGTCAAACACCTGACCAGGTTTTCATTTATCTCTCGAAGCAAGTTTTAAGCTGTGGCCAGCTCTATGTGGTTGTTTCACGAGTTAAATTTTGGGATAAATTGAAGTGTTTTATTAAAAACAAAACTCCAAATCATTACAACTACACCAAAAATATTGTCTACCATAAAGTACTCGAATGCTCAACAATTGGTAACCTTTACCCAATGCAATTAAATTGATTATGTAACAAAACTTTCATGTGTATATATATATATATAGCAAACTTAGTATGTTTTTATAACACCACTTTGTCTTTGATAATTCTTCAACAGAAAAATGGTCGACATAAAAGGCTACAATATGATTCGAGAGCTGCACAATGGAAAGGATGATTGGACAATAAAAGTACGTATGACTCGCACATGGGAGTAAAAAAAGTTCAAAAATAATGATAAAAAAATTTCGGACGATATGTTGTTGATTGATGAGGACGTAATATTTTCACTTCTTCTACTAATGCATTTTTTATACATATCTAATTCAACATTTATTACAGAGTATACAATTATTCGATATATGTTTTAGTTAAATATAATTACTTTGGTCTTTCTAACTGGGTGATGTCATGCATGTGTTCGAAGTTATTTATTTCAGAAGTTTTCAATGCACATTTGTCAAGGTAAAGTTTCCACTGTAAAAAACATCAGGGTGGTATAGAACAAACTAAGTTAAAAGCCTGTACCTTAGGAAATCATGCTTCAATATCTACCATATACTTCAATCAAGAAATTACAGGGGCACAACTTGGTGATCCGTGTACATCACTTCCTATTCGTGGAATATGAGGATTTGTGTGATCGCCTAGACAATGACACTCATCTTACTGGTACATATTTGATATAAATCTTTATCCAACTTATCGTAACCATACTATAACCAACTAAACTGGAATTTATATTTTTAGATGTTATGGGACACGTGATAAGCATCACACCTTTGAATGGTCAACTTTTCAAAGGAAGAATGGTTATTTGAAGAGTTATACACTTGGAAAATAACATGTAACATAGAAGACAATATAATTTTGATCCATTGATTTATTTACCAAAATTTTAGTAAATAGCTCCTACATTGCTTTTAAATTATCTATGAATAGGGGGAAAGGATCAGCATCACTCTTTAGGCTGATCGAGCATCGAACCTCAAGGAGGAGATATGCAAGAATTCAATAAAATCGTTAATTGTAATTGTCACTTCGACAATAGTTAGAACTTTTAATGGTAAAGTCCTTTCCTTAAATTGAAACAAGAAAATTTAATTTATTTACCTATTGACTATTACTAATATCATTAATCACATTTACATTACAATTATAATATGCAATTCACAAAATAGGTCGTTATTCTCTATCTACAACAGGTGCATCAAAGATATATGTAAACATTGGCATTACAGAGGTGGCGCATTTTCTATCAAGGTATTATCTATCGTAAACCAATGCAATTTGTTATATGATGCATATATATGAATATTGCCTAATACATGCAATTGTTTAGGATGTCGAAAACAATTTAAAGACATCTCATACTCTCGAGCAATAAACGCTCCCATCAAGAAGGAAGAAACATCTTCAAAAGATATCACATCCATCGCTGATATACTAAACTTATGTTGCAAATCAAGCGATGAAGAAGACATTTAAGATATAAGTAAATAACTATCATCACCATGCTTAAATAAATTGACCTATATATTTAATGGAATTTTTTTTAGTATGATTAGGTCAGATAGTAACTTACATGGCAACCATCTAAGCCATTGAGACGGAACGTGGATGGTATTATATCTCGTGCACATTATGCAATAAAAAAATCTATAACATAAGCAGTCCAATGTGGTGCGAAATATGCAATATCGAGGTTAAATGCCCCAAGCCAGGGTAATGAAATTATCCTTAATTTATAAAACATATATAACGAATACATCCTTCACTTTTAATTATCAAAGATTATATTACATTAAACACTTATTAACATTGCCATATGTTGTTTATAATTTATTTTACTATGTAAAAACAGGTACTAGTTACAAATTCAAGTCTAAAATGACTTCGCATGCACAACAAGCGTACTCTTCGACAAGATGTCAGAGAAACTAATCCACATTCCAGTATCAGATGTAATCAATTTATCTAATGCTGATAAGGTATGTAAATTTAGCCCTTCCAAATCAATGTGTACAATTATAAGAAATGCATACCACATTATTTAATGCCCACCCATATTGTAACAACAAAAAGAGAATGTAGCAGTGCCGAAAGTACTGTACTGATTGATTGGAAATACACATGTATTCCACCTAAAAGTCACTCACCACAACTTAGTACTTGGATGATAAAACTATATGGTCAACAACATTCTGGAGCATAGCCCTATATCAGACACAAATATTTAGCACGATTCAGGAAATAGGGTAAAATATCCATACTTCAGTAATAAATAAATTCTAACAAAAATCTATTATAGTTATGTTTATACTCTTGCATTTACAAGGGAACACTCATTGGTAATAAGGACTGAAAAATGGCAAATGTCGATATGCATACAAACTATCTTCGTGACGCGACTTCGAATTTTATGGTCACTACCTCAAAAGATTACAAGGAAGAATCGAATAATAACCCAAACAAGGAAGCAAAGCGTCTTAAAACCACCACGAAACTCAATGGACTACTTATTTATAACTACTTCAATTATATTTCAAATTACAACAGATCAATTATGTTGTTAAACATTAAAAGGAAATTATTCCACTTTCCAGTTCACTGGAATTCAATGCAAAATTGGATTCATATTGATTCATAATGCCAATTATTGTTTGTTAACAATTGGTAACATAAAGTAGTCTAAACTAAATTCATATTCCATTTTCTATATGTTTAAATACTATTTTAATCCTCTTCATATGCTCCATAGAATTATTAATAATCAGAAATAATTCTCCTACATATTACGTTACTAAATATTTTTTATACCTACGTCCAGGAACAAAGCAAAGATGGAGGAGTAATGGTCTACCATACACATGTTGACAATAAATGCAATTTCATATGGAGATTATAACAAATAAAATATTTTCTTCTACCACCTAGTCTAATGGAACCTCAATAAACTATACATTTTATTTCTCGATTTCATAATTTGAGAATTAAGTGGATATTGGTATTTCTACATGAATACTTTAAATGACATGGACATGATTTTACATTAATGTATTCCATGATAATTATTTACTACTTCCTAAATATACATTATAAACATCTCATTACATAATATGATCAATGTCCAAGTTTAATTGCACTAGGATAGATTTTTATAACATGATGATTCATAATAGAAGCAGGGATCCTGCATAAAATAATGCATTTCTAACTCGATTCATTGAAGTTATGTTATATTCAAATCTATTACTCTCTTCATTAATGTTGGTTTTATCATTCAATTGTTAAATGCGTGACTTTTTTCATTGATTTGACCTAATTTAGATATATTTTAGGAATTCTAAATATACACACTATATTTCAAATATATCCTCTAATGTTTCTATTTTTGATTCATAGCGATAAAAATCTAAAGAAATAAAAAATATAATTTCATTAAAAGTAAGAGTTCCATGTATTTGTCACATAATATGGTACTTTTATCGAGCAACATATATTTTAAAAAATTATAAAATGGTATTAAATGAAACTACACTGCAAAATGTGATGTTTCCAACTATTGTATGGGTTATGTATTATGCATAAGATGGAAAATAAGTACTTACATGATAATAAACATTACGAATTCGACCACTGCCTGACATACTACATTTTACATCGATGATATTAAGGTATGTTCTTTCCAAATATTTGAATTACTTACTTAATTCTTGTTGTATCTATCAACTACATTTTCTTACTTCATGTTTTATGTATAACCTACTATAAATCAACTGATACTCGAGAAAATAATATAGACATTTCATTCAACTTTTATCATTTCTATGCTTCATTCGTTCACCTCATCGTATGACCATTCACTTATTGCAAAATGAACAGGCTTCATCTTTGTGAGATATATACTGAGGCTTCATTAGAAGCTAATGTCACGAAAAATGGAGTGGAGCAATTACTACTACTCAAAGGTAAATATTTGAGATAGATAACTCGGTTGTTTTAGTGTCAGCATTTTTGGATGAATTAATTATAGGGGTATTTTCATTCCTCCTATTTTCGTAATCAATTATAGTTGGTTGACAAAACCTACGTTTGATGGGGAGGTCTCATTATAGTTGTTTAACAAAACCTCTATTTGATGGTCCAATTTTTGGGGGGATGAAAAATCCTCTGTTTGATGATTTTTTTTTAATTTACTCTTCTACTCAGTTTGGTTGCATTCAAGTTGTTTACACAACATATGTTAGGCGAATTGATTTTTGTTTTCGAGGCAAAAGGTCTGTTTGAGGAGACTAGTCTTATTTCACAATTTTTTTTACTTTAGTTGCTACAACTATAAGGTAGTAACATTATCTCAAATCATTACTCAAATACTAACCAATCAAATTATCATCAATTCTACCAACCGATTTGATGAACGGAGCTGTGCTGCGGGCGAATGCTAATGCACTTGGTAACTAAATACAAAGATGATGCAATGCAACTACTGTTGGTATGGTAACAATTTATTGTATAGTATCCAATATACAATGTTTTGATCATTCACTTAATTTACATCCATATTACAATATTTCTTATGCTATTTTTATTGTCAGATTTCGATTATCTATGCTTGAAAAATAATCAAAATTTTACATCTTCAAACTGTTCTCTTTTTCTCCTTTTATAATCCAATATATTCTTAGGACTGTACTTGATACTATTTTTTGTGTTTACTTTGTGTGCAATTTCAAAATCATGATTTAAACTAAATCTCAAATTTATATCATAATGCCTATGTTGACTTTTATACCTACTTATTGTAACTTGAAAATACATAGTAATTTCATAACTACAGTATAACTTATACTACAACAACTACATAACATTACAATTGGAATTCAACTATATTTATTCCAAAATGAGGGATTATAGAACTTCTAAACATTATGCAGACTACAACATCGAACGGTAGGGTGATATCATATACTTTATCAAATGTATGGTTCTAAATTATTCATTTCAAAAAGGCTTCAAGCAGTACTTAATTTTATGTATCTGCTTTTCGATCAAATATGACAATGATATAGGTTTCTTTATCTCAATGAAGGCACAAATAAATCTTTGGGACATAAACGTTTCTCAACAAAATCACTCTAATTACTGAAGATGCATTTGAACTGTATGCAGCAAAAAACTTAATCTTCTGCCACTTTTACTTCACTTTCAACATATTAATTCAAAACGTATTGCAAAACACATTTGTTTTGGCTTCATGAATAAAGTTTTTTAAAACAAAATCACTTTAAAAATTTTATACTACAGAGAAGTATAAATTTCAAACGTTTATTTCAGTTCTCCCATTCTACTTATTTAATGTTAAAAAATAACCATACATCTCTTTATATCATTACACATAATAAATTAGGTAACGAATAAATGATTTCACATTCGGATTCTCATCGGACAATATATATATGAATACATATGGATTTCAGATGATGTCTACGATCCAATTAGATAACTATCCCGATCAAATACTCTTTGTTTCAACGAAGTGGTGGCAATTCAGTAACAAAAAACACATTTCTCACCAGGTATGTTTTTAGCAACATGCCTTTTTTAATTTCTGAATTTTCTTGGTCAAATTGAAGATCTGAATTCAGTTATTTTCTAAGAATATGAAAAATCAATTAAACTACTACATATTCTATATGAAAGCGATGGGATAAAATACCGACAACACGACGGAGGATGATGGGGCAGCTGTATCATTGAAAACTCTATTTTATACACATGAAATTGTCAATAATTTTTTTATATTTCTCTCAATGTAAGAAGGGCTCGATTTTAAGGTAGATCGATCTGGTTAAAGATAATATCACTCTCGATAAAACTCACACTCTTGGCCCTGGACATGAATCTAAAATAAGAACTACTCAATGGTTGGCCATCGAATATGATTTAAGTAAAGGAACTTTGTCTATTTGAAATACCATTTGGTTCGATTTGTTATAAGTTGTTTGTCCACTTCTCACTTAATTGTGCTAATGATATATTTTAGGACTAAACTTTAAATGAATAGACGAATAACCTTCTTCCAAAGACATCTGACAAAAGGCCATACATGATGAATTCCGTAACACAACACACATTTTTCACCAGGTATGTTTTCAACAACATGACTTTTTAAAATTTCTGAGCTTTCTTTGCCAATTTCAAAATCCAAATTTACTTATTACCTAAGAATATGCTAAATCAACAAAAACACTACATATTCGATATGAAGGTGCTGTGATAAAGTGTCGATACAATAACGGAGGAAGGCAGGGCAACTGTATCATTAACTACTTTGTTTCAAACACACAAAATTCTCGGTAAGTTCTTATCTTTCATTGCTATGTGCTTCAATTAAGCATTTGTTTATATTAATTATTTTTATACAGATGAACACCATTGAACTATTGGCAATTAGGTATCAATATTATTGACCATTAACAAAAACTTTTCCAATCTTTCATGTAAAATGTTCAGTGGAAGTTAGATAACTTAAAATTTTGTAGGTGCTCCAATACATTATTCTATGCCGCGTATTACTCCATTCGACGAGTGGTACGCATAAATGTCATACATACTGGATCAATATGCAAAATGACGACTATTTTCAAGATTATTTCATTGAAATAGAACAATACACAAACTTCATCAACACGAAATGATGCGGAAGGGGTACAATAACCAAAGGCAATACGTGATTACATTCGGTCTTCTATGGAGCATAGTTCTTCATTTATTCCTAATAACTAACAGGGTAATATACAAAATGATGCACTTGAATGGGGAAAAAATGTAACTGAATCCAACCAAAATGATTGGGGAAAATTTGTCCAAACACCAACTTTGATAGCTCATCAACAGCTACATCGATGGGCCTACTAGGAACAAGTCAGTTATATGGACGTACAAAATGGATAATCATTCGATGTAAAATTATTTCACACTGTTATTGTATATATTAGTTTTCAAAGTGATTGTTTGATTTTTTAGTTAATGGTTTCTACTGATTATCAAATATAATTTAGAATCTTCATCATACATTGACAAATTTAACAATGCGTTGTATAAATATCAATTATAGCGTCCGTGCATCGCACAAGTTGCATTCTAATTTTTATTTAAAATTTAGTTTGGGTTGTAAGTACACCTAATTCATCGTAGCCTAGGTACGAGGGTACAAAATTGGGCAGCATAGTAAGCAAGAGTTTGTCAAAAAAAAGGGTGGTTGCATTAACACGATTTTTTTTTGCGAAAAAAAGCAAAGGATGAACTAAGAATAAAATAAAGGTCTATTTTCAAAACTTGAACTTCATTTCAATTTCAAACTTTTGATTTTGCACAATTAGGAAACTTTTGAGAAAAAATCGAGAATTTTGTTACAATTGTCTCAACTTATTTTCAATTCAAGCTCCACCATCTTGCAACACCTTCCCTTCTCTTCCTTCCAAAAAAGGAGAAAAAGAATGACTATGAGGAGATTGTGAACCCCACTTTAAATCTTCACAGTCAAGGAGTGTTTCAAATTTCCCACATGAAGTACATGCTCTCCCAAGGCCAATTTCCTCTTCCCAACCTCATCAACCAAACTTAGATGTTTGCAAACATCCACCTCAAACCTAACAAGCTCTTGTGCTTGTGGTCTCAAGTGGACCTTCTCAAAGCCCAATAAATGCTTCTGCGGTGCATTGTGTACAGATGGTGGGCTAGAAAACAAGAACACAGTGTGGCTTCCACTCATCTCCCCCATGTTTTGAACTTTGAGGTGAATTTTGAAAGCCAAATTTTTGCAGCTCTCCTCCACCGCGTCTATCGACTTACAACTTGATGAGAGACAAACATGGCCTTCCTCTAGTGGAATTGAGAGGTGTTTGGGTGCTTGAACTAGGTTGTGCTTGAACTTGGAGTAGCTAAGCCCATCCCCAAATGCGTATATTGTTGACCCACTATAGAACCGGTAAGTCCGGCCCGGATAGCCTGTTGCGGGGTCTGGTCGCATGTTCATGTTTGTCATGTTGACATTGACTGCATATGACTGTGGATACCAGGTCATAGGTAATCTTCCACCTGGAAAACACAAAAAGAGAGGATATTATGAGCCCGCATTTTCATACTTGTGCTTATGGATATATAATTTTTGCGGGGCAAACCTATAGAAGGAGGAAAAAATTGTCAATATCATAAACTTTAATACTAAAAATTCAAAACGGGAAGAAATAAAATGCGGGGCCAAGGCTATCCTCCGCATCTGTCAATGTGTATGAGCAATTTATTTCGAAACCGAAGCGGAATCAAGTTTTATCAGACCTGAATGGGACCAACTCATTAGTTATTGGCACGGTTCCACAAATTTATTTGTTGCAAGTTGCAACATTTTTTTATTTTCTTAATATTTTATTTGAATATAATAAATCTAATTTTTTCTTAATCATTTACCAATATAATGATTGCAATAAATTTAAGAAGTCTCTTATTCATGTTTCTGGACAGCAAGAGGTGGGTTGCAACATTCAATTTAGATTTGACAAAATAAGGCACGATACGAAATTATAATTTAATGGGTGGACCCTTAATGATTTCAGGTCATATCTCTGTCAACCCAATAAAATACGATAGTTAACGGGTTGAGCTAGTATTGACCCCCTTCACCTGTTAATACCCGATAAAACCCATTAAGATCCATCAATCTAAGTAAATATGATATATTTTTAGGACTTATAAAGAATTTATGTAGTTTAATGTAATTAAATCATAAGGAATTTTTCTAAATGAGAGAGTTAATGATGACAATGAATCACCGAGTCTAATTATGTTTAAAAATGACCTGCTATGTCAATTTGTATATAATTCTAATTAATTTATTATCTTAATAGGTAATAACGGGTGGACACGACACGTTAAGATAATGAGTCGACTTTGAATATGATTTTTTACGCGATAAAAAGGTCATCTGATAAGACTCAAATACGAGAAAAACCAACACGAACGTGACTCAGACACGACTTGTTGCCAGGGCTAATCCAACTAAAGAATTAATCTGATTCCGCAGGCAAAGACTTGTGCTTTGTCTGCAAAACAAAGGAATAAAGCATAAAAGAGAAATGTCATTGGGAGATAGAAAAGGTACAAGTATCGTATTAGAACAAGAGAGTTTTGAAAAAGGATTGTTAGATTTTTATATTATATAGTTGTCCTTTACAATTCTATTGTAATAAATCATTTTCAAAATTATACAATTGGATAAATTTCCCAACTCTACAGCATGTTCATGTAACAAACTCACTGAAATCCACTCACAGAAAGTCCCCAAAATTATGAATCATTCAAATAAATATACGATACTGTCGAGGGAGCCTTATATATATTAATTCCCAAAACCATAGAACATAGAATATTTAACTTCAAATCTATATCTATATCTATATTCTATATAACTATATAAAAATTGTAAACCCAATTCATGTGAAGCTGACACGTGGCAATAATAAATGCCCAAATCTTATGAGGCTGACACGTGACAATAAGTAATAAAGGTTTACTAGCATTTATCATCAATATTTATTTTCCCCTCTTTCACGAATTACGCTGCTTCATAATTTCCAACTCATCTAACTGTTCACATATATGTACTTACAAATATGCCTACATTCATGTACTTCCGAATATTATATACTTACAAATATATCTACATTCATGTACTTACAAATATACATCTAATTCATCTCTCCCCACATCTATTAGATTTCCTTCCTGATGTTGATGTCAAACCTCTACGGTGGAACACAGATCAATAAAACAAAGGGCAGTTGGTCTAATAAAACAAAATACAGTACTTTATTCTCTTTATTTGCTTTCTCCAACTCATATCTTTATTTTCCATTTCTTTTATTTTGAATTGATTGTATTGGAGCAGATGGTATCTTAGAAGACTGTCATCATTTTAGAGGTCATATATAATCCAACACTTTCTCTTCTCTTTTATTTATGTTCTCTTTTAATCACCATGTTTCAGATGATTTTAACTACTAATGAAAATTGCTAATGTAAAATTGCTATATATTATTAAATTGTAGATTTTTAATATTAATAACTTCAAACAATAAGCAAAGAAAAATGACATCACACGAAGTCCGTGTGGTCCTCGCCCGTCAAAACATAGAACTCGTCAAAACATATTCATCTAATTTTGTGTTTGATGATTGCAAATTATGTCATGTTTTTTGGAAGTAAGTGGAATGGAAGCAATTCATCGAGTTTCAAAACCTATAATTCTATATTTAGGTGAAGTTATTAAAATTTATGAATTTGAAAGCTTTAATATATACAGTTGCTATACATTTACCCATTTTTTGGGTGTCAAAATGGGATATTTTATTGTTAGAAGCTATTACATCAAATAGTGTGAAATAATATCTAATAATAATCTATTTTCTACTTTCTACTTTAGAAATGTTGTTGATTTTTTTTTATATTGTTCTCTAGAGTTTGGATGTGCATTTCATTTTATTTTATTTTTTTGGAACTAGGTTGTTAGCGTTGATTTTTTTTCCTAATGATTTTGACTGTTAATTGTTGTTTGCACTTTCGTGTCAACAAATCTGAAATTTGATTTCATTTTTTTCCCATACGTTAGATCACAATGACTCATACCTTTTCATATGATTTAAGGATTTTTTTTATTGTAAATCATGGTTTAAGAATTGAGTTTTTCATAATTTATTATGTATACAGTTTATGTTGGTAGTTCCAGTTTATGTTGCCACTCGATTCACTCCTTTCATTCATGAAATATATTATGTGAAAAAAGACACAATAACACAAAAATAAAGCTTTCTTAAATTCGGTCACGCATCGCGTGCCTTCATGTTAGTTAAAGAAGACAAAAGAAAGTAGACCGGACTTACTGGGATTGTAAGACCCAAAGACGACATCTGCTAATGCAGCTCCACCGGCTTCTCCGGGGAACCCCACCCACAAAATGCTTGTAATTTTGGGGTTATCTTTAGCAAACTGTAAATCCATCCCACCTCCTGACATTATAACAAGAATCACTGGTCCCTTGGACACATTTGCAACAGCTGTTATTAAAAGTTGTTGCTGTCCCGGGAGAGTGATATCGACCCTGTCACGGCTCTCTGCCTCAATTGATTGATCAGTGCCCACTACCAAAACCACTGCATCTGCGGTGGCTGCGATTTTCGTGGCCGTCTCTACCTGAGCTGTTCCACAGGCAACGTTGGCACATCCTGGCTGGTAAACGGTTGGAACCAAGGCAGTTAGGCCTTGCAGAGGAGTTGTGTATTTGCATGGAGTGCCTACACAACAAATATCCATAGTTAAGGAGAAAGGTACCTTAAGAGGGTTGTTATATTTTAAATCACTCGCCTAAAAACCTTACACCATATAGTAATCATTAAACAGTTCATAAAAATTACTAGACCAATATATGTGTGAGTATTTGATTGGTTACAAAATGTTCTACGTGTAAAGCTATCAACCAAAAATCTGACACTTAATTGTGAGTTATTTCTTTATGAACTGTTTTGTGAGTGCAGCATTATTCAACATTGTATAGCATGCTCTCTAACATGACGTGAATTAAAATTTTATGTTTTTACACATCTTGTATAGTCGTTTCTAAGAGAAAAAACGCGGATCTGAATGTGCTCCCAAACAAGTTCTTTCTTTTTGGCACATTTCTGGCGAAATGGGATAAACTTTTGTGAGGGAAAAAAAACACTACATATGGCATAGTCAAGCGCTGCATCCACTTGTCCTGCGTGGGCGCCATTTAAGGTGGGTATATTGGTTTAGCTTTACTATTTTGCCTCATTTTTAACATGTGCTTCAAATTTTGAAAAAGAAATCCATAAATTTGTAACAATATTGAGAACATATAATGTAAAATTTGAGTGTAAATAAAATCTTCTGTGCTCCTATTTATTTAATAACAGTAAAAAAACACAATTTTTAATCTTTTACTGTTTATAATTTTAGTGTCTGTTGGAATGACTTGATGTGGATTTGTATGGAATTCCTCGATTTTAGTTATATTATGTAAAATTGACATATGATAAACATAGACCGAGATAAGAACAAGACAAGTGAACTGGCAATGGCACTACAGAGAATGCCACAAAAGATTCCATGTACCTTGACTACAAACTCTCTTAAACAACACACGTGAAGTGACATTATTGAATATGGTCACCACTCCTTACAGAACCTTTTCCTGCAGGCTGCTATTTTCATCTAAACAGAAGGATCTTTAAAAAAAAAGGTTATTTGTTCTTTTGCTCCCACTTGTTTTAGTACTATGATGTCTAACAATTTAAGTTTATCATAATATAATTTGACATTGTGAGAAAGTTAAGAAAAAGATTGCTTAAGCTTACCTTCATAGTTGCCAATCATGGTTTTAGTGGCATTAGCATTGGGTCCGATTACAGCCAAGGATTTGATGGCAGTAGGAGAGAGAGGAAGCGAACCAGCGGTGTTTTTTAGCAACACGATCCCTTGCCTCGCCGCCTCCCTAGCCAACTCCTGGTTAGATGGCGTGCAAACATCTTTTGGCCCCAATTTGCCGTAGATTTGCTCGCTGGGGTCCCCGTCAAAGAACCCAAGCCGCATGAGGGTGGCAAAATTGTTGGTGATGGCCTTGTCGATGTCTGATTCTTTCACCAGACCGCGGTTTACTGCAGTTTGGGTGTACTTGCTCAAAAAAGACCCGCAGTTGAGATCCAAACCTGTTAAAATTTAACATCGAGTTTTCATGTGGTGAGAAACATTTTGAAACAAAATAAAAAGAAAAATTGACTAAATGCGTATTAAAAGTGTTGGAAAGACTATTTAATATATACCCTACAAGAATAACACAAGTCTATTGCCATTTGTTGGGGTAAATTGCAAAAGGAAAAAGAGAAAGATACGTGAATTATTTGCCTTACCACAAATAAACAATATACGGAACCCCTTGAAATATTGTAACAGTGAATAAATGAAATGTTCAACTTCTACTAGTATTAACAGTCAATAAATGAAATGTGTAACACGTTGTCCTCACTTACAAGACCTTAGATAGTTTAGGGGTGGCATGAGGTAATTTTTTTGTAATTTACCCCTTTTTAATTCACTTGAACATATATTAATAATTGTTTTAGGAATTTGACTTTAGTCTCCGGTAGATATATCTTTTATTGTAGGAAACACTGAAAAGAATTTAAGAAAACGCTTATGTGAGTGCATTTTTGTAATATATACATTTTAATTTTGTGTATATAATAATATATACGTATATATTAGGACCCTAGAGCCAAAAATATTTATAGGTTGACTAAATTTATAAAAAAAATTGTTGTTGGGGAACTTAATTGGACAGCTCCCTAGCCCTTACTAACTTCTATCTCATCTAGGGCACACGCATATGTAAGCCTTCACAAAACTTTTTTTTACCAAGTAAGTATGAAAGAAAAAAATTAGACTGATGGATAAATAGATGGGACCCAATTTTTGTCCTTAAATATGCATTGTAACAAGGATCAATTACTAAAAGTCTCTCAAATATTTTTTAATACACATTTAATCCAAAATTTTTTATTTTGTTTCAAAAAGTCCCTCAAACACCCATTTAACTAATATTTCCTCATTTTTAAAGGTCGCGCTAGCGGCACTCCTGCCACCCCTCCCCCCAGTGCCACACTGTCGGAGCTCCGATGACCCTCATCAAAGCTCCTTTTTTTTAGTGTTTTTATGTGGTGAATGATTTTTTTGAACAAAATAAAAAGACTTTGATTAAACGTGTATTAAAAAATATGTTCAAAGAACTATTTAGTATATTTCCTTTGTAACAATGAGTTTGAAAAATTATATTATTAAAATTGAGAGTAAATTTGAATCTATGTAGATCTCACTTATTTAGTCAAAATTAGTAGCAAACCACTAAATATTGAGAAGTTTTAAATGTTAATAATACTTGTTGCTTGAGAATAGTATCAACAATTGCAATTTCATTTTTTTTTTCCAATTATTTATAGAAGTTATTATAGAGTGATCTGGTTGCTATTTTGGTGTGTTCATTAAATATATGTTCAATATATATATATATATATATAATTCCGTTTTTAGTCGGAAGTCAGGGGCTGCTTGTGATATTCCATAATATACAAGAGGTTCATCTGAATATTTATTGAAGTAAAAAGTAAAAGTGGAATTTTCCCAGAAGCTAGATAGAAGGTGAAGTCAAATTGCTTTTCATCAAAAGGTAACAGATTTGCACAAATTTTGTTGAGTAGTTCTATAGAGCCTGAATTTTTGACCGAATTTTGGCCGATACACTGACGTGTCGGCCTGCTATTGGTTGGTTTTGAGGTCCCACTGGTGCGGACCCCACAAATCAATCAATAGCAAGCCGACACGTCAATTTGTCGACAAAAATTCGGTCAAAAATTCCGGCAAAATAGAATTTTTGAATTTTGTTATCCATATCTTAGGCATAAAGTATAAAGGTATTACAAATCCAAACATACCAGAGGGCTAAGTCCTACTTTATGTATAAACGACAATAATACCTTCTGTGTCCCCTACCTACTATTTATTCTGAATAAACATTACGTAATTAATGATATGATTAAGGGAACATAATTGAGTCACCTGCTAATATAGCCAAAGCTGCAGTCTCCTCTGGTGTTTTGGTGTAATGTTGAGAATTAAACATCACATCCAATGAATCACAATCCGAACTTATATATCTGCATCGCCAGATACTCCAGTCAACGATATAAACAAATTTAAAGTATTATTTATTTTTATCTTTTAAATTTGAATCTCAATCATTCAGATTTAAGAAATATAAAAAAGTATTTGTTTTTTTAAATGATTAATGACTATATTTAACTCTTAATGATTAAGAGGTAGAGTTACATCTGAAGTCTGAAGCAGTTTAAATACATCAATTCAAAAGTTCATTTAGACATAAAAATAATATATTTTTCAGATTCAGATTTCAGACTTTAAATTCAGTCTTTAAATTTTAAATTCCAGCTCAGATGAAAAAATAAACGCAATCTAAATTTCCTTTGAAACATATTTTCATTGAATATGAAAATAACCCTATTTCCTGTTCAAATAACCCATTGGTATTTAGTTGCAAAGACTCCTTCGAAAACTTGTTAGTGATAATGTTTTGGCAAACACGTAGTTTTTTTTAAAAATAATTTTTAATTCATAGGGTTACTTGCATCAAAACAGTTCGGATTTTTTTTTTCTCGTTTTTGCAAAATTTGCTTAATTCAAAACAGTTATTGCAATTTACCCTCTTAAATTACAAAATAAATTTATAAGTCATTTTATAATTTATAGTCTGCTAAAAATGCATTTTAGAATAGGTGAAACAAATCATATTTGCATGATAATAGTTAGTGATGTGGAGGACAAAACATACCCATTTAATTTCCATTCTCCTCTAATTACCCCTGCCAGGAGGTCTGGATCTCCACAAGTTGGCTTGCCATTAACTTGGTTGTAAGAACACATGACACTCGCAACATTCCCATCAATGACACAGCTTTTGAATGGGGGTTGAAATGTATCATCCAAATCTTGCTTTGTTACCTAACTCCAAAAATAATTAAATAACATAAATAATATTTTATATTTAAAAAAGGTTGGTATAAGAATTAAAATTAAAAATTAAATATGTATTTCGAAACAGATTACCAGAGCATTAAAATGGTACCGATCAATGCCTTTCCAATTATCAACATCATAGGCTGTGTAATGTTTACAACAAGCTCCCACCTTAAGCCGGTCTTTATCGCCGTCCTCTCTTTCTTGTAAACCTCTAACATACGCGGATCCATATTTACTTGAAAGTAAAGGGTCTTCTCCGGGTGTTTCCTGACCTCTGCCCCACCTGGGGTCCCGAAAAATGTTAATATTTGGCGACCAAAATGTCAGCCCAGCTAAGCCAACATTGTACATTGCTCTTGCTTCTGTGGAAACCACCTGTGCACATCAAAGTTATTTTTCAAGTCGCTAAATTACATTAAAAATCTTTGAAGCTGGTTTTGATTGGGTAAATATGACATCATATCACTAGTTTTCGAAAAAACTATGAATTTGTACATTAAGTTCTTAGCAGTAGTATCTTCTGTGATTTAATTGTACTTTCAATTATCAAATTAACGTTAGCTTTGAATGTCTACGTTTAATTTATTAATAGTACTTTTATATATGAAGTTAACCTTAGCTTTGAATGACCATGCATAGCTCAATGTAGTTAATTTGGCATTCTGGTGTGAACAATTGTAGAATCAGTGGAGACCGCTGTCCATTTAAAAGTGTTTGTCATGCGCATATTGAATACAATATTCAGTACATCTACACTACCTCCAACTGTAGAAGCTCATAATTAGGGGTGCCAAAATCTGACACGCACGCAAACACGATTCTACCCAACATGAAATTGATACAAAATTAACACGGTGTGTCGTGCTCGGATCATGTTCGGATCAGGATATTTTGACATGAAATTCGCCCGTTTAGCCCATTTACAACATAATTAAGCAGCACGATTTGGTCCGATTACCACCCATTTATAATTAATATATTTCATGTAATATAAAATAAAAAAGATGATATTTATATGTAAAAAATAGACGGGTTATCTTTTTGGGTCGTATTGAATCGTGTCAATCGATACAAAATTGATTTAGCATGTTTTTTGTGTTGTGTCACAGGTTATGTTCGTATTAGATAAAAAATACGACATCGTGTCGTGTCATGCCATGTTCGTGGCTGGTAAAATAAAGTTGTCTCGTGTCATGCCAAGCCCAAATATGGCCCATTATCATGAATTGTCAACCCTACTCATATTGCTTGAATTCTAATTATTTTATCCAGTAATTTATTTTCCATGCTTTTAATATGCATCAGATTCGAAAAGTAAAGAACAAAAGCTAAGAAACAAAAAATAATAAAATTTGGACAATTGCTTTATCTCTCCAGCTTGTGTGTGTGTGTGAGAAAGAGTGAGTGAAATTTCAAGTTGCGTCCTCTTAAGAGTCCTGAGGCATTTGGTTTCTTCTTGATGTACTTTTCTTGAAAGCTTTTATGATTCACCAACTAGTCATCACCAGTCGTAATCAGATCAAGGGGGATTATATTTAAAATCACTACTTATCATTTTAATATAAAAGAAATATCTTTATGATTCATTTTTCAAAACAAAAATACTAATTTTAATGTATTCAATGTTTAACTTTAATACCATAATTTATCCGCTTTCTTTATTTTATGTATTTGTTTCTAGAACCGACTCTTAATTTGAACATAGTTATAAAAAAATGTGTAAGTTTTAATATGAAACATAAAGTATACTAGTTTTCAAACCTGCTTTCCAAAAGCAGCCATATATATATAATATTATATGACTTAATCTTGCACATAATCACACAAACATTATCTAAAGTAAAAGTTGATATTTATGTTTTCAATTTGTAGCAACTAAACGTCGGTAATACGGCAGCATAAAACGTGTTAACCACAAAATGGTTGAGGGAGAATTAAAAACTTTGCAACAATCTGATGGTGACACGCATGTAGACTACGATCGTTTTGAAACAGTACCCAAAAATAGCTCTCCCTCACGAAGAAAAGAATTATAGAATGCATGCCCTATAAATGCATCAAATATCCCACTAATGATAAAATAATAATATAGAAACTATAATATTCCCTAAATAGAACTGCTGTAAATAATGTCATGTCAAATGCTTATTTCTCCCCTAAAAACGATGCAGTATAAATCCTCATATCCATAGTGACAGAGTTGCAAACTGCATTAAAAAATGTAAAAGTTAACAAGCGAGAATATTCAAAAATCAAAAGCCATTCTGAAATGGGAATTAAAAAACAGCAATCATCATGGACATTTCTATTTCAATCAAAAGTAAAGCTAAAGAAAACGAAGAGATTTACACCTTCCCTACCTGTCAATGAATTTTTAAGGAAAATGTACCAAAATAATCCCAATCAAATAACAATCCTTGTGAAAAAAAAATGAGGAAAACCCACTAGTGTGATATATCTACACGCACGCACACTAAATCCCATCCCACTAACTAACAAATAAAGAAGAGATTTGCTTTTGCTCTTTCTCAATCTATTCGTCCACCAAGTGAATCCAAATAAAATATAGAAAGAAAATCCAACCTATTATACACATATAGAAACACACACAAAATAAAAAGAAAATGCTGCGTAATGAATAAAATTAAAAGTGATTACCTTTCCAATCGTTTCAAACAGGGAAACATTGAAAGAAGCGGCGGTAAGGATGACCATGGGGAAGCTAGTGGCTCCGGGTACCACATTTGAGAAACGGGTCCCTGGACCCACGTAAGAGACCCCATGTAAAGCCTCCGACCACCACTCGTACTTTGGTATCCCCAGCCTACTCACACTCCCAGCACTATTCACCAAAAACCCAATCTTCTCCTGCAACGTTAACCTCTTAACCAGATCACCCACCCTTACCCCTACAGTCGCAGAAGGATCACAAAAAGTAAAACTCTTTAGACCTGGATTATTAGCTACGTCACAAGCGAACGTCGCTGATGTCTGAGCCATTACCGGATCCGTGTTTAAAACAAAATTAAGGAAAATGAAAATGAGAATGTGAATGGTAAGAGAAACAGAGACATGGGATGACAGTGCTCTGTTACGAGAGGCCATTGTGTTATATCGTGGCCTCTGTGAATGTGTGAGAGTGAATGATGGTTGGTTGGTTGGTTTTATAGTGAAAATGTGAGTTTTAAACACACGTTGTTTTGTAGCAGCCCGTGATGGATAAGTGCAAGATAGTCTGGGTGTGTATTAAATCAAATATGGCTTTTTTTCTTAACAACTTGAGCAGAGAATCTACTCGCTCTCTCTCTCTCTCTACCTCTGATGAGTCCGTGAAAGATTTTTCTTTTTACTCTTTTCCAGTTTCTTTATGAACTTTTTGTTTGGAAGTTTTGCTCCAGCGTGTGGACAGAGAGTGAGAGAGAGAAAGGTTAAACAATTCACAAATTACATGTTTCCGGGAGGACCATAAACGGGGCGAATTTTCCTCAAATGGGGAAGAATGTAATATGAACAAAAATCCTTCACTATTAATAGTGACAATTTCATATTTTTATAGAAAGAAAATGTTTAGCCAGGTAAAAAATGCTTTTATTTAAAGCTTAAGGCTCTATTATTTGCATAACTAACACGGAAAATGATATGCCTACCAACTAATAAATAGTTCAGTGGCATATAATTAAATTGTTGTACTCTAGTGTTGTGCATTACATTAAATTGTTGTATATACAACTAATAAATAGTTCAGTGGCATAGGTATAATAGTTTTTTGTTTTTTTTTAACTTTTATACGTCATTAATTCTCGATTTTAAATTTTAATATAACTAGTTGAAAATTCGCGCGATGCGCGATTCATACATTAAAATAAAATATACATCCGAGAAATTTCAATCACATAAAAAATGATAAACCAAAATAGGAACTTGATTAAATGTAACAAAAATATAACTAAAACTCCCAAAGTAGTGAACTTTAAAACTTTACTTACATAAAATTTATAGTTATTAGATAATAGTTTTTTAAAATCTTAATTCAACCATTGGTTTAATGGAAATAAGATAAATGAAATATATTATGAAAAACTATCAAATTCTCAGTTGTGGGACTTGAAAATAAAAAAATAAAAATATATATATTTTAAACATTAATCTGAACCAAAACAATTTACAAAAAAAAAAATGAGCAGATTGGTGAACTCAAAACCTCATCTCAAAAAAATATATGATCGAAATATCCATTGAATGTAAACAGTTTCTAAAAAATCTTCCTTACGATAAATTAGAAAACATATAAATTGTAAGAACAATTGAGATATTAAATCAATCGAAAGAAATATGTTATGAGAATGGGAAATCCAAAGAATCAAAACAATGAAAAGCACGGGACAACTATATACCTTAAGTAAGAAGAATTAATAATCGATCTATTTTTTCAATAAAGCATAATAGCATATGGAAAATACTATCACATTCCATATAATTAATATCACCCCATTTAGAGACTCCTTAATGGTAGACCACAAGTTGAAGATAAATGGGTGTTAAGATTTATAGAAAGGAGAGAGATGTTGATGTACGAAAGTTTGTGATTTTTTTTTCTTCAACTGAAAATGGAACATACACAAAAGCATATATGATATTTCTTTTCAATTAAAAACTCAAGAAAACAACAAACTATATTACCCAGTAAATATAGATTACCCTAACGGATCAGAAAAAGGAAATGAAAGACAAACCTTGTTGTTAGGAGTAAGATACGTAAGCTTTCAAAAAATTTAAAACTGCACTCTTTGTGTTTTTCACCTACACTAAAAATTTTTGATTTATTTTTCTTAACTGAAAGACCAAACCTTCGTAGAAATAACTGTAATTTTTTTTTTACATTCAAACACATCAAACAACTAACTACATATTATAGATACGATCAAGTATCCCTAAATAAATAAGAAGATATATGAATAGTTTTATATGAGAGGGCATGAAAACCTTTTAGATTCCAACTAAGATAAATTAGGTGAAAATGTCGTAAAAAGAGGAATTTGTAAAGGTAGATGAGATTAATAGTAAACTTTCTTCTTGCCACGTGGACGCTCTATTTTCAAGTGAGATATAAATGCATGTATTGCATTTTAGAAAGACTAAAAAAATATGTTATTCAAACATTATAGAAATATGTATCCAAATATTTTTAATGAGCAAAATTTTGTATTAGTTGATAATTATATAAAAATTGGAGTTAAATTTACATAAAAAAAAAAACTAATTGGCATGAGATTCACTCATAATTTTAATTAAAAAAAATAGATGTCCACAATGTGTATTTTTACAACCCTGGAAAAAAATTCTTAAAGAAAAATTTACACAATCAAACACACCCAAAGTTGAAAGGTAAGAATCATAAAAAATATTCTCAATCAAACACACCCTATCACTCATTTTCAAAAGATTAATCTGACAACGATGATAGTTAGCATCTCATAAATTAGGGTTTGTTCTAAATATTTGCAAGTTATCTAAATGCCTCATGCAAAATTATTCTCACATGACATCACCTTAGGATGCTGCATTGCAAGCCTGGTTATCTGTCTGATCCGCTGGAGAGTTTCTGCACATGATTAAAGAATTTATAAATAGCCATCTTAAAGCACAAAAAGGGTAAAACATATCCAAAAGCCAGTTTCAAACATATATTAAGTTACAGTTACCTAGACTATGCTTCTTACCTTTATTCCAAGGTTTTTCCCTTTATTTGATCGGGATATCCTCATCTGTCTCAACTTGTCTCTCTCATCGACTTCTGAGTCACCTACGGATTGATCATCAACCACTTAAAGGCTTTTAGAATCAAAATCCAAATTTGAATTATGGTAATCCCTTTTCCCATCATTACTCTGACTTAAGCATTTGGGTTCAAGGGTAGCAACTGCCTTAATCATAAGTCTATCCTTCTGCATCTCAATATGCCTAACATTAAATGTTTTCGATGATTCTGAGCTGTGGAATGATTTCCATGAAGATTCCAATATATTTTATTGCCAAATAGAGATGTCCCATGGTAGAAGATTTGAGAACTAATCGAATATAAAAAAAAATTGGGAAGAAGACTATGCAGTAGAAATATCTGCACAATAGATGAAATATAATGTCAAAAGAGATGCGCATAAATTACCGTCCCTTTTGTATCATTTGAAGGATGAGATGAATTGATTTTAACAAAGAAAATAATGTGTATCCCTTCAACTACAAATAGATTTAGGAAGACAGATGGACAAAAAAAAGCATTCAATTTAAAATGGCTAATACGGAGATGAAATTAAGAGATTGACAATAGATGAAATATAATGTCAAAAGAGATGCGCATAAATTACTGTCCCTTTGTATCATTTGAAGGGGAGATGAATTGATTTTAACAAAGAAAATAATGTGTATCCCTTCAATTACAAATAGCTTTAGGAAGACAGATGGACAAAAAAAAGCATTCAATTTAAAATGGCTAATACGGAGATGAAATTAAGAGATTGGCACTATGAATGTAGACGATTTGGATACAAAATAAGAAAAAGAAGAGGCTTTTCTTAGAAGAAGAAAAGACAAGACTCTCAATGAGGAGGAGTCTTAAATGCTCATAGAGATAGAGATAAAGAAGATTAAAATATAGAGTGCCACATGGACACTCTCAATGAGGAGGAGTCTTAAATGCTCATAAATGTCTTGTTTTGCATTTTATAGTATATAGAGATTTAATCAGTTTATTAAGCTTTAGTATAATTTTCATTATTAAATGTGAAAATATTGTTACTAAATGTCCGTTTGGTTCGGGATGAAATTCTTTTAACTGCGATGAAAAGTAAAATGGTGAAACGAATTTCAATATATACTAATTTAAATTTTTGTTGGGTTGAAATCATAAATAAGTGTACATCCTATAATTATGAAACTTTAAATACATATTGTAAACAAAATTTAACTATAAATAGGTGATAACATATTTCAGCATTTTTCTTTTCACCGCATTGAAAAATATTTCTCCCCGAATTAAACGGACCATAAAAGCGATTTTTGTTAACATTTAGATACGAAAAATGCACTAAAGTCTTATAAACTAATAAAGTTTTATTAAAGTCAAAATAAAAAAAATAAAGATCGTAATGTATTAAAGTAAAAAAAAAATATTGTTTTTTTGTGTGGGGTCCCATTCCATACTTTTATATTGTTAGGCCATCTCCAATGGGTTGTCTAAATGTGCACATTTAGATTGTATGCGTTCACAGTGGGTAGCATATTGTGCACATTCCGGAGAGAAAACGTAGTGGCAATGTACATTTACATTGTCGATACACATTATGTCAATGGTGGGGCCCATAACTGGGCAACTAAGGCTTGCCCGCCCAGTGTGTGGGCGTATGACTCTTGTCCGCCGAAGGTTTCCCTAGAAAAAAAAATTAATCACATAACGGTAACTTAGTGATGGCCAAAAAATTATTCAACTGACTATATATTTTTCTATATATACATTACACTCCCCCAAATATTTTAACACCAACACTAATTTTCATTCTTTCACTTCCCAAGTATTTTAATACCAACACAATTTTTCATACATTCAAATTATTTCTGTGGATTCTCCTACTCAAAGTACTCCGCCCAATTCGAGATGGCTACCAAATTTCAATCCACATGACGAGGTGTTGCTTTGTGTGGCGTACGCTAAATATTCTATAAATGGTGCTATGTGGACTAACCAATCAGGTACAACCTCGTGGGAAAAAAATACTAACAAATATAACTCAAACGAGGGTATTATTTACAAACGTACCGAGAATGCGTTGCATAAATTTTTTTGAAAAATAAACAAAAAGTGTTTGTTATATGCGGTGAAGTTGTCCCAAGCTTATGGAAGGGGGAGAGATAACAGTGCAATGGAAGTTACGTGATTAATTATAATTAATTTGCATTTAGTTTATTATTTATAATTAAATTCATAATTTTACAACACTCATGCGAGAATTTTTTTTATATAGCTCCAACGAGCTAGTGATAACTTTCGACGCAAAGCGGGTCATAAATTGACATACGACCACTGCTACGGTCAGGGACTTGCCAAAGTATTCCATGTCAACCACAGGTTCACAATAAACCGATGAAGAAAATAATGACAGCCCGCTTGATTCGAACGACAACAAAACAAAGGAATTCCATAATAGCCTAAAAAGACCGGAAGGACGTAAAACTACGAAACAGAAAGGGAAGAAACGAGCGACCGCCAACAGTGCGGCTATACACAGTCCTTTTAGAGAACTCTAAAGAATTCAATGCACTTTATAACAAAAATTCTTAAGAATCTCAAACAATCAAAAGAAATCTAAATGAAAAGATTAATGGTTTAATTTCAATTAGCACCAAAGAGTACGAAGCTCAACTCCGACGTGATGAAGCTCAACTCCAACTTGACGAAGATCGAATTATTTACATGGATATAAGTAACTTCACTCCCTAACAACACGCCTTTCACGAGACGCGAATAATTGAGATAATGCATTGTCGGTCTCAAGCATATCGAAACTTCTCATAATAGATAAATAGATTTATATGGTTATTTGTGTAATGCAATTTTATTAGTTATTAACTTCTGTAACAATGTTTTTCAATGCCTATTTTTAATTAACCAAATTCTATTTAGCACGGAAAAAAATTGTGTACATAGATAAGATTGGGTACATGGATAAAATTAAAATTACAATCAAGATGATGATTCTGCATGACGATTCCAATCTGTTCCATAAGGTCATCACGTAACTGGTTATGGTCATCCTTGTTCCACACCTTCACCTCCCGCACTTGGTGCTAATAGTGGCTAGCAAGACTTTGCCTGCTTAGGCAGGGGGTGGCTTACGTAAGGGAAGGTCAGCTCGCCAAGTCCTGTCCCCCAACTCCTCCTCGATAATCATATTGTGTAATATGACATAAGCCTTCATAATTACACACCAGTCTTTATATTCCCATAAATTTGTCGGATTTCTGATAAAATAGAACTGTTATTGCAAGATTCCAAATGCCCTTTCCCCATCCTTTTGGGCTCCTTCCTGAGCTCGTGTGAACACCCTCTGTTTTTTAGTGACTGGTCTCTTGAAACTCTTAACAATAGTTGCGAGGGGCGGTTAAATACCATTTACAAGGGAGTACCCCATGTCATATGTGTTTCTGTTTACATGCACAAGGCATTCCAAAGAATGCATGCCAAATCTAAGTATTATAAGATGCCACGACCACTAAAATTATAGTGGCAGCATGGTAATGACCTTGATATTATCATTTCCATGCATATGGACAGTTATTCCATTCTCAGTGCATGCAGTTAATGCTCCCAATCATCCTAGGGGAAACCACGTCGCTCATTCTCGGGCTGCATGCGGGCAATATCTTCGGCTGTAGGTATGCGATAATACTCCGGGCTAAACACATTCACTGCAACCCTACAGAAACGTTTTAAAGTCTCAATCGTCGTTGTCTCGGCTATTTTCAAATATTCGTCCTGCATCCACCGTACTCCAACATTCCAAGTGCACAAACAATCTTCTAGTGGGAGCTTAATCCCATTCATTTAACACAATCGGCTTTTTGGATGAAATATGAATCTTTTTCACATACGGCTTCCAAAATATGATTGAAGCTCGCCTTGTTCATCCTGAACCGACGTCTGAACATTTCTTCAGGATAAGTCGGGTTCTCCTGAAAATAGTCTATCCATAAATCGCGATGAGTCGTCTCTCTATCGCGGTACATCGTTCTTTGCTCATGTATTTCCCTACTACTATACAGTAAGGACGATTGATAGATTGTAATTTTCAATCTGTTGTGGATCGCGACAGCTTCATCATTTGAGTCTAGATAATAAGCTTGGGAAATCTGCACTACTATCATCTCCTCTAGATCATTGTTAGACATTCTGGTTATGGAATTGGGAAATATTTTTATCTTAGGCGTAGTTGTTGTTATGCTTAACATTTATCTAAGTGGTATATTTATAGTACTGAAGTTGCACAGTGAAGTCTACAAAATATCAGTCCTGATATTATAGATGATTTGACCACAGGTACTTGGACAGTAAAATAAGATTTGTCCACTAAGTTTGTGGACTGAAGCTGCATAGTGACATCTACAAAATAGCAGTCCTGATATTAAAGTTAATGTGACCACGGGTACTTGGATGGTAAAATAAAATTCGGCCACTAGGTTTTTGGACGGAAGCTGCACAGTGACGTCTATAAAATATTAGTCATGATATTATAGATGATGTGACCACAGGTACTTGGACGGTAAAATAAAACCTGAACACTAGGTTTTTGGACTGAAACTGCACAGTGACATCTTCAAATTATCAGATATTAAAGTTGATGTGACCACAGATACTTGGATGGTAAAATAAGACCCAACCACTATGTTTTTGGACTGAAGCTACATAGTGACATCTACAAAATATCAGTCCTGATATTAAAGTTGATGTGACCATAGGTACTTGGACGATAAAATAAGACCCGATCACTAGGTTTTTAGACTGAAGCTGCACAATGACATTTACAAAATATCAGTCCTGATATTAAAGTTGATATGACCACATGTACTTGGATAGTAATTAAGACCCGACCACTAGGTTTTTAGACTGAAGCTTTATAGTGAAGTCTACAAAATATCAGCCCTAATATTATAGATGATGTGACCAAAGATATTTGGATAGTAAAATAAGACCCGACCACAAGATTTTTAGATTGAAGCTGCACAGTGACGTCTACAAAATGTCAGTCCTGATAGTAAAGTTGATGTGACCACTCATCTTTATTGGACGATAAAATAAGACCCGCCTAACATGTTTGCAGACTTAATTATGGACCCCCATCTTCAAACAATATATAAATATGAATTAAATGGAAAGTCATTATTTCCACTTATTTTATGTAATGGATTCACAGCCATGGCTAATAAATGAAGACTTTCAACTACTTATCTTGTTCCTTATCAGTATCATAATGAAGTATTGTAAGTTTTTGTTGTTCCTTATTAGTGTCATAAGATATTAACAAATACTTGTCAATACGAAAACATATTTAGATGACGTGACCACTCGAAATATTGACCAATACTAGAAAATGGATATTTTAAAACAGAAAAAAATTTAGTCGATATGACCACCCGGCAGTCGAAGGTAAAACATTACTCGCCACTCGTACTTGCACAACTAATTACTTGGAAGGTTGCAAATTACCTATAAATATTTCAGAATGTATAATTTGTTATCTGCCCTTGTATTATATTTAAAAGATGGCTTTATCTCCCTATAACTCATCCATTTACAATGGATCATACACGGATATTACCGATAACGATTGGTATGGGAAGAAAGTAATTTTCCAAACTTATCCGATTGATATTTCTCGATGTTTTCTTAATGACTTTGGTTCTTCCAGTTCGGAACTTGAAGACGGAGTTGAGTATCCTTGGGAACACCTAACCTGGCTAGATAAATATGATTAAAGGTGCGACCTGGAGGTGCTTTGCCATTACCATCACATACCCATGCCGAAAAATTGGGTTGCCACACTTTGGCCAATATCGTATCCCAAAGAAGCGGAGTTGTTTTGTCTTGATTTATTGGAGGAAGAGATATGGCAGATGGAGAGGCACTTGAAGCGTTATCACAAAGCACAACGCGCAATGCTAACAAGGCATCATATTCAATAATAATTAATTAACATATATAACGACTCTGTGTTGGCATCAGATAATGACACTTCTGATTACACCAATTCTGGTTATGATTACTTTTCGAAATGCATCTATGAAAATGATGGGTAAGAGTACGAACCAAATATATCAAACTAGAACAAAGAATATGTTGATTCCGATACGCAACGATCTTACTTACCTAAATGTTTAGTGCGCAATGGGAAACCATTTTATCGTACTTCTAATAGGTTTGACCTGAGCGTTTGAACATATAATCCTAGTAATATTTTCTTTCAGTATGAGTGTTTGTACTACTTAAGTCATTATTTCAATAATAAAAGATAAATTTATTACATTGGAAACTATCAATATCAATTTATTACATTATAAACTAGGACAAAAATGATGTGACATCAAACTATTTTACAGACTGTAGCTGTATAGTCACGTCCAACTATTATCAGTCTGAATAATAAAGATGATGTGACGACTCAGATTTGGAAGGTTAAAAAAGAGTCACCCAATAAGTTTGCATAGACGTATGTGATTCAACAATGCAAGTCTAATACTTGTATAAATTTAATGGTAATGTCATTTCACACACTACCAAATGGCAAGCCATAAACAAACCGATGATTATAACCCAAGTAGAGGGAGGATGGATTACTTCAGCCTAAACATGGTCGCTAGGAACAAAGATCCCTTTAAGGTCAGCAAAAATCTAAAGCATCGACATCATTTGATGTTGACCATGTTGAGGAAGTTGCATCCATTTTTACTAACCCAGGACTTTACGAAGATCCCCATGGAGGGGAGAAAAGGGTTTTTGACAACATTCTTATATGCACACTACATTCTTTAGGTGATGTTGTCCATGTGATGAAATGGTTAACTCCAATAAAAGATAATATTCCTTGTGATGATCATTTGAAATGGCCTAGGTTATATGATAGAAATTGCGATTTAGAGTGCTACGGTAATTGGCATGGTTTACCCATGTCATAAGCAAAATCTGCAAAATATTGCAAAGATTAAACCAAAGACAGTGAGAAATGTATCCGTCTAATATAAGGGGAAATTGAATAGATGGGAAAAGATTACTTTGCTGGCATTGTAAACATGTGATAAATACGAAACTTAACGATCTAAAGTAGGCATCGGATCTGGAATTTATGGACTATAAAAGGGACGATTCTGACATGGATTTTGTACAACATCTACCAAACATGTTGATGGGTGATAGGAATACAATATGTTACGATCTTTGGTTGACCAGGAAATCATGAAGTAATTAATATGTAACTTTCTTTTTTATGTGTTTTATAATTCTACTATGCTCAACCTAAGCGTTGGAACATATAAGTCAAGTAATTTTGTCTTTCAGTATGGTGTTTGTACCTAAATTTATTATTTATAATAAAGGAACAAATTATTACATTACTAACTATTAAAAATAAAGGTGCAAAATATTAATCAATAAATAATATTTTACTATCATAACAAATTATTACATGACAAACTTAACTTTACATCGGACTCCTGCCAAGATATTGGTCATAAGGAAATGTGTTGAAATGTTCAAAAATGTCATCGACAAGAGATGGTTGACTGGATGGTCCTCTAGAATCTTGTGAGCGTGGATGGGAAATATTAGGAGAAGCAATAGGATATTAATCTCCACATATATATATGGCCATGTGTGTTGCGGAATGGGGTTATGCTCGGGAGTCGAACTTAGTCCAGCGCCAGTCAAAGTTGTAATCTCTTCATTTTTCTGTCGTAGAAGTTCATCTTTCTCTCGCACCCATCTCTGCCACATAAGCTCCCGTTCAAACATTTTGGATTTCATTTTACCGATTTAGTCCTCTCTTAAAAAAACATTGTGGGTACCATTTTAGCCACCACGGGCCCAGACGAGTAGCTCACTAAAGGCCCAAAGTCTGGGAGCCCCGCATCCCTACTGAAATTAGTTACAACTTAGTCTCTTCCTAACATCTCGTAAGGAGATATTCTAGGAAGTGATGGATGAATGTGGGGGATTCCAACACCCCCACTCCTCGAGAACAAGCATGTATATAACAAAACCTAGGCCTGGGGTAAGAGGCACGTGTTGTATTTTTTGTAAAACACTCCCCGGAGTATAGAGAAATATTACTGAGAGCACCACCGTGGACGTAGGCATTCTTGCTGAATCACGTACATACTGTGTTATGTGATTGGCATTCATTACATTATTTATTTGCTTTGGTGATTGTCTTTTCTTGTTAACTTGTGTTGAACATAATTGTCACCACAATTGGCGCCGTTTGTAGGAAATACCATAATTTTCCAGATGGGAGATACCATTGAAGTCTACATTGATTATATGCTCGTCAAGAGAAAGCGCAAAGAAGACCATCTCTCAAACCTATAAAGGAACTTTAAAATCCTCAGGAAATACCGAATGAAACTCAACGTGAGCAAGTGTTCTTTCGGTGTCCAGTCAGGAAAATTTCTTGGGTACTTGGTTACCGAGAGAGGCATTGAAGCCAACCCGGACCAGATCGATGCAATCAATAAGGTACAGCCTCCTCGCACAATAAGAGATATGCAGAAGCTCACGGGTATACTCGTCACTTTGAATAGGTTCATCTCGAAGTCCTCCGAGAAGTACTAGCCATTTTTCCATTTATTGAAAAGAAGCAAAACGGTAGAATGGAACCAAGATTGCTCAAGAGCATTAGAAGAGCTCAAAGCTTATCTCAACACACCACCTTTGCTCATGATACCTCAAGAAAATGATTCCCTGTACCTATATCTTGCTGTTTCCAGCCATGCTGTCAGCTCTGCACTGGTATATACAAAAATAGGAATCCAGCACCCAGTCTACTACGCGAGCAAGACCCTGTTGGACGCCGAGCAGCGATACCTACCACTAGAGAAGCTCACCTTTGCACTAGTGGTAGCATTGAGAAAACTGAAGCACTACGTCGAATCTTACACTATCATCGTCCTTACATCCCACCCTCTTAAAGTAGTCCTGTGAAAAGCGGATCTGTCTTGCAGACTATCCAAGTGGTCAGTCGAGCTCGGATGATTTGACATCCAATTTCAACCAAGGAATGCAATCAAGGGACAGGTCCTCGCTGACTTCATTGGGAAGTTCACAGGCGACCAACCTTGAGACCAACTTCAACCCATTGATAAAAAGTAAGATCACACAATAGGAGTTTGGTGACTGTTCGTTGATGGAGCCTCCAACTCAAAGGGAGAAGGAGTAGGCATTGTGCTCGTTACTCTAGAAGATTGTATTCTCGAGCTAGGCATTAGACTTGGGTTTGAAGCCTCTAATAACGAGGTAGAATACGAGGCTTTGATAACAGGCTTGCAGAAGGAACATGCATTGGGTGCAAAACAGCTACAGGTGTTTGACGATTCATAATTAGTCTCCAACCAGATAAGTGGGGACTTAAACGCGAGGGATGAAAGAATGGCAGCCTACCTCTCCTTAGAAAAAAGGTTAATGTCCAACTTTGAGGAAGTCAATGCCCAATAGTTTCCCAGAGGACATAACAACCATGCTGACGCCCTAGTAGCCCTAAGTTCATCAATCAACTCCGACTTGAAAAGAACAATCCCATAGACTTCCTCGCCCAATCGAGCATCACCTAGAGCAAAGAGCTACCAGACATGGTCCATATTCTCTAGATCGAATCAGTACCTAATTGGATGGCTCCCCCGAGGGATTATTTAAAGGATGGTGCACTACCAGACGATAAGAAGGCCGCTCATCAGATAAAAGTAAAAGCTTTTCGCTTTCATTTATCTCCTGGGGGCTAGCTATATAAGAAATCATTCACCGGCCCTTACTTCCAATGTGTTCACCTAAAGGACGTAAAGCAAGTGTTGCGCGAGCTCCATGAAGGAACCTACGGGAGCCATATTGGAGGAAGATCGCTATCTTTTCGAGTAATGAAGGAAGGCTACTGATGGCCATACATGCAGAGAGATTCTAGAGTATATGATCGTAAGTGTAAAAAATGTCAGCTACATGATCCTATGGTCCACCAACCTGCCAGCGACCTAAGATCACTTACCAGCCATTGGCCTTTTGCCCAATGGGGAATGGACATCGTGGGCCCTCTTTCTACCGCTATCGATAATCGCAAGTATCTGTTGTTAGCCACAGACTACTTCACCAAATGGATCGAGGTAGAGCCGCTTATAAACATCAGGGACGCATATATGATGAGATTCATATGGAAAAGCATAATTACCCGCTTCAGGATCCCCAGAACCATCATCACTGACAACAAAATGCAGTTCGAGAGCGACCCCTTTCAGAGTTTTTGTAACGACCATGGGATCAGGCACCATTTTAGCTCGGTTGCCTACCCTCAGAGCAATGGCCAAACTGAAGCTTCCAACAAAATAATGATCGATGGGTTGAAGAAACGACTTGAGCGAGCCAAAGACGCATGGGTGAGCGAGCTGCCACACATTCTGTAGGCTTACCACACTACTCCATGATGAGCAACGGGGGGAACCCCATTCGCACTAACATATGGAATGGAAGCAATCATCCCTCTAGAAGCTGGCCTCCCAACCATGAGATCCACCTTGGTCGACCAAGGCCAGAATGATGCAGCATACTCGCTGAACTTGACCTTGTCAACGAACGCAGAGAACTAGCCCTAGTGAGATTAGCGAGCTATCAGCAGTAGCTCGCAAAACACTATAACAGAAAGTTCAATCCAAGGACATTCCAGGTTGGGGACTATGTCTTAAGGAAAGTTCTTGGCAGCGCAGTAAAACCATCTGATGGCAAGCTGGGTCCAAACTGGGAGGGACCATTCAAGGTGATAAGGGACGACCTACAAGGAGCCTATAACTTAGAAATGTTGGATAGTAGAGAGATACCTCGAGCTTGGAATGCAGCCAATCTGAAAAAATTCTACTTCTAGTTTTTTCATTAATCTTTTATCGCATTTTTGGAATTGGAAACTCAATTTTTATTGCTTGTGATTAATAAAATATTGTTTGGCAGTGGCATTCTACGAAGTGTTAATTTTATATTATGAACTTTATAATTTGCACACCTTTTCCATGTGACAGGCATATTACTCAGTATGCAAAAGTAGGAAATCCTCCTCCTCAAGTCTTCGTTATGAAACACGAACAACCTCTTAGCATTTCCCCTGGCAATATATGAAGCCCTACAGGGGACCCTTAGGCAGCTCAGCCAAATCGAATTGGTCGCCAAATAATGTTTGGCTCGAAAAGCCTAATCGAATAGAACATCCAACACCAGGCGTGTCCTCGCCATTACCATACTTAGGCCTAAGGGGGTGTGACGACACGACCTAAAAGATAAAGTAGGGCATAATGGTATCTCATAAGCATACTGGACTGGGAGGATACTCACACAATTAAACAACTTTACCTACATCAAATATAGTCGGCTACAAAGAGCCCAAGATAATCAAATAAAAAATTAATGAAGTAAAAATACACAACACATGTTTAGTTGGCAAAATTCCCAAAACATAAATATTTTATTACTTCGTTACATTTACAAAGAGTTACATTGAACTAAGAAAATCTTAAAGGGGATTAGGCCTCTTAGTAAGGTAATCATCCACTTGCGATCTCTGGCCATCGTTCGGATGAGGGGCCAATTCTTCCTCGACTTCATTCGCATCTTGTTCTAATAGCTACATGGAAATAACTTCTATAGGGACCCACTTGTCGTCCCTCCTGAAAGGATTAAGCCTCAGAATTGAAGGAGAGATCTCGTGACCATACCAGAGTACTGAGTTTTGGGGGACCTGCAGCTCCCTGAGGGCGCTCAACCATCCCCTAATAAAGGCGAGCTCTTTAAACTCTATCAACCTCGTCAGAGCATTTGTCCAACCTTGGTCATAACCATCAGCCCACACTAGTCGAGGTCCTTTCTTGAACAGATGCCTCAGTCGTATGACATCTCTTTGAAGCCCAACAGCAATCATGTATGCTCGACGAACATCTTCTCGGAGCTCGTCCATCTCCCTAGCTGGACCCCCTGCATCTGGACCAGCTCGCGGAGTAGCTAATGAGGTGGAACCTCACAAAATTGGAGGGGCGCCGCTCGATCTTGTGCCAGCTCGCGGAACAGACGATAAAGAAGAACCTCATAAAACCCGAGGTGCGACGCTCGGTGCATGCTCCCTGATTTGCGACACCTCCCTCCTCAGAATCTCGTTCTCCTACTAAAGAACTTCTCCAAATTGATTGATTTCAAAATCATCTAGAAGCTTAGCTCTCAAAGTTTTCACTTATTCTTGGACAGAGGCACCAACTTCTTCCATCTCATGAAGTCTATCCTTCATTTTGGCGACGAGCTTAGACTGGTCTTTAAAGCTCTTATTCCTCAACTTGAGAGACTTGTAAATCCTAATGAAAGCTTGGCGAACCTGATTGCTTGCATTAGGACCAAGGATCCTTCCCAGTTTAGAGGTGGCAGGTATATAATCATTTACATCAATCAACCACAGGCCATACAAGCATTCAAAAGCAGAAGAATCAATATGCAGAAGGGTAAGTATTTTCATTTTATTCAAATAAAGAGGCCATATTACATTGGTAATTAAAGGAGAGCAGTGCAAACAAAGCAAAAATACAAAAAAAGTCCTAAAAGCAATAGCAACCTCCGTTTTTTCAGTGGTCACTGGTTTCTTTCCCTTTTTAATAGCATCAGGAGCACCTCCCTCAGATAGTACAACTACCGTTCCCTGAATGGAGGGAGTGTCAGAAGGAATGGTGAGAGATGCAGGAACACCACTGTCAATAGTCAGGGCAAGAGCCTCATCCATAACAGGCTTCGGTCCTGGATCATGCTCATCGAATAAGGGTGAATCAACATCCACCCTAGCAGCCAGAAGAGCCTTGTTCCAGCCCTTCTTAAAGTTCAGCCGGCTGATGTAGCCTATCTGAGCATCAGTGTCCTCATATGCGGCAGCCCACCCAGAGTTGTACGAACTCTTCTTAATGGTAGCAGCCTCAGACTCCACCTTCTTCACCTTCTCTGACAGCACCTTATTTTCCTCGACCACGGCCAGCTTGCTCGTGTATACCAGATCATAGGACTACCTCAGCTCATTCAACTCCTTGATCATCGCTTCTTTCGCTCTGTTGGCTTCAGCAAGGGCGAGATCAAAGGATTTTTGGGCCTCGCTAGCAGTCTTCGAACTGGCCTTCAGCTCGATGCCTTTCCCCTTCAGCTCAACATTTTACTTCTCCAAGTCCTCATTCCTACTCACCATATCATCGCGAGTGTGGTAGAGAACAACGAATTCAGTCACGAACTGCAAGTAAAGAGAGAACATTAAGAAAGAGAATCATCGAACATAATATTATAAGTATTGAAAAACGGAGACAGACTTACCAAGGCTAGCCTCTAACTCGCTTGCAGAGCTAACTGGTCGGTCCCCATTACCTTCTATCGATCAGCAGGAAAAATTTCTCTCTCGAGTAACGCATGAGCCAACTAGGGAGAGATGGCAATAGAGGCCCCCTCGGGCAGTGCAGACACAGGAAACAAAGCTTGCCCGACCTTCGTCCTCACTTCCACTCTCCTTCTCTCCTCTTCCCTCTCCTTCTTCTCCCTCTTATCTCTCTTCTTCTCTTCCACCTTCTTCCTCTCCTCTTCCTTCTTTCTCTCTCTCTCAACTGTTCTTCCTCCCTCCTCTTCTTTTCCTACTTGATGGCAACAGGCTGAGAACCAGTGGCAACTTCTCTGCTGCCAGACTTTTGCTTCTTTGACCGCCTAGAAAAAAGCATATCATCCTCATCATCATTATCCCTGATTAGATTCCTCCTGGGAGGAGCCATATCTTCCTCACTGGAACTGCTTGGCTCACTGGAATACTCCCGAGCTTCTGAAACCTCTTCCGAACTGGAAGACCCTTCACCATTAGAGGTCGCCTCACTGGAACTACCTTCAGCACCTCCCCTATTATCACCTTCACCAGAACTGCTCTCTTCCTCATCCAATTAAATAGGATCTGTAGCAACTTCTTTAGTGATATCTAGCTCAGGGATGCTGTCTACAGGACGTGCAATGAAACTAGACCCAATATTCTTATACTCCAAAAGAAAATCAGCTGATCGAGGATGCTCACCGTCAGCCAATGGTTCTCTAATGTTCCAAGCTTTGATCTGCTCGGCATCTCGAACCCCACTGAGAGCAGATTCCAAATTCTTTGTCCTCGCTGAAAAGAAAAAGAGAAGAATATCAGAGAAATCATAAATTAACAAGAAAATCAAAGAGCAGAGCAAAAATTAAGCCTACCTATGAACTCCTCCCCATAAAAGGGGACCATGAACCTGTCAGACCTCGACCCCTCAGCATGGGGATGAAATTACCAATTTTTAGAAAGAAAGCCCTCTTGCCAGTAATCCTTGTGGGAATCAGGTAGATTTACTACCAATACCCTGTCAGGACTCTTTGCCTTGAGGTAAAGAAGACCAGAACTTGTTCGCGAAAAAAGAATAACATAAGCATATTTCAGTAAGCCCTAAATTGGTGCCATGTAGCTGGTTTATTCTATGGACACCATTAACTATCTTCTAAACGTTTGATGAACACTGCGTGGGAACAATATTAAAGTAGCCAAAGAAATGAAAAAACAAATTACTTGGAGGAAAGGTGAGACCCCCTTGGGATGGTAAAAGAACGTGAATCCAGTGAGCGCCCTCTATTTCCCTTACATTTTTAGGGATAGGGGCACACTCAATGTCTACCCAACCTGGGATGTTGTAATACTTTATAAATTCAGTTACCGACATATTGCCTATTTTTGCCATTTATAAAACCCTAACTACAAATGCGAGGAGATTGCAACAGGAAAAAGCACAGAAAGAGAACAAGAAGAACTTATGAAATAAAAACTTGTCTTGGGACGGCGCGAAGTCACAAGTAAAGACGATGGAGGAGGTAGAGATTGAAAGATGATGACCTGGGAACGAAAGTGCAACAGTAGGAGCTTAGCTAAGATGAGGAAATTTGAAGAAGTTTGAAATCATAACAACGAATTACTGCTCTAGAGGAATTTTAAACGCTTTTAATCATAATGCACAGGACACAAAGAAGGCTGCCGCCTAAATCAGTTTTCAATCCTGCGAAGTGTTACACACTTTACAAGGAAGCCACTATGACAAATCATTGAAATTTATTGAGCCCCAATTGTGGCCCAACAACTTTAGGGGAAATTGTGGGTACCATTTTAGCCACCAGGGGCCCAGACAAGTATCCCACTAAAGGCCCAAAGTCTGGGAGCCCCGCATCCCTACCGAAATTAGTTACAACTTAGTCTCTTCCTAAAATCTTGTAAGGAGATATTCTAGGAAGTGATGGACGAACGTGGGGGAGTCCAACACCCCCACTCCCCTAGAACAAGCATGTATATAACAAACCCTAATCCTGGGGCAATAGGCACGCATTGTATTTTCTGTAAAACACTCCCCGGAGTATAGAGAAATAATACTGAGAGCATCACCGTGGATGTAGGCATTCTTGCTGAACCACGTACATACTGTGTTGTGTGATTGGCATTTATTACATTCTTTATTTGCTTTGGTGATTGTCTTTTCTTGTTAACTTGTATTGAACATAATTGTCACCATAAACATATTACGACATTGTGAGCGTGAGTAAATTCTCCGGGTGCTAAGTTATTCTGTATGCTTGGCGGATCTAGTTGAATGACTGTTGTGCCATCAAACTTAAATATGCAATTTCAAACTCCCTTGACAATGGTATAAGATTTGATGATGAAGATTATCCTTCTGTGTTGTACGTATGGGGAGCCTCCCATCTATCTATCGGTGCGATGGGTACTCGTAAATCATAGGGAGAAATCGAGGTGAACCACACTGTATCATGGCTTTTCCACAGAAATAGTGATGGTAATATTACACCCTTACCAATAATCTTTTAGTATGTCAACCATTCCTCTTTCAATGACACTGCGATACAAGCAATTGGAGGTTGCTAATTGTCAATTTGTTGCATGTATATGTTTCTTTGAATGAATTCCATAGGCTGCAGTGATTTTTTTAGAATGGAAATGATACTTGTAATTTGACGGTAGCAGCGGTCTTCGAGATACCAAGTCCCACCTAACTTGGAATCAAAAAGCATGAACCGTCTCTGGACCAAATCGTGAGCAACTCTAACTGCATTAAACTGGTTTTATGCTAATCCCGTAAAAGGTTACCATATAATAGACTCGGGAGAGCGCATTTCTAGTTTTTACTTCATGGATGAACTTTTGAACCTCACATGTCCCATTAGATCCCCACGTTGATTGGTCACCCATCGTAGAATATGCGGCCATTCTTTCCACTGCATTATCGTTCAATATGGGAGACATCGTGCAGAGGTACTCATAGCCAAAGTACTGTGGATATAAAGAACAACTCATTAATAATTGGTAGATTCATATAATAAAAACATATAAATTTTATGGACATGATTAAAATGTTTAATTAGAGAATACCATACCTCTATAAGTTGCCGAAAACAATTTACTGTTTTCTGCGCATTTGTAGTGCATGCATCCAGGGCATAGTAAACGTGGGCTAAAATTGCAGAACCCCTATCCTTAGTAGCCATGTCGTTTAGATCATCTAAATCAGTTGTCCAATCCACAAATACAGAATTATGGCCTGTCGGAAAAAAAATGGAACTCAATATAAAAACAATAAAAGTTCTAGTGATTTGTTTTGTGCTCTCTAATCTATGCTCCGGAGCTTGTTCACACCAATTCAACATGTATTTTTTTAACGTTCTGCAAGAAATATTTCATCCTTTGTAGTCTGGGAAGCCTATTCCGGAAAAATATAGTTCAAACATTTCCTCCATAGTATAAGGACTGGATGTTGGAAAGCTGGGCAAAATTGGATGGATTCCAATTGGACTTCCTAAAACCAAATAATTTAAGAAGTATTAAATATGGAAAGTTTCAACAATAATTAATGAAAATAAATATAGTGCGTAGCATTATTATTGAAATATTGTCGGATAAATGCACAAAATCATAAGGGGTAATCCCCAACTCCACACCCGGTAGATGGAATGTATGTGTTATCTTTGACCACCTGCTTATCAACGCTCCGATCATTTGGTTGTCCGAGTTAGGAAAATTTTTGCTAAACAAATTACTGAAACCGAAATTCACAATGGCCTCTCGCACTACTGGAATCGGGGATAATTTGGCATACACGTCTATCAGACCTTGGACACTACCGCGCATATGAAATTGACTGTCGTTTGGATGTCCATTAAGATCAATAATTTCGTCTCTCGCGTGCGGTGTACTATCGTTAAACAACCGAAGATAATTCTGACACACGATTGACAAATTCGGTGGAGGGGGTGGATTAGGATTTGGTTTTGCGGTTTCGCTACACCATTTTCTTTGAATCGCTAACATTTTTGAAACAAATAGTATTGACTATATAAAAATATGTGTATGATTTTTGGGATATAAGAATAGACTTGTATTTATAGGAATAATTTTGTGAGTGTGAAAAATAAGAGATAAGAGGTATTATATTTATAGGGGTAATTGTATAAATATTTTAAGGGTTAACGGCTATAATGTAACGTCACTGTAACGGTTGAAAGTCTGGGAGTGGAAGAGTCACCCACCCCGAGTCCTGGGCATGAAAGAGTTATTCGCCCAGGATGGGCTCCTCCCGCCTCATCAGCTTGCCACCTCAAATTTGCATCGTCCCACTATGAGATATACCCAAATAATGTATCTCCAAAAAATGCACATTTACATCTTTTGAAGCCATCCCACTTGAGATGGCCTTAGTCATCCCGTCGTTTTTTTTGCAGGAAGTCCCGATGGTTGTTAAATTCAAAGGGATTTTATTATTTTTACGACCCCACGTTTTGTGGATTTAGAGTTTCAACAAAGCTATTTTCGTTAAAGTGACATTCCCTCTCTACCCACGATCTACTTCACTGGTTAAATGGGACCGACAACTAAAATTGAAATGTATAGGATGGGCCACCCATAAATCTCATGTTTTAGAACTAAATGCCTTAATGCCTTAGGTCTAACGCGGACTTGCACAAACCTTTTTGCAAATTTCTTTTATATTTCGCTCGCTATGATTAATTATAAAATATGTTCTTTAATTTATATATACAATCCTTGTTAATTAAAAATTAATAATATATCAATCGGATGTGCTATGAGCATTGTTATATTAAGCCCAATAGTGACTTCACTATTTTGTTGCCACAATGTATATATATTCTCATCGCTTTTGAAAAATATGATGTCAACTCCAAGGAAGTTATCTAAGAAGTTCTTGGGATGGGTTGTAAACTCAGGCATTTTAGATTCAAAACTTGACAACTCCCTTGGGGAAAATCATGAGTAAAGTTAGTATCCCTATGAATCCCTTAGTCTCGACGTGGATGGTCTACATTTGATTGGGTCGGTGATGGGACTTAGTCTCTGTGCGCAAAAGTTGGCTCGAATATAACCCTTACTGCATAACCAGGAAAAAAAACTACGTAAATGTTTTTGTTATTTTTGAAAATGAGTCAAAAAAATTGTGATAGTTTTTTAGATGTATTTAATTTGAAAAAATTAATTTTAGACCTTAATTTGTTATATTACATAATTACTTTACTAATATCATATGCATCACTGATTGCATAACATTGCATATTAAAATTTTATGTTCAAAAATATGACCTCAATAGTGACACACTTGACAACCAATCTGATAGTGCTATACCTGAAAAAATGAGGCATGATACGATAACACGACAAGAACTGACACGAAGTTATAAGTTAATGGGTGGACACTTAATGGGTACGGGTCATATCAGTGCCAACCCGATAAGACACGATAGTTAACCGGTCGGGTAAGTGTTGACCCCCTTCACCTGTTAATGCCCGATAAGACCCGTTTTGACCCATTAATTTAAGTAAATAAGATATACTCTTGGAACTTATAAATAATTTATGTAGAATAATGTTAATTTAATCATAATGAATTTTAGTAAATGAGAGATTTATTAATGTTAAATAATTAATGGGTTTACTAGGGTTAAAAATGAGATAATATGTCAACTTATATACGATTCAGAATAATTCATTATCTTAATGGGTATTAATGAGTGAACAGAACACGACACTTTAACATAATGGGTCGGGTTTGGATATAATTTTTCCACACGATAAAAAATTTACCCATTTAGACACGAACCCAATAAGACCCGAACACGATAAAAAATGACATGAACACACCTCGACACGACCTGTGACAACCCGAATATAATTATGATAAATTATGCCTAAGTCATGATTAGCTTATGTGATATGGATAATATGTTATTAGTATATATAATTTTACGTCATTATGTTTAGTCTAATCCTACCGTCATAAAGCATGAAATATCGAATTAGTTACAAATGTGAAATTTTGAAGTTTTCGGTAGGAATGTTCATGTTTAAGATTAGTTTTGACCTTTATGACATAACAATTGACTTGAGGTGAAAACTAGATAGTTGTAGACAGGTGAGTTATGGTTTTAACTCAACAAAAGGTTTGTGAAACGGAGGTCCGAGTAAGAAGTTATATTGAAATTACTAACGAAGGGCAAATCTGTCCATTCGTTTAAGTGGTAATTTGTCCTTTATGCCTAATAAGTGTCTTAAATTGATTGGTTGGAGGTGGAGGTTGGTTTGGCCGACTTAAACGCTTGAGATATCCTACCTTCTTCAGCAAACTCAGTTTAGGAGAGTTTTAGGTTGAGGAAAACAATTGTGAGGGTTCAGAAGAAGAAAGTGAGGAGAAACATTCAAAAAAATTCATAGAAAATTACGTAAACGCCCCTAAGGTAATTCCACCCAGGAATGTTGTTATTTTTCTTGTATTTATGATTTATATGATATAATTCCTTGATTCTTTATTGACCTTTCTGTAATACCCCGTATTTTTATGCTATATTAATTTGGGGATTTATTAAATTTAATGTGAGTGAATTATTTAATAAAAAAATCCGGAAATTAATTATGTTATAATTATTAACGTGACGAGAGTTAGTAATTATGGGAAATTTGTGGAATATTACTAATGAGCAAAGTAATATATTATATTGGTTATATTGAATGTCATGAGTGAGTTAAATGACAATTTCAAAAATTTAAGTCGGGACGTGCTCGTGTCGCGTCGGGACTAAATTTTGATAAATAAAAAGTGTATATTTTATAAGTTGCCAGTATGGACGTTTTGAGTGCGCCAACGCATCCGGAAGGGTCGAGATAGTCAGAAAAGTGTACCCGGGGGTGTAGTTTGGGTCTCGGGGCGTTTTTAGGCCTAATTAGTAACCCGGGAGGGCATTTTGGTCATTTTACATTTATGGGTAATTAAACCCACGAAAATTAGAGGGGCTATATCTGATATTGAGGTTGTCACCTAGGGTTAGAATTCCTAAAACCTAGAACGGCCATTGGAGAAGAGAGGAGAGAGCTCTCAAGAAATTTCAAGGCCCAAAACTCAACGGTTTGCGCCGCCGCCACCACCAACGCGTAGATCGCGAGACGAGGAACACAACCACACCAAAATCAGCCATAAATCAGAATACCAAAAATCCCAGGCAAGTGTTTATCTTGCTTATTTCGTTAATGCATCGTTCATATTAGTTTAGGAGTAATTAGGTTGAGTTTTAATGGAAGAAAACCCAATTTGTGATAGGAAAATCCATGTAGTATTGGTTTATATGATGATTCTGGAAATCCTTGCCATGTAGAGGAATTTAACCACGAAATTTTGATGATTATAAGAAGGAAATACTGGAGAAAATTTGTTAGAAACTTGTTTAAGAAAATTCTAGGGTTCTTGATAATTAGATAAAACTTTGGGTTGATAATCCATGTTTAAATGATAAAAATACACATGCCTTACGTTGGAAATATCTGGTATATTGATATAATGTTAGTAGCAGAATTTTTGGGACGTTTGGGTTTGGAAAATATGGATTTGGATGAGGATAGGTGGTAGAACCCGTAACTGCAATTCTACAGAAATCGAAATACCTGCTTGATCGATCGATCGAGCCTAGAGCTTCGATCGATCGAAGTCTCGATCGATCGAGCCGCAAACCTCGATCGATCGACCCCTCGTGGCAGACTCCTATTTCCCTTTTTAAATGAGTTAAATTCAAATTATCGTGATATAATTCTTGGGAATTCTTAATAAAATGATTTGGGAGACATGGAGGACCAGTAGGTTATATGAATAAATGTTGGGATCTTTAATATTCTACAAGAATGGTATTTATGGGGTATTTACTTTAGGGTTGGTAAATTTATGTATTTAAGGGTGAGGCACGTAAGAGAGTTACGTTGGAACATATTAATGACACCTACTAAATTGTATACTTGGGAGGATAGGGTCCACGAGTGTCACGTAATGGGTTGGAGAAACCCTTCGAGTTAAAGTTAGCGACGAACCCTTATAAGGAATTCTTAATGTGAAAAGTAAGGATAAATATTGTAATTATGGGTGATGAGAGAAACCTATATTAATATGATAACAAGTGGTATATTTATATGGTTGTGCATGCATATATTATATACGTGTGAAAACCATGCCCGCGCTACTTGCTATCCCTGAGGTTACCACGCTGGGACGATCTTATCCTGTGTCGCCTTATGGGGGATATTGAGTCGTACCCTAGGAGATAGATATCTTTGGTATAGGCTATCGAAATGATAGTTCAGACGGTCCTAAGAGACGTGAGGGTATGTACTGACCTCTTAGAGACTTGGAATCTATGCTTCGCCTCAATCTTGTTTGTGTATATATGTTGATACAGTTCGAGAGTGATTCCGAACTTGTACATCCCTTAGTGTGAGCGATACGAGGATTTGATAGCAGAGTATGCCTGCACCATAGTTTGTATGTTGGTGCTGTTAGAATGTATATATTATACGAGTGCTTAATATACATATCTAAAATTTGGGAAATTTAAAACTGTTGCTGTGATATGGTATGTGAGAAATAATTCTGGGCTATAAATCGGATATACTTATTTGAAAAGTATAATATGACACTGGGAAACTTTATAAATTAATGAAGCTAAAAGGAGAGTTGTGCTACTGATTGGAAGTATCTTTTTAAATAATGATATTGTTTGGTTTTAAAATCTTATGAGAAATTTGAGATAAGCTAAATTGTTGGGAGGGTTAGTGTGATAAAATGATAATACAAACCGTTGGGAAGGTTAGTGCGATAGGTGTGCACATTAGAAGAGAGGTGAGAATTTCTCAAGGGAGTGTCGCACTAATATGTTGTTGCATTGGCCTGTATCAATTTAAATACTTGCTAAACAATTTTTAAATCATACACACTATCGGGCTCTGACCCGTTTTTCTATCTCTCTCTCTCTCTTGTATATATATGTATGTATTACAGGTGCCCAGCCACAGGGGCGTCTTGCTTAGGATCTCTTGGAAGGAACGCGCTGCAGCTTAGGTGGGAGTTGCAGGTCTCTTGATTAGACGACTTCGTTCATTTGGATCCACTCTTAGTACTTTCATTTAGTTGGGCATGTGTAGCTCTTTCCATTATTCCGTTGTTATTGGACATTTGTATTTCAGTTATTTCCAGTATGGTTACTATGGGATTTATTCAGTTTGGATGTGTGACTTTAGATTTCGTATGTTGACATTCGATTGACGAATGTATTAAATTAATTGGATTATGTTGCAGAATTTAATGTGGTGTGATTTTTACTTATTGAATGTTGTTAATAAAATAAATGATTTTTCTTAAAATAAAATTTGGAAAGTATATATAAAAATGGTTTTGACACTTAGCTTAATTAATTAGGGTGTTAAATTGGAAAAAATTATTTTCGACAGTGATGCTAAGAATGGACCAACTGTTAACCTTGATTTAATTTAATAAAGGAGTGATTGCCCGGTATTTAATTAGGCGGGGTGTCACAGGTGGTATCAGAGCATCAGGTTCTGGTGTCCATAGGATCTGTACGACTTATTTTGCTTTCAGCTTAACGTTGTTGCTATAGAGCCCTATTTTTAGGATTGTTGTACTCTTTCTTTTACGTTTAAGTCTTCAGCTATTTGAGATTTGATAATAACTATAGAATAATAAACTTGTTCACGTTTTAGATGCCTCCGAGACGTGCTCCGAAAGATAGGCGTGCCCAGGCCGAGCAACCAGCAGTTCCGGCATAAGGCACAATGAATGTAAATGAAGTAGCCGCCATTGTTGCTCAGGCGGTGAATGCCGCACTAGCGGTGACTCAGCAGGCTCCACCCCAGGTTCAGGCAGTGGCTCCAGTACCAGCACAACTTCCATGTGCATGGGAGAGGGTTCGGGATGCTTTTCAGAAAGCGCATCCCCCTGAGTTCTCTAGTAGCTCCGATATTGTCACAGTTAGCCAATGGAAGAAAGACATCCAGCGACATTTCCGTATGTATTAGTGCACCAACGTACAGAAGCAGTTATTAGCTTCCTTTAAGTTGGTGGGAGCCGCTTTGCAGTGGTGGGAGTCCACTACCACTTTGGAGGAGAGGGACACGATCCCTATTCAGTCATTTTGGGAGCGGTTTGACCGCAAGTATTTTCCACCCTCCGTGCAGACTGAGATGAGGCGGAGATTACTGAATCTGAAGCAGGAGAGTCTTACCGTAGCGGAGTATGAGGAGGAGTTCACGAGACTTCTCACCATTGTGCCAGATGAGGCACCTACTGAGAGCAAGAAGATTATGCTGTTTGTCGACGGGTTAGCTTGGAGGATCCGTCAACACCTTATTGGGAATTTATCCCTGAGTACTTTCACTGATGTACTCAATGCCGCGTTGCTACATTGCCAGGATCACCGCTTCCATCTTCAGGGAAGCAAGAGAGTAGGAGAGTCCAGCCAGCAGGGCGGGGCCGGGGGTAATAGTGCTAGTGGGGCACCACCTCATGGACAGACTCGTCAGCACGAGCAGAGTTCCCATCAGGGGGACCCTGCTAAGGGATTCCATTCAGGTGATTCTAGGAAGGGATTTGGGGGTTATAGGCAGGGTCAGCAGGGCCAGCCTAATCATCAGGTCCAGCAAGGCCAACACCGACAGCAGGGTCAGCAGCAGGGCCAACAGCGTGTTCATTAGGGCCAGTGGCGGGGAGGTAACGGCCAGCAGGGCCATGGTCAGCAGGGTCAGAGGGGAGGTAATTTCAGAGGCCGATGTTTTGGGTGTGGTAAGCACGTCCATAGGCGCCAGAATTATCCAGAGGGAGAGAGGGCCCCACAGCAGCAGGGTGCCCGTAATGAGCCACAGAGGCCACTTTTTCCACCTTCCCTCCCAGCTCCAGCCCAGGTACCAACCCTACCAGCCATTCCAGCAGCTCCAGTGCAGCAGGGGCAGTTGCAGTACGGACGTGTCTATAACGTCCACCAGGCAGCAGCTCCACAGGCACCACCCGCGATTGAGGGTATGTTTCCTATCCATGGTACTATGGGTCGGGTTTTGTTTGATACTGGGGCGACTCATTTTTTTATAGTTACGCATTTTGCGAAGGCCTTAGGGTTGTTTTCCACAGCAGAGAGCACAGTGACGTGTGTAGACTCACCACTGGGGAGTGGGTCCCTTATTTTCTTTATATGACGGGGAGTGGGGGTAGAGATTGGTAGCTTGGTATTACCTGCAGACATGTTAGTTTTAGACATGCATGAGCATGATGTGATTATTGGTATGGATTGGCTCGCAGCTTATAGAGCCATGATTGATTGCTTCGGTGGGAGCATTATTTTTTCCATTTTGGGGCAAGAGATGTTTGTAGTGGCGATGCCTCGCCCAGAGGGAGGTTCGACCGCTCATTTGTATTACATAGAGGAGGATAGCTCTAAGGAGGTTATGATTCCCTTAGATTCGATCTCAGTTGCCAGGGAGTATTCCGATGTGTTTCAGGAGATACCAGGCCTACCCCCCAGTCGAGAGATAGACTTTGTTATAGATTTATTGCCAGATACGAGACCTATAGCACGCGCACCGTACCGTATGGCTCCAGCAGAGATGCGAGAGCTACGAGATCAAATAGAGCAGCTGTTAGGTCAGGGCTTCATTCGTAGGAGTAACTCACCTTGGAGCGCTCCAATTTTGTTTGTGAAGAAGAGAGATGGTTCACTGAGATTGTGTGTGGACTACCGGGAGCTGAACAAGGTCACGATACGGAATAAATATCCGTTGCCTCGAATCGATGATCTGTTCGACCAGCTGAGGGGAGCAACTTTCTTTTCGAAGATAGATATGAGGTCGGGGTACCATCAACTACGTATTAAGGAGCAGGATGTTTCGAAGACTGCTTTCTTGACGAGATATGGGTCTTATGAGTTCCGGGTGATGCCGTTCGGACTCACAAATGCTCCAGACATTTTCATGGACTTGATGAACCGAGTATTCAGAGAGTTCTTGGATCAGTTTGTCATCGTTTTCATAGATGACATTTTGATATATTCACACTCCGAGGAGGAGCATGTCGAACACTTGAGGAAGGTTCTTCAGACTCTACGAGAGCATCAGCTGTATGCTAGGTACGAGAAGTGCGGATTCTGGTTACGAGAGGTACAGTTCTTGGGGCATGTTGTTTCTGAGCAGGGGATTGCAGTTGACCCGAGAAAAGTGTCAGCGGTGAGGGAGAGGGGACAACCCACAACACCGATGGAAGTGCGTAGTTTCTTGGGGTTAGCTGGTTACTACAGGAGATTCATTCACGGATTCTCCAAAATAGCAGGTCCGGTGACGAACCTGACTCGCAAGGGGGTACCATATGTTTGGGATGATGCTTGTCAATTGGCTTTCGACGAACTGGAAGACAAGCTTACTTCAGCACCAGTCCTTGCGTTACCGAAGCCGGGTGTGGAGTACATGGTTTACAACGGCGCATCCTTACGGGGACTTGGGGGAGTACTTCAGTAGGAAGATAAGGCTATAGCTTTTGCCTCCCGCAAGCTTAAGCCGCATGAGAAGAATTACCCCACCCACGACCTGGAGTTAGCAGCGGTCGTCTTTGCATTGAGGATATGGAGGTACTATTTGTTGGGAGAGAAATTCCGTTTGTTCACAGACCACAAGTCGTTGCAGTACCTGTTCACTCAGCGAGAGCTGAATATGCGTCAGTGCAGATGGCTAGAGTTTGTGAAGGACTACCAGTTCGATATACAGTATCATCCGGGAAAGGCCAACGTAGTTGCTGATGCGTTGAGTCGTAGATCGGTAGACGAAGTAGCAGACGTCTGGAAAGCAAAGTGGAAGGAGTTGGGTCACCAGGACGCAGTAGCACGTTCTTTCATATCCGTGATGTCAGTCACACCTGATATTGTTACGCGGGTGATACAGGCACAGACCACAGACTCGTTTTTCCAAGAGCAGATTGTGCGACTTCTAGCCGAGGGCGCTGAGTCCTATTCTGTTAGTTCCGATGGAGGTTTGCGGTTTAATGGGAGGTTGGTAGTTCCTGAAGGGGATGAATTACGTCATGCAGTGATGACCCAATCTCACGGGTCCCGGTTTGCGGTGCATCCTGGAGGGGATAAGATGTAGCAGGATATGAGGAGGCAATACTGGTGGAGTGGGATGAAGAAGGACATTGCTGAGTTCGTGTCCAAGTATCCTACCTGCCAACTGGTGAAGGTAGACCATCAGAAACCGTCAGGGTTGCTTCAGCCATTGGAAGTACCCACGTGGAAGTGGGAGAGTATTTCCATGGATTTTATTACAGGGTTGCCTACATCACAGCGGGGCCACGATTCTATCTAGGTGATTGTAGACCGTTTGACCAAGGTGGCTCATTTTCTGTCGGTGCGGACAGACTATACCACGGGTCAGTATGCTCAGTTGTTCATTGTTGAGGTTGTCAGATTCCATGGGGTGCCCCTGAATATTGTGTCAGATAGAGACGAGATTTTCGTCTCACGTTTCTGGGAAAGCTTTCAGGAGGCTATGGGTACTGAGTTGAGGTTGAGTTCAGCTTATCACCCACAGACAGATGGACAGACATAGCGTACTAATCAGATGTTAGAGGATATGCTACGCATGTGTGTTCTCAATTTTGGAGGAGGTTGGGAGCCACATCTTCCACTGGTAGAGTTTGCTTATAATAACTCTTATCAGTTTACGATTGGTATGGCTCCATTTGAGGCTTTGTATGGCAAGCCTTTTCGTTCCCCAGCTTGTTGGCTCGAAGTGGGAGATAACAAGTTTCTAGGACCAGAGGTGATTCAGGAGACCTCCACGAGGATTGAGATGATCAGGAGTCGCATTCGAGTAGCCCAGGACAGGCAGAAGAGCTACGCCGATGCGAAATGGTTCTTCCGAGAGTTTAGTGTGGGGGACCAAGTGTTATTGCGTGTATCTCCTATGAAGGGAGTGATGAGGTTCTGGAAGAAGGGGAAGTTGGCTCCGAGGTACGTGGGACCATTTCCCATCATCGAGAGGATTGGGCCGGTTGCATACAGGTTGGGACTGCCAGAGCATTTACATCGCATTCACGATGTATTCCACATCTCGTCATTGAGACAGTATCGTCGGGATGATATGGCCCATTCTCACATCGCGATAGATGAGATCGACTTACAGCCTGATAGCTCTTACGAGGAGAGACCGGTGGCTATCCTAGACTATAGTGAGAGGAGATTGAGGTCAAAGATAGTTCCACTTGTACGGGTCCAGTGGGAGCACCACAATGTGGAGGAATCCACTTGGGAGCGCGAGGCAGATATGCGCGAGAGATATCCAGAGTTGTTTTTACCAGGTATGCCTTATTTTCGGAATTTCGGGACGAAATTCCGTTATTAGGGGGGGAGTATGTAATACCCCGTATTTTTATGCTATATTAATTTGGGGATTTATTAAATTTAATGTGAGTGAATTATTTAATAAAAAAATCCGAAAATTAATTATGTTATAATTATTAACGTGACGAGAGTTAGTAATTATGGGAATTTGTTGAATATTACTAATGAGTAAAGTAATATATTATATTGGTTATATTGAATGTCATGAGTGAGTTAAATGATAATTCCAGAAATTTAAGTCGGGACGTGCTCGTGTCGCGTCGGGACTAAATTTTGATAAATAAAAAGTGTATATTTTATAAGTTGCCCGTATGGTCATTTTGAGTGCGCCAACGCGTCCGAAAGGGTCGAGATAGTCAGAAAAGTGTACCCGGGGGTGTAGTTTGGGTCTCGGGGCGTTTTTAGGCCTAATTGGTAACCCGGGAGGGCATTTTGGTCATTTTACATTTATGGGTAATTAAACGCACGAAAATTAGAGGGGCTATATCTGATATTGAGGTTGCCACCTAGGGTTAGAATTCCCAAAACCTAGAACGGCCATTGTAGAAGAGAGGAGAGAGCTCTCAAGCAATTTCAAGGCCCAAAACTCAACGGTTTGCGCCGCCGCCACCACCAACGCGTAGATCGCGAGACGAGGAACACAACCACACCAAAATCAGCCATAAATCAGAATACCAAAAATCCCAGGCAAGTGTTTATCTTGCTTATTTCGTTAATGCATCGTTCATATTAGTTTAGGAGTAATTAGGTTGATTTTTAATGGAAGAAAACCCAATTTGTGATAGGAAAATCTATGTAGTATTGGTTTATATGATGATTCTGGAAATCCTTGCCATATAGAGGAATTTAACCACAAAATTTTGATGATTATAAGAAGGAAATGCTGGAGGAAATTTGTTAGAAACCTGTTTAAGAAAATTCTAGGGTTCTTGATAATTAGATAAAACTTTGGGTTGATAATCCATGTTTAAATGATAAAAATACACATGACTTACGTTGGAAATATCTGGTATATTGATATAATGTTAGTAGCAGAATTTTTGGGACGTTTGGGTTTGGAAAATATGGATTTGGATGAGGATAGGTGGTAGAACCCGTAACTGCAATTCTGCAGAAATCGAAATACCTGCTTGATCGATCGATCGAGCCTAGAGCTTCGATCGATCGAAGTCTCGATCGATCGAGCCGCAAACCTCGATCGATCGACCCCTCGTGGCAGACTCCTATTTCCCTTTTTAAATGAGTTAAATTCAAATTATCGTGATATAATTCTTGGGCATTCTTAATAAAATGATTTGGGAGACATGGAGGACCAGTAGGGTATATGAATAAATGTTGGGATCTTTAATATTCGACGAGAATGGTATTTATGGGATATTTACTTTAGGGTTGGTAAATTTATGTATTTAAGGGTGAGGCGCGTAAGAGAGTTACGTTGGAACATATTAATGACACCTACGAAATTGTATACTTGGGAGGATAGGGTCCACGAGTGTCACGTAATGGGTTGGAGAAACCCTTCGAGTTAAAGTTAGCGACGAACATTTATAAGGAATACTTAATGTGAAAAGTAAGGATAAATATTGTAATTATGGGTGATGAGAGAAACCTATATTAATATGATAACAAGTGGTATATTTATATGGTTGTGTATGCATATATTATATACGTGTGAAAACCATGCCCGCGCTACTTGCTATCCCTGAAGTTACCGCGCTGGGATGATCTTATCCTGTGTCGCCTTATGGGGGATATTGAGTCGTACCCTAGGAGATAAATATCCTTGGTACAGGCTATCGGAATGATAGTTCAGACGGTCCTAAGAGATGTGAGGGTATGTACTGACCCCTTAGAGACTTGGAATCTATGCTTCGCCTCAATCTTGTTTGTGTATATATGTTGATACAGTTCGAGAGTGATTCCGAACTTGTACATCCCTTAGTGTGAGCGATACGGGGATTTGATAGCAGAGTATGCCTGCACCATAGTTTGTATGTTGGTGCTGTTAGAATGTATATATTATACGAGTGCTTAATATATGTTGATACCAAATTTAATCTGTTGATGTGGACCAATAATAAGAAGACACGTGTCAATCTACATGGCACAATAACAACGAGGAAGTTTATTTCCCCCGACCAAGTCATGTTCTCTCCGAGCAACGAGGAGGACACCCCGAGGAACTCTATCATCCCGAGATACTCTAAGCACTCCGAGGAACTCTTGATCAACGAGCAACTAAGGCGGTCCGAACTGCATCTCGGCCGTATCATTAATTACCAGACGGACAACTGTTCAACTATTCATTATATTCTTGACGCACACGCTGCATTAAATGTATTACCCTTTCATATGTATATCATTTAATGTATTGGACCTTTCATGTACAGCCTAAAGGCTATAAATACCTTGTATCATCCTCATTCAAGGAGACCGGAATTTCTTGAGAGAATTTGTAATCAAGAATTCCACAAACACTCAGCAATAACATAACAGTGGACGTGGGCTTTATTCCTAGCCGAACCACTTTAAAAATCTTTGTCTTATTTATTTATCTGTGATTGAAAAATTAGAGCGATCTAGTTTTTTACATCAACAATATATATATCTGAAATTTGGGAAATTTAAAACTGTTGCTGTGATATGGTATGTGAGAAATAATTTTGGGCTATAAATCGGAAATACTTATTTGAAAAGTATAATATGACACTAGGAAACTTTATAAATTAATGAAGCTAAAACGAGAGTTGTGCTACTAATTGGAAGTATCTTTTTAAATAATGATATTATTTGGTTTTAAAATCTTATGAGAAATTTGAGATAAGCTAAATTGTTGGGAGGGTTAGTGTGATAAAATGATAAGACAAACCGTTGGGAAGGTTAGTGCGATAGGTGTGCACATTAGAAGAGAGGTGAGAATTTCTCAAGGGAGTGTCGCACTAATATGTTGTTGCATTGGCCTGTATCAATTTAAATACTTGCTAAACAATTTTTAAATCATACACACTATCGGGCTCTGACCCGTTTTTCTCTCTCTCTCTCTCTTGTATATATATGTATGTATTACAGGTGCCCAGCCACAGGGGCGTCTTGCTTAGGATCTCTTGGAAGGAACGCGCTGCAGCTTAGGTGGGAGTTGCAGGTCTCTTGATTAAACGACTTCGTTCATTCGGATCCACTCTTAGTACTTTCATTTAGTTAGGCATGTGTAGCTCTTTACATTATTCCGTTGTTATTGGACATTTGTATTTCAGTTATTTCCAGTATGGTTACTATGGGATTTATTCAGTTTGGATGTGTGACTTTAGATTTCGTATGTTGACATTCGATTGACGAATGTATTAAATTAATTGGATTATGTTGCAGAATTTAATGTGGTGTGATTTTTACTTATTGAATGTTGTTAATAAAATAAATGATTTTTCTTAAAATAAAATTTGGAAAGTATATATAAAAATGGTTTTGACACTTAGCTTAATTAATTAGGGTGTTAAATTGGAAAAATTTATTTTCGACAGTGATGCTAAGAATGGACCATCTGTTCACCTTGATTTAATTTAATAAAGGAGTGATTACCCAGTATTTAATTAGGCGGGGTGTCACACTTTCATGCTTGGGTGCATATGTATGGATATATGCAAGTTTAAATAAAGTTGAATGTGTAAACCCTTAAATTGCTTTGTTTAGTAACCTTGTTTATTCAAACTTCCATTTATTTTTGTATGATTACTGAAATTGATTAATTCCAATTGGAGATTAAAATAGACTCATATATGTATATCATATATAAAAAGAAAGTAAAAATACCCAGGAATGAACCTTGGGTGATGATTTGAAGTTCGGGTATGAAATCTGCCCCAAAAGTGTAAATATGAATACCATATGTTTGATGTTTTGCTTGACATAGCAAATGAACTCTGAAAATTATGAAATTTTAATATTGTATTATTCAATATGTTTTATGAAATTGGGTGATATATCATAGAAAGTTATGTTGTATAAAAATTATGAAAATTCTTGGAAGATGACTGAATGATAGAGGAGCCTATAGGGCGGAATTGTTGTGTAGTAAAGAAATGGGCATATCTTGCTCTAGGAAAGTTGAAATGATGTTTTGTCTTTTGTGTTGGAAACCTAATATGATAAGGATTGGATTACCTAGAAGAATTAAAGTAGGTTTGGGCTGTAATTTGAATATGTTAGATGTCATTACCTGAGTCTAGATGGGACTTCATTTATGATGAATGATTTGAATTGAATCATATGATGCTTATGAATTGAGTTATGTGATATTGTTCTTTGAATTGTTAATATTATTATGATGATACTAATATTGTAAGAATGATAGGAAGAGAAGAAGAACCGACTGAAAAAGAGCCAGATAAACGAAAAGGGAAAGCTTGTTAAATTTCCAAGGTGAGTGTACTTACGATTGTTTCATATATACAAATATATGAATATAGCTCTAAGAGCAGGATTTGTTTGAATACTTCAGTATTCAGGATTTTTTTGGATATTAAAATATCCAGGATTGTCTGTGTCTTATGATCCAGGATTTGTTATTGCCAATTGGCAGAATTATTTAGATCTTATGATCCAGGATTTGTTATTGCCAATGGGCATAATTATTTGGATCTTATGATCCAGGATTTGTTATTGCCAATGGGCAGGATTGTTCGGATTTTATATCCACATATTCGATATAGAATTGTTATCCCATTGAAGGGAAGGAGTACCTCACTAAGCTTAATGCTTACAGTTGATATTTTAACAATTTCAGGCTTGTATGCTGTTAGCTAGGATACTATATGATCGGTAACTTTGAGAGTTGCACCGTTAGAAGAGTTGGGGTTTAAATATGGAGATTTTATCATTGTCACACTGAAGATTTTAATATACTCACACATTTTATATATTGATTTAGCATGGATTGAGTTGATCATAGTTAATCATAGTATTGTATAATCTCTAATTATGACTATGATGTTGACTTTGTTATGGCACAAGAACAATATTATGTTCATTATGCAGAAAAATATTGATAAATGAATTAAATTTTCAATGGGCTCCACATTATGATCCTATTATTCTAATAACAAATGATTAGTATGGATATTGGGTTTGGGGTGAGACACGACCCATTGACAGGTTTAGATAGTGCCACATCAACATCTACTATGTCAGAAAATATTGGATGTATTAGACTGAATATTATTTTTCGCTTATTTTGTTGGCTAAATGTTAAATTCTCATTTTGTATGTGCTAAAAATATTTATATTGAAAAAATCATAAAAGGTGTTCTCTTGTCAATATATTTAAAAATAATAAAAATAAACCAATTATATACAAAAAATAATAATTTATAACTATTTTTATTTTTTTTAAAGATACTAATATGATAAATTATTGCTTCAAAATTTAATAAAATATCAAAATATCTCCAGATGTGGCGAGAAAAATGCCCAACAACCACAACTCGCCATCTGATTCTTTAACATTGGTTCAAGTGCATAAGCACTGACAATATTCCTATTAAGGATCACTTTCGCTACGAAAACGGAGGGTTCCTTTAACTAATACGTTGCCAATGAGTCAATGTAAGATGATTTTTTTTTATAAAATATTAACATGTTAAAAAAGAGATGCTCCAATAGTGACTCACATAGTTATAGATAACATGATACTTGAAGTTTCAGAAGAGAGTAATCAAGCCATTGAATATCTAAAAAATAAGAAAAATAAACCAGATTAAACCCTTTTTACTATTTTGGGTTTATCGATAGCCCCTCATGTGGTCTTACCTAACAATCCCCAACCTTGTACTTTAGACTCTTTTTACTTAACACTTCAAATATCATAGTTTCCACAACCACCACCCTAAAATTGATCAAATATTATGAACACAACCTTGGTGAACTTGCCTAATTATCTCCCCCACCTCATCTTCAACCAGTGTGTAAAGAAGACCCCATTAATTTTTCCTGAATAAATCAAAGAATCGATCCTTAAAAAATAAAATTCTAACTAGAGTAGGACTCCAATGGTTGAATAGTGGTGACATGAGGTTCTGATAGTTTATAGAGACGTGAGAGTATGGGTGATAATTTGTCTGAGAATAATGTGTGTGTAGGGATAGGGCTCGAACAATTGTAGAAAAATAATGGTTGACTCAACTACCTAATCTAAATTTATTAGCGAGATTGTGTTAATATTTTATTTTATGGCAAATAAATAATCTTATGTTCGTGTGATAAAGTTTACCAAAATGATTCAATCAAATTGTATCTTTGTAAATTAAAGTGATGAACCAAAATGCAAAAAAGATAAACCAATCATATCACACAAGTACGTACGAGCAAAAATCAACAATGGAATAAAAACATTGAGTTGAACGAATAATAAATGAACTATTGTAGAGACTTACATAGAGAAACTACGTCTTACAATCATGTGTACATGACTTCCACTAATACTCTATGACTCCATATATTCCTATTAGGGAAGGAGCCAAAAACTGGTGGACATTTCATAGCCATGATATATTTTGATTAATAGTTGATGCCTATGTAATGTAAATATATTCTTCCTTAAAGTTGAAGAATTAATCTTTTTCGTTAATCAAATTGAAATCAAGGTAAGCCACAAAGTGTAATTATACTTCCTATGATGTGATATGTCATAAAGTCGAAGGAAGTATTTAATGGTGTATAGCTTACTTAAAATAAACACACAAGTATTTTCAAGATATTAAAATTTAAAAGTTCTGTGGTAAAATATTATTTTCAAGTCTTGAGAAGAAGTATTCAAACTTCAAATAACATAAAACTCAAAATAATATGAAAATATGGCAAAAAATTCTAAAGCTTAAAAAAAACTTTAGCAAGAAGATTTTTGGCAGAACAATTTCTTAAAAACTCAAGCTTTTAAAAATATTTAACTTCTCTTATTAATAAGACAAGGAGAAACCTCAATAGATTTTCAAACTTGTGAGACAAGAATTAAGGGACAACAAGGTACTCCTAGACTAACCACTGGTCACTAACTAATCCATCAACAAAATATGACTAAATAATGTAATTTTCATAAAAAAACTAGGCAAGTAATGAAAAATATGGGATTTGATCATATTTCACTAGTAACTTTGCAAGCATTATGATATAGCGAAGGCATGTTTTTTCTTCAGTGATGCATCATCAAAAGGGTTGAAAATGACAAAATCACAAGATTAAAACATCAGTAAGACATCGCGGGCATGAAGGAACTCTTCATTACAATCCAACAAAGAATCCAAGTTATGAAACCACCATGGATTTTCACTTGTTTTGGAAAGTGCTATGTGGGAAATGAAGACTTTTTATGATCCAGTGAAAGGTGAAAACCTTGTGAATCCTTGGAATAAAAAATAAATATTCTCCTAAATACAAAATATGCACATTTTCAAGATATGTTTTATATGAAAAGTGTATGGCATATGTATTATATCTTAAACATGAAGTTATATGGATCAACTTAGACTATGACTCATGTATTTTTGTGAAACAGAATCAAGACAAGAAATAAGCAGGGGAATATTGTATACCTATATATATATATATATATATATATCAAGGTTCTAAAAAACGCGGGGCGTGATCGAGGCGTGGAGGTCAAGCCTTAAGCCTTAGAAGCCTAGGCGGGCCTTAGGCGTAAAAAGGCGTTTAGGCCTTTTTAATATATTTTACTATTTTTTAACCATAACAAGGCTATTAAAATACTAAAATTGTACATATCATAAAAATATGTCTGAATATTTGCAAATTAAAATACTATTTCATTATTTTGGATGAGATAATAGTCCGTTTTGTAAAAAAATCTTTAAAAGGCGGTATCGTTTCACTAAAGCATTGTTGTTTTTAGAGAAAAAGTGCGCCTTAAGTGTTTTACCAAGCATAAGGCGTCAAAAGCTTAAGGCGGGGAGTTTCTCTCAAGCCTCAAGCCTAGGTGTGCCTAGGCGGAGCCTAGACGGGTTTTTTAGAATAGTGATATATATATATATATATACACACACAATCTCATCATTTGTCTATTACTTGAAAAACACACAAATGAAATGATTATAGTCAAATGAATAAAATTTATCACATATGGAACGACATTGAATATTATAGTGCTTATGCGCCCCAAGGAGCTTTAGATGAAAATGTTAAGAAGTCATTTTGGGAATTTTTGGATAAAGTATTGTAATAAATTCCTACGCACGAATATATATTATTAGGAGGTGACTTGAATGGACATGTAGGAGTAGAACGGATGGTTATTTAAGGATACATAGAGGATGTGATTTTGGTAAGAGAAATGAAGGAGGGGAAACTATTGTAGAATTTTCTAGGTTATATGATCTAGCGTTAACAAATACATTTTTTTTTTAAAAATGAAAGAACAATTAATAACATTTAAAAGTGGAGACAATATAACTCAAATATATTATTTCTTACTTAGAAGAAGAGATTTGTACACATGCAAAGACTGTAAAGTTATACCAGGTGAAAACTTAACAAATCAACATCGCCTATTAGTAATAGATTTAGCAATTAAAGGATTTAAGTACCGAAAAAAGAGAATAGGTTATCAAAATATAAAATGGAAGGAATTAAAAGTATTCAAAGAGATAGATTTTAGATAGAAGTTCCTATTAATCATGAAGTGGAATTGGAACGACAATGTTAACAACATTTGGTCAAGAACAAAGAATTATATCAAGAAAATAGTTAAGCAAGTTTTAGGTGAGACTAAACGAAAAAGATTCATCAGAAAAGAGACTTGGTGGTGGAATGAGGAAGTACAAAAGATAATACAAAAGAAACAAGTAAGTTTTAAAGATTGGCAAAAGAGAAAAAATCAAGAAGATTTATAAAAGAATATGAAGTTAAAAAGTGAAGTAAAAAATATTATTAGAAATGCGCAACAAAATGCACTAGATAATCTTTATAATAAATTAGGTACCAAGGAAAATGAAAAGAAAATATATAAATTGGCAAAGAATATGATAGATTGATAAGGTATATGGGCCCAGTTAAATGTATTAAAGACATAAATAAAAATATATTAATCAACAATAAAGAAATTCTAGATAGATGAGAAGTTTATTTTCTTGGATTATTGAATGAAGAATATCCGAAAAAAGATGTCGAGAACATTGAACCGAATATAGGAATGGTATGTCCGATTACTGAAAAAGAAGTAGATATATTATTAATAAAAATGGGAAAGAATTAAGCGGTTGACCCGAATAATATACCCATAGAGGTTTGAAGAACCCTTGGAAATCTAGGGGTAGAATGGTCAACGGGATTATTTAATAAAATTTTAAGAGAAGGAAACACATCAGATGAGTGGAGAAAAAGTACTATAATACCTTTGTATAAAATTAAAGGGGATATACAAAATTGTGATTATTATAGAGGAATCAAACTGATGAATCACACTATAAAATTATGAGAAAAGGTAATAGAACAAAGATTAAGAAATGAGTCAACTATTTCGGACAATCAATTTGGATTTATACCAGGGCGATCCACTACGGAAACTATTTACTTATTAAGACAGTTAATGGAGAAATTTAGAAGTAAGAATAAAAATTTATATATGGTCTTTATATGTTTAGAAAAGGGTTATGATAGAGTACCTGGGGATATAATTTGGTGGTCTTTAATGAGGAAAAGAATCCCAATGAGTTATATTAAAGTTATTGGAGATATGTATGATAATACAAAAATTAGAGTAAGGACTATACATGGAAAATTTAATGACTTTACGATTAAAGTGAGTATACATCGAGGATCGACCTTATGTCCTTATTTATTTGTCGTTGTTTTGGATAAGATTATTAAGGATATACAAGAAGATGTCCCATGGTGTATGTTGTTTGCGGATGATATAGTGTTAGTAGACACTTCGAAAGAGGATTTAGTGATGAGAGTAGATACTTGAAGAAAAGCCTTAAAGTCTAAGGGATTAAAAATCAATTGAAATAAAACGGAATTTATGGAATGTAAATTTAATATTGAGGCATCGAATAACATAATGTTAAAGATTGAAGAAAAAATAATAAACCAAAATAATAAAATTTATTATCTAGGTTCAATGTTTCAAAGTAATGGAGATATTTGTAAGGATGTTACGAGTAGAATCTCAACTGGTTGGATAAAATTGGACAAGCGAGTGGGGTGTTATGCGATAAGAGGATAATCAATAAATTAGAAGAATTTTTTTATAGAATAGTTGTTAGGCCAATGACCCTACATGGATCAGAATGTTGGGTGTTAAAGAAAAAATATGAATAAAGTCTCCATATTAGTGAGATGAGAATGCTTAGATGGATGATAAGAATTATGTAACATCCCGTCCTTTTGGAGACAATTAAATTCCATACTCGGATATAAATTGGCAATTTGGAGGATTTCTCGGAATAGTGATTTTTGGGATTTTCGAGGATTTAATGATTTTCGATGGGTGTTGTAATTACTTTTGGGATTAAATAGGTCGAAGTATTTTAATTATACGTCGCCGTTGAGTAAAGCGACAAAAAGGTAAGATTTTAATTAGAAAACCCGCATTAAGTTATATTAGGTTGGAATAGTGGTTGTGGTCAAGTACCTCAGATGGGAATTTCGACTGCGCCGTGAGTCTCGGAATGGCCGAGATAGTCGAAAAAGAGTGTTTCATTGTCAAAATTGAGTTTCGGGAAATTTTGAAGTTAAACGGGCTCGTAATTGAGTAAACGAGTCGTTTTTTGGGTTTTAAAGGGTTAAAACCCTTTCTCCTTATATAAGGAGGGAGAGAGGGAAGAAAAGAGAGAAAAGAGAAAGAAAAGAGAGAAGAGAGAGAGGAAGGAAGAAAGAGGAGGAGAAAAGGAGATCTCGGGCCAAACTCCGCCGGACTCGACTCGGGATCGTCGGATTGTATCCACGAGGCAAGTGTTTACTTACTTTATTTATTTTGAGCATAAATCTCATATCGTAGTTTGGTAACAATAAACCCTAAAGATTTTGGATTGGGTTTTCGTGGATAAAACGGGTTTTTGGAATTTAAAATAATTAAACCCTAATAATGTTTCAATTTGAGGAACTTAGGTTTTAACCTAAATTAATTGGTGATTTCGGGTTCTAGGACGTTTAGAACTCGTATTATATGTGTAGTTGTTGTTGGTTCAGGTTGTAGGCCATTGGGTGAGGAGATGAAAGCTTGGGAGAAGCTTTTATTTCCGAAACAGCTTCTCGGAGAAAAAGCTTCTCGCCATGATCGATCGATCGATCATGGGGGATCGATCGATCTAAGCCATCGATCGATCATGGGGGATCGATCGATATAAGCCATCGATCGATCGACGGCCAAGGGTCGATCGATCGACCCCTACGGAGAGTTGGCAATTTTTCTAGGGTGAGTTGGATGGGATAGATTCCAATTCATCTTGCTTCGAGGTTAATTATATGATAACATAAGGGACCTTTTAGGACTATATGATCCTCAAAGTAAGGGAATTTAGGAGGGAAAAGTGAGGGTTTTGAATGTACAACCCTTAAACTATATTTTTGAGGAAAATAGAATAATTGTAGAATTTGAAGGTTTAGGGTTCCTAACTTAGGGTGGGGACCTTTAAGTGATTATATGGACAAGTAGTAGTCCTTGGGTTCATGGAAATGAAATCCATATCCTAATAAATTTAAGGTTGTTTGGGAAAAGTAAATCCCTAGGATATTTTAGTGGGCAATTAGGCCTATATAATTATGCGTATAGGAAGCATAACTATAATCGATGGTGGATCGAGTATATCCTATGAGATAGTTAGGATAAATTGGGAATATAGATAAACATTCACTTAGTGTGGAGTGTTATTATAGGAGATATCCAATAAATCCGTAGATGGGATTAAGGTATGTATTGATTATTAAAGTAAGGAAATACTTTGGTCTTAGTATAATGCGTATATGAATGCATGATTATGATTCTTTGAGAGAATCTTTAGGATTATTGGTCATCGTTAGATGGTTTGGCAATTATGGCCATATTTATGTATTTAAGGAGGAATGTGTGGTATATATAGATACGATGTGATTAAGTATATATGATATGATATAAATGATTTTGAAAATGTAAATATAAATGTTTTCAAATGGAAACGAAATGATTTTCATAAATGATAATTTATGGATACACACCTTTCTAAATCTCTATCATAAGGGAAGTTACGTGCGTATGGTGAAGCCCCCTGGATAATGAATGCAGGGTGGATATAGTCTTATAGGCCATATGAGCGATTATATATTTTCTGCGCTGGTTAGGTGATTCTGGGTGTGGTTATGACTATCCCGCAGGCATATGGCCACTTCCCGACGATTTTTTAGGTTCCCAGGTTGTCTTGTTTGATAGGCCCTGGAAGATGATAGCCATTTAGTGGCGCGTCCAGTGGGGAAACCCGGAGGGACGGTCTTAGATATGTTAAAGAAATTTATGATAATAAATTGTCTTTAAATACATTTCCCGAATAGAAGAAGGGAAATGGGATAAACGATTGGCTTCACATATATTTCCCGGATGGAAGAAGAGAACTGGAGGCATGTGATATGGTAAAAGCATTTTTATGATACTAAAAATGGCTTTTAAATACATTTCCTGGATGAAAGAAGGGAAATGGGATGTTTTAAAACGGAAAAGCATTTTTATGATAATAAAACTGGCTTTTAAAAGGTTATGTGATATGTTAAAGCAATTCATGATAATGAATTGGCTTGAAATACATTTCCTGGATATAAGAAAGTAAATGGAAAGTTTTGAGATAAAAATGAAAATGAAGTAATTCTCATTCTGGGAGACAGATTCGGATGTCTATAGTAACATGTGTATATATGTATAAATTGGGTACTGAGGGTCTAATGGATCCCGACGATCGACCTTGCCGCGTAGTAGTGTATCGGGGGGGTTCTTTATTTGGATTTCCCTTTGCGAGACACCCCACGCACGAACATGGCTTTGTGTTGAGACTGGGGAGAAGTTTAATCCTTAGTGCTCTAATATTAGTATTTCTTATATGGTGTATGTATATGTAGATACGTTACGCACAGGGGGTCTAATGGATCCCGATGATCGACCTTGCCGCGTAGTATTGTATCGGGGGGGGGGGGTTCCTTATTTGGATTTCGCTCTGCGAGACACCCCACGCACGAACATGGCACAGTGTTGAGAATGGGGAGAAATTTGGCCCTTAGTACTTGGACTATCTAGGGTTGATAATAGTTGGGTGACAGACTAGTTTAGCAGGGTAGCTTGACTAGGATGTTTAGAGGGATGTGCTAGGAGTACACTGTTAGAAGAGAGGGGAGGGGTATCTCATGGGAGTGCGATACCAAATTTAAATATGAGATAAAACCTTTTCTAAAAATAAGGCAATTATGCACTTGCTAAATATTTTCAAAACTCGGGCTCTGACCCGTTTATCTACTTTTTCTCTCTTGCTATATTATATATATATATATATATATATATATATATATATATAGGTGTCCAGACACAGGGACGCTTGTATGGCACATCTTTCGAGTCAGACGTCAGCTACAGCAGCTGTGGATGCGTGCAGGTTTTTGATAGTCGCTTCAATTCTTGTACTCTAGATAGGAGGTACTGTATAAATATTCGGGCCAATGGTCCAATTGCATTTATTTATTCTTTTAGAGCATCATTCGATATGGTTGTATATTTTGACCGAGTGTTTGATTATTTTATTTTATTTCAGCTTCATTTATGCAAACTGTGTGGATGTTTTATTTGTAATTGTTTAAAAATAGTAGTTAAGTAAAAGTTTTTGACGCCAGCCTAATAGGTTATTAGTAATTAAATGGATTTTTGACAGTGATGCTAAGAATGATCCATATGATACTCCTGTTAAAATTTAATATAAGAGTGATCACCCAGTATCATATTAGGCGGGTTGTCACAGATGGTATCAGAGCATCAGTTCTAGTGTCCTTAGGAATCTGTACGGACGTACTACGCTTTCAGCATTGCTCTCGATTTGATATAGAGACTCAGGATTTGGATTGTTGATTTCTCTTGCGAGATTTCGTTCTGCTGCCATATTATAAGATTATAGAAATCTTTTGCGTGCTCATTCGAGATTCGTGTGCGGGGCTTGGATGGCAGCAGGAGGTGGGGCTTAGTTGGAGAAGTTAGTAGAAGTCGGGAACAAGGACCGTAGTAGAGGTCATTCTCCTTGTGACAATTGCAAAGGATTTTGGTGGCGACTACTAAAGAATCTTAGTTATGAGTACCGTAGTACTGCCTTAGTAGAGAGTGGTACTAAAGTTGAACTTCCCAGTGACGATTAGGATTTGAAAGGGATCTTATGGATAGTTTTAATCGTGAGTCCCCGTGATTCAGCAAGAATGAAAAGAATGCTGTTTTGGGAATTATTCACCTAAGGATCGGCCAGAGGCCGACAGTGAATAAAGAGTATTATAGAGAAGTGAACCTTGTTCCTAAGTGAATTAGGTGCAATGAATAATGAGTCCTTTCGAGGAATGATAGGCTCACTAGAGAAGTGTTGCTAACACTTATGGAGAATGTGTATGGTTGAGGACCCCATTGGTGGACATCCACCCGGGGAATTTGTTAAAACGACATTGTTGTTATGAGTTTTACCTCAATAAAGGAGGTATATTGAGTGTGACTAGATAATGTCGTGATATTCGTTAGCCCTAGACTCGCGTGTGTGTAATCTGAGTTTTATGGTGATCTCGATAACATTATATAATGTATGTCTATGTGTTTTCCGCGATAGCGGAATTTTATTTTCCTTCATTTGCCATAAGGGCGGGTGTTGATATATTATATATATATATATATATATATATATATATGGTTTGGGATGCTCGTTTTACATGTCCATACGAGTATGGTGATATAGTGAACATATAATGTTATTGGTTGTTCGGAGCGATAACAGGCTAATGATGGCAAGACTATCGTGTCCGTAGTTCCAGGGTGGAACGGGTTGTGGTTGCGATATCTCACCTGGATACAAGTTGAGTTCACCTTTATGGTTATGGGTAGATGGAACTTCGATGAGAAGAGGTTTCATTATCATGATTTGAATATGTGGTGACCTTATAGATATGATTTGAGGTGTGCCGGGTTAATTGCTGAGCTGTGAGTTTAAAGTCATTTTTTTTTTGTGCAGAGACTGAGTGTAGTGAGATGCGCTTTGTGGTGTGACTCTTAGTTAGAGATAGGAGTTCAGACCACCCTTTTGTTGGAAAAAGGGGATAGGGTTATCCCGATTGCATGTTTGAAATAACGGACCTCCATGACCGACAAAGTTAAGTAGGAGTGTGTGGAGGGGTTCCTTGTTTGGATTTCGCTTTGCGAGACGCTCCACACATGAATCTTAACGGCGTTGGGAGTGGAGAGATGTTATAGGATGCAAGGATGTGGGTTTTGTTGATAAGTCTTATAGTGTGGATGAACCACTGTAGACTATGAGCCATGTGATGATAGTAAGCTTATGGAAATATTGTGCTATGGAAAAGCACTAAAATGGTCCTCTCACCACAAGTTGGTGGGTGAAGTAGGACTTAGAGAGATTGATTTGAGGCTTATGGCCAGGCCTTAATGAAAAGGCAAATTTTGAGGAAGTATGTTTTGGGTATGATGTTCGTAGTGCTTTTTCAGAGAATTCTCACTTCGATTTGCTAGATTTCCTTTCGTATGGGCGAAAGGATAGAATATTAGTAATGTGTTCGTAGGTTAGTGGGGTAGGATTTAGGACGTCCCGCTGGTGTGCCTTAGGTCTCTATCTCGATGATCGACAACGCGAGGGAGTAGTGTAACGGGAGGGTTCGTTGTTTGGATTTCGCTTTTGCGAGACGTCTCACGCATGAAACCAAGAAAATGTCGAAAGTTGAGAGAGGCCTTAGGCACTAGGGATATACTTAGGATTATGTTCGTTTCACGTAGGTAGGACATCGTATAGACCGTAGCATTATTAGGATGTAAGTTCGATAGAGTTAGTGGTGCCGATGTAAGGAGAATTGAATTTCGCGGGTTGGGAGGACCCATGTGTGAGTATTACACCGAGGAAAGGAGACCCTTATTTGGAAAGAGTGTTACATGTCTGACGTTCAAAATGGATGTGCAGATGTGCACGAGTTAGAAAGGTGTATGGGCACCTTAGTAAGTTGGTTTATATACCGCCTGAAATAGAATGGGCGTAGCATATAAAGTTGAAGTTTATGACGTAAGGCAGTTATGAATGGGTTTTTCTTTTTAAAGGAAATCAGTCGTCCTGCTGTGGATGAGCGGACACTTTTTGATAAGAGTGTTAGCTTGGCGAGATGTAAAGAGGTAGTTATAGACTCGTTTCTCTTATTGGCAGCAAGAGAAGCCATAAGAGTAACATTTAGATGTTGTGCGTTAGTAGGTAGAATTTAGATGAGCTTATAGCGAAGCTAGTACTTTGGAGTACACCTGGAGGTAGGTGGAATATGGTAAAGGACTATCGTGTTAGCACCTTTTGATTTTGGGGGTACTAAGACGTAGTGGGATTTGTGATCCTAGTTTGGTGATGTAGGTTGTGTCCGAATTTCGAGGACGAAATTCTGTTGTAAGGGGGGGAGTATGTAATAATCCGTCCTTTTGGAGACAATTAAATTCCATACTTGGATATAAATTGTCAATTTGAAGGATTTCTCGATATAGTGATTTTTCGGATTTTCGAGGATTTAATGATTTTCGATGGGTGTTGTAATTACTTTTGGGATTAAATAGGTCGAAGTATTTTAATTATACATCGCCATTGAGTAAAGCGACAAAAAGGTAAGATTTTAATTAGAAAACCAACATTAAGTTATATTGGGTTGAAATAGTGAGTTGCGGTCAAGCACCTCAGATGGGAATTTCGACTGTGCCGTGAGTCTCGGAATGGCCGAGATAGTCAGAAAAGAGTGTTTGATTGTTGAAATTGAGTTTCGGGGAATTTTGGAGTTAAACTGGCTCGTAATTGAGTAAACGAGTCATTTTTGGGTTTTAAAGGGTTAAAAACCTTTCTCCTTATATAAGGATGGAGAGAGGGAAGAAAAGAGAGAAAAGAGGAAGAAAAGAGAGAAGAGAGAGAGGAAGGAAGAAAGAGGAGGAGAAAAGGAGATCTCGGGCCAAACTCCGCCGGACTCGACTCGGGATCGTCGGATTGTATCCACGAGGCAAGTGTTTACTTGCTTTATTTATTTTGAGCATAAGTCTCATATCGTAGTTTGGTAACAACAAACCCTAAAGATTTTGGGTTGGGTTTTCGTGGATAAAACGGGTTTTTGGAAGTTAAAACAATTAAACCCCAATAATGTTTCAATTTGAGGAACTTAGGTTTTAACCTAAATTAATTGGTGATTTCAGGTTTTAGGACGTTTAGAACCCGTATTATATGTGTAGCTGTTATTGGTTCAAGTTGTAGGCCGTTGGGTGAGGAGATGAAAGCTTGGGAGAAGCTTTCATGGCCAAAACAGCTTCTCGGAGAAGAAGCTGCCCGCCATGATCGATCGATCGATCATGGGGGATCGATCGATCGAAGCTATCGATCGATCGATGGCCAAGGGTCGATCGATCGCCCCCTGCTGAGAGTTGGCAATTTTTCTAGGGTGAGTTGGATGGGATAGATTCCAATTCATCTTTCTTCGAGGTTAATTATGTGATAACATAAGGGACCTTTTAGGACTATATGTTCCTCAAATTAAGGGAATTTAGGAGGGCAAAGTGAGGGCATTGAATGTATAACCCTTAAACTATATTTTCGAGGAAAATAGAATAATTGTATAATATAAAGGTTTAGGGTTCCTAACTTAGGGTGGGGACCTTTAAGTGATTATATGGATAAGAATTAGTCCTTGGGTTCATGGAAATGAAATCCATATCCCAATAAATTTAAGGTTGTTTCGAAAAAATAACTCCCTAGGATATTTTAGTAGGAAATTAGGCCTATATAATTATGCGTATAGGACACATAATTATAATCGATGATGGATCGAGTATATCCTACGAGATAGTTAGGATAAATTGGGAATATAGATATACATTCACTTAGTGTGGAGTGTTATTATTGGAGATATCCAATAAATCCGTAGATGGGATTAAGGTATGTATTGATTATTAAAGTAAGGAAATACTTTGGGTTTAGTATCATGCGTCGATGAATGCATGATTATGATTCTTTGAGAGAATCTTTGGGATTATTGGTCATCGTTAGATGGTTTAGCAATTATGGACATATTTACGTATTTAAGGAGGAATGTGTGGTATATATATATACTATGTGATTAAGTATATATGATATGATATAAATGATTTTGAAAATGGAAATATGAATGTTTTCAAATGGAAAAGAAATGATTTTCATAAATGATAATTTATGGATACACACCTCTCTAAATTGCTATCATAAGGGAAGTTACGTGCGTATGGTGAAGCCCCCTGGCCAATGAATGAAGGGTAAATATAGTCCAATAGGCCATATGAGAGATTATATATTTTCTGCGCTGGTTTGGTGATTCTGGGTGTGGTCATGACTATCTCGCAGGCATATGGACGCTTCCCGACGATTTGTTAGGTTCCCAGGTTGTCTTATTTGATAGGCCCTGGAAGATGATAGCCATTTAGGGGCGCGTCCAATGGGAAAACCCGGAGGGACGGTCTTATATATGTTAAAGCAATTTATGATAATAAATTGGCTATAATTACATTTTCCGGATGGAAGAAGGGAAATGGGATAAACGATTGGCTTCGGATACATTTTTCGGATGGAAGAAGGGAAATGGAAGCATGTGATATGGTAAAAGAATTTTTATGATAATAAAAATGGCTTTTAAATACATTTCCTGGATGGAAGAAGGGAAATGGGATGTTTTAAAACGGAAAAGCATTTTTATGATAATAAAACTGGATTTTAAAAGGTTATGTGATATGTTAAATAAATTCATGATAATTAATTGGCTTAAAATACATTTCGTGGATATAAGAAATGAAATGGAAAGTTTTGAGATAAAAATGAAAATGAAGTAATTCTCATTCCGGGAGACAGATCCGGATGCATATTGTAACATGAGTATATATGTATAAATTGGGTACTGAGGGTCTTATGGATCCCGACAATTGACCTTGCCGCGTAGTGGTGTATCGGGAGGGTTCCTTATTTGGATTTCGCTTTGCGAGACACCCCACGCACGAATATGGAATTGTGTTGAGATTGAGGAGAAGTTTAATCCTTAGTGATCTAATATTAGTATTTCTTATATGGTGTATGTATATGTATATACATTACGCACTGAGGGTCTAATGGATCCCGATGATCGACCTTGCCGCGTAGTATTGTATCGGGGGGGGGGGGTTCCTTGTTTGGATTTCGCTCTGCGAGACACCCCACGCACGAACATGGCACAGTGTTGAAACTGGGGAGAAATTTGGCCCTTAGTACTTGGACTATCTAGGGTTGATAGTAGTTGGGTGACAGACTAGTTTAGCAGGGTAGCTTGACTAGGATGTTTAGAGGGATGCACTAGTAGTACACTGTTAGAACGGAGGTGAGGGGTATCTCACGGGAGTGCGATACCAAATTTAAATATGAGATAAAACCTTTTTCTAAAAATAAGGCATTTATGCACTTGCTAAATATTTTCAAAACTCGGGCTCTGACCAGTTTATCTACTTTTCCTCTCTTGCTATATTATATATATAGGTGTCCAGACACAAGGACACCTTGATGGCACATATTTCGAGTCAGACGTCAGCTACAGCAGCTGTGGATGCATGCAAGTTTTTGATAGCCACTTCCATTATTATACTCTAGATTGGAGGTACTGTATAAATATTCGGGCCAATGGTCCAATTGCATTTATTTATTCTTTTAGAGCATCATTCGATATGGTTGTATATTTTGACCAAGTGTTCGGTTATTTTATTTCATTTCAGCTTCATTTACGCAAACTGTGTGGATGTTTTATTTGTAATTGTTTAAAAAGAGTAGTTAAGTAAAAGTTTTTGACGCCAGCCTAACAGGTTATTAGAAATTAAATGGATTTTCGACAGTGATGCTAAGAATGATCCATATGAGACTCCTGTTAAAATTTGATATAGGAGTGATCACCCGGTATCTTATTAGGCGGGTTGCCACAAATTACTAGAGAGGACAAAATTAAAAATCAGTACGTGAGAGAAAAGTTAGGAGTAGCTCCCATTAGCGATAAATTAAGAGAAGGTAGACTTAGGTGGTACACAGGTGGTACACAGTGGTAGATCTAGGAATTTTGGTCAAGGGGGCGAAAGTCTTGAGTGGTACAGGGGGTTCAGGGGCAGAGGCCCCTGAGGAAATTTTTTGGGGGGTTATTTCGAGTTTTATATAAATTATATCTTTATAATGCCCAAACAACTACTCTCTATCAATATTAACAATATATAATTAATTTCAAGAAATAAACAACGCTTAATAAATATTCACAATACCTAAATTTTGCCTAAAGTGAGGTTTAAATTTTGGTAAACCTATTGCGGGGGCTTCATTTACCTCCTTTATCCACACCGAAATAGTAATCTTATTCCTCAATGAATAAAAAGGATTCAGAGCAACAATTACAATAATTTAAGTCTATGAAAATATTGAAATCTATGTATCGAAATATTATAGTTGAACATAACTTGACCAAGTGTATACTATAAGGGTTGATACAAACAAGTGTTTGTCAACAAAACTCCTTGTCTCTAAACCAAGCAAATTTATCTCCTGCAAATATAAAATCATTATGTATCATATATCTATAGTTTCATAAATCAATACACTAGCACACAAGTGTATGTGTGAACTATGAATGAATAAAGAGGAAAGATCTAAAACTATATTAATCTTTTTTTCAAATCTGAACTGGGGCGGCCACCCCAGTTGGTCCTATTGTAAATCCACTGGTGATACGGATATATGTTGCATAGACCAGTAGGTGCCCGATTATTGAAAAAAGAGGGTGAAAGAAAAATAGGACACCCTAAGCTATCATGGGAGGAAACTATTAGGAAAGATCTTAAGGAATTAAACTTCAATTATAATATTGCATATAATATATTAGAATGGAAAAGGAGAATCTATGTGGTCGACCCCATATGATGGTATTAAGGCAAGGATGATGATAATGTTGATGACATATGGTACGACATAGGCTAGCCATATACATAAAAATAAAAAGACACACTCAGATGAATCATAATAACTTCGTCAACCATTTAGAGATCTTGAACCTGTTTCATGAAAAACACTATCAAACACATCAAAATATCAATGCGTTATCAAATAATAATGAAATATAAGCAGTAAAATGAGTATAAGATATAATAATGTGAATTATTCATCAAACTAAATCTAATTACCACTATTAAATTCTTCCTAATATATTCTAGCATAAATATTTTCCTCTATGAAGGACAATATAAATATTTTAATATAACGAAACGGATCTTCTTTTCCCTTTCTTTATAGTTATCTCCTTTTTTTCTCAAGATAATTTTCCCACGAGTCAAATCTTCTCCCCTGCTTTGGGAATACTATTACACTTGTAGGGAATTCTTCCCTTTTTGCCATGGAATCGACAATGGAAAATATGAAAAGATAAAGTAAATGAAGTAATAAAGACACAAGAAAATCAACAATAATAAACAAGTAGAGTGTTATGTATCACATTAATAAGGAGGAGATAATAGTATTACGTGTTATGAATCACAAGGTATAGTGTACAAATGCATAAAATATAAATAACTATATAAAAATATAACTATAACTACCAGCAAGATATTACACCAATACCTTGAATGTAATTAACTTGAAAATAAGCACATCAAATGACAATGGGATTATATAAGATATCGGTTTATATGTAAAAAGTTGAGATTGTACAATTAAAATCCCAAACCATAAACGTACAAATGTATTCCATACGATATATCATGATGAAGAAAAAACTATATAATATTTATAAGAAAATATGACTAATAACAATGGTCAAAGCCATCCAAAGGTGAAGCATGATTATAATGAGTAACAACCACCATGGATATAAGGTACACCAAAATAGAATAAAAGAAAATATATCATAGAATTTTAAAAAACAAACTAATCCAAACTAAGATGATCAAACCATATTGGAATAACTATTGCGTACGAGCAATAAAAGTATATAATTAATAAAAGATAACAAGTATATAATTCCAAATGTAAAATAACAATAACAATACATATAGAGAGTTTAAATCAATATTAAAGTCAAAATTCATAACATATATTGCAAATACATGAATAATTGAACATCAAACGTAAAGTCAATCAAGACTAGAATAAAGTAAGGATATACCAAACAAATTCACTCAGAAACTAATGATATCCCCAATCACGCACAACATTCCCTAATACATGAAACTCTAAGTATAAGAAATATCATAGGTGAACAAAGAGAAGCAATGTATTGTGACACTGTGTAAAATCTATAAATAGATTGATTAGTATTAATATAAAAGTTACGGGAGTAAAAAAGAATTAGTAACCTTCTCAACATAATGAGATAAATAAAATTGATATAAGTAAATACAATACAAGATAATAAAATGCTGAATAAATTAAAAAAACGTATCTAATGTCGTCCGAATAAAAATATAATCACAGTCCAAATATGGAATATAATATATCATAAGGTTCAACTTTGAATAATAAATACATCTTGTAAAAACATTTGACTTAGGATATTCGGAACAATACACTGACTGATTACTAAAATAAAATTAAATACTGGAATGTAAAGGGGATACAATGCTCGATACCTATACCCTAGAAAATGATATATATAAATGGTGTTGGAGAAACTCCTCTAATGAGTATCTTAAGTCTATGCTAACGACTATGGCCTAAGACTTGTAAAAATAGTACAATGGAGAGGATTAAACCTAGCTAGTCTATAGTGCTTATGAATATGATTACATTTGGGATAAATTAATAATAACACATCTTCCTCCAATATTAAGTTATTTAAGTTATCACTACCCAAATAACCTAATTACGCACGTGAATCTAAAGACAACCCCAAATGAGGACAATGACATATAATTTCATCTTTTAATTAATTATTATTTATTTTAGCAACGTTGAGTTCATTTATTACATTAAGAATATCTTAATCTATGATAATTTTTTACATTAACAGTATCAAACTTACTAACATTATTCTCTTACATTAATGGCCTCAAGTTATGATTCAAAATATGTATCTCTAATGTAACAGTCTTTAATATTCTTGAGTCATAATTCAACATATATGTTTCTAGTATATTTTATAAAATTATTCCCCAATCATAATCTCATGGTTATACATTTCTAGAATAAATCATAGTTCAATACAATCATTTAAAGATACAAGATAATGGAAAATCACACAATTTATAATATTCATGAGTATACTCGTATCAAATCACATGGGTTATGATCAAGCCTAGAAGTAAAAGTGAGAAGCCCAATTCCCTAATGTCTTCGGGATCACTCGTGAATACTTATTATATTTATACGGCGTTCCAACCCTATAACCTCAAAGTATCATCAAAGGAAAATTATTATGTCACCATACCAATCGCACGACCCCATAACCTATGATATACGAGAGGATCATCCCGTTTCCCACTCAAAACACGATTACATCATCACGTAGGATTGGGCGTAGATAGGACCTAGGCAGAGCCCGTATCTATCACTGGGAATACCAAGTGAGATCAAGGTCATACGCAACACCATAAAATCCCTCCTATTAGGTCTACCACGAGCATAGACACATTCAAGGTATGGTTTCATATAAGATAAGAAATTCAACACAAATCCTACTCAATTGGGTTACATAGATAAACTCTTTCATTACAAGTTATTATGCACATTTAAATTTAACTATTTATATCATTCTAGCTCAAACTCCTAAGGCTCCAAATTCTAGGTATCGTCTCACATCTAACATTTATGATAATCATTCAATGTCAACAACTACCATACTAAATGGGTTATAAATTCCTTATTGATTATCATATGATCCACACTATTATTAATCCTTAATCGATTTCATAAAACTTGACCCATATCCTAAGAATGATAAATATTAATAATGTATTCCAAACCTACTGCTTATAAACTCTTTTCATTATCTATGATTCTCCAACTTAAAAAAATTTAGAATTCCCACTAAAAAAACCTAAAACAATTCTCTCGGCTAGATTGCTGACCTTCATCGATCCCCTCTCAACCGAATCGATTCGCCCATAGGCCAAATATATTCACCCCATATAATTCGTAAGGTCACTAGTACATTAATGGCGAACTTAACCCGATCTAAATCAACCTAAAAGCCTAAGAACAACTATAATAACACATCTTCTTTATGTCTAAACATTATACAATAGTTATCAACATGTTTCTACATGTTTTAGATGATTACCAACTTTTTTAAAGATCAAATCTCAAAATATATGAAAGAAACTCTGGGTTTATGTTTTACAAAAGAATTCTCTAATTAACCAATAAATTTTCATCCTTTTACATAATTAAATTAGGGGTTTTACATATTATAACAATTATGAGTCACATTTCACGATTATTAAGTCCGATCACAATTATTCAAGTCTTAATTTGTTAACTAATTACAAGGGTACATGATTTCTTCAAATACAAACTAGGACTCATCGTTTGATTAATCTTAATTACATAATAAGGCTTGATAATGAACAAACTTCGATTTATAGTGTTATATTTACATATTCCAACACATCACTATCATTCTAACAAACATATAATTGCATTCCTAATCATGGTAAACTTTTCTTGGATTGATTGAAGAATCAATCCCCAATTCTCCAAGCCAAAACTCTAAATATCCAAGATAGGGTTTCCTCCTTCTCTTCCTTAGCATCTAGGGACATATCAACATGTGTTATGATAATTAGGTTAAGTTAATAGGTTATATGAAATAACTAATCCTGAAGTTAGGCTAGGGCCCTAAAATAGTCCCAGTTGAAAAGGCCCAAAACATGTTCCAAATGGCCTAAAACTTGACCCAATCCATATACTAACCCAACAAACTAAAATTCCATAATAATAATCTCAAAACAGACTTTCTAAACATCTCACAAACCTATTCCAAGGTTAACATCTTTAACAAGTAACTTATCTTATTAAGTTAATTAATTATCTTGTTAAATTAATTAATTAGCAAAAACACGTGCTTAAGTTCAAATCTTAATTATATATTAATTAGGTTGTGACTCGGTATAATAAAAACCTACTTCATGATTGGTGTGGCCCGATGCCAAGGAAATAATCTACATAAGGAAACCCCCGACACCTACTCTCTTACCATTCCATAGTTGCCCATAATACTAATTCACTTAATTGTTTATCTCAACAAATTATTATGCATTGGCTAACATCTATAGCCATACAGTCCAATCGACACATAACCCAATTACATTATAAAACATATGTAACATATCGAAAGCTCAACATATCCAATCATAAAATAACATATCACGTGCCATATGAAAATATCAATTCATCAATATCCAATAATCAATTTAATAATTAATTAAATACTATGAAAAAATAGAGGGTATTACATTCATCCACCTTAAACTAGTAATTCCATCCTTCACATACGATTTATTTATATACCTAAATCGTAGGTCTAGGAATATCTCACGCGTAAAATGTCCTATCACTACTAAATAGACTTTTCTCTTTCTTCTACCTAATACGCACTATGGTCTCTCTTCATTAACTCGAATTCGGCTAACTTAATCCCATAAAGTCTAAATGTTGAAACGTTAACTTTTCCCTCAGAAACTTCCTCCGTCATGTACACGTGGAAGACATCATGCACATGTTGAAGGTGATATGGTATGGCTAAAAGACACTAACCCCAATATATTCAATATCGTGAAAAAGACCTATATATCGGCGTGTTAACTTCCCCATGGACCCAAACTTCATAATTCCCTTCATCGAAGAGACCTCCAAAAGCACCTAGTATTCCTTCTGGGATGACAATCTTCATTTATCATGTCTCGATAATGTTCATACCCACTCCAACAGTATTCGTATGTTCTATAATGAGAGCCACGTCCTTCGAGATGTCCCGGATAAAATCTTATCTTAATAACTTGTTAACTCCCAACTCTAACTAACTTTAGTTAATCTATCGCCAATGACCCAGATGTCCCCATATCCCTTTTAGAATTTTGGTACCCAACAAAAAAATCAATTGATATACTCTCCCACTTCTACCCTGAGATCTCTAACAATTTTAATTTTTCGGATGTCTTTGGTGATGTACCTTCACTACTAGCAGGTGGCACACTTAGATACAAACTATGATATTATTTTCTTTACCTGATCACCAATACTTACTCCTCAATTACGGTACATCTGCTCTCCCCTAGAATGTACAATGAACCACTAACCATGCGTCTCAGATAAAATTACCTTTTGTATCTCGAGATCCTTGAAAAATAATAAATAGTTTTGCATTATTATTTTGAGAACCATTAAATTCATGGCATATTACATAAGTGGACTCAATTTCAACTGAGTTCAACATTTTTAAACCTAAGATAGAATGAGTCCTTTACATATAAGTATCTCATGACTTCGTTCACCTATGTTATGAATATTTATGTAAGGACATAAATTTCCAATTGAGTCCCTGTACTGTTTTGACTTAATTCCGTGAAACAAACTGTGTTTGTAACATGTGATAGGGAGATTTTATTTTGTCACGATCCCACTTGGTCTATGACGTATTGAAGAAATTGAAGATGTTGCGGAAAAGCTTCAAAGAATTAATCATGCTGAAGTTTAATTGGTGCAAGTTTATTCATCTTCAAGTTAATTGCATTCCGAGATCACACATGTATGAATGCGTATAATTAATGGTGCTCGGAATTGTTTTTATAAAAGAGAAGGATGTAATTTTATAAGGAAAAATGTTTTAAAAGTGTTTTAAACGTTTTAAACTACGTTTTATTCTGATAAGCTCGAAATAGAGTTTGACTTAATTAGATCTCTTTTAAAGAAACATTTTAAAGAAAAGTCAAACTGACATGTGCGTCATTCAAATGACAAGCTGGCTCGTTCAAACGAGATAGCCATATCGCGCGAACGACAGGTCGATCTTGTTCGAGCGACACTATTTTTGAGGCAGTGATGTTTTCCTATTTAAAGTGTGGTTTCGTCAGAGATTATGTCTGTGCATTCTGGAAAAACAGTTTATGATCTAGAAACCTATTTTCACATGTTTGTCTAAGGTTTCAAAGCTTAAACACATCCTTAGAGTTTGTAAAGATCTGAGTTATCATTAGTATATGTTTATGTGATCTTGTTGCACCGAAGGTTTGTTCTATACTTGAACATCAGGGTTTTACGGTGAAGAAAAAAGTAGGACTTCTTGTTTGACATCGTAGATGTATCAAAGCCATTCGGTAGACACTGAGACATACGTGGACGCGTGTGTTGTGAACAGGTATCGTGGAAGAAGGACTTTATGTGTGGGCACTGTGAGTGAAGTGGTTGAAGATCAGAAGAGTGTTAAGACCCGTGGGTATCAAGTCGTTGAGTGAGTCTTTTGTCTACATTCATAGTGATTGTCTGGCTTGGGCCGTTCGAGATTTTTTCCCGTCTTGGGTTTTTTCCTCGTACATCCGGGGTTGTGATTATTCTTTACTTTACTTTACTTGCTTTAATCACTAGATGCCTGTTTAGGATTAATCAAGATAAAATTGGTTTAAAGTAAAAATTATTTTTTTCACAACTTGGTTTGGTGCTAATTAAAAGTTGGATAATTTTTGGTGAAAATTGGGTTGATTTGAAACACACGCATAAGGACTGCCCTTTCAAATTGGTATCAGAGCTAGAAAACCTAATTTATTTGTTTTGTGATCCCTTGTATTTTCAAAGATGAATTTTGGAAATAACAAACTTTATCGAACTCATATTTTTTATGGCTCTAATTACACCTATTGGAAGATGAGAATGAAAAGTGCATTAAAATCATTTGATGAGCGTGTGTGGCTAGTTGTTGAGAAAGGTTGGACACCCCCTGTCACAAATTTTGGTGAGGTCACTAATCTAAAGCCTGTCGAGTCATGGACCGAAACTGAAGTTTGATGTGAAAGTGACTAGTTTAAACTCCTTGGGTAAGTTAGAGTCGACGAAACTAGAAGAGATTGTAGGTGACTTACAAACCTATGAAATCTACATGATTATCTCCAAGCAAGTGCCTAAGAAAGAAAAGGGTATTGCTTTGAAAACCCGGAAGGAGGAAATTAAAGTTTCGGATTTCGATTTTGAGGATGTTGCTTTGTTGGCAAAGAAATTTTAAAAATTATTAAGTTTCAAAAGCAATCGAAAGATGCCAATAAGTTTGAAAAATTCAAGAACAACAAAGTTTATCCCACCTCTAAGGATAAGTTTGAGAAGCCTAAAAGAGATGAGTCGGATAAGTGTTTTGGGTGTGAGGGGTCCGGTCACAAAGTTAAGGAGTGTCCCACTAGACTTAAGAAAGAGGGCAAGCAACCCATTATATATAGTGCCACCTTAAGTGATAGTGATCCGAAAGAGGGATAGAGTTCCCCCATTGATCGTAACTTTGTTGCGTTTATGGCATGTCATGTGAGCGACGAAGATTCTCATGTGAATGACAATTCCGAGGAGGTTTTCAATTAATCCAAGGTTAGCGAGGGAGAAGAGAGTGAAGAGGAGGAGATAGATGTGAAATAATTACAAGTTTCATTTGATGAATTGTATACCGAGAAGGTTAAGGTGAAAAAGGAAAATGCAAAATTGCAAGCTAAGTTGAATGAGCGTGCCATAGAAAATAATGATGCGTTGATAGAGGATCTTAGGTCACGAGAGAAGAAGTTTAGGGAGAAACTAGTGTTTGTGGAGAAAAAGAGAGATAGTCTCCGTGATTTGATGGAGTGTTTGAAAAAGGTGATTCTAGAGTTTGAGGATTCTAGGCCTTTACTCAAGTCTAGGATTCATGAGTTGGAGGAGAGATTGAGAGACTCGTCTAGAGTTAAGTTTGATTTGGAGGCTAGTTCAAAGAAGTTAGATAAGATCTTAGGCACCGTCAAAATTAAGGGAGATAGGGGAGGTATAGGTTTTGATGAGAGAATTGTTCCCATTCCCCCCGCACGTGTGAGAAACAATAGGAAGGTTAGAAAATGTCCACATATAGGTAATCATTCCCACCGTCACTACACTTGCACGTTTTGTGGTAGGAAAGGTCACCTTATGCGTTATTGTTATGACCTTTTCCAAAATCAAAATCCCATTTATTTCTCCACTACTGAAGCCTGCTACATAGCAACGGGGAGTTATTGTACACAACTTGTTTAGATGCATCAAATGATGCCAGACTACAGGTTAGATAAAGGAATGATGACACTTTATGGCAATAATATGAGTGAAATTGATATTTTTTAAAATTACGTGAATCATCAAGAACAAATCATATTGAGTTGTAGCATCACTTCACTAATAACCTTATAGATTAAAATATCAATACCGCGTCTTATATCCCTATGAAAAATTAATTTGCGGAGACATTTCTAGGTTTTATACCTTAGAGGATGTTTAAGTTTGGTAAATATTGAGTGATCTTGCTCTTTGAAGACGTTGCAGCAAAGCTTCAAGGAATTAATCATGCCGAAGTTTAATTGGGGCATGTGTATTCGTCTTCAAGTTTATTGCATTCCGAGATCACACATATATGAATGCATATTGTTAATGAGATTCGGATTTGTCTTTATAAAAGATAAGGATGTAATTTTATAAGGAAAAATATTTTAAAATGTTTTAAAAGTGTTTTAAATGTTTTATACTACGTTTTATTCTGATCAGCTCGAAAATGAGTTTGACTTAATTGGATCTCTTTTGGAAGAAACGTTTTAAAGAAAAAGTCAAACTTACACGTGCATCGTTCGAACGATAACTAGATCGTTCGAGAGAGATGGCTATGTCACACGAATGACTGGTCAATCTCATTCGAGCAAACACATTTTTCGAGGAGGTTAATTTTTCCTATTTAAAGTGTGGTTTCATCGGAATTAAATAGGCGTGCAATCTGGAAAATAGTTTTCAATCCAGTACGAGTTTCGCACATGTTTTTCTAAGGTTTCAAAGCTTAAACACATCATTAGAGTTTGCAAAGATCCGATTTATCATTACTATATGTTTATGTAATCTTTCTTCACCAAGAAGGTTTGATATATACTTGAACATCTGGGTTTTACGATGAAAAAAAGATAAGGACTTCTTGTTCGACATCGTAGACGTATCAAAGCCATTCGGTGGACACCGATACATACGTGGAAGCGTGTGTTGTGGACAGGTATCTTGGAAGAAGGACTTTCTGCGTGGGCATTATGAGAGGAGTGGTTGAAGTTCCGAAGAGCGTCAGGCCCGTGGGGATCGAGTCGTTGAGTTAGTATTTTGTCTGTTCGTTGTAATTCTACATTCATAGTGATTGTCTGGCTTGGGCCGTCCGAGGTTTTTTTCTTGTCTTGGGTTTTTCCTCATACATCCTGCATTATGAGTATTCTCTACTTTACTTTACTTACTTTAATCACTAGATACATGTTTAGGATTAATCAAGATAAAATTGGTTTAAAGTATAAATTGGTTTTACACAACTTGGTTTGGTGCTAATTAAAAGTTGGATAATTTTAGTGAAAATTGGTTTAATTTGAAACACACTCGTGTAGGGCCACTCTTTCAGAGAAGCTCAAGTAAGATCAAATTTCATTTAGAGTGTAGGTCAAAGAAAATAGATAAAATCTTAAGAACCATCTAAATCAATGACGACATGTGTGGTATTGGCTTTGATACTCAAAATGCTTCTACTAACACAACCAAAACTATAATTTTGAGAGAATCGTATAGGAACACTAGAAAAGGTCAATCCTTTGGGAATACTTCTCATTGTGTCTACACATGCACACATTGTGGTCAGAATGGTATCTTTAGGAGGTTTTATTTTGATCTTAGAAATAGTACTAAGAAGTTCAAGGGTAGAGTCACCAAGGTCACCAAATCCCGAGAGCATCACGTTTCACTCATGTGGGTTAAGAGATTCGATTTGGAGGATTCACATGATAAGCATCATGTACTTTCACATGATTTCTCCCTTGCTAAATCTTAAAGGTTGATTATGTTAGCTTTATTTTACATACACTAGCTTTTGTGTTGATTAATATATTTTTTCTAATTGTATGTTTTTTTAGCATTTCTAGTCTATGCTTCATCATATAAGTTTAGCTAGAATTATGACATATTCATCTTTTGTATTTTAATATTTTTTCATTTCTTGGGTCTTATGAAAAATACAAAAAGCTCCTAGGAAGTTCAGGAATAATGTTGCCCCGTTTCCCCAAACCCCCAAGCGTCGTTTTACACCAACTTGGGTTAGGAAATCGGATTTAGTGGCTTTAGGAATAAAACTTCATGATTCTCGTTTGGGTGCACTTGATTCTTCCCATGCTAAATCTAAAGGATGATAGTGTTGCCTTGTTTGTCATACGCTAGTTATCGTTATGATATATTCATTGCTAGTACAATGACTTGTGTACCATTTTGTATTATAGTTTTTATTTGTTTGAGTCCTATTGAAAAATAAAAAAAGAATTTGTTTTTGAGAAAACTTTTGAAAAAACTAAAAAGATTTTTCTTTTATTTGAGTCAAAATATGTCTGAAAAGCCAAAAAGATTTTTGGTTTTTGTTTTTGAGTTTACATGTTTGATGTGACATATTGGTGTGCTTGGATCCCCCCCATCGTTTCATTATCCATGTGGCTTGGACATTTGATCATTATTATCGATGCTTAGAATGATTTTTAACCATTGTTTATATGGGGTTTTTCGTAGTTGATATTCATTTTGATTCGACTTTGTATATATGCCATCATTGCACACATGCACGAGTTTATATGGATGTTTGACTTCTCTTGCATATTTGAATTTGGTGAGGCATTTTTATCTCAATCTTGTCATCTATGCATAAGTAGACTAAAGAAGAAGTGTGCATGTAAGAATCGTTTACTGTGAGGATTTGAATTGGTACCTAATTGAAAAAATGATGAGTGATTCACAGGAAAGGGCTGCGAGAGTTCAAAATTAACTCGTCGTGAAAGTCAACGTTTAAAAAAGCCCAAAAGAAAAAGCAATATGTTAAGAAAAAGGGCCAATCAGATTTTCTCTAAGTTGATAATGCTAGAAACCTCAAAAGAACTTGAAAAAGTATGTTCATGAGGGAGTTTGGTTGGAGAAAATTTAAACGGGTTTGCACAACTAATCCTAATGTTGAAACATTGCAATTTGACGCTATTGTTTATAGAATCTTCAAAAATTTGGATTTGTGTGCATGTAGTATGTTTAGTTCATTTAGCTCACACTTTAATTGTCATATGGCTTTGATAAAGTTTGATGATTTATCGCTTTTATTAGAGCTTCTTGATCTTTTCGATGTGTTGGAATTATGACTCATTTGTTGTAGTTTCACGACCATACACTCTATGTTCATGTTTGAGCACATAATTACTATGTTTGCATGTAACTCGCATTGTTAGTTTTTATGCGTTTTTTCATTTATGGTAAAAAGCTTACTGTTTTAGCACTGTTTTGCTGCTGTCAGGCCCTTCCAGTGTGTTTTTTCTGGAAAATTTTTCACTGGGCAAAATTATATGTTATTTCTGGGAAATTGGGAAAGTTTGGTATGTCGCGAGAACTCGTTCGAACGACATTACCATGTCGCGACAAGTCTCGTTCGAGTGATGTCCTCATCTCGTTTGAGCGACGTCCCTGGCTCGTTCGGATGATAGCCTGTATTTTTTGCCTCTTTTTATTTTCAGCACCCTAGTTATTGTGGTATATATTTTTGGTACTGCTGGAAGCTTTCTGGGCTGACTGGTTTATATGCAGGTTTTATTGTCTCATATTGATATTTTGCATATGATTCCGTTTATCACCTCTGATTAGATTACTATATTCTTTGTGTGATTCACTGGTTTACTAGCTGCTGATTTGTCATCTATTGATCATGTTTAGATGGTTGTTTCATGGTTATCTAGAAATTTTTAATTGGTATATCTTCATGCTAGATACTTATTGATTAGTTTATCTTTTCATAGGATTGTCTATTCGAGACAAAAAGGGGGAGAGATGTATGTGATGTAGTGGGAGATTTGAGATTTGTTGAGCATGTTTTTTATTACATATTTTAGAAATTGGTATTACAACTAATTGGTATCATTTTGTTGCTCAATTGTTTAACAAATAATTTTTCAGAGTTTATTCATATTGGTATCTATTGTAAAATTGATATCATTTGGATATATATATATATATCTTGGTTTCATTTGTTTCTCCATACTTCACTAGGTATTTGTTTGTCGATTTCATATGTGTAGGTATGCTTCAGCGATTCGAGATTTCAACTCTACATCACATTCATACAGTTCATGCTTGTCGGTGCTTCATATACTAGTCCGTGTCCTATATTTTTTTTATTTTGGGTTTATGGGATGGGATTCAGGTGTCATACGGCTTGACGGCCCGGCTTAGGCATTTCAGTGGTTTAGTTTTGTCCCGAAATAGTCAAAGGGGGGAGATTTATAAGGTCCTAAATTTCCAATTGAGTCCCTGTACTGTTTTGACTTAATTTTGTGAAACAAACTGTGTTTGTAAGATGTCATCGGGAGATTTTATTTTTTCACGATCCCACTTGGTCTATGACGTATTGAAGAAATTGAAGACGTTGCAGTAAAGCTTCAAATAATTAATCATGCCGAAGTTTAATTGGTGCAAGTTTATTCGTCTTCAGGTTAATTGCATTCCGAGATCACACAGGTATGAATGCGTATAATTAATGGTGCTCGGAATTGTTTTCATAAAAGATAAGGATGTAATTTTATAAGGAAAAATGTTTTAAAAGTGTTTTAAACGTTTTAAACTACGTTTATTCAGATAAGCTCGAAATAGAGTTTGAATTAATTGGATCTCTTTTAAAGAAACATTTTAAAGAAAAAGTCAAACTGACACGCGCATCGTTCAAATGACAAGCTGGCTCGTTCAAATGAGATAGCCATGTCACGCAAACGACATGTCAATCTCGTTCGAGCGACACTATTTTTGAGGCCATGATGTTTTCCTATTTAAAGTGTGGTTTCATCAGAGGTTACGTGTGTGCATTCTAGAAAAATAGTTTATGATCCAGAAACCTGTTTGCACATGTTTGTCTAAGGTTTCAAAGCTTAAACACATCCTTAGAGTTTGCAAATATCCGAGTTATCATTACTATATGTTTATTTGATCTTGCTGCACCAAGAAGGTTTGCTCTATACTTGAACATCAGGGTTTTGCGGTGAAAAAAAGGGAAGGGCTTCTTGTTTGACATCATAGACGTATCAAATCCATTCGGTGGACACCGAGACATACGTGGACGCGTGTGTTGTGGACAGGTATCGTGGAAGAAAAACTTTTTGCGTGGGCACTGTGAGAGGACTGGTTGAAGATCAGAAGAGCGTAAAGAACCATGGGGATCGAGTCATTGAGTGAGTCTTTTGTCTGTTCATTAAAATTACACATTCATAGTGATTGTCTGGATTAGGCCGTCCGAGATTTTTTCCCGTCTTGGGTTTTTTCCTCGTACATCCGGCATTATTAGTATTCTTTACTTTACTTTAGTTGCTTTAACCACTAGATGCATGTTTAGGATTAATCAAAATAAAATTGGTTTAAAGTAAAAATTATTTTTTCACAACTTGGTTTGGTGCTAATTAAAAGTTGGATAATTTTTGGTGAAAATTGGTTTGATTTGAAACACATGCATAAGGACCACCCTTTCGGTTTATGTTGATTTACCTATGAAAAATATTCACACAATTACATTTCATTTTTACGATTATGATATTTTAGTGTTATTCAATGGTGACTGTTGATACAAAACTTAGTCAGTTGACGACCAATTATATGAAGACTAGTGTCATCCAGCATGGCACAAGTTGAGTTTATTGATCTACTCAACATACCGAGCTACATAACATACCGAGCTTCTCACCATACCGAGCAACTTATTAGGAAGACTAAACGACAAAAAATAGATTTAATGATTATTCTTTAACATGTACAGATGTATATGCCTATTTAATAACGGCATATTGTCTATTCACATTAACTGCCCAAGGGATATAAATACATTGTAATACCCCTATGGCAGGGTAAGCGATCATAAGCAAACATAATCGACATTAAATCAAGACACCCAATAATACAAGACAGTGGACGTAGGCCATTTCACTAAGGTTGAACCTCTTTAAAAATATCTTGTCTTATTTCTTTACTCATATTTATCTGTGATTAATTAATTAAATCATATCTAGTTTTTTACACCAACAGATTGGTGTCGTCTGTGGGAAAGACTATACGTAGCGTTTTTCACCAAATTATAAATGGCTGATATGCCAGAATCTAGCAATAGGAATAATGAAGGGAATCTTCCTAACCCTTCTATCCCCCCAAATGCAAACGATATCACCAGAATCTTGGCTAGCTTAGCCAAGGGACAAACGGCTATGCAGGAAACTATGCGACAGTTCATTTAGACTGTTCAACATGGAGCGTCTTCCCAGTAAGGCCAACAAAGTGTTCATAGGAGCATGCGTCCATCGTCTTCACGATCCAGACATACTAAACTCCATTATACTAAGAATTCAAGTGATCCATCCTATCACCCTAGCCTGACTTCTCTTATAAGAATTTTGGATTCTCAAGAAAATGTCACTCTAACTCCAGAACAAACAAGTGCTCTAGAGAGGTTGATCAGAGTTTCACCCTTCGACCATTTGGACCCTAGGAGGAACAGAAATCCTCCTTGGATTGCGTCGAGAAATTATCAATGATCAAATAATTTAAGGGAAGGCACAGCCCAATCACATCCAAATCCCAGGCCTACTGCTCGCATAGAAAGATCATAAGTGGAGAATTCTGCGCGATTTGTTGCTCGTATAAACATAATAAATCAGAGCTTGGAAATGATGCATGGAAGGGATCCACTCAGAGATTAGAAGACAGATTAGGGGAAATGGCTAAGGCCAAAAACCCTCTCCAAAGAACATTTATCAAAGGATCACCATTTGTACAAGAAATTGTGGATTTTCCCACACCCTCAAAGTTCAAGGCTCCTGTGGTCATACCGAAGTACGATGGAAAAATCGATCCTGTTCTCTACATACAGTAGTATTAAGTTGTAGCAGACATTTATGCAGTCCTAGATAAAATGAGGAGCAGGGCATTCTCAGGAACTATTACCGGATCCGCTCAGATATGGTATAACAGCCTTCCTTGGGGGCAAATTACAACCTTCCATCAACTGGAAGAACTCTTTATAGGAAATTTCTGTTTTGGCACAAAGCCACTCAAAAGGGTAGCACATATGTTGAGTGTAAGGCAAAAAGTAGGAGAAAGCACCAGGGACTATATCACTCGTTTTAACATTGAAAAGCTGGAGGTCATAGAATATGAGGAGATGACAACCATTATAGCTCTCATGAGTGGTCTTTTTCCAGACAAGTTGTACTACACCATGGCCAAGGATCCCCCCAAATCCATGGATGAATTGATGGCTAAAGCAGTCAAAATTTTGAATGTCGAGGAGGTTATGGCTGCAAAGAAGAATGCTGAGGCAAAGGTAGAAGCTAAAACTGAAGGCAAGTCAGAGAGGAAAGATCACAAGCATAACGGTGGGAGCAAGCAGTCGAAAGGCAATGAAACGTTGGAACACTTGAGGGAGTACACAAATTATACTCCCTTAAAGGTGGATATAAACCATGTTCTGGAGGAAATCAAGAACATTGAGGAATTGAATTGGCCAGAAAAATGGAGATCATCTCCCGAAAGAAGGGATAAAACCAAGTATTGCGAGTTCCATAAAGATCATCATCACATGACCAAGGAGCGTGTAGCTCTCCAAAATGAGATAAAGTCGCTCATTTGACAAGGAAAGATGAAGAGGTATGTTGATCGCCAGAATGGTAGGAGGACCAACAACAGAGCTCGGTAGAGGTCCAAATTTCCTTGCCGACCAGGAGACGAAAAGAAAAGGGACCATGGAGATAACCCTGAAGATGACCCCGATCTCCCAAAAATCGAAGATGTCCTAAACGTGAGGTATTTTCAATTCATTTTGGTTCGTTCAATTATAACATGATTACAGGTGGAGACGCAGGAGGGGGTGATCGTACTGCTGAAAGGAAAGCTTACCTCAATGATGCTCAAGATTATTCCTATATACAGCGTATAAATATGGCAGAAGAAGATCACCCGAGGAAGGTTAACAAAAGTAAGCTTGTTATTAGTTTTTCTAAAAATGATCTGGAAGGCATTGTGTATCCTCGTGATGATCCTCTAGTGATCAAAATGAGGATGGAGGATGTAATCATTTCAAGAGTGATGGTGGATAATGGTAGCTCGACATACATCATGTTCTACCCTTACTTCGATAGTTTAAACTTAAAACTTGGTTAGTTGGAGCCGTATCATAGGCCCCTCATTGGGTTCTCTGGAGAAAAAAGTTTTCCACTTGGAACGATCAGGTTAGACATGTTGATTGGTACCTGACCAGCTTGCAGTTCAGAGAAGGTGCGTTTCTTCATAATGGATAAAATTACTAGTCAACTTATAATATAATCATGGGGATAGTAGGTTTGAAAAGGTTTGAAGCAGTTCCATCCACTGTACATCAGTGTTTAAAGTTCTCGACCAACTTTGGGGTGGGAATTGTGAAGGGCGATCAAAAAGTAGCTCGGGAATGCTACTACTCGTCTACCAAGCAAGAAGAATTGGAGAATGCTAGAAAAACAACAACCACTTATCAAGGGGATGAATTTGATGAGTATTAAATTAAAACCTTAGACCCAAGAGATGATACGTAACTTATTCAAGGGCAATTAATGGAAGCGATAGAAAGTATTATTCTAGATGACGAGCAACCAAAAAGAACGACTCAGATTGGTGTTTTACTTGATCCAGTATTGAAGCAAGAGCTAGTGGCGTTTCTGTAGCACAAAAAATAAGCATTTTCCTAGAGTCATGAAGATATGTTGGGGATCGACTCAGCCTTCCTATGTCACGAGCTCAATGCCAACAAAGAGATCAAACCAGTGAATCAAAGAAGAATAGTCTTTAGTCCGAAGAAGAATCAGCCTATTCAAGAAGAAGTGGAAAAGCTGCAAAAGGCTTTTTTCATCGAAGACGTCAAATATCCTGATTGGTTGGCTAATGTTATGATAGTAAAGAAGAAGAGTAATAAGTGGAGAATGTGTGTGGACTTCACAGACCTGAATAAAGATTGCCCGAAAGATCATTTCCTTCTGCCCAGGATAGATCAGCTAGTAGATACAACTTCGGGGCATGAGCTGCTAAGCTTCATAGATGCTTATTTTGGATATAATCAAATTAAAATGAAACCAGAAGACAGAGAGAGTACCTCTTTCATTACCCCACGAGGAACATATTATTACAATGTTATGCATTTTGGTCTTAAAAATGCAGGTGCTACATATCAGCGGCTGATGAATAATGTGTTTACAAAGCAGATTGGCAAAAATATGGAGGTTTACGTCGACGACATGTTGACCAAAAGTAAGAAATATGCTGACCATATAGCTGATTTGAGCCAAACATTTGATCAGTTGGAAAAGTACCTGATGAAGCTGAACCTGACCAAGTGCATTTTTGGTGTACAAGAAGGCATGTTCCTCAGATACGTTATGAATCAAAGAGGTATTGAAGCAAATCCTAACAAGATAAAAGCCTTGCTAGAGTTACAATCTCCAATCACCAAGCAAGAAGTGTAAAGTCTTACGAGGTGTGTTGGAGCTTTTAACAGATTCTTCTCCTGAGCAACTAATAGATGTATTCCATTCTTCAAGGTGCTCAGAAAGACCTTTGAGTGGAACGATGAATGTAAGAAGGCGTTCTTAGAGTTGAAGAGATACTTGGGGACACCTCCTTTATTGTCCAGGCCAGTGGAGGTAGAAAAATTATACCTGTACTTAGTTGTTTCAGAAAGTGCAGTCAGTTTGGTTTGATAAGAATATAAAGCGGAGTGTAAAAACCAGTTTATTATACGATAAAGGCATTCAAGGGAGCAGACATTAGGTATCCAAAACTGGAGAAGTTAGCATTGGCATTGATTAAAGCGAGCAGGAGGATGAAACCATATTTTTAAGACCATACAATAGTGGTATACACTGACATTCCACTCAGACAGGCTTTACATAAGGTAGAAAAGTCTGGAAGATTTATGTATTAGGCAGTAGAGTTAGGGGAGTACGACATTATCTATGAGCCAAGATCCTCTCTCAAAGGGCAGGCAGTGTAGGATTTCATTGTTGAATTTACCTACTCAGATGTCTCCGATCAACAGGGGGCTAATGCAGAGCAACTTAAGGATGTTAGAGGAGCAACAAAAAATATCCCCGAGCAACCCCAACAGCAGAATTTCTAGAAGGGATGGCCACCGATCAACCAAAATCCTCTAATAAGGTGCAAGAGTTGAAACATAAGTATGAAGAAAAGAAGGACAAGATATTTCATCAAGGGATTTTGTCAGACCAAGCATTTGATAATAATATCCCTATATGGAATTTATATGTCGATGGTTCTTCGTGTGCAACAGGTTGCGGAGCTGGAATTATTCTCAACAGTCTAGATTTGATAGACATAGAATATGCTCTGCATTTCCAATTCAGGCTTCCAATAATGAAGATGAGTATGAATCCGTAATTACGGGCCTTAACTTAGCTAAATCGTTGATGCAGAGCAAGTTGTGGAATTCAGTGATTCACAACTAGTGGTGAATCATATGTTAAGTCTTTACGCAGCAAAAGGGGAATTCATGTGAAGGTATTTAACTAAAGCTATGGAGATTATATCTAATTTGGCAGCTATCTAAGTAATTAGAATACTAAGACTGGAGAATGCAAGAGCAGATGCACTTGCTTGGTTATCCTCAGCTACGCACACCGAGCTACGAAGAGCAATACCCATTGAAGTACTTGCAAGCAGAAGTATTGATGAATATTTGATGGTGGATTTTATCGCCTTGAATATGTGACCTTCTTAGATGGATCCCATCAAGGCTTATATCGAAGAAGGTACTTTACCAGTCGACCAACTTGCAGCTAAGAGGTTGAAGTATAAGACTGCCAGATATGTCTTGAACAATGGAGTTTTGTACATAAGAGGTGTGATAAATGTTCTGGAAAGGTGTGTTCATCCGGCAGAAGTTAAAGATATAGTAGAGGAAATTTATGAAGTATATTGTGGGGATCACATGGAAAGTAGAACTCTTTTACAGAGAATAAATACGCAGGGGTACTATTAGCCAACAATGCATGCTTATTGTACAACTTATGCCAAGAAATGTGTCAGCGATTTTCTACTATACGAAGAAATCCTTAAGTGCTACTAACACCAATCACTTCACCTTGGCCATTCACTATGTGGGGCATAGATTTAGTCGAGCCATGCCAGCTATAAGAGGACACTTCAAATATCTAGTGGTATCTGTTGATTATTTCACAAAATGGGTGGAAGATGAACCTCTCATCGATATGGCTTATGAAAGGGTCTATCAATTCATCTGGAAGAATATTATTTATAAATATGGTCTGCCCCATGCTTTTATCAGCGATCATGGTACCCAATTTTATAATGATGAGTTCACAGCATACTATCTACAGTCCAACATTCAAAAAATCCATTCTGCTCCAGGTCATAACCAAAGTAATGGGCAAACTGAGGTGATGAACAGAACTCTACTAACTGGGTTGAAAAAGAGATTGGATGATGCTAAAGGGAATTGGATCAACGAGTTGCACTCAGTGTTATGGGATTACCGAATAACTCCCCGAACAGATGCTGGGGAATCTCCTTACATATTGGCTTTTGGGAGTGAAGCAGTCATACCTGCTGAATTAGAGTTACCTACTCAAAGGGTGCTTAATTTCAATTCTCCGGTAAGTGATTTAATGAGACGCTTGAACTTGGACATGTTCAAAGAAGTCAGAGAAGATGCAACAATACGAAATGTAGCTTATCAGCAAAGGACTGCCATGTTCTATAATAAAATGTTCAAGAAGTGTGATCTCAGGGAAGGCGATTACGTTCTCAAGAAAGTAATTCAAAATCACAATAACTTAGAGGCCAATTGGCATGGGCCATATCGAATCACAACTGTTGTTCGACCTGGCACTTACAGAATAGAAACTCTTGCAGGGGAAGAATTCAAAAATGCCTGGAATGCAGAGCACCTGTGATAATAGTACCAATAATGTAACTACACATATACAAATTATTTCAGCATGAATGAAAACGATGATTTCCCAATAAATTTGTTTTATTTTTTTTAGAGTACTAGTGCTACACACTAAACTTATCCCATCACCAACTAAAAGTTGATCGACATCAGCAATCACCAACTAAAAGTTGGCCGGCATCAATACAACCACCAATAACGTTGATAAAATAATCGAATAAGGCAAGGCCTGTTCGATTATGGGTGACTGAATTGGCATCTAAACTAGGCAAGAAGATAGGTAAAATATCCACTGCCTAGGAACCAGGGCAATCATTTACTTAAATTATTGTTACAACTAAGAAGGAACATAGGATAAAAATAATTTCCATTGCTTAGGCATTTATGGGTGATAAGTCACTACAACTAGGCAAACACATAGGGCAAAAGTTCCATTGTCTAGACAAGTACAACATTATTATAGTAGATTTCATGTTATGAACAAAGACTGATAAGATAAATATCATACAATTATTTTATTTCCAAGGAAACAAAATTACAAAGAGATACTTTTTCTTTATTTACTAACAAAATACAAATAGCCTATTCTACGGGTTTCTTTCCTTCAGATTTAGACACATGATCCATTCCAACTAAAGGATCATCTAAAGCAAAAGAAGAGTTGATAAATATGACACCCCGCTTAAAATAATAATAGGTGGCCGGTGCTATATTACATTTAAACAAGAATCTCAGATGGATCATTCTCAACATCTACTAACGATACAAAAATAAAAGTTGCTAACTATACAAAACAATAATAAGCTGATGCTAAAAAAAATGTACACTAAACATCAAGCCAATAATAAAAAGACTATTAAACATGAATACAAAGTACACACACATCAAGATGAAAGGACATACTCAATTAATTCACCACTAGTACATTCAAGAAAATATACCCGAATATGGTGTCGGGTAATAGACAATACAACATCTAAGGGGGCGAAGTATAAAATGCTACATATAACCCTTGGGCATAAGCCCGACATACAAAATTAATTCTATCTAGATTTAAAAATAAGTAGGAAACGGCTACAATACAAATCCCGCAAAAGTCCACATCTTCTATGGCTCCCAATACACTAGATAGAATAGCATCATCGGTATCCTTGCGGTGGGACACCTGTAGTACAATATATATATAGATATAGAAAGAGGGGAAAATAAACGGGTCAGAGTCCGAGGTGTAAAAATGTTTATAGCAAGTGTATAACAGTGCATAATAATTATAAATGCACAATTTCATAAATAAAGTGGAGTTCCACTCCCTCGGAACCCCCAAACTCACCCCTCAACTAAAGCGCGCACCTAATCGTATCCCTGAACTTTAATTATGCTACCTAACACCTTATAGGGACAATTACCTATATCCTAAGCCTGCATGACCCACCATCCTAACATGACCCCGAAATCCATTCCATTCCAAAAACTTAAACATACATACACATCTATATGTATTACTAGGCTTCCAGTTATAAAATTATTGGCTTATGTCAGTTATTAGTCTTGATACGTCACCTTTAGTTTCCGTCTAAAGAATTTGTTCTCCAAACAATACCTCCGAGTGCTAAGGACAAAATTTCTCTCCATTCCTAACATTGCACTACGTTTCGTGCATGGGGCGTCTCACAAAGCGAAATCCAAACAAGGAACTCCCCGATACACTACTCCTTGACAATGTTGATCGTTGAGATCCATTGTTCCCTCAACCCACATCCTATAACTCCAGCTATTTACTATGAACAACTATCTCCAAGTATATAAGTAAGAAGTCACCTAAAATCCTTAGGGTCTATATAACATTATAATAGTTATATACGCACGATTATTCAACCCTATCAAACATGTACACCTAACACATAAAATGTACATATTATAACACCTATATCACATTCACCTATAGGGTATGAATTATTACTTTAAGTATATAATGCAAACATTCAATCCTATAACCATGCACACATACCATACAACAATGTGCACTTTGAAATACTCATACCAAGATACGGTTATAGGATACAAATCTACTGGACGATGCTATCATCTTCAAGGAATTACTCGCTTTATCCCGGGCTACCATCCATCGAACTATTATCACACCGCCATGGTAAATAAAAACAAAACACATCGTATGGGAAACGGTCATAGTTCCTAACCGAAAAGTGAGAATGAATCATACCCAAGACTTCTCACGCACAAATAAAATCACACAACAATATTGGACGACTATGACCTGGAGACTATACGCACCTTGCTCCTCAAGCCAGGGGCCTCACCCATATCGCGCAACCTCCCATGATAGCATGTACTGGGTATGCTCACACAATAAGTATATATATATATATATATATATATATATATATCATTCACACAACAAATATATATACATGCAATCACACCATATGTGTAAATCATCACACAAGAAATATGCATTCGCGCCATATAATCACACATTTATATATACATACCATCTCCAATCCTTATTTATAAAGGAAGATAATCTAGCGATATATATACAAGTCTCATAATACTCACCATCGTTATAACGCATACCTACCCAATGTATTTTCCTTACACGACCCCTCACTTGCAACTTACCCATCCATCACACTTTCTATGTGAATAGTCTCCTAATATATCCAACATTAAGGATACTATCTCAAAATTGAGCATACTTATCCATCATCATACACATACCATCTATATCCAGATTCCTACCAACCTACAATAATCATTCTAGCTATAAGTGCACACATAACTATTCTAGTCGGTAATATTCTAAAACATATACCGTGATACCAATTGGCTTCAAACGCACATAAGTAAAAAGGGACTATCTTTACAACTTATAACTGTTTCTTGATAGCCCACCACAATTACATTACAATAATCCGACTATCTTTCAGTCCCACAATCGTTTCCATACTAAAAGAGGCATTATACCCTCATAATCCAATTCTAAAATAAGGCTGAATGCCGCCTAATCATCCTAAGGAACCAATCTCCTAAGATTATAACATAACCCTCTATAATACATCCACTAAGAAGGTCATGAAGTTTTAAACCCAAAAGGAAGGCGCTAAAAGAAAATCCCATTCATAGCTAGAAATAGGGGACCGGTCGACCGGTCCCTAACCCCCGATCGACCGCGGTTCTAAAATTTGCCTTACAAAGAAAGCAGTAGGCTTTTCCCTTAGGGCGCGATCGACCGGCCCCCTAGTCATGGTCGACCGGCCATACTAGGTATCTCGGCCCTTTTTCATTATGAACGAACCCTAACTCTCCAAACACCCAAATTATGAACTTCCAACCCCCAATCTTTAACTCAATCATGTTCCTCACATCAAAACTCATAAAATGGATTAACCCAACTAATTATATAACTTCAAACCCATGCATAAACATCAAATGCAAGATAAAATACCCAAAATCTAGGTTTTGACATATAACCTAAAATCCAATTCTTTTGTCCACAATTTATGAAATAAAATACACAAATGAATTATTTAGCAAGATTAAACACTGGCACTGAAGTTGTAGAGGTTGAATCATCCTCAAGATCGCGTATTGGACAGAAATCTCCAAGTTTTCTACTCTCTCCTCTCTCTTCTCCCTTCTTCTTTTCTTCTTCTTTCTCTCTCTCTCTCTCTCTCTCTCTCTCTCTCTCTCTCTCTCTCTCTCTCTCTCTCTCTCTCTCTCACAAGTGAGATTGTCTTATACCGTAAGCCTCTAAAGCCTTTAAATTCTAAATCCTAATCTAAAATGACAATACACACTTTAATTGACTCATATACTCCAATCCGAGCCAAACTAAATTAAAATATTTCGAAACCAAAATAAAACCCAATGACAGTCATTTTAACTATCTCGACCCATCCGGAATCAACCGCACACTCAGAATCATCATCCGAAATACTTTATAACATCCTCAAATTTAGACCTTAGTTTCCAAATTTAAAATTTTTCGATTGAAATCATTTTTTTTCTCCCAAAAATTTAAATTTTCGGTCCCAAAATTATGGGGTATTATAATAAAGTTCAGATCCCTCATCATTCTGGTGTTGCTTGCACTTGGTCGGTCAAGCAAATGTGGAGGTCGGGAAATCTCAAAATCTCCATGAAGATTGTAATCACCAAGGTATTTGGAAATCAAACACTGAGGAATAGAGCTAACTATAATCCAGCTAATATCTAGTTTGAAAGGAGGTACTGGCAGATCAAGTAATCCAGGGTCACACCAATCCCACAGCTCGGTTCCTTGCTCAACCTTCATCATAGTTAGATCATTCAACCATCCTTATTTGTATCCTTCATTATTTGATTATTTAAACCTGGCATCAAGATGATATAAAGCTTCATTATATCCCTCCATCTAGAACTCTCTGGTTTTCTTATGAAATTGATAAGTTAATCGTTCAACATGCTGATGAATCTTCTTCACCAAAATTTGTTTATTCTGCAACTTAGAACTCTGATTGGAAAGTTGCTCGGTAAGAGTTTGAATTTTCTAGGACATCTCAATTAGAGCTTGATTTTCTACCTTCAGTTGAGAAGCTTGATTTTCTAAATCCTGTTGAGTTCTAGTCTCTTCAATGCTTCTCCGACCAGCTCTTGTTCTACCCTGTGAAGTGGATACAGGTCTGACTCTTTTCAAAGCTTCTAATTATTCTCTTAATGAGGCATTCTCAGTCTCCAAAAAGGAAAAACCTTAATCGTTAACTGGGATCAGACCTCTAGAGGAAGAAGAAGATTTTTGTTGTCTTAGTTCTTCTCTTAAAGTAATATTTTCTTCCTCCAGCAGCTTAGCAATATTTTTATGTTCTTCAATTTCAAGTTTTATCACACTCTCTATCTTATTATGGGCTGAGATAAATTTGTCATAACCTCGATCGACGCTCAAATATTGGTACTTCTTATCATAACCTTCATGCAGAAGAGCAGTGGCTTCCTTGTGTTGAAGTTGAAGTTCTTCAATCATTCCTTGAATATCTTAAATGATTTCGTAGTAAGCTACATTATTTTCTATAACCTGATCAAGTAGACATTTCAAATACGATAAGCCTCAATTGCTCGTTCAGAGGCATCGAATCCAAGAATAACAATTATTTGTGCTTCAGTGAAATCTGCATGACCAACTTTGAAGTAGTCTGTATAATTCTTCATCAACTCTGTATCATGAGCTGATAACAGTTCCATCCTAGCAATAAACTAGCAAGGAAAAGTAAAAATAGATCAACAGCAGCACAACTATATTGAATAGTAAAGGAGAAATTCAGAATAAATAACATTTCATTTTATTAATCATAATAGAGGAGGGTACAACCAAAAGTACAAAACAAAGAGGGAAAATAGAGAAAAGCAAAAAATTATCGAACAACATTACACCTTCTCCTTATTCCCTACAACATCCTCAGCTGATTTTGGAAAAGGGATTGATTGCTCGGTGGGCAGCTGACGTTGCTCGGTAGAAGTTGTTATCTGATGAACTTTCTCGGAGGATTGAAGGACAGTGGAAGTAGGTGTTTGTTCTACTATCATCAAAGAAGATTCATTAGATCCAGTTTCATCTTCTTTTTCTTCCTTAATAGCAGGAGGAGGGTCATGAACATGTCTCAGAAATAGTTCAGAGTCCTCAGCAATGTTCAACTCCTTCAACGCTGCCACCCATCCATCCCTAAAGAACTTAAAACTTGCATACTCCATTTGAGTAGAGGAAGCAGTTACATCTTTGTTCCACCCTTTGCCCCAGCCAGAGCTAAAGGACTTCTTCACATAAATTTTTCTCTTCGCCCTCTCCGAAGAGGCATTTTCCCTAAGAAGATCTTCAATAGATTTTACTTTCTGTTTAAGATCTTTCTTATGCCGTTCAGCCTCTTCAATCTTGCCCTCAGCTTCCTCATTGCTGGAAATGACGGCCTTCAATTTCTCCTCTACCTCCTTAGAAGCATTTATAGCTTGTTGCCGAGCTAGATCAACCTCTTTAGCAGCTTTCATAACTTTTTGTTGAGCTGTCTCAGCAGACTTGATTTTATTTTCCTAAGAAGTTCCATCATCCTCATAATTCTTTCGGGACTCCTCCAAAGATTTTGATAACCCAACAATGGCTTATTCTACTTCACTGGAAGAGGAAGAAGCTTTGATAGTTTCATCCTTCTCAAAGATATTATTAAAATACACCAAAAACTGGAAGAAAAAGAGAAAATCAAGTTAGAATATGAAAATTGAAAACAAATCTGAAATGACAGGTATAATGACACTTACTGATGCAAGATATGGGCTTCCAAGTTAGTGACTTTCCCCCGAGGAGTAAAAGTCTCAGCATCTCTGTGATCAGGAAGATTTCCAAACCAGATCAACTTCTTGGCCAAGCTATGAGTAATGAATGCTGAAGGCCATCTCTCAAAGAAGGTTTATCAACCCCAGCAGGTTAAGTAACAACACCAACAGTCTTCTCAGCAAGACCCCTTCTCAATATATTCAAAGGAGCAGCCTCTTAAATCAAAGGTGATGTCTTTTCTTGAATAATAGCAACCCCTTCAATCAAAGGTGCTCCCTCTTTTGGAGCAACATGGGTCTTCTTGCTGACCTCCTTAATAGCCGTGGTTGATCCCCTAGATGGAGCAATATTTTTTTCTTAGTCCCTTCAGCTGGGATATCTTCTTTGATTTTTTTTCCCTATCAGTACCAGGGACAACTTTGGCAAAGAGATCAGGCATTTTCCTCTTCTTTATCATCAGGTCAGCAATAAAAGTGCCCAAATAAGAGGAAGATTCTTCAATAATTGAAGAAGATGCTGGAGCCTGTTCAAGATCAATCACCAAAGGAAGAGCAAGAGGTCGGGCAATAAAAGAAGAAGTAGTGTTCTTATATCTCAGTAAATAGGAAGTAGACCACACGTTCTCCCCAATAATTGATTGATGCAAACCCCAAATGAGCTTCAAATGTTTATATTAATGTCACTCTCTTTTGGGGATTTTCTTTTACTGTCAACTACAAATCAAAAATAAAAAAGCAAAAGTCAGTGAAACATTTTATCAAACTAAAACAGAGCTAGCTTAAAAATAAAGAACAACATATCCCATTGCCATAAGGTGGATATATGGGACCTTGGTACATGTATTTCCCCTTTAGTGGGGGGGGTGTTGCCAATTTTTCATCACAACCCCATGTTCAAAATAATCCCTATTAGAATTAGGTACATTGACCACTAAAGCTCTATTAGAAAACCTAGTTTTTAAATAAAAGGTGGTGTCGCTGGTGACCCATTTATAATAGTACATAATTTCAGGAATCCCTAGACGAGTTCCATGAATTTGATTCAACCTACGTACGCCATTAACTACCCTCCATATATTTGGAACTACTTTTGCAGGTACAATATCAAAATATTGGCAAAATTCCAAACACAGGGGATTAGGCGGGAAAGAAAACCACATTTTATACAAAAATAGAGGGAAACCAGTGTCCCTCAGCTAAAGAAAATAAATCAAAAGGACAAGCAGGTTCTTCCAAGACAACCCAAAAAGGAATTTCAAAATCATCTCTAAACTTATCTAACAACTTGATAGGGTAAACCATGATGACTAAAACAAAGAAAGAAGAAGGAGGGAAGAAGGAGGGAAGAAGTTCTTACAGAAAATTAAGAAATCAGCTAAGGTCGATAACAGAAAGAACATTCATAAGAAGAAACATGAGAAAACAAAGAGTTTGTAAATCTAGATGGAAAAAGGTATAAGGCAATCTGATCTTACCGCCTTTATATACGCTACTTTGGAAAATGAGAAAAGTAATGATCACAAATGACGACGACTGCGTTTCCGGTGGCTAATCAAGGGAAAAAGACGCAAGTACCCAAGAGTTCACCAAAAATTTGAAATATTTGCAATTCTTCATTTCTCATTCAAAACTGTTATGCTAAGTGAAAAAATTTACAAGTGTTGAAGGCCTGTAATCAAGCAAGATATGGGAAATGTGCCCGAGCAGCTTTTGGGTATAACGTTTCACACTCTCACATCCAACCTCAACTGTGAAACATTGGGGTCTTCTGTTGATACAAAAATTAGTTAGCTAACGTGGACCAATTATATGAAGACTAGTGTGATCCAGCATAACACAAGTTCAGTTTACCAAGCTACTCAACATACCGAGCTTGTCAGCGTACTGAGCAACTTATTAGGAAGACTAAAGGACAAAAAAAATAAATTTAATGATTATTCTTTACCTTACACAAATGTATATGCCTATTTAATAACAACATATTGTCTATTCACACTAACAGCCCAAGGGCCATAAATACCTTGTAATACCCTCATGGCAGGTAATCGATCATAAGCAAACATAATTGAGATTAAACCAAGACACCCAATAATACAAGATAGTGGACATAGGCCATTTCATTAAGGTTGTCCTAATTTAAAAATCTCGTCTTATTACTTTACTCATATTTATCTGTGATTAATTAATTAGAGCAAATCTAGTTTTTTACATCAACAGTGACTATGTGTCTTTGCGCCTATATTTACTTTTATGCTTTATACTTTAGAAAAATTTAAAAACTTCAAAAAAAGTTATTGGATAAAAGGATAACACTATGCCTTTAAGATTATAATTACATGTGTGTTGGCGCCAAAATTCTCCATCTACATGGACCAATCAGAAAGGGACACCTATCAGCCTACATGGCAATATTCATACTAACTCGACACCCGAGGTGACTTGCTCGGCACCCGAGGAGACTTGCTCGACACCCGAGGAGATTTGGTCATCATACCAACCAACTCAAGGAAGACAAACCATCCAGAAGATCAAAAGCCATCAGAAGAAGACTCACCAACAGTCATGGAACCCTAGAAGGCCAACAGTAATATTTATTATAAATAGATGTAAATGTATGAATATATAAAGACATTCCATCTCTTGGACTCCCATTACTATAAATACATGACTTACCTTAGCCAAAGGGACAATCTGAAATAGGCAACAAACTAATTCATCGTTAGAAAACTCTCTCCCTACACCATATTGTGCTATTGTAAACCCCTGAGAATAAAATAACAGTGGACGTAGGCTTTCCTTATAGCCAAACCACTTTAAAAACCTTTGTCTCTTATATGTTTAATGTGCTTGTTTATCTTCATTTCATCTTCAATCTCATCCCTATGATTTTATCTAATGTTGACGCCACTAAAATGGCATAGAGACCATTTTCTGTCTTCAACTGATTGACCCCGTCTATGGGAAGAGACACAAAAATCTTTCCTTATTATTAGAAGATATGGAGATCTTCATCATAAGCTAAGTTTTCTCTATACATCGTTTGATTAAATCATGTGTTGTACATATACCTTGTGATCCAGTCATGATTTTATATTCATAAAATGTTGGATCAATTCTTATTGGAAATCTGCGAAACAGTAAGATTTTAGAATCATAATTTTTTACTTGATTCCCAAGTTTAAACTTTATAATGGGGATAAAAATTCAGAATGATTAAGTATTTTTCATGAACACATCATTTCATTTTACTAGTATTGATAAAGTGACCATTCAAATTCAATTCATTTATCAATTGTGTGAATCACGAGATAATTTTCATTATTGGGTGAGAATTGATAAAACAGAATTGGGGGACATCCACCTCCTGATTTGGATTACGGATCTAATTTCAATTATGGATCTAATGCCTTCGTAAAGTTTTGTGATAGTTTGATAGTTTTTAGTGTAGATTTTAAGATGAATTCCAAGAATCCCATGATAATTTTTTAGATGTGATGATTCATTTACCTATAATAAAAAATTAAAAGAAATAAATGTCAACAACAACTTTATCTTTCCTGAAAGACAATGACCCACTTTCATAAAAATGATGAAAAATGAACAGTCACTCAAGAAATGGCAACGACGAAACTTTCATTTTACTGTTTCCCTGGGAAACGAAGGGGTTTTAGATTTATTAATTTAATATCTATCCTTTCGACTTCAACGGTCTACATCAACAAAAATATCGAAACTGGGTGACATCAGATAAACATGTGAAAGGGTGCTTTCTCATCAGAAATCAATCCTACAATTTGGGGACTATCATCCACCTCACAACTTGGTTCGGTTTCAGATCAATAAAAAAATTTAATCCCCAAATTTTCACTCTACGATTCAAATTTTTTAATAAATGCTGGTGACACCCATAAAGAAAAGACAATATATTCGCACTGGTATAGCAACGAACCCAAGAATTTTTGGGTGGTCGATGACCACTATATGAAGAAGAAAACCCCAGTTGGTTGGCGGAGCACAACACTTGGTCACCGGCGTGTTTGAGACATTTGGGTTTTCCACTCAACATTTGTACAAATCGGGTAATGTTGGACCATCTATTACTGCCATCTTACTGTTTGATGGTAACCCCGACCTCCTATTTCTTGATTATCGACTATAGGATTTGAACCTCATCACAAGAGCCATAAATTTTACATGGTCAGCACCAGGATGACAACTCCTTTGCAATAGGTCGACAACTTCTATTTCTTCATCGGCAATACTGTTATGATACCAAGAATTTTCTTAAATTAAGAGTTGCTCAGATTGGGGGGTTCTCGATTACTGGTCGGCACCTATTACCGTTCGGAAGCATTTGATACTAGTCGGAGAACCTGTTATTGGTCAGATAAAGAGATTGTGATTAATTGAATTGTTATTGTTTGTCGGCAATATGAATCTTGGTATTATTATTGGCCGGCGGTACCAGGTGCTGATCTATTATTGGTTAGAGACTCATATTGCAGGTCGGTGAAGGCTATAACACCATAGAGAATACACTGACTTACTATTGGTCGGCGATAAATATTGGTCAGCGGTGGTTATCACCTGTTGACGACAAGTACTTGAAAGAAGAGATGGCAATTTTGTTATCTCATATTATTGACTTTGACTTTGTCAAAATCACTACTTTGCTGCTAAAGGACAAGACTATCCCCTTATCCTTATCCTTTATTAGTTCATAACATGAAACTTCTAATTGAAAATTTGCATGGAGAAAAATTAAAATCTCTAGCATATGTGATAAAAATTTGCTCGCATTACACATAAAATCAGCATAACATGTTATTTCTTGTATTGATATTTTTATTTCCCGATCAAATACATATCATATACTGATTGGCTGACTAAATTATTCTCGTGACTAATTGATTTAGCATCTACAGATGTTTGAGCAATTTATTAATTTTCACAAGTACAACATTCAATCCCAAAAAAGTACTCAGCCACAATCTTGATCTCTTGGAATCTTATTAATGCTCCGATATATATATATATATATATATATATATATATATATATATATATATATATATATATATATATATATATATATATATATATATATATATATATGTTCATGCACAAATAGCTGCTTGGTCATATTCTTATGTTCTGGAAAATATTATCCTTGTTCGACATTATGCAATTTTTCCTCGATAGATCAGCCAGATACATTATTATTGTTATGAATCATTCTTTATATCTATTTGGATGCATATTCTATATTCATCTCAGTATGGAGCTCGACAAAATATTTATTATTATATATTCAGCTCCGAGAATATCTGCATCAGTTATTATATTATCTCCAACAGATAGTTGGTGAGGAAAATTCTTCTCTCTATATATATCTATTCAATAAACCAACTAAATGTTGGTCGGCCATCAACAACCACCAACTAAATGTTGGTTGGCCCTCAGTAAATGCCAATTAAATGTTGGTCGGCAATCAGCAACCGCGACATCAACAAAGACACCAATAAGTTGGTCGTCGGCCATGCTAGGCAAAAGTCCCAAACGCATGGTTAAATTCTGGGTGAGTAAATTTTACCTAAACTGGGCTAAAATTTGGACCAATTCTCCACTCACGCTTGGGAACCACGTGTAACAACCCAGATTTTTGGAACGGCTATTTTATATTATTTTGCCTGATGGGCTAATTTTATAAAATAGGGGATGTTGGAGTAAATACTGTTTCCCGCGATATTTAGGGATAATATTTACTATGTTTTGTCTATTTACCGTATGAGAAGGTAAATAACATCATGTTGTGTATTACTGCGTAGCTATATGTAAAACGACGGATATGACCTGTATATAAAATTTGGTAAAATTAATGCATTAAAATGAAATTGGAACATAAAACTTGTTCACATTTTCCCGAATGCCAAAATAGGGGGTGCGGTTATTTTTAGAATGGTCGAGATAGTTGAAATAAGTGCCAAGTTGTATTTTGGAGTTTCGGGCACTTTTAACGCGTTATGACTCAATTAAGTGTATACGAGTCATTTTAATGGAGTATTAGAAACTAATAGAGGGTATTTTTGTTTTATAACCCGTTTAATTCCCCCACCCCTTTTTCTTTCTTCATTTGTGAGAAAAGCCAAAGGAGAGAGAGAGATAGTTGGGAGAAAAGGAGAGGAAGAGAAAAAAATGGAAGATTTGGGCCGGATTCCGTCGCTACCGGAGGTGGATCAGAGACTATGAACCTCGAGGCAAGTTTCTTACTTTCTAGATGTGATTTAATTATGATAAATGAATTTTTGGTTGAGTTTTGGGAGATTCAAACCATAAATTTGGTTTTGTTGATTTTGGTGATTAAACCCTTAATTCTTGATTTTAATTTGATTTGAGGACAAATTTGTAGTTAGAAATGGTGTAGAAATGAATTGGGTTGAATTGTTGTTGTTGATGTTGGGAAGAATCAGGGTTTGAGGGTTTTGGGGCTTTATGGTTCAAACAACCCGTAGCCTAAACTTTGAAATTCTGCAGAACCGAATCGATTCGGCCCTGGCGAATCGATTCGGTAAGGGGGAAAATGTCAGGTCTGGGTTGACCGAATCGATTAGGACCCTTCAAATCGATTTGAGGTTATGCATAATGCCAGGTCTTCTTGGCCGAATCGATTCGGACTTACCGAATCGATTCGCTATGAGCCCAAATGGATTCGGCCAGGGCGAATCGATTCGGAATTTCTGCATTTTTGGGATATTTTTCTAATTCAGTTTTTATCCCTTTTCTATTAAGCCCAATGTTTAGGAACCTTCCTTTGGGAAGTAATGGGGAGTCCTAGAGGTTTTTTTTGGGTAGACTAATGTCCTAGGCTAAAATAGGATAATTGGGCTTACCCAAGGGCTATTTTTGTATAGGTTAATGTCCGAATGATATAGGAGGTCAACCTAAAGGTAAATTGAAAGTTAAAATACTAATGTTGAGCCTTTTGGTAGACGCTCCTCTATGGAGACTCGTATTGATGGTTTATGAGATTTAATGAACTCTTGAAGGCTAGTTTTGATAATGGTTGGCACTTTGGGTCTTAGGTCATTAATAAACTATGACTTAATAAGAATGAAATGCATACCCTAAAACTTGGTACTTAATGGCAAAGTAAATGATTTTGGGAATGTAAAATTGGAAGTTTTCTAAAGGAAAAGTAATGGTTTTCATAAATGATAATTTATGGATTACACACCTCCCTAAATCTCTATCATAAGGAGAGTTGCGCACGTGTGGTGAAGCCCCCTGACTAATGAATGCAGGGTGGATATAGTCCCTAGGCCATATGGGCATGTATATTACTGCGCTGGTTAGGGGATTCTGGGTGTGGTCCTGACTTTCCCGCAGGCAATATGGCCGCTTCCCGACCCTGGTAGGTTCCCAAGTTGTCTTGTATAGATAGGCCCTGGAAAATGATAACCTTTTAGGGGTGCGTCCAATGGTGAAACCCGGAGGGACGGTCTTAGATTTATTAAAGCAATTTATGATAATGAATTGGCTTTAATTGCATTTCCTGGATTGAAGAAGGGAAATGGGATATGTCTTGGCTTCGGATATATTTCCCCTATGAGAGGGAAATGGAAGCATATGGTATACAAAAGTATTTTGATGCTAATAAAAATGACTTTTGATGGGATTTTATGGAAATGGTTAAAGCATTTTTATGTTAATAAAACTTTCTTTGAAAATGTAATTCTTCCTGTATGGAAGAAAGGAAATAAAATTGGTAAAGAGGTTGTATAATTGAGATTATATGGTAAACATTTGATAAAATGTTGTACCATTTATGTATATTCCTAAGAAAGAAATAGGAATGGTTCATGTAGAGTTATGAGATTAAAATGGTAAACATTTGATAAAATGTTATACCATTTGTATACATTCATAAAGAAAGAAATGGGAATGATGGTTTAGATGGTGAATGGGTTTCTTTATGTTTTATTGAGTAGCTGTAGATGGTTTCTCACATACACACACACACACACACACACACACACACACACACACACACACACACATATATATATATATATATATATATATATATATATATATATATATATATATATATTAATTATGTGCTAAGGATCTAATGGATCTCGACGATCAACCTTGCCTAAATAGTAGTGTATCGGGGGGTTCCTTGTTTGGATTTCGCTTTGCGAGACACCCCACGCACGAAAAAGGCATAGTGTTGAGATTGGGGAGAAGTTAGCCCTTAGTACTCGGAGTTAACTAGAGCATCATCATGATATTGCGCTAGGTTGCTTTTAGACTGAGAGTTGAGAAATATTATTGTTAAGTGCGAAACTGTCATGCATTTTAGTCAAATGGGAATCATATCAAACCGGGCCCTGACCCGTATATATTTCTTTGTTTCTACATATACTCTTTGCCATACAGGTGCTCTTCCGCATGGACACCCGATCTTGCATTTCCATTCTTGTTGTCATGGAGCTACAACATATTGCGGATGTTGTAGGTTAATTGTATTAGACGCCTCTATCTATTGCACTCTAGTTATGTTAAGTTTAAATTATTCGGGCGTGTTTCCCAAGTGTTGCACTCATTTATTATATTATAAATATTGAAATGTAATACTCGGTGTAATTATTTGTATTGGTCTATTCACCGACAGCTTATTCGGTGATTAATTATTTCATTGTCACTCTTTATTCATCGGTTTTTGATATCCACCGTTTTTACTAATGGGATTGTCTAAGTGTTTTTCTTTTACTTGCAAATTCTTTTACATAGACAATCTGTTTCCTAAAACGATCGGTGGTTATCTCGTACTATTATTTTTAATCGACAGTGATGCTCAGAATGGACCATCTATGATTCCTGTGATTATTAGAGTATTGGGCTGGCCACCAATTATTTTAGTAGGCGGGTTGTCACAGATGGTATCAGAGCATTAGGTTCTAGAGTCCTTGGGAATCTGGGCGGATGTATTTCGCTTTCAGCATTACTTTTGATTTGATATAGATCCCTACGATTAAGTCCGTTGATTTATCTGGTGAGAATTCGTTCTCCAGCTGCGAGATGAGAACCCCGAAAATCTTTTGCGCATTCGAGTGAGATTCGTAAGTTGTCAAATGTAGGGCGTCAAGGAAGGCCATGATGAAGGCGTCGTGTGACGGGATTTCTAAGAGCTGTAAGTGGTAGTTGGGAATGAGGGCTACTTTAGAGTCGCTCCCTTTGTAGCTCTATTTTATATTGCTGCATGACTACTAAATACAGTAGGTATAGTTTTTTAAGTGCCGCTGCCAGAAGAAAGTGGTATTTAGCTTGGGATTCCAAGCGACGTTGAATTGGAGATGATGGGTCCTTGATAGGGACCATATGTTGGAGTCAAGTTTGATTGAGGAAGTGTGATCTCATTTGGTGAGAATGTAAGACCCGAGAGTTTTGTCTTAGAATGGGGTATAGAAGTGCCCAGGTGTGAAGATTGGAGGAAAAATCTTCCACCCAATTGGAGTAAGGTTAAGTGGCGGAAAAGATAGTCGCCTTATATTGGTGGCACAAGAAGTTTTGCCCATAGAGAAACCCTTAGAGGTTTTCAACAACGAGTTTCTCTGAGAAGTTAGGAGTGATGAGAAAGTAGATTCTCAAGTATTCACGCAAGGTTCGGGTAGAGGCCGTCAGTGAATAAGGAGTGTTACGGTCAAGGAAACTGTGCACCGAAATAAGGAGGGTACAAGGAAGAGAGATCCCTTTCGGTGGAAGTGATAGGCTCACCAGTAAGTGTTGTTAACACTTTAGGATATGTGTTGTTTGTAAGACCCCATCGGTGGACCTCCACCTGGGGAAGGACTCACTGAACTAGGCCGGGGAGGCTGGTAAAATGTTCTCCTTGCTGAAGAAAGTTAAGGGAACTATGTTAGAAAATCTCTAGGGTAGCTAGAGATGGAGGTAGATTGGTTCGGGTGAAATTAGAATATGTGTTTAGGAACCACTGGTAGTGGCCAAGGAGATTGAAAATTATATTAGCGAAAATTTCCACCGTAGTTGAGGATGGAGCATTTCCTTATGATACGATGGAGTAGTATTGTTTTCACCCAAAATTAGGGTGTGTATATTGAGCTTGGGGTAGTGTATCAATATGGCTTCCATGATAGGGAAGTACTATATTTTATTTCACTCGTTATGGGGCAAGCGATGATATGTGTGGTGTGTGCTACTTTTATTATATGTAATATACGAGTAGAGATATTCTTGGATGGGTTGGTGTGTTAGCAAGCGAATAAATCGCGAGGCTACCCTATTTCTAGTTCTAGAGAAGGACTAGTTGTTCTATAATATCTCTCCTGGATACAGGTTGAGACTTTATAGAGGTGGTTTACGGTGTGTAGTTAGTTTTCATTTTATTTTATTTTATTTGTATTGCTTTATCTGTTTTTGATTGCTTGCTTGCTTTGTTTGCCTTGCTTGTGTATGATGTTGCCTGATGTCCATGGCCAACTAGTTAAGGGGATTGTGTGGAGGGGTTCCTTGTTTGGATTTCGCCTCGGCGAGACGTCCCACGCATGAAACCGAGCGAATGTCGGGAGTTGGGAAAGGTCTTGGAAACTAGGGATATAATTAGGATTTGGTCCCTAGAACGAAGAAGTATAGGATCTGGAGTGATTCGAAGAAATAGGCCATTGATGGTGGGGGCCTTTTCTAGATAGAGCGTTACGTCGGTAACCTATATTTCGAGGGGTTAAAGCATGAGTTGACTTTTATGCCTGCACTCGTGTTGTTATGATAAAAAGGGATGTAACGAACGAGTCTCTTCCAGGAACATGAAGTATTAATACAGGGGCATGGACCCATTATTTATTCGTCTCACCGACCTAAACTCCGTGAGAAGTATTATCCCCCTCCTAATTTAGAGGTCGTAGCGGTAGTATTTGCCTTAGAGAATAGAGGCACTACTTCCTGGGCAGGAATTTGGTCTTTTCATGAACGAGAAGCTGGAGTTCGAAAAAGACTATCAATTGGTTATTTCCCTTTCGCTAAGGAAATGCGGATGGGGTAGTTGATGCGCCGGGTAGGAAATTCGTCAGAGAGTTTAGTTATGCCAAACAGAATGAGTCGAATCGAGGGAACGCTATAGTAAGAGCATTCATGCCTAGGACTGACCAATTCACCTACTAATGGGAAGAGACTAGTGGTGGAATGAGGAAGGGTGGAAGTAGTAGATTTTCAAAATCAAACTTCCGTACAATAGTTCGGATCTTTTCTTATAAAGGAAAGGGTGTCGTGTGATGACCGTAGTTCAAGTACGAATGGGGACGCAGCGCTACCGAGGGGTTTGTTAATAATGATAGAATAATAGTTCGTACGCTATACTCTTTATATGGTTATGGGTTATGCCTGAATTTTGAGGGCAAAATTCCCCTTTAAGGGGGGAGTATGTAACAACCCAGATTTTTGGAACGGCTATTTTATATTATTTTGCCTGATGGGCTAATTTTATAAAATAGGGGATGTTGGAGTAAATACTGTTTCCCGCGATATTTAGGGATAATATTTACTATGTTTTGTCTATTTACCGTATGAGAAGGTAAATAACATCATGTTGTGTATTACTGCGTCGTTATATGTAAAACGACGGTTATGACCTGTATATAAAATTTGGTAAAATTAATGCATTAAAATGAAATTGGAACATAAAACTTGTTCACATTTTCCCGAATGCCAAAATAGGGGGTGCGGTTGTTTTTAGAATGGTCTAGATAGTCGAAATAAGTGCCAAGTTGTATTTTGGAGTTTCGGGCACTTTTAACGCGTTATGACTCAATTAAGTGTATACGAGTCATTTTAATGGAGTATTAGCAACTAATAGAGGGTATTTTTGTTTTATAACCCGTTTAAGTCCCCCACCCCTTTTTCTTTCTTCATTTGTGAGAGAAGCCAAAGGAGAGAGAGAGAGAGAGTTGGGAGAAAAGGAGAGGAAGAGAAAAAATGGAAGATTTAGGTCGGATTCCGTTGCTACCGGAGGTGGATCAGAGACTACGAACCTCGAGGCAAGTTTCTTACTTGCTAGATGTGATTTAATGTGATAGAATGCATGTTTAGTTGAGTTTTGGGAGATTTAAACCATAAATTTGGTTTTGTTGATTTTGGTGATTAAACCCTTAATTCTTGATTTTAATTTGATTTGAGGACGAATTTGTAGTTAAAAATGGTGTAGAAATGAATTGGGTTGAATTGTTGTTGTTGATGTTGGGAAGAATCAAGGGTTTTAGGGTTTTGGGGCTTTAGGGTTCAAACAACCCGTAGCCTAAACTTTGAAATTCTACAGAAACGAATCGATTCGGTCCTAGCGAATCGATTCGGTAAGGGGGAAAGTGTCAGGTCTGGGTTGACCGAATCGATTCGGACCCTTCGAATCGATTCGGGGTTATGAAAAATTCCAGGTTTTCTTGACCGAATCGATTCGGACTTACCGAATCGATTCGCTTTGAGCCCGAATCGATTCGGCCAGGGCGAATCGATTCGGAATTTCTGCATTTTTGGGATATTTTTCTAATTCAGTTTTTATCCCTTTTCTTTTAAGCCCAATGTTTAGGAACCTTCCTTTGGGAAGTAATGGTGAGTCCTAGAGGGTTGTTTTGGGTAGACTAATGTCCTAGGCTAAAATAGGATAATTGGGCTTACCCGAGGGCTATTTTTGTATAGGTTAATGTCCGAATGATATAAGAGGTTAACCTAAAGGTAAATTGAAAGTTAAAATACTAATGTTGAGCCTTTTGGGAGATGATCGTCTATGGAGACTCGTATTGATGGTTTATGAGATTTAACGAACTCTTGAAGGCTAGTTTTGATAATGGTTGGCACTTTGGGTCTTAGGTCATTAATAAACTATGACTTAATAAGAATGAAATGCATACCCTAAAACTTGGTACTTAAAGCAAAGTAAATGATTTTGGGAATGTAAAATTGGAAGTTTTCAAAAGGAAAAGTAATGGTTTTCATAAATGATAATTTATGGATTACACACCTCCCTAAATCTCTATCATAAGGGAAGTTGCGCACGTGTGGTGAAGCCCCCTGACTAATGAATGCAGGGTGGATATAGTCCCTAGGCCATATGGGCATGTATATTACTGCGTTGGTTAAGGGATTCTGGGTGTGGTTTTGACTTTCCCACAGGTAATATGGCCGCTTCCCGACCCTGGTAGGTTCCCATGTTGTCTTGTATAGATAGGCCCTGGAAGATGATAGCCATTTAGGGGTGCGTCCAGTGGGGAAACCCGGAGGGACGGTCTTAGATTTATTAAAGCAATTCATGATAATGAATTGGCTTTAATTGCATTTCCTGGATGGAAGAAAGGAAATGGGATATGTTTTGGCTTCGGATACATTTCCCGTATGAGAGGGAAATGGAAGCATATGGTATACAAAAGTATTTTGATGCTAATAAAAATGACTTTTGATGGGATTTTATGGAAATGGTTAAAGCATTTTTATGTTAATAAAACTTTCTTTAAAAATGTAATTCTTCTTGTATGGAAGAAAGGAAATAAAATTGGTAAAGAGGTTGTATAAATGAGATTATATGGTAAACATTTGATAAAATGTTGTACCATTTATGTATATTCCTAAGAAAGAAATAGGAATGGTTCATGTAGAGTTATGAGATTAAAATGGTAAACATTTGATAAAATGTTGTACCATTTGTATACATTCCTAAAGAAAGAAATGGGAATGATGGTTTAGATGGTGAATGGGATTCTTTATGTTTTATTGAGTAGTTGTAGATAGTTTCTCTCTCTCTCACACACACACACACACACACACACACCCACACACACACACACATATATATATATATATATATATATATATAATAAAGTATAAAAGTTATGTATGTCATAAGCTTCAAGTATGATGTCATCTATATGATTTTTTTTGTACTTCCTCTTTTGCCCTCAATTCTTTAGTTTCCCCCTATATTTTTACTTACCAAATTTAGACTTGAATTCAAAATTGGGGGTATTTTCGTCAAAATCACTTCATTAGTTTGTTTAGACCCTCACTAATTTCTCACACAAACTTCTCATTCTCCCGTTCTCTCCCGTTCTCTCATTAGCAAGCCCAAAAAACCCCAACCTGAAACCCTTCTCCCACCATCTCCCCATTTCTTAAGCCGCCGCCACACTTGAATCCACGCCGCCGCTCTTCTCTATGCCTCCGCTCCTCTTAGGTAAGTTTCATATGGTTTCAATTTTAGGTTTCGAATAGAAGAGAAATTTGTGGTGTTTGCATTCTATTTCTTATATGTTTAATTCGTTGTCTGGTATACTCAGTGATTGCATGGAGTGTGTATTGTTTTAGGTATGGTGGGGATTTAGGTTAGGTCTAACGATTTAGGTATCACACAATAAAAGTTCATACACGAAGGGATTTAGGTTTCGTCTGGCGATTTAAATATGATATTACTTTTTAGTAAGATTTTGTTGTTTCTAGCCCATGACCTAAACTTCTCAAAAGGTATTTCACGTTAGAGTCTGATTTGTGGTTTGGAATTATATTAGGGTTTTGATTTAACAATTATGTTTTGATTTAATGGAGAAGGCAGATCTCCACTACAATGCCCGAAGTAGCGACCTAAATGCTTTCTATTTGTATATTTCTCTCTACTTTGTTCTCCATTTTCTCACAGTGCACACAAGGTATTTGGGAAAATGCCATACAAAATTCTTTATTTTTATTGTGTGATTTCTTTGCTTCAAATTGTTTTGCAAATAATAATTGTGGTTGTGGTTTATACAGTGAAGCCGTTGCAAGTAAGTTCTTCATTAGATTATGTGAATTATTTTAGGGCATTTCAAACATTATTTTGCAGCTTCTTTCTATAGTAATACAAAATGTTTCACTCTCACACACATTCATATTTGTATTTGAACTTTTAAAGTTTGTAGTTTCTTCATTTCTTGGACTGTTGAAATCAATTTTAGGTCTTATTGATGTTTATATTTTGGGTTTATTTTTGTTATTCAGGTACTAATTAGAGTTTTTATTTTCTTTTCTAGGTTGAGGGGTTCATGCTATGTAAAGGTATAATCTGTACACTCTTTTCTCTCTCTTTTGGTTTCTCGATATGTATGACTTTTCTTACGCTTGACTTTATGCATTTTATATTTATGCAGATTGTATTTCATTATATCCCAGGTGATTGTTTTATATTCAACCTCATCGACGACAATATAATCGAGTTGTTCTCTTTCCTGAAGCATTTTTGCTTTAGTTGCGGTTTTGATATATCCGTACAAACTCGGTTTCTTTGGTTCCTTCAATATGTTGTGGGTAAACATTGTTTAGCTGAGTCTGTGTCCGATTTCGAATACTACATCTCCGATAAAAAATTGGTATGTTGTGCAAGATGACCACGAGAAGAATCAGTTCGCATTATTGCATCAGTTTCTAAAGATATCCAGTATTGATAAGTTGTTATTGTGTTTGAAATTGAGCAGGTCATTTGAGGCAGGCCATTTGAGTAAAACTTCCTACATATTGTGGGCATGGCTAATTTAAGGCCGATCCAGAGCCACAAGTTTGGCCCTCTTGATGTTCACTTTCATAAGAATCCCCGATTATTCCACATAGCTCCCATTGCTTCAGTAATTCTTTGGATCGAATATGGATTTCCCAGATGGCAATGTGTCTTTTTCCTATTCTAATCGGGGTATGTTGCGACTGGACATGAAGCGCATGTAGTAATGGGAATTGGCTGGGACATGAAGCGCGGTCTTTAAAGGTTTGAGGTCTATAACTTTTATGTTTCCGTTTTGGTTATAGAAAGAGTGGTATCAAGGAGATGAAATTGGGAGTTAAATTTTAGATTGATTTTATAACAACTTGAACAACTGTCAAGTACCTTCTACATTATATATTAAGTTTGCAGATTTTGTCTATATATTAAGTTTGCATATTTACATTATATATTAAGTTTGCAGATTTACATTATATATTAAGTTTACTCACAACTCCAAAATGTCAGCAAGCACAGTGCAAGTTTGCCACGGACCAACAACCTTATTTGAACATAGATAAATCAGCTCTTTGTTGTCACTTTCCAGTCACTGATGGAAGTCTATAGTTGTGTACCACCTTGCAGGCCTCCCTAATAGCTAGAGTTTCACCCATAAGTGCATAATCATACATTATCCTGTTGCGAAATCCATGAATAAGCTAGCCTTGATGATTGCGAAGGAATCCACTTATAATAGGGGAGTATTTGGATTTGAGAAGTCACGGTCCGCATTGAATTTGAAATAACCAACAGGGGGATTTCAGTTGGTCTGAGAATGTTCGTGAGAGGTATTGACATTAAGTGAGGGTTCAGAGTGTTCGGAGCTTTGGAAATTAGTGACTATAAGACTCGGTCGTTGTCCATAGCTAAGGCAACACTACTGAGGGGAATGAATTCATTTTCAAAAATAATTTTGTTTCTTCGTTTCCCTATATGTTATCCTGTGAAGGAAATATTAGTAATAATCTTACATAAATGAGGTGAGGTGATTTCCATCGAGTAATTGAACCAATATAATATAGAGTAGCCATTTACTTTTTCCACCAATTCCAGATTTGAAAATCCAACATCTTTCCTTATAATTAAGGTTTATAAACTTTGACATCTATGTTTTTCCCATATTTCCATTTTGTTTGATATCTTTTTTTGCTTGATATGTTAATTTTTCTGGAATTATAATAACACTATTATTAGTTTTAAGGTAGTTAAGATCCTTTCTTATATCAGTTATAAATTTTTGTATTGAGTTTTACAGGTTTCTGGACGTCTACTAATCCACAAGAGTGCTAATGCGATCATAAAAGTCTGATCTTGACAAAGATGAAGGAAACAATATAAGCGACAATAGAAATCAAAGATGGAAGGGATGCCAGAGGATTGAGTTGATTGCTATCATTATCACTACTGGATTATGGCTCATATGATCACTGTCTCTCTTATGTGCCAGCTACAAGATTATGTCCAATTTGGTCCGTTCTCACTACAAGATTTGGCCCGTTCTCACTATAAAATTTGGTTCATTGCCAATACTGGTGATGATTTGATTAGATTGCTCCAACTACTAGATTTTGAACAGATTTTAAACTTCAAGATTTTAAACTACAAGATCTGTCTTTGATCAGATTGATCAGATTGCCAATACTGATTAAGATCTGTCTCTCGTATGTGCCAACTATAAGATTTTAAACAAGGAGCCGAATTCAGTATTGGTAACGAACCATTTTGAGTTAAATTCCAAGTTTATTTACAAAATGACCAAGGCCTCATTTGACTGTGCCAAAATTCTAAGTTTACTTAAATTCCATTATGTCAACGAATGTTTTTGTTAGTTGACAGTGGCATATTTTGATTCGAAGTCATGTTTTATGGCTTCTATTGTTTAGGTGCGATCTTTAATGGTGGAGGTTTTACAATCGATGCAGATCAAGTTAAAGATCCGACCATTTTAGAACCATTTGGTGCGTGAGTCGTGGATTAAAATAGTAGCGTTAGATACTGTATTTTAGTCTACAGCATCATAGAGTAAGAGAAATGCTTATTGGTATTCATTGAGAAATTAATATACATAATTTTTTGATATCTGATAACAGTGAGAAGGCTGTTTTGAAGGCAACGAATTTCGAATTATCGGTACTCATTGAAGAAGGTGAATTCTCATCCGATATTTATTTTAGTTTGGTACAGAATTCTCATTGTTCTTACTGCTTACATTTATTAAATGCTTACATACAGAATTCTCATGGCAACATTTGTAACTGCTTCTTGCCAATAGATTGATGCTTAGTGCCATGAGAACTACATTAGTTATTTTAATTTGGTACATAATTCCATGCCAGATATGCTTGGTTCTTACTGTTATGAGCAGCTACATTAGATAGTTTGTTAGGAGACTTTTTCTATCTTGATTCTCAACTTGATTTTCCTATGTGATCGGGTATACATTTGTTTACTATGACATCTTTCACTTTTGGCAAAAAATGACTGCTGAATTTGAGTAGTTTTTTTATACTATTCTATAAAGACTTCAGTCAAGTTGGGGTTCATATTAAGCCAACAAGGTAAACAATGAATGACTTGGATCAGTTTTTAAAAAGAATGATTTATGTACCTCCATTGTGGTAGCAGATTTACATGGTTGGTGATAATCCAGTACCTCCATTGTGAATTTGATAAATGATTTCAGTACTTCATGGTACGTGAGATTAATTTATATTATATTTCTTTGGAAAAGTAACTGTTTATATTTCTGAAATTACATGAATTTTGTTCGGCTCGATTCAATCGGTGCTAGACTGTCAGTTGTTTATACAAGTGATGTTGGGGATGCTTTGAAAATGTGAATAATTTTATGCAAGTTTGGTTTTTGATGCGTCAGCAGCATTATCTATTTACTGAATTAACTGTCAAATTAAACTCCCATTGATGACTGTTAAAACTTAAATTCAACTCTTACTGAATATGGAGCATTAGCAGCGTTGTTTATATCAATAAAATTATGAATCTTTCCATTTGTTTAGAAATGAGGGTTGCTTCATTGTCGGACTTTAGTCTTTATTGATACAACTTCATCAATGATAATTTATTTGGTGAATTTCTGTGCAGGTGTTTAGAAATGTATTTTGATGGTGCTGATGTTGGACATTTTTTGCCAACAGTGTGTTTAGGTGTTCAACACCAGTGTGTTTACAATGACATCGCTTCCTTGACCCGGTTTTCTATCCAACAACAGTGTGTTTAGGTGTCCAACACCAGTGTGCAGGTGTTTAGAAATGAGGGGTGCTGAATTGCTGTCCAACACCAGTGTGTTTAGGTGAAATTCTTTTTTTCAATGTTCATGGAAAGCCAACAAAAATACAATTCTTATTTTCAACCATGTTATCTCATACACAGGACAAAAAAACTGGCTTAAGGAATGGAACACTGATAGAGGGGCAAGGCTCCAATAGCTTCATGTTCTGCCCATACCCTCTGCATTTATTAGAGGTTGTCAGGTAGATATCCATGTTTCATTGAGAGGTTTATAGCGTGCTTGAAACACTGGTGTCGATAATCTTTCTTGGGAGATGATTTAGGGCTTCCTTTATGTCCAAATCGTACATAGGATCATAAAAATCATCGTATCGAAGACCGTATTTGCGGAGGCAATTGGAGACGCTTTTCACGTGAATAGATGCAAGTCAGTTCTTCTTTGGATGGCTCTTTGCAAATTATGGAGAAGAGCAATACATTGGAACATGTGTTTATGGCGCATTTGTTAAAATTGGTAGGTAGTTTTATCGAGATTATTACATTTTTATTCGGCTTTTTTATTACACTTTGTATTACATGATTACCTAGAAAGTGTTCGGTGAAATAACTCACTGACAATTGGAACATGTTCGAGACATGGAAACTCAAAGACTATTTGGAGTTATGGATATCTTTGATATATCAAATGGTGTGTGCAAGTTTCTTTGTATGGTTAAAACATACAGGAAAAATCATACATTTATGTTTGTTCAATTGTAGTGGCTTATTTTTTTAAAGCACCATATCTAATGGTGTTTATACTTTATTTCAAGAGCGATTGTGGGGTCATTATCTTATTAAATTATATACATTTACTGACAATGTTATCAATAGATTCTATAAAAATGGGACTTTCTATATGTTGTATTCATTATTTGCTTTTTCTGGAAATTTACTATGCGGTCCATGAAGATCTAATTGATATTATCAATATTATATGGGGGTTATATCATTTTCATATATTGATTGATATTTAATGTTTGCAGTTTCTCATATGCTGATTTAAGGTTAGATATTTCTTCAATCGAAGCACTGCCAGATCATTTGAAAGCAGCAGCTTGGTCCCGGGTCTAGCTCCATTTCGAGAAATTCAATTCATGGCTCGCCACCCATTAAAGGGAACATTGAGAAGATTAACGAGGCAGCAAATAAAAGCATCGGGAAATAGAATCTCAAGCGACTAGAGATGAAACATTATTATGTGGAACCGTAGAGAGTGTTAATGGTGGTTATTAAGATAGCTAGGCAAATTCTAAATAATCTTACTTATATATTTTTTTATTCTAAAAAAACTAAAGTGATTGCTTTGATTATATTGTTTACACTTTGTTGTGTTGGAATTTTTTTACTTAAATTATGATGTTTATATGTGGTCCAAGATGAATTATGACTGTTGTTGGGAGTAATGTTTATTTTTTAAATAGGGGGATAGTTCTATAAACAAAGGAGATTTTGTCCAAAATTTCTAAAATTTTTGCAAGGTAGTGTAAAAAAGCATCATAATTTTGTATGGATCTACTTTAGAACTTATAATAGTTTTTTGTATTACTTTTTATTTCACACTAACACCACCCAATTATAATGGAAAATTACACCACTAATGCGATTAACAATTGACACCCCATTTAAAATGATGATACATGAATACGCGAGTAAAAATACGACTAAAACAACAGTACATGATAATATTAGTTATGAACATCACGTCAAACGACATATGCTCCTATCAGCGACATACAGTATTGAAAATTAGCATCGTGCCTTCAGGCACGGGCATACCCTAGTATATATATATATATATATATATATATATATATATATATATATATATATATATATATATATATATATATATATATATATATATATATATATATTAATTATGTGCTAAGGATCTAATGGATCTCGACGATCAACCTTGCCTAAATAGTAGTGTATCGGGGGGTCCTTGTTTGGATTTCGCTTTGCGAGACACCCCACGCACGAAAAGGCATAGTGTTGAGATTGGGGAGAAGTTAGCCCTTAGTAGTCGGAGTTAACTAGAGCATCATCATGATATTGCGCTAGGTTGCTTTTAGACTGAGAGGTGAGAAATATTATTGTTAAGTGCGAAACTGTCATGCATTTTAGTCACATGGGAATCATATCAAACCGGGCCCTGACCCGTATATATTTCTTTGTTTCTGCATATACTCTTTGCCATATAGGTGCTCTTCCGCATGGACACCCGATCTTGCATTTCCATTCCTGTTGTCATGGAGCTACAGCATATTGCGGATGTTGTAGGTTAATTGTATTAGACGCCTCTATCTATTTCACTCTAGTTATGTTCAGTTTAAATTATTCGGGCGTGTTGCCCAAGTGTTGCACTCATTTATTATATTGTAAATATTGAAATGTAATACTCGGTGTAATTATTTGTATTGGTCTGTTCACCGACAACTTATTCGGTGATTAATTATTTCATTGTCACTCTGTATTCATCGGTTTTTGATATCCACCGTTTTTACTAATGGGATTGTCTAAGTGTTTTTCTTTTACTTGCAAATTCTTTTACATAGACAATTTGTTTCCTAAAACGATTGGTGGTTATCTCGTACTATTATTTTTAATCGACAGTGATGCTGAGAATGGACCATCTATGATTACTGTGATTATTAGAGTATTGGTCTGGCCAACTATTATTTTAGTAAGCGGGTTGTCACACCACGGTACTAATGAAATTACATGTACAAGTTTGGGTACATTAGTGTAACTAACCATGGTGATGCACTGGTAATTGGTATAACTCTTAGGATAATCTTAAGGGTATCAATAGAACTGGTGAACAACTAGAGATTGACAAGTCAATCCAAAGAAGAGATTGACAAATCGTCGATCCAAAATTAGAGGTTGACAAATTATCGACCCTTCCACATACAAAGATTGACAAGATAAGTTAATCAAATTTCATTCATTCAATTAAATAATTACATATTGTATCATGCTTGTTACTAACAATGCAGGATCAATCGATCCCCTATCTTATTATTTATATTAATTTCTTATTAAGTCCGACAGATGGCCAACACTCTTATTATTTCTCAGCACTTTTATTATGGATATGGATTTCACACTAGCATGTATATTCAATGAAAATTATATATTATGCTCAATCATACTCACTATTGGGTCATTCTATTAAGTCCTGACGAATGCTCGGGATTCATTAGTATTATTCAGTCTCCTAAATTGGGGGCTCCACATGTCAAATATGTCGACAAATGACATATATCAGAATCAGATTCCTAATTGGAATATATCACATTCCTAATTGGAATGCCAACACATTTCTAATTGGACTATATGTTAAAAGCAATTTTACTCAACCAAAATTATTTGTTCGGCAAATTATTTCTATGGTTACATCAGGACAGTATGGAAATGCAAACATGCAAAGCTCTCGAAAAGTCATTTCAGGGAACATTTACTCGACCTTATCTTTTCTAGCAAGACCAGCAAACTTCCAGACCAAGAAAGTATTTAGAGTCCATACTCCGCATTTGGGGGCTTTTACTACATAATTAATTATTCATTTAGTGGAACAGTCTAATAACATCATGCAATATCAGCCGAGCATCAGATGCAGCTCCAAATCATAGTAGAATAAGATATATCATTAGCCAATCATCATTCAGGAGTTATTATTCACATGTTATTGAAGTTCAGGAGTCAGATTTAGCATCTACAACACTGGGATCTCCACTACTGTTGTCCCGACCAATACTGAAGAAGATGTTGTACTTATATGTAAATGTTTTAGAGTATATTACTAAATAGGCACTAATCAGATTATAGAATTGGGTTCAAAAGCTAGCATGTTACATCAACAAAGCCTTCAGAGGATCAGAAATCAGAAAAATCAAACACGTACGGTCAGCACTCAGTTGGTAGGCTAACTAGTCAACCAACACACTTGAAGATTATGACAAGCCACAAGTTGTAAAACTATAAAATTATTGCATCCAAATTCCTAGGGGTGATACATAGCACATGTCCGGTTGTCGAACAGAGTTCCTCAAAAGAAATATTATCTCTAACGAAACCATCGATCAACCTGCATTATCCATCATTCAGGAGATAGACCACTCATACGTTGAACAAATCAAGAAGGTAGATCAATAATATCATTATGCACAAGCACCGAGAACATCGCAACATAAATACCCTATCGTTTATGTAAACCATCAAGCATGGAGCATTGGGGGCTTCTATTGACGCCAAAATTCTACATCTACATGGACCACTTCGAAAGGGATACCTGTCATCCAACATGGAAATATTCATACTAACTCGGCACCCAAGGAGACTTGCTCGGTGCCCGAGGAGAGTTGGTCGGCATACCAACCAATTCAAGGAAGAAAAACCATACAGAAGATCAAAAGCCATTAGAAGAAGACTCTCTAACGGTCATGGAACCCTAAAAGGCCAACAGTCATATTTATTGTAAATAGATGTAAATGTTTTAATATATAAAGACATTCCATCTTTTGGACTCCTATCACCATAAATACTTGTCTTCCCTTAGCCAAAGGGACAATCTGAACTAGGCAACAAACTAATTCATCCCTAGCAAACTCTCTCTCTACATCATATTGTGCTATTTTAAACCCCTGGGAATAAAATAACAGTGGACGTAGACTTTCCTTATAGCTGAACCACTTTAAAAACCTTTATCTGTTATATATTTGATGTGATTTTTTATCTTCATTTCATCTTCGATATCATCCTCCCAACGTTAACCCAAAATCCCCCTCCCAACGTTAACCCAAAGCCACCAGATATTCCAAATGTGTGGAATCGCTCCTTTACCTCTGTAGTGGCTGAATCTTCTTCTTCACATGATCTGGGACTCAAAATTCCTACCACTTTCAAAGGGGAACCTGCAGTAATCTTCACAGATGATGATATATCAATTCTTTCAAAGCCTTTCAAACATAAGCTTTTTGGGAAATTTTCTCACGGTCAACCATCTATGGACGTTCTTAGGCAAGTTTTACAAACCTTTTCTCTTAAAACATCCTTCAATGTTGGGCTCCTAGATCATAAACATGTTTTAATTAGATTAAATTCAGATGAGGATTATTCTCGAATGTGGATGAGAGAGACATGGTATGTAGGAAAATTTCCTATGCGAATCTTTAAGTGGACTCCCGAGTTTAGACCAGACATTGAAAGCAGTATCGCTCCCATTTGGATCTCTTTCCCCCACCTCCCTATCCACTTCTTTTCCAAATCTTCCTTATATTCTATAGCCCAGTTGATAGGCAACCCTTTAAAACTTGGTGCCTCAACAATTGAATTTAATAGACTGAGTCTTGCTCGAGTTTGTGTGGAAATAGATCTCACCAAATCTATACCAAGAAGAGTTTGTATTGGATGTGGCTCAAAGGGTTTTTGGCAAGAGGTTGTAGCTAATAACATTCCTAAATATTGTACCTAATGTTCTAAAAAAGGCCACGATGAAACTTCATGTATGTTAATGCTCCTATCTCATCTAACCAACCAAAGAAGTCCGCCCAATTTGTGATAAAGAAAAACCCTTTACATGTTCAAGAAGCAAGCAAAGAAGGTCCTGCAGCTAAAGGAAAAGAAGTAGTAAAGGGGCAATTTCCCATTACAGTAACTACAGAGGTGAAATCCTCACATAAAGATGTTACATCGCAGAATGAAAAATATCAGTTCAAAGAGTCAAACCCAACAGATAAAGAAGATAAAGTTCAAGAGTTTTCTGAAGAAGATAGAGAAATAGCAGAATCAAATATAGTCATTGATGATGGAGAATCTAAAGTGAATAATTTAATGATTGTCCCTTTCAATGGAAGATGTCCCTATCAAAGTGTGAATGTCAGGGCTACTGAAGTCCAAATTATATATTCATGTTCTTTGTCACCGAGAGCATATGTTCTTCCTATTAATGAGGTGAATAAGGCTTCTTTGCCTCTGTATATATATGATAATGAAGCATGTGTCCCATTAACTGCTAGTATAGATGGTTTTTAGCACTGTGCATTGAGTTCTAAGAAACAGTTTACTGATAATAAATCTCATCAGAAGGAGGATTTGTCTAAAGATAGCAGTGATGAAGATCAACTATTGCATATTAAAAAAGTTAAAATGTCAGACCCTCTCTTTAGGAGAATGACCAGAGCCCAATTCAAAGGTAACAAACACTCCATCCCCTATATATCCAAATGATCAATCTCATTGTTTGGAATATACGAGGGGCTATAAAAAAGTCCTCTATTAGAAGAGTCAAAATGCTTCTTAAACTGCATAAACTTCCTTTTATTGCTCTGTTAGAGCCTAAAGTGAATGCTCAAAAAATTGATAAATATTTATTCAAATGGGGCTTTGAAGGTTGTTGTAGCAATATCAGTGGTAAAATTTGGTTGTTTTTAAGATATAATATTTCTGTTAAGGTGTGTGTGGATCATCCTCAACTTATTTCAATTCAATTGGAGCATTCAGCTTTTAAATCTCCTATTTTCATGTCTATCATTTATGCAAAGTGCACTGTTGAAGAGAGAAAAGATCTGTGGAACCAATTATTAGAGGTGTCAAATAAATTTGAAGCTTTTCCTCATTTGGTCATTGGTGACTTTAATGTTGTTTCTTCCCAAGCTGAAAAGATGGGAGGTAATGATATAAATTACGAGGCCGTTAATGACTTCAATGAAGTTATTGATGATTGTGGATTAAGAGACATGGGATACATATGATCTAGGTACACTTGGCTCAATAAAAGAAAGAAATAGGATCTCATTATGGCTAGATTGGATAGGTGTCTCTATAATCCTTCTTGGGAAGCTATTTTTCCAAACTCTAATATTAAACACCTAAATAAAGCCTCTTTAGATCATGCCCCTCTTCTTTTATCTGTGAATATTGCTATGGATTTCTGTCCGAGACCTTTTAAGTTTCAAGCTATGTGGTTCTATCATCAATATTTCCTCTCTAAAGTTAAAATGTCTTGGGATATAGATCTTCCTGGTACAAAAATGAGGAAATTTTCTCTTAAATTGAGAAGACTTAAAGGGGATTTAAAATGTTGGAATAAACTGGTCTTTAAAGACATTTTTCAATCAGTGAGAAATCTAAAGGATGATTTTGTTCAACTAGAGCTGAATTATGAGCTGGACAAATTAGATTGTAATAGAGAAAGTCTGAATCAAGGCCAAGCAAAGTTGTTAAAAGTGGAAGATGAATACTGGAGACAAAAGTCTTTTATAAAATGGCTGAAGGTGGGAGATGCAAACTCCAAGTTTTTTCATGCTTTTGTGAAGGCCAAGCATAAGAACCTCCACATCCATTCTTTAAAATCCAGTGATGGATCTTTAATAGAAGAACCTGCGGTGCTTAAGACTCATATAGTTGATTTTTTCAAACAGCTTTGGTATCCTACTTCTGCAGTCCAAATGAATGATGTCTCTGAGTATATTCCATCATTAATTTCTACTGATATGAATGTTTCCCTCGAGGAGGTGCCTTCTGAATTAGAGATTTTTACAGCCATCTCTGACCTTAGTGAGGATGCAGCTCTAGGGCCTGATGGCTATGGTGGATCCTTTTACATAAAATGTTGGCCTATCATTAAATCTGAATTTATATCTGTTATTTCTTCATTTTTTTCAGGTAGTGATATTCCTTAAAGTTGGTCAAGCACCTATGTTGTTCTTATTCCTAAAGTCAAGTGTCCGAAGACTTGTACTGAGCTCAGACCAATCAGTCTTTGCAACTTCTCTATGAAAGTCATTTCTAAGGTTCTCTCAAACAGATTGGCTAAAGTTCTTCCAGTTATAATTTCTTCAAATCAAAGTGGATTCATTAAAGGGAGAACTATTCGAGATAACATTCTGCTAGCTAAAGAGATGGTTGGAAACTTAAGCAAAAAAGATTATGGAGGTAATGTTCTTATAAAATTAGGTATGGAAAAAGCCTATGATAGAGTCAATTAGGGATTTCTAATTTTAGCAAAGTTATGGGTTTTTGAAATCTACCAGAGGTTTGAGGCAAGGTGATCCCATTTCACCAGGTCTTTTCATTATTGCTGTAGATTATTTGAGTAGAGGCCTGAATAAGCTTATGGAAATGGGGAAAATCTCTCCTTACTACTTACCTAGTGGCAGCCCTATTATGTCTCATTTATCCTTTGCTGATGATCTGATTATTTTCTGTAGAGGGGACAAAAAAAGTTTAAGGAAGTTAATGTGATTTCTAGAGGCTTATTCTCACTTGTCTGATCAAAAGGTTAACTTTAACAAGAGTAGTTTCTCTGTTGATTCCAAAAGCTCTCCTCAGTTCAAATCAAAAGTTGTTGATTGCACAAGCCTAAGATAAATACTATGACAGCTTGATCCTATCTCTGAGGTCTAAATTGGCAGATTGGTATTCTAAATTTTTGTATACAGCTGGAAGAATGATTCTCATTAAACATGTTCTATCATTTATTCCTCTTTTCTTATTGGCATCTATTTCCCCTCCCAAAACCATTATCCTCAGAATTCATAATCTTTTCAACAAATTTTTCTAGGGTGGTTCCATTGATAATGGTTGGAAGTTCCAATAGAAGAAATGGGAAAATTTATGCAAAGATACTCAAGTAGGTGGCATGGGATTCAAGGATTTCCATAGCATTTTGAAAGCTTCATCCATGAGACTTTTTTGGAAGCTCAAGATAGATAACTCTCTTTGGTCTGCTTTCATGACCAATAAATACAAGAACATTAGTGATGCTTCTATTGGGGATCTCAAACTTGTAAGACAATCAGAACAGTAAAAGATGTGTGTTCAAACAATATGGGTTTTGCTAATGGTGTCTAGATTTGGAAGCCTCATATCACTGGTGATTTCAAATTTTCTTTTGCTTATGACCTGTCTATCGAGCCTTTTCCTTCATCTAGAGTTTATGATCAGATATGGGATTCTAACATTCGAAAAAACTCTCTATTCTCTCTTGGAAATTATTGAATAATTGTGTTCCTATTGATGACTGCATCCAGAAGGTGGGAATTAGTCTTTGCTCTAGATGCAAGGCTTGAAAAAATTATGTTGAGTCCATTACTCATTCATTCATTCATTCATTCAATGTCCTATCATCTCCCTTATTTGGAAGTTCTTCGCAGACCTGATGGGTATGTCCCTAGATAGAACTTCTATGTCTTCTCTTATGCATAGTTGGTGGTTGAAATCAGGTTCTAATGATTATCATAAATTTCTTTGTAAGTGCATTCCTACAGTGATTTGTTGGGAGATTTAGAAAAGTAGAAATATGTCTACTTATGAAGATGTCCAAATGGATGCCCAGAAGATCATCTCTCAATCTATTTTTTTAATATCTAATATTTATTCAGGCCTTTCCTTTAAGAATTCTTTTTTGAAGTTTGATTCGGGAATTAAAGATACCTTTCAGCTTTAGTCATTAAACAATATTTATCTATGCAAGCCCATTAAATGGTCCTTTCCTCCTTCAAATTGTCTTAAACTCAATATTGATGGTGCATCTAAGGGTAATCTCGGTCCCAGTGGATGTGGGGGAATTGTTAGAAATGATAAGGGGAATGTAATCTTGGCTTTTGCTCATTCTACACATATTGCTTCCAATTCCTATGCAGAATTATACGGTCTTAGAATGGGTATAAAGTTATGTATTGACTATCATATAGAGAAGATCCATGTGGAGCTACATTCTATGTTTATTGTGAATCTTATTAATAGGGACTGGAAACCACCCTGGAGGCTAAAAGAGTTGGTAACTGAGATCAAAGAAGACTTGAAGGCTATAAAATTTTCTTTAGCCCACTGTTACAGGGAATCTAATATGGTAGATGATTCATTGGCAAATTGTGGCATCCATTGTAAGAATTCTCAAATCTTCTCTTCTATTGTGGAGCTTCCTCCATTGGTTAGGGGGGATATTAGACTCGACAAGATGGGTTGTCATTACCTCAGATTTTATTCTAGCAATTACTAGTTATCTTCTTTATATTCTTGTAATGGGGTTGTGATAAAACCCCATTTTTATTGCTTTTAAGTTTTCTGTAGTTTGTTTGCCACTTTAGAGAGGCTGTTTCTCCCTGAATAATAATAGTAGTGGGGGCTTCTTCCCTCTTCTAAAAAAAATGTGATTTATTGATTATCCTTGCGATGGTATCTTGATTTTTCATGTGATTATGATTATTCATGATTAGATTCTACTACTTTATCTATTACGAACAAAAAGGGAGAGAATAAATTGAGGTGCAATTTTATTTATCTTTTATGGACCATACAAGATGAAGACCTTTGAGTTGAAGACTTACAGAAGATTGCATTTTCATTTCTTGATTTGTGAGGGAATTAGTTATATTAGTTTTTAGGAGTCAATTTGGCTTCAGTTTGTGTTTTGTACTGGAATATCCAAATGAGGATATTTGTAAGAGAGTTTTATAATTACTCAATTTATTTTTATATGGTTGATCCCGTTACACATACACTACACCTTCATGACTGCTTCTATATATTCGAAGACAAAGTTGAAATATTGAAGAATCATTTTTCTCAACAACATTCAGAAAAGTTATAATAGTTTGGAAAAAGCTTTTACCTTTTCAAGGGATTACCTTTTAAAATTTTCCATTTCAAAATGTTTTTAAATACTTCTTAAGAAAATTTTGAAAATTTCGACGACTCGTTCGAATGAGATTTCCTTATCGTTCGAACGAGTTAAAATATGTTGTTAGAATGACCTTTATGGTTCGAACGAAATCTGGGACAACGCCTTTTGGTCACTTCTAGAATGTCGTTCGAACGAGATTGAATACGTCATTAGAACGAAGGTTTTTACGATCAAAAGAGATGATTTTTTGTCAAGCATCGGAATGTCGTTCGAAATGTCATGGAAGCCTGATTGAATGAAAAATGGTAAGTCGTTCGGACGAGGTAATAAGTCGTTCAAACGAGTGTTGAAAATAAAGCTTTTGCCCGAAAGGGATTTTTCCAACTTCTCCGCGTGTTTGGCTACTTGATTTGCTATATTTCATATGGACTACATCACTGCATGCATATTATATTAATTGAAGATAATATTTACTAATATTTGAGCTTGTGTGTTTGTCCTGAAATACAAATCATTCCATAGAATCCCCACTTTTTCACGTAACCTCCTCTAAAATGTTCTCATCTACATAATACAAGTGTGTGCTAGACCCACCCCCCATTCCAGTCATGGCTATAAGAAACATCTTTTGCCTTAAATGGAAACATAATCGCCTACCTGATGTAGTGGATTTAAGCATAATACATATTTAACTAATCCAAGCCCCAAAACAAAATCGTATGACCTTATGTCTAAAAATTAATAAATCAGTAGAAAACCAAAATGACCAATAACCATTCCTACGTCTCCATAATCACTACATAAATCACCAGCCCTATCCACTATGGTATCCATGTGTAAAGAAAAATTGATGCTAAAGATCTATATAGCCAAAATCTTAGTGAACATAAAACTAATAAAAGAAGGAGAACCCCTCAGTGTCAAAATATGACTCGTGAACATGAGCCATAAACATAAACATAAAAATATCTCGGTGTTATCTTTATAGATACATATTTCCCCTAAGTCATCTCTTAACTAAGTGGTCCCCCTAGCCACAGGTGTAACAATTTCATTTAAAGAAATCATCAAAAAGGCGGCCTTAATATGCATGTCTCTACAGCCAGTCCTTTTAAATTTTTCCTTATCAACCTTGATCTCATTGGTCATGGATCTACTAGCCATGATGACCTTGGACCTAATTATCTACTCATCGAAACTTCTTAGTGGTTTCTACCCCTGTTCTGGTCCATTTTGCTAGTGAGGGCCTCCCTAGGCTCAGGGAAACTATCCACTGTCACTAGCCTTTTAGGCCTAGTCCATACTTATTACTATCTTTCTTAGGAACTCTATCCTTATTATAGTTTTAATGATACGAGCAATGTAGGAGGGTAACTCCCACTACTCTAGTGCTATTAGTGAAGGAATGGTTACCCAATAACATGTACCAAATTCTTCATGTAAGGTTTCTGATAATGCGATCCGTCTTCTTTACTATTGTATCGATATCTTTTGTTGTAAGAAGATAATGATAGTTGAATTCCCCCATATACTGGTCTACCACATGATCCTTCTGAAAAGGTTTTAGTATCTTTCTCCTGATGTTGCTGCAGATGGCGATGGGAAGACACTTCCCTTTAAACCATTCGCTAAGTACATACTTAAAGTCTCATGCCCAATAGGTCTTAACTCCGGACCAAAATCAAAACCATGCTTGGGACACTTCACAAATGAAATACAAACAAGAAACCCTCCTTATACACTTCGGTTTATTCGAGTCATTTGTTAAAACTAATGACACGAAACTCTCTAAGCAATTATATTTATTCAAAGTCTAAATCCTAAATGGTAAATCTCCAAAGTAGTCAAAGAACGTAATGCATAAAAACGGTGGATGCAATCAAGACCTTAGGACACCAGACCATGAAAAGTTCTTATATGAGTTGTGACACCCCATAAAATCTATAAATAGATTAATCGGTTCTAATATAAAAATCAAGGTAGTCCAAAAATAATTAATAACATTCTCAACAAAATGAGATAAATAAAAACGATATAAGTATATACAATACAAAATAGTAAAATGATGAAAAAATTAAAAATGTCTTTGAATGATATAAATTATATATGTAGCTTAATGAGAGTAAATAGCAACATATGATACCGCATATCATATGAAAAAATAAATTCATCAATATCCAATAATCAATTTAATAATTAATTAAATACTATAAAAATACGAGGTATTACATGTATAAGAAAAATTAATCAAACAAGGGAACGTGAAAGATATACAACGGAGGGAACATGAGTAGAAGTAATAATAAATGGTCGCAAATTACGTCATGAAGGAATGGGATGCAAAACAAATGAGAACAAAAGACATATCAAGCAATTTATCTTTATGGAAAAAAACTCAAGGAGATATATGCATATTTATGTAGTAAGAGAACAATTTTAGACTAATTTTAATATGGAAAAATATATGCAATATTACCATATTATATAAAATTTTGAGTTTATGCCAGGTGTTCATAATAAAGAAAATATTATCTTAAAAGGCCAATAATATCATGAGATAATTTACCAAGAACAAAATATCATATCTTATTTATGAAATTGAAGAATAAATGAACACAATTGAGAGATAAAACCCAAGCTCAAGTTCAATTAAGAGTTAAGAATCATAGAACAATGAGCTCAAAGCTTCAACTAGAGTGAAATATCCAACACTAAAACCATTTTTTAATAACACATCTTTTCTCCCTCAATAAGAGATTTTGATTAAAACTCTTTTGTCTCATGTCCTTGATGTTACTCATGTTTGGACTAAAATATCTATTAGACATCAAATTTGTTCAATATCTATGTAACATCCTTTGTTTCATGGTATTTAATTATTATTCATTATGGGATTAAATTAATAAACAATGAGAATAATTATTACATGTGGGAAATGGTAATAATAAATGCATAATTTATTTGATAACTAAATATTGCATGTTATGTGATTTTAGAACCTCGTGTTATAAAATAATTAATTGGTAACATTAATTATATAAGAATTTTTATGTGTGGTTACTCATAAAATAGTGATTTTTTTACTTTAATGCATTACTAATCTTCGATTTTATACTTAAATATAATTTTTTTTAAAGTTAGACTTTTCCCAAAATCATTAATAAGTATGTTAAGTGTAACTTCCACGTGACTTTTTTTAAATTAAAATAATATAAATTAATTACAAAATCAAATAAATATCTTTAAATAAAAAATAAATAAAAAATTAAAAACCAAAAAATAGCGTTCCAAAAAAGGGAGAAAAATCCCTCTTGTCTTCCTTTGTAAACACCCCTCTCACCCACCACTAACTAAACTAGCATCCACACACCCACCCCACCACTAACCACATAGGCAAACACCCCTCCCACCCCCACCCCAATTGAGTAAATTTGTATGTATTTTGGCTTTATTCCATTTGGACAAAACTGTTTGAGTTATAGGTTAGGATTTGAGTTTTTTTATCCTTCGAGTCTATGATGCGTATTTAATGACCGTAGCATTCAAGTAAGGCAACTTCATCATGTTGTGTTTTCGTGCCCAATTTCATCTTCAACATCCATGAGATCTCAAGAGGTATGAATGCGTATTATTGTTTGATTCCTAGATACATTGACGTGTTAGTTTTTAAAAAAAATTGTGGCCATTTTTCTTAAAAAGATTGTTTTCTTTTTTAAAGTCGTTCAAACAAGATTTATATTCTCACTCAAATGAGTTGTTGAAAGTCGTTTGAATGGCTTGTTTGGTTGGTTCAAACGAACTGAGTATTTTCATTAAAACAAACTTGTATCGAGCTTCGAACGAATCAATTTTGTCTGGGAAAAATATTTTCTCACAAAGGTCATTCGAAGGTTGTTCGAACAAGTATAAAGAAGGACACTGTAATGTATGTGTCTAAGTGTACTACTTGTTAGATGGTGAAGGTGGATCACTAGATACCAACAGGTGTTCTACAACCTCTTGATATTTAGGTGTGCAAATGAGATATCATTTCCATGGATTTCATTATTAGGTTGCCTACATCACAATGGGGCATGATTACAATTGGGTGATCTTGAACCATTTGACTAAGGTAGCTCATTTTATTTTAATTCAGACACACTTCACCTCAGAGAAGTATGCCGGGATTTTCATATATGAAATTGTGAGATTTTATGGTGTGTAACTTAACATTGTATCTAGTAGGGGTAAGACGTTTATGTCCTACTTTTAGCAGGCAATGGAAAATGATTTGTGATTGAGTACCTCATATAAACCACAAACCGACGGACATATAAAGCGGGTGAACCAGGTGTTGGATAATATGTTGCGGGCTTATATTTTGGACTTCAAAGGTAGTTGGAAGAAGTACTTACTATTAGTGAAGTTTCCTTTCAAAAATAGTCATTAATAGAAGATTAACATGACATCGTTCAAAGCATTGTTTGGGAGGCCTTGCATTTTCCCATTTATTGGATGGAGGTGGGGGAGAATAATCTTCTTGGACTCGAGTTCATTAAGTACATCTCAGAAAAAGTGGAGCTTATTAGAGATAAGATGAGGACTGATTAGAGTAGGTTGAGGAATAATAAAAATTTGGGGAGGAGGAACTTAAAGTTTGTTCTTAGGGACCAGGTGTTACTTAAGGTGTCTCCCAATAAGGGAGTGATATGATTCGAGGGCTATGGGAAGTTTGCTACTTGATATGTGAGTCCGTTCACCATTATTGATTGTATAGGACCAGTTATGTATCATTTAGCCTTGTCAGATCATCTATAACTGGTGCACAATGTATTCCATGTCTCTATGCTATGGAGATTCCTTATGGATAACTTAGCATACCATCATATTGAGCTCAGTAAGATAAATCTATAAACAAACATGAGTTATGAGTGTATATTCGACTCAAAATTTTCAAATCGATGACTACGTTTAAGATCAAGGAAGTGAAAAAGGCGACGGGAAGTTTATTCACTTTTGTTAAGTAGGCAAAGTAGTCATATAAACCACTTTAGCATTGTCTTAGATTTTATTTGAATATAGAAAAAAATGAGGTAAAATGGAGAAAGGAAAGGGTTAAGGGCATAATTGATCAATTGAGTAGAACTCACAATCATTCAAACATGTAGGTCTGGAAATAGAATGGTTGAATCACATTGTACCTACCTTGAAGGCTTCACTAGTGAAGTGATTCCCAACATTACTGGCGTGCTTGGAAAAAAAGATTGTTATATAGGGGTGACCCCTTAGTTGGTCAACTATATGGCTGAACGGAGAGACGCTCTATGGAGAGTTATAATTATTTACAGTGAATCCGCAAAACGCTACTTAGAAGGTTTAGACAAAATTGGAAATGATTATTAAAATGTCCATGACTGAAGTTTCTAGTTTTCTAAACTTGTTGTAAAGTATCGTCGTTTTCTCATTTTTCAACTTTTCATAAATTCCTGCTCCTTGCTCCCACTAAGGGAAGAGGACTCACTTCAAGAGAGAGGTTTTCAATCCAGACATCCTTTGCTTATTCTTTCCCAATCTTGGATTTCGTATTTTATTATGGGTCGTGCCTCACCGCATGAATGAAATGAGCAGGCAATTTCCGTGATCGTGGGTATACTTGGCACGATCGTGAACCTTCAAATCCAACAGCCGAGCCGCGAACCAAAATTAGGGAACACTGGTTTCCAATAAAAAATTCATTCGAATGGATTTTTAGGAAACCCTTATAGGTTGAATTCATTTTGGGACAATTTAAATTGACACTAAAACTATGTCGTTGAAAATTCTGTAAGGTTTATCCAAAGGTTTTTTTAATCACCTTGGACCAGCAAAGTATCGAAAAACTCCAGGTCAACACATTGACTACTGAAGCCATCCTAAATTGGATGACACCAAGCAGAGTATAACTTAGCAATGGCCTAGTACCTAAAGATAAATTTTAGGTCAGACATACGAAGGATCTAGCATCATTATATTACATAAATTAGGGGGTATTGGGGAAAAATGGATTCATCCATTCCCCCAAATATGTTTAGGATCTTAGGAAGCAGAGTAAATCCTAAATAAAGTCCATAAAGGAGTTTGTAGTACCAACACTGGTAGTAAAACTCTAGGATTAAAAGTCTCAAGGCATGGTTACTTCTCTCCCACCTTAGAAAAGGAGGCTAAATCTTTCCGGCAAAGATATGATAAACTTTAGAGGTTAGCCAATGTCCTAAAGAAGTCAACTAAGGCAATAGTTGCAATGATAATTCCATGTTACTTTTCATAATGGGGAGTGGACCTAGTAGGGATCCTACCTCTCAACAAAGGACAAAAAAATTATGTATAGTGTGTACAAACTACTTAATGGAGTGGGTTGGGGCAAAATCTTCGACTACAATTACATAAAGGAAAAGGATAAGCTTTATCTGGAAGAACATCATATGGTTTATCTAGTTGTACTCGTAGGCATATTTTATAGGACTAAAAGATGAACTTAAGTTCATCCACCCATTTTCACCTGTTATTCTCTAACCATCGTTTGATCCCGATAGTCAGTCTTGTTGGTAACTTTTGCCTACCGCTGCACTGCAGGAAGTCCACTGAGGCATAGTGATTTCTATTTTCATACTCCATGCATAAGTCCTTGAATATATCATTATTTAACTAGATCCTATAATCTGATATTAATGCTCCGCGATTGCCAAATTTCATGATATTTTTTTCACAATAATCGTCTAGCAGAGGCCTCTCTGATATGAGTTAATGACTCGACCTCCACCCGTTTTGAGAAGTAAACCAGGGAAGTTGTTAATTATTTCCTATTCTTAAGATCTATAGGTAGAGTACCCATAATATTTATGCCCCATTAAGTAAAAGGTCACGAACTTATGAGAGGATTGAGTTCTCCGACTGACTACTTGGTCATGGGAGAGAACTCTTGGCATTTAGTGCACTTTCAAATGAACTTAATAGTGTGCTTCTTCATGAATGACCACCAATAACCCTATGGGATCTCTCTATAAGATAGTGATATCCTACTTGTATGAGTTCCACAACTACCTTTATGCATCTTGTTGAGGATTCCTTCCAAGTAATTTTAGTGAATGCATATTTGCATTAATGAAGCAGATGCGACCTAGGTCGTCCAGATTAAGGCTGGCCTCAACTCTTTCCTTAGAGAGGATAAGACCCAGTTATTGAGAGAAAACACATATGTATTTATTTGGGGCCACTAATATACGAATAGGATGGTTCCTGAGGTCTTGGTCCACCACTTCAGCGTGGACCTAAGCCATAAGCCAGTACACCAGAATAAGAGGTTCTTTGGCCCCAAAAGAAAGGTATCTATAGCCAAAGATGTCAATAATATTTTAAAAGCCAACTTTATTCAGAAGGTGCAATACCCAAGGTGTATCTCTAATATGGTTGGTCTTTGATCTCCAGTATGAGAGTGTAACCAAACACACTTAAAATATAAGTTCTATAAGTGGACGATATGAATAACACGGTTGGTATGACAAACTTTATCTCATGCCTTACATCAGAGGACTTGTTGAGGTCTTTTAACAAGAGAACCCCTCGTTCTATGACGGAGCTACTAGAGAGATCTCAAAAATACATAAAAGAGAAAGATGCGGTCACTGCAAGGCGCTCTATAGCATCCCCTCAATAAGGGAATATAAAATATATATTCTACCGTCTTAGAGAGTCCCCTGAGGAAACTGAAGCTGAGAAAATGAAGAACAGAGGAAAGAATAATGGACCTCCGTAAGCCAAACATTTCACTACGCTCATAGCCACTATATAAGAGGTTTTCTTAGCTATGGAGACACAAAATCTCCTACCTCCACCCAAGCCATAAGAGCTTCGGAGGACAAGAGAAACAAGTCTAAGTATTTCCAATTCCAAAGAGACCATGTACATAACACCAGTGACTACTTCCGATTCAAAGAGGCTATTGAAGGAATGATCAAGAAGGGATATCTCAAGAAGTTTATGGCCAAGGATAGCCATATGGTACGAGGTATAACTTAATGATTTGTGTTATTTTAGATACTTTTTTCTATTTCATCTTGTCAAACATGTTAATCATTTTCTATTACACAAAATATCTTCACGCGAGGGTGTAAAATATGTAAAACTTGGTTTGCAATATCATTGTTGTTAAAATATCCCTCAGACCATTATGCACAATAACATAATGATTTTTTTTTTTGCAAAATATTTGAAAAAATACCATAAAATTTACCACATTTGGTTAAATATATTATTATTTGTCACAAAATTTGATCTGTTATGCAAGGGGGGTTTTGCCACAAGATTCAGATTTTCGCGGGGCTTCTTTACCCATACCACCATCAGTCAATGTCCATTTGGTTAACATTGACTATTGTGTAAATTGTCATTTTCTCAAATTAAATCAAACTAAACAAGACGCCTCTTAAGTGAACCTCGAATGATGGACATTAATAACTGATAAAATAGAAAAAAAATATTCTCAATCAAATTTGGTGAAAATGACCACCATAATAAGGAGATCATCTACAAAAATAAATCGGTATGTGGGTGAGATGATTATAAAAAAATTAAACGGTAAAAAAATCACCTATTTTTTAAATTTTCATTTCATCGACTTCCAGTTGAATTTTTTATGAAGATTTTTGTAGATGATCGCTTCATTATGGAGATCATTTCAACTAACTTTTGCTGGAAAATAATTTTTTCGCTATTATAAAAAAAATCGCTCCATTTTTAGGGTCCATTAATTGATGTCCTCTTATGAGATATTCGATCAAATAAAAATACTATTGAGAAGAAAATAAATAAAGCATTAAATATAAAAAATACACTAAATTAAAATTCTAGCTCATAATGAATGTTGATACAAAAATTTACCATCCTACATGGAGTAATTACAGGCCATCATGTGTCATCCTATGTGGAACAAGTACAAGTCCCCATAATTACCCGACCAATAAGGAAGCCCGACCAACATAGTTACCCGACCAACTGGGAAGCCCAACCAATAGCCGAAAAGTTATTATATACAGCCAACTAAGCGCCAGCAGTCTTACAACTTGTATTGTCTGTGAAGTGACATCATTCATATAATTAATTTTCATTATATATTGATGTGAATGCCTAACAAATAAAGGCATTCCATCCTTCGACATGACAACGATAAATACCCCCTTGGGATATAAATACATTACATCACCCTCATTGCAAAAGATCGAAAAATAAATCAAGGAAGTCAATACATAACAGTGGACGTAGGCTATTCCATTTAGTCGAACCATTTTAAAAAAATTTCTTGTGTCTTGTTTGTCTTACTTCATTTATCTGTGATTAATTAATTAGGCTTAGTCTAGTTTTTTGCATCAACAGATTGACTTTGTCTGTGTGAACGTATTGCTAAACGTTTTCACTCATTCATCATTCATCACCCATGGCTGAAATTCCATAATTAAGCACAAAAAATGAGGGTATCCCACCTAATCCCTCTGCCCCTCCTAACAATAATGATTTGACAGGAATTTTGGCTAGCCTGGCCAAGAGTCAAGAGGCCATGCGGGATACTATACGACAGTTGGCCCAAACTCTGCAAGCTGGAGTGCCGGCCCAATCTAATCACAGTAATGTGCCACCACCGCCAACAAGGAGTATTGGGCATAACTATTACAGAACTTCTAGGGATCCTTTATATCTACCTGGATAAAACTCTTCTATTCGGGACACTAACTTCACTGATGGACAATCGCTCAACCCAGAAAGACTGAGTGCCTTAGAAAGGCTAAGTAGGGCTTCTCCTTTCGATCATTTAGGATCCCAGGGAAATGCCCTACGGGTTGCGTCGAGAAATACTCAACGACCAAGTGATCTAAGGGAAGGTTCAGCCCAGTCCAGATTAAATACCTGACGAACTGAAAGGTTTAGTCAGAAAGAAGGTTCACAGGAAGTAAGCTTAGCAAGATCTAGAGGTCGGCATAAAAGAGTTGCCATTCATGGCGCTAGAAATGATGCTTGGAAAGGTTCCATTCAACGTTTGGAAGACAGATTAGGTGAAATGGCTAAAGCCAAGAATACCCTTCAAATAAGTTTTATTAAGGGGTCCCCTTTTGTGAAAACCATTGTGGATTTGCCTACTCCGACTAAGTTTAAAGCTCCATTTGTCACTCCCAAATATGATAGGAAGACTGTAGGGCATTCTCAGGAACAATCACTAGATCTTCTCAAATTTGGGACAACAACCTTCATCGGGGGAAAATTTCTTGCTTTCAAAAACTTGCCGAGCTATTCATTGGTAATTTTTTCTTTGGAGCGAAACCAATAAAATGAGTAGCTCATTTACTCAGGGTAAGACAGAAGGAAAGAGAAAGTACCAAGGATTACATCACTTATTTCAACAATGAGAAACTAGAAGTAATTGACTATGAATAAAAGACAACAATCACTGCTCTCATGAGTTGTTTCCTCCCTGACAAATTATATTATACTCTGGCAAAGGATCCACCAAAGATGATGACAGACTTGATGGCCAATGCAGCAAAGATTATGAACGCCGAGGAAGCTATGGCTGCTAAAAATAATTCAGATGTAAAAGCGAAAGAAAAAGCATAAGGGAAGTCAGATAAGAAGGAGAACAAGAATTATAATGAGTACAAGAGTTCGAAAGGAAAGGAAGGCCTAGATCGGCTCAGGAAATTCACTAATTACACTCATTTGACGGTGGATATAAATCATGTGTTGGAGGAAATCAAGCACAACAATGATTTGAGTTGGCCTGAAAAGTTAAGATCGCCTGCTGATAAGAGGGATGAGTCCCAGTATTGCGAGTTTCACAAAGATTATAGTTGTTGATACAAAAATTAGTCAGCTGACATGGACCAATTATATAAAGACACGCATCATCCAATATGGCACAAGTTCAAGTACCGAGTTACTCAGCGTATCGAGCTACTCAGTGTGCCGAGCTACTCAATGTACCGAGCTACTCAGCGTACTGAGCAACTTTTTGGGAATGCCAAATGACCAAATAGATTCAATGCTTATTTTATTACAGTCATTCCTTATTGTGTACAGATGTATACTCATATTCACTAAAGGCACATTATTTATTCACATTGACAGCCCAAAGGCTATAAATATATTATAATACCCTCTTAAAAAGTCAAGCGAGAATAGTCGAAACTAAGGCAAGACACCCAGTAATACAAATCAGTGGACGTAAGCTATTTCTCTAAGGCTGAACCACTTTAAAAATCACTTGTCTTATTTTTGTACTCGTATTTATCTGTGATTAATAGATTAGATCAAATCTAGTTTTCTACATCAACAGATTGGTGTCGTCTGGGGGAAACGACTATACATAGCATTTTTCACCAAAAACTCATCATCAATGGCCGAAATCCCAGAATCCAGCAATAGGAATAATCAAGGGAATCCTCCCAATCCTTCTGCACCTCCAAATGCGAACGATTTGACAGGAATCTTAACTAGTCTAGCCAGGGGTCAATAAGTTATGAAAGAAACTATAAGATAGTTAGCCCAGACCTTTCAAAATGGAGTATCTGTCCAGACAGTCCAAAGAAGTCAGAGAAGCATGCATTTGCCATCTTCGCGACACACTGATCCATGATCTGTGTTACGATCCAGGCATACTGAATTCAATCATTCCTAGAATTTAGGAGATCCATCTTATCGCCCCAGTACAACTTTCTTTATAAGAATTTTGGATTCTCAGGAAGACACCATTCTAACGCCAGAGAGAACAGATGTTATGGAAAGGTTGAGCAGAGCCTCTCCCTTCGACCGTTTGGGTCCCAGGGGGAACATAAATCCTCCTCGATTTGCATCGAGAAATTATCAATGACTAAATAATTTAAGGGAAGGCTCAACCTAATCACATCCAAACCCGAGACCTGCAGCTCGAAGAGAAAGATCCCAAGAGGAAAATTCTATGCGATATGTTGCTCGGATAAATACTAATAAGTTAGGGGATGGAAATGATGCATGGAAAGGATCTATTCAGAGGTTGGAAGATAGGTTAGGAGAGATGGTCAAGGCCAAGAACCATTTCCAAATAACCTTTATTAAAGGATCTCTATTTGTATAAGCGATAGTGGATTTTTCGACACCGAAAAAGTTCAAAGCTCCGATGATCACATCGAAGTACGATGGAAAAATAGATCATGTCCTTCACATAGAGCAATACCAGTTTGCGACAGATATTTATATGGTCCCAGATGAAATGAGGTGTAAGGCGTTCTCAGGGACCATTACCGAATCTGCTCAAATATGGTACAACAGCCTTCCTCGGGGACGGATTGCAACCTTCCACCAACTGGTAGAGCTCTTTATAGGTAATTTCTATTTTAGTACAAAGCCAGTTAAAAGTGTAGCCCATCTATTAAGTGTTAGGCAGAAAGCAGGTGAAAGTACCAGAGACTACATCACTCATTTCAATAATGAGAAACTAGAGGTCATAAACTATGAGGAGAAGACAGCCATCGTAGCTCCCATGAGTGGTCTTTTGCCAGATAAATTGTATTATACCTTGGCTAAGGATCCCCCAAAATCCATGGAAGAATCAATGGCCAAAGCAACAAAAATCATAAATGCTAAGGAGGCTATAACTGCGAAGAAAAATGCTGAGGAGAAAGTGAATAATAAAGATGAGGGTAAATCGAAGAAGAAATATCAATAGAATAATGGTGGAAGCAAGAAGTCAAAGGGTAAGGAAACATTAGATCATTTGAGGAAGTATACTAAATATACTCCCTTGAAAGTGAACACAAATCATATTTTGGAGGAAATCAAGAACAGCAAGGAATTGAATTGGCCAGAAAATCTAAAGACACCCCTGAGAGGAGGGATAAATCCAAATATTGCAAGCTCCATAAAGATCATGGTCACATAATCGAGCAGTTTATAGCTCTCCAAAATGAGATAGAGGCACTTATTAGACGAGGAAAGCTGAATAAGTTTATTTATCGTCAGAATAGCGAAAAGACCAGCAACAGAGGTCGACAGAGATCCAAATCTCCTTGCCGACCAAGAGAAGATAAGAAAAGAGATCTTGAAGATGACCCTAAACACGATCCCGATCTCCCAAAAAGACCAAGACAACCTGAGCGTGAGGCATTTTCGATTCGTTTTGGTTCATTTGATTGTAACATGATTACACGTGGAGACACAAAAGTAGGTACTCATACCACTGAAAGGAAATCTTACCTCAATGAGGCTCAAGCTTGTTCCTATATACAACGAATAAACCTGGCTAAAGAAGATCGCCCAAGGAAAGTTAACAAAGATAAGCTGGTAATTGGATTTTCTTAAAAAGATTTGAAAGGAGTCTTATATCCTCATGATGATCCTCTGGTGATCAAAATGAGAATGAAGGACATAATCATTTTGAGAGTGCTGCTGGATAATGGTAGCTCGACAGACATCATGTTTTACCCTTGTTTCGATAGTTTGAACTTAAAACTTGGTCAGTTGGAGCCGTATCACAAGCCCTTTATTGGGTTTTCTAGAGAAAAAGTTTTTCCACTTGGAACGATTAAGATAGACATGTTGATTGGTACTTGGTTAGTTAGCAGAACAGAGAAGGTGCGTTTCTTTGTGATGGGCAAGAATATCCAGTCAGCCTATAATATAATCATGAGAAGAGTAGGCCTGAAAAAGTTTGAAGCAGTTCCATCCACATTACATCAGTGTTTAAAATTCCCGACCAACTTTAGGGTTGGAGTTTTAAAGGGATATTAAAAAGTAGCTCGGGAATGCTACTACCCTTTTGTCGAGCAAGAGGGATTGTAGGATGCTAAGAAGAAAATAGCCACTTATCAAGTGGATGAATCTGATGAGTTTGAGATTGAAACCTTAGACCCAAGAGATGAAATGGAGCTCGTTAAAGGCCAAGTCATGGAGGAAACCGAAAACATTATTCTGGATGATAAGAAACCAGAAATAGCAACTCAGATTAGCGTTTCACTTCATTTTGTCTTAAAATAAGAACTGGTAACATTATTGAGGCAAAGAAAATAGGTACTTGCATGGAGTCATGAGGACATGCCGGGTATAGACCCAAATTTCTTATGCCATGATCTTAACGTCAACAAAGAGATCAAACTAGTGACGCAAAGTAGAAGAGTCTTTAGTCTGGAGAAGAACCATGCTATTCAAGAAGAGGTGGAAAATCTGCAAAGAGCTTCTTTCATTGAAGACGTAAAATATCCAGATTGGTTGGATAATGTGGTGATGGTAAAAAAGAATAATAATAAGTGGAGGATGTGCGTAAATTTCACAGATCTGAATAAAGCCTGTCCGAAAGACCATTTTCCTCTTCCCCGAATAGATCAATTGGTGGATGTAATTTCAGGACATGAGCTGCTAAGCTTCATGGATGCTTATTCTGGATATAATCAAATTAAAACGAAGCCAAAAGATCGAGAAAGTACCTCTTCCATAACCCCCCCGAGGAACATATTGTTATAATGTTATGCCTTTTGGTCTTAAAATTGCAGGTGCTACATATCAGCGGCTGGTAAATAAGGTATTTACAAAGAAAATTGGCAAAAATATGGAAGTATATATCGACGACATATTGACTAAAAGCAAGAAAGTTGTCGACCATGTAACTAATTTGAGCCAAACATTTTATTAACTGGAGAGGTACCAGATGAAGCTGAACTCGACCAAGTGCATTTTTGGCATACAGGAAGGCATGTTCCTCGGATACATTGTAAATCAAAGAGGTATTGAAGCAAACCCTGACAAGATAAAAGCTTTGCTGGAGTTTTAGTCCCCAACTACTAAGAAGGATGTACAAAGCCTTATTGGGCATGTAGCCACTCTCAATAGATTTTTCTCCCGAGTAACTGATAGATGTGTTCCATTCTTTAAGGTGCTCAAAAAAACCTTTGAGTGGAACGACGAATGCGAGAAGGCATTCTTAGAGTTGAAGAGATACTTGGGGACACCTCCTTTATTATCCAGGCCAGTAGCGGGAGAAAAACTATACTTGTACTTAGGTGTCTTAGAAAGTGAAGTTAGTTCAGCCTTAATAAGAAAAGAAGATGGAGTGCAAAAATCAGGTATTCAGGGGAGCAGAAATCAGGTATCCTAAACTGGAAAAGTTGGCATTGGCATTGATTGAAGCAAGCAGGAGAATGAAACCATATTTTAAAGCCCATACAATAGTGGTATATATTGACATGCCACTCAGACTGGCTTTACATAAGCCAAAAAAGTCTGGAAGATTAATGTATTGGGCAGTGGAGTTAGGGAAATATGACATTATCTATGAGCCAAGGTTCTTTCTCAAAGGAAAATTAGTAGCTGATTTCTTCGCTGAGTTTACTTACCCAGATATATTCGATCAATAAGAGGCCAATGTAGAGCAACTCAAGGATGCCAGAGGGTTTACTAAAAATACCCCCGATCAACCCTTAACAGCAAAATTGACAGAATGGATGACAATAGATCAACCACAATCTTCTAGTAAAGTACAAGAAATGAAAAAGAAGTATGAGGAGATGAAAGGAAAGATATTCCATCAAGGAATTTTATCAGACCAAGGGTTCGATGATAATATACCCATATGTAAATTGTATATTGATGGTTCTTCATACGGGATAGGCAACGGAGCTGGAATTATTCTCAATAGTCCAGATGGGATAGATATCTCTGTATTTCCAGCTCCAAGCCTCCAATAATGAAGCTGAGTACGAAGCTGTGATTATGGGACTAAACCTAACTAAATCATTGAATGCAGAGCAAGTACTGGTATTCAGCGATTCGTAATTAGTGGTGAATCAAATGTTAAGTCTTTATGTAACAAAAGGGGAGTTCATGTCAGGATACTTAGTAAAGGCTTTGGATATTATAGATAGCTTAGATGTTGTTCAGATGGTTAGAATTTGTCAATTGGAGAATTCAAAAGCAGATACACTTGCTCGGCTAGCTTCAGCCACTCGCACCGAGTTAAGAAGGACAATCCCCATTGAGATACTTGCTAGAAGAAGTATTGATGAAGACTTGATGATGAATTTTATCGCTTTGGATATGGGACCATGTTGGATGGATCCCATTAGGGCTTATATTGACGAAGGTATTTTACCAGCTGACCTACTTCAGCCAATAGGCTGAAGTACAAGGATACCAGATATGTTTTGAATAACGGAGTTCTGTACAGGAGAGATTTGATAGCTGGTTTGCAAAAGTGTATTCATCCAGCAGAAGTTAAAGACCTAATAGAGGAAATTCATAAAGGGTCTTGTGGGTCTCACGTAGTAGGAAGAACTCTACTACAAAGAATGCGTATGCAAGGGTACTACTGGCCAATAATACACACTGATTGTACGGTTTATGCTAAAAAATGTGACAAGTGTCAAATACTTTCTACTATACAAAGAACTCCTCAGTCGTTGCTAACACTAATAACTTCACCTTGGCCATTGGTTATGTGGAGAATAGACTTAGTTGGAACTCTGCCAACTACAAGAGGATGATTCAAATATTTGGTGGTAGCTGTTGATTACTTCACAAAGTGGGTGGAAGTTGAACCTATCATCGATATGGCCTATGAAAGGGTTAATCAATTCATTTGGAAGAATATCATTTGAAGATATGATATGCCCTATGTCTTTATCACTGATCATGGTACCCAGTTTGACAATGATGAGTTTGCAGCGTACTGTCTACAGTCTAATATTTAAAAAGTCCATTCTGATCCAGGTCATCCCCAAAGTAATAGACAAACAAAGGTGATGAACAGAACTCTATTGAATGGGTTGAAGAAGATATTAGATGATGCTAAAGGGAATTGGATCAACGAGTTACAATCAGTGTTATGGGCTTACCTAACAACTCCCTAAACAGCAACTGAAGAAACCCCTTACGTGTTAACTTTTGGGAGTGACGCTGTGATACCTACTGAACTGGGATTTTCTACTCATAAGGTGATAAATTTTAATTCTTCGATGAGTGATCTGATGAGACGCTTGGATTTGGACATGCTCAAAGAAGTTCGCGAATATACAACGATCCAAAATGCAGCCTACTAGCAAAGGACTTCTATATTCTATAACAAAAGGGTAAAGAAATATGATCTAAAAGAAGGTGATTACGTGCTCAAGAAGGTAATTCAAAATCACAATAAGTTGGAGGACAATTGGCATGGTACCTATTGCATCACGTTAGCTGTCTGACCTGGCACTTCCAGAATAGAAACTCTGGAAGGGGAAGAATTCAAAAATGCCTAGAATGCAGAGCACCTGCAAAAGTACTACCAGTGATGTAATAGTCAATGTACTCAATTCTTTCAACATTGATGAAAAGGTTGATTTGACCATTCATTTGTTTTATGTTTTTTCAGAGTACTAGTGCTACACACTACAGTCAATAGCTTGCAACATTTGAAAATGCACAACAACTAACTAAAAGTTGGTCGGCATTAACAACCACCAACTAAAAGTTGGGTCAGCATCGGCAACCGCTATCTATAATGATGGTCGACATCAATAAAGACACCAGCAACGTTGTTCATCGTACAATCGATCAAGATAAAGTCCTAAACGCTTGATTAAAACATGGGTGACAAAAGGGGCATCTAAACTAGGCAAGAAGTTGGATAAACGTCCACTGCCTGGAAACTAAGGTAACTAATTATCTTAATATCTAGACATATTAGTGAGATCCATGGTGACAATTGGGTGATAAAAAAGATCTCTAAAATTGGTCAAGAATATGGGATAAATATTCCATTGCCTAGGCATTTATGGGTGATAAAACATCACTAAAACTAGACAGGAACATGAGATAAATAGTCCATTGTCTAGGCCCCAAGAATAAAGTGATAGACCATCCTTTTATATTTATCTATATCAAAGACTGATCAAATAAGAGATCCATCATTCTTATTAGTAATTTAATAATATAAACATCATATTGTTGATCTATTATTAAAATTACAAAAGAACTCCATGTTCAAAATCAAGAATACAAAAGTTCATTTTCTTCATTAAATAACTGTTACTAATAAAATACAAAAAGATCATTCTATTATTTTCTTTCCTTCAGACTTTGATACATGATCCATTCCGGCTAGAGGGTGATTTAAAGCATAAGAAGAATTGATAAAATTCAAGTCCTGAAGCATTCTAGTGTTACTTAAACTTGGTTGGTCTAGCAAATGAGGAGGTAGAGATATCTCAAATTCTTTATGAAGACCATAACCACCAAGGTACTTAGAAATTAAATAATGAGGAATGGAGTTAACTAGAATCCAATTAACATCTAGCTGGAAAGGTGGTTTTGGCAGATCAAGTAGCCCAAGGTCACACCAATCCCACAGTTCAGTTCTTTACTCAACTTTCATTATAGTTAAAGCGTTCATCCATCCCGATTTGTATACTTCATTGTTTGATTGCTTCAATCTGGCATTAAGATGATATAAAGCTTCATTGTACCCCTCTATCCTGAACTCTCCGGGCTGCTTGTGAAACTGATAAGTTAGTCGTTCAACATGTTGGTGTAGTCTTTTCAGCACACTTTCTTTATTCTGTAACAAAAACTATGAGTGGATAATTGTTCTGTAAGAGTTTGAATCTTCTATGACATCTTTGCCAGAGCTTGATTTTTCGCCTTCAATTGAGAAGCTTGATTTTTTAAGACTTTTTGAGTTCTAGTATCTTTGAGGCTACTTCAACTTATTCTTATTCTACCCCGAGAAGTGGATGCGGGTCTAATTCTTTTCAAAGTTTCAAACTCTTCTCTTAATGAAGCATTTTCAGTCTCCAAAAAGGAAATACCATCATCATTAACCTGGAATATAGCTCTAGAAGAAGAAGAAGATTTTAACTATCTCAATTCTTCTCTCAAAATGTTATTTTCTTCCTCCAGCAGTTTGGCGATGTTTCTGTTCTCTTCAATTTTGAATTTTAGAACGCTTTCACTTTTATTATAGGCAGAAACAAATTTATCATAGCCCCGATCATCACTTAATTGTTGGTATTTCTTCTCATAACTTTCATGAAGAAGGGCATAAGCTTCTTTGTGCTGAGCTTGGAGCTCTTCAATCATTTCATAATAGGCCGCGTTATTCGTCACAACTCGATTAAGAAGAAACTTCAAGTATTGATAAGCCTCTTTTGCTTATTTTGAGGCATCATCATCTAATATTGAAATTATTTCTTCCTCGGATAAATTCATGTGCCAACTTTGAATAAGTCAGTACACCTTCTCAGCAGCTCAAAATCATGAGAAGATAAAAATTCCATCCTAGTAACAAACTAGCAAATAAAAGTAAAGACAAATTAACAACATAAATAATGAATAGCAGAAGAGGAACTCCATATAAGCAAAGAGTTAATTTTATTGATCAAAATGAAGTAAAGTACACTCAAAGATATAAAACAAAGGATAAACTACAGAATAACTTTACACCTTCTCTTTATCCCCCACCACATTCTCAGCTAATTTTGAAGAAGGAGTCGATCGTTGAAGTTGCTCGGAAGGCAGCGAACGTTGTTCGAAGGAAGTCGTTATCTGCTGGGCTTACTCGGAAGATAAAGGATGGCAGCAACAAGTGTTTGCTCCACCACCATCAAAGAAGATTCATCAGATCCAGCTTTCATCTTCCTCTCCAATGGTAAGAGGAGGGCTATGGACATGTTTATGAAATAATTCAGAGTCTTTAGCAATGTTCAACTCTTTTAGCACTGCAACCCATCCATCCCTGAAGAATTTCAAACTTGCATACTCAATTTGAGTAAAGGAAGCAGTTAGAGCCTTATTCCACCCTTTGTCCCAGCCAGAGCTAAAGGAATTTTACAATAGACTTCCTCTTCGTCCTCTCCGGGGAAGCCTTCTCCCTAAGTAGATCTTCAACAGATTTTACCTTTTGTTTAAAATCTTTCTTACGACGTTCAGCCTCTTCAAGCTTGCTCTCAGCTTCTTACTTGCTGGTAATAGCGACTGCAATTTCACCTCTCCCTTCTTTGTAGCATCCAGAGCTTTTTACTGAGCTATTTCAGCATCCTTGATTCGATTCTCCCATAAAGTTCTATCATCTTCATATTTTTGTCGAGACTCCTCCAAAGATTTTGATAACCCAACAAGGGCCTTTTTTACTTCATTGGAAGAGGAAGCATCTTTGATAGCTTCATCCTTTTCGAAGATATTATTGAAATATACCAAAAATTGCAAGATAAAGAGAAACTCAAGTTAGTATATGAAAATTGAAAGTAGAACTGAAATATCGAGGGAAAATAACACTTACCGATGCAAGGTGTTAGGCTGCCAAGTCAGAGGCTTTTCCCCGAGGAGTAGAGGTTTCAGCAGCTTTGTGATCCGGGAGAGTTTTAGACCAGATCAATTTCCTGGCCAAACCAGGAGTAATGAATGCTGGAGTACCCGCACTCAAAGAAGGTAATTCAACCCCGGGAGGTTAAAGCAACATCAATGGCCTTTTCAGCAAGACCCCTTCTTAGTCTTCTCAAAGGTGAAGCCTCTTCAATCAAAGGTGCTACCTCTTTTTGAGCAGCATGGGGCTTCTTGGTAACCTCCTTAACAGATGTAGTTTCCCCCTCAGATGGAGTAACCTCCTTTTTCTTAATCCATTCAGTTGGGACATCTTCTTTGTTATTTTTTACCCCATCAGCACCAGGGACAATCTTAGCAAAGAGATGAGTAATTTTCCTTTTCTTCGTCATCAGATCAGTTATGGCAGTATTCAAATCAGAGGAAGATTCTTCAATAACTGAAGAAGATGTTAGAACTTTCTCAAGATCAATCACTAAAGAAGGAGGAGCAGTAGGCCGAACAATAAAGGAAGAAGTGGTGTTCCTGTATTTCAACAAATAGGAAGCAGATCTCACGTGCTCCCCAACAATCGATTGATGAAGACCCCAGATAAACTTCAACTCTTTTATATTAATATCACTCTCTTTTGGGGGTTTTCTTTTACTGTCAACTGTAAATTAAAATTGAAGAAAGCAAAAGTCAGTGAAACATTTTATCAAACAAAAATAGAGCTAGTTTAAAAATAAAGAACAACCTATCCCATTGCCATAACGTGGATATCTGGGACCTTGGTACACATCATTTCCATTTAATGGGAGGTGTTGATAATTTTTCATCATAACCCCATGATCAAAATAATCCCTATTAGAATTAGGGAGATTGACCACCAAGGCTCTGTTAACATACCTAGTTTTTAAATAAAAAAATGGTGTCACTGGTGACCCATTTATAACAAAACATAATTTTAGGAATCCCTAGATGAGTTCCATGTATTTGATTTAGCCTATATATGCCATTAGCTACCCTCCATGTATTTGGAACTACTCTTGCAGGTACAATATCGAAATATTGGCAAAATTCCAAACACAAGGTATTAGGCGAGAAAGAAAAACCACCTTTCGCTACAAAAATAGAGGGAAACCAGTGTCCCTCAGCTAAAGAAAATAAATCACCATGACAAGAAGGTTCTTCCAAATCAACGCATGAAGGAATCACAAAATCAGTTCTAAACTTATCTAATGACTCGATAAGGTAAACCATGATGACTAAAGCAAAGAAAGAAGAAAGAATGAAGAAATTCTTACAGAAGGTTAAGGAATCAGTTAAGGCAGATGACAGAAAGAATGTTCGTAAGGAGAAAAATGAGAAAATAAGGACTTTGGAAACAAAGATGGAAAAAGGTAGAAGACAATCAGATTTTATCGTCTTTATATATGCTGCCTCGAAAAATGAGAAAAGTAATGATCAAAAGTGATGACGGTTGCATTCTCGATGGCTAATCAGGGGAAAAATATTTACAAATTTTCCATATCACGTTCAAAACTATTACGCAAAGTGGAAATGTTTTACAAGTATTGAAGATCTGTAATTAACCAAGACATGGGAAATGTGCTCGAATAACTTTTTGGGTGAAATATTCCACACTCTCACATCCACCTCCAACTGTGAAATATAAGGGGCCTCTGTTGACATAAAACTTAGTCAGTTGATATGGACAAATTATATGAAGACACGCATCATCCAACATGGCACAAGTTCAAGTATCGAGCTAGTCAGCGTGTCGAGATACTCAATATACCGAGCTACTCAGCGTAGCCAAATGACCAAACAGATTCAATGCTTATTATTTTATAGTCATTCCTTACTATGTACAAATGTATATGCCTATTCGATAAAGACACGCTATCTATTCACATTGACAAAGCAAAGGCTATAAATACATTGTAATACCCTCTTAGCAGGGCAAGAAAGAATAGTCGAAACCAAGGCAAGACACCCAATAATACAAATGAGTGGACGTAGGCCATTTCCCTAAGGCTGAACCACTTTAAAAATCTCTTGTCTTATTTCTTTACTAAAATTTATCTGTGATTAATATATTAGATCAAATCTCGTTTTTTACATCAATAGTCATACTACCAACCGATGCATTGCCATCCGAATGAGATACAAGAACTCATCCGAAGAGGAAATATGGACAGATTTATAGATCGGTAGAATGGTGGAAGAAATATAGGAAGAGGTCGGCGGAGATCTAAATCGCTAGTTAAGCCCAGAGAAGATAAGAAGAGGAACCACGATGATGATCCAGAAGATGATCCCGATATCCACAAGAAACCTAGACAATCGGAATGTGAGGTATTCACACTCAGTTTTGGATATTTTAATTGTTACATAATTATAGGTGGATAAGCTGGAGGAGGAGATCACACAGCTGAAAGGAAGGATTACCTCAATGAGGCTCAAGCTTGTTCCTATATCCAGCGTATCAACCTTGTCGAGGAGGACCGACCAAGAAAAGTTATGAAAGATAAGCTCATAATTGGCTTTTCCAAAAATGATTTATTAGGAGTTTTATATCCTTATGATGATCCTTTAGTGATCAGAGTCAGGATGAAAGAAATATTGGTAGCAAGAACATTGGTGGACAATGGCAGTTTGACAGACATGATTTTATATCCCTGTTTTAATAGTTTGGGTTTAAAGCCCAGTCAACTGGAGCTATATCACAGGACACTCATTGGATTCTCATGTGAAAAGGTGTTTCCATTTGGAACTATTAAGCTGGATATGTTGATCGGAACTTGGCCGACTAGCAGGACAGAGAAGGTAAGATTCTTTGTAATGGAAAAAAATGTTCATTCTGCTTATAATATGATCATGGGGAGAGTTAGTCTGAAAAATTTTGAAGTTGTACCCTTAACTGTTCATCAATGCTTGAAATTCTCGACCAACTTTGGAGTAGGAGTAGTGAAAAGAGACCAAAAAGTACCCCGGGAGTTCTACCATTCCTCTATCGAGGAAGAAGACATGTTGGAGGCCAAACGAAAAACAACTACTTATCAAGTGGATACAACTGAGCTGAACAGCAAGTTTGAGGTTGAAACCTTAGATCCACGAGATGAATCTGAACTTGTAAAAGTTCAACTGATAGAAGTAGTAAAAAACATTGTTCTGGATGATGATAAGCCAGAACGAACAACTCAAATAGGAGCATTATTGGAACATGTTCTTAAGAAGGAGTTGACAACTTACTTGAGGCAAATAAAACAAGTGTTCACTTGGAGTTATGAAGATATGATAGGAATATATCCAAACTTTTTGTGTCATGAAGTTATTGTCAATAGGGAGGTCAAAAATGTGAAGCAGTGAATAAGAGTTTTCATCCCGGAGAAGAACTAGGCTATACAGGAAGAAGTGGAAAAGCTTAAAAAAGCTTCACTTATTAAAGATGTGAAATACTCTAATTGGATGGATAGTGTAGTTATGATCAAGAAGAAAAACAACACGTGGAGGATGTGTGTGGATTTTACTAATTTGAATAAAGTGTTCCCAAAGGATCACTTTCCTTTATCGCGAATTGATCAACTGGTAGATGCTACTTCAGGGCACGAATTGCTAAGTTTCATGAATGCATAATCTGGTTATAACCAGATCAAAATGAAGCCAGAAGATAAAGAAAGTACTTCCTTTATCACTCCCCGAGGAACTTATTACTATAATGTTATGCCATTCTCTTTGAAAAATACAGGTGCTACTTATCAGAGACTGGTGAACAAAGTATTTGAGGAGTAAATAGGTAAGAATATGGAGGTGTATGTTGATGATATTCTCACCAAAAGAAAAAAAGATATTGATCATATTACCGACCTCAGACAGATGGTTGATCAATTGGAAAAGCACCAAATGAAGCTAAACCCCACCAAATATGTCTTTGGAGTGCAGGAGGGAATGTTCCTTGGGCATATAGTAAATTGAAGGGGAATTGAAGCCAGTCCAGATAAGATTAAGGCTCTGATTGAAATTAAGTCCCCGACCTATAAAAAAGATATTCAAAGGCTAACTAGAAGCGTAGAAGCACTCGACAGGTTTGTGTCAAGAGCAATAAACAAATGCTTTCCATTCTTCAAGGTACTCAGAAAACCTTTGAATGGAACGATGGATGTGAAAAGGCATTCCTGGAGTTGAGGCAGTACCTGGGAACACCACCATTACTTTCTCAACCTATGTTGGGAGAAAAGTTATTTCTGTATCTGGCAGTATCTGAGTCTGCAGTTAGCGCCGCTTTGATCAGGGAGGAAAATGGAGTTCAAAAGACTGTTTATTACACTAGCAAAGTGTAACAACCCGCGTAATTTTGGGCTATTTTAATTAATTTATGGAAAATGGAGGAAAATAAAGTTTTTGGTAAAATTATTTTTTATTGCTCAAATATGTTGGTTATTATTTTTAAAGGCGAGAATTTCAAACGGTTTCGAAAACGGAGTTAAAACGGATTTTAAAATGATTTTTAAATGTTTTTAACTCTTGGAGTTGTTTTGACTTCCAACTCTTCATTTCTTAGCCTTATTTAAAGGAGTCTTTTGGATTCCACCTCTTCATTTCTTTGCATTATAAAAGGAAGTCGTGGGCAAGCCTTTTAACATACTTTTGGCACAAATTTTGGCAGAAAATATATTTTATATTCCTCTTCTTTTTATATACACATTGGCCCTTGAGATTTGTGAGTTTCAACCTTAGATTAGAGGTGTTCTTGGGGCTACTTTGTTAGAGGTTCTTGGAGGAGATTTTGTAGATCTTTTGTGTTGATCTTGAGGATGTGATCGTTGGTTTCTCATCATGGTTTGAGGTATGGGGTTTTACACAATATGCTCCTTAAATCTCGCGAGTGTCATTCTCTTTGAATTCTTGTTAATTGAACTCATATTCGAATTGATAAATTCATTGAAATCTGGAAAATAATTGTTGAAATTATTTTGATTCATGTGGTATCATTGTATTATTGATGAGCACGTTGTCATTAGATTTTAATATATCACGGATGTTGGGCACCCGCCAAAATTTCTGTTTCTCGGGCTATGGCTTGATAAAGCATATACGGATGTGGTGAGGCCTGGTGACCCAGTTAAAGTGTTGTTGAGAAATTATAATGATGAAATGCTATTGAGATTTGCATTTTGATTTGAATATTAGTACTCGTGTTGTTACGTTTTATTCGTTGCTAATCCATATTTGTTGAGCATCTTTCTTGTCGTATTGTGTACTTCCCCATATTTTCTTTTAGTTGGCAGGTTAGCGTGGATTTGAGCGCTATGGATTATTGGAGAATTATTTTAGCTTGGATATTTTGGGAAGAATATTTTTGAAAGATTTGTATTATTTTGATGTATAGAGCTTTGGATATTTGGATATTTGTATTTTATTTTGGAGTTAGTTGTAATTTTAATTCGAGGGACTTGTTGTAATTGAAGAGATTGAGATTTGTAGTTTCTCTTTTGTTGTTGTGGGACTTAGATGCTCTATACCTTGTCACTTTTCACTTGTGGATTTGGATTTATTTTATCGCATTAGCGCTCCGTTCGCTCTCCCCGGGTGAGCGGGGTGTTACAAATGGTATCAGAGCTTAGGTATATGGCAACCCTCGAGGCTTGGGTTTTGGGTTCGTTGCGTGGTTAGCAATTTTTGGAGATAGCAAATTTTAGGTGATATTCGTGATAAATTTTGAGATTAGAGGTGAGGAATTTATTTTTGGGAGACATGATTTATTTTTGGAGTTAGTGTAGTGGCATGATTTTGAGAGTTAGGCATTCGGCAAAATTTCGAGGGCGAAATTCCATTGTTAGTGGGGAAGTGTAACAACCCGCGTAATTTTGGGCTATTTTAATTAATTTATGGAAAATGGAGGAAAATAAAGTTTTTGGTAAAATTATTTTTTATTGCTCAAATATGTTGGTTATTATTTTTAAAGGCGAGAATTTCAAACGGTTTCGAAAACGGAGTTAAAACGGATTTTAAAATGATTTTAAAATGTTTTTAACTCTTGGAGTTGTTTTGACTTCCAACTCTTCATTTCTTCGCCTTATTTAAAGGAGTCTTTTGGATTCCACCTCTTCATTTCTTTGCATTATAAAAGTAAGTCTTGGGAAAGCCTTTTAACATACTTTTGGAACAAATTTTGGCAGCAATTATATTTTATATTCCTCTTCTTTTTATATACACATTGGCTCTTGACATTTGTGAGTTCCAACCTTAGATTAGAGGTGATCTTTGGGCTACTTTGTTAGAGGTTCTTGGAGGAGATTTTGTAGATATTTTGTGTTGATCTTGAGGATGTGATCGTTGGTTTCTCATCATGGTTTGAGGTATGGGGTTTTACACAATATGCTCCTTAAATCTCGCGAGTGTCATTCTCTTTGAATTCTTGTTAATTGAACTCATATTTGAATTGATAAATTCATTAAAATCTGGAAAATAATTGTTGAAATTATTTTGATTCATGTGGTATCATTATATTGTTGATGAGCACGTTGTCATGAGATTTTAATATGGCACGGATGTTGGGCACCCGCCAAAATTCCTGTTTCCCAGGCTATGGCTTGATAAAGCATATACGGATGTGGTGAGGCCTGGTCACCCGGTTAAAGTGTTGTTGAGAAATTATAATGACGAAATGCTATTGAGATTTGCATTTTGATTTGAATATTCGTACTCCTGTTGTTACGTTTTATTCGTTGCTAATCCATATTTGTTGAGCATCTTTCTTGTCGTATTGTGTACTTCCCCATATTTTCTTTTAGTTGGCAGGTTAGTGTGGATTTGAGCGCTATGGATTATTGGAGAATTATTTTAGCTTGGATATTTTGGGAAGAATATTTTTGGAAGATTTGTATTATTTTGATGTATAGAGCTTTGGATATTTGTATTTTATTTTGGAGTTAGTTGTAATTTTAATTCGAGAGACTTGTTGTAATTGAAGAGATTGAGATTTGTAGTTTCTCTTTTGTTATTGTGGGACTTAGATGCTCTATACCTTGTCACTTTTCACTTGTGGATTTGGATTTATTTTATCGCATTAGCGCTCCGTTCGCTCTCCCCGGTCGGGCGGGGTGTTACACAAAGCTTTCCGAGGAGTAGAAGTGCGATATCCCATAGTGAAAAAATTAGCACTAGATTTAATTGAAGCTATTAGACGAATGAACCCATACTTTTAAGCCCACATTATAGTAATCTACATTAATAAGACATTAAGGCGGGCATTGCACAAGCCCGAGAAATTTGAAAGACTGATGTATTGGGTTATGGAGTTGGGGGAGTATGGCCTTGCGTATGAACCAAGGACTCCTATAAAAGGCCAGGTTATGGATGATTTTATTACAGAATTCACTTATTCAGATGTCCCCGAGAAGTAAGGAACTCTATCCGAGCAATATAGAGGAGTTAGTGGACTAACTGGAGATACGCCCGACCAACTCCAAGCAAGGGAAACTATAGAAAAAGACCAACCTGGATCGTTTAGTGAAGTACAGGAGATGAAGAAGAAATATGTGGAAGCGAAAGATAAAATCTTCCATCAAGGGGTCTCACAAACCAAGCATTTAACAGCAATATCCCCATACGGAGTTTGTACGTTGACGGGTCATCTTGTGCAACCGGATATGGCACTAGAACCATTCTTATACTCCAGATGAGCTATACATAGAGTATGCTCTATGTTTCCAATTTAAGCCTCCAATAATGAAGCAGAGTATAAAGTTGTAATTATTGGTCTAAATCTGGCTAAATCATTGAACGCCGAGCAAGTGTAGTGTACAGTGATTCGCAGATAGTTATAAATCAAGTATTGAGTTTATATATAGAGAAAGGACAACTGATGACCAGATATTTGGTTAAAACATTATAAGTAATTTCCACCTTGCTAGTTGTTCATATGGTTAGGATTACAAGACTGGAGGATTCCCAAGAAGATGCACTTGCTAGGCAAGCTTCAACAACCCAAACGGACGTACAAAGAACTATTCCTATTGGGCTACTTGCTAATAGGAGCCTTAATGAAGATCTGATGGTTAACTTTATTGCAGTTGGCATGGGGGCATCGTGGATGGACCCCATAAGAGCATACATTGAAGATGGTATTCTTCTAGCTGATCTACTTGAAGATAAAAGGCTAAAAATACAAAGTTGCAAGATACGTGCTAAATGGTGGTGTGTTATACAGAAGGGGACTAACTGCCGGTCTAAAACCGTGTGTGCATCCAGTCGAGGTAAAGGGTTTAATTGAATAAGTCTATGAAGGATCTTGTGGGGCCCACATAGCAGGAATAACGTTTTTATAAAGAATACATATGCAGGGGTACTACTGGCCAACCATGTGAATAGATTGTGTGCAGATTTTGCGAAGAAATGTAACAAGTGTCTGAGGTTTTCCAGTATACGCAAAGCTCCGCAATCCCTCTTAACACCAATCACTTCACCCTAGCCTTTTTCCATGTGGGGAATTGACTTGGTCGGGCCCCTGTCGACCACCCAAGGAAGGTTCAAGTATCTGGTTGTAGCAGTTGATTATTTTGTAAAGTGGGTGGAGGCTAAACCATTAATTGATATGTCTTATGAGAAGGTTTATCAATTCATCTGGAAAAGTATTATATGCAGGTATGGCTTACCTTATGCCTTTATAACTGATCATGGTACATAGTTTGACAAAAAAGAATTCGATGCTTACTGCATCCAATCCAACGTCCAAAAAATCCACTTAGCACCTGGCCATCCTCAAAGCAATGGCCAAATATAGGTAACTAATGGAACTTTGTTGAATGGGTTGAAGAAAAGGTTAGAAGATGTGAAAGGAAACTGGATTAATGAACTGCATTCGGTCATGTGGGCTTACCGAACAACTTCCAGAATAGCTACTGGAGAAACTCCCTATCTATTGGCATTTGGTACTAAAGCCCTAATCCCTGTTGAGCTAGGTTTACCAATGCATAGAGTTCTTAAATTCAATACCCCAATTAGTGATTTAATGAGAAGGTTGGATTTAGATATGCTGGAAGAAGTCCGTGAAGATACAGCTTTAAGGAATGCCGCCTGTCAAAAGAGGACTGCACGTTTCTATAATTAGAGAGTCATGCCGAGCAACATAAAGGAGGGAGATTATGTTTTGAAAAAGGTTATCCAAAAGAAAAATAAAATGGAAGCCAATTGGCATGGGCCTTATCCTGATACTGCGATTATCCGACAAGGCACATGTAGGATTTAGACTTTTGAAGGGGTAGATTTCAAGAACCCAAGGAATGCAGAACACTTGAAGAAGTACTATCAGTAAACATAGTTGTGTTGTACTCAGTTCATTTCCATATTAATAAGAATACGACTTTCTGGAAAAATTTTATTTTGCTATTTTCTTTTTCGGAGTAGTAGTGCTATGCACCTATAACATTATGATAGTAATTATGAAGACACCAACAAAGTTGGTTTGCATCAACAAATACCACTAACGAAGTTGATTAGTAATTTTATGAAGACTCGGTATCCACAAAAGCCATCAATAGATACCACCAACCAACTTGGTTAGTAATTTTATGAAGACACCAACAAAGTTGGCCTGCACAATAAATACCACCAACAAAGTTGGTCGGTATCCACAAAAGCCACCAACAAAGTTGGTTTGCCTCAACTAATACCACAAACAAAGTTGGTCCGTAATTTTATGAAGACACCAACAAAGTTGGTCTCCATCAACAAATACCACCAATAAAGTTAGTCGGTATCCACAAAAGCCACCAACAAGTTGGTCGACATCAACAATACCACCAACAAAGTTGGTCAGTGTTGATGCAAAAAACTAGACGAACACTAATTAATTGATCACATATAAATTAAATAAAACAAATAAGACACAAGAAAACTTTTTAAAGTGGATCGGCTCAATGGAATAGCCTATGCCCATTATTATGTATTGACTGCCCTGAGTTGTTTTTTGATCCCCTATAATGAGGGTGAAACAATGTATTTATAGCCTAATGGGGGTCTTGATCTTTGTCATGTGAAAGGATGGAATGCCTTTATTTGTTAGGCATTCACATCGATACATAATGAAAATTAATTATATGAACGTTGTCATTTCACATGAAATATAAGCTGTAAGACTGTTGGTGCTTGGTTGGCTCTACATAATGGCTTTTTAACTTTTGGTCGGGTAACCATGTTGGTCGGGCTTCCTTATTAGTGGGCTTATGCCACATAAGATGACACATGCTGGATTATAATTGGTCCATATAGGATGGTAAATTTTTGTATCAATAGAAGCCCCCAATGTTTCATACTTAAAGTTTATGCAAAAGTGCGGAATATTATTGGTTGGCAGTAGCTTGGGCTATTTGGTTGGCTGCAGAGCTTCCAAACTTGTGAAATTTATTCACTTGACAGTATTTGAGCGCGAATGGCAATCTTGTAAATATTTCAAATTTTAGCGAATACTTTTGGGGTATCTTTATCTTTTCATCTGTCAGCCATTGTAAATCCAATCGTCGTTTTCTTTAACCATTACTTGGCCGAGTTTCCAATGCGTCTTATAAAAAGGGCGGTAAAAACTTTGATCATTATTTACCTCTTACTTTTAATTCTGCTGTTGTGTTCTTTACTTTCGTACGATCATTTTCTTTTTTTCTTCTGTTCTTGCTGAATCCTTAAATCTTTGTAAGAATCTTTCTTCTTTTCTTCTTTATTTTTTTCATCATAGTTTACACTATCGAGTCACTTGATAATTTTAGAACTGATTTTAACATTCCATCTTGGGTTGTATTAGAACATCCCACTTTTTCTTCTGATTTTTTCTCTCTTACTGAGGGTCATTGGTTCCCTTCTATCTTTGTTACTGAATGTGGCTTCACGTTTCCTCCCAATCCCTTATGTTTAGAGTTTTGTCAATATTTTGACATTGTACCTGCAAGAGTGGCTCCTAACACATGGAGAGTTATTAATGGAGTTTATATGTTTGATAAAATTCATGGGACCCATCTAGGGATTTTAGAAATCATGTTTTGTTATAAGTGGGTAACTAGTGATACCACGTTTTATTTGAAAACTAGGACTGTTAGTAAAGCTTTGGTAGTTAATCTCCCCGATTCTAATAGGGACTATTTTCATCATGGGGCAGTTGTAAAAAATTGGCAACACCCTCTTTAGTTAGAAGTGTTAAATACCAAGGACCTAGATGTCCTCTATTTGGCAATGGAATAAGTTGTTTTATATTTTAATAAATCTGCCTTATCTATGTCTGATAAAATGTCATACTGACTATTTTTTGGTAAATTGTTTTGTAGTTGAGAAAAAATGAAAGTGCCCAAAGAGAGCGAAGTAAATTTGAAAGAGTTGAAGTTTACCTGGGGACTTCACAAAGTAGTTGCTGAAGAGCAAGTGAGGTCTGCCTCTTATCTGCTCCACTACAGGAACACTATTTCCTCTTTTATTGCCAGACCTATTGCCTCACCTACTCTGGTGGTTGGTCTTCACACAGAGTCTTCTGTTGATTCTAATACCCCTTTATGTAAAGTTATGAAGAAGGGCAAGTTCCCCGATCTCTATAGTGGTGTTGCACTTGGCTCCCAATCATCCGTTGAAGGGGTTAAGAATAAAACTGGGGATGTTATGAAGCCCTATCCCCAAAAGGTCCAACCCCCAAGGCTCCAGTCCCTAAAGATCCATCCCCCAAAGAACTGGCTCCTAAGGATGTAGCTCCCAAAGAGGTTGAAGTTCCTCTAAAGAGACTTAGGAGAGGGATTGCAAGAGAAGCAAGTCGATCAAGTGACCGACCAACTATCCTTGGTCGATTGGGCCTCATCTAATGTTATTCATCTAACAGTCATCACTCTTAGTTTGGCTAGGAGGTTGATCAAATTTAGTACGCTTAGAGACCACAAGGGGGTGGATATTAAGCTCCCCAGAATGAAAGTCTTTGAATTGTCTTCTCAAAACCTTACATCAATAAGTAATTTTTATTGTCTTAGTTTAGTTGTCATTTAGATTATTCATGTGCTTACTTTGGTCTTTATTTTTGTAGTTCTTGGTCCACTTCAATAATATGCTGGAAAAGGATGATGCAATCAAGGCTTCTTCTTCTTTAAATGAGGTGGAGGAAGTTTTGTACGATTTGAAGAAGTCTTTGCTTGAATCTCAACAGGCTTTGGAAACTAAGAGGAGTACTTGGGCTGAAAAGCTGAAGATAGCTGAAACAACCCTTCAAACCTCTGATATAAATGCCTGTGAAGCTGAACACAGTGAAAAGGCTACTGAAGAGATTGTGTCCTCATCTAGAGCCAAGAGAAAGTATGTTGTGAATGTTTCCTTCAATGTTGGTTGGGACAAGGGCTGGAACAAGGTCGTTTCTACTGCTTCTGCTCAGATTGAGTATATGAAGCAAAAATGTTTCAGAGATGATTGGGTTACTGCCTTTCGGGAGATGAACACAAATGGATACTCTGAACTTTTTAGAGGTATATTCATGGTCCTCCTCTAGTTATAGAGGATGAGGTTGAAGATGAAGCTGTTTCTGATGAATCTTCAGTTGTGGTTGAATCTGCTGCCAAACAATTTGAAGTCCCTAAGTCTCCTGTTCCTCCATCTGATCCAACCGAACAACTCCAACATGTAGCCCCTTGTTCTGAGCAGAGCAAGAAGGTTGAGAGTGATAGGGAGAAGGTGTCATGTTGTTCGACATTTTTCTCTTTCACTATTGTTGTTCTTTTTTCCTTTGTTTTGATTGTATTTGAACTCTTCATTTATCAATAAAAATACTTTTTGCTCCTTTTACTTATCCTCTGTTGACTGCTGTAAGGACACAAATTTTCAATTGAGTCCTTTATAGTTTTGGCTCAATTCCGGATAAAAATGTTTGAGTCATAGGATAGAGTTAATTGATCATCCTTCAAGCCTATGATGTGTTTGTTGAAGACATAGCGGCCAAGAGTATAAAGCTTCATCAAATTATCGAGTTTAATGTGCCTCGTTTCTACGTCATCAACATGGTTCCATTGCTCCTAAGGTATGAATGCATTTTAATTTATATCTAGGAGCTTGGAACATTTTATATTGGGTGAACATTTATTTAAGACTGTTATTTAATTTCAGAAAGATTTTATTAAAACTTTAAATTAAAGTATATAAAGTTTCTGGGCTAAAAAATAATATTTTTCAAAATTTCTGGAAGTTCGTTCGAAGTGTCGTTCGAACGAGTTTGCCAACGAGTTCCCCAAAAGGCCACTGGAATGTCGTTTGAAGTGTCGTTCGAATGAACATGTTGTTCGAACGAGCTTCCAACGAGATTTCTAACGAGTTCACACTGGAGCTTTGTTAGAAGTATCGTTCGAATGAGATTTCGTTCGAACGAAAATGTCGTTCGAACGTGATTTGGCGAGAACATGTATTTGGCAGTTTTGAGCAGTTTTTCCCATGTTTCCCACTTCCTTACCCCACTAACTTTTGACAGAACTTAATAGTGCGGGAACCAACCTTTTGGGTGAACTTTTTCATTATCCTCTATCTCCTAGAGAAAGTTTTGAGAGAAAATTCTTCCAAGAAAAAGTTCATGTTTTGAGTGTTCATGTTTCAAAAGAAAAATCATTTAACACTCTAGTTTTCACCCAAAGTTTAGTTTATTCCAAGTTCCATATATATATATCATTGCTTGGAATTTGGCACCGGTTTTTCATCTCTATCATTTGAAGAGACGTTTGGGTTTGCTTCTAAATCCCACAAAGAAGAAGAGGTTTGCGTTGATTTACCCACTTGGGGAAAGGCTCCTAGTTTGGGTGACGGTGACCATATAAAGTCCGATCGGTGGATTTCGAGACCGCGGTGGAGCTCTGTGCTTATTCGCTAAGCAGAGGTATTTGCAAGAAGACGCGTCGGGGCTTGAAGGAGTCGAGTCGAGTTTTGTAAGTCATCTTGCTTGTAATTGTAATTCCGTACTTAGTGGATTTGAGGCTAGGGCCATCCGAGGTTTTTTCTCGTTATGGGTTTTTCCTCGTACATCGTGGTGTAGTGATCCATTGCTTAATTTTATCTTGTTATATTACCTAGAACGCATGCTTAGATAAAAAGATAAAATTTGTTTAATCACTACTAATGTTTAATTTGGTGCTAAATTAAATATTGGGTAATGTTAATTAATTCAAGTCATGAATTTAATTTGTGAAAATTGGTTTGGCCTAAATTTACTAAAATGAACTAATTATTTTGTTAGGCAAATTTCTAGGACTTGGGTTAATTAAATCGGTTTCAGTGAAATTCAAATTGTATTAGAGCATTGATTGAGAAAAAATCTTATTTGTAAAATTGGTATCAGAGCCGGGGCGCTAATTTATCGCGTCAAAGATCCCTTTTTTTTTTGCTTCTATATTTTTTTGTGCTCCTTGTATTTTAGGTGGTTCAATATTTTACTCACTCTCTTTTTTTGTATCTCTCGATGGGACGTCTTAATGATAATTTATCCATTTCTAATGATCATGAAATTTTTGCTTTTCAAGAGGAATTTAATTGTCTTAAAAAGTGTAATAAAAATTTAAGAGAATTAAATTTGAGATTTTAAAAAAGAATCAAATTTCTTGAAAATGAAAATTCTTGTTTTAAAACTAAAGTTGAGTTTTTGCAAATCTCCCTATCTCAAAAAGATATTTTTCGAGAAAAGCTCATGGACATAAATCACAATTTTAATATTTTAGAAAAGTCCATGAAAGAGAGTGATTGTCGAGAAAAGACTCTTAAGGACAAGTTTGCTTACATTGAAGGGGAGCGTGATAACCTTCTAGGTGTAATTGAAAATTTAAAGAAGGAGTCCCGTAAATTTGAGGAGTCTAATTTATTACTTGAGTCAAAAATTTTAAAAATGAAAAATGATTTACAAGACTCAAGTACTAGTGATGGTTCTAGCATATCTTGTTCAAATACTTTCGTTGCTAAAGCTAAGACCATTGTTTGTTTTATAGGGTCGACTTTATCCAAGGATTTTAGAAAAAGTCATACCGTAGGTATCATTCCTCGTGTTTCACATGCTTGCATTGTGGTAGGAAAGGTCACCTTAGGTCATTTTGTTTTGATCTTAAAAGAACTCCTAGGAAGTCTATGTCTAGTATTTCATTAATTTCCAAATCCCATCATTTTAAATATACATATATATGGATTCGAAAATCATTTTTAGACGCGCTAGACTTTAGATTTGTTGATTCTCATTTACTTTCACATGAAACCTCCCTTGCTAAATTTAAAGGTGGAATGTGTTAGTTTTGTTTGCATACTCTATCTTTTTGTGCTTCATATTATATATCATTTCTAGTTGTATGCATGTTTAGTCATTTTCTAGTCATTGCTTTATTTCATATCTTATTCTAGAAATCATGACTTGTTTATCTTTTGTATTATATTTAATTTTATTTTCATTTGCTTTAAATAAAAAAATACAAAAAGATTTTTGTTTATCATTTGTGTTTCACCTTTTAGTAATTTAAGCTTAATGAAAAATGCAAATGATTTTTGTTTGTCTTTTGAGTATATACTTTTATTTTTGGTTAAAAATTTCAAAAACTCAAAAAGATTTTTATTTCGTGTGTATTTTAGTTTGACACACTTTATGTGGCATACACGTGTGTTAGAATCCCATCTTTTACGCTCCCATGTGGCTAGAACTTTTGGTTTAGATTGTCAATCCTTATTATGTTCTTTACCATGCTTACATGGAGTAGTTGGATTTTGTATTGATTAAATGGTAACTATTTTTATATGCCTCTATTCACACACGCACGAGCTTTTTTAAAATTTAACTTCATATGTATATTTAAGCTTTGTGAGGTGTTCTCCTACCAATCTTGGCATCTACATATTTGTGTCCTAGGAGGATTAGTGCATGTCAAAATCCGTTTCATGTGAGATTTGTGCGAAATAAAAATATTATATATGAATGTGCATGGGGAAGGGCTATGGAAGGATTTCTTATCCTTTGTGAATAGTAAGCCACCATTTGTTTGGACCTAAAAGAAATACGTGGTCCGAAGGCCTAAAAGAAAATATGGCATTAAAAAGAAAATAATTGCCAAGGCCTATGTTTGATTGATATATTCATTCAGAATTAATATATATGCTTATTGAGGGAGATTGGATGGTATATCAATGGTTTGCACAATATCCGTTTATCCTAGTTGAACTTTCATTGTCATGACTGTATTGGTTTGTAGAATCATCAACATGCTAGGCTTGTATGCATTGTGTATGTTTGTTCATTGAGTTCAATCTATATTGTCACATGAGGTTATATTCAAATGTGACGAAGTTTGCAATCAATTAAGAACTCCGTGTACATGTTTAAGTTATTGGGTCTAAATTTAATCGTTACTAGTTTACACCCCAACACTTCCGTTTCCATATGACACATTTATGCTATAAGAGTGTGGAAGACTCATATTATATTTTATGTGTGTCATTGATGTGTTTATATATATATGTGTGTATTTATGCTTAGCTTGTATCTACTATGTATACATATATATAATATTTTGTTTATGTCTTTGCCATGTTTAGCTAGTCCATTTATGCTTCAATTCAAAATTGGTATCTTGTTTGTTGTGTAGTTTGTTTGATATCACATGCTTAGAATCTTATGTGTAATTTGGTATCAGTTGTTTTTCGCATCAAAGTTGGTATTCATTTGTTGGATTAGTTATGGTTTTGTTGCCTATGAGCTTTAATGTTCTCATCACTTTATGCATCATGTTTAATTTTTTTTAGCCTTTGCCTATTCCTGAACAAAAAGGGGGAGAATGATAGGGGAGAAATGGTATCTAATCTTATTGTAATCGTATCTTAGTTTGGGGGATATTTAACTTAGGGGGAATCGCGACCTTCTTAGCTTGATCACAGTTGATAAAGGGGAGAATTAATTTAGGGGGAGTAATTATTTTAATTTCATTTAATATTTTGATATTCCCTATGCGTTTAATGTGTTTGTTTAAGTGTGCAGGAATTCTATTCTAAGTGGCAACTTTCCACGGCAAAGATTTTGATCCTTTCGGTTGTTTAAGTCAAGCATTGTAATTTTACTTTGGGAGGGACATTTTTGTTAGTCTAGTAAAGCTTGAAGGCCCTTTAGGATTTTTGTTTGGTGTTTGTCCCGGAATAGCCAAAGGGGGAGATTTGTAAGGACACAAATTTCCAATTGAGTCCTTTGTAGTTTTTGCTCAATTCTAGAGAAAAACGTTTGAGTCATAGGGTAGAGTTAATTGATCATCCTTCAAGCTTATGACGTGTCTGTTGAAGACGTAGCGGCTAAGAGTATAAAGCTTCATCAAATTGTCGAGTTTAATGTGCCTCGTTTCTACGTCATCAACATGGTTCCATTGCTCCTAAGGTATGAATGCATTTTAATATATATATATATATATATATATATATATATATATAGGAGCTTGGAACATTTTATATTGGGTGAACGTTTATTTAAAAATGTTGTTTAATTTCAAAATGATTTTATTAAAACTTTAAATTAAAGTATATAAAGTTTCTGGGCTAAAAACAGAATTTTTTAAACTTTCTGGAAGTTCGTTCGAAGTGTCATTCGAACAAGATTTTCGTTCGAACAATAAGTCGTTCAAACGAGTTTGCCAACGAGTTCCCCAAAAGGTCACTGGAATGTCGTTCGAAGTGTCGTTCGAACGAACATGATGTTCGAAGGAGCTTCCAACGAGATTTCTAACGAGTTCACACTGGAACTTCATTAGAAGTCTCGTTCGGATGAGATTTCGTTCGAACGAGATTTGGCGGGAACAGGTATTTGGCAGTTTTGAGCAGTTTTGACCATGTTTCCCACTTCCTTACCCCACTAACTATTGATAAAACTTAATAGTACGGGAACCAAAAATTTTGGTGAACTTTTTCATTATCCTCTATCTCCTAGAGAAATTTTTGAGAGAAAATTCTTCCAAGAAAAAGTTCATGTTTTGAGTGTTGATCTTTCAAAAGAAAAATCATTTAACACTCTAGTTTTCACCCAAAGTTTAGTTTATTCCAAGTTCCATATATATATATATATATATATATATATATATATATATCATTGCTTGGAGTTTGGCACCGGTTTTTCATCTCTACCGTTTGAAGAGACGTTTGGGTTTGCTTCTAAATCCCACAAAGAAGAAGAGGTTTGTGTTGATTTACCCACTTGGAGAAAGGCTCCTAGTTTGGGTGACGGTGACCATATAAAGTCCGATCGGTGGATTTCGAGACCGCGGTGGATCTCTGTGCTTATTCTCTAAGCAGCGGTATTTGTAAGAAGGCACGTCGGGGCTTGAAGGAGTCGAGTTGAGTGTTGTAAGTCATCTTGCTTGTAATTGTAATTCCGTACTTAGTGGATTTGAGGCTAGGGTCATCCGAGGTTTATTCCCGTTGTCGGTTTTTTCTCATACATCGCAGCATAGTGATCCATTGCTTAATTTTATCTTGTTATATAAACTAGAATGCATGCTTAGATAAAAAGATAAAATTGGTTTAATCACTATTTATGTTTAATTTGGTGCTAAATTAAATATTGGGTAATAATGTGTAATTAATTCAAGTCGTTAATTTAATTTGTTAAAATTGGTTTGGCCTAATTTGATTAAATTGAAAATATGACTTATGCAAATTTCTAGGACTTGGGTCGATTAACTTGGTTTAAGTGAAATCAACATTAGTGTGTGTGTTTTAATTTTATTTCGCTTGGTTGACTTTTAATTTTGAGAAGAAATTAAAATTTTGTTTATTTGTTTAAATTGAACCATCATCATCTCTTTCGTATACATATCTTTCTAAACAAGGAAATTGATTTTAAAGTATAAGAATTTTAAAATTGGGGGCCTATCTTTTACAAAGTGGTATCAAAGCATTGATTGAGAAAAGCTCTTATTTGTCAATTGTAATCTGTTGTCCATACTTGTTGATTGGCAGTTTTCTTTTCTTGCTAGTTTATTGCGAAGATGGAACAACTGTCTTCTCATGATATCGAGCTATTGAATAAGTGTAATGAATTTTTCAAAGAAGGTCATATGGACTTATCAGAGGAAGAAATTACTCAGTTTATCGGTGATGAGGCCTCAGAGAAGGTTAAGGAAGCTTAGTAATATTTAAAGTACCTACTTGATCGAGTTGTGGCAAATAATGTTACCTATTCTGAGATGATAGAGTAACTTCAAGACCAACATAAAGAATCTTCAGCCTTGTTGCATCAGAGTTACAAGTAGAAGTGCTTAAGTGCAGGTCGGGGCTTTGATTTATATGTCTCCATTTATAATAAAGGGGAGTCTCTTCTCAAGCTTAAGATTGAAAAAACTAGAACTATTATTAAACTTCTAGAAGAAGAGAATAAAAATTTGAAGGATAAAATAAATCTTCTAAAGCCTACCTCTGGAACTACTGTTTCTGTTACCGATAAATGTCATTCCTTTTTGGAAGTTGAGAACGCTACATTGAGAGATGAATTAGAGGCTTTAAAAAATATTAAATACGCTTCTTCCCGATATAGAAATAGGGTTGGCCGAGGAACTGCATAGGAACTTAGGACCCAACAGACCATTGCCAACCAAGCTGCGCAGTTAAAAGCAAAGGATCGAGCTATTGTTGAAATGTCTCAAAAGCTGCAGACTTTATCTGAACAATTATCTACTCAAGTTTCTCAATTGGAGTCTAAAGATGGGGTACTGAATAAATTGCAATCGCAAGTTGATAGATTGACTTTTCAATTCCATAAGCAGCCTAGAATTTTGGATGGGTGGTTATAATGGAGCTTTGGGACATTATGATTACGAACTGCATGACGAGCTTGAGATCGTTCGCCCTCCTCATTTTCTTGACCCTCCTAGTAGCAGCAATACTAGGATGCTTCGGGATCTTAACTTCATCAACTCTCCTTTTACTTTGGATGATCCTCCAGTGAGCATGGTTCCTGTTTATAAAGCTGAAGGAAAGTGTCCTGTAGAATAGATTTTTTGTATTTTGTCTCTCCTTATTTGAGCAATAACATCTAATCATTTAATTTTAATGAAAATATTTTTTTGCGAATGGATCAACTTTTAGTTAATCTCTATTTTTTCATCGATTGTATTGATATTCTTAGCACTATCCTAAGTTTTAAACCAATTACCGATGCTTCACCATGGTTCTACTAATGTACCTGAATTTATGGTAATTGCACTAGTTACCTTGGTTCCCAGGCGTGAGTGGAACCTTTTTCCTTCTTTTAGCCCAGTTTAGATAAACATTTACCATTCGGATCTTCATTAACCAAGCATTTAGGATTTACAATTTTGCCTTGCATGGTTTTATAAGTTTGATACTGACCAACTTTGATGGTAGTTTTATTAACGCCGAACAACTTTATTGGTGGTATTTGTTGATGTCGACCAACTTTGTTGGTGGCTTTTGTGGATACCGACCAACTTTGTTGGTGGTATTTGTTGATGCAAACCAACTTTATTACTGGCTTCATAAAATTACCAACCAACTTTGTTAGTGGCCTTGGTGGATACTGACCAACTTTTTTGGTGGTATTTTTTGATGCAAACCAACTTTGTTAGTGTTATAAAATTACCGATCAGCTTTGTTAGTGGCCTTGGTGGATACCGACTAACTCTGTTAGTGCTATTTGTTGATGCAAACCAACTTTGTTGGTATCATAAAATTATCGACCAACTTTGTTGGTGGGCTTGGTGGATACCGACCAACTTTGTTGGTGGTATTTGTTGATGCAAACCAACTTTGTTGGTATCATAAAATTACCGACCAACTTTGTTGGTGGCCTTAGTGGATACCGATCAACTTTGGTGGTGGTATTTGTTGATGCAAACCAACTTTGATGGTGTCTTCATAATTATTATCATAATGTTATAAGTGCATAGCACTAATTTATCATAATGTTGTGCATGGCACTACTACTCTAATAAAGAAAATAACAAAATAACCATTTTCCAGAAATTCATGTTCTCATTAATGTGGAAATGAACTGAGTACAACACAACTATGTTTACTGATAGTACTTCTTCAAGTGCTCTGCATTCCTTGGGTTCTTGAAATCTTCCCCTTCAAAAGTCTAAATCCTATATGTGCCTTGTCGAATAATCGTAGTATCAGGATAAGGCCCATGCCAATTGGCTTCCAGCTTATTATTATTTTGGATAACCTTTTTCAAAACATAATCTCCCTCCTTTATGTTGCTCGGCATGACTCTCTTATTGTAGAAACGTGCAGTCCTTTGTTGACAGGCAACATTCCTTAAAGTTGTATCTTCACGGACTTCTTCCAACATATCTAAATCTAACCTTCTCATTAAATCGCTAATTTGGGTATTGAAGTTAAAAACTCTATGTGTAGGTAAACCTAGCTCAAAAGGGATTAGGGCTTTAGTACCAAATGCCAATAGATAGGGAGTTTTCCCAGTAGCTGTTCTGGAAGTTGTTCTGTAAGCCCACATGACCGAATGCAGTTCATTAATCCAGTTTCTTTTCACATCTTCCAACCTTTTCTTCAACCCGTTTAGTAAAGTTCTATTAGTTACCTATTTTTGGCCATTGCTTTGAGGATGGCCAGGAGTAGAGTGGAGTTTTTGGACATTGGATTGGGTGTAGTAAGTAGCGAATTCTTCATTGTCAAATTGTGTACCATGATGAGTTATAAAAGCATAAAGTAATCCATACCTGCATATAATACTTTTCCAGGTGAATTGATAAACCTTTTCATAAGACATATCAATCAATGGTTCAACTTCCACCCATTTTGTAAAATAATCAACAGCTACAACTATATACTTGAACCTTCCTCGGGTGGTTAGTAGGGGCCTGACCAAGTCAATTCCCCACATGGAAAAAGGCTGGGGTGAAGTGATTGGTTTTAAGAGGGCTTTTAGAGCCTTGCGTATATTGAAAAACCTCTAACACTTGTCACATTTCTTAGCAAAATCTGCACAATCTGCTCTCATGGTTGGCCAGTAGTACCCTTGCATATATATTCTTTGTAGTAACGTTCTTCCTGCTACGTGGGCTCCACAGGATCCTTCATGGACTTCTTCAATTAAACCCTTTACTTCAGTTGGATGTACACACCGTTGTAAACCAGCAGTTAACCCTCTTCTGTATAACACACCACCATCTAGCACGTATCTTGAAGATTTGTATTTTAGCCTCTTAGCCTCAAGTAAATTAGTTGAAATAATCCCATCTTCAATATATGCTCTTATGGGGTCCATCCAAGATGGCCCCATATCAACTGAAATAAAGTTGACCATCAGATCTTCATCAATGCTCCTATTAGCAAGTAGCTGAATAGGAATAGTTATGTATATTTTCGTTATGGTTGCTGAAGCTAATCGAGAAAGTGTATCTGCTTGGGCGTTCTCCAATCTTGTAATCCTGACCATCTAAAGTACTAGCAATGAGGCAATTACTTTCAAAGTTTTAGCCAAATATCTGGTCATCAGTTCTCCTTTCACTGCATATAAACTCAACACTTGATTTATAACTAACTACGAATCACTGTACACCACAACTTGCACGGTGTTCAATGATTTAGCTAGATTTAGACCAACAATCATAGCTTCATACTCTGCTTCATTATTGGAGGCTTGAAATTAAAAACGTAGAGCGTACTATATGTCTAGCTCATCTGGAGTATTAAGAATGATTCTAGATCCACATCCGGTTATGTAAGATGACCCATCGACGTACAAACTCCATATGGGGATATTATTATCAAACTCTTGGTTTGTCAGAGTACCTTGATGGAAGATTTTATCTTTCGCCACCTCATATTTCTTCTTCATCTCCTGTGCTCCACTGGACGGCTCTGGTTGGTCTTTTTCTACAGTTTCCCTTGTTTGGGTTGGTTGGGCGTATCTTTAGTTGGTGTACTAACTCCTATATGTTGTTCAGCTAATTCCTTTGCTGCTCAGGGACCTCTGGATAAGTGAATTTTGTAATAAAATCAGCCACATCTTGGCCTTTAAAAGTATTCCTTGGTTCATACATAAGGTCATACTCCCCCAACTCCATAGCCCAATACATCAGTCTTCCAGATTTCTTCGGCTTGTGCAAAGCCTTCCTTAATGGCATGATAGTGTATATCACTATAGTGTGGGCTTAAAAGTATGGCTTCATTCATCTACTAGATTTAATTAAAGCTAGGGCCAATTTCTCTAATCTGGGATATCTTACTTATGCTCCTCGGAAAGCTTTGCTAGTGTAATAAACAGGTTTTTGAACTTCATTTTCCTCCCTGATCAAAGCGAAGCTAACTGCGGACTCAGATACTCCCAGATACAGATACAACTTTTCTCCTAACATTAGTCGAGAAAGTAATGGTGGTGCTCCCAGATATTGCTTTATTTCTAGGAATTCCCTTTTACATTCATCGTTCCATTCAAAAGTTTTTCTGAGTACCTTAAAGAATGATAGGCATTTGTTTGTTGCTCTTGACACAAACTTGTTGAGTGCTGCTACACGCCCAGTTAGTCTTTGAACGTATTTTTTACAGGTCGGGGACTTCATTTCGATCAGATCTTTAATCTTATCTGGATTAGCTTCAATTCCACTTTGCTTCACTATTTACCCGAAGAACATTCCCTCCTAGACTCTGAAGACGCATTTGGTGGGGTTTAACTTCATCCGGTGCTTTTTCAATTGATCAAACATCTGTTCGAGGTCAGCAATACGATCAATAACTTTTTTTTGCTTTTGGTGAGCATATCATCAACATATACTTCTATATTCATGCATATCTGCTCCTCAAATACTTTGTTCACCAGTCTCTGATAAGTAGCACCTGCATTTTTCAGACCAAATGGCATAACATTATAGCAATAAGTTCCTCAGGGAGTGATAAAAGAAGTACTTTTTTTGTCTTCTGGCTTCATTTTGATCTAGTTATAACCAAAATATGCATCCATGAAACTCAGCAATTCATGCCCTGAAGTAACATCTACGAGTTGATCAATTCGCGACAAAGGAAAGTGATCCTTTGGGCAAAATTTATTTAAATCAATAAAATCCACACACATCCTCCACTTATTGTTCTTCTTCTTGACCATAACTATGTTGCCCAGTCAATTAGGGTATTTCACATCTTCAATAAAGGAAGCATTTTGAAGCTTCTCCACTTCTTCCTATATAGCCTGATTCTTCTCCAGGCTAAAAACTCTTCTTCGCTGGTTCACAGGTTTGACTTCCCTATCGACATTAAGTTTATGACACAGAAAGTTTGGATCAATGCCTGACATATCTTCACGACTCCAAGCGAACACTTGTTTTCTTTTCTTTAAGAAATCTGTCAACTCCTTCTTAAGAACTGGTTCCAACAATGCTCCTATTTAAGTTGTTCGTTCTGGTTTATCATCATCCAGAATAATGCTTTATGTTACTTCCATCACTTGACCTTTTACAAGCTCATATTAATCTCTTGGATCTAAGGTTTCAACCTCAGACCCGCTTTTCGGCTTAGTTGTATCCACTTGATAAGTGGTTGTTTTTCGTTTGGTCTCCAACATGTATTCTTCCTCGGCAGAGGAATAGTAGCACTCCCGAACTACTTTTTGGCCTCCTTTCACTACTCTTACTCCAAAGTTGGTCGGGAATTTCAAGCATTGATGAACAACTGAGCGTACAACTTTGAACTTTTTCAGACCAACTCTCCCTATGATCATATTATAATAAGAATGAACATTTTTGTCCATTATAAAGAATCTTACCTTCTCTATCTTGCTCGCCGACCAAGTCCCGATTAACACATCCAACTTGATAGTTCCTAGTGGAAACAACTTTTCACTTGAGAGTCCAATGAGTGGCATGTGATATGGCTCCAATTGGTTGATTTTTAAACCCAAACTATCAAAACAGGGATAGAACATGATGTCCGCCGAACTGCCGTTGTCCACCAATGTTCTTGCTACCAATTCTTCTTTCATCCTGGCTCTGATCACTAAAGAATCATCAGAGGATACAAAACTCCTGATAAATCATTTTTGGAAAAGCCAATTACGAGCTTATCCTTGTTAACTTTTATTAGTCGGTCCTCCTTGACAAGGTTGATACGCTGGATATAGGAACAAGCTTGAGCCTCATTGAGGTAAGCCTTCCTTTCACCTGTGTGATCTCCTCCTCCGGCGTCTTTACCTGTAATCATGTGACAATCAAAAGATCCAACACTGAGTGTGAATACCTCACGTTTCGATTGTCTAGGTTTCTTGGGGAGATCGGGATCATCGTCTTGGTTCCTCTTCTTACCTTCTCCGGGCTTAACTGGCAATTTAGATCTCTAGCTACCTTTTCCTCCACTTCTTCCACTATTCTGCCGATCAAAAAATCTGCCCAGCTTTCCTCTTTAGATGAGTGCTTCTTTCTCATTCTGGAGGGTAATGCATCGGTTGGTAGTATGACCATAATCTTTATGAAACTCATAATACTTGGACGTATCCCTCTTATCAGTAGGCGATCTTAACTTTTCAAGCCTACTCAAATCATTGTTGTGCTTGATTTCCTCCAACACATAATGTATATCCACTGTCAAAGGAGTGTAATTAGTGAATTTCCTGAGCCGATCTTGGCTTTTCTTTCCCTTAGAACTCCTGCGCTTATTATGATTCTTATTGTCCTTCTTATTTGACTTCCCTTATGCTTTTCCTTTCACTTTTGCATCTGAATTATTTTTAGCAGCCATAGCTTCCTCGGTGTTCATAATCTTTACTGCCTTAGCCATCAATTATGTCATCGTCTTTGGTGAATCTTTTGCCAGAGTATAATATAATTTGTCAGGGAGAAAACCACTCATGAGAGCAGTAATTGTTGTCTTTTCTTCATAGTCAATTACTTCCAGTTTCTCATTGTTGAAACGAGTGATGTAATCCCTGGTACTTTCTCCTTCCTTCCGTCTTACACTGACTAAATGAGATACTCTTTTTACTAGTTTCGCTCCAAAGAAAAAATTACCATTGAATAGCTCGGCAAGTTGTTGAAAGCAAGAAATCTCCCCCCGAGGAAGGATGTTGTACCAGATTCGAAATCTACGATGGTTTGTATAAAGGGGGATCCCTTAATAAAACTTCTTTGAAGGGGATTCTTGGCTTTAGCCATTTCACCTAATTTATCTTCCAAATGTTGAATGGAACCTTTCTAAGCATCATTGATAGTGCCCTAGATGGAAACTCTTTTATGCCGACCTCTAGATCTTACTGAGCTTTCTTCCTATGAACATTCTCTCTCATTAGACCTTTTCGTTCACCGGGTATTTAATCTGGACTGGGCAGAACCTTCCCTTAGGTTACTTGGTCATTGAGTATTTCTCAACGCAACCCGCAAGGCATTTCCCTGGGTTCCCAAATGATCTAAAGGAGAAGCCCTACTTAGCCTTCCTAAGGCACTCAATCTTTCTGGCATGAGAGATTGTCCATCAGTGGAGTTAGTGACCTTAATAGAAGAGGTTTCCCCAGGTAGATATAAAGGATCCCTAGAAGTTATGGAATGGCTGTGCCCAATACTCCTTGTTAGTGGCGGTGGCATATTCCTATGACTAGATTGTGCCGGCACTCCAACTTATAAAGTTTGGGCCAATTGTCGTATAGTATCCTACATGGCCTCTTGACCTTTGGCCAGGCAAGCCAAAATTCATGTCAAATCGTTATTGTTAGGAGGGGCAGAGGGATTAGGCGGGATGCCCTCATTTCAGGTGCTTAATTATGGAATTTCGGCCATGGGTGATGAGTAAAAACGTTTAGCAATATGTTCCTACAGGCGCCAATTTGTTGATGCAAAAAATTAGTCTAAGCCTAACTAATTGATCACGAATAAATTAAATAAAACAAACAAGATAAGAAAACTTTTAAAGTGGTTCGACTCAATGGAATAACTTACGTCCACTGTTATGTATTGACTGCCTTGAGTTATTTTTCAATCCCTTGTAATGAGGGTGATACAATGTATTTATAGCCCAAGGGGGGTTTTGATCGTTGTCATGTGAAAGGATGGAATGCCTTTATTTGTTAGGCATTCACATCGATACATAATGAAAATTAATTATATGAATGTTGTCGCTTCACAGGCAATACAAGCTGTAAGACTGCTAGCGCTTGGTTGGCTATACAAAATGGTTTTTCGGCTGCTGGTCGGGCTTTCCAGTGGGTCATGTAACTATGTTGGTCGGGCTTCCTTATTGGTCAGGCTTGTGCTACATAGGATGACACATGATGGCTTGTAATTAGTCCATGTAGGATGGTAAACTTTTGTATCAACGGTCGGTATCCACAAAAGCTACCAACAAAGTTGGTCAGCATCAATAAAAACCACCAACAAAGTTGGCCGACATCAATAAAACTACCAACAAAGTTGGTCGATATCAAACTTATAAACCCATGCAAGGCAAAATCGTAAGTCCTAAATACTTGGTTAATAAAGAACCGGATGACAAATGTTCATCTAAACTGGGCTAAAAGATGGACACATGTACCACTCGCCTGGGAACCAAGGTAAGTAGTTCAATTACTATAAAATTCAGGTACATTAGTAGAACCATGGAGAAGCATAGGTAATTGGTATAAAACTTAGGATAATCCTAATAATATCAATAGAACTGGTGAAAAAATAGAGATTAACTAAAATAGTTGATCCATTTATAGTCAAAGAATAGAAAAACATTCACAGACATCCAAAGATTAACTAAAAGTTGATCCATTCACAAAATAATCTTTTCATTAAAATTAAATGATTACATGTTACTGCTCAAATATGGAGAGCCAAAATAGAAAAAAATTATTCTACAGAACGCTTTCCTTCAGCTTTAGAAATGAGATCCATGCCCACTGGAGGATCATCCAAAGTAAAAGGAGAGTCGATGAAGTTAAGATCCCTAAGCATCCTGGTATTTTTTCTACTATGATGGTCAATAAAATGAGGAGGACGAATGATCTCAAACTCGTCATGCAGTTCGTAATCCCCCAAGTACATGGAAATCAAATATTGGGGAACATGGTGAATAGGTACCCAATTAACATCCAACTTGAATGGAGGATTGTCAAGCTGCAGTAAGCCTAGATCATACCAATCCCATATAGAATCATTCCTATCCACCTTTAGCACAGCTAAAGCATTAATCCAACCCCATTTGTAGGACTAATTTTGGGCCCGTTGGAGTCTATCATCATAATGTCCCAAAGTTGCATTATAACCACCCATCCAAAATTCTCTAGGCTTCTTATGGAATTAAAAAGTCAATATATCAACTTGCGATTGCAATTTCTTCAGTACCCCATCCTTAGCCTCCAATTGAGAAGATTGAGTAAATAATTGTTCAGATAAAGTCTAAAGCTTTTGAGACATTTCAGCAATAGCTCGGTCATTTGCTTTTAATTATGCAGCTTGGTTGGCAAGAGTCTGTTAGGTCCTAGGTTCCTTTGCAATTCCTTAGCCAGCCCTATTTTTAGCTCAGGAAGAAGAAGCGGATTTAATGTTTTTCAAAGCCTCCAATTTATCTCTCAATGTAGCATTCTCAGCTTCCAAAAAAGAATGACCTTCATCGGTAACAACAACAGCAGTTCCAGAGGTAGACTTTAGAAGATTTATTTTATCCTTCAAATTATTATTCTCTTCTTCTATAAGTTTGGAAATAGTTCTATTTTCTTCAATCTCAAGATTGAGAAGAGACTCATTTTTATTATCAACAGAGACAAATTTATCAAAGCCTCGACCTGCACTTAAGCTCTGATACTTCTGCTCGTAATGCTAATGCAACACGGCTGAAGATTCTTTATATTGGTCTTGAAGTTCCTCTATCATCTCAGAATATGAAACATTATTTTCCACAACTCGATCAAGTAGGTACTTCAAGTATTGGTGATCCTCCTTAACCTGCTCTGAGGCCTCATCACCGAGAAACTGAGTAATTTCTTCCTCGGACAAGTCCATATGACCTACTTTAAAAAGGCATTGCACTTTCTCAGTAGCTCGGTATCATGAGAATACGATTGTTTCATCTTCATAATAAACTAGCAAGAAGAGATAACCAATAATCAACAACAAGTATAGACAACAGATGTAATCAACAAAAGATAAGTAAAAGGAGCAAAAAGCTCTTTTATTAATAAACGAAGAGTTCAAATACAATCAAAATAAAGGAAAAAGAAACAATAAAAGGGAAAGAGAAAAATTCCCAACAACATTACACCTTCTCCCTATCACTCTCAACCTTCTTGCTCTGCTCAGAAGAAGGGGCTGCAGGCTAGAGTTATTCGGTTTGCTCAGCTGGAAGAACAAAAGACTCAGGGACTTCAGATTATTTGGCAACAGATTCAACCATAACTAAAGACTCATTAGAATCAGCTTTATCTTTAACCTCATCCTCTATAGCTGTAGGAGGACCATGAATATACCTCTGAAAAAGTTCAGAGTCTCTATTTGTGTTCACCTCCTAAGGGGCGATAACCCAACCATCTCTGAAATATTTTTGCTTCACATACTCAATCTGAGCAGAAGCAGCAGAAATGGACTTGATCCAGCCCTTGTCCCAACCAGCACTGAAGGAAGCCTTCACTGTAGACTTTCTCTTGGCTCTAGCCGAGGACACAAGCTCTTCAGCAGCCTTTGCCCTGTGCTCAACTTCCTCTTTCTTATGCTCATTTTCCTCTTTCTGGCACACAACTTCATTTTTCAGGAACCCAACTTCCTTAGCCCCGCATTCAGCTTCAAGGGCATTTGTATCAGAGGTCAGGCAAGCAGTTTTAGCTGTCTTCAGCTTTTCAGCCCAATTACTCCTTTCAGTCTTTAAAGCCTACTGAGATTCAAGCAAAGACTTTTTAAAACTAGACAAAGCTTCCTCCACCTCATTTGAAGAAGTATCCTTGATTGCATTATCGTTATCCAGCATATTATTGAAGTGGACTAAGAACTAACAAATAAAGACCAAAGTAAGCACATAAGGAATGTAAATGACAACCAAACCAAGACAATGAAAATTACTTACTGATGCAAGGTTCTGAGCAGCTAATTTAGAGACCTTCGTTCTGGGAAGATGGGCATCCACCCCCTTGTGATCTGGAAGAGTACCAAACCTGCTCAACCTTCTAGCTAAGCCAGGAGTGGTAGCTATGGGAGGAACGACATCAAGAGAGGATAAATCAACCAAGGACAGTTGATCGGTCACTTGGTCGACTTGTTTATCTGCAATCCCTCTCATAAGTCTCCTCAAAGGAACTTCAACCTCTTTGGGAGATACATCTTTAGGAGCCAGGTCTTTAGGAACTGGATCCTTAGGGCCTGGATCTTTTAGGGCTGGGGACTTCATAACATCCCCAGTTTTATTCTTAGCTCCCTGAGAAAATAATTAGGAGTCGGGTGCAACACCACTGTAAAGATCAGGGAAATTTCTTTTCTTCATAACTTCACATAAAGGAGTATCAGAATCAACAACAGACTCTACGTCAAAATCAACCACCAGAGATGGAGAGGCAGCAGGTCTGGCAATAAAAGAGGAAATAGTGTTTCTGTACTAGAGCAGATAAGAGGTAGACCTCACGTGCTCTTCAGAAACTACTTTGTAAAGTCCCCAGATAAACTTCAATTCTTTTAAATTTACTTCGCTCTCTTTGGGGCACTTTCTTTTTTGCTCAACTATAAAATAATTTATCAAACAACAGTCAGTATGCCATTTTATCAAACATAAACATGGCAGATTTACTAAAACTAAAACAACCTATTTCATTGCCAAAGAGAGGACATCTAGGTCCTTGGTATTTAGCACTTCCAACTAAAGGGGCGTGTTGCCAATTTTTTACAACTACCCCGTGATCAAAATAGTCCCTATTAGAATCAGGGAGATTAATTACCAAAGCATTACTAACAGTTCTAGTTTTCAAATAAAATGTGGTATCACTAGTTACCCACTTATAACAAAACATGATTTCTGAAATCCCTAAATGGGTTCCATGAATTTGATTAAACTTATAAACTCGATTAACAACTCTTCATGTGTTAGGAGCCACTCTTGTAGGTATAATGTCAAAATTTTAACAATACTCTAAATACAAGGGATTGGGAGGAAATGTGAAACCGCATTCAACAACAAAGATAAAGGGAAACCAATGACCCACAGCAAGAGAGAAAAAATCGGAAGAAAAAATAGGATTTTCTAATACAACCCAAGATAGAATGTTAAAATCAGTTCTGAACTTATTAAGTGACTCGATAGAGTAAACCATGATGAAGAAAACAAAGAAGAAGAGAAGAAATATTCTTACAAAGATTTAAGGATTCAATAAGAACTGAAGACAGAAAAGAAAACGATCGCACGAAAGCAAAGAACACGGCAGTAGAATCAGAAGTGAGAAGTAAAAAATAATCAAAGTTTTTACCGCCCTTTTTATTAGACGCATCGAAAACTGGGTCAAGTAATGATTAAAGCAAACGACGGTTGGATTTATGATGTCTGACAGATGAAAAGACAAAGATACCCCAAAAGTGTTCACTAAAATTTAAAATATTTACAAAATTGCCATTCGCGCTCAAAAACTATCAAGTGAATAAATTTCACAAGTCTGGAAGCTCTGCTACCAACCAAATAGCCTGAGCTATTGCCAAAGCATAATATTCCATACTTTTACGTAAACTTCAAGTATGAAACATTGGGGACTTCTGTTGATACAAAAATTTACCATCCTACAAAGACTAATTATAAGCCAACATGTGTCATCCTATGTGGTACAAGTCCAAGTCCCCATAATTACCGGAGCAACAAGGAAGCCCGACCAACATGGTTACCCGACCAACTGGGAAGCCCAACCAATAGTCGAAAAATCATTCTGTACAGTTAACCAAGCGCCAACAGTCTTATAACTTGTATTGCCTGTGAAGCGACAACATTCATATAATTAATTTTTATTATGTATTGATGTGAATGTCTAACAAATAAAGGCATTCCATCCTTTCACATGACAACGATAAAGATCCTCATTGGGCTATAAATACATTGTATCACCCTCATTACAAAAGATCGAAATACAACTCAAGGCAGTCAATACATAACAGTAGACGTAGGCTGTTCCATTGAGTCGAACCACTTTAAAAAGTTTTTTTGTGTCTTGTTTGTCATACTTAATTTATCTGTGATCAATTAATTAGGCTTAGTCTAGTTTTTTTCATCAATAATGAATATATTAGTCATTTGATAAATCAAAATCAACACCACTATCGTTGTGTTGCTTTTTTGCCTTTTTTTTGCCTGACTTGTGATCTCAACTTCCCTTTCTACCTCCCACGTATCGAAAATAAACCATTGTTCATCTTACCATCATGCATGTTAGTCATCTGGATTAGAGTAGTTTTGACTCACTATTTCTTCATTTTCTAACGCTCTTTATTTTTATAAGAAGATTTTTACTCTTACAACCATCAAGACTTGTATCAGCTAAAGATATTTGGTAAGGGAATAATATGAGGACTCCTTGCTCACATTTAAGTTCGCCACAAAGTCAAGCACACTATTACTAGAGGAGATGTTGTCTGATTTCCTCTTCTCTCTTTTGCTACATTTTTTTCATATTGACCGTTCAACCCTCGACTGGGTGAAAGTGGGGAGGGGGTCATCATCCACCTGCACACCAACCATATAATATGGATTATAGGTTGGGTTTGGACTCAATTGTAACATCAATGTTAATTCGGTATTAGTCTTCTTATATGACTTGCATTGCCTTAGGATCTTTTCGCTCCCTTCTAAAGCGTCCTTTAAAAAACGTTTGTTTCACATTTGTATATAGTGTAGGCATCTTGTCCTCACTGATGTAGCATACTCTTAATTTCCCACTGACTCTCCAAGTAAGTGCGCAAAATTTTCTTACTACCATAATAATTGTGTCGTAACATATGGACCGTATCTCACTGTACTTGGTCTCGCGGTTAAACTTTTTTGCAACTTGCTCTTACATTCCAAGCCTCCTCAGATTTAATTCATAGATCAAATCCTCTATTGTATTGAACAAACAAGAGCAAATTAATGTGTCTTCATCTTCAGATTATTTTTTTCTTTTGGTTTCTATCCTCACCCTTTGGCGTTTAACCGTTTATTGGTTTTGTGAATAGAATTCCATTGGATCGAGTGAGAATGGGATTGAGAAAGGATGAGTTTGAAAGGAAATTTGCGAGGGAGAATGAACTTCAGATATTATCTGTTGGTAAAAAATTGTTTAAAATAAAGGGGTATATACAATATTCATAAATATTATTATTGTTGTAATCAAAGTGGCAAGTGGAATTTAGATGTGGTTCCTACCACAACTGTACTACTACAAGAGATCCTTCGTTAGATAATCTAGTTATCGCTAGAACAACTCGTGTACATAATTTTCTAAAGCTCTAATCGAAAGTTGATACTCTATTTACCATTGTGGCATTTTAGCCCATTAAAAAGTCATAATGCATTGAAGATGGAATTATGATGATAATCTAGAATTGGTATTTTCAAACGAGAATCTATACGATCTAAGATTGATGAATTTATCACAAAAGTAATCTCAAGACTATAATTTAAAAGAAAAAAAATCAACAACTAATTTTTTATTTTCATTTATAGATATTCGTAAACATTTATTTTTATGTTAAGACAAAAAGTATATTTCTCAAAACTTCGAAACAAAGTGTATAAAATAAATTTCAAGTATAGGACTTGAACACAATTTTGTGGCACAATTATTGGAATAAACTCAATTTAGGAATACTAACATATATCCTTTATCTACGGCGAAATGTTAGAGTTAACATGAAGTTCATTAAATTTCTCAATAATGAATGGGCACGTGCCATTTTCCAAACCCATGTCTAATTTTCATCTCAGTATAAAATTAGTAAATAGAAAATGACTTGGTTCATGTTTAGTTCCTGAACGAATATTTCATTTATTTTCTATTCAATATATTTTAAAAATAATAGTTATTCCCTGGCTTCCCTGCAATGACATTATCCCACAAATATGACATTAACCGGAAGCATAATAATGTCACTATCAATGTGTTAATGTCATTACCAAGAGCTCAACATTATTTTCTAAAATATATTAAATTAAATATTAAAAGACAAATATATTTTAGACTTTTTGTTAAATGCCCAACATACAATATCCACAGAATATCGTAAGTATATATTAGTTTAAATTAAAAGGTAAACATAAAGAAAAGTAAAAACAAAAATCACCATATCCAATCAAACCGTTTGTAGGGTGATGCGGGTGGGAGAATGAATATTGTATGTCGTGAGTATCACATGTGTAAACATTCAATCAATCAATACGAGTTGCAGTTGTAGGTCTCGACTATCTGCCCGCAAATGGTGCGCCTTGGCCCACCATATGGGAGAAGGTCCCAACACCAATATGGGGGCCACGTAATGATTTTGGATAGGCCAGTGAGTTCACGCTCTGTTGTAAATGGGGTAGGGCCAACAACATCTCTGAATGGGATACAAAAAGTTACAGCTGGGCTGGCTGAGCCACCCAATCATGCCACTTCTCACTGACTCGCATACCACCGCCACACCCACTGTCCAAAGTCATATGAAGACTAGGAAACCAGTACGTTTCTCTTTATGTGTTCTTTTGTTTAATCTGTTCTGTCTACGGGGTTTTCTTAATCGGTTTGGCTCCGGGGCCCTCTGGGTTCATTTCAAATAGTTTTTTGAACATTTTTTATTACATGTTTAGTTCAATTTTTTTTATTTTACACAAAAATAAAAATTTTGGTACAAAATAAAATATTCGGACTAAGTATGCATTAAAAAATATTTAAGGGAGTTTTTTTGTATTTGATCCTTTTAATAACTGTATTATATTCAGCAAAACTACACTCGACTTTCTATATTTTTATTTTTTATTTATGCAAAACAATAAAAATCATAAAGCCTCAACCACTTTGAGGCAATATATATATTTTTTTAGGAAATATGATAAAAAGCCTCTCAATAACCTTTTTATTTAATAATAGTTGGCACTCACGGGCGTTGCGCATGTAATCCACGTCAAATACACATGCAAGTAAGAACTGCAATGATATTAAAGTTAATTTACATAAAGAAATTGTGTATGAATATTGATTTGTCGGGACGCTAAATTGGATGCAACCATAAAAGAATTCCTTTAGGTGTTCAAGCTTCTTTAGTTAGTTTCTTTTTAGGGTGTTTATTGAGAATGTGTTGTAAACATCAATCACTTCCTTTTTCGCAAACATTGAGTGGCTATGGAGTAAAAATATTCGTTCACCATGTACACTTTCATTAGGTTTCAATACATGAGCAAATGGTCAAAGAGAGACATGCTACTTGGTGGGAAGAGTTGCATGTGTCTATAATAATAAATAAGTAGAAATGAAATTTAAAAAAAAATCATATTTTTTAAAAGAATAGTGTTAATATAATGGCTATTGTGGCTAAAAACTCCACCATACATTTGTTAAAAATGTACATTCAAAAGAGAAGATATCTATGTTTTCACTCTTAGGGATGCACAACCATCTTAAATACATGTCGAACTTGACTCTCTCACAAGTGCAAATTCTATTAGACAAAAGATAATTGCACATAATTGGTATTTTATAAGAAACTGAATCCATAACCTTTTTTTTTAGCTCCTTGATGTAGAGAAGAAACATTTTCTACAAATTATATCCATAATTCCACACTTGGCATACATATCAACTAATGAAGTATCTACAAATATATATTTTTTCATGTAGTGTCAACTAGATATTTATATATACAAATGCTCAAATTCATCTCTTACAACCTACCCAACACATCAATGGCTTCTCCGAATTATTTAGTGTCAATGTACTCACTTTTAATCACAGTCCAATAAACAACATTCTTATTCAGAATATCATCAAACATTATAAGGGCATCACTTAAATACCCACATTTTGTGTGCAAATGGACCAAACTATAGTTAACAAACACGCATGTATCAAAAACCGCCTTCACCATAAGAGCTCGAAACTTGTGACCCAACTTCAATTCCAAAAGTTTTGATCGAGCTTTTAGAGCAAAAGAATAGTGAACTTGACCATTACCTTTTTCCAGCAAGTTATAATTTGTTTTATTCAAGTGGCCTTTGACATCAGTCAACCTAGAAAGTAGTTCCCGATCGATAACACTCTTACTGTAGAAGAAAAAGAAGAACTAATTGCCTTCCTCAAAAGCAATCAAAATGTTTTTTCTTGGAAACTGTATGATATGCCAAGAAATGACCCAGAGGTTATGTTTCAAGCTCATTTTGGACCCGTCACATCCACTAGTGACTTAAAAGGTGCAATGAAATGCCCTCGAGAAAGAGAGGATAGTAGAGGAAGAAGTGGGGAAACTTATGGAGCCACAGTCCATCAAGGAAGTTCAATTCCTCAAATGTCTATCAAAACTTGTGGTGGTAGAAAAGAGCAATGGAAATTGGAGAGTCTACGTAGACTTCACTGACCTCAAGAAGGCTTGCCCTAAGGATAATTTTCCTTTGCCCAAGATATATCAACTAGTCAATGTGATTGCTAACCACCAACACAGGGTACCAGTAAATCCCACTGTTTAGCCCCGATTAAGAAAAAAACTCTTTTATCACCATGTTAGAACTGTACGTCTATATGGTGATGTCATTTGTACTAAAGAACATCAAGCTAACCTACTAAATCTTAGTTATAAAGATGTTTAAAAAGTAGTTAGGAGAGACAATGGAGGTCTATATAGATGACATGCTCGTAAATAGGAGTAAGAAATAGGACCACCTTACAGATCTAGTAAAAACTTTTAAAGTCCTTTATTACTAATAAATTAGGATGAATTCATCTAAGTGCTCCTTTAGGGTACAGTGGTGAAAGTTCCTTAGGTATCTGGTAAGTCAAAGGGCGATTGAGGCAAACCCCAATCAGATCAAATCAATAAGTAAAGTGCAAACTCCAGACACCGTGCACAAGGTGTAGAAGATGACTAACATGCTCGTCGCACTAAATAGGTTCATATCAAGATCTTCAAAGAGGTATTGACCTTACTTTTAGATATTGAGGATAATAAGGAAGGAGATATGTAATGTTGAATGTACCCTGACACCCGAAGAAGTGAAGAAGTACTTGAGCCGACCGCCAATGATAATAATCCCATACGAAGAGGGACCCTTGTATTTATACCTGGCAATGTCTAGTCACTTAGTCATCTGGGCTCTAGTTTGAGAGAAGAATATGATTTAAGCTCCCATCTATTATGAGAGCAAAACCTTACTCGATGCTAAGAAGTGATATCTTCCATTAGAAAATCTTGCTTACATAATAGTGATAGCCTCTCACAAGTTAAAGCATTATTTTAATCATAGCCCCATTCCATGTGAAGGCAGTGATCCAAAAGGTCAACCTATTTAGAAGATGTCGGTGGAGTTAGGAGGTTCAATAAGCAATTTTAGCCCAGGACGTCAATCAAGTGGCATGTCCTAGCTAAGTTTATACGTAAATTATCTGGTGACTAAGAATTAGTGGAGGTTTACATCAAAAGTGAAGAGAATGTTCAAAAACTGGTTGAAGAAGGTAAACTATGGACCTTTTTATATTGATGGAGCCTCCAATTCCAAGGGGTAAGGAGTAGGTATAGTACTAGTCTCCTCGAAGAATACTTCTCTCGAGCAGGAGATACGCTTTGGATTTGAAGCCTCTAATAATAAAGAGGAGTATGAAGCACTGATCAATGGTTTGAAGAATGCACTATCCTTGGGATCCCATCACCTTGATGTATTATGTGACTCAAGGTTGGTGTCAAACCAAATATCAAAAGATTACAACATTGGGGACAAATGTATGGTTGTATACCATGAAGAGGCCGAAAGCCTGGGTGCTCAGTTTAAACATGTGCAAGTGTAATAGTTCCCAAGAGGGAACAATAGTTACACAAATGACTTAACCACACTTAATTCATCCATGAAAGGAGATCTCAAGAGAATAATCCAAATATAATATCTTGATCAACCTAGCATGAACAATGGGAAGTTGACCAAGCATGTTATGGCCATGAACAGGACCCTAAGTTGGATAGATCCAATAGTCCGTTACCTAAACGAGGATATTCTACCTGATGAAAATAATGAGGTGCATAAGATCTGGGTAAATTTTAATCCATTTATCATGGTTGAGAAGCTTTATCAGTGCTCCTTCTAAGTACCATACTTGAAATGTGCTCACCTAGATGACAATCGACCAGACCCTCTATGAGTTTCATGAGAGGATATACGGAAGCCACGTAGGGAAAAAATCATTAGAATTCAGAGCTATAAAAGAGGGGTATTTATGGTCGTATAAGGATCAAGACGCGATCACATATATTCGAAAGTGCAAAAATTTCCAACTCTCCCCACCCTTAGTGCATCACCCCGTCGGAGATCTCAAGTCCCTCATAAGCCTTTGGTCTTTTACACAATGGTAATGGATGTTGTTGGCCCACCACCCCTTGTATTCGGTAGTAGGAAGTTCCTTCTGGATGACACCAACTATTTTTTCAAATGGGTGGAAGGATAACCACTAGTAAATATCCGAGATTTCAACGTGATTAGATTTATCTGGTGTGACACCCCGACTAATTAAACACCGGGTAGCTACTCCTTTATAAAATTAATTCAAAATGCCAAGTTGGCTCAGTTAATAGCATCACTGTCGAAAACATTTTAAAGATTACTAACCACCTAGTATTTAAAAAGTAAGTGCCAAATTTTATTAAATCTGATTAACATGCAACAAAAGTAATGAAGAAATAAATAACACCATTCACCATACTGAAGTGAAACGAATAACCATCACAAAATGTAAATAAAACCTGGAGGAAAAACTCCTCAATACAAAACCCACAACTGATAAGTAAACTGAAATAAATAACTAAAACTGAATGTTGAGCAATACATGCTAGAGTCTGAAAACTGAAATGTAAAAATGTCTAATAGAATTGGGCAACATGCCCTACAACTGATAGATGCTGAGACTGGAATCCAAATGAGAGAAGCGTCTACATGCAAATCCCTGTAGCTTCCACAAACAGCTACAGCTCGTCACCTGAATGAGAATCCTATGCTTGGTGTCCTTGTGGCTGGGCACCTAAAATGGTTTTACAAAAATATATATTTGGAAGCAAATGGGTCAGAGCCCGAAAGTGGAAGTCATTTTAAAAACCTGCAAGTGCTTTAAAAACATTTAAAACATTAAATGCAAAGTACATGTTAGGACGTGCACTCACATTAAATTCTCACCTCTCGACTAACTGTGCACTCCTAACGTAAGTACCCATCTATAACTACCCTTTCCACTAACTAAGTGACAACGTAAACTAGCTAGACAACCAAAGGTTCTACCCATTTTACTCGGTTAATTTAACATAACAACGCTCGTAATTTAATAGAGGTTTCACGTAAACTCAGTTATTAAGTATGCCATTGATATAACTATCAGCTAACTCATTATATATCTCGAAACAATACCGGAATATTTTTACAACATTAACATGAGGATTTCCATAAATTTAATGTATATTATTCACATCATAAATATACGATACAAGCACCCCGCAATCTAAGCTATGGTGCACACATACTCTGCTATCCATCCCGGTACATCACGTACATAAGGATCACATATTTCGAATCTCTCAGGAATAGTTCAGATAACACAAATCACAAATAGTGGAGGCGAACATAGTCACCATCACATGGGTCACGCACATACCTACGCTCCCATGGTCAGCGGACTTATTAATATCACAATAAGTCTTTCTATGACCTATGTTCATCAAGGTACCAGTCTATATCCCCCCCGTAGGCACACAAGGATTAGAGGGTCCTAAGCGAATGAAACCTCCCGTGATAGCAAGTATGGTAGGTATGTCATACATACAATCCATATATCAATACTAAGTAAACACACATCTTAGTAATATCGTATTATATTCGTAGTACATATTGCACTCTCGTACTAATTATAATTATCACAACTTATTTTATTCCGGTTCATAATTATACGTGCCATAATTTATCCTCACATCGTAGTAGACACTCACGTCTCAACCCAAACGGTTCATTGAATATAACTCTAGTGTATGATTTACTCATCTCAATAACCCAAAAGTCCCAAATCAATCACTATATCATCAAAGGGATGCTAACTCTACCCTTGAACCAGTTTCCGGGACTCCAAAAGTCAATACAGTCCAAAAAGGACCAAACTGTCAACTCGTTAGAAGTCTCGTTCGAACGAGGCTTCGAACGAGTTTGGACTGTCAGGTCGTTAGAAGTCTCGTTCGAACGAGGCTGTTCGAACGAGGTCCCAGTTCGTTCGAACGAACTGACTCTTCTAACGATATCTCGTTCGAACGAGATATCGAACGAAAATCCTACTCGTTAATAACGACTGGTCAACTCGTTAGAAGCTCGTTCGAACGAGTTCGTTCGAACGACCTGGGGCTGCTTCTAACGAGATGCCAGTTTCGTCCCAGAACTTCCCAAAAATCGTTTTTCACCATTTTTACTCCTCAAACCTATTCTAAAATTCGTTCCCACAATATATTGAGTTCTCTAATCATCCTCAAACATGTTAAGGGGATATACTAACATCATTAAAGGGTTTGATATCATCTAAACATCATTAAATCACAATTTCTACATTAATTCCCAATTTTCTTCAAGAACATAAACCCCAACTTTTTCTCATCATAAATTCCCAGATTTTAATTCGTTTATTGCATCACCTAGATATGAAGTCTCTGAAATTAAATCTCCCAACAATGTTTCTACATGCAAACCTATCCCAACATTCAATAATAACTTCAAATTTCATGGGTTTTCTTTTAATCTTTCAAGAACAATTAAGATTCTTCAATTTCTAACATGGAAAAGACATTCTTCGAATTTAAATGAAATAAAGTCACTTGCCTTGGTTTGATTTCTGAATTTGGTGTGGATTCGGTGTAGAATTTCTGCAGAATTCCTCTCTCTCTCTCCTTCTCCAAGCTTTCTTCTCCAAAAAGCTATGGTGGCTAGGGTTTGCTTTGAGGGAACTTATGAAAACCTAATTTAATAAACCTCCGTAGCTTGTTGGGTTAATAAAGGTTGGTTGGGTCAATCCCTTATCAGATTACAACTCTCAATTTTCGTCACTTTTAATTACCCAAAAATATCAAATTACTAAAATACCCTTTATAGTGCCGGGATGGCCTAAAAATACCCCGGGACCCAAACTATACCCCCGGCTAGTGTTTTCTGACTATCTCGACCCTTCCGGACATGTTGGCGCACTCAAAACGACCATACGGATTATAGATTTTAAATTCACTTTTAATATCAAAATATTATACCGTGACGCGGCGGTCCCACGCGTCTCAACAAAATTTTTAAAATGCCGTATATAAATCCCACGACAAATTTTATAATACCAAGTACATATATAATCATATATGCACATAATCAAATACCAATTCGCATCACATCAGTATTTATAACCCGGATTAATTTCCAATTAATACGCATTTAATTAATTAATCCCAAAAATAAATATAGCCAAAAGTACGGGGTATTACATACTTCCCCCCTAATAACTGAATTTCGTCCCGAAATTCGAAACTAGAAAGTACCTGCTAAAAACAGCTCTGGATAACGTTCGCGCATCTCATCCTCGCGCTCCCATGTGGACTCCTCGACATTGTGATGTCGCCACTGAACACGCACTAACGGGACTATCTTTGACCGTAGTTTCCTCTCGCTTCGGTCCAAAATAGCAATCGGCCCTTCCTCATAAGAGCTATCCGGCTGGAGATCGATGTCCTCCACAGCAATGTGAGAATGAGCCAAATCATCCCTAAGGTATTTCCTCAGCGAGGAAATATGGAACACGTCGTGAATCCGATGCAAATGCTCCGGTAACCCGAGTCTATATGCAACCGGTCCGATCCGCTCAATAATAGGAAACGGCCCCACATACCTCGGTGCCAACTTCCCCTTCTTCCCGAATCGCATAATCCCCTTCATCGGAGAAACCCTGAGCAAAACCTGGTCCCCCACTTGGAACTCCCTGAAAAACCTCTTCGCATCAGCATAACTCTTCTGCCTGTCTTGAGCTACCCGAATGCGACTCCGAATCAACTCAATCCTTGCCGAAGTATCCTGAATCACTTTCGGCCCAAGTAGTTTGTTGTCCCCCACTTCTAACCAACATGCTGGGGAACGACAAGGCCTACCGTACAATGCCTCAAACGGAGCCATGCCAATCGTGAACTGATAGGAGTTGTTGTAAGCAAACTCCACCAGTGGAAGGTACTGCTCCCATCCACCCCCGAAGTCAATAATACACATGCGTAGCATGTCTTCCAACATCTGATTGGTGCGCTCGGTCTGCCCATCAGTCTGCGGATGATAAGCCGTACTCAACCGCAATTCCGTGCCCATGGCCTCCTGGAAACTCTCCCAAAACCTCGAAACAAATATCTTGTCTCTGTCATACACGATATTTAGGGGCACACCGTGAAGTCTCACAATCTCTGAAATGAAGAGCTGGGCATACTGACCCGCAGTGTAATCAGTCCTAACGGGTAAAAAGTGAGCGACCTTGGACAATCTGTCCATAATTACCCAAACGGAGTCGTGACCCCTCTGCGACGTAGGAAACCCCGTGATAAAGTCCATGGATATGCTCTCCCACATCCACACCGGAACCTCCAATGGCTGTAGCAATCCTGTTGGTCTCTGATGATCCACTTTTACAAGCTGACAAGTGGCGCATTTCGAGACAAACTCAGTGATATCTCTCTTCATACCGCTCCACCAATACTGCCGTCTTATGTCTTGGTACATTTTGCCCCCTCCGGGATATACCGCGAACCGTGAGCCGTGCGACTCTGCCATCACATCGTGTCGCAGTTCCTCCCCTTTCGGAAATACCAATCTCCCATTGAAGCGTAATCCCCCGTCTGAGCTAACGGTATAGGATTCAGCTCCCTCAGCGAGTAATCGAACTATCTGCTCCTGACAGAACGAATCATTTGCCTGTGCCCGTACAACCTTCGTGACAATCTGCGGTGTAACGGTCATCACAGACATGAAAGATCGGGCCACTGTATCCTGGTGTCCCAATTCCTTCCACTTCGCTTTCCACACTTCTGCCACCTCATCTGCTGGCCTGCGGCTCAACGCGTCTGCTACCACGTTAGCCTTACCCGGGTGGTACTGAATGTCGAACTGGTAGTCTTTCACAAATTCAAGCCACCTACGCTGCCGCATATTTAATTCCTTCTGCGTGAACAGATACTGTAGTGACTTGTGGTCCGTGAACAGCTGAAACTTCTCCCCCAAAAGATAGTGCCTCCAAATCCGTAAGGCAAATACTACTGCTGCCAACTCCAAATCATGCGTGGGGTAATTCTTCTCATGAGGCTTAAGCTTACGGGAAGCATAAGCTATGGCCTGTCTCTCCTGCTGCAAAACACCTCCAAGCCCTTGCAAAGACGCATCGGTGTAAACCAAATACTCAACTCCCGGTCTCGGCAATGCTAACACAGGTGCTGAGGTCAATTTGTACTTCAACTCATCGAATGCCAACTGACAGGCATCACTCCAGATATATGGCACACCCTTACGAGTAAGATGTGTCAAAGGACCTGCTATCTCCGAGAAACCCCGAATAAACCTCCTGTAGTATCCTGCTAAACCCAAGAAACTACGAATCTCCGTTGGTGTCGTGGGCTGTCCCCACTCCCTCACCGCTGACACCTTCCCCGGATCAACAGATATTCCCTGATCGGAAATAATATGACCCAAGAACTGGACTTCCTTCAACCAAAACCCGCACTTCTCGTATTTTGCATACAACTCGTTCTGACGAAGTGTCTGCAAAACCTGCCTCAAATGCTCGGCGTGCTCCTCCTCTGTCTGAGAGTAAACCAGAATGTCATCAATGAAGACAATAACAAACTGGTCTAGGAAATCTCTGAACACTCTGTTCATCAAGTCCATAAGCACTGCTGGAGCGTTGGTCAAGCCGAAAGGCATAACCCGAAACTCATAAGAACCATATCTCGACAGGAACGCAGTCTTCGAGACATCCTCCTCCCTGATACGCAACTGATGGTAACCCGATCTCAAGTCAATCTTTGAGAAGAAAGAAGCTCCTCTCAACTGGTCGAATAAGTCATCGATTCGAGGCAACGGGTACTTATTCCGTATCGTGACCTTATTCAACTCTCGGTAGTCCACACACAACCTCAGTGAACCGTCCCTCTTCTTAACAAACAAGACTGGAGCACCCCAAGGTGAGGTACTCCTACGAATAAAGCCCTGCCCTAACAGCTGCTCTATTTGATCCCGTAACTCTCGCATCTCAGCTGGAGCCATACGGTACGGTGCACGTGCTATAGGTCTCGTACCCGATAGCAAATCAATAACGAAGTCTATCTCTCGACTGGGCGGTAAGCCTGGTATCTCCTGAAACACATCCGAATACTCCCTGACAACCGGGATCGAATCTAAAGGAATCACAACCTCCTTAGAGGTATCCTCCTCTATGTAATACAGATGAGCGGTCGATCCTCCCTCTGGGCGAGGCATCGCCACTATAAACATCTCCTGCCCCGGAATGGCAAAAACAATGCTCCCGCTGAAGCAATCAATCATGGCCCTATATGATACGAGCCAATCCATACCGATGATCACATCGTGAACATGCATGTCTAACACTAACATGTCCGCAGGCAATACCAAACCACCAACCGCTACCCCCACTCCCCGGCATATAAAGAAAATAAGTGACCCACTCCCCAATGGTGAGTCGACACACGTCACTGTGCTCTCTGCCGTAGCTAACAATCCTAAAGCTTTCGCGAAGTGTGTAGCTATAAAACAATGTGTAGCACCCGTATCAAATAACACCCGACCCATAGTGCCATGGATAAGAAACGTACCCTCGATTGCGGGCGGTGCCTGTGGAACTGCAGCCTGGTGAACGTTGTAGACACGTCCATACTGTAGCTGCCCCTGTTGAGCTGGGACTGCTGGAATGGGTGGCAATGCTGCCATCTGTGGCGGTGCAGGAAGAGCGACGGGAAACATAGGTCTCTGTGGCTCCTGGCGAGCACCCTGCTGCTGCTGCTGTGGGGCCCTGCCCCTATCAGGACAATCCTGCTTCTTATGGCCAGTCTTGCCACAAGTAAAGCACTTCCCTGGGAAGTTCCCTCCCCTCTGCCCCTGCTGTCCCCGGCCCTGGTGGCCGTTACCATTCCTCCCTTGGCCCTGCTGGCCCTGATGGAACTGCTGCCCATTCTGCCCCTGCTGGCCCTGATGGCCGTTTGGACCCTGATAGCCCTGGCGGAAACCTCCCTGTCCCTGCCTGTAGTTCCCTGACCGAAACCTCTTATTGTCCCCCTGCTGGTTACCCTGCTCAGTCTGTCTCTGCCCCTGACCGGTCTGTGCCCCGCTGGCACCATGTCCTCCAGTCCTGCCCTGATGGCTAGACTCCCCTGACCGCTTGCCCTCGGCCATATGAAAGCGGTGGTCCTGGCAGTGCAATAGTGCAGCGTTAACCACATCAGAATACGTGGCCAACGATAGGTTCCCTAACAGATGCTGACGGATCCTCCAATTCAACCCATCAGTGAACTTCTCTATCTTCTTCTTCTCTGTCGGAATCTCGTCTGGAACGATGTTCAACAGGTTAGTAAACTCGGCCTCATATTCGGCCACTGTCTTGCTCTCCTGCCTCAGACTCATCAGCTTCCTCCTCATCTCTGTATGAACTGCGGACGGAAAGTACTTGCGGTTGAACCGCACCCAAAACTCCTGAATGGTGAGGGTATCCCTCTCCTCCGCGGTGGTAATGGACTCCCACCACTGCAGTGCAGATCCAACTAGCTTGAAAGTAGCTAGCACCTGCTTCTGAACATCTGTGCACTCATGCATCCTCAAATGCCTCTGTATGTCCTTCCTCCATTGGCTCGAGACCACTACATCTGAGCTTCCTGCAAACTCTGGCGGATGCGCTTTCTGAAAAGCGTCACGTACACGCTCCCAAGCAGACGGGAATGCATTAACTTGTGCTGGCGCGGCAACCGGCGCCTGAGGTGGTGCCTGCTGGATCACGGCAATCGCTGCATTTACCGCTTGGGCTACTATAGCAGCAACCTCAGCTGCGTTCAACATGCCCTGAACTGGAGCGGGCTGTGGTTCGGGCGTAGCATTCCTGGGAACTCGTCGCGCACGTCGTGGAGGCATCTGAAATAAGAACAAAGTTTATAAGTTCGCAGTTTATAAACTTAATATAGCTGAAGAACGAAACGTACACAATAAGAGTACAACAGTCCTAAAATATAGGGCTCTATATCAAAGAAAACGTAGCGGAAACATAATAGCCGTACAGATCCTAAAGGACACTAGAACCTCATGCTCTGATACCACCTGTGACACCCCGACTAATTAAACACCGGGTAGCTACTCCTTTATAAAATTAATTCAAAATGCCAAGTTGGCTCAGTTAATAGCATCACTGTCGAAAACATTTTAAAGATTACTAACCACCTAGTATTTAAAAAGTAAGTGCCAAATTTTATTAAATCTGATTAACATGCAACAAAAGTAATGAAGAAATAAATAACACCATTCACCATACTGAAGTGAAACGAATAACCATCACAAAATGTAAATAAAACCTGGAGGAAAAACTCCTCAATTCAAAACCCACAACTGATAAGTAAACTGAAATAAATAACTAAAACTGAATGCTGAGCAATACATGCTAGAGTCTGAAAACTGAAATGTAAAAATGTCTAATAGAATTGGGCAACATGCCCTACAACTGATAGATGCTGAGACTGGAATCCAAATGAGAGAAGCGTCTACATGCAAATCCCTGTAGCTTCCACAAACAGCTACAGCTCGTCACCTGAATGAGAATCCTATGCTTGGTGTCCTTGTGGCTGGGCACCTAAAATGGTTTTACAAAAATATATATTTGGAAGCAAATGGGTCAGAGCCCGAAAGTGAAAGTCATTTTAAAAACCTGCAAGTGCTTTAAAAACATTTAAAACATTAAATGCAAAGTACATGTTAGGACGTGCACTCACATTAAATTCTCACCTCTCGACTAACTGTGCACTCCTAACGTAAGTACCCATCTATAACTACCCTTTCCACTAGCTAAGTGACAACGTAAACTAGCTAGACAACCAAAGGTTCTACCCATTTTACTCGGTTAATTTAACATAACAACGCTCGTAATTTAATAGAGGTTTCACGTAAACTCAGTTATTAAGTATGCCATTGATATAACTATCAGCTAACTCATTATATATCTCGAAACAATACCGGAATATTTTTACAACATTAACATGAGGATTTCCATAAATTTAATGTATATTATTCACATCATAAATATACGATACAAGCACCCCGCAATCTAAGCTATGGTGCACACATACTCTGCTATCCATCCCGGTACATCACGTACATAAGGATCACATATTCCGAATCTCTCAGGAATAGTTCAGATAACACAAATCACAAATAGTGGAGGCGAACATAGTCACCATCACATGGGTCACGCACATACCTACGCTCCCATGGTCAGCGGACTTATTAATATCACAATAAGTCTTTCTATGACCTATGTTCATCAAGGTACCAGTCTATATCCCCCCCGTAGGCACACAAGGATTAGAGGGTCCTAAGCGAACGAAACCTCCCGTGATAGCAAGTATGGTAGGTATGTCATACATACAATCCATATATCAATACTAAGTAAACACACATCTTAGTAATATCGTATTATATTCGTAGTACATATTGCACTCTCGTACTAATTATAATTATCACAACTTATTTTATTCCGGTTCATAATTATACGTGCCATAATTTATCCTCACATCGTAGTAGACACTCATATCTCAACCCAAACGGTTCATTGAATATAACTCTAGTGTATGATTTACTCATCTCAATACCCCAAAAGTCCCAAATCAATCACTATATCATCAAAGGGATGCTAACTCTACCCTTGAACCAGTTTCTGGGACTCCAAAAGTCAATACAGTCCAAAAAGGACCAAACTGTCAACTCGTTAGAAGTCTCGTTCGAACGAGGCTTCGAACGAGTTTGGACTGTCAGGTCGTTAGAAGTCTCGTTCGAACGAGGCTGTTCGAACGAGGTCCCAGTTCGTTCGAACGAACTGACTCTTCTAACGATATCTCGTTCGAACGAGATATCGAACGAAAATCCTACTCGTTAATAACGACTGGTCAACTCGTTAGAAGCTCGTTCGAACGAGTTCGTTCGAACGACCTGGGGCTGCTTCTAACGAGATGCCAGTTTCGTCCCAGAACTTCCCAAAAATCGTTTTTCACCATTTTTACTCCTCAAACCTATTCTAAAATTCGTTCCCACAATATATTGAGTTCTCTAATCATCCTCAAACATGTTAAGGGGATATACTAACATCATTAAAGGGTTTGATATCATCTAAACATCATTAAATCACAATTTCTACATTAATTCCCAATTTTCTTCAAGAACATAAACCCCAACTTTTTCTCATCATAAATTCCCAGATTTTAATTCGTTTATTGCATCACCTAGATATGAAGTCTCTGAAATTAAATCTCCCAACAATGTTTCTACATGCAAACCTATCCCAACATTCAATAATAACTTCAAATTTCATGGGTTTTCTTTTAATCTTTCAAGAACAATTAAGATTCTTCAATTTCTAACATGGAAAAGACATTCTTCGAATTTAAATGAAATAAAGTCACTTGCCTTGGTTTGATTTCTGAATTTGGTGTGGATTCGGTGTAGAATTTCTGCAGAATTCCTCTCTCTCTCTCCTTCTCCAAGCTTTCTTCTCCAAAAGGCTATGGTGGCTAGGGTTTGCTTTGAGGGAACTTATGAAAACCTAATTTAATAAACCTCCGTAGCTTGTTGGGTTAATAAAGGTTGGTTGGGTCAATCCCTTATCAGATTACAACTCTCAATTTTCGTCACTTTTAATTACCCAAAAATATCAAATTACTAAAATACCCTTTATAGTGCCGGGATGGCCTAAAAATACCCCGGGACCCAAACTATACCCCCGGCTAGTGTTTTCTGACTATCTCGACCCTTCCGGACGCGTTGGCGCACTCAAAACGACCATACGGATTATAGATTTTAAATTCACTTTTAATATCAAAATATTATACCGTGACGCGGCGGTCCCACGCGTCTCAACAAAATTTCTAAAATGCCGTATATAAATCCCACGACAAATTTTATAATACCAAGTACATATATAATCATATATGCACATAATCAAATACCAATTCGCATCACATCAGTATTTATAACCCGGATTAATTTCCAATTAATACGCATTTAATTAATTAATCCCAAAAATAAATATAGCCAAAAGTACGGGGTATTACATCTGGAGGAACATCATAAATTGTTTTAGTATTCCTCGAATCATCATCACAGATAATGGGACTCAGTTTGAAAGTAGACTCTTTTAATGTTTCTATAACGAACACAAGATCAGGCAGTACTATCATTCGATTGCTTATCCCAAGAGCAATGGGCAAGTAGAAGCTTCTAAAAAAACACTCCTTAGTGGGATAAGGAAAAGGTTAGAAAGATAAAAGTTCACATGGGTCGACCAACTCCCCCAAGTTATCTGGTCATATCGAACTATGTTTAGGAGATAAATGGGGGAAGCACCCTTTTCCTTAGCTTATGGGATGAAAGATGTCATTCCACTGGGAATATGACAATTAGCCATGGAGTCCTCCCTGGTCGGCCAAGATCACAATAGCAAAGCAATCAGAGCTAATCTTGACCTAAAAGATGAAATGAGATAATTAACCCTCATAAAGCTCGCCTCCTATCAACACTTAGCCAAGAAGTACAATAGGGGGTCAAGGAGGGGAGCTTCAAGGCCGGGGACAATGTCCTAAGGAAAATTATGGGCAGTCTAAGAAAGCTCTCAAATAGAAATCTCGGGCCTAAATGGGAAGGTTCGCTTAAAGTTATTCGATATAACTTATAAGGAGCCTACCACTTAAAAACAATAGAGGGTAGAGAAGTTCCCCAAGAATGCAATGCAACCAACTTAAAAAAAAAGAACTTTTAGTTTTAATTCATTTTATTTTTGAATTACTTTCTGGGGAAATTTTTTGTTTTTCAAGCGTTAGCTTAGATTTCTATTTCATAAACTTGCATTTTCATTGTTCATTGTTCATTGTTCCAAGTGGCTGGTAGTGAATGTTTAATAAAGGAGATTGATTTATCAAATGGATTATGCTTGTCATATTATCTATCACTAGATGTTTATATTATTATAAATGTATTCTTCAAGACTTATTAGTTGGTTGACCAATGGCCACCATTTAAATGTCATCTTTAAGACTAATTAGTGGTCGACCAAAGATCATCACTGATTGAAACATCTGCATATAGTTTAAATGAGTGGTCGACTAATGACTAACCAGAAATTGAAATGTTTTGATGATTAACAGAACATAAATAATTTCTTATAGCCGAGAAAAGGCATACGAGGAAGACCTAGGCACCTAGGACCGACTAGGTTGAAAAAATTCTAGTTGGGAGACGACCCAAAAAACATGTGATTTTTTTCTTTTCTATCTCCAGGCCTAAGGTTTGATGTAACGACATCACCTAAAAGGTAAAACTAGGGACTACACAACGTAAGGGAAAGAAAAATGTCAATTTTCCATTAATACTTAAAGTTATTACAAGTAAATTAAAAAACTAATAATTTACAATAAAGAAGTAATTATAACTGCATCATTCACGTGACCAGAGAAACTCATCCTTTGATGGTCCAGACCCACCAGGCGAAACGTCCAATTTAGAAAGCATGATGGTCTCATCCAAGTCCCTAATTCTTGATGGCCCTCCAGGAGTCACCCTATTGACTAAATGTGGAGGTCGGTAGAGCCCATCATCACCATTAAGCCCATAGTCTCCCAGGTACTTCCTTATAAAACTAATTGTATAATGGTATCTGTTAGGATGCACAAAGTATCAAGCTATTAAGGAGGATTCTGATAATTAGTTCAACTAGGATCATACCAGTATTAGAGTTGGGACTTCTTAGGCACCTTCACAACTTCCAAGTCATCGAGCCAACCATTTTTTTAGGTAATGTTCTGAGCACCATTTAAAGAATCATCCAAACTAAGAAGAGCCTCATCATAGCCATAGTTCCACATTTGGCGAGGTTTCTTACGAAATTAGAATCTAAGGCGATTAAGCTTCTTGAACAATCTATTTATAGTCGCCTCCTTATCGTGCAAAGACTTTTTGGTCTTCTCCAACTCCTCGATCAGTCTACCATTCACCTGTCCATGGAGGAAGATAAAATTTTGATGGTCTCATCCTTATCGAGAAAAGACTTTTGGGCCTTCTTCATATCTTCCCTTAATTGGCCATTATCCTCTTCAAGGAAGGAAGCTCCTTCTCCAACATACTTGTTCAATAAGGGATTTTTGGCTCTCCCAAGCTCAGATCTCAAATTGTTATTTTCCTTCTTAAGAAAAATGATGACCTCACTTTCTCCCATGAGGTCGGCCTACAGGATAAAAGTCTTTTTATCATGTAAAGACTCAACATTGGACAACATTTGATCAAATCCTCCATTATTAGACAAATCGGCTAAATATTTATCAAACTTGGCTAAGATTGGCTAACACTTCACTGTGACTGGCTTGTGTGGCACAAATCATCTCGTGATAAACAGTGTTGTTCACCGTAACTTGATGGAAAAGTCGATGTAGATCTGAGTAGGCTTCTCTTGCTCGTGAGGACGCATTAGAACCTAAGATCTCGTCAACACCACCAATGTCATGACAACCGGTAGTAAGAAGTCTTCCACGCCTCTCCTTAAAGTCATAATGAGCGGAGATAAGTACTGCATGAATCACATGAAACTAAAAAGGGCAAGGACAATTGGTCGGTTATTTGAGCTCGACAAAAGAAAAATGCATAGAATAATACAAGAAAAATAAACTAATAAAATTGAATTAAACTTTGAGTTTCATTAAAAGATAGCCAATGGGGAAAACTCCTGCATCACAAACTGAAAGAAAATAATTACAACATTTCCTAACTCTAAGGGTCTTTCTTCCCCACCTTTGCTTTCTCGAAAAGTTAAGCATAAACAATGTCTTCTAGCTGGTTGACACCATTTGTGGTTTCCTCGGTGTCTTGATGGGCGCCGACTTGTTCGAGAACTTTAATAGAACTGGGGATACCTTTTACCTTCTCAGCATCTTGATAGGAACCGACCTACTTTTTTTTATCATTACCAATATTGGCTACATCAACACCAGTATATTTAGTCTCAAGGCCAGTAAATTGCTCGCCGAGAAACTCCTCCCCCTCCTCCTCCTCCTCCTCCTCCTCATCATCATCATCATCATCATCATCAATTGGGGTACGAGAACCTGCCTTGTGCTCCTCGAATAACTCAGAGTCCTCTGTAATGCTAGTCTTGATATGAGCCTTGCCCCATCCACTCTATAAGAATACCTTCCTTATGTATTCGATTTTCTCTTGGAACTTGACAAAGGCCTTATCCCTACTACAAGTATAGACATCAGACTCGGCATGTGTAACTCTAGCCATGGCCTTGTCCTCATCAGCCTTCATCTTGTCACTATCGGCCTCAATTTTGACATTTTTATCCTCATCATTGTCTTTCTTGGTGGCAGCAACCAAATAATTGGACTCTTTGATCTTCTTATGGAGTTCGTCATTAGCTACCTCCAAAGGCTAGACCTTCTGGTCTAGCTTCTCATTCTCGACGATTGCAACCCGACCAACCAACTAAGCAGCATCGAAGGCCTTGGTTACCTCCCCTAAAGTGGCCTCCATATCTTCGGAGGACTTCCTCAACATAACATCTCTCTCCAATATCTAATCATAGTCAACCAAGAACTGTAAGAAATTAATGGATGAAAATGTCAATAGTTTACAACTGAATGAGTAATGCAAGGAGAAATATATTATTTTTAGAGTGAACTTACAAGATCATGGTTACAATTAGGACGTTCCACCAACCATGAATGATCCAGGTTGACCAGAAGGCATGTCGGTAAATTAAGCCGCGCAAAAGGTCGGGGTGAGCAACAACAAAGTTGATAATAACCTTACCCTTATCAATAACATTTTTTCCTATAACAACAAGTTGGGGAGAAAGAGTTTTATTTCATTTTCTTGGAGGGGAGATCCATGTCCTTAGAGGGGGAATTACCAATATCCAAGGGTTAGAATGATCCCCAACTTTATCTTTTCTTCTCACATGTAGAGCGGGTTCTTCACTCTTGTTTGTTGGGTGAGTAAGGGGAGACTTTGGGGCCAAAGTATCAGCGATTAAGTTCACCACTTTTCTCATGGGGGTCATGGAACCAGGAGAAAGTTCACTAGAAAGTATGAATGAAATGCCTAAAGACTCATAGAAGGAATATGTTCCCTCCTCATTTGTACCCTCAGAGGTAGAAGCCCATGGATTATCTAAGTCAATTGGAATAATCAAAATATATTCGACAAGACTCGTGAGCAAGGAGGTAGTTAAACTTTTATAGCCGAGGAGAAACGACGCTAACCTAGGATGATAATCATCTCCAATCCTTTACTGTATCGACCAGACTTTTTGAAGACCAATAAACTTCACGCCTTGGTTGCGAGGAGTTTTCTTCTTACTATTAGCTACCAAGAAATAAAGAGAGAGAAATCACAATCAGTCGAATGAAAAAGAAAACACAATTCAAGGACTTAATTATGACCTAACCTATTCCTTGCCCCTCCTGAGGGGATTATGGCCCTTCATATTTTTCGCCATCAGGAAGAGGGGTGTGATCCCAATTTTTCAAAGTAATTCTATGATCCCGGTAGTCTTTGTTAGAATCAAGCCAGTTCACCACCAGAGCCCGATTGGCTACCCTCATCTTTAAGTAGTAAATATTTTCATGGGTCGATACCCATCGATAATAGTACATGATGTAATTAACACCCAGATTGGTCCTATATAATTCATTAATGAGGTGAATCCCATTAGTTATCCTCTAAGTATTTTGGTAGGTATGGATCGAGACCACATCGAAGTACTGACAAAATTCAAGGAAAATATAATTTTGGGGAAAAGTTACCCCACACTCAGCAATGAAAATCGAAAGCAACCAATGGCCTTCATCAAGTTTATAGATCTCACATGGGCCCTCAACTAATAACCTTGACCCATTATGGGTTATAGTCAAGTTTGAAGTTTTGTATAGTATCTTCATTAATAACATAAACCATATTGAAGAACGAGTGCAACTCAAAAAAGGAATTAAAGGAAATAAGTTCAAAATTGTAGAAAAATGAAAAAAATGGATTTAGAGTGCTTACAATGAAATGGAGGTAATGAAAGTCCTTCTTAAAACGTGTTGGTTTTAAAATAAAATGAAAAGAGAGGGAACTGTTGTTTTATGGTGAGAAGTGACTTCATAGTTCCCCAAAATGATTATTGCATCCACAAAAGTTGAAGCAACATGTGAAGGATATTGAAACGATGGTTGCATCCTCCTAAGACTAATTGAAGACATCGTCACTCAACAGATGATGGCTGTTCATTTCATGGGGCATTTAAGAAATTTCCCTCTGATCAATATACTGAAGTTCTAGACAATTCTCAAGATCTGATATGAGGGTGAAACCTACCATCCCTATAGACAAGAAGATTTGTCAATCATCAACAATCGACTAAGGCACAAATACTAGTGACCTCAATGAGCCCCTGAACTGTGGGGGCAATTGCGAGGTCAAGAATTGCACCGACATGTGCTTGGACACATATTCCTATAGTTAATGAAGACTCCTAGTCGAAGAAAAAATGTTCAACGCTGGAGGTAGCTTTTAACGGGGCTTAGGACTCACCTAAGTTTCCTTATAAATATAAACTTACCCCACATGAATGGGGCATGCATCATTTTAACATCAAGCAGTACTACAACACTTCCGACCTGAGTTCTTCTGTAATACAAAACAAGCCCTAGCACCCCGTTGATATAAGTACGTTGCTGAACTACGTGCATCTTATGTTATGTGTTATTTTATTCTTTCCAACGATTATTATAAATGTTTGGTTGTGTACGTTTAATACCACTACCTATAGGAAAATACTGCCTACAGCTACAGTTACACTTATTACTGTAGATATAATTACACTTATTAATACAATTTCTATTGTAACTAAATTCATCATTATAACTCTATATACATTAATAAGTGTAGTTCTATCTATATTAATAAGTTAACTGTATCTATATTCATAAGTGTAACTATATCAGTATTAATAATTATAACACATGTGGACTTATTGAAAAAACTGCTTGTAGCTTGTCCTCATTATTAATTACTAAAGAGTCTAAGGACTTATCACCATGTTTCTCCCCCCTAAAAATAAATAATACACATCCCTCTCCCACCAATCACCTATGCCTTCCACCCTCCCCCATCCACCCACACCATCACCCCCACTATTGTTACCTCACCTCCCTCAAACCACCCTTGTCATCCCACCTCCCTAAAGTCACCATTGTTGTTTGTTTAAAACAAAAAAACATTGGATTGAGACTCAAAAACCATTTTTGATATATCATATTAACCCTAAACCTTATATTGAAACCCCAAAACAATATCTAAAATATGTTACTATAATTTCATTTAAATGCCTATATCTTGATTTAAAACTCAAAATCCAGATTTGAGTTCAAAGGGGAAAAAAATAAACATTCTGGGTCCGGGATGGGGATGGGGGTGCCCGGGGGGGATGTTGATGCCATGGAACACGTGGGTTGGGGATGCTGGTTGGGGGGGGGGGGGGCTTCCAGGTTGGGGAATGGGGGCGATGGTGGTGGGGGAGAGGGAGTGGGAGAGGGTGAGGTTTGGCATATTTTTTTTTCTTTTTTTTCCCTTCTGTTTTTTATTTTTTCTCTTTTTTAAGGGTTTTGTATTTGTATTTTTGTTTTTCTTAATCATTTTTGGTAATTCTTGTTTTTATAATTTGGTTTTTCATCAAGAGGTTATGTGCTTGCACAGGACTATTAATTGTAATATGCTTTTAACTAAATATGTATCAAACTCAAAGTTAATTAAAAATTGTTTAAAGCAAAAAAATCTGTAATTATGGATGTATTTACGAAAAAAACCATAAATATAAAAAGAATCTAGTTTTTTTAGTTCTACTAGTTCTTCGCTATTAGGATTGAGCCACTAGTTTTCATAGTACTTAGGGTTGCCAATTTTGACATGATATCCCGTTTATGATAATAATCTGACATAACCCGACGATGACATGATTAGTTCTTTTTTATTTAGTATGACTCAAAACTTGTACTCAAACCCCAATCCGAAAATGACACGAGTAACCTGAATTGCTAATCATAGGATATGGTCTAATATCGACAAAAGTCGTTAGTTGACCCCATTTTTCAATCTGAATATATCATTTCCCCCCATAAATATATTAATATGTATACTTATATTAATATTAGTGTGTGTGTGTATTTTTCCATTAATATTTACAGAATAATAGTTTTTATTTTATTAAAAAATCTATTTTTACTTAAAGAAATCTTTTAACCATTTCAATAGTTTCAATTAATGTACACTTTTAATAAATGAAAAGTTAAGAAAAACATACATTTTTTAAAAATAAAAATCAGGTAAAACATAAGGTCTATTTAAAAAAAATAGTTAAAATAACTTTGTTTTTCAAAACACGCACAATTTTAAGAAAATAAGTGAAACCAATTTCAATTGATGTACAATTTTTATATAAAAATAACAAAAATGTTAATTTTTAATAATTTTTGTGTAAAAACTTAGACTTTAAAAAATAGTTAATATATATGTTGATACCAAATTTAACCTGCTGACGTGGACTAATCATAAGAAGACACGTGTCAATCTGCGTGGCATGTACCGATATTTTTACAATCATATTAGCAACGAGGAACTCTGCCTCCCCGATCAACTCAGATGCTCCGACCAACAAGAACTCTACAAGGAACTTTTGAGTACTGAGCAACTTATGAATACCGAGCTACTTAGGCAAGTCCGAGCAGCTTAGGCGGTCCGAGATGCACCTCGAACAAAGCATTAATAGCAGGATAACCAACAGATTGACTGCGCATTAAATGCTTATTATTATCATACAGATGTATACGCTTAAGGGGCATTAAATGTATTAACCTTTCACTTGTACAACCTTAGGGCTATAAATACATTGTATTATCCTCATTGTAGGAGCGAGCGTAATTTCTTGATAAAACTTATAATCGAGAATTCCCAAACAGTAATCAATAACAGAAACAGTGGACGTAGGCCATTCTTATAAGGCTGAACCACTTTAAAATTTCTTTGTCTCCCTTTATTTTATCTGTGATTAAATAATTAGATATAATCTAATTTGTTACCTCAACAGATTGGCGTCGTCTGTGGGAAACGACTGGTAATATCGTTTTTCATAAAAAATAATTCATTACAAATAGCTGATAATCCAGAACCCAGCAATCGAAACGCTGGAAGCCCTCCAAATCCATCTGCTCCGCCAAATATTCCAGATCTGGCTGGAATGATGACAAATCTGGCCCAGGGCCAGACAGCCATGCAAGAAACTATGCGATAACTCATACAAACCCTCCATGGCGGTGCACCAACCCATTGAGGACCGCGAAGTATTCAAAGAAATACCCGTTTACTTTCTTCATGTACTAGGCGTACCGATTCATATCGTACTGAGGAGTCTGGAGATTTTTCTTATCAACCTGGATGAACTTCGTCGGTACGAGCCACAGATACTAAACAACGTATCATTCTCTCTCCAGAAAGGACTAGTGCGTTAGAAAGATTAAGCAGAGTATCTCCTTTTGATCGATTAGGTCCTAGGAGGAGCAAAAGTCTTCCTACAGCCGCATCGAGGAGTTTTCGACGACCATCAGACTTAAGGGAAGGATCTACCCAGTCGCGACCAGAAGCTCGTCAAGATAGATCCCAGGAAGCCACATCAACGCGATCAGTTGCTCGAACCAACAGGCCCGAGGAAGGAAACGATGCGTGGAAAGGCTCTATTCAGAGGCTGAAGGATAGATTAGGGGAAATGGCTAAAGCCAAGAACCCTCTACAACGAACTTTTATTCAAGGAACACCTTTTGGCCAGGCCATTGTAGATTTTCCCACACCATCAAAGTTCAAAGCACCTGTTGTGACCCCCAAATATGATGAAAAGACCGACCCTATCCTTCATATAGAACAATACCAAGATGCAGCCGACATCTATGCTGTTCCAGATGAGATATGATGCAGAGCATTCTCGGGAACTCTTACCGGATCTGCTCAAATATGGTATAATAATCTTCCTCAAGGAAAGATCTCAACTTTCTTTCAACTGGCCGAGTTATTCATTGAGAATTTCTGTTTTGGGGCAAAGCCAGTTAAACGAGTAGCGCATTTGTTAAGTGTTAGACAAAAAGCTGGAGAGAGTACCAGAGATTATATAACTCGTTTTAATAACGAGAAGCTCGAAGTCATTGATTATAAGGAAAAGACAACGATTACCGCCTTGATGAGTGGACTACTGCCCAACAAGTTGTACTACACTTTGGCCAAAGATCCACCTAGAACCATGTTAGAACTGATGGGAAAAGCAGCCAAGATTATGAATGCCGAGGAGGCTATGGCTGCGAAGAAGAATATGGATGCCAAAGAAACCAAGGTGGAAAGTGATAAAGCTAAGAAGAAAGAGCATAAGAACAATGGTAGTAACAAACACTCAAAAACAAGGTCGTCATGGGAAGTATTGAAGAAATTTGATAATTATACTCCTTTGAAGAAAGACATCAACCATGTTCTAGAAGAAATCAAGAACAACGAGGAATTAAACTGGCCAGAGAAAATGAAGGCAGACCCTGACAGGAGGAATAAGGCAAAATATTGCGAGTTTCATAAAGATCATGGCCATATGACCAAAAATTTCATAGCTCTTCAGAATGAGATTAAAACACTCATCAGACGAGGAAAACTGGCAAAGTATGTTGATCATAGAAATGAAAGAAAAAATAGCGACCGAACAAGATAGAGGTCTAGATCTTCTCGTCGAGCAGAGGAGAACAAGAAAAGAGACCATGAAGTTGATCCAGAAGACAACCCCTATCTTCCCAAGAGACCAAGGCATCCAGAACGTGAGGTATTTTCGATACGCTTTGGGTCATTTGATTGTAATGTTATTACAGGTGGAGATGCAGGAGGAGGAGACCTTACTGCAGAGAGAAAAGCTTACCTCTGTGAGGCTCAATCTTGCTCATACATTCAACGAATAAATCTAGCTGAGGAGGATCGCCCTAGAAAGGTAAACAAAGAGAAATTGGTCATTGGTTTCTCAAAGAACGACCTCGCAGGTGTTCTATATCCTCATGATGACCCATTGGTGATCAAAATGAGGATGAAGGAAGTGATGATTTCAAGAGTACTGGTAGATAATGGTATCTCGGCAGACATCATGTTCTACTCGTGCTTCGACAGTTTAAATCTAAAACTATCTCAACTGGAGCCTTATCACAGACCCCTCCTGGTTTTTTCTGGTGAGAAAGTTTTTCCACTTGGGACGATCAAGTTGGATATATTCATTGGTACATGGTCTGCTTGTCGAACAGAAAGAATACGCTTCTTCGTGATGGATAAGAATGTTCAATCAGCATATAATATCATCATGGGAAGAGTAAGATTGAAGAAGTTCGAGGCTGTACCATCTACGGTACATCAATGCCTAAAATTACCAACAAATTTTATAGTAGGAGTTGTGAAAGGTGATCAGAAAGTAGCTCGGGAATGCTATTATTCATCCGCCGAGCAAGAGGAACTGGAGGAATCAAGGAAAAAGACTACTACCTACCAAGTGGATGAAGGTGCAGAAATTGAAACATTGGATCCTAGAGATGAGTTGCAACTCGTGAAGGGTCAAGTGGTGGAAGCTACTGAAAACATCATTCTGGACGACGAGCACCCTGAACGAACTACTCAAGTAGGTTCGTCGTTGGAAGCCTCACTAAAACAAAAATTGATAACTTTCCTAAGAAGAAGAAAGCAAAATTTTGCGTGGAGTCATGAGGATATGCTCGGGATAGACCCAAATTTCTTATGTCACGAGCTCAATGTGAATAAGGAGATCAAGCCTATGAAACAGAGAAGAAGAGTTTTCAGTCCCGAGAAGAAACAAGCTATACAGGAGGAAGTCGAGAAGCTCCAGAAAGCTTGCTTTATTGAAGATGTTAAATATCCAGACTGGTTTGCAAATGTGGTGATGGTGAAAAAGAAGAACAACAAATGGAGGATGTGTGTAGACTTCATCGACCTCAACAAAACATGCCCAACGGATCACTTTCCGCTGCCCCGAATTGATTAACTAGTGGATGCTACTTCGGGACACGAGCTGCTGAGCTTCATGGATGCTTATTCTGGTTACAATCAGATTAAAATGAAACCTGAAGACAGGGAGAGTACTTCTTTCATTACCCCTAGGGTAACTCATTGTTATAATGTTATGCCTTTTGGTTTGAAAAATGCAGGTGCAACATATCAGCGGATGATGAACAAAGTGTTTGCAGAACAAATTAGTTGCAATATGGAAGTCTATGTTGACGATATGCTGACAAAGAGCAAGAAAGCTGCTGATCATCTAGTTGACTTAGGCCAGACCTTTCATCAACTAGATAAATATCAAATGAAGCTGAACCCGACAAAGTGCATATTTGGAGTACGAGAAGGCATGTTTCTCGTGTACATTGTCAATTAGCGAGGCATTGAAGCTAACCCTGAAAAGATCAAAGCTCTGTTAGGGATGCGATCCCCAACGACAAAGAAAGAAGTACAAAGTCTTACAGGACGAGTAGCAGCACTCAACAGATTTCTATCACGAGAAACTGATCGATGTCTCCCATTCTTCAAGACGCTCCGAAAGACTTTTGAGTGGAATGATGATTGTGAGAAGGCTTTTCAAGACTTGAAGAAATATTTGGGAGCACCTCCACTGTTATCCAGACCAGTGATGAGAGAAAAATTATACTTGTATCTGGCAGTGTCCGAGAATGCAGTTAGTTCGACATTGATAAGAATGGAGAATGGAGTACAAAAACCGATCTACTAGACAAGTAAGGCCTTCCGAGGAGCAGAGATGAGATTTCCAAAGCTGGAAAAATTGGCACTAACATTGATCGAGGCAAGTAGAAGAATGAAGCCATACTTCCAGGCTCATACTATAGTAGTATATACTGATATGCCATTGAGGCAAGCCCTTCATAAACCAGAAAAATCAGGAAGATTGATGTGCTGGGCAATAGAACTTGGTGAATATGATATAGTTTATGAACCCAGATCATCGCTAAAAGGGTAAGCGGTAGCAGATTTTATAGTAGAGTTCACCTATCCTGATACCCCCGAGGAGAAAAAGTTGCTCACTGATCAACCTGTGGATGTTACAGGATCATCAAATGCAATCCCAGACCAACTTAGCTTGGTAAAAGGGCAAGTAGATGTTACAGAATCATCAAATTCAAGCCCAGACCAGCTTAGGTTGGTAAAAGGGAAAGAAAAGATGATCGGCGAACAGTAAGAAATATCAGGAGATGGTGAAAGGAAGCAACAAATTTTCCATCGAGGAACTCTGTCAGATCATAAATTTGATGACGAGTTACCTATATGGAGTTTATATGTGGATGGCTCATCTTGCACAACACGCTGTGGTGCAAGGATTGTTCTTAATAGTCCAGACGAGGTCGACATAGAATATGCCCTACGCTTCCAATTCAAAGATTCGAATAATGAGGCTGAATATGAAGCCATGATTACAGGTCTTAGTTTGGCAAGAACCATGGGGGCAGAGCAGGTTATTGTTTTCAGTGACTCGCAATTGATCATAAATCAAATGATGGGAGTATATGCAGCCAAAGGATAATTAATGATCAGGTATATTGCAAAGGTAAGGGATTGGTATCAGAATTTGCTGCTATTCAGCTGGTCAGAATACTAAGAATGGAGAATGCGAGGGCGGACGCCTTAGCTCGATTAGCATCAGCTACTCGTACCGAGCCACGAAGAACAATCCCAATTGAAGTTTTAGCTGGTCAGAGTATAGATGAAGATTTGACGATGAATTTTATTACCCTTAATTTAAGACCATCTTGGATGGATTCCATCAGGGCATATATTAGGAGGGGGAATTACCAACTGACAAACTTGCAGCCAAAAAACTGAAGTTTGAAGCTGCTCGTTATGTACTGAATAATGGTATTCTGTACAGACGAGGAATTATAGCAGGTTTGCAAAGATGTGTGCATCCCACCGAGGTGAAAGACTTGATTGAAGAGATCCATGAAGGGTCCTGTGGAGCCCATGTAGCAGGTCGGACTCTTTTGCAAAGGGTGATGACGCAAGGATACTACTGGCCAACGATGAGGGCTGATTATATAGCCTACGCCAAGAAATGTGACAAGTGTCAGCGTTTCTCGTCCATTCGAAGAACTCCCCAAGCATTGTTGACACCCATTACTTCCCCTTGGCCATTTGCCATGTGGGGAATTGACTTGGTCGGACCACTTCCAACAACCAAAGAAAGATTTAAATATCTCGTCGTCGCAGTGGATTATTTTACTAAGTGGGTAGAAGCAGAGCCTCTTATCGACATGACGTACGAGAAGGTGTATCAATTTATTTAGAAAAATGTCATCTGTAGATATGGTCTTCCCTATGCATTCATTACCGACCATGGAACATAATTTGACAACGAGGAGTTCGCTGCCTATTGTCATCAGTTAAATATCTTGAAGATCCACTCGGCACCAGGCCATCCCCAAAGCAATAGACAAACTGAAGTAACAAACAGAACGCTACTGAATGGCTTGAAAAAAAGACTGAATGACGCGAAAGAAAATTGGATCAACGAGCTACAATCAGTACTATGGGCTTACCGAACTACTCCCCAAGTAGCAACAGGGGAATCTCCATATATGCTGGCATTTTGAAGTGAAGACGTTATACCTGCCGAGTTGGGTCTTCCGACACACAGAGTACTGAATTTCAATTCTCCTGTCAGCGACTTAATGAGAAGATTGGATTTAGACATGCTCGAGGAAGTTAGAGAAGAAGCAGCCATCAGGAATGCTTCTTACCAACAACGAACAACTTTGTTCTACAACAAGAGGGTAAAGAAGTGTGACTTGAAAGAAGGATACTATGTGCTAAAGAAAGTGATTCAAAAGCACAACAAATTGGAAGCAAACCGGCATGGACCTTACCGAGTTACAGAAGTTGTTCGACCAGGAACCTACAGAATAGCAACTTTAGAAGGGCAGGAGTTTAATAATGCATGGAATGCAGAACACTTGCGCAAGTATTATCAGTGATGTAAACTCTCAAACATTTTCGTTAGTATGAATAAAGTGACAATATTCTGCCCAGTTCTCTCCTTTTGTTGGAAATTTTTCGCGGAATACTCGTGCTATGCATTCAGCAAAAGTACTACTCAGATTACTCAAAAATCTATTCCCGAAAATGCCAACTAAGGTTGGTCGGGATTTCAAAAATCTATACCTAAAAATGCCAACTAAGGTTGGTTAGGAAGTAAATCTATTCCTAAAAATGCCAACTAAGGTTGGTTAGGAAGTAAATCTATTCCCGAAAACGCCAACTAAGGTTGGTCGGGAAGTAAATCTATTCCTAAAAATGCCAACTAAGGTTGGTTAGAAGGTAAATCTATTCCTAAAAATGCCAACTAAGGTTGGTTAGTTAGGAAGTAAATCTATTCCTAAAAATGCCAACTAACGTTGGTTAGGAAGTAAATCTATTCCTAAAAATGCCAACTAAGGTTGGTTAGGAAGTAAATCTATTCCCGAAAATGCCAACTAAGGTTGGTCGGGAAGTAAATATATTCCCGAAAACGCCAACTAAGGTTGGTCGGGAAGTAAATATATTCCCGAAAATGCCAACTAAGGTTGGTCGGGAAGTAAACATATTCTCGAAAATGCCAACTAAGGTTGGTCGGAAAGTAAATCTATTCCTAAAAATGCCAACTAAGGTTGGTTAGGAAGTAAATCTATTCCCAAAAATGCCAACTAAAGGTTAACTATAGTTGGTCAGAAGCATTTTAAAATATGAGTATATGAAAATGATCAATAAGTTGGTCGAGAAACAAAGTATCATCAATTTTGGTTAGTCGTCCAATGATTACCACAAATTCTAGATAATCGACAATAAGTTTTAACAAACTCCAGTTGATCGAAAAATAACACAATGTTGTTATCTTTTTAACAGATATACATGCACATATGTAAAGTGTTTTATGATTACAAGACAATGGCAGTCAAGATTTGCAAATAAAATTATTTCATTAAATGTAGAACAAAATACATCAAGAATGAAATACAAATTTATTACATCAAGATTCCTATTCTATTGGTTTCTTCCCCCCTGCTTTTGAAACAGGTTCCTCACCTGCAGGTGGTTCATTCAAAGCATAAGGGGAATTTATGAAGTTAAGATCTTTAAGCATCCTGATGTTCATCACAGATGGTCGATCGAGTAGGTGCTCGGGACGATATATCTCAATATTGGAATGGAGATTGTAATCGCCAAGGTATTTGGAAATCAAACACCGAGGGATGGCCCGAGAAGGGATCCAACTCATGTCAAGCTTGAATGGTGGCACTGGTAGGTCGAGCAGCCCAGGATTATGGTAATCCCACAGGTAATGACCCTGTTCCAGTTGGATTACACCTAAGGCATTCAACCATCCCTGTTTGTAACCCTCATTATTTGCATTTTGGATACGATCATCCAAATGGTAGAGAGCCTCATTATAGCCAACCATCCAAAATACTCTGGGCTGCTTGTGGAATTGATATGTCAATCTTTCCAGTTGCTCGTGGAGACATTTTATAAAGAGTTATTTATTGTCCAAGGCAGACTTCTGCGCATAAACCTACTCGTCTAGATTCCTGATCTTCTTAGACATTTCAGCCAATGCTTGGTTCTTTGCCATCAGTTGGAAGGCCTGGTTCTCTAGAGCAGATTGAGTTCTCTGTTCCTCGATAGTAATCCGAGCAGCTCTTGCTCGTCCCCGAGGATCTCTTGCTCATCCCCGAGTAGATGTAGAAGGGCCAGCTCTCTTCAAGGTTTCTAATTCATCCGTCAGGTTGGCGTTTTCGACCTCCAAGAAAGAGAATCCCTCGTCATTCACAGGGACCAAAGCGTTTGAGGTGGAAGCTACAGACTTCAACTGAGACACCTCTCTTTGCAGGTCATTGTTTTCCTGCTCTAATAACTCAGCTATCTGTCTGTGCTCTTCGACCTCAGCCTTCAAAGTTCTCTCCCTCACATCGTAAGCACAAACAGTTTATCGTATCTCTTATCAGCACTGAGTTGCTGATACTTATTCTCGTATCCTTCGTGCAAAAGGGCTGTAGATTCCTTATATTGCTGCTAAAGTTCTGCAAGAGTGACCTGGAGATCTTCAATCATATCATAGTATGCTACGTTGTTAGCCACTGCACGGTCGAGCAGGCACTTCAAATACTGATAGGCTTCAATTGTTTACTCTGAAGCACCTTGACCGAGGATGTCAATGATTTGAGCTGCACTCATGTCTGTATGACCAGCTTTGAAATACTCATTGCATTGCCTTAACAGTTTTGTATCGTGAGCAGATAATAATTCCATCCTGGCCAGAAACTAGTAAAGGAAGAAAAATCAATAATCAATAAGAGTACAAACAGAGCATGAAGAAGAGAATCAACAGTATGCATAAGCAAAAGTTCAATTTTATTACATCATAATGGAGAAGTACAAAGTTCAGAGTTACATTTGACAAAGAAAAATAAAATGGAGAGAAATTCGAACAACTCTACACCTTTTCCTTGTCTCTCAAAACTTTCTCGGGAGGCTGGGACGAGGAGGTAGGTTGCTCGGATGGAACAGAGGGTTGCTCGGGAAGTGTTGGAGGTTGCTCGGATGAAGTAACGGGTAGTTAAAGTTCCTTGCCAGTGGGCTGGATAGCTGGGGGATGAGAAATTTGATCTCCCATCACCATGGAAGATTCTTTAGAGGCCGCTTCGTCCTCTTCTTCTTCTTCAGGAGTTGGAGGGGGGCCCGAGATGTGTCGCTGAAATAGTTCAGAATTTTCATCAACTTTCATCTCTTGCAGAGCAGCGACCCATCCATCTCTAAAGTATTTGAGGCTACCATATTCCACTTGCGACATCATGGTAGCCAAACCTTTATTCCACCCTTTATCCCAGCCGGCGCTGAAGGATTTTTTGACATCCAATTTCCTTTTTGTCTTCTCCAAGGAAAGCTTCTCGGAAAGAAGATCATCAGCAACCTTCAATTTATTCTCAACTTCCTCCTTCTGACGACTTACTTCCCGAAGTTGACTCAACTCCTCCTCAGTAGTCTTGAGCTTATTTTCAAGCTCCCCGGCATTTTTGAGCTTCCCATCAAGCTCTTTATTCTTTTCTTCCAAATCATTTATTTTTTTCTCCAACCCCTTGGAGACCTCAATAACCTGAGCCTTCTCCTGCTCGGTCGAAGTGAGCCTCTTCTCCCAAATCACCTTGTCATCAGCATACTTCTGACGAGAATCCTTCAGGGATTGCGTCAGACCTACCAAGCCTTCCTCTACACCTGATGAGGAGCTTGAAGCTTTAATAGCTTCATCTTTCTTCAGAATTGTATTAAAACAGGTCACCAACTGGGAAAATAAAAGCAAGTCAGTGCACATATATAAAAAGGAAAGAATGAAAATTTAAGACTATAGGACTTACAGAAGCAATATGACGAGCTGCTAATGTGGTAACCATGTCCCGAGAAAGGTTTTCTTCAATACCTTGGATCTCGGGAATGATCCAAGTCTTCACCGAGTTCATAGCAGAGCTCGGGGCAACAAAAGTGGGAACACCACTAGTCGGGGGCTGAGAGATGGATTCAGCCAAATTAATAGAGGAGATTTTCTTCAACCTCCTCAGAGGAGCATCAACGTTCTCGACTAACGATGTAGTCTTAGTCGGATAAATGACAATCACCTCGTTTGGAGAAGCAACCTTACGCGGGGCCACTGGGGGCTTCTCGAAACCTTCACAGGAGCAGCCGAAGGAGGTGCATCAATTTTCTTTGTCCCCTCTCCTGGGACATCAAGCTTACTTTTCTTTGCCTCACCAGCACTAGAGGCAGATTTCTAAAAAAGGGTAGGAGGTCTTCTTTTCTTCATCCTTTAACTCAAGGGAATATATGACTCAGGTGAAGAACTTGTAGAGGCTGGTATTAGTTCTGCGTCGCTTATCACCGAACGAGTAGTAAAAGAGGAGGTGTAACTCTTGTAATGCAGCAAATATGAAGCCGACCTATTATGCTCGTCAGCAACAGTCTGATGCAAACTCCAGATAAGTTTTAAATGCCTTATGTTAACATCTGTCTCTTTTGGAGATTTTCTTTTGCTGTCAACTATAAATAAATCAAAACTAAAATATCCGTGATACATTTTATCAAACACAAAGGAAGCATAATTTTGAAAATAAAATAAAAACAACCTATCCCATTGCCACAGGGAGGACATCTGGGACCATGGTAAACATCAGCTCTAGTTAATGGAGGGTGTTGCCAATTTTTCATAACAACCCCGTGCTCAAAGTTGTCCCTATTGGCATCTGGGAGATTGACCACTAAAGCTCTATTTAAAAACCTAGTTTTTAAATAAAAAGTATTATCACCCACAACCCATCTATAACAAAACATAATCTCAGGAATTCCTATACGAGTTCCATGAATTTGATTTAATCTATAAACTCCCTTAACTATTCTCCATGTATTGGGGGCTATTCTTGCAGGAACCACGTTAAAGTATTAACAGAATTCTAGACATAAAGGGTTTGGGGGAAAAGAAAAGCCACATTCAGCGACAAAGAGACTGGGGAACCAATGTCCCTCAGCCAAACGAAAATAGTCTGAAGGCTCAGAAAGCTCTTCCAAAATAACCCATGAGGGAATAGAGAAATCAGAGCGAAACTTATCAATCGATTCTACAGGATAAACCATGATGAAAGAAGGAAATCAAATAGAAAGAAGAAAATCTTACAGGAAAGGGATGAGTCTGTTGACAACAAATGATGAAAGAGATAAACGTACGGGAGAGAGAAACAATGGAAAACTCAAAGAGATAAGAATGAAAAAGTAGAAGACAATGGGATTTTCTGCAACGTTTAAATACTTTGCCTTGGGAATGGGTAAAGATAATGATTGCAAAAAGAGACGGTTACGTTACCGGCGACTAAAAAGACAAAAAGGGCGCGGGAATCGAAGCGGTTATAAAAATTCAAAAAAGACCGATTCTACGAATTTGGAAGGAGAAATAAATACAAAAGAAAATACTCCTAAATTTCAGGATGATCATTTAAAACCGCCATATTTCAAGAAATAATGTTCCACACTCCTCAAATCTCGAACTGTGAAACATTGGGGGCTTATGTTGATACCAAATTTAACCTGCTGATGTGGACTAATCATAAGAATACACGTGTCAATCTACGTGGCATGTACCGATATTTTTACAATCATATTAGCAACGAGGAACTCTGCCTCCCCGATCAACTCAGACGCTCCGACCAACAAGAACTCTACGAGGAACTTTTGAATACCGAGCAACTTATGAATACCGAGCTACTTAGGCGGTCCGAGCAGCTTAAGCAGTCCGAGCTGCACCTCGAACAAAGCATTAATAGCAGGATAACCGACAAATTGACTGCGCATTAAATGCTTATTATTATCATACATATGTATACGCTTAAGGGGCATTAAATGTATTACCCTTTCACATGTACAGCCTTAGGGCTATAAATACATTGTATTATCCTCATTGTAGGAGCGAGCGGAATTTCTTTATAAAACTTGTAATCGAGAATTCCCAAACAGTCATCAATAACACATACAGTGGACGTAGGCCATTCTTATAAGGCTGAACCACTTTAAAATTACTTTGTCTCACTTTATTTTATATGTGGTTAAATAATTAGATATAATCTAATTTTTTATATCAACAATATATATTTTTAAAACACTTAAAGTTTTTTTTAAAAAATAGTTGAAAATAGTTTTAAAATGTACAATTTTAAAATACATTAAAGGTTTTTATTTAAACACACACACCCTATAAAACAAAAGTACACTATTTTTAGAAGAGTTGAAATTAGTCTTGATTTATTTACAATGTTTTAATAAAAAAAGTTAAAATTATGTATTTAAAAAATACACACATGATTTTAAAAAAGCAAGTATAATTTAAAAAATGAATTTTAAAATTGTTCTAATTAATGGAGAGTTTTTATAAAAAAATTTTAACAAAAACTGTATAAATTTTCAAATCAAAATTGTGTAAAGAACACATATAGTTAAAAAAAGTTGAAAATAGTTATTAAAAATTACAATATAAAAAACCATTTAAAATAATTTGAAATGTGCTTCAAATTATATCTCCCTAAAAATGTGCATTTCAGATTTTTTTCTTTATTATTCTTTGAGAGTGAATTTTTACATAGATAAATATTTTTTTCTCTCATTAGCACAAAAATAAGTTTCTTTACAATGAATCTTTCACCACACTTTGGGTAGAACTTCCATTAAACTCCTCATCATATTTACATTCACGCTTACATGCAATTGTTTTATGCGAACAATTTTAAAATTCTAACAAAAAATACGTGATCAAATTGAGTGCAAATACAAAAACTTTTGTAATTAAAATTGAGGATACACCATAGTTCAACTCATATAAGTGTGTGTGATATGGGAATGACTATTACATATGCAACATTAGTTATTGTTACTGAACTCCTATAAAAGTTAAGCAAAAGACAAGTAAAGTCACTCTACCCTCCTACGTTTCAAATCAAGAATTAGGGCATAAGATATCATGAAGTGGCTTCAAAATTTTCAATCACCCCAAAACATTAGCTATCCACAAAAATAGAAAATTTTAAAATATTTTTGTATTTTCATAATTTATTTGAAATAAAAATCTTTTTACTTTTTTTTTTGTAAAACCAAAATAAGAAAAACAAAACAAATTGATAAAATAAACATATAGTACATATCTAGGCAAGATATAAATATGATGCAATAAATGAAAAATACAAAAATTCTAGCATAGAAAAATAAACGATTCACGTGCCATCAGGATCGGGAAAATCTACCTCATCTATGTTCCTCATTCTCCTATGCCTAGTACTTATCTTAACATTACATTCTTGGGAAGGATATGACTTTTTTCAACTCACTTATGAGTTATTGGGAAGTCTTAGCTAGGTATTCTATGCACTTGTGTAGATTTTCAATAGTTCTAAAAAGTGCATTAGGAGATCTACACATATCACCCTCTAGCCATAAATAATACGCCTTACTCTTAATTTTAATTTAAGTACAAAAATATAGTTGAGCGTTAATCACGTTCATCATTTTAGGGACATATCTAGGTGGGTAACGAGTTAGTGTCAAATTGGGACCTTTTCCCATGTTGAACTCGAATTTAGGGACATAATCTAATATCTTATCATAGTCAAGATCGACCTTGTCCTTTGAGGTTTGAGTTAATGCTAAAAGCATCTTATTCATTTTCTCGAGCCTATCTTCAATGTAAACCTTTAGTTTTAAAGATACTTTTAGGTCTTTATCTAGCCTAACATTCTCTTCTTTAAGCAATGTTTGAGATCACGATGAATCAAATAATTGTTACTTTAGGCTAGCGATCTTCTCGTGTAAGGAAATTTTTTTAATAGAATCAATTTGTATGTATTTTGACTTTACTACATATGTTGGACAAAACTCCTTGAGTTATAGGTTAGACTTTGTGTGTGTTGAGGTTTCAGGCATATGACTTAGTTTCTTGAAGACATAGAGGCCAAGTTAGAATATTTACATTATCGGGTCCTTTTTCATGCTAGTTTTCGTCTTCATTTTCTGAGTATCGCCAAGGTATGGATGCATATATATTTTGATCCTTGAAGATTTGATATTTGGGTGTTAGGATTTTGCAAACTTAATTTTAAGATATTTTTATCCATATCTTATTTTTTTAGAAAAAAGAATTTCGTGAGGTCATTAGAACGACATTAGGCATGTCATTCGAACGAGTCTATGTACCTCGATCTCCCACATTCTTATAAAAATTTGAACGAAACAATTTCTTCCCTTCACTAGAAACTCGTTTGAAGAGTCGTTAGAACTGTGTTTGAATGAGATGTACGTCTTCGTTCGAATGAGATGTACCTCGTTCAAACGAGCCTGAATTTTTTTATTTATTTCAAGATTTTCCAAATGGATTTTCATCTTTATATCCTTTTGAAAAAACTCATATAAAATAGAAGTGCGAAGAAGCATTTTTTGAAGAGAATTTTTCATTGCTTTTGAGTTGCCAAGCTCTCTAAAAAATTTCTTCGATTTTACCCAAACCCTAGTTTACACCCAAACAGTTTTAGATCCAAGATTCATCTTATTATGTTTTGAGATATTTTTTGGGCACCAAGGTTTATTCTTCACATCGCTGTGAGAACTGTTTCATAGTGGTGGAATCCGTATTGTAACACCCCGTATTTCTGAGTATTTAAAATTTAATTAATTCCGTTATTTTAAATTACACGTGTGACGTAATTTAATTTAATTAAATATTATATGTTTATTAAAATATTAATGGGGAGAGATAATGATTAATATTTATGAAGTAAAATTATTAAGTGAGTAGTAAATAATTATTATACATCGTAGTGAGTGATACTGATGTGACTGTGTTATATTTTAACTGGAAGTCGCGTGTAGACTATATGAGGTTGAGATAGAAAATTTATGTAGGGTGACTCAGATGGCGATTTGGAAGTCACGGTTGGTTTTGGATGGGTCGAGGTAGTCAAAATAATGTACTCGGGATAGTAATTGGATCACGGGGCCTTTTTAGACATAGTCGAACTCACATGGGGGTATTTGGGTCATTTAGACTTGGCATATTAGCCTAATTTGGGGATTGAAGATTAAAAACCTAGGTCTAAGAGTTTGAGGCAACCACAGTTCATATTCTAAACCCTAGAAATTGAAAGAAGAAAGAAGGAAGAAAAGAGAAAAGCTTTAGGAGCCAAAATCAAAGGCGATTGGGGAGTGATATCATCAATTCATCTTCTACAACGTATAATTAGAATCGAAGAACGTAGAAAGTCAAGTGATTAACTTTCCCTCAATTTAAATTGCATAAAACTCATGTTTATACCATGGTAGGTGTAGATAAATCCGTTTTTGTGGAGGGTTGTCACATGTAAATGGTTTTTCTGTTGAATTGGGCATCTTGCGTAGATTAAATGTTCAATTGATGATGAAATAACAAATATTAATATTGGAACCTGATTTATATTTGAAATCCAGAAGTTAAATTTTTTTAATTAAGGATGGTGTAATAAAATCTTGGAAGAGGATTGAATGACCCCTTTATAAACCCTATTTGTAAATTAATGCATGATAATAGGAATCATTGATGTTTAGAGATTTATATTATAATTACTACTTGTTTAAGACGTGTAATAAGCGTTAGTTATGATTGGGTTGAGATCTTGGATGAATCCATGGAGGTTTGAGGAACAAAACTGGAGGAAAAGTCATTGGGGAAGAAAGGATGGCCTCCCAGAATCTATCGATCGATCGATCGATGAAGGCAATTTTTGGGAAGTTTTACTTATTCTAATTTTTAGCCTCTAATTTTTGGGAATAGTCCAAGTCTTACTGGTTTAGTGTAAAGTAAAAGGGAAACCTAAGTACCTACGGACTATGAGTAGATATATAAGGGATGAGAAATGGTGTGAAATTTAAGAAACGAATTATGTGAAGTTAATTCAAAATTATTTAAAGTACGTGCTAATTGGGTGAGTCCGGGTATTTTAGCATTGTGATGCTTCATTATTTATTTAATTGGGGTGAATTTAAATAAATTTAGAGTCAGGGAATAGACTCGGGGATTTTGGGCTAGTGCTAAGGGTGTTAGGAACGATTAGCCGAATTTTTATTTATTTATATATATACGAATATACAGACAGTATATATATATATATACACATGTGTATACTTTATAAATATAGGTGTGCATGATATTTACTTAAAAATATACCCCTCTAGTTCTATATCACGGGAGGTTACGCGATGTGGTTGGATCCCCAGGTTAGTGAATACAGGGAGAGTATAGTCCTCAGGTCATAGCTCCCGGTATTTTATTATGTGATTTATTTTTCGAGGTGAGACACTTCTGGTATGCTTCGGTCTCACTCTCGGGGGAAATATGATTGCTTCCATTATGTTTACGATTTTATTATCTATTTTGGTGTGAGTTAACTGACTTATGGTAACCGGGTTAGATTGAGTATACCTGGGATATGATAGCCTTTTAAAGAAAACATCCATGGACTTATTACTTGAAATGATGGTTATTATACGCGACATATGTGTGATTGCTGTAGTATATTTGTACGTATATGATAGAGTAGATAATTATATACGGGTTAAATACATAAACTGTGAATGTATATTATATATATAACTGGCGTGAATGTTATATAATTAATTAAAGTAGTATTGATTAAGTAAGTTAATGAGTAAAATAATTTATGAATCAAAGGGGGGAAGTATTCGAGATAGAGTAAGGTGATAGAAAGATTTGGAACCGGACTAGTTAGGTGGGGTAGTATAACTAGTTGGCATAGGAGGTAAGCGTTAGGTGTGCACAATAGTTGAGGGGTGAGTAATTTCTCAAGAGAGTGCGACACCCGCTTAAATATGAAAAGTGTTAATGCATATTTAATGGTTGCATCTGAAGTACTTGATAGATATTTTTAAAAGGTTTTGGGATCTGACCCGTGTCAAAAATATTTTCCAAAATATTTTACGTGTCCATCCATAGGGAGCCAAGTTTGATGACTCATTCCAGGGATGCATAGCTGCAGGATTTGTGGAGGCCTGCTGGATGTTGTGTAGACACTTCAGTTATTCATTTCAAGATTAGGATTTATGATTCGCTCTTTCATTTTGGCATGTTTCCCCTTCAGTTGATGCACTTTTAGTTTTATTTATTTGACAATATATTTGGATTCTGTTTTATTATCCTGTAGACTTATGGTTTGTATTTTTGTTTTGGAACCGATGGTTTATTCGGTATTCATTATTTATCAATTTATCATGTGATGATTCAAACTCTTATATTTGTGTGGATGACTTAATAGATTTTTATTTTTTGCATGTTGTTATGTTAATGAAGGATAAAATTGACACCAGTTTAATTTTACATAGGTGGTTAGTAGTTTAAAAAAGTTTTGACAATGATGCTAAGAATGAACCAAATGAGATTCCTATTTATTTTGATAAAGGACTGATCACCCAACATTAAAATAGGCGGGGTGGTATCAGAGCATTAGGTTCTAGTGTCCATAGGATCTGTGCGGCTTACTATAATTTTAGCGTAGTGTTCTTTGATATAAAGCCCTATTATTAGGATTGTTTCATTCATGATTACGTATTTGAGATCACGTCATTCTGCTATCATATTTATATTCACTATGAACTCATACAATTCTATCTAATTTCAGATGCCATCCAGGAGAGGATGATCGACGAAGGTAATGGCGAGAGCCGATGAGAGAGAGGACCAGCAGGAGCGACAAGCACCGCAGCTGCAGTCATAGCCACAGCCACTGCAAGGGACAGTGACGAATTCCGAGGTGGCCCCTATTATGGCATAGGAAGTTAATGCTGTTATGACTGCCATGGCACTCCATTTTCCTTAGGCCTAACCACCACAACATTTGGTGGCACCAATTTTCTAGGCCCACCCAGAACCATCAGATTGGCAGAGAGTGGGGGAGGTATTTTAGAAGGGCCACACACCCAAATTTCAGGGTAGTTTTGACATGTTCTTTGCTTTCCAGTGGAAGAAGGATATTCAGTCCTACTTTTGCATGGTTGAGTGTAGTGATGTGAAAAAATAGATGTTGGCCACTTTTAGACTTGTTGGAGCATCTTCACAGTGGTGGGAGTCTGTTAACTCTACTAATGATATGGATACAATGCCCATTGTTGAGCACTATGTGTGATTTGACTGCAAGAACTTTTCGCCAACCATTGAGACAGAGATGCAAAAGAGGTTTAATAAGGTGGTTCAAGGTGGCCGTTTTGTAGTTGAGTACAAGGGGGAGTTCACATGTTTGGCTAATTTTGTTCCCAATGAGGTGAACAGTGAAAAGAAGAAGAAACTGAGATTTATGGATGGGCTAACTTGGAGGATCAGGCAACACCGATACACAACCCCACATTGAAGACTTATACTGATGTCGTCAATGCCGCACTTTTTCATTTCCAGGATCATCACTTCCGTCTAAAGTTAAGAAATAGAGGTGGTGAGACTAGCCAGCTGAGCAATGTAGGTGGGAACGGTGTTAGTGGATAACCGTAACAGTAGTGAGGTAGATAGCAGTGGCATTATTTTCGACAAGGGGATTCGGCCAAGAGATTTAGATTTTATGCGAGGGAAGTTTCAAGAAGGGTCAGCATGGTCCTCAGTAGAAGCAACAACATGCTCCTCAGGGCCTACAGGGCTAAGGGAACGATGAGGGGGGCTAATAGGGTCGAGTTCACTAGGGTCAAAAACAGGGACAACCTCGAGATGGCTAGAGGTAGGGAGACTTCCTGGGGTATTACATTGTTTGCAGGAATACGGGTGACACGAAGAGAGAGTGTCCATAGAGGGGTAGAGGACCACATCAGCTGGGTTCCCAACAGGGGAAGCAAGCATAGTTACCCCCAGTCGCACCAGCACCACCATCCCCATCGCAGCAGGTTCAACTAAAGTACGAATCCGTCTATAACATTCGAGATGCAGTCATATAGAAGGCCCCATAGGTGCCACATGCAGTAGAGGGTACTTTTTCTATCCACGAGGTTGAGGGTAGGATTTTATTTTATATGGGGGCATCACACTCATTTATATCCACTAGATTTTCATGTGCGACCGGTTTATTAGAGACAACTGATACTCTAATTATGCGAAAAAAGTCACCTTTGGGTAGTGGGTCGCTTATACACTCAATTTGTAGGGGTGTGAATATTGATGTGGGGAGATAATATTTAGTTTCCGACCTTTTAGTGTTAGATATGGAGGGTTACGACGTCATTTTAGGTATGGAATGGTTAGCTAGATACCAGGCGATAGTAGATTCTTTCAGAAGGACCATTGTGTTCTTTATTCCAAGGAAGGAGATGTTCCTAGTGGCGATGCCTATTACTGAGGGAGGGTCGAGCACACATCTGTATTATATTGAAGAGGAGGCCTCATATGAGGTGGTTGTCTCTTTAGACTCAATTCCAGTGGTGAGGGAATTTGAGGATGTGTTCTAGGAGATACTCGAGCTTTTGCCTAGCTAAGAAATCGAGTTCTTTATTAACTTAGAATCGAGAATGAGGTCAATTGTTGAGCGCCTTATCGTATGGCCCCTTCAGAGATGTGGGAGTTGGGGGAGCAGATTCAACAGCTTCTGGGGCAGGGTTTCATTAGACAGAGTACATCACCATGGGGTGCGCCAATGTTATTCATCAAGAAGAGGGATAGATCGCTTTGACTATGTATCGTTTACGAGTAGTTGAACAAGGTCACGATCCGGAATAAGTACCCGCTGCCTCAGATTGATGACCTGTTTGACCAGCTGAAGGGAGAAACTTACATCTCTAAGATAGATCTAAGGTCAGGATATCATCAGTTACGCGTCAGAGAGGATGACGTTCCTAAGAATACTTTTTTAACACGGTAGGGGTCATATGAGTTTAGGATAATGCCGTTTGGGCTCACCAACAACAGTGATCATGGATCTTATGAACTGGGTTTTCAGAGAGTTCCTTGACCAGTTCGTGATCGTTTTTATCGATGATATTTTGGTTTACTCTCTTTATAAGGATGAGAATGTCGAGCATCTTCAGATGGTTCTATTGACATTACCAAATGACTAGTTGTACACCAAATTCAAGAAGTGTGGATTTTGGCTTGCGGAGGTGAAGTTTTTGGGCCACATTGTGTTTGACAAGGATATTGATGTTGATCCAAGTAAGGTATCGGTGGTGGGGGAGTGGGAATAGCCCACGACACTGATCGAGGTTTGAAATTTTCTAGGGTTGGTCGGATACTATTGTCGCTTTATTAGGGGTTCTCAAAGATTGGGGTCCGTTGATGAACCTAACTCACAAGGGGTTTCATTTATTTGGAATAACCATTATCAGTTAGCTTTCGATGAGATAAAGGACAAATTAACCTCAACTGTTGTACATGTATTTCCTTGGGGAGGAGGGGAGTACTGTGTTTACACAATTGCATTCTTATAGGGACTTAGGGGTGTACTAAGAAGGAGGAGAGTGCTATAGCTTATGTATCTCGCAAGATTAAGCCCTACGGGAGGAATTACCCCATGCATGACCTTGATATAGTTGCGGTTGTTTTTTTCTTGAGGATTTAAAGGAACTATCTTTTGGGGGAGCAATTTACCGTGTTCACGAACCATAAATCACTTCAATATCTGTTTATGCAGAAGGATATGAACATGAGGCAGGGGAGATGGTTAGAGTTCCTAAGGGATTACTAGTTTGATGTTTAATATCATCCTGGGAAGGCAAACGTGATGGTAGATGCATTGAGCTGATGACCTACTGGGGAGATAACAGAGGTTTGAAAGGTGATTGAAGGGAGATTCGACACGATGATGAGGTTATCAGAGATTATATATCCGTACTGGATATCATGCCTGAGATGGTTATGAGGGTGGTGAAAGCACAAGAAGGGGATCAGTATATATGGGACAAAGTTCGCCAGTTATTACTTGATGAGGCAAAGTTTTATTTCATTAGTTCCGAGGGAGGTTTGCTCTTCAATAGAAGACTCATGGTTTCAGAGAATGAGTATTTGAGATATGTAGTAATGTCAGAGTCTCACGAATCAAGGATTGTGGTACATCTCATCAGGGATAATATGCACCAGGATATGCGTAGGCAGTATTAGTGGTCAAGGATGAAGTAGGACATAGCAGAGTTTGTCTCAAAGTGTGCTACTTGCCAGCTAGTGAAGGTAGACCATAAAAGACTGATGGGAATGTTGCAACCACTAGAGATTCCAGTGTGGAAGTGGGAAAGTATCTCCATGGATTTAATTATTGGTTTACCGATATCACAGCGAGGTTACAACTCCATCCCTGAGATGGTTATGAGGGTGGTGAAAGCACAAGAAGGGGATCAGTATATATGGGACAAAGTTCTCCAGTTATTACTTGATGAGGCAAAGTTTTATTTCATTAGTTCCGAGGGAGGTTTGCTCTTCAATAGAAGACTCATGGTTTCAGAGAATGAGTATTTGAGATATGTAGTAATGTCAGAGTCTCACGAATCAAGGATTATGGTACATCTCATCGGGGATAATATGCACCAGGATATGCGTAGGCAGTATTAGTGGTCGAGGATGAAGTAGGACATAGCGGAGTTTGTCTCAAAGTGTGCTACTTGCCAGCTAGTGAAGGTAGACCACAAAAGACTGATGGGAATGTTGCAACCACTAGAGATTCCAGTGTGGAAGTGGGAGAGTATCTCCATGGATTTAATTATTGGTTTACCGATATCACAGCGAGGTTACAACTCCATCTGGGTGATAGTGGATTGATTGACTAAGGTGGCCTAGTTTCTACCGATTCACATGGATTTCGAGATGAGACAATATGCATAATTTTTTATTACTGAGATAGTGAGGTTGCATGGAGTTCTGATTAACATTGTGTCGGATCGGGATAAGATTTTTGTGTCTCAATTTTGGTAGAGCTTTTAAGAGGCTATGGACACAGATTTACGTTTGAGTACATCATATCACCCACAAACAGACGGGCAGACGAAGCGAGTTAATCAAATGTTAGGGGATATGCTGAGGATGTGCATACTTAACTTCGGTGGTAGATGGGATCAGTATCTTCCATTTATGGAGTTTGCGATAACAACTCCTACTATTTCACCATCGACATGGCACCATTTGAGGCACTACGGATGACCTTATCATTTGCCCACTTGCTGGTTAGAGGTGGGGAATAATAAGCTATTAGAGCCAAAGATAATTTAGGATACTACTACCAATATTAAGCAGATTCAAGGGCGCATTTGTATTGCTCAGGACAGACAAAAGAGTTATGTCGATGTTGACGAGAGGCACATAGAGTTGGTGGTTGGTGACCAGGTTTTGGTACAAGTGTCTCCTATGAAGGGAGCCTTGAGATTCAGTAAGAAAGGGATGCTAACACCGAGATATTTAGGACCATTTCTGATTATCAAGTGGGTAGGACTGGTGGAATATATGCTGGGACTACCGGAGAAATTACAATGGATTCACGACGTATTCCACGTGTCATCACTGAAGAGATATCAGATGAACGAGAGGGATTTTTGGAATGTTCCATTAAAGGAGATAGACTTTTATCCAGATATCTCGTGCGAGGAGAGATCGGTGGCGATACTAGATCGTAGTGAGCATAACCTGCGGTTTAAGGCGGTACCCTTGGTTCGAGTTAAGTGGGGATGCCACAATGTTGACGAGTCGATGTGAGAGCAAGTGGATGACATGTATGAGCAGTATCCAAAGTTATTTATCGTAGTTGCTTCCTAATTTTGTGGGCAAAATTCCTTTGTATGGGGGGAAGTATGTAACACCCTGTCTTTCTGAGTATTTAAAATTTAATTAATTCGGTTATTTTAAATTACACGTGTGACATAATTTAATTGAATTAAATATTATGTCTTTATTAAAATATTAATCGAGAGATATAATTAATATTACGGAATAAAATTACTAAGTGAGTAGTAAATAATTATTATACGTTGTAGCTAGTGATCCTGACGTGACTGTGTTATATCTCAACCAGGAGTTGCGTGTAAAATATATGAGGTCGAGATAGGAAATTTAAATAAATTTAGAGTCGAGGAATAGACTTGGAGATTTTGGGCTAGTGCTAAGGGTGTTAGGCACGATTTAGCCGGATTTGTATTTATTTATATATATACCGGTATAGAGATTATATATATATATATATATATACACATATGTGTGTACTTTATAAATAATGGTGTGCATGATATTTATGTGAAAATACCCCTTTAGTGCTATCATGGGAGGTTGGGCGATGTGGATAAATCTCTTGGCTAGTGAATGCAAGGAGAGTATAGTCCCCATGTCATAGCGTCCGATATTTTATTGTGTCATTTATTTTTCGAGGTAAGATGCTTTGGGTATGATCTGGTCTCACTCTTGGGGGAACATGACCCCCTCCACTATGTTTATTATTTTATTACCTATTTCAGGCTGAGTTAACCAACTTATGGTTACCGGGTTAGATTTAGTATACCGGGATATGATAGCATTTTACAGAAAAGCATCCAAGGACTTATTACTCGAAAAGATGGTTATTATACGCGACACATGTGTGATTGTTGTAGTATATTTGTACGTATATAATAGATTAGATAAATATACGATTTATATACATAAAGTGTGAATGTATTATATATATATTACTGACGTATATGTTATATAATTAATTAAATTGAAAATGATTAAGTAAGTTAATGAGTAAAATAACCTATGAATCAAAGGGAGGAGGTACCTGGGATAGATTAAGGTGATAGAAATATTTGTAACTGGACTAGTTAGGTGGGGTAGTATAACTAGTTGGGATAAGAGGTAAGCATTAGGTGTGCACAATAATTGAGGGGTGAGTAATATCTCAAGGGAGTGGGACACCCGCTGAAATCTGAAAAGTGTTAATGAATATTTAGTGGTTGCATCTCAATTACTTGATAAATATTTTCAAAAGGTTTTGGGCTCTGACCCGTATCAAAAATATTTTTCAAAACATTTTAGGTGTCCATTCACAAGAACTCCAAGCTTGATGACTCATTCCAGGGATGTGTAATTGTAATATTTGTGGAGGGTTGAAGGATGTTATGTAGATGCTTGAGTTATTTATTCCTATATTAGGATTTATGGTTCAGTCTTTCATTTGGGCATGTTGCCCCTTGAGTTGATACACTTTTAGTTTTATTTATCAGACGATGTATTTGGATTCAGTTTTATTTCTGTACACTTATGGTTAGGATTTTTATTTCTAAAGCTATGATTTATTCGGTATTCATTATTTATCTATTTATCATGTGATGATTCAGACCCTTACATTTATGTGGATGAGTTAATAGATTTTTATTTTTCACATGTTATAACGTTAATGAAAGATAAAATGGACATCAACTTAATTTAACATAGGTAGTTAGTAATTTAATAAGTTTCGACAGTGATGATAAAAATGAACCAAATGAGATTCCTGTTTATTTTGATAAAGGATTGATCACCCGTGATTAAAATATGCGAGGTGTCACACGTATTTGCTGATGTGTTTGCATATGGTGGACTTCGTGTGTGACGGTTGTTGAGCTGGTTGGTGGATAACGAGGCGTGTGTGGACTCACACATTATGTTTGTGCGCTAGTGGACTCTTGCATGTTGTTATGCAAAGATTACGAAATGAAGAGCATCAAGTCTTACGATGGCATCAAGTCATTGTGAAAGTCTACGATCGTGCCTTTTGTAGTTCTATACATAGTAAATTTGCGTGGTTGGGTCGTCCGAAGTTCTTTTCGTTGTGGATTTTTCTCGTATGTCGAGCATTGTGATTGATTTACTTTATTTTATCATATATTCACCTAGATGCATCTTTAGGTTAAGATAATCAATTTAATCATAACATGTTTAAAATCAGTGCAATGTTTCACTTTGGATTAATCTGTTTAAGATTAATATTTAATTTTAAAAAAATTTAAAAAATTGGACTTAGTTGTCTTTACCCCCATACATATTAGAACCCTTAGGGTATATAGGGTTTCTCAAATTGGTATCAGAGTTATAACATTAAGTTATTATGATAAATTCTTATTTAGGTATGAATTTTAGCGGTACTTATATGAAGGTCAATCATTTTCTACACACCTTTATTTGATGGGTCTAATTACAAGTACTAGAAAGTGCGCATAAAATCATCACTTAAGTCGTTAGTTAAGTGGGTATGGAAATCGATAGTTAAGGGTTAGTCCTCACCCAAAACTTTAGTTGGTGATTATTGGATTCCCAAACCCGTAGAAACCTGGAGTGAGGATTAGCTTAAACTATCCAACTATAATTCTCATGGCCTGAATACTTTGTTTTGTGCAGTCACATCAGAGGAGTTCCATAATATTATGACATGTGAAACATCTAAAGAGGATTGGGATATACTATAACTCACTCATGAGGGTACTAGTGCTATTAAGGCTTCTAAACTCCAAAATCTCACCACTCATTTTGAAGCCATTAGTATGGAGGAGAATGAATCCTTTAATGAGTTATATACTAGACTATAGGATATTGTGAACTAGTCGTTTAACTTGGGAGAGAGAATACTAGAAACCCGCATAGTCAAGAAGATCTTAAAATCCTTACCAGAAAGATTTAATTCAAAAGTGATAGTTTTTAATTCCTTGGGTACTTTGGACTCTATGAATCTTGAAGAGCTTATAGGTGAACTTTAAACTTATGAGCTTGACCTGTTTCCTCCAAAAAGATGAAGAAACATAAGGGCATTACTTTGGAAGTCCAGAAGAAGGAAACGCGAGTTTCGGATGATGAGTCTAACATCAATTTAGATGATATGTCCATGTTAGTGAAAAATTTTAAGAAATTTCTCAAGTTCGAAAAATAATCGAAAGATGAAAATAAGTTCGAGAAAAATAACTTTAACAATGCTACAAAATTTCCTAAAAATCATAATGATAATTTTAAGAGGTATGGGTCGGATAGATGCTTTGGGTGCGAGGGTTATGGACATAAGGGTGATGAATGTTCCATTAAACTAAGGAAGGAGGGTATGAAACCAAAGGTGTACAATTCCACCCCTTATATTAGTGATCTGGAAGTGGGATTCGATTTCTCCATTGAGAATAACTACACCGCGTTTATTGCTAGTCATGTTAGCCATGATGAAAAATCTTTCAATGAAGATAATTCCAAGCATGACAATTTCGAGGCCACTATTGGTGATTCCTAAGTCGGTGACGGTGGAGAGAGTGGAGAATAAGAAGAATAGGAGAAAGAGGAGGACGAGAGTGAACTTCAAGTTACCTTTTATGAGTTATATGAAGAAACAATGAAATTGAATAAGGATAACTTCAAGTTGGAAGCTAGGTTGGAAGAATGTGCCATAATTAATGATGATTTTGTTTTGATTAAGTATCTTATGGCACGTGAGAATACTTTCAAAGAAAATCTCTCATTTATTAAGGGAGAGTGAGATAGACTTCAGGAATTAATAGAGTTTTTAAAGAAAGATACCTTAGTTTTTGATGAGTCTCATCATTTTCTTGAGTGTAGGATTATGGAGTTAAAGGGGAGATTAAGAGACTTGAGTAATGTAAAATTTGATTTGGAGTCTTATCGAAAAAATTGGATAAGATGTTAGGCACCGTCCGAATCAAAGATGACACATGTGGGATTCGCTTCGATGTTTTAAGTGTTTTCTCTACTAAAGCTGAAAGCATGCTTTCGATAGAGTCAATTGTTTCCAAGAATGTTAGATAAGGGCAATCTAAGGGTAACATTCCTCATGTATTCATATGCACAAATTGAGGTAGGAAGATCAGCTTTGGTATTTTTGCTTTGATCTTAGAAATAGTCCTAGAAAGTATAAGTCTAGATTCATCGAGGTTCCCGAAACCCAAGCACGTCAAGTCACACCTACGTGGGTTAAGAAATAAGATGTGGAGGCTTTACATACTAGACTTGTTGATTTTAAAATGCTTGCACATGATACTTATCATGCTATATCTAATCGTTGATTATGTTCACATGTTTACATACAATAGACTTTTTACTTCATGATATATGTGTTTACTAGTTGTATGTGGTTTGAGTCTTTTATATTTTGAGTTTTCTTTTGTTGCGTCTTATTGAGGAAAATACAAAAATAATTTGTTTATCTTTTGAGTTGTTTCAAAATTGGTATCATTTTGAAAAATGTTTAAAACTCAAAATATTTTGTATCTATGTGTAGTTTAGTTTTACACATTTTTGTGTGACATACTAGTGTGTTTGAATCCACTTCATTCCATATTTTCATGTGTATATGACATTTGAATATTATTTTCAATTATTATATTGTTCTTAATCATGCTTGAATGGGGTAGTTTGAAAATGAATTGCTTAATTGATTTACTTTATATATGCCTCCTCACACACATGGACGAGCTCTTTTGGATTTTAACTTCATATGTTACATGATCTAGGTGAGATGTTCTCCTAACAATCTTCTCATTATACATATATATTTGGTTGGGCAATTTGTGCATATAAGAACCACTGCCCATGATTTTTATTTTTATTGAAAATATGAGTGTTCACGAAAAAGGGCTATAAGGGAAAAATCTTCCTTGCTAGAAAGGCCATTGTTGGCAAGAGCTTAAAAAATTAATAGGCAAAAGAAAAAAAATATTGTCAAGGCCAAAATTTTATTTCATTCATTCTTCAAATAAATTGGTATCTACAAAATATGAGAGAAAAAAATCGATATATCTATAACTTTGAGGGTGTTATAAGTTGAAGATCAATGAATTTGCTCAACGAGTCCTAGTTATTTCCTGATTGACGCTATTGATTTGAGAATCATCAATATTTTCTAGGCTAGTGTGCATTGTGTTTGTTTGTCCATTTACGAGTTCACATTATCTATCACCATGAGACTAAATCTTTGTTTGATAAAGTTAATGTAGTCATATAGAACTCCATATATATTTTTTGAGTGATTGGGTCATAATTCGTTTGTTTCCATTTCACCCCCTTCACTTTATCCCATTTATTTATACACATCAATACTATGCTAGTGTGTGCCGCTTATGTGTTGTGTGTCATTTTGGGGTTGTTTATATACATATATATATATGTGTTTGTATGTCAATGATATCATTTGCATATATATATATATATATATATATATATGGTATTTGAGTGTTCGCATTTGCATTTAATCCATGGTTTCCATGTGCTTTATCTTTTAATCAAATTGGCATGCTATATGATCATATTAGTATCTCTTGTTTCAAATTTACATTGGTATTTCATACTTCATTGTGTATTTAACTTGATATCATTTATTTCATGAATATTGGGATTAATTCATAATTGTTTTGGATTATTTGTGCTTGTGTTGCCATGTTGTGTTTGTTTCACTTTACACCATTGTATAATATTATTCTTTCCTCTATATTTCCTATTGATATAAAATGTTCTCACGTTTTGGGGTATATATGATTTATGGTGGATAAATGGTTATTATGCATCCTTACTTTTTCTATTCCTAAACAAAAAATGGGAGAAATGGTATCTTTCACTTTAGTTTTAGGAGGATATCTTTATCTTAGAGGGAGATGTCTAACCTAGGTGGGGATCATTAGACATAAGTGGGAGTTTTATTCATAATCAAATTTATATTGTTTATATATTCTCTTTGCATTTGAAGGTGTGTTTAACTGACATGTTTACAACATGCAACAAAGTTTACGAGCGTGAAAATCTACACAAGGTTTATGAGTTGACCGAGTTGTACTTTTTCCTTTTGGGATTGGGTATTGAGTCTTAGACAACCCATAGGATTTTTTATTTTTTATTTTGTCCCGGAATAGACAAAGGGGGAGATTTATAGGAACAAATTTTTAATAGAGTCAATTTGTATATCTTTTGGTTTATTCCGTATGTTAGACAAAACTTCTTGAGTCATATGTTAGGCTTTGTGTGTATTGACCTTTCAAGACTATGACTTGGTTTCTTGAAGACTTAGCAACCAAGTTAGAAGATCTACATAATTATGTCATGTTTTTTGTTGGTCTTTGTCTTCATGTTTTGAGGATCTCCCAGGTATATATGCGTATATATTTTGATCATTGAAGTTTTGATATTTGGGTGTTAAGATTTTGCAAAATTGATTTTAAAATATTTTTATACTATTATTATTCTTTTGAGAAGAAAAATAATTTTTATGTGAGGTCGTTATAACAACATTAAGTTTGTAGTTTAAAGGAGTCTATGTACCTTGTTCGATCGCCCATGTTCCATTGAAACTTCGAACGAGATAATTTCTTCCCTTCCCTGGAATCTCAATGGAAAAGTCGTTAGAATTGTGTTTGAATGAGTTACACGGCTTCATTCGAATGAGCCTGCAAATTTTATTTATTTTTAGATTTTCCAAATGGCTTTCATCCTTATCTTATTTTTGGAAAACCTCCTATAAATAGGAGTGCAGAGCAGCATTTTTAGAAGTGACTTTTTCATTTATTTTGAGTTCCCAAGATCTCTCAAAAACCTATTCGGCGCCAAATTATTTTAGGCCCAATATTCATTTATTATGCTTTGAGATCTTGTTTTGGGCACTAAGGTTTATTCTCCACATATTTGTGAGAATTGTTTTGATGCAGTGGACTCCGTATTTGCTGATGTGTTTGCATACAATGGACTTCATTTGTGACGGTTGTTGATTTGTTTGATGGATACCGAGGCATGTGTGGACTCACACATTGTGACTATATGTGAGTGAACTCTTGCATATCATTGTGTGAAAGTTGAGGAGGCTGTCAAGGATTGTGAGGGCATCAAGTCGTTATGTAAGTCTACTATCGTGTCATTTGTAATTCCATACATAGTGCATTTGCATAGCCGTGTCATCCGAGATATTTAACATTATGTGATTTCCTCTTACATCGGGCATTGTGATTGATTTACTTTACTTTATCCCGCACTCACCTAGATTCATGTTTAGGTTAATATAAAATTGTTTAATAAGTTTAGTCATAACTTGTTTAAAATTAGTGCAACGTTTCCCTTTGGATTAATCTTTTTAATTTTAATACGAAATTTGAAAAAAATTAAAAATTAGCTTTAGTTGTTTTTACACCATCCATATTAGAACCCTTTGAGCCTATAGTGTTTCTCACTCTTTATCCTCTTCTTGAATATTCTCAATAAAAGTACCCTCACAGGATTATAAAGTGATAAAAAGTGTTCCTTTCTCTCTTAAGGACACACATATCCTCTTTATACATCTTAATTTTGGAGCCTATCATAAGGTTCAATTATCTAATTGGAGAGCGATCTCATAGAGCTCAAAGTAAGTATTTTTTTATGTTAAACTCATAATCTCCATTGTTTTCTAAGTTGTTATCATCACAGGATCTCATGAATTGAGATTCCTCTCCAACATCCTCAACCTTATCTTCAATAAGGAAATATTCAAGAGTATCTTTGTTTAAGTCCAAAGTTTCAGTAAAAGTGGTAAAATTATGGTCTTGGGGTGACTCATTGGCATTAGAATTCGACTTACTATCACTAAGGGTGGAATTCAATGACTTTTTTACCCTCCTATTTAAGTTTTGTGGGACACTTAAACGACCCATGATCTATACCCTCACACTCATAACACCTACCCGAATATATCCTTTTTATCCCGACTCCCTAAAGAATTTTCAATCTTATTGGTTTTATGTTTCTCAATTTTTTTAGATTTCAAAAAATTAGATTTTTCTTTAAGAAATTTTGTAATTTTTCTACCTAAAAGGGTAAAATGCTCTTTTTCCTTTTCGGATTCGTCGTCGAAATTAGTTGCATCCACCTTATGGGCTTTCAAAGAAATTCCCATATCCTTTTTAGGCAGACTATAATTTTCTAACTTAAAGGTTTGGATATAACCTATTACTTCATCAACATTCATTTTATCAATGTTACCTAAAACATTTAAAGATTTGATGTGTAGAAGGAAACTAGGAGGTAAAGACCTCAGAATCTTATGCACTACCTCATTATCTGAAATTTTCTCTCGCAAATTAAAATAAGAGTTCACAATATTCAAGAGTTTAGCTTAAAATTCATAAAAGGTCTCATTATCATGCATACACAACATCTTGAACCAAGTGGTGAGATTTTGGAGTTTTGATAATCTTACGGTATTCGTACCCTCGTGGGTAACTTGGATTATCTCCCATTCTTCCTTAAAATGTTTCACCCATTTGAATCCGATTGAAATCCTATGATGTGAGCTCACAAAACAAAGCGTTAATCCCCCAAGAATTATTATTAGTGCAAGAGGGTAGTTGTACTGGGGTCTATGAATATCTGGATCTGGTGAGACATGACCCACTCTAATAAAAGCTGTCTTCAAGAGGTCTCAAGAGTAGCTAGAAGATGAAAGATATCGATTTTTGGTAACAATGGAGTTCATGTGATTGCTATCTGAGAAGACAATGATTACCTATAACTTTTCAACAATAATAATAACAGAGAGAATGGACCATTTGGAAGTGATGGTTCTTGGGAGTGAAGATACAAGCACTTCAAATACCAAGGAGAGAGCAGGGGAGAGAATACTTTTTAGTGCTATTTTGACAGAGTAATAGTGCTACTTGTGTTCTCCTATTTTGATCCTGCCAAAGGGATCTATTTATAGGAAAATACTAGGGATGATTTGGCATGTGCGCGCCAAAAGGATATTCTTTTGAGATAATATCAGAAGTGTACTTTTTGACCAATTTCACTTTTTATTGTTTGTCCACTCTGACAGATAACATCTGTCACAACCCAAAGTAAAAAAGCAAATACGTCGGGAGTAGTGCCAAAAAGTATGATTTAGTAAATATGTTTTCAAACAGTAACTTGGTGAATAATATTTGGAAAACTTGCGAGTGGCCTTGAGGTTTACTCGCCAATAGTGAGTTTGAAAATACTTTGTGAGAAACACCTTGGCTACTCACTTATTTAACTAAGTGTGAATTGTGTAATTATGTGAGTGACTTCTCAGGCCTCTCTTATTAGTATTGTCTCTTTCCTAAGGTATAGAAGTTACCGGGCCTTAGCTTTCCCTACAAGACTTGCCTTTTAGCCTCCAAACCAAAACTCCCAAGGGATCCCAACTGGCCTGCTCGAGCCATTCTTATTCGACTAAGGCTACATGTTTAAATAAAATAACAGTGTTAGTAAATATTCCATTATACAACCATTTATAGTTATTTGACTATTTATATAGTATCTCCTCAATCTCTTGGGTCTGCTCGCGTATTTCCTTTCCTTATTATCTTGTGGTTTCTCGTTAGACATACCCTTACCAGCTTTGGGGATTACTTGGTCAGGTGTCGCCTCTTTTCTCTTAGGACCACTCGTGTGGCACCCTCTCACCATGTTTAGGCTCACTTCTGATTATTTGATCTTAGGCCCACTCGTTGTGGCACCTTGTCGCGTGTTTGAATTAATTGTCCAAATCTTGTTCATTTGTCATGGAACCCACTCGCATGGAACCCGCTCATCATATTTGGACTTTTAGATGTCTTTTCTTTATTTGTCCCTGGTGCCCACTCGTGTGGCACCCACTCATCTTCTTTGGACTATTTGTCCAACATTGCTTTCTTCGCATTTGGACCTGCTCGTGCAACAGCTTCCTCGTCTGGCACCAATTCCTTTAAGCCTTGCACCCACTTGTGTGGCACCCCCTCGCCCCATTGGGAATATATTGTGGGTAGTTGAATGGGTGCCCCTCTACATTATCCCCCTCATACAAAAGTATTTGTATTGGTCGAAACGAAGAGTTTTGAACAAAATAAATCATTACTTTCTGGAAATTTAATGGGTTTCTTTAAACAAATCATTACTTTTATTAAGGATTTAATGCTCCTGACATGACGATCATACTGGTTCATCTTTTAGTGTCTCGAGGAGACACATGTATGCTTGGGAACCCTCATTTTAGGATTTGGGTAATGATTTTTCTTATTTTTGAGTCATCAGGCATGCACCACTTACAAGGTATAAACACCCTTCTTAAATATTTTAACTCTTTCCCTTTTTGTTTGCCTTCTATTTTCCAGAGCAAGAGAGATAGAAAAAATATTTCGTGCTAAACCCCCTTTTACTCCATTGTTATTTATTCAAGTTATTCATTATTTCATTGTCTTCTCCTTCCATGGTATTATCCACCATCTCAAACTCCATGAGCGAGATTCTAGTGGGCTCTTTGTCTATTCAGGTTACTTTTTCTACCACCACCGTGACATCTTCGATGGCTGCCTCCACCACTAGAATCATTGAAAGGTCTGGTGGTGCTGGCCCCTCTTCAGGTGGGGCTGCCGCTCTATCTAAGGTTTAAAGGTAATATATGGAGAGTTTCTCGAAGAGGGACTTCTCTGTTCATCGTCTCTCCCATTTTTTGATGAGAAGGAAAATGTTATGCCCTCATTTGAACAGTTTAAAGATGAGTTTGTTGAGAATATCAACGAGTATCCTCTTCTAGGCTTTGTTGAGTCCATTGATACTCTAATTGTGCTTGTTAATAGCATTTGGCGCGTTCAAGTTGACAGGGGTGATTTCCCCTTCTCCAACATCAACATTTACGTTTGTTGTGTGTGTGTGGGGGGGGGGGGGGGGGGAGATGAGTGGGACCTCTGGGGGGATTATGTTATGACTGTTCCAACTCATAAGGCTCTTATTAAACGATTGGGCCTAGCTAGGACCCTCACATGTTTGAAAACGTACACGATTGCCAAGCACTCCAACACTTTCAATCTCCTCTCCTCTAATTGGATTATTGATTCTCACCCTTTAGTCACAAACAGAGGTGAATTTTTCATTATGCTCGAGGATATCTGTGAGTTAATCGGTCTTCCCCTGTTAGGAGATCATGTTTTTACTGATGGCGTTGAGGATGCCGTTGAGCAGGCTATGTGTGAGGAGATCCATCAAGCTTTATCATAATGACCTCGATATGTTTCCTTTACAAAGATTAGGGCAACTAAGCATTCCTTCACTAAGCGGCAAAGGCACTGGTTTAGAGAGTTTGAGACAACTTCCAAGGAGGGGAGTTCGTGCAAGTCCCCTAAAATCCCAAATGGGCCTATGATCAGTTGTTCCACTCACTTAGCTACTTTTTTCGTAACCTTCCTTAGCAGGTTTTTATTTTAAGGGATACCAAATGATTCCCATTGAGAGTTGGTGTTTCGCCTTGCTATTAGACTTGTTCGAGGGAGGAATATGCCCCTCGCAGCTCTCACCCTTGGGTCCATGTACACTTGGTTGGATCGTAGCCACATGGACATGAAACATTCACATACACATTTTGATGTGACCAATTTTGTTAACTCTTTTATACTTATGGGGTTCCGAATCGAGCTATTCCCCCAATTTGATCTTGAGTATCACTCATTGTACATCCAGGATACTCACATTGTGAGGTGGCATAAGAAGTATCCCAAGCAATCTTTGGGCTTCTCATAGAGAATATTGATGAGTTTTCATTTCACCCTTACTCAAAGCGAGTACGTGGCATTTTTTTAGGGGGCATCTTTTCTGCTTCTACAGGTACTTTTCTTCGTCCTGCCAACGTGGAGTTAGTACCTGATTGCCCCCACATTTCTATCATGGCAATGGTAATTCCTTATATTCTTCCCTCATTGACTGAGTTTGGTCAAGGGGTGGAGTTCTATCATTACAAGTGTGTGAGGAGACAATCTGGCTATGACCAAGGGACATATTCACAAGATTTTCTCGCTAGCCTCTTGCTAACAGACTTGTATCTGGAAGTTTATGCTAACTTTACCTTCGAGGGGATGCTTCTGAGAACTAACAACTTTGGTAACTTTTTCATACCCCCTCGTGATTATATCCCCTCCTTCTACCACTCGTGGCTTAACTTAAGTCAGCGTCAAACCATGTTGATCAAGAACTATTTCAAAGATGTCCCTTATGAGTCCTTTTCCACTCGTATCCCCACAAATGACCAGTACATGGTTAAAAGGACTCATAAAGAAATTTGGTATCATAACTGTGTTGAGATGACCCTGCTCAAGTAGGTCACCCCTATTTTGATGAAACCTTTATATGAGGAGACCATCTATGGCAAACACCGTGAGCCCAAGACTCAACAAGCAAAGAGGCAGGCCAAGGCCAAGGCAAAATATAAAGCCGCTTCCAAAAGGAAACATCTTGATACTGATGTTTCAAACTTTAGTCTAGCTCAACCAGAGGTGGTTGTTTCTTCTCCTTTACTAGTGAAAACTCAAGAAGCCAAGCAGAAGAAGAGGGAAATTAAGCCCACTTGTCCCTCTACTGTACCAAATTAGGAATCAGACGCTGACACTTTGGGACTGAGGAGACCTTACAAATAGTTTGTGAGTAGGGATATGAGGCCCTTGGTATTTCTCTTTCCCAACCCTTTACTTCATTAGTACCTCCTCTTAAAGAAGGTACTCTAGTAATTTGTTTCTTACTTATTAAAATTGTAAATCCCGGGGTTACAAGTGCTTTCCCCTCGCCTTACTCATCTGAAGAGGACCTTTTTAATTATGGAAGCATCCCTTCCTATGATTACAATATTTTTTCTTTAAATGACATTGGTGTTATTGACATCAACCAAGATCACTCGCCTGAAACTTGTACTTTCTTGTCAGCTTCGAGAGGTTCTAATGTGGATTGGGAGCCTTCCAGTGGTGATCAAGACGACACCATGATTTATTTTCCTTCCACTATTAGCCCCACTACTAGGCATTTTCCCTATAGGAAGACCCCTCGCCAGGACCCTATAAGTTTCTTAGCACATTTGTTTCTACTATTCTTTTTTCATTTGTTGTGTATAAATATTGCTTCCATTTTTTTTACTTCAATTCCTTTTTTTGTCCTACTCTTGAATAGGTTTTGAGAGTGCGCTATCTCAATCTTAATGGATAATTTCTATAATTATGTGTCCAACACACAGAAGTCCAAATTTTATTTAATTATTCTTAACATGCATCTATGTGATAAAATAAATTGTAACACCTCGCTTAGTTAAATACCGGGTGATCAGTGCCGTACCAAATTAAAACAAAATCTACACTTGGATCATTCTTAGCATAATTGTCGAAAACATAGTCACCTAATACTTAATTAAACAGGTGTTAAAAACTTTTCGATTTTACTTTAATTAAAATGCCACTTTTAAAACATAAACCATTTAACACAATTCATGTACGCAATGAATAACAATTGAGTAATATCAAAACTGAATTAAATGCAACTGGAATAAAACTCTCCAGTTTAAAATCTCAATACAATAATCCAATGTAAACCAAATGTAATCAACTCCGATACAAGTAAATAAACTGACTAAAATGGAAAGACTAGAATCCTTTGGGCGACATGCCCTAAATGAAATAGCTACAACACATGAATCAAGAAGATGAAGCGTTTAATACAAAATCTACAACTCCGTAGCATCCATAGCACGTCAATAACCAATCCCCTCTAGCTGGCGTTCCAGTTGATGGACACCAAAAATAGAAGATACGAGAGAGAGAAGAGAATATTCAATAAAATAGGCTAGAGCCCGATGTAAAAATAGTTTAGAAAATAGCAAGTTAATAAATGGTATATTCACCAATTATTATATATATGTTAGATTATCAGACTCTCTCTTGAGATTCTCACCTCTCATCTAGATTGCACACCTAATGTACCTCTAAGTCATACTAGTTACAGTTTCCATGCTAACTAGTTCATAGCTGTGCCAACTAATCATAACCTATACCTTTTTCACGTATTTCTCTTGTAATACAGGTAATACATATATATCCAATTTCTCTTTAACATGGATAAGCCCTTTTCCCAATTCAATATAATTAAATATTCACTTACTTAATTCATTTCAGATTTCATTATCGTTCATGTCGACTTAATTCACATAGTAGATAATAACCCATGTATATATACGTTTTCACACTATAATATGTATATATATATATACACACACACACACACACACACACTAATATGAGGCCTCTAGGCTCAGCTGTAGTGCAGGATGTAAAACATATCACAAGTATATACATACACTCACTCTATTATATATATATATATATATATATTACTGTACTCCAAGACTCAACTGCGGTGCATGCATACTCTGCTATCATGTCCGGGTATATCTCGTCACTGTACAAAGGATTGTCAGTTCGGTATACCCCTTGAACCATAAATAACAAACACAAATATTGGAGGCGAACATAGTCCTAAGCCTTTGGGTTACGCACATACCTACGCACCCAAATGACCGTTTAATACCATTATTTTCACACATGGCAATACAACCTAAGTCTTATTGATACGACGCAAGTATTGCGTATTTTATCCCTCGAACCTACGCATTTTAGCCCCCTCGGGTATCTTATTCCCTATATTTATGCTCCTTAACCAGACAACCTCGGATTTCTACGTTAACATGTTTTGCAGGGGTTAATTGATCTTTTATAGGTATTTGGATGCTAAGTGTGAAGTTCGGATGCATTCCGCTCGATTTCCGTACGCGATCGCACGTTCAAGGGAATTTTAGTCAGTACACAGATTAGGAACCTCGCCCAACATCTACGCGGAAGTTGTAGCCCTCCTCACAAGCTTCACATGACCATAAATGGTGCGGAATTATGATTCAGAACGAAGAAGTTACGGGAGTTTTAGCCGACAAGAAATGCATTCAAGCCAAAACAGCAAGCAACTTGGTTGATACCTGCTTGATCGATTGATCGACCAAAGGGGTTGATCGATCGATCCTTCATTTTTCAGCTATCTTGGGGAGACACTGGGCATCATTTTCAACCATAGATCGATCGACAATTTGGGTCGATCAGTCGATCCCCTATTTTTAGGAGAAATTTTGCTTTTCTTTTCTTTTATTCCAACTTACTATAAATACAAATTTTGTGTAAATATCAGATATTAAGCTTTAGAATCGTTTTTAGGTTAGAATAGCTTAGGATTTGGTGGATTTGAAGAGTTCTTCTTTGATTCTTCTTGGTTTGACACCCAATTGGGTTATAAGTTGCACTATTCATCTTCCTCTCCATTAATATAGTTGTTTTCCATTAATTCTTGATTTGTTAATTAGGTTTATATACTTTATTTCCTTACTTTCTACTATAAATTTACAGCATTTATTTACCGCATTTTTACCATGCTTTTTAGCTAATTTAAATTAGGTTATGTTTGAATGGAACTCATTCGGTTAACGGGTTGCTTTGCTTTGGTGATAGTGTTTACGGGTCTATTTTGGGTGCGTTGTCCTAGTTATTATGCCTAGGATATTTGACGGGGCATATCATGTATGTCCCGTGCTTACGACCTTTCGTGCGTAATTTCTGGGATATTTATTGACGCCAAAATCTTATTAGGCTTTTATGAAAATTTAGGGGCGTGACAACCCTTGATTTAATTAACTGTCGAAACGAGACGCATTTGTAATAATTCGTCGACCCATGTAACTATTTTATACAAATTAACTCGAGTGAGGGATTTTCGATGCAACCTATAGTTTTTACTCCTTTGTTAGTCTAGTTTATTTTCCCTCGCCTAGAATGATATTTCCCTTTTATGCATCTTTTTCGTTTTACTTTGTAATCACCTTTTACACTTTTATTTGGAAGCACTAAATCACTTAAATTCTAGAAACTCGTCTCAGTGGACTTTCGATACCCGACTTACCGCTGTGCTTGCCAAGTGTAGTCGTAATTTAGTTTTTTGCATTACCGCGGTAAAATGAAAACAACGACCGTGCCCTCACATGAGCACGCATTTCACGCACGTAGTCAAAATGGCGCCGTTGATGGGGATGAGTTTGTTTTAGACTTTAGTTGATTTAGTATTTCATAGTATTTTCTTTCTATTTGTATTATTTTCTAATCTTTTTGCAGGACTTCCACATTTGAGCACTTAGAAACGCTCGAATTTCCCGCGCGCACCTACTTTGTGGAATTCGTCATTTCGAGCCATTTTTGGGGTAAGCATGTCTTATTCCAATTCTTTTGGTAATCATTGTTATAATTCTCAAACTTCTCGTAATCCTATGACTTTCGGTGAATACTTAGAGTCCCAAAGAATTACAAATTCTCATATGACTTTGGGCGGCCTTTACCTCCTTATAAAACGAATTTTGAAATGAATTGCAATAGTTTTCAAAATTCCTATAACAATGATAAATTTCAAAGTTTCCATTTTCATGTATCCGCACCTCGACCTATGACATTTGGTGAGGGCTTGAGTATTTATGAAAATGAGGAAATTGAAAATCGTTATCGGGAAGAAAATCGTTGTTGGGAACATGAGTTGGATTTATTATTTGAGTCCGAGGACGATTTTTCTTTCGAGACTTTCGAAGTCAACGAATGCTTTGAACCAAATGAGGTACTTTTACCTACATTGGAACAAACCATTATAGACTTTGACCATTGCGTAATAGATATTGAAAGTGAGGATGAAAATGACGTAATATTTATTTGCAATGAAATGATTTCTTCTTTGGCTCCCAAAGAAGAACATTTCATTGAAAATGATATTATTTCATTCGAAACTCAATCTTCATGCGATGATGATTCATCTCATGAGTTTGAATTTCTTTCATACCCATTTTCATTTTCTGTTATCACACCGTCACAAGTACCCAATGATTTGGTTTCAAACTTTAATGTTTTAAACCTTTTCGTCGATGAGGAGTACTTGCTCGAGTCGCCTTCCATGATTGCATCCGTGCCTTTGTGTGCACCACCTCCCATTCCAATTTCAAAATCATTGGGAAGATATTCGGCGTTTCTCGATCACCACATGTTTTTGTCACCCGTTCAATCTAAATCCCCCATCGTCCTTCCAAAATTTGTAATTGACGATGGTTCCTTTCTTCCACCTTACACATGCCTTCCGTTATTAAAATGGAATCCATATTTTTCGGAAGGCATGCTTGTATGTGAGGGTGCACCGGTTATCCTTCAAAGTCAAATCGTTTTTACGGTGGACCCTCAACTATTTAGACTTCTAGTGTAAAGTTAGTGTGAAGCCTAAATAGTAGGTTCTATATAGTTAGCTTTTTATTCTTTCTTTCTTTATTTCTCCTTTCTTTTTTAATTTAGTCTAGTGTAATTAGTTAAATTTTTGTTATTTGTTTTTGCTATGCTCGGTACTAACTTATTTTGTAGATTCTTTGGACTTATTCTTATGGGGATCGCTCCAATTTTGGGTAATATCGCTCGTTCCCTCTCTTTAACTTGGTTCTTAATTCACATTGAGGACAATGTCAAGTTTTAAGTTATGGGGTGTGGGATATTCTATCCATTTCATTATTTAGTCCATGTTTTTGCTCACATGTTACTTACTTAGTATGCTTTTCTTACAAAAATTCAAAATTTTCAAAAAGATTTTCTTTCTTTTTTCGCATTTTTGCGCATTTTTGCCTTTGTTTCCCATGATAATTTTCAATAATTGCCCGATCCAATAGACAACCCAATGATGCATGTCTCGATTTTAGAAGTTATTAGACTTTAGTCTCAATTATTGATATTATGAATAACTTCATGAATTAAACTTTAATCCCATGAGCACATGCACTTTCCTTGTTCTATTGATTTGGCTTAAGATTTTAATAACTCGGTAATCTTTTGTTGCATTGTATATACTTACACCGAGTAAGCTTTGTACCTTTCGTCATTTGTGAGTGTATACACCATTCTTTTCTCATTGAAAACGTTGAATTCGTTGGTAATCTCTATATTCTTTCATTTGACTGTTCATTAATTGAGTTCATACTTGAAATGTGTTACTTGAGCATGATTTTCATATATTGTTTTGATTCGAGAATTGCATAAACTTTGTGAAATGATCATAGGACATCTTTGTTATATCACCCATATTAGCCTTGACCTCACCCTTATATGTTTACCCTCGTTAACCCATTTTAGCCTAAATATTAACCTTTCGTTTCATAACCCAAATTCCCATAACTAACTCCGAATTGGAGTTTTAAATCATATATACACTTTCCATACCTTTGTTTGGAATGTCACTTGGGATCGAATGATGTGGTTGTGTGTCGGTTGCAATTTAGGCATATGAGAGTTTGAAAAGTAAAGAAAAAAGATGTGAAAAAGTGAAGAAAAAGAGAAAGCAAAAAGCAAAAGAAAAAAAAAATAAAAATGAGAAAAAGAAGAAAAGGAAAGAAAGAGAAAGTTGTAAATGTTGTGTATGTAGTTCAATAAGTTTTGATTACTCTCTCCAATGATGTATCTAATGCTTGTTTGGAACTTGTTTTCCAATTTTGTTATTGCCTGCATTTTCCCATTATTCCAAGTTTTCATTTCCGAACACTTTGAATCCGTATATACATTCCTTCATTTCGTACCCTAGCCTAACCTACATTACAACCCTATCAAGTCCTATGTGATCTTAAGTTGATGTAATTCAAAAGTCATAATAGTTTTGATAATATGTGAAAATGCATTTCACCTCCTTTAATGAGCGGTATCCTTTCATTGAGATTACAGTTTTTCATTTTATATATAGCGTTGTTCATTCGTGACATGTGTGCGTCTTAGTTTCCATTTACATTTACTCTTTATGTCCGCATGTTCCGTGTGTTACTTCCCTGTTTTGAGTGAATTCACTTGATGAGTGTAATGTTCGTGAGGATTGAATATATGCTTGCTTTAATTTAATATCCGGTTTATATAAGTGTTTGCCAAATCACACTTTGCATGTGCTCGCTCCCCCTCCCACATTTTAAGGTTTCAATTCTATGAGGTGCATTCTATAATTTTAATGATTTCGGACTTTTGTTTGAATCCATTCAATGTGCTAATAATGTGTATGAAATCATTTTCACCATTGTTGGGCTTGTCGCATGTTGAGTTGGGCATATTTTGAGGAAACCATGTGATGTTTGTGGGTATCATCCCTGAAAACCCTCACGAGACGACACTCGTCCACTAGGGTAACCTAGGGGTTTAACGGCTTATTGCATATGCTAAATGCAATCGAATCACCCGCGAAAGTGGCCTTATGATTTTATACCATATTTTTGTACTCATCCTTCTTTTGGTTTGCTTGTAGTTCTTGTTTCATCCTATTTCATTGCTAGGGACTAGCAATGTGTAAGTTGGGGGGTGTGATACGACACAAATATTGTGTATTTCATCGCCCGAACCTACGCATTTTTTCCCCCTCGGGTATCTTATTCCCTATATCTATGCTCTTTAACCAGACAACCTCGAATTTCTACATTAACATGTTTTGCAGGGGGTTAATTGAGCTTTTATAGGTACTTGGATGCTAAATGTGAAGTTCGGACGCATTCCGCTCGATTTTCGTACGCAATCGCATATTCAAGAGCATTTTAGTCATTTAACAGATTGGGCACCTGTCCCAACATCTACACGGAAGTTGTATCCCTTCTCGCAAGCTTCGCGAGGCCGTAAACGGTGAGCGATTCCGATTCAGAACGAAGAAGTTACGGGAGTTTCAGCGGACGAGAAATGCATTCAAGGCAAAACAACAAGCAGCTTGGCTGATACCTTCTTGATCGATCGATCAACCAAAGGGGTCGATCGATCGATCCTTCATTTTTCATCCATCGTGGGGAGATAGTGGGCATCATTTTCAACCATCGATCGATCGACGGTTTGGGTCGATCGATCGATCCCCTATTTTTAGGAGATATTTTTCTTTTCTTTTCTTTCTTCTTTTCTTTTATTCCAACTTACTATAAATACAACTTTTGTGTAAATATCAGATATTAAGCTTTAGAATCGTTTTTAGGTTAGAATAGCTTAGGGTTTGTGGGATTTGAAGAGTTCTTCTTTGATTCTTCTTGGTTTGACACCCAATTGGGTTGTAAGTTGCACTATTCATCTTCCTCTCTATTAATATAGTTGTTTTCCATTAATTATTGCTTTGTTAATTAGGTTTACATGCTTTATTTCCGTGCTTTCTGGTATAGATTTAGCCCATTTTTACCATGATTTTTAGCTAATTTAAATTAGGTTGTGTTTGGATGGAACTCACTCGGGTTAACGCGTTGCTTTGCTTTGGTGATAGTGTTTACGGGTCTATTTCGGGTGCGTTGTCCTAGTTATTACGCTTAGGAGATTTTACAGGGCATATTATGTATGTCCCGTGCTTACGATGTTTCATGCGTAATTTCTGGGATATTTATTGATGCCAAAATCTTATTAGGCTTTTATGAGAATTTAGGGGCGTGACAACCCTTGATTTAATTAACTGTCGAAACGAGATGCATTTGTAATAACTCGTCGACCCATGTAACCATTTTATACAAATTAACTCGGGTAAGGGATATTCGACGCAACCTATAGTTTTACTCGCTATGTAAGTATAGTTTATTTTCTCTCGCCTAGAATAACATTTCCCTTTTATGCATCTTTTCCTTTTTAGTTTGTAATCACCTTTTACACTTTTATTTGGAAGCACTAAATCACTTAAATTCTAGCAACTCGTCTCAGTGGACTTTCGATACCCGACTTAGCGTTGTGCTTTCCTCGCAAGTGTAGTCGTAATTTAGGTGTTTGCATTACTGTGGTGAAACAAAAACAACGATCGTGCCCTCACACGAGCACGCATTTCACGCGCGTAGTCACTTATGTTCTAAGGAAACAAGTCAAAAATCCCCCATAAGGCTCATCAGGATATGACTGTCCTCTACGCGCAAACCTCCTATCGATAGCAAGTAGTCTAGGTATGTCATACACATAAATCAACAGTCAATAGGTATACACATCAACCTATATAAAATTGAGTACGCACTTGACCAATATCATATTATGATTTCATCCTACCCCAAGTACCTGTCGTATTTCTCGAATACCACCCATACTAGATAATTATGATTATCATCGTATATTTATTATGTTGTTATCACTCACATAATCCCAATTACTCGTATATATATCACCAATATTACTTATACTTTACCATGACAATTATTAATCTCTTAATCGTATTATTATGTAGATATCTCTCACATAATTTTATTCCTCAATTCCATATAATTTTCTAACATTAACCCAAGTCTCTCACTCCTTGTTAATGTACCAAAATTATTCAAACATCATTCATCGTATTTTATTATGTGGTTATCACGCACATGATTTTCTATCCTTAATTCAATATTTAATTTCCCAACATTAACCCAAGTTTCTCACTCTATGTTCATGTACCAAAATTAAGCAAATCTTACCAAGGGGGAGATTACAAATTTGCAAACTCTTCTGGGTTAAAACTAGGACTTTCTGAAATCTCATTAGAAGTCCAGAATTCTCGTTCAAATGAGATGGCATCTCATTTAAACGACAACATGCCTCGTTCGAACGAGATCAACGTCATTCCAGTTCGTCTTCATCCTTAGTTTTTTGCGATTTTCTTCAAGTTCTTACACCCAAACCCTTCTGGATTATATTCGACCCAAAACCCAGATTTGCTAATAGTGTTTTAGCATGTTCAAGGGTGATTTTCACATAAGCATAACATCAAATTCATATGTTCGCAAGGGTATTATCATCAAACCCATTAAATCCTTAAAATTCCAATTTATCCAAATCCTCCATTTTTATACCTCTTAAAAAAACTAGAATTTAGAATTATCATTTCATAACTAAATCATCAAATTTCAATATTCAACATGAGTAGAATTCATCAACATGCAATACCTAACATCATTTTCATATCTTCAATAATCAAATAAACCATCTACATATTAAACTTATCCATTTTCATGTTCATAGTCTCTAGATGTATAAATCTCCAGCTACATGAATTTTCCTATCCATTAAACTTGATTTATCAATCATTTTAATCCCAAATTCATAAGTTCATCAATCCAAAAAGAAATCCTATTCTAACATGGATAACATTAGCACCAAAATAGAGCAAGAACTACACTTACTTTATGTGTAGGTCTGAACCTTTGAAGAAGACAAGTGTTTGTAATCTCCTCTTCCTTTTTTCGACAGCAATCCGGTGGTGGTTCAAGGTTTAGACAAGGTGGTTTTCCCCTTTGTTTTCCCTAGGTGACTCTTCCTTTCTAAGCAACTCTTCCTCTCCTCTAGATAACCTTTCATTTTCTCTCTAAGTCTCTTCACTCTCTCTCAAAAAACCTCACTTGCGTTTAGATGAAATAAATCTTATGTATAACCTAAACTCACATATATAATAACTGTCCAATGTTAGCTAAAAAATAAATCAAACCCCCGGGTGGACTTTTCATCTCCCTCCAATTGACCCGAGACTAAAATCAAACCCCCGGGTGGACTTTTCTGACTCAACGACGCACCTATAATGATCATCCGAATGACTTAAAAATAAATCTCATTTTATTTCCCAACTTTTAGTCCCGACACGACTCATATGTGCGTCCGGATTTAATTTTCATTATTGTCGTATTTGTAGCTCCCGAAAATAATTATTATGTTCACATATTACTTTTATATCACTAAGTAATATTCAAAATCATATATTACTTTAATCTCTAGTAATAATCAATCCAGATTAATCCCAATTAATTTTTCTCATAATTAATTCCAATCAATACCATTAATTTGGCCCATTCCCTTTTAATTTATCTCATATTAAAAGTCATAAAAATTATGGGGTATTACAGACATCCCCCTTATAATAGAATTTCATCCCGAAATTCGAAAAATAATGCATACCTGGTAAAAACAACTTCGGGTATCTGTCACGCATCTCATCCTCGCGCTCCGAACTAGACTCCTCAATGTTATGGTGCTCCCACTGGACACACACCAACGAAACTACTTTCGATCTCAACCGTCTCTCGCTATGGTCCAAGATCGCTATCGGTCTCTTCTCGTAAGAACTGTCTGGATGCAAATCGATCTCCTCCAATGCAACATGAGTGTGATCCAACTCATCTCGGAGATATCGCCTCAGCGAAGAAATATGGAACAGATCATGTATCCTATGCAAGTGCTCCTACAACCCCAATCTATAAGCAACCGGTCCAACTCTCTCAATTATAGGAAATGGTCCTACATATCTGGGCACCAAGTTCCCCTTTTTTCCAAATCTTATTATCCCCTTCATAGGAGTTACTCGCAATAACACCCGGTCCCCCACACGGAATTCCGAAAGAACCGTTTCCCATTGGCATAGCTTTTCTGTCTATCTTGGGCTACTCGAATACGACTCGGAATCATTTCAATTCTGGCAGACGTGTCCTGAATCACCTCTGGTCCAAGTATCTTATTATCCCCCACCTCTAACTAACACGTAGGATAACCATAAGGCCTACTTATATTGCCTTTAATGGAACCATACCAATGGTAAACTGATAGGAGTTATTATACGCAAACTCCATATGTGGAATGTACTACTCCCAAACTCCCCCAAAAATCTAGGATACACATACACAACATATCCTCTAACATCTGGTTAGTACGTTCAGTCTGCCCAAATGTCTGCAGGTGATAGGTCGTGCTCAATCGCACCTCATTACCCATGGCCTCATGAAAATCTCTCCCAAAATCGAGATATAAAAATCTTGTCCCGATCGAACACAATATTAAGCGGTACCCCATGTAATCTCGCTATCGTGGCTATAAAAATCTAGGTGTACTAGCAAAAAGTGAGCTACCATAGTCAGCCAATCCACAATCACCCATATAGAATCATGACCCCTCTAAGAAGTAAGTAACCCCGTGATTAAGTCTATGGAAATGCACTCCCCTTTCTACATTGGGATCTCTAATGACTGAAGAAACACTGTTAGCTTCTGATGATTCCATCTTCACTAACTAACAAGGGAACCCTTAGAGATGAACTAAACAATGCCTCTTTTCATCCCGTTCTACTATTCAACAATCACCTCCCGTCTACTTTTCGGGCCCTAGGTGTCATGTCATGCCCAAACCAAACGTTATCCCCACTTCTTCCTAAAAATCTTTATCGATGGTGGGTCTTAAGGATCTCATCCTAATTCACAACAATATTGGGCCGCATACTAGCCCGTCTGTTCATTCCGTCTCTGGAATCGTTGACTTGATACTAAATTTCAGGTTGATCTTCTCGAATCAACCTATTCCCATTGGAGTGGTGCACTCGAAAATAATTTCACCATATAACGTCTCATATTAAGTGGTACTTTATACTCCCCTTCTTCCCTCGGGGTATACCAAAAGTCTCTCCCCGTGCACTTTTTGTCACAACATACACTTCTCGGTGCTTTTTACCTTAAAGGTAACAATATTCTATTTATGCGCAAGCCACTCTCAATATTCAACTAAGTAGGACTCTGTTCCACCTTCCCACAATATTCTATTTATTGGCTTCACACTATCTTTTAACCCACTTATGGTATATTACTCTCATAGCACACATAAACTTGGATTATATTCTTTTTCACATGCCGTTCAATCCATACTACCATTCCAACTTTGTTTATAACTGCCTCATATGAATATATTCCACATATTCATTCTCACATCCTTCTATCTCAGATGATATGAAATTAAACTCACCAGGGCACCCATACACCCCCAATCCATGCATCACTGCACAAATGCTGACCGACTCCACTAGCCTCAAGTCGTACACTCAAGGGATTTTCTCCACTCATAAAATGAGGAACAACTAAAGTTCTATCCATTTCCCTATCTCCCAACACATATCTCAACTCCCAATAGTTTCTAGGTTTCATGCTTGGGATGTCTCACAAGTGAAATCCAAATAAGGAACCCCCTCGATACATTACTACCTAACATTATTGGTCATCAAGATTTGTAGACTCAAGGTACATAACCTAGACACTCAAAATCCTGATCCCCAGACATATAAATATAAATCTCAACTCCTATGTCTTTAAAGGATTGATATAACAATGCGCTCTACCTATCACCAAATCCTGAGCGCTAAATATAAAAATGAGCTAAGCCTCTATGCTCGATAATAAACCCAAATACTCTGAATCATATCAGTAAAGTCCCTACACACTGGGATCAAATATCTAGAGACGACTACACTCTTCGAAGTCTCTTAGCATTACTCAATATCACATAAATGCGAGCTCAACCCTCTAAGCATCGCCAAAATAACACATCCTGTCCTGGAACAACAACCATGATAAGCCTGGCAATAATAGCCCACTATCATTATTAACCATCAATAACCACATCCAGGATGATATCGTACTTGTATAACACATCACTAAAACAATTAATCTAAATAAAAATATTTTTACTATCTACACCCGTTCCCCTGTGGATGAGACCAAATATTAATCTCGTTAAACCACAAAAAATATAAATACCCGTAATGGTATCGATATAACCACTAAACTCGTCTCACACGCGAATCTAGTGCTAATCAAAATATCGTGACTTGCTCATGTCACATAAATCATACCTCATTCTCCCAAGGATAACCCATAACTCCTTCTTTGCCAATCGCCCTGACAGCTCAAATGATTCCCAGATACAACACGCTTGTCCAAACTGAACCAAAACTATCTTAATCATTTCCCCTGAAAGGTACCAGACTCTTTTCCCTTTTACTTGATTTAGGAAAAATTCAATGCATGTGGTCTTACTATCCACAAATAATACCTTTTCATATAATTCTCTATTTTAGGCCATGCAGACCATATATTAGGATTGTCCTTCTCTCGGACCTTGGCAACTTCAACTCTGATGGCCACCTTCATTGTTCACTTGGTTTCACTGGACCTAAGGATCACACTGCTAGCTTCAACATCCCTGACTGAATTTACCATCACTTGGTAGGAATTCAATTATCTGAATCGTTAAAATGGGTCCCCTGATGGGTCTCCACCCGAGGTGCTTCACTAATATCGTTACGTCCAGTCTTATTCCTAGATTAGATCCTTTAACTCTTTGCTCCCTTCACATAGAAGCATTTATATCTTCATTGTCAAAACACGACATTGTCGTCATCAGCATTGAGCATCCAAAAAGAAATTCCCTTAAGCTTTGGTGACTCCTCTTGTGAGTCCGTCTCCCAGTCAAGGGCTCTTTTCTTTATTTTACCTACCCCCTTTGTGTACAAAGTTCAAAATGTTGTTCACATCACTTTCTGAACAACAAATGAAGGAACTTGCTGTAAGACCGTACTTAAGATCCTTACATTGGCATAATATTTTACCTTTGAAACATGGTGATTGACTATCACTATTACAACACTGCTCGTGCGAGCCAAGAAATTTTTTACCCAATTTTCACTTCAGGTATTCAACACTCTGTTATATGCCAAAAGTTATGGATATTCTCCATCCATTGGCTAACACAAAAATCTCCCCACTTATAACATTTCTACGGGCGGTCTACTTCAAAGGCCCGTCTGACTCACTCCCATTCCAGTTATGCTGGTGAGTCTGGAACGGCACAAACGTCATTTATGACGGTGATTGGGAAACTACATCTCCCAAACGTCTTCTTTATTTTCCTCACCCTGAACAACAATTATGGTGGGTTCTATCTCAATCACCATTTCATAAATCTTATAAGTCTTCGGTTGAGTCCTCCTCCTGTTATCCTGCTAACGACTCTCGCAGGAGAACGTAAGTCACAATACAAAGAGGAATACAACAATTCCCATGATAAGTATCTATATCAAAGAACGTTATGCTGAAACGTAATAAGCCGTACAGATCCTAAAAGACTCTAGAACCTGATGCTTTGATACCACCTGTAACACCCCGCTTAATTAAATACCGGGTGATCAGTCCCATGCCAAATTAAAATAGAATCTACAGTTAGATCATTCTTAGCATAACTGTCGAAAACATAGTCATCTAATACTTAATTAAATAGGTGTTAAAAACTTTCCAATTTTACTTTAGTTAAAATTTCACTTTTAAAACATAAACCATTTAACACAATTCATGTACGCAATTAATAACAACTGAGTAATATCAAAACTGAATTAAATGCACCTGCAATAAAACTCTCCAGTTTAAAATCTCAATTCAATAATCTAACGTAAACCAAATGTAATCAACTCTGATACAAGTAAATAAACTGAATCAGATGGAAAGACTAGAAACCTTTAGGCAACAAGCCCTAAATGAAATAGCTACAACATATGAATCAAGAAGATGAAGCGTCAAATACAAAAGTTGCAACTCCATAGCATCTATAGAACGTCAATAACAAATCCTCTATAGCTGGTGTCCCAGTGGATGGACACCTAAAATAGAAGATACAAGAGAGAGAAAAGAATATGTAATAAAATGGGCCAGATCCCGATGTAAATATAGTTTAGAAAATAGCAAGTGAATAAATGCTATATTCAGCAATTATTATATACATGTTAGATTATCGGGCTGTCTCTTGAGATTTCACCTCTCATCTAGAGTGCACACCTAACGTACCTCTAAGTCATACTAGTTATAGTTTCCATGCTAACTAGTTCATATCACTGCTAACTAATCATAGCCCATATCTTTCCCACGTATTTCTCTCGCAATATAGGTAATACATATATATCTAATTTCTATTTAACATGGATAAGCCCCTTTTCCAATTCAATATAATTAAGTATACACTTACTTAATTATTTTCAGATTTCATTATCGTTCATGTCTACTTAATTCACATAGTAGATCATAACCCATCTATATATACATTTTCACACTATAATATATATACACTAATATAGTGCCCCTAGGTGCAGCTGCGGGGCAAGATGTAAAACATATCACAAGTGTGTATATATATATATACACACATTCACTCTATTATATATATACATTACTGCACACCGAGACTAATCTGTAATGTATGCATACTCTACTATCATGTCCAGGTACATCTCGTCACTGTACAAAGGACTACCGGTTCGGTATATCCCTCAAACCAAAAATAACAAACACAAATATTGGAGGCAAACATAGTCCTAATCCTTTGGTCTAGGCACATACCTACTCACCCAAATGACCTTTCAATACCATTGTCTTCACACATGGCAATCCAACCTAAGTCCTATGTTTTGAGGTAACAAGTAAAAAATCCCCCATAAGGCTCATCAGGTTATAATTGTCCTCTACGTGCAAACCTCCCATCGATAGCAAGTAGGCTAGGTATGTCATACACATAAATCAACAATCAATAGGTATACACATCAACCTATATAAAATTCGGTACGTACTCGACAAAATTCATATTACGATTTTATCCTACCCCAAGTACCCGTCGTATTTCTCGAATACCACCCGTACTTGTTAATCACGATTATCATCGTATATTTATTATGTAGTTATCACTCACATAATCCCAAGTACTCGTATATATATCACCAATATTACCCGTACTTTACCATGACGATTATTAATCTCTTAATCGTATTATTATTATCTAGATATCTCTCACATAATTTTATTCCTCAATTCCATATAATTTTCTAACATTAACCCAAGTCTCTCACTCCTTGTTAATGTACCAAAATTATTCAAACATCATTCATCGTATTTTATTATGTGGTTTTCACTCACATAATTTTCTATCCTTAATTCAATATTTAATTTCTCCACATTAAGCCAAGTTTCCCACTCTATGTTAATATACCAAAATTAATCAAATCTTATCGTGGGCCAGCTTACCAATTTCCAAACTCTTCTGGGATAAAACTAGTACTTTCATAAATCTCGTTAGAAGTCCAGAATTCTCGTTCAAACGAGATGGCATCTCGTTCGGACAATGCATGTCTGGTTCGAGCGAGATCAGTGTCAATCCAGTTCATCTTCAACCTCAATTTTCTGCGATTTTCTTCAAGTTCTTACACCCAAATCCTTCTGGATTATATTCTACCCAAAACCCAGATTTGCTAACAATATTCTAACATGTTCAAGGGTGTTTTTCACATAAGAATAACATCAAATTCGTACGTTCATAAGGGTATTATCATTAAACCCATTAAATCCTTAAAATTCCAATTTATCTAAGTCCTCCATTTTCATAACTCTTAAAAAACCCAGAATTTAGAATTATCCTTTCATAACTAAATCATCAAATTTCCATATTCAGCATGAGTAGAATTCATCTACATGTTATACCTAACATTATTTTCATATCTTCAAGAATCAAATAAATCATCTACGTGTAAAACCTATCCATTTTCATGTTCATAGTCTCTACATGTATAAATCTCTTCATCAATCCAAAAAGATATCCGATTCTAACATGGATAATATAAGCACCAAAATAGAGCAAGAATTACACTTGCCTTATGTGTAGGTTTGACCTTTTGGAGAAGAAAAGTGTTTGGAACCTCCTCTTCCTTTTTTCAGCGGCAATTCGGTGGTGGTGCAAGGTTTAGAGATGGTTGTTTTCCCCTTAGTTTGCCCTAGGTGATTCTTCTTTTCCAAGAAACTCTTCCTCTCCTCTTGATAACCTTTCATTTTCTCTCTAAGTCTTTTCATTTGCTCTCAAAAGACCTCACATGTGTTTAAATGAAATGAATCTTACCTACAATCTAAACTCACATATATAATAAGTCTCCAAGGTTAGCTAAAAGACGAAAAACGTAGCTACTATTCATCTCCCAAGAAAAATGACTAAAATGCCCCTTCGAGGTGTCCTTTCATCTTCCAATTGATCTGAGACCCAAATCAATGCCCCGGATAGACTTTTCTGCCTATTTCAACCCTTCCGGACTCAACGGAGCACTCGAAATGATCATCTGAATGACTTAAAAAATAAATCTCATTTTATTTCCCAACTTTTAGTCTCGACGCGACTAATAAGTGTGTCCCGAACTTAATTTCCATTATTTTCGTATTTGTAGCTCCCGACAATAATTATTATATTCACATATTACTTTTATATAACTAAGTAATATTCAAAATCTATATATTCAAAATCATATATTACTTTAATCTCTAGTAATAATCAATCCGGATTAATCCCAATTAATTTTTTACATAATTAATTCCAATTATTCCCATTAATTTGGCCCATTAACTTTTAATTTATCTCTTATTAATAGTCATTAAAATTACGGGGTAGTACACCGATGAATCAAACCAAGCATTCAATAATGACAAATTTCAAGACAAAAACCCTTTCGGGTAAAACCTTTGTCAGAACTTTAGAAACATTACAAGACAATTGACTTACAATACTACTTGATATCCACCACAAATATAATCCACTAATCTTCGTAAATCTCTAAAGAATAATACTCAGTCCAGAGCAATCCACAAGCGGCCTTCTGTGCTCAGTATCAACCGATCAACCTTTGTCATCGGTAGTGAGTCCCCTCAGGTATCATAAGTCAATCATGGATATGCCTTCTCCATAAAGGTGTATGAAAGCATACAAAACTTTTTAGGGTTAAAACCGATTCACAAAAACTATTTTCAGGATGTATGTTGCGAATCAAAAAGTGTTTTTGCAACACAAAAGTGAAGAAATTTTGCAAAAGTTATGCGAAAATGAATCTGGCAAGTCTTAAAAAATCTGAACACGAAATAGAGACATTCACAAATTTCAAGGCAGTGTCGTCATTCGAATGATATTGCACTATCGTTCTAACGAGATCATCATCTCATTTGAACGAGATCAGTCTCGTTTCTAACGACATCAAAAAAATAAAACAGTAAGACCTCGATCAAAGATCATTTGAAAATAATTTGAATGACCTTCGTAACGAAGTGGCAATCTCGTTTGAATGAGATGTCCATCTCGTTTAAACGAGACTTAAAATAATAATTTATTTTCGAAATAGAAAAATCCTATTCGTTTTTTATAAAAATAAACATCCCAAAGATAATTTTGTAAATTAATTTTTTTAAACTCTAATTTGCTTTATACCTTTACGGGTTATCAGGAAGTATTCAAACTTGGAGATGCTTGAGTTCGGTTCGTCGTGACGTTACGTGACGATTTGTAATGGGATACGCCAAACTAGTCTAAAGATATGCTATGAACAATGTTAGAAAAATTATTCTTACAAATCCCCCATTTGGCTATTCCGGTGCAAAACAAACAAACATTACCGAACACCAAATTAAAATAAAAAAATCTTTTATGATAAAAATCCTAACACCCTTCCTAATTCTTCAATAAAATTCAATTCCTAATATTTCTGAACAAGATGTAGATTTATTTGAAGATACTTCTCTCTACATATGATCATTTCATGGATTTGATAAGAAATCTCTATATATGTTAAAAGTCTCCATATCTCATAACATTTCATTAATTTCTATCTTCCAAACTCATAATCAAATCATCAATATGGGATTCAAATTCAAGATTTCAATCTTAAATAATCGCACATGTATTTTTCTGAAATCATTTGTCAAAAACTCCAATTGTATATAAATTCCACCCAAAATCAATTCCCAATCATGATATGAATTGAAATTGAACACATAAATAAATACCAAGATAATTACTTGCCTCAAGATTCATAGTGTTTGAATTTGATTGAATAGTTCCTTTCTTCTTCAATTTGACTCTCTCTGCAATTCTCCTTTAGCTTTCGTTTAGAGTTTTGAGTTTTTCTCTTCTATTCTCTTCACTTTATCTCTAACCTTTTGTTTTACTCGATGAAACCTTCTGTATTTCAAAAGTGATTGTTTGTTTCCCTTAAACCCTTTATTTTCTAACATCAATCTCGAAAATTCCTCTTCGTGTTCCATTAAAAACTCCAAAATGTCCAGATACTAGCCTCGACTAGTCTAAAAAGCCCCCGAGACCCAAATACAACCCCCGGGTACTTAAATTTCACTATTTTGACCATTTTCGAATCAATCGTACCCACGAAATCATCATCCGAGTCACCCATCATTAATTTACCATCTTATTCCCAATATGAACCCCTATGCGTGTCCCGAATAAGATACTATTAACCCGTCACTTTTACTCACGTCTGACATAATATAAAATAATGCAATTTCATTTACTTATCACACAAGTAAATATAATATCACATAAATATTAATCCATTTCTCACTAATTAATATTTATATACATTCACTTTATTTCAAAAATAATTTCATTTACTTATCACACAAGTAAATATAATATAACATAAATAATAATCCATTTCTCGCTAATTAATATTTATATAAATTCACTTTATTTATGAAATTGTTTAATTATCGTGACACGTGTAATTTAATTATTCTCAATTTAAATATTCTCAAAATTACGGGGCATTACATACTTGCCTCCTTGTAAAGGAATTTCTTCCCTGAAATTTGGATAAGCCTGGTACTAAAATTTTGAATCCTTACCCACATGGAATCCCAACGTACCCAACATCATATCTTGATAACATTTTGGAGCCACCATTATACAACTTCTAGTGGTACCATCCTGACTGAAGGCCTATTCTCTACGACCCAAGATTATCGACATATCTATTTGTGAATACGTAATATTCATTTTTTATTTAATTCTCTTCAAATAAAATCTCTTTGATTTCTTGCGCTTCTTTTTATGTGCTATCCAAATGATCATCAAAGTCCTACACATAATAAACAAATAAATACTTTCGTGACGCATCGAGTTTGAAATGAGATAAACCATAAAAGCATAAATCTATAATCAAATCAAATCAAGTCAAATCTCAAATCTCCCCCATAATTCAAACCCTCACTCCCCCATAATCCATAATTCGTTCTCCCCCTTTTTATTTGGCCAAAATAGACAAGGAGAAGAATAAACAAAATAATTACGAAATGTCACGACAAGCATAACAAATAGAAATCAATTACACTCATAAAAGGATATACTCAAAAGTATTTCACAAACTATTTTTTATTTTTCAAAAATTTTCAAAAAAATAAATTTACAAAAACAACAAACACCATGAATTTTCACTAAGATAACCAAATCGTGGAATAAAGAATGAATGGTTGTGAACATATTCGACTAGAAAATTAACTCAAACATACATAACATATGCGCACGATGAATATGAAAACTCTTAACAAATGAAATCAAAAGTGTTCTTAGGTGTAAAAATTGTTGAATTCAAATGACATCGACTCAATCTAATCAACAAATCAAATTATAAAATGATTTCCACACCAATAACGTCTAAAACTATGTGATGATTTTTCAAGACTTTGTCAGGACATGCAAACCCGTTGATATATTTCCAACCAAACTCCATCAAATATAAGATAATGATCATATTTTCCTATAATTCTTATCTTTTGAATGATCATATCAAACTACACTAGTTTGGCCTTAGATACTTTTTTATAATGCCACACTTTTTTAGGATCTTTTCAAATGGTAGCTTTCATGCAATGATTAATTGTTCCTTTTACAGCTCTTTTTCGTGTTCACTCATCATTTTTTCATATTAATCAAATTCCTCATGGGCAATGGTTCTTACATGCACTACTTTCATTGTCAAGATTTATCGCATATGGTTCGTTTTAAAGACAGGATTGAGATGAAAGTACTTCGACCAATATGTGATAGATAAGTACAATAATCAAATAAATCCATGCAAGTGTGCATTAAAGGAGACTAAGAGTCAAACATGTAAAACGTAATCTCAAATCTCATCTTAATGACTCCAAACATTATAAAGCACATGGATGAAATGATGTACCATCTCAAAACACTATCAAATAGTCACATGGGTATGGAATGATGTTGTGCTTGGTCATCCTAAATGTCAATCCATAAACAGTGTAAAATGAAATGCAAAACTCTTTTTATCTTTTTCCAAAAAAATTATTAAAATAAAATAGTTTTGGCCTTTTCAATTTGTCTAAAAAAATAGAAAATCTTTTTGTATTTTTCCAAAATTTTAAAAAAACATAAATCTTTTTTGGTTTTTCAAATGCATCAAAATGAAAAAAAAATAGATACAAAAGTGGTACACACTAGAAATAGGCATAAAATATCATCATGAAAATCATCCTATGCTAGCAAACAAGTCTAAACCTCAACCATTAGGTGCAGAGGAGTTATCTAAAGGTTGTGACATCCAATGAAAAACGTCCATCAAATCATGTGAAGTCTTGACTAAAAACTCAACTTTCTCTCGAATGTGTGGAAACTGTCTTATGTGATGTTAAGGATCATGCAAAGTATCATATTTGGGAGTGTGTGTAGGAACACGTGTCATAGTATAACATGGAAAAAATTTATGTGACGCACTACCCAACTTAAAACAAAATTTCATAAGGTTTCCTCTCTTCTTATAGTGGGTGTAAACATACAAGGGCCTAGGAACACCCCCTCAAAATCTCTAGGATGCACTATCCTGTTGGGAACCGAACGTCTAACTGGTCTAGGTCGAAAGCCATAGGTTATGTCACAAACTCGGGAACCGACTCGGGTGCAACCTGGGAAGTAGACGCATACATATTCCTAATATCTCAATAATACGCAAAGCGGGACCGATGAGCATCATTCCTACATCTTTAGATGTATCCTCTATAGTAACCTTGACCTTCCATGCACGTTCGAGATCTCTCTCGAGTTGGGACACACGAGATTCAGTTTTACTATTTTCCCGGCCTCAGACGATTAACTGCTCACTTAAAGAAACCTTTACCTTCTCGATTTGACTCGCCAACGCCTCACATCCCCTCAAACTTCAATCTCTCTCTCCAAATCCAGCCCCTTATTACCTAACTCCTTATTCAACTTCTTCGTCTTTTAGGTCTCAACATATAAATCTCTAAACGCTTTTTGGAGATCTCTTTTACCCTCACTTTTAATCTCACTCTCATACTCACTCGAAACACTCAAATCATCATTGGGGATCTCATGTACACAAGTGTCCTCATTATCGTGGGACAAACTAGGTTACCTCACATGACTTTCCATAAAGCCGACACACATACCATGTGATGATTCATCATCGGAATCATTCACCTCCTCGTCACTATCGCTAAGAATGGCTGGCATAAAAACTTTCTTGCCCTTTCCCTTTAGCATAGTTTGAAATTCATATGTTCTGTGCCCTTTTCCCTAGCATTTAAAACATCTCACATCTTCTTCTTTTTCACCGCTCTCTTTGGCCTCTTCTTTCTTTTTATTTTTCTTAAATATTTTTTTTATTGGAAGAATTTTCTTTGGAAATTTTGAGAAACTTTTTAAATTTTTTAGCGAACATGGCCACATCATAAAAATCAAACTCTCCCTCTGACTCTGACTCAGACTCAGACTCACAAACTCTCTTTCTTCTTCTTCTTCTTCTTCTTCTTCTTCTTCTTCTTCTTCTTCTCTTTCTTCCTAGAGTCTTCCTCACTTTTTCTAGATTATGCCCTAAGTGCAATCCCTTTATCCTTAGGCTTTATGATTTTGGGAAACATGCCAATCTCATAAGTTTGAAGGTTTCCTACGAGTTCTTCTAACCTAAGTGTATCTAATATCCCCAAGACTTTAGGAATAAAACAAAATAGAAGTGACCTCAAAATATTTTTCACAACTCTCGCCTCATCAATTTTCTCACCCAAATTAAAACACATGTTGACTATGTTCGATAACCTAGCATAAAACTCGTTAAAACACTCAAACTCTGACATGGTGATAGCCTTAAACTGGGTGGTCAAATTTTGTAAATTAGATGCCTTAACCACGTTGGTACCCTCATGTGTCAATTAGAGGATATCCAATGCATTTTTAGACATGGTGGACATCATAATATGAGCTAGTGGTGATGGCTATAGAAATAATGTTAAGGCCACATGAGTTATAGGTACTCCATTTATAATCATCCTCAGTCTAGTCAGATAGAGGTTTGGGAGTGGTGACATTTTCAACGGTGACAGTGAGAGGAGTCCACCCTCTTTCACAAACAATCCAGACACATTCATCAACAGCCTCTAGACCAAATTTCATGCAACTTTTACAATGGGCATAATTTGTACCATTAAAGATAGGGAGTCGGCTATAATAAATTTCCATCAAAAAAATTGCAAAATTTTTCAAAATCAATTTTTTTGGAAAAATTTGATATCATAAAAATTTTGTGCAAAAAGAATCACTCGGTAAATTAGAGTAACCTGCTCTGTTAGAGGGTAAAAATCCTGAGCTAAAGATCTAATACCAATTTGAGAATGTGTGATATCGATTATTTATTTAATTTGCAAATTTTCAATTAAAACTTATTTAATCAGAGTCAATCTTTAATCCAAATTTTATTTAAACCCTAATCATGCATCCATGTGGATAAAACAAATATGCAATCACAAATCAAGTGACATATAAGAATCAAGAAAAAAAACCTTTTAGGTAAATCCTTTTATTTCACTATCTAACGTAAATCGCAACTTACAATTACATAATGAAATATGCAATGAATCTCCCATAGAAAATCCACATAGACCGTAGTCTAGCACCAATAAAGATTCTGTCGAGAACCTCAAGAACTGTAGCTCTTACTCAGCAGTGAATACCTTTAAGTATCCCCCAATGATCACAGTCGTCAGTAGGTAGCCCCCAACTATCAATCCACTAGTATAGATCTTCTTCTTTACAAGAGAAAACTTCGACAAGAAGTGGTTTTGGGTTCCGAATTGATTCATAAATGCATATGGGATCTTTTGGTGATTCAAAAACAAAGTTTTGTTCCCTAAAAGTGAAGACTAAAATTCTTCAGATTTGCAGTTTTTTTTTGGAAAAATTCTTAATGAGAAAGTCTTCCAAAACTGTTCCACAAGTTGAAGCTCAACCTATCCGACCTCAAGGAGGCCATAGTTCCATTGATCGGCTTTGTGAGGAAAATTATGATGCCATTGGGAAAGATAGTCTCGTCGATTAGAAAAAGAAATATCTCAAACTTGATTGAGTTCTTAGTAGTGGACATAGAGTATCCATATCACGCCATTCTAGGGAGAGGTTGGCTACACGCCATGAAAGATGTACCATCTACCTATCACTAGAAGCTCAAATGTATCATCGACCGAAAGTTGGTTGAGATTCGTGGAGACCAGGCCACTATAAAAAAAAGTGCTTCATCGCAATCATTCGCCCCTAGAAGGAAAAGAGGAAAGAGCCAAAAGACACCCTAGAGTAAGCCTGGGAGGGGGATATATCCCCTAAATAGCAACTAAGGTATGACCTATCAGGGGTGGAAGAGACTAGGCTATCCCACTAATAATATCTTTGAAAGCCGGGAGGAAGTACGTGACGATGACAACTTGCCAGATAGAAAGTTTCTAATCAGAAGTGAGCTTGACGATCATAAAAAGATAGAGTTGATTGCCTTCCTGAGAAGAAGTTTGGATGTTTTCACCTGGGAGCCATATAATCTGTATGGAATTGATCCCAACGTAGCTTGCCATTACTACATGTTGACTTAACCTTCAGGTCGATTACTCATAAGGCACGCTGAACAACCCCTGAAAAGGCTAAAGTGGTGGTGAGCGAAGTTAGGAACCTTCTGGATACAGGATCCAATAAGGAAGTTTAGTGCCTCAAGTGGTTGCCCAACCCAGTGATAGTACGAAAAAGCAGAGAGTCTGGATTGATTTCACAAACCTCAACAGAGCCTACCCTAAGGACAGATTCCCACGGCCCAAGATAAATCAGTTAGTTGACGCCACGACAGCTCACGGCAGAATGGGTTTTTGGATGCCTATTCAAGATACCATCAAATTTGTCGTTCGACCCCGACCAAGACAAAACATCCTTCATAACCCCAGCGCGTCTATAGTGCTACAAGGTCATACCATTCGGACTAAAGAACACGGGAGGCAACTTATTAGAGTTTAGTCATGAATATGTTCAAGGAGTAGATGGGAAACACCATGGAAGTCTACATCGATGACATGTTAGTCAAGAGTAAGAGTCGAGACAACCACCTCACGGACTTATCTAGAACCTTCAAAATCATCAGGAAGTACCGAAAGAAACTTAATGCGAGCAGGTGTTCATTCGTTGTCTAGTCAAGTAAATTTTTAGGTTATTTCGTCAACAAAAGAGGGATTGAAGCCAATCTAGATCAGATTGATGCAATAAAAAAGATCCAGCCTCTAAGGACGTTGCGGGATATTCAAAAGCTTACTGTAATGCTCACATCACTCAATCGTTTCATCTTCAAGTCCTCGAAACGTTGGAGACCATTCTTCCATCTACTAAAGAAGGATAAGGGCCTCATATGGAATAATGACTACTCAAGAGCTTTGGAGGAGATCAAGTCTTATAACATCAAACAACCCTTACTAGTGATCCCCCACGATCGAGATCTCATGTACCTCAACCTCATAGTATTAGACCACACTGTTAGATCAACTCTAGTGTATGAGAAGGAGGGCAGATAGTACCCTATCTATTATGTTAGTAAGATGCTCCTGAATGCAGAGCAATGCTACTTGCCCTTGAAAAAGCTAGACTACGCATTAGTTATCGCCTCTAGGAAGCTGAAGCACTACTTTGAGGCTCACTCAATAATGGTGATCACTTTATTCCCCCTGAAAATTGTTCTTCGGGAAGCCGACCTATCTGGATGACTCTCAAAGTGGTCGGTCGAGCTCGGGAGGTTAGATATTCACTTTTGCCCAAGAACAACAACTAAGGGGCATGTCTTGGCCAATTTCATTACCGAATTCACAGGAAATAAGCACAATGACTAACAAGTAATGGAGCAATCAATAAATGAGGAAGCAAATCCAAGAACTGGACCCTATACACTGATAGAACTTCCAATTCCAAGGGATCAGGAGTAGGGATCGTCTTCATCACACCTGAAGACGCTATTATTAAGCAAGGAATTAGGATGGGAGTTGAATCCTCCAACAATGAATTTGAACAAGAAGCACTAATAGCTGGCCTGCACAAGACCCAACTATTGGGGCAAAGCACCTCAAGATATTCGGCGATTCCAAACTAGTATCTAAGAAAATGAGTGAAGATTTTAATGCAAAATATGACAAGATAGAGGCCTACATTTCCGTAGTGACAGGTCTTATGGCAGGATTTAAAAAGGTTCACAAACATCAGTTCCCCTAAGGGGAAAATAGTCACATTAATGCCCTAGCAGTCCTAATCTCAGAAGTGGAATCTGATCTCAGGAGGACTATTGAGGTAGATCTCCTCACCCACCCTAGCATTAACCAGACTATTATCGTCAAGTAGGTACTCCTATTAGAATGAGTTCCTAGTTGGATGGACCCCATTATTGCTTATTTATAGAGGGACACATTGCCAGATGATAGGAAATTGGCTCACCAAGTAAGAGTAAAAGTAACCCATTTCTACCTTGATCTAGGGAAACACTACAAAAGATCCTTCACTAGTCCTTACCTCTAATGCGTCCACCCGTAAGACACTAAGCAAGAGCTCTACGAGCTTTATGATGGTATTTGTAGGAGTCAAGCAGAGAAAAGATCGTTAGCATTCAGAGCAATAAAAGAGGGCTACTGGTGGCCACACATGCAAACGGATGCGAGTATATATGTTTGGAGATGTGAAAAGTGCCAAATAAAAATCCTCTATGGTTCATCAACTAGCCATCGACCTGAAATTCTTGACCAGTCCTTGGTTATTTGCATAATGGGGAATAGATATTATGGGATCACTGCCTACGGCACCTGGGATTCACAAGTATCTATTAATAGGCATAGACAACTTCACCAATTAGGTAGAGACAGAACCACTAGCGAATATTCGTGACGCTGATATGATAAGATTCATTTGAAAGAGCGTCATAAAATGCTTTGGGGTACCAAGAGCTATCATCACTGATAATGGCACACAGTTTGAGGGAAGTTTCTTTCAAAACTTCTATAATGAACATGGTATCAAACATCATTTCAGTTTTATGGCATACCCCCATAGCAACGATCAGGTAGAAGCTTATAATAAAATGATGCTCGATGGCCTGAAAAAGAGGCTAGAAAGGGCAAAGGGTGCCTGGGTTTATGAGCTCCCTTATGTCCTTTGGGACTACTGTGCTACTCCTAGGAAACCTACTGCTAAAACACCCTTTGCGCTCACCTATAGAATGGAGGTTGTTATCTAACTTGAAGCAAATATCCCCACTATGAGAACTAACTTGGTCAACTGAGGGTAAAGTAACGATTCCTTGTGTACTGAACTTGACTTAGTGGATGAAGAAAGAGAGCAATACATGATCAAGATGGGTTCATACCAATATCAACTGGCAAGGAAGTATAACAAGGGTCAATTCGAGGAAATTCCAGGTAAGGGGATTATGTCCTAAGGAAAGTCCTCGACAATGCAGTAAGACCGTCAGACGGCAAGATGGGACCAAACTGGGAAGGACCTTTTATGGTAATTAGGGATGAATTTTAAGGAGATTATCACTTTGAAACACTTAAAGGTAGGGAGATACCAGGAACATGGAATGCAACCAATCTCAAGAACTTCTTCTTTTAGTCTTCTTAGTCTTTTTCAGCACATTTAGCTTAGGCAAATCTTAATTTCAAACTTATGTTGCTCTCAAGTTATTATTCAATAAATAAATGCCCATTGTCTCTCGCATGAACCTTTTGCATATTGACTGCATCAATTTTATGTTATGTATCTCAATGTTATGCACCATTTCCAAATAATAGCTCCACTCTCTCAATGATGAGTAGAGTCGCACTTGGTTTCAATAAGTTGCTCAACGTACTTCAGCCAATGACCTTCCTCACGCAGAACATAACTCCTTTGGATTACCATAGGTTATTCAACTTATTTCAATCAAGGAATACCCTTATGCTAAGCATGGTTCATAGTAATTACAATAAGTTGTTAAGTTTATTTCAATTGCTGGAATCCTCAGGTGTTTGTCGTAAACAAACACAACAAACCCCATGAGTTTACCCAGTGACAACAAAAAGTCCTACAGGGGATCCTTAGGCAAAAAGCCAACCTTTGTTGGTCGCCAACTGTGGTTGTTGTTGAAAACCTGATTTGGTGGATGGCCCATTAACTAGGTGCATTCTTGACATCATCTCACCTAGACCTAAGGGAATGTGACGACATAACCTAAAAGGTAAGGCAGATGGAATGATATTGCCAAGATATATTAGACTGGAAGAATGTTGATATAAATTATCAACTCATTTAGTTACCAAAAGCCCCAAAATAATTAACACTTATCACTAATGCATTTAGTTGTCAAAGGCTTAAAATGATTATCACCCAATACTAATTCATTTATTCCAAAAGGCCCAAGGTGAGCACCAATTATTATCAAGTTCTCTCACTAGAGATGATAAAAATGATGTTATTAACTAGATTCATAGGAAAATACCCAAAACAAACAATAGTTAATAATTAAATTTTATTCATAACACTTGATAATACAACTTGCACAAGGTATTATTTATATGGCAGGTTATAAAAGTAAGGTAACAAATGCACGTGATGTTTATGGGCTATTTGCCTTCCTCCACCATCGTTCGGGTTGTGGAAGAACTCATCTTCGCTATCAGGATCCACCTCAAATCCATTAAGCAGCAGGTGAGGGATGTCATCTAGAGGAACCCACTGTTCATCCCTCCTAAAGGGTGGTCGACTATACACAGGGCAACCCACCTTGTACATGTAGTAAAACTAGGAGTCCTTGGGTTCTTAGAGCACTTTGAGGGCATTCAACCACCCATGCTTATACGCCACGTTCCATGCCTCCTATAGCCGCACGGGGGCTTCCGACCAATCCTCCTCTGAACCAGCTTCCTATGAAGCTCGTGGACCCCTCCTAAATAAAATCTTGAGCCTCTTAATATATCTTTGTTGGCCAAAAATAATGTCATTCCCCCTTGAAGTTCCTCTTCTAGCTCGAAGACCCTTTTCTTCATGGCGTCATTTTCGTCTTGAAGTAGTTTATCGATCATGCCTAAATCCTTGCTCATGGTAAGATGGGCATTCAGGTCGGTTATCTCTTCCTGTTAAGAAGAGCCAATATCCTCCATGTCCTGAAAGTCATCCTTCAACTTGATGATCACTTTAGTTTGTTCCTTGTATGCCTATGTTCTAACCTTTAATGCCTTGTAAACTTTAATAAAAGACCGATGAGCTTTCTCACTCACTCCAGGGCCCAAAATATTTCAAGATTCTTAGAGGAAGAGGAAACCTCCTCGATAACAAGCATTGAAAAAAAACACATATCATAGGGAAAATTAGTAAGAGAGCGTGAAATTCTTTCATTAATTACTAAAAGATATAGGCAATAGTCATTACAGTGAAGAAAATAAAAAAGGGGAAGAATAGAAGACCAGAATAAAAGGAAAATAAGCCTAATCTATAATGCTCTACTCCTTCAACTGCTCGGTTGATTCAGGATCCTTCCTCTTGCCCTCAGCATGCTCAGCTTGCTTGTTGGCAGCCCCAGTTTGGTTGAAGGTGTCCTTAGCATGGTCGGCCGCAGGACCGACAACCATAATCTCTATAATAATTGGGGGAGGACCTAGATCATACCTCCCAAAGAGTTTAGAGTTAGAAGGAACTCCCGCTGCGCTAAGTTCTTGGTCCCATCCCTTCTTGAATCTCGCCTTCCGAGCGTAGGCTATCTGAAGTTCAACATCATCATATGTTTCATTCCAACCTTTCTCATAGATGGCATCCTTAATTGAAGAGACCTCATCTTTTAGTTTTTTCACCTTCACAGCGAGCCCATCTCTCTCCACGGCCAACAGGCTGTTGGTCGTATTTATTGAGGCTATTACCTCAACAATGGACTTCTTCTCCAGCTCATAGGCTACCCTTTCATCTTAAAACTTTTTTACAGCTTCAGTTAACTCCAAGACCTTCTTGGCCTGGTTGGTATGACCATCCAAGAAAGTAGAGAAATTTATGAGGAACTGCAAAACAAAGACGAAAAGATATGTGAATACTTAAAATGAAAATCATCTTGAAAGAGAAACAGAGGGAGAGGAATATTTACTAGAGCCTGAGCCACAGCCTGAGCAGAACGAATCATAATCTTGCCAATGACAAGCTTTATTGACCTTTCAGGTTCGACAATAAAAACTTCCTGCTTTATCAGGTTGGGGGCAAAGACGGGTTCACAACCACACTTTCGAATGGAAAGACAGAGGAATGTGAGAAGACATTGATTGGGGTCTCAATGGCCTTTTTTTTCTTCTCTTTATCCTTTACCTTGTCCTCCTCTCTCCTCTTCTTTTCTCTTTCTTCCCTCTCAGCAGTCCTTGTAATAGGGCTACCAGATCTAAGGGAGTCCCTTTTAGACTTCATCAGGGATTTAACCCTAGTAATAGAATCATATGATCATCATCACCTTTGAGCACCAGCCTTCTTCTAGGAGGGTTAATTTGATCTTCTACTTTTTCTTTAAGGATAAAGGAGTTAAGGACTACGGGTTCAGAGGAACCAATACCCTCTCCTGAAGATAGGAAGCTAGAGATGGTATTGGTGTAGTTGAGAAGATAGGAAGACGACTAAGGACGCTCGTCGTAGGGTCTATCTTGGATCTTTTAAACCTTCAAGAGGTCAGAAACCTTTATTTAACAGAGAAAAGGTTCCTTTTTCTTATCTTGAGCTGTATAGAGATAAAGCATATATTCATTAGCAAGCAGATCAAGTAGCAAGAATAAAAATGCATTAGTTTTCAGACAAGTCTAATTAACAACCTATATGTTCCTCCCCTCAATTAGGGAGTAAAAGGTATTTTCACTTCTAACCCTCAGAAAAGGGAGGATGTTTCTTGTTTTTTAGCAATGAAACACTGATCCTAAGATTCACTACCAGATCCTATTCGCCTTCCATGCCTTTAGATAAAAAAGACCATCTGTAGTGTGCGACCAAGAATAGAAGAACCTGATCTCATGAACTCCTAGATTGGTCCCATACAACATTAATTCTGTGAACTTCGTTCACTATTCTCCAAGTGTTAGGAGCACACTGAATAGGGACAACATCAAAATAATCAAAAAATTCAAGAAATAAGCGATTTAAGGGGAAGGCCAAGCCCCCTTGGACTACAGCCAAGGTGGGTATCCAGTGCCCTCATCCATGTCTCTTACATCTCTGGGAATGCGGGCACAACCAATTTCCACCCAGTCCGGTATAGAGTATCTCTCCCTAAACTCCCATATAGTTCTACCATCGATAGTATCCATTAAAGACATAAATTCAAAAGGAAAACAGGGACATATGATTTACATGAAAGGAGTAGAGGATAAAGATCCGAAAAAGTAAGGAACTGGCAGGGGAGCTTTAAGAAAATTTTGCGAAGAAGAAGGAGTAGAACACAGAAGTGGTCGTTTCTTATAGCTGAACTTCATTTGAACTTTGTGAAAAAATGATGAGGAATGGCTCCCTAAGAGGATTTTAGTGCTCTAGATCTCTGGTTGGACGAGTGCGCCACTGTCGTTTCAAGGTTACACAAGTTTTCCATCCTTGTCACTTCCAACTCTACCAGGACGAGCGTACCCTCGACAGTTCTCGAATATCACAAAGAGTGCCACATCGGTTTTAAAACTTTTCCAGGCCTTGGGTATTGAACTCACTTAAAATTTGTTGGCCCAACATCTTAGCCCAAAGATTTTAGGGGTAATTATTAGGCTTATTTAATTCAGCCCAATGCTTTAGCTGACCAACCCAACACGCATAATGGCTACCCGACCCAACTGAAAATAATTTTTTTAAACCCATGTATTTGACATCTGCTTAAATGCATGGAGATAGACTCAAATCGGTTACCAACAATATCGGATGAGATATTCAGGGACACCTACGAGTTATCTATAAGTTGGTTGAGTTATTTGTACAATTCAATCACTTATTTCTACAACTATAAAATGCAAACCCTGACCCAAGTAAAAGGGATGTAACTTCGATTATTTGAGAGACACTAATATGAATACAGTAATCTCTTCGTAAACATGGGCAAGTTGCCGAACAACATATCTTTGATGTTATGTGTGATCATTTACTTTCTCATCTCGAAGTTGCTTTCTAGATTTCTTATTATGAATATAATTGTACTCGCAGAAGGTGTTTATTGTGTATGTACAAATTTATGGAGCTCTGGGAGAAGTTTCGGATTTTGATTTATAGAGAGTCAAAAGAAGGGGGCTAAAGCTTTGAGAAAGAAAAATGTATTTTTTGGTTTGAAAGGATATAAAAAATCTTTAAAAACCTAATTGTATGAGGAGAGAGAGAGAGAGAGAGAGAGAGAGAGAGAGAGAGAGAGAGAGAGGGAGGGTTTGTATTTGTTTTGAGGAAAATATTTTCTGGCAATAAATTTGTTTCTCTTGCTTACCGACAGGGAAAACGAGGGTGGAAGTTATGAGAATGTCTTTTAGATGTCCCTGATATGATGGATATCTTTATTAAATTAATGAGTCTTTAATACTTACTATCTTTTTCTCTCTCATATTGAACATTGTGTTCTTTGAAACAAAAAAAATAAATAAATCAAAAATATCTTTGAAACAAAACAAACCAAAAAAAGAATAAATGAAAAGTCTCTTGAAAGCTAAAAAATGATTCATTCTAGACTCCATTAATTAATCACTCGATCCAACACAATTTAAATTAAATTAATCTCTTTTCATCATTTGCCACTCAAATTTCATTACACAGTGCTACTACTACTACTACTACTACTACTACTACTACTACTACTACTACTACTACTACTACTACTACCCATATAATATTTTTATTCCTAGAAAAAAATTAAAAATGTTTTCAAAATTTCAAAATTGTTTTTTATATAAATAAAAAATATTTTTGGTTATAAAAACATTTTTTGCATTGTATTTATAAAAAAAAATTAAGTTTTTATATATAAATGACATAAAGTTTTTTAAACTAAAAACAAAGAAAAACTTGTATAATTTTTTTATATAATATTCGTACATTTTTTTTAAGCTTTTTTTTTTTTTTTATAAAAATAGTTTTAAGTTATTTTTTTTTCAAAATTTCAAAATTGTTTTTAATATAAATGAAAACGAGTTTTTGGTCATAAAAATATTTCAAACATGTTATTAATAGAAAAAACTATAAATTTGTATCTATAAATGACATAGAGTTTTTACTAAAAATAAATAAAAATATATATAATTTTTTTATATAAAATACATACAGTTGTTTTGAAGTTTTTATTTATAAAAAATAGTTTTTATATAATAAAAATATTTTAAAATAATAGACAAATTTTATTTATGAAAAAATTAACCTTTTATAATTACTTTAAGATATTGAATTTATGATATATACTAATTTTTGAAATTTTCATTATATTTATTTATTGTACATCGCACGTGCATCGCACGAGTTGTATGCTAGTAATAACAACAACAACAACAAACAATTAATGTTTAATGCGTAGGAGTTAAGTACATTAGAACTTAGTTCACCCTTTTTTTTTTATCTTTCAAAAAGTGAGTTGTCTATTTTGTCGACAAAAGTTTCTTAGAGTTTAGGTTAAGAGAAAAAAAAATTGTGAATGTTTTATATGAGGATGGACTTTTTGGTACATAATAAAAAGACTAGTATTAAACATCAATTAAAAAATTGTCGAGATCGAATGATCCTGATAATAATAATAATAATAATAATAATTCTAATAAGGCCATAAAATGTTATCAGTTTTCAACATTTTCCATCTAAATTGAAATGTCAACTACTTAATATGATTATGTTGTTTGAAAGGATGTTAATACTCTACGAGGGTCTAAAAAATGCGGGCGTGATTGAGGTGTGGAGTGTAAGCCTTAAGCCTTAGAAGTTTAAGCGGGCCTAAGCGTAAAAAGGCGTTTAGGCCTTCTTAATATATTTTAATATTTTTTAACCATAACAAGGCTATTAAAATACAAAAATTGCTCATATCATAAAAATATATCTGAATATATGCAAATTAAAATACTATTTGATTATTTTGGATGAGATAATGGTCCGGTTTGTAAACAAATTCTTTAAAAGACAACATCGTTTCACTAAAGTATTGCTATTTTTAGAAAAAAAGTGCCCTTAAAGGTTTTACCAAAAATAAGACATGAAAAGCGTAAGGCAAGACGTTTCTCCCAAATCTTAGACTTATGCGTGCCTAAACGAATTTTTTTAGAAAAGTGATACTCTATAAAAAAGCAGTATAATTTTCATTCAAATGAAAATAGAGCATGTGAATATCACATGGGCTACTTTACTTCCCATTCGCTTTGCTATCAACCATCTACACAATTGACAACTACGGAAAATCATTGGATTTCCCTGTTTCTTCTAAGTGGTTGGCCCCTCAACTCCATCCTTCTTCTACTTAGTTATCTTTTATATTTGGCATCCCATGGTTACATTGAATAAAACCCAACCAAAAGGGATGGAATCATAATTTCCCCAACTTCAAATCGGTCTATTCATAGACGCTCCAACCAACCCAACCGAAAGGATTAAACCTGTCTCGCTATATTATATATACGTGTAAGAACAAAAAGTGCATTGAATCAATTTGTGGAGAATATTATCCACATTAAAAAATTGAAACTTTGTATTTTAACCCTTTAGACTTGGGGGCTATACAAAACTTGAAGTTTGTTTACTTATAAAGTAAAAATCTTACATCCCGTAAAAGATTGTGGATGCTCATAAATTTGACATAGCATGGGACTTCATCAATCCTATAATGTCTTGTTAGCTTAGCTGTTACCTATTCAATTCCTCATCAATCTATAAAATATTGATTTTTGTTTTTGTTTGCCTCTTCATGTGCGGTAATGGGTTAACTTGATACATATTGTTGGTTCTCTTTTAATCAATTTAAAGTTTTAATTAAGATGCTGATTTAATCGTTTTTCAAAAATCAATAATATCAACCTCTTTTTCCTATTCATTTTGACGAAATGCAAATTTTAATTTAGAAAGAAAAAAAAAAGATACAAGGGAAAGGATGAAAAATTAGAAACTAAATTATGTGAGAATTTGAGTCCTAAAAATTCTGTTCGTTTATAGAAAAGTAACCTAATCCTTGTAGGATATATTTTGGGTAAGTTACATATTTAGTCCCTAAATTATATCCCTAGTTTTAAAATGATCCGTAAACTTTATTTTTTCTCAATTTAGTTCATTAACTAACTAATTTGGTTCAATTTAATCATTCTATTAACCTTGACTGAATGAAGGTAAAAATAACAAATAATTATATTTAAGATCCTTGACTGTTAATTATCGCACATATTAAGTCTAATTATATTTAGGGAAAATTACTCTTAAGTCCCTCACAATTAAATTTTAAACACTCAAGTCCACTAATTCTCTTCTTATAAAAGTCAACGCTAGTGACATCACAAGTGAACCTAATAGTAAATTAACCTTAAATGTTTAAAAATTGTTACCAAGGGACCTAATTGTAAGTTGCCCTTATATTTAATATATTATTTACCCATTAATCTATATCTAAAAAAAATGAAAATAAGAGAGAGGATTTTGCCCTCATGTAGCCAATAGTTTTGTTTTTCCAAAATATGTTCAAGTCTTCTAGAGAGAGAGAGAGAGTTGGAAGTGTTCCATATGTGTGGTGATTCTACTACAATAACACATGGAATGGTTTGAGTTTATATCTTTCATTGTGTAAGAGCTTGAATAAAATTAAATATGAAGGATATTTTTCTTTACCTTTTGGTACAGGGTTCCTTTCACTCCACATGGATCTGGATTAACAACTTTCATCTTGTTCATGTTGAGAAAACAACTTGGGAGTAACATTTAAAACGCGAAAAAATTTCAGCTTTAAAGTTCATTGATTAATAATGCATTGAAAGGAAAACAAGAACTAAGTTTAAAGATTAAACCTCGGGTTCAAGAATATAATACCATAGCGAATCATATTGTGATTCATATGAGGAGACAAATGTTGAAGATGATGAAATGCTTATTGCTTGAATCTTCTAGTATATGATCCATTCGAAGTAAGCCTTGTGTGTGGGCACTCTTGGAGACGACACCATGGTAAAATATAAGAGAATTGACCTTCTATCCCACCCTTCACAAAAAATGTGAATTGTGTCATTTTTTCCCTCTTTGACCCTCCATAATGGATTCTTAGCCTAAGACCCTAGCTCACGTAAATTTAAATAAATATGGGCCATGGGATTTAATCAAACCGGGCTTTCTGAGAGTTTCGGGCTTAATATTTGGGTATTGGACTATTCTAGGGGATTAAGACAAATAATTAAATTGGCTTCAATTAAAACTAAAAAATTTCAAATTACAATCTCGTAATTTATTTCTTTTCTTTATTTCATCGTGATTAACTCGACTAAATAATCATGACTGCACTCATATTTAATTAGCTCTAAAATCACTCAGATATAAAGAGGCATTATTTACAAAGTTGATTATGATACATAATATGATTATTTATGTTATGTTTCTGATACCCTATTGGTCAAATCAATTTGCTATTAATCCATTTTAACTGACACTCAATCAACTTCCTTGATTCTCCCACGATATCCCATGGACTCGGATTCTATCGAATTATAATCTCAAACCTACTCACGTAACTCTCACCCAATTTGTGGGGATCTTTTGACCTGATATAATATCAGATTGCGCTCGTAGAAATCAAAGTAATATTTACGCAAGTATTCCAATCCTCATAAATATCGAAATTAAGAATCTACGTACCTTTGCATATGGTATGAGATTTCTTGAGTATAATAAATACAACCCTTTGACTCAAATCTCATGGGTGGCCTAATTCAATACATTCATAGGATGTACCGATCACAATCCTCTGTTAAACTATCTAACAAGTTCTCGGACCATCAAACAGGTTCCCACAGTTTGAGATAAACTGTGGGATGGCATCGCAGCCGTTTCGATACGATGTCAACTCCATATTTAGGTTGTGAACGTTTTAATAGTGCTAGACCAAATTTTAATCTCCATGTGATCAACCTAAAGTCGACTCACTAGAATTTGTACTGAGCTCTATTGATCTACATGTCTATAATATAGTTAAACCAAATTTTAAAAATTCTCGCAACCATGATTTTTATTCCAAAATGAACTGACACACATGTACTAAAAAGTAAAAATCCTATATATTTTTAAGAATAAAATCCCAACAATATCCCACTTCGTCTTACAACCATGTATCCAACCCCTAACCCATCTACACGACATTTTTTTGCGTATTGGTAGAAGGACTAACCCGGTGTTATATGATGCAACCTTAGTAAAAAACTTATCACCCTATCCCTTTGATCTATCGTACGAGGTGAAGCCTACACTCAATGTGTTTAACCCTTTATGGGCTATGAACACTAAAGTGTAATGGCTAGTTTTACTTAAAGGAACCTCACCTAAGTTACTTAGAAAGTAACCAAGCCATATAGCCGCTTTAGTTACCTCCGAAGTGGCAATAACTTCGGCCTCCTTGGTGGGGTCAGCAATCCAAGATTGCTTCACACTCCTTTAACTTCTAGATCAACCTAATATAGGTAAACATATATTCCGAGGTAGAAAACTTGGAATCTTTATCCAAATGAAAACTTAGTTTTTGTACCTAAAAGGCACAAGACAAACTGAAATCTCTTAACCATGCCAAATGCATAACATATTTTGGTCTTTGTACAAGAACACATAGTATTCATGAAGATTCCCACCGCCGAAGCATTAGGTATATTCTTCACTATATCCATCTAATAAAGTGTCCCAATACATTGATTCCCAAACATAGCGATTCCATACTTGAAAAGAAACTCTTTTATTGGAATCTCGATGCTAAAATAAGATACCGATATAATTGACTTGGGATAAGCCCATCATCCTTTGTATCTGATCTAACAAAATACGGACTTTTTTGGTGCTTCCCATATATCAAAATACATAAACAACCACACTCTTATATATGATAATACTCCCATCTCCTTCCCGATTAGGCAAATATACCCATAAATTGTACTTAGAAAATACCACCATATTTTTGTCACGATTTATATTAAAAATCATTAATCGAAATTCGATCAAAATAAAAACTCAATTACCTAATTGAAACGAATGACCCAAGGCCTTGATATTATCTTAAATCCATAAATGGATGTTACAAAACTACATCACTTTGATTTCTGGAATTGTTACTACGTACGTCTCAAGATGATCATTCAAGAATATAGTCTTGACGTTAAAATAATCCCGACAGACTTCAAAATGGCTTGAGATGTACGTTAGAAGAATCCCTTTCTCGACATTAAAAGAATCCCGACAGACTTCAACATGGCTTGATACGTATAGTCAAGGAAAGTATTACGAATGTTTTCTCACAGGCAATTCCTTTCTTTTTGAGTAAACCCTTTCCCAAGCCTTGCCTTGAAGGTTTGTACCTTTCCATCCATCTATATTTTAACTTCTTGTAAGTCCACTTGAACCCAATGGGTTTTATCCCATCAACAAGTCTACGTGTACCAAAACTTGATTCGAATACATTGAACCCTTTTTGGTATGCATAGTTATAAGCTAAAGAAAAAGTCCTTATCTTTAAATTCTTTGTTTTAGTTCTCGGGACTCGATTTGTGTTTGCCTAGGATCATATCAAAATAATCACCCAAAACACTAACTATTCAGGATGACCCCTAATGATTCGACTGCGATATTTCCTTACTTGACAGATAGTATATATGAAAGGCTTATCTAGATCATCAGTACTACTCCCACCACCATTGGTTAGTGTATTATCATTATCAGGTTGCATTTTATCTCTTACGGGTTTTCTAACAACATTGGTAATATGATGTTCCTTTCTTGTAGGACTAGCTTACACTTAGGCACATGGTTATTACATAATCCTCTTTTAAAAATCAGACATTAATTTATTCAACGACTTTCTTATGCTTAGGAGCTTAATATAAACTACCTTCGTGACTTTGGGATAACCAATAAAAAGACATACCACTGTTCTTAATTTTAACTTCCTTGGCTCCTTCCATAGCACGAGTGTCGGGCTCCCCAAGATCCGAACATGCCCTAGAATGTGATTGTGCCAATTCTAGTTTTCAATGGGAGTTGAAGATACAAATTAAGAAGAAACTAAATTTTAATGTATATGCCCGCCTCTTAATGAAAAGTCCCAAAAAATTTGTTAAACTCTCGAATAACTAACCACGAACCCTATCATATCTAAAAGTTCCTTATTCCTTCCTTTTCTCTACAACATTAAGAAGTAGAATACCCGGTGGATATAACAAGGATAAAATCCCACACCTCTGATAAATGATCCCTAACTCTTCCAAGAGGCAAACACCTTTACGATAAGAACGTAGAATTTAGATTAGTTACTTCCCCCATGATCCACCTTAACCTTTCGTGATTAGAACCAATCAAAGGCTTCATACTTGTGGTGCATAAGGTAAACATATCCATACCTTCGAGTGATCATCAACAAAATCGATGATGCACTCAAAACCACATCTTGATCGGATAGTCACCGAACTAAACTAACTTAAATGAACCATTTCAACATATCTTTGGCTCTTTATCTTTGTGCCATGAAAGGCCCCTTGGTCATTTTATATTCTACACGAAGTTCAAGACTAGAAGTTCCTCCACTTCTAATGAACTCCAGTGTCCATTTCAAACCAGTCTTCGAATTTCTTTCAGAATAAAATAACCTAAGCATAAGTTCAAAATTGTGTTTGGTTCAACTAAGAAGGAAAATTTCTCTTAAATGGTTAGACATAAAATTATTCATATTAGTATTTAGAAGTATTGACGAGACAAACCTTATAATGTATAAAGTATTTTTGATTGTACCAGAATTGATAAAAGATATCCAATTTTGATAAAATATTTTATAAAATCAATTTAATATTAGTTCAAAACCAATTTAGAAAATTGAAATCAATTTTCCTAAAACCCATTTACATTAAAAAATTTAACTACATTAACATTATGTCTCTACCAAAATTCATAAGAATATCCCACCGCTAATATCGTTGCCTTAGTCTAATGTTTCATAACTAGGAACATCTCTCTTTACAGTAATTGTCCGGTTACCTGGAACCACTGCAATGAGTTATAATATTGACTTATGGTTCCCGAATCTACATACTAGGTTACCATAGATTGGACCATAAATTCTGCATTTACTTATAAGAGAATAACAATTACCATGTCATTTTCCTTAAAAAGTAAAGAAATACTAGACACGTTGCTATAAAAGTTCTAACTGATTAGAGTGAGAATACATATATTTCATCTATTTTCCTACTACCGAGAAATATGAAACTTTCTTAAACCAAAACTGTTAAACCTGAAACTTAACGTTTTTTCCTTTTTGGAAAGAAATAAATATCTTCTCAAACAAGTAACACTAACCCTTGGATATCGATGATCCTCACTCTCGGATTATGAAATGGTACCAGGTTTTCCCACCATGTATTGTTGATACAAAAATTAGTCAGATGGCGTGGACCAATTATATTACAACATGTGTAGTCCTACGTGGCAAAAATATATATTCACTGAGCTATTCAGCACTCCGAGCTACTTAGCATACCAAGCTACTCAGCACCTCGAGCTACTTAGCGTACCGAGCTACTCAACGTGCAGAGCATCTAGCCAGGAAGATTAAGCGATAGTTACAGATTCAATGAACATTCTTATCATGTACTGATGTATATGTCTATTAAATAACGACATATTGTCTATTCATATGGACAGCCCAAGGGCTATAAATGCATTATAATCCCCTCCATAACGGGGCGATTGAGGATTGATCATTTACTATCATAATCAAGATTAAGGTAAAGACCTAACAATACGAAATAGTGGACGTAGGCCATTTTCATCAGGATGAACCACTTTAAAAACCTGTTATCTTATTTATTATTTTATATTTATCTGTGATTAATTAATTGGATCAAATCTAGTTTTTTACATCAATAGATTGGCATCGTCTGTGGAAAACGACTATACGTAGCATTTTCACTAAAAAAATCATCAAACATGTCTGAGCTCTTAGAATCTAGCAATAGGAACAATGACGGAGTTCCTCCTAATTCGTCCATTTTTCTATAACTCTTAATGAACTCATTGGTATAGTGGCCATTTTATCCAGGGGACAAACAAGTATGCAGAATACCATGAGATAACTCATTCAAACCGTTCAAAATGCAATGCCTGCCGAGTCAGGCCAGCGAAGCGTTCATAGAAACACTCACCTGTCATATTCGAAATCCAGATGTACTTTATTCCCTTTTGTGTCCTTGTCCAGGCACACTGAATCTCTCCATACTGAGAGGTCCAGCGACCCATCTTTTCAACTTGGGCAGACATCTCCCATAAGAGTCATAGACTCTCAAGAAAATGTCACTCTAACTCCGGAACGAACAAGCGCCCTGGAGAGATTGATTAGAGTCTCCCCCTTTGATTGTTTGGGCCCCAGGAGGAATAGAAATCCTCCTTAAATTATGTCGGGAAATTCTCAACGACCAAATGATCTAAGGGAAGGTTCTGCCCAATCGCGCCCTGACGCTCGAACAGAGAGATCCTAAGATGAGAATTCTGCGTGATCTATTGCTTAGGAAAATAGATCAGAGGCTGGAAATGATGCTTGGAAGGGCTCCATCCAAAGGTTGGAAGATAGGTTAAGGGAAATGACTAAGTCTAGGAAACCTCTCCAAAGAACTTTTGTCGAGGGATCACCCTTTGTATATAAAATTGTGGATTTTCCCACACTATCGAAGTTTAAAGCTCCTATAGTTACGCCGAAGTATGACGAAAAAACTGATCATGTCCTCCATATAGAGTAGTACCAAGCTGTTACCAATATCTATGTAGTTCCTAATGAGATGAGATGCAGGGCATTATTAGGAACCATTACTGGATCAACTCAAATATGGTACAATAATTTTCCTCGGGGGCAGATTGGTACTTTCCATCAACTGGCAGAGCTCTTTATAGGAAATTTCTATTTTGGTGCGAAACCAGTCAAGAGAGTAGCACATTTGTTGAGTGTAAGGCAGAAAGCAGGAGAGAGCACCAGGGACTGCATCACTCATTTTAGTAATGAGAAACTTGAGGTCATTGACTACGAAGAGAAGACAACAATCACAACTCTGATGAGTGGTCTTTTACCAAACAAGCTGTATTATACTTTGGCTAAAGATCCCCCTAAATCCATGGAGGAATTAATGGCTAAGGCATCTAAAATTATGAACGCCGAAGAAGCTATGGCTGCAAAGAAGAATGGTAAGACCAAAGCAGACACTAAAGCTGAGGGCAGGTCGAAGAAGAAAGATCAAAAGTTTAATGGGAGAAATAAGAAATCGAAAGGAAAAGAGACGACAGAGCACTTGAGTAAGTATGGGAATTATACTCCCATAAAGGTGGATATAAACCATATTCTGGAGGAAATAAAGAACAATGAAGAACTAAATTGTCCGGAGAAGTTGAGGACAACCCATTAAAGGAGGGATAAGTCCAAGTATTGCGAGTTCCACAAAGACCATGGCGACACGACCAAGCGGTGCATAGCTCTCCATAATGAAATCGAGGCACTCATTCGACGAGGGAAATTGAGCAGGTTTGTTGATCGCCAGAATGATGGGAAGACCAACGACAGAGCAAGGCCAAGGTCTAAATCTCCTCGCCGAACAAGAGGTGACAAGAAGAGGGACCATAAAGATGATTCAGAGGGTGACTCCGTCCTCCCCCAAAAGCCAAGGCAACCAGAACGCGAGGTATTTTCAATCCATTTTGTCTCATTCGAATGTAATATGATTATAGGTAGAGATGCAGGAGGTGGGGATCATACTGCTGAAAGGAAAGATTACCTCAATGAGGCCCAAGCTTGATCCTATATACAGAGAATAAATATGGCAGAAGAGGATCGCCCGAGGAAGGTTAATAAGGATAAATTGGTCATTGGTTTTTCCAAAAGTGATCTGGAAGGCGTCTTGTATCCTCACGATGACCCCTTGGTGATCAAGATGAGGATGAAGGATGTGATCATCTCAAGAGTATTGGTATACAATGGTAGCTCGACAGACATCATGTTCTACCCTTGCTTTGACAGTTTAAACTTGAAACTAGCCCAGTTGGAGACGTATCACAGACCCCTCCTCGATTATACCGGCGAAAAAGTCTTTCCACTTGGGATGATCAAGTTGGACATGCTTATTGGTTCCTGGCCTACTTGTTGAACAAAAAAAGTATGCTTTTTTGTAATGGATAAAAACATCCAATCCTCCTACAACATAATCATGGGACAGGTAGGCCTGAAAAAGTTCGAAGCAGTGCCATCCATAGTACATAAATGCTTGAAGTTTTTGACCAACTTTGGGGTTGGAATTGTGAAGGGAGACTAGAAAGTAGATCGAGAATGCTACTATTCATCTGCCGAATAGGAAGAGGTGGAGGAAGCTAGGAACAAGACCACCGCCTACCAAGTGGATGAGTCTGAAGATGAAGAGATTGAGACAGTGAACCCTAGAGATGAGTCAGAACTCGTGAATGGTCAGGTCATGGAAGCAACAGAGAATGTTATTCTGAACGAGGAACGACCAGAATGAACAACTCGAATTAGCGTTGTACTGGATCTGTCAATATAGCAAGAGTTAGTGGCTTTTTTAAGGCACAAAAAGAAAACTTTTGTATGGAGTCACGGAGATATACCGGGAATAGACCCAACCTTCCTCTTCCATGAGCTCAATGTTGATAAGGAGATCAAACTGATGAAATAACAAAGAAGGGTCTTCAGCCTAGAGAAGAACCACACTATTCAGGAGGAAGTCAAGAAATTGCAAAAGGCCTCTTTTATTGAGGATGTCAAATATCCTGATTGGTTAGCTAATGTGGTGATGGTAGAAAAGAAGAATAATAAATGAAGGATGTGCGTAGATTTCACAGATCTCAACAAAGCTTGCTTAAAAGATCACTTCCCTCTATCCCGAATAGACCATCTGGTAGACGCTACCTCGGGGCATGAGTTACTAAGCTTCATGGACGCTTATTCCGGCTACAACTAGATTAAGATGAAACTAGAAGATCGGGAGAGTACTTCTTTTATAACCCAAGGGGGACATACTGTTACAATTTTATGCCGTTTGGTCTTAAAAATACAGGTGCAACGTACCAGCGATTGATGAATAAGGTGTTCCCAGAGCAAATCGGTAACAACATGGAGGTTTATGTCGACAACATGCTAACGAAGAGCAAGAAAGCTGCAGACCACATAGTTGACCTGCGCCAAACTTTCAATTAGCTGGAGAAATATCAGATGAAGCTGAACCTGACTAACTGCGTATTTGGTGTACGAGAAGGCATGTTCCTCGGGTATATTGTGAATCAGCGAGGCATTGAGGCAAATCCTAAGAAGATTAAAGATTTGATGGAACTACGATATCCATCTATGAAGAAGGAGGTGCAAAGCCTCACGGGGCATGTTGTAGCTCTCAATAGGTTTGTCTCACGAGCAACGGACAAATGCCTTCCATTCTTTAAGAAAAACTTTCGAATGGAATGATGAATGTGAGAGCGCATTCCAAGAGTTGAAACGATATTTGGGGACACCCCCATTGCTGTCCAGGCCAATGATAGGAGAAAAGTTATATTTATACTTGGTTATTTCAGAAAGCGCAGTCAATTCAGCATTGATAAGAGTAGAGGATGGAGTGTAAAAATCCGTGTATTATACAAGAAAAGCATTCGGAGGAGCAGAGATTAGATATCCAAGGTTAGAGAAGCTGGCATTAGCATTGATCGAGGCAATCACGAGGATAAAACTGTACTTCCAGGCCCAGACTATAGTGGTATACACCGATATGCCACTCAGACAGGCTTTGCACAAACTGGAGAAATCCGATAGATTGATGTATTGGGCGGTAGAACTAGGAGAGTATGATATTGTTTACGAGACAAGGTCTTCGCTCAAAGGGCAGGCAATAGCAAATTTCATTACGGAATTCACTTACCCAGATACCTCCGACCAATAGGGGTCTAATGAAGAGCAACCCATGGATAGTAGAGGAACATTAAAGACTGTCCCTGATCAACGTCTACCAATAGATTTGTTAGAGAGGATAGTGACTGGGCACCAAGAATCCCCCGATCAAAACCCAACGTGGGAAGAAAATAAAAGGAAATACCAAATATTCCATCAACGAACTTTGTCTGACCAAGAGTTTGATAATTGTATACCTATATGGAATTTATATGTTGATGGCTCTTCGTGCGTCACAGGCAGCGGAGTCAAAATAATTCTTAACAACCTAGATGGATTAGATATAGAATATGCTCTGCGTTTCCAGTTCAAAGATTCCAACAATGAAGTTGAATATGAAGCTATGATTGTGGGCCTTAGTTTAGCCAAAACACTGAACGCTAAGCAAATTATGGTGTTTAGTGATTCACATCTAATTATAAATCAGATGCTTAGGTTATATGCTGCGAACGAAGACTTCATGACTAGGTATCATGCCAAAGCTATGGAGATAGTATCAAGTTTTGCAGCGATCTAAGTGATCTGAATACCAAGATTAAAGAATGCGAAGGTTGACGCACTAGCTCGGTTAGCCTCAGCTACTCGCACCAAGCTACGACAAACGATTCCTATTGAGATATTAGTAGATCGGAGAATTGATGAAGATTTAATGGTGAGATTCATTACTCTGGACATAGGATATTCCTGAATAGATCTCATCAGGGCATATATCGACGCAATAATTCTACCTACCGACCAACTTTCAGCCAAGAGGATGAAGTTTAAAGTTGCTCGGTATGTATTGAATAATGGAGTTTTGTACAAAAGGGGTATAATAGACAGTCTACAGAGATGCGTGCACCCATCAGAAGTTAAAGATATGATTAAATAAATTCATGCAGGGTCGTTTGGGGCTCATATAGCGGGACAAACTCTTCTGCAAAGGATAATGACGCAGGGTTACTATTGTCCAATAATGCGAGCTGATTGTACAACTTATGCCAAGAAATATGATAAGTGTCAACGTTTTTCTACCATTCGAAGAACTCTCCAAGCCTTATTAACCCCCAATCACTTCACCTTGGCCGTTCTCTATATGGGTAATAGACTTGGTTGGGCCTCTCCCAACTACCAAAGGACGATTCAAACACCTGGTGGTCACTGTTGATTATTTCACCAAATGGGTCGAAGCTGAACCTATTATTGACATGGCCTATGAAAGGGTTTACCAATTCATTTGGAAGAGTATTATTTGCAGTTATGGTCTACCGCATGATTTTATCACTGACCATGGTACCTAATTTGATAATGAGGAGTTTGTTGAGTATTGTCACCAGTCTAACGTCCAGAAGATCCATTTTGCACTAGATCATCCTCAGAGCAATGGGTAAACTGAAGTGACGAACATGACACTACTTAACGGGTTGAAGAAATGGTTGGATGATGCGAAATGGAATTAGATTAACGAGATACATTATGTGTTATGGGCTTACCAAATGACACCCTGAACATTAATCGAGGAGTCTCCTTACATGTTAGCCTTTGGAAGTGAAGCAGTCATACCAGCTGAATTAGGCCTACCCACTCACAGGGTGATTAATTTCAACTCTCCTGTAAGCGATTTGATGCGATGTGTAGATTTGGACATACTAGAGGAAGTGAGAGAAGATGCAGCAATAAGGAACGTAGCTTACCAGCAAAGAACTGCCATGTTCTACAATAAAAGAGTCAAGAAATGTGATCTTAAGGTGGGAGACTTTGTGCTCAAGAAAGTAATTCAAAAACATAATAAGCTGGAATCTAACTTGCATGGATCTTATCATGTCCCTACAGTTGTTAGACTTGGAACATACAGAATATAGAACTTAGATGGAGAAGAATTCAAGAATGTGTGGAATGCGGAGCACCTGCGCAAGTATTATCAGTAATGAAGGTTCACCTATATCACAGTATTTCAAATATGAATACAAATTATATTTACCCTATATTCTTTTTGGTTCAATATTTTTTGGAGTACTAGTTCTACACACTACGCCATCTACGGTTGGTCGGCATATCTATAACCACCAGCTACGGTTGGTCGGAACATCAACAATCACCAACTAAGGTTGGTTCGTATCAATAAACTTAGCTAACAATGTTAGCATAACAATCATACAAGGCAACGCCTGTTTGATTATGGGTGACCTCAAGGGGCATCCAAAAATAGGCAAGAAGATGGGTGACCTCACGGGGCATCCACTATCTAGGCACCAAGGTAATCTAGATAATATTTCTACAACTAAGAAGGACCATGTGATGAAAATCATTCCATTGCTTAGGCACTTATGGGTGATAAGTCACTTCAACTAGGCAACAAATGGGGCAAAGTTCCATTGTTGAGGCAATTAAAACATAACAGGATAATTTATCCCCTTATACACACTCATCAAAAGATAATATGATAAGACAAACATTTTATAAATTATTTCCTAGGAAAGAAAATTGCATAAAGATGAATTTTTCTTCATTCAATACAAATTTCCTATTCTATTGGCCTTTGCCTTCAGATTTTGGTACAGGTTCCATTCCAACTGGAGGATCATCTAAAGCATAAGGAGAATTGATGAAATTCATATCTCGTAGCATTTTGATGTTGCTTGAACTCGATCGATGTAGATATTGAGGTCGGGGTATCTCAAATTCTTCATGAAGCTGGTAATCACCAAGATACCTGGAAATTAAACACCTAGGAATGGCACAGGCTGGAATCCAGCTGACATCCAGTTTAAAGGGAGGATTAGGCAGATCAAGTACTCCAGGCTCATACCAATCCCATAAGGAATTTCCTTCTTCAAGCTTTATCACAGTCAAGGCGTTTAGCCATACCTGTTTGTATCCTTCATTATTCGCTTATTTTAGCCGATCACCGAGATGACATAGAGCTTTATTATATCCCCCATCCAAAACTCTCTAGGATTCTCGTGAAATTGATAAGTCAATCTCTTAAGATGCTCATGAAGTTTCTTCACCAAGTTTGCTTTACTTTCGAGTGTAGAACTCTGGTTGGAGAGTTGGTCGGTAAAATTTTGAATTTTCTGGGACATTTCAGCCAATGCTTGATTTTCTGCTTTTATCTGAGTAGCCTGATTTACTAAAGTTTGCTGAGTCCTAGTCTCTTCAATACTTCTTCGACCAACTTTAGCTCCACCCCGCGAGGAGGATGTAGGTCTAGTTTATTTTAAAGCCTCCAGTTCTTCTCTCAAAGCAACATTTTCAGTTTCCAAAAATGAAAAGCCCTTATCATTGACTGGGACCAGAGATCCCGAAGAAGAGGAGGCAACAACTTTGAGTTGTTTCACTTCTTCTCGCAGGGCAATATTTTCTTCCTTCAACAACTGGGCAATATTACTATGTTCCTCAATTTCAAGTTTAAGAACACTCTCTCTATTTTTCTGGGTTGAAAGAAACTTATCATAACCTCGATCAGCACTCAACTGTTGATACTTCTTCTCACACCCCTCATGCAGAAGTGCAGTAGTTTCTTTGAGTTCAAGCTGAAGCTCATCGATCGTCCCTTGAAGATCTTCAATCATCTCATAGTAAGCAGCATTATTGGCTACAACCCGATCAAGCAGACATTTTAAATATTGATAAGCCTCAATTTCTCGTTCAAAGGCATCAAGTCCAAGGATATTAATGATTTCAGCTTCAATAAAATCTGTATGGCCAACCTTGAAGTAATCATTACATTTCTTCATCAACTCCGTATCATGAGCTGATAAGAGTTCCATCCTGGCAACAAATTAGCAAGACAAATAGGAATTAATCAACAACAGTGCAATTACATGTCGAGCAAGTAAAGTAGAAAACTCGAAATAAATAACAAAGTCCATTTTATTAATCATAGGAGGAGAAAGTACAATCAAAGTTACAATGAATGGGAAAAACATAAGACCAACATAATTAAAGAGTTGAACAACTCTACACCTTCTCTTTATTTCCTACAACATCTTCAGTTGATTTGGACGAAGGAGTTAGTTATTCGGATGGAAGTTGAGGTTGCTCGATAGAAGTTATCGCCTGCTCAACTAGCTCGAAAGATTGAGGATGGGTAGCAGTAGTTGCTGGTTCTACTAATACCATAGAAGATTCATCAGATGACATTTCATCTTTTTCTTCTTCTTTAACAGTAGGAGGAGGGCCATGGGTATATTCCTGAAACAGTTCAGAATCCTCGACAACATTCAACCTCTTCAAATTTGCTACCCATCCATCTATGAATTATTTCAAACTTATATACTCTATCTGGGAAAAGATAGAAGTTAAGGACTTATTCCATCCTTTATCCCAGCCAGAGCTAAAGGACTTCTTCACATCAGTTTTCATCTTCGCTCTCTCCGAGGAGGTTTTCTCCCTGAGAATCTCTTCGGTAGACTTCACCCTCTCTTCAAGATCTTTTTTAAGCTGTTCAGCCTCTTCAAGCTTGGCGTTAGCTTCCTTGGAGGCATTCACATCCTTCTTCTGAGTTATATCAGCAAGTTGAAGAGATGACTCACCCGATTTAATCTTCTTCTCCCAAGAAGCTTTGTCCTCTTTATACTTCTGTCGAGATTCCCCTAAAGACTTTAACAACCTAGTAAGGGCTTCCTCAACACCACTGGATGAGGTTGAAGCATTGATGGCTTCATCCTTCTCCATGATATTGTCAAAGCACACCAAAAACTGTAAGAAGAAGAAAGCTACAAATCAGAGCATGAACACAGCAATGAAAATTTAAAAAGATAAGTATAATGACCACTTACTGACGCAAGAAGTTGGGCTGCCACATTGACAACCTTATCCCGAGGAGTTAAAGTATCAGTAATTTGACAGTTGGGAAACGTCCCTGACTTGATCAATTTCTTGGCCAAGTCAGGGGTAAGGACAGCTGGAAAACTAGCCCTCAGAGAAGAAATCCCAACTCCAGAAGGTTGGGTAATAATATCTATAGGCCTTTCAGCAAGACCCCTCCTCAACCTCCTCAAAGGAGCATCTTCAATCAAAGGTGTTGTCTCTTTTGGGACAACAACTTCAATCAAAGGTGCTGCCTCTTTAAGAGCAACAAGGGGCTCCTTGCTGATATTTTTGGTAGGAGGAGCAACATCCTTCTTCTTAGTTCCATCAGCTGGACCGTCGCTTTTGCTCTTCTTCACTCCTTCAGTACCAGGAGCGGACTTGGTAAAGAACTCGGGTATCCTCCTCTTCTTCGTTATCAAATAATCAATAGAGGTACCTAAGTCAGAAGGAGATTCTCCTACAATTGCTGGAGAAGCTGGTGCTTGATCAAGATCAACCATCACTGGAGGAACGAGAGGTCAGATAATAAAAGATGAAGTAGTATTCTTGTATCTCAGAAAATAAGAAGAAGACCTCATGTGATCCCCATTAACGGACTGATGCAAACCCCAGATAAGTGCCAAATTTTTTATATTTACGTCACTCTCTTTTGGAGATTGCCTTTTGCAATCAGCTACAAAATAAAAATGTACATGTCAGTGACGCATTTTATCGAACAAAAACATAGCTAAATTGAAAACAAAATAAATATAACCTATCCCATTGCCAAAAAGTGGACATCTGGGACCTTGGTAGACATCATTTCCCTTTAATGGGGGGTGTTGCCAAATTTTCATCACCACCCCATGATCGAAATAGTCCCTGTTAGCATCGGGAAGATTGAAAACTAAAGATTTATTTGAAAACCTAGTTTTTAAATAAAAAGTGGTGTCGCTGGTAACCCATTTATAACAATACATAATTTCAGGAATTCCTAAGCGAGTTCCATGTATTTGATTTAACCTATATACACCATTAACTACCATCCATGTATTTGGATCTACTCTTGCAGGAACAATATCAAAATATTGGCAAAACTCCAAACACAGAGGATTCGACCGAAAAGAAAAACCACACTCTGCCACAAAAATGAAGGGAAACCAGTGTCCATCAGCTAAAGAAAATAAATCAGAAGGGCAAGGAGGATCCTCTAGAATAACCCAAGAAGGAATTAAAAAATCAGCCCGAAACTTATCCAATGACTCAATAAGATAAACCATGTTGGATAAAGAAAAGAAAGAAGAAGGAAGAAATTCTTACAGAAAAACTTGGAAATTTGCTAAGGCGGATGACAAAAAGAACGACAATACAAGGATAGAGTGAGAAGACAAAGAGTTCATAAATCTGGAAGTAAAAAGTAGAAGACGATATGATTTTATCACTTTTAAATGCCCTGCATCAGGAAGCAAGAAAAGAAATGATTACTAGAAAAGACGATTGCGTTTTCGGTGGCTAGACGATGAAAAAGACACAAATACCCAAGCGTCTGCTAAAAATTCAAAATATTTACGCATTTGCCATTTCGAGACGCAAATACCCAAGCGTCTGTTGAAAATTTAAAATATTTACGAGTTTGCCATTTCACGCTCAAATGATAAGACAAAAGGGAAATTTTCCTAAGTGTTGGAGATCTGTAATCTAACAAGACTGGGTAAAAAACGTCCGAGCAACTTTTGGACATAATGTTCCAAACTCTCAATTCAATTTCAATTGCGAATTAATGGGGGTTTCTGTTGATACAAAAATTAGTCAGATGACGTGGACCAATTATATGACAACACGTGTAGTCCTACGTGGAAAAAATATATATTCACCGAGCTATTCAGCACTCCGAGCTACTTAGCGTACCGAGCTACTCAGCACCCCGAGCTACTTAGCGTACCGAGCTACTCAATGTGCAGAGCATCTAGCCAGGAAGATCAGACGACAGTTACAGATTCAATGAACATCGGATTTAGTGAACATTCTTATTATATATAGATGTATATGTCTATTAAATAACGGCGTATTGTCTATTCATATGGACAGCCCAAGGGCTATAAATTCATTGTAATCCCCTCCATAACGTGGCGATTGAGTCTTGATCATTTACTATCATCATCAAGATTAAGGCAAAGACCCAGTAATACAAAATAGTGGACGTAGGCCATTTTCATAAGGCTGAACCACTTTAAAAACCTGTTGTCTTATTTTTTATTTTATATTTATGTGTGATCAATTAATTAGATCAAATCTAGTTGTTTTACATCAACATGTATAATCCAAATAACTCTCCATTCATTCAATAATAGAAATAATTTCAAGAACATAATTCTTACTTGAGCGACATTAACCAACAAAGGTGGTAACAAATTCTCATTGGTCAATTCATTATAATTAAATATGTACACTTAGAACTTTCCCGTGGTGGGACCGAACACATGTAATACTTAACTTAAAAGAATTATCATTTATTTTAAAGTATCATGTTTCCTTGATTAAAACCATCCCTAGGGGGCAACCTAACTAACGTGAGGAGTTAATCACATCATAATTTTAAAATATTGATGAGGATTGTGGGTAAAAAATAGTTTATTATCTCCTTAAGTTAAAACAATGTCAAAATCATTTTCAGTACTTGAAACTTATTCTAGCTAAGACTTTAAGACTAAAACAATGAAAAAAATTAATTATATTTTTGAAATATTAGAATCATAATATTGAAAAAAATAATTTACAATCAAAATGCAAAAATTAATTATGTTAAATTTTCAAATGGCATCCCTCAACTGCCAATTAAAAAATTAATACCCTCGAACATCCTAGTTCCCTCACGAGGTGAGATTTCACGTAGGGAGATTAAAGCACTACACCTTTAAAAAACTTCATTAAATTCTGAATGATCAAATTAAATCATTGGTAATTTCTCAATTTACTTGTAAAAATTAAATTACCTATTCTGACTATTTTAATATTTTCAAAATAAAACCACGTTTAAATTAAAATAAAAGCCATAGATCAAAGTTTAATTTATACCTTTAAATTAATGATCCCGATTTAATTCAGTTTAGAAATGAATAACTAAAATAAATTTTACAAAAAATGGTGATCTAGGCTGGTGTCAAAATTTAACTAGCCAATCCATAAAGAGGATGTTCCTAATTAACTAATTAGCACGCCAAATAATGCAACATAATAATAAAGAGAGAAATATGTAAATATAAAATAATTGCATAAAGAAATATAAGGACAAAAATTCCCTTTCCTATTATGGCCTAAACTTTTACTTGAAGTAAAATTCTTCAAGATCAAGAATTTTTGTTGTATAATACTTCCTTATGACGTAGAGTCCAACTCGAAGTAATTTTGAATGAAAATAATAGTTCTTGATAATTTTTCAAGTTTGAAACAATCCATTCTAGAATGGGAAGAGAGATGGGGAAGAGCTACCATCAAAAGCCACTAGAAAATACGATAAAGAATAAAAATTCTTGCTCACTGACATCGGTCGGATCGATTTGACCTCCTTCACAATCAATCTGAACCTGCTGTGTTGACATTTCTCGTCCTTATAGGATTTCCACCCAAAAATGACCATAACTCATCCAAAACTTCACGAAACTCCATGAAACTTTATATAATACCCAAGCCCTTATAAATACATGATTTCACGTGTAAATAAATATTACATGCCCTCATAATTGCCTCCATATACATAGATAAATAAATAATTACAAAAACATTATTATTACGATCGTATCACATTAAGAGTGAAAAATAACAACAGATAAACCATTGTAGGCTCCATCCACACAGAAAAATATGCGTGACCATGCTGGAAGAGATTTAACTAATGAATCATTACAAAACCATGGTAGTATGATACCATAAAAAAGATGTGCAATCCCATAACATTCAAAACTAGGGTTTCATTGTGGACACTATGGACCTTTCCAAAACATGATTAATCTCAACCGGGGTGTTAATACCAATTGTTGGGAAAACCACTAGGGATTAAAATTTAAAATGCAAAAAAAATTTAGCCATAAAAGATCTTTGATTAATCATGCATTGACAAGAAAATAAGAACTGGTTTTAAAGATCAAACCTAGGTTTTATGAATACAATACCATAGTTAATCATGTTATGAGTCATATGAGGAGATTAAGGTTCAATATGATGAAATCCTTTCTACCCTCCAAGATCTCCAAAAAACTTGTTAGAATGCTCTAATCACCTGGAATATTCTAGCATATGATCCACCCTAAGTAAGCCTTGTGTGTGGGCACACTTGGAGATGACACCATGGTGGCATATGAGAGAATTGACCTTCTCTCCCATCACCCCTTCATAAAAAAATGAATAATATTTTCAATTTCCCTATCTTACCCTCTATAATCGATTCTTAGCCTAAAACCTTATCTCACATAGTTACAAATACGTATGGGCCATGGACATTAGTCAAACTAGGCTTTCGAAGAGTTTTGGGCCTATTACTTGGGTATTGGAATATACTAGGGACTCAAGACAAATAATTAAATTGGATCAAATAAATGCTCGGAGATTCCAAATTACAACCTCGTAATTTATTTATTTTCATTATTTAATTGCGATTAACTCCACTAAATAATCACTGATATACCCAATACTGGCACCATAGTCGTAAAGGGATCAAGGATAAGGTCGCTGCCTTGGAATAGAAAGGTCGTTGCTGATTAGGCATAAATTCTTCACATTTATCCCCTTAATTTCGGTATTTTTATGATTTCGTGCGGTGTAAATAGATTGGATTTGACTTATATTTATGCTACTAACCCTTTTTGGCAAGTATTCTGTATTTTGTGTATCTCTTATGTGTTTTACAGGTAATTCATGCAAGGTAGTGCCAAAGAGAACTCAAAACAGTGAAAGAAAACCAAGAAACGGGGAGTAAAGGGCATTTTCGTAATTTTGAAGCCTTATTCCGGAGGTGGGGCCAACTTGAAAGTTAAAGAGCTTTCAACTACAAGAACACTAGAAAAAACGGCACCTCAATCGGAGTCCGGGTGTGAAAGTTATGAGCAGTCAAAGATAGAAGAAAAAGTCAAATAAAGAGGGGACCGGTCCGCCCAGAAATTAAAAGAACCGGTCCGCCCAGAAATTAAAAGAACCGGTCCGCTGTGCAAACTCCAGTATACCTCGGATCGAAAGCAAACCGAAGAAGGAAGAAATTAAAAGAACCGGTCCGCCCCAGAAATAAAAGAATCGGTCCGCATTCAAGGCAAACCGGTCCGGAGGAGGATAGGACCGGTCCGGATCAAGGCAAACCGGTCCGGGGGAGGAGGGGACCGGTCCAGCTGTCGCAGTTTTAATTTGCTATTTTTCCGCTAATGGAAAGTCCTAGTGCTGCTAAAACTCTTGGAGTCTTGTAGGGTATATAAACCCATTTTATTATCATTATTTGCACGGGGAATTAATATAATTTTCCATTTTTTCTGTAAAACCCTAGTTTTGAAGGTAGATTACAATTTTAATTCCAAGAGTGAAGATTATTCAGATTTCTGTGATTACAACTGTTCTTAATTGCTGCTTTTACTACTTGGGTAAGATTAAGAGCTAATTTTCTTCAATCCAATTTCCTTTCTACATCACTTTACAAATTTTCTTTAGTTTAATCATGATTTCCTGCAATCTAACAATTGTTTTCATTACTTTGAGCATGTTAGGCTAGGTTTTTAAAGGTTGGGATGCATGAACCCAACCTGATGTGGTAGTTGCATGTGTATAAAATTAGTCCTCTGAATTTAGTGATTGATTATGACCGTATTGCGTAGTTACACAACAATTGTAGATCTTTATATCTCGTTTGCCTCTGGGTACTCGTGATGATTTAGAGTACAATTTGAGTGTCACTATCGCGATACCGATTTACTCATCCTTAGATTAGGTATGACGCGGGCTTGAACCTCGTATACATAATGCTTGGGAGTACTAAATTCCGGGTCAGATCAATCAGATAAATTTACGATTAATATTATCACCGCACTACACTAGGGTTGGGGGATTGTATTCCCGATCTATTTCTCTCATCATTTAAAATAAAAAGTTGTTGAAAACATCAGTCATCCTCCATTTCGGTAGAGTAATTTAGTTGCATCTTTGCTCATTTTCATTATCGTATTTAGCTTAATCAATCTCAAAACCAAATCAATTTTCCTTTTTCTTTAGAGTCAAAGTTAGGATTTCTCTGTCTATCCAACGTCGTTACGTTCACTCGTCCTAGTTCCCTGAGGATTCGATACCCAGACTAGCCACTATACTCCACAAGGGTGTAGTTATAGTTTAGGTTTTTGTATTGTGGTTGGAAGCCGATAACAACGACTAGCGTATTACACGGACGCTCGGTTTCCACCTCGATCAAATTGGCGCCGTTGCCGGGGAACTAGGTAGACTTAGGATTAGATCGAGTTAATCCAAAACTTTGACCAAAAAAAAAATAAAAAAAAATAAAAAAATCCAAAAAGATTCACAATTGCCATCTCTCCTGAGCTTAATGCAAAATTCTGAAACCACTTCCACACCTCATAATACTCCAACCAATATTCACGAAAACCCTATCGTGGAGTATAACCCAGACAGTCCCCGCACCCCAAACGTCCCACAGTTCTGGATCCCACCCCCCACACCGTCACACTCAATCTCTAGCAACACTCCTTTCTCCTTCGTAGGACACACTTCGAGCACACCTAGTGAGAGCACCGAATCGTCAAGTGAGAGAGAGATGTCGCAACATAGCAATGCACCTACCGGTGAGGACGAGCCTCCGTACCGCCCGTTGAGAGAATTCTTATATCCCGAGCGCACTGTCACTCCGGGATGCATTATACTCCCGTATAATGCCGGGCAGTTCCGATTCAAAAATGGGATGATCCAGATGCTACCACACTATCACGGTATGGATTCTGAAAAGCCATACCTGCATATAAGGGAATTTGAGGACGTGTGTGATACTCTCAACGATCAAACTTGCACACAAGAGGTGATTCGCCTCAAACTCTTCCCATTCTCATTAAAAGATAAAGCTAAGACCTGGCTATGGTCTTTACCTCCGAGCTAGATTCCATCTTGGAACGAGTTTCAATCCAGATTTCTCAAGATGTTCTTTCCACCACATCGAACAATCTCCATAAAGGCTCAGATTCAATCGTTCAGGCAATTGGATAATGAGCCATTCCATCGATGTTATGAGCGTTTCAATGAGTTAACTGCTTCGTGCCCCCATCATGGATTTGATACAGCTCAAATCATTTCCTTCCTCTATAATGGGTTGAACCTTAACTCCAAGCAACTCATTGAAACCATGGGTAGTGGTCCGTTTATCGAACTAGACTGCCACGATGCTGAGCTTCACCTGAGGTATGTCGCCGAGACTACCCAATCATGGGATATTTCTGATCCTAATGCTCAGAATCGAAATCGTCAAGCGACCACCACTCCATCGGCGTCCGGCCTATACCATGTAGATAAGACCTCTATGTCGGACAGTCGGTTGGACACCCTTGAGAAAGGATTTCGAGATTTATGTGAGGTAGTTGGATCTATCAAAAATCCCGTCGAAAAAGTATGTGCGATTTGTGAGGCGGGACATTCAACTGAGGAATGCCCGACGATACCCGCCTACAAAGGAATGCTTCAAGAGCAAGTTAGTAGTATAGGAGGTTTCAAGGGTAATTTCGCTGCCCCTCACGGGAATTCATACAATCCTTCATGGAAAAATTATCCCGGGTTTAGATACGGGCAACAACATGCCGCAATGAACCCTCCTTCGCATGTTGCCCCTCCTCCTCCACAACAATTTCAACAAGCTCCACACATGCAAGGACATGTGCAAGCACCACCACCTCACGGAAATTATATCCCGCCACAACGGAGAACTCTCGAGGATACTGTGAATCAATTCATCGCAAGCCAGACCGCAAACAATGCCAAATATGATCGTCTAATTGGTGACATAAATGCGACTCTGTCACAAATACAATCCTCATTGAGTGTTCAAGAGAAGGGCAAGTTTCCTGCCCAGGGCCAAAGACCTCTCCAAGGTCGAACTAGTGTTAGCTCGACACCCCATGACCATCCTGAGCAATGTAGCTCAATCACCACTCTACGTAGTGGGAGGGTAGTTGACTTGTCATCTCCCCCAAGAGACATACTTAAAGACAAGGAGATTTCGCCCGTCACGAAAGAGGCCGAAGATGGCCCCTTGAATGAAGGTGATAAAGAACACACTAGTGAGCCCGAGGTAGTAGAGAAACCGCCCACCGCGGCACCATTTCCTCAAAGGCTAATTCCCGCTCAAAAAGGGACCCCACGTGATGAAGTGCTAGACGTGCTTAAGCAAGTAAAGCTAAACTTGCCCTTCCTTGATGCCATAAAGCAAATTCCAGCTTATGCAAAAGTCATCAAAGATTTGTTGACGGTAAAAAGGAAGATGAAGGTTAAAAAGAATGTCTTTCTAGCTCAGAACGTGAGTTCCATCCTACTAAATGATCTCCCGCCTAAATTCAAAGATCCCGGTGCACCCACCATTTCCTGCATCATTGGAGAGAACAAAATTGAAAAAGCCTTACTTGACTTGGGAGCAAGTGTAAACATACTCCCTTACTCCATTTATAGGCAACTTGACTTGGGCGACCTCAAGCCCACAAAGGTCACTCTCCAACTAGCGGATCGAACCGTGAAGATTCCACAAGGCATAATTGAGGACGTGATCGTCCAAGTTGACACCTTCTACTTTCCGGTAGATTTTGTCATTTGGGACACGGAGCCCTCCTTTACCTCAAGCAACCATGTTCCTATCATCCTTGGGAGCCCATTTTTAGCTACGGCTAACGCAATCATCAATACTCGGAATGGGCGAATGCAACTCACTTTTGGGAACATGACTTTAGAGACCAACATCTTCCATATCACCCAACAGACAGGGGAAGAAGATGATCTTCACGCGGTGAGTTCTATAAATGAGATCATAGAGGAATACAATGAGGAGAATTATTGTGGAGACACCTTAGGATCATCTTTAATGTCAAATTACAAGAATAAAGGGTCCCACAAGAGCGAGACGTTAGGAGTGTGCCCTATTTCATCAGGTAATAGTGGTAGTTGTGACGAGGAGATAAAAGTGGAGGAGACGTATGTAGTGACCGCAATTGAAAGAGAGAGAGAAGGATTAGAAGAGAGAAAAATGGTGAAGTTAGAGATCGAGCAAGTTAGAGGGGACGTAGGCACCACGAGAGAGAGCGATCTAGGGGACATGAGCATGGAAGAATTTGAAAAAGAATTCGATCCGGTGGATGAGAGCCTACATGAGAGCCTTAACGACGAAGTTCAAACTCTATTGGATTCATTTAGACACCTAGAAGAAAGCGAATGGAAAGATAAACTCAATGAATTTCTTCTTTGTGATCATCCACCCGTACCACTAGAGGTCCCGAAGGCGAGTGAGGAGAAAAATTGTGGTTCATCTGACTTAGAGCCCGACCCATGCATCCTAAAAATTGAAAAAGACCTAGGTGTTCCCTCCGAGTCAGTCCACGCAGACCACGCTTTGAGCCAGCATCACGAGGATCCCTTTCCAGTTAGTCACGACGAGTCTCCCGGTCTATCCTTTATCTATGGGCGAGGTCCCAACTTATTCCGATTGTTGGACTATAATCCTAGGACGGGAGTGACAAGGAGAGCATCGAACCCCGTAAGTGGGGTCGGGTGAGTTTGTGGAGAGATGAGAGGTCGTCGCACCCCCGACGCGTATGGGGTCATTTTTGTTGTATTTTTGAGTCATGCATGAGTGTCATATAGTGTCTTGTTGCATTTTTCATATTTGTTTGTTTTATTTTTCCGCACTTTTCATTCGCCTTGAGTTAGATTTTCGTCCTTTTTGCTTGAGGACAATGCAAAAGTCTAAGTTAGGGGGGGTCACAAGTGCGTATTTCTAAAACTTCACAAATTTTCAAAAATGCCCAAAATTTCCAAAAAAAAATCATAAAATTTTGAAAAATCCAAAAATATTTTTGTTCAAAATAAATAAAAATTGGAATTCAAATTTTTCAAAAATATCATTAAAAGTCAAATTGGAGTCTCAAATTGTAAAAAAAGTCAACATACACAAAGCCGAAATTGACCAAAGATGGAGATTGTGCAAAAAAATTGACGACTTAACGAATAAATGTAGAGATTAACAAACCCGGTGAGATTCGAGCCTATCACGTTTTGCAAGATTTTAAATCAATCCGAGTTAATTGTTAACTCAAAGTTATTTTTAGCGCGTAATACGTTGTCAAGGATCTTAACTCTTTCATTTTTATCGGTTTTGAAAAATGTGTGCAATATTGCCTTGAAAAATGTGCCAAATTAGTCTCTAAATTAAATTCACCTCGAAACGCATATGGTAACACAATTGGCATTTTGGACAATGAAGTAGGCCCTCGTTTGTCACCCAAAAATATTGGCCAGAAAAAGTAGCGAAAAATTACCCTTTGCAACCCAAATTGAGCCGAATAATTTTTCCTTTCGTTTAACAACCCGAAAAACCCAAAATGGCCCGGAATTGTGAAAGTTGAAAAATCCCAGAATTTGAGTCCGAAGAGTGCATAAAAAGGGGCAAGAGAAAAAAATAAATATGCTCAACAAAAATAGTGAGAAAAGAAAAGAAGTGAAAAACAGAAAAAATAGAGAAAAAGAAGAAAAAAATGAGCAATAGCCCAGAAAAAGCACCAACGGACATCATAAATAACTTTTCCAATTCCAACCTTCCTTACCATTTTCATTTTACCCAATACACCTTTAACCCGAATAAGTCATAACCGAGTCTAAAGTGTATAATTGGCTACCGCGTAGAGAGCTAATACACCAAAAGATAATAAAGGAGATTAAGTGCGCGAATAAGAGGCAATGTTCCTGTTTTTAAAACCGTAATCCGTTGATGAGATCCTTTCACCATGAAATTTCCGTCTTTCTAATTGTATGCGTGATTTTGCGTCCATTATATTTACTCTTTATATCACGCATACCGAGAGAAAAGACATATTCCGAGTGGTTCGTTTGAGAGAGCTTCCCGTGAGAATTTGAAATCAAAACGAATTTTCGGTTAAGTAACGTAATGATTAATCGGTGGAAATCGGCGGTTATATGTCTGGCTTCGCACACACGCACTACAGTTTGAGACTTGTAAACATGACTTAATGATGACTATTTTCTGGAAAAGTTTGAATTGTACAATTTTTGGTTATTTTGAAGTTCTTTGAGTCGAATTTTGTGGGTATATTCTCTGCAAACCCTCACGAGACACAACTCGTCCCACTAGGGTAACCTAGGGGTTTAAAGGCTTGTTGCATACGCTAAATGCAATCGCGTGCCCGCGAAAGAGGTATTTTATTCCAATAAAATGTGATTTTCAAGAGTTAAGCTTTGCTAGGATTCTTTTACATTGCTCGGGACGCGCAAAGTTCTAAGTTAGGGGATTTGATTTGGCATAAATTCTTCACATTTATCCCCTTAATTTCGGTATTTTTATGATTTCGTGCGGTGTAAATAGATTGGATTTGGCTTATATTTATGCTACTAACCCTTTTTGGCAAGTATTCCGTATTTTGTGTATCTCTTATGTGTTTTACAGGTAATTCATGCAAGGTAGTGCCAAAGAGAACTCAAAACAGTGAAAGAAAACCAAGAAACGGGGAGTAAAGGGCATTTTCGTAATTTTACAGCCTTATTCCGGAGGTGGGGCCAACTTGAAAGTTAAAGAGATTTCAACTACAAGAACACTGGAGAAAACGGCACCTCAATCGGAGTCCGGGTGTGAAAGTTATGAGCAGTCAAAGATAGAAGAAAAAGTCAAATAAAGAGGGGACCGGTCCGACCAGAAATTAAAAGAACCGGTCCGCCCTGAAATTAAAAGAACCGGTCCGCTGTGCAAACTCCAGTAGACCTCGGATCGAAAGCAAACCGAAGAAGGAAGAAATTAAAAGAACCGGTCCGCCCCAGAAATAAAAGAACCGGTCCGCATTCAAGGCAAACCGGTCCGGAGGAGGATAGGACCGGTCCGGATCAAGGCAAACCGGTCCAGGGGAGGAGGGGACCGGTCCGGCTGTCGCAGTTTTAATTTGCTATTTTTCCGCTAATGGAAAGTCCTAGTGCTGCTAAAACTCTTGGAGTCTTGTAGGGTATATAAACCCATTTTATTATCATTATTTGCACGGGGAATTAGTATAATTTTCCATTTTTTCTGTAAAACCCTAGTTTTGAAGGTAGATTACAATTTTAATTCCAAGAGTGAAGATTATTCAGATTTCTGTGATTACAACTGTTCTTAATTGCTGCTTTTACTACTTGGGTAAGATTAAGAGCTAATTTTCTTCAATCCAATTTCCTTTCTACATCACTTTACAAACTTTCTTTAGTTTAATCATGATTTCCTGCAATCTAACAATTGTTTTCATTACTTTGAGCATGTTAGGCTAGGTTTTTAAAGGCTGGGATGCATGAACCCAACCTGATGTGGTAGTTGCATGTGTATAAAATTAGTCCTCTGAATTTAGTGATTGATTATGACCGTATTGAGTAGTTACACAACAATTGTAGATCTTTATATCTCGTTTGCCTCTGGGTACTCGTGATGATTTAGAGTACAATTTGAGTGTCACTATCGCGATACCGATTTACTCATCCTCAGATTAGGTATGACGCGGGCTTGAACCTCGTATACATAATGCTTGGGAGTACTAAATTCCGGGTCAGATCAATCAGATAAATTTATGATTAATATTATCACCGCACTACACTAGGGTTGGGGGATTGTATTCCCGACCTATTTCTCTCATCATTTAAAATAAAAAGTTGTTGAAAACATCAGTCATCCTCCATTTCGGTAGAGTAATTTAGTTGCATCTTTGCTCATTTTCATTATCGCATTTAGCTTAATCAATCTCAAAACCAAATCAATTTTCCTTTTTCTTTAGAGTCAAAGTTAGGATTTCTCTGTCTATCCAACGTCGTTACGTTCACTCGTCCTAGTTCCCTGAGGATTCGATACCCAGACTAGCCACTATACTCCACAAGAGTGTAGTTATAGTTTAGGTTTTTGTATTGTGGTTGGAAGCCGATAACAACGACTAGCGTATTACACGGACGCTCGGTTTCCACCTCGATCAGTTGCCTGGGTCAGACAGGCCACAGTCAACCATCAACATCAGTCGCACCTAGTTTACAGATAGGGCATGGTAACCTCGTGAAATAGCCATTGTCTGGGTTCAAATAGGCCGCAGAGGCTAAACCCTTCCACGTTGCATAATTGCCATGGATACTGGCACGTCAGCATTTATTGGCCAGCTGCCCCACTTCTATAAGGAATATATGATCGTACAACGTACCCACATGTCACGTGTTTCATACATGTGACACAACCTTTTTGGTTTCTATAAATATAAGTGCCTACCTCACAAATAAGGGGACAAATCTGGTAGCGAAGCCTGCCAAAGTATCTACCCTGCCTCTCTCTACAAGCTACTACACTTAGGGGCCTACCTAGCCACAACTATATAGAGCTATCCTCTACAGGCCGCTACCTAGGCATCCAACCTTGTCGTATTCATGTATTCTCCTCTCTTAAATCTCTTGTACGCCTATAATGGCACCATAATATTATACTATATAGAACATATAATGAGAGTAGGGCAACAAAGTGGATGTATGCTCGTTTTGATAGCCAAACAACTCTATATCTTGTGCATTTATCTTAGTACTTACTTTATTTATATTTTTTTTATTTATTTGAAATGGTGTTTGAGAATGATATATGTACAATTTCTCACATCATCGTTTTGGCACCATCTATGGGAAACAATGTATTAAATATTGTTTCCTTTTATTTAGTGTTCCATACACCTTATTTATTCAACATGGACCCTCAGATCATCATCCCATGGGTGAGGTTTTGGTTGTTGAGCTCATATTTTATATATAGACTCCATAAGAGAGTTCTTTATTCCTAGGTCTGTTTTTAAGTCTTTTTCTATGACCTTAGATCTATTTTTTATACCCCAATGAAGTTTCCCTACCTAGTTAGTGCTGAAAAATGCAAAAGGCCAGGGCCTCATAAAGGTGGGTAACTATGGACGAGCATTTATTAATTTGTTTCGGTATTCTACCCCTATAATCTAATGTTTTACTACTAGATTTGTTCTATTTTGCACTTTAGGGAAATTTTATCCTTGGTAGACTCCTAGTAGGACTTTTCTGGTCATCTTCTGTGGGTGAAACTTAAGTTGTGTTCAACTTCCACTGCTTCTGGTTGGATGCGACCTGACTGCTTAATTACCTATAGGTTGCAACCCCTCTACTACATTTAATACATTTCAAATTTTTTAGTTCACCACCTGGAGAATAGGGTCTCATGCGTAAATTGTCCTCAGATTCAACTCTAGTGAATTTTCCCTTGGGAAAGCCATGCCAGTAACCTCATCAACATTCCAGGTCGTAGCCTTAGCAACACATTTATATAAAAGGGTGTAGATTACCAAAGACGACATTCGTATTACTATGCTTAGTTTTTCTCTACATCCTTGGTTTTCTCACCATCGTCTAGTTTGTATCAGAGTATATTTCTAAAGATTGACATAGAATAAGTCATGGAAAGAAGCTCTAGGCCAGTTCCATAACAAAATAAAGATGTTGCCTAATTGTTGAACAACATTGACCACATCTATAACATTTAGGCCTCACTCCAAGGTGTCATCAACCTCGTGGCACAGAGGGTTTTGATGTTGGAGTTCGTAGCCTTCACTTTAATGCAGAAGGCCGCAACACCAGAGGTTGTAGAATATAAGGCCACGACCAAAGTCCTGAAGAGGAAGAGATAGATGGAGAAATAAGAGGCAGATAGGCTATATGAGAACTTCACACCATTGAATTCCAGTTTAAAGGAGATCCTTAAGAGCATCGGTGAGAAGAAACTACTCAGGTGGACAGAGCAACTCAAGACCTCGCCTGATAACAGGGACAAGAAGAGATGTTGCATGAATCATCAAGATCACGGTCACACTATAAATGTTTTTTTAAGAATGAGGTTAAAAGGCTCATCAGGTAGGGGATGCTCCAACAGTTCCTAAGGAATACAACCCTTAACTGAGATTGTTACATGCCTATCTTTGCCTTAGAATATTTATGTTTTTATCTTTAAAATCAAGAAAAACTCTAAGTTTACCTTAATATGTCCTGTACTCCTCAAGAAATCATAAATATCCTATATATAGATGACTTTTTCATTGTTGAGTTATTACTCTGTCACAATAAAATCTTTTGAAAGGTTCTTATCTGAACAGGTTTGAAGAAAACCTAAACATCAAATTGGCCCGAAGATTATGGAATACGAGACAAGAAATCTATATAAAACGGTGTGATGGCCTTAATTGGCTCTTAACACACCTCGCATTTTGAACTCTTTCAAAGAATTAAGATGTTTCTATTAGCCTTGGGGGCTCATAGTACCCGCTCTTAGCTTTCAGGATGCTTCTATTAGCGTTGGGGGCTCATAATACTCGTTCTTAGCTTTCGGGATGCTTTTGTTCACCACAGGGGCTCATAATACCCATCCAAGGATGACTTGATAATACCTATATGTAGATGTGTGTGGCTTGATAACAAACCCAGTCTAGGGAGGCTTGAAAGTGACCTAATATAAGAAAAGAAGGTAGGCAGGTAAGGAATGTACTCCACAAACTCTAATATTCGCTGTAAGGGAACTAATTCCTAAATGTCTATTGCGATCCAACATCGCTTTCACGTTATTTGTTGTAAGGTTTGCGAAAGGGTTATTAAAAATCTGATTTAGTTTTGATAACTGTTTTAGCAAGGATCTAACTCAATGAAAGTAGTCGTAGTCAAATTAGGAGATGGGCTAAGGACATGTCTGTCCATGACAAGGGAAAAGATTCCCACTAAACCTTAACAATCCAACATTATTTCCACAATAATTCTATAAAATAATGGTAACAGAAGAATCATCATCTGCAGTCCATGGCTGCAGCCTTATGGGCTAAAACGTATCTTTCTACAAAGTCTATCACTGCTACAACCTATTCTTAAAAGATTACAACCTATGTCTAAATCTACTATGCAAAACATTTAAGATTAAGTAATAAAAGGCCGCAACTATTCTAGACAATGAGATAAAAATTAAAGAAAGAGATGAAGAAGAAAGCATGGCATTCTAAGGTTCAAAAATATGTCCCAGCCCTGTATAATTACATGTAAACGTATATTTAATATTCAAATGCCGTGGAGGGCCCTATGAAGATTACAAAAAATTACAAAGAAGATAAGAATGAAGTCAAATGTTTAAAGTCGCGATAGGCAATCAAAAAAAGGCAAATTACAAGCTCGTGTAACTATGAGGCCACGTCTTTATTTTCATTATCATTTGCATCATCATCAACTGCGGTGTCTGTTTCTTCATCCTCAATTGCAGCTTCCTCAAGATGATTTTTGGCCCTCTCTACCGTGGCATCCCTCAGTTTAGCCACGCACTCTATGTGATCAACATCACTCAACTTCCAGGCAAGAACTTTCTCCTTAGATTTTGGGAGGTTTTTAATAACTCTGTGCCTAAGCTTGTGTAATCCAGAAAGGTAGGCTTTGTTGTTGGTTATAAAAAATTCCTTGGAGATCTTGTAGTTGTCCACGACATCATCAACAACCTTCTTCAAGTTATGGAAAGCACCTCTTCTGTCCTCTTCATTGCCTCAGCATGGCCTTCAACAAGCTTTTGGCGATCAAGCTCACTAGCAGACAATTTTGTTCACGGACAGGCCACGGTAACCCCGTGAAATAGACACCACCTGGGTCCAAATAGGTCGCGAAGTCTAAACCTTTCTACATTTCATAATTACAGCGGATAATGGCACTCCTGCATTTATTGACTAGCTATCCCATTTCTAGAAGGATTCGATGATCGTACAACTTACCCATATATCACGTGCTCCATGCACGTGACATCACCTTTTTAGCTTTTATAAATAGAAGTGCCTACCTCACAAATAAGGGGTGAATATGGAAATGAATCCCTGCTAAAGTCTCTACCCTACCTCTTTCCATAAGCAACTACACTTGGGGGTTTACCCAACCGCAGCCATACAGTGTTATCCTCTAAAGGTCACATCCTAGGCAACCCAACCTTGCCATATTCATGCATTCTCCTCTCTTACCTCTCTTGTACGCCTCTAATGGCACCACAATCTTATACTCTTGAACACATATAATGAGAGCAGGAAAACAAAGTGGACATAAGCTCAATTTTATAGCCGAACCAGTCTATATCTTGTGCATTTATTTTATTACTTGCTTTATTTATACTTTTATGTTTGATATGGTGTTTGAGAATGATATATGTATAATTTCTCGGATCATCAATCACGACTGCACTCCAATTTAATTATCTCTAAAATATCTCGCATATAAAGAGGTCTTATTTACAAAGTTGTTTATGCTACATAATATCATTCCTACACATTAAGTTTCCGATATCAGCTAGGTCCAATCATTTTGCGGTTAATTGATTTCAACCAACATCTAACCAATTTTCTTGATTCTCAAACTTAACATATTTGCTACTCCACCAAAATCATAAAATAATCCACCGATCGAATTTTACTTGGTGGAAATAAAACATATAACTCTATCTAGGGGGTATCACAATACATGGTATCCCTAGATGATAATTCCTCCCAATTATGATCTTAGATCTACTCAAACAACTGTTACTCAATATGTGGGGATCTTTTGACCTGATATAATATCAGATCGCTATTATAGCAATCAACATGACATTTGCGCAAGCATTCCAATCCTCATAATTCTCTGAATTGAGAATCAATTCAGCCTTTGCAAATGATGTCAAATTACTTGAGTCTAATGAAGACAACCCATAGACTCAAATATCACGGTGACCCTGTTCAATATATTCATAGGATATACCAATCACAATCCTCTGTCGAACTATTGAACAAGTTCTTAAGCCATCAATATGTTCCCGAAGTTTGAGATAAATTACTAGAATTGCATAGCAACCGTTCCGATAGAATGTTAACTTTCTATTTAGATTGTGAATGTTTCAATAGTGTTGCAACCTAAATTTTGATCTGCTTGTGATCAACCCAAAGATGACTCACTGGAATTCCTACTGAGCTCTATCGACCGACATGTCTATAATATATTTAAACCAAATATAAGGAATTCTCAAAATCATGTTTTTCATTTCGAAATTAATTTACACACCTTTACTTAAAAGTAAACATCATACACGGTTTTAAGAAGAAAACCCCAAATAGTTCAGTGCTTTCTTAGAGGTTTAATCTACAAGGATACTAGTGTAGTAAGTTTGCATAACTAATACGTCTAGGGTTTCTTAATTTCATAGGAGAGAAATGGAGGATGTGAATTTAAATAAGAGAGGTAGGGCTCACGATTTCTCCAGAGGGGAATGGAAGGTGCATGGAGGAGTTCGCTGAAAGAAAAGAAAGGTTACCGAAGGGAACTATGAGTGGGGAAGGTAGGGAAAGGTAGGATGCATCATTGTTAGTTATTTCTGTTGGTGTTTTTATTTCAACCCTCTAATTTTTTTCTACCCACCTCACTTTAATTACACCCATCATATTGAGATAACTTTATATCTATTAACACCACTACACAGTGTGGTTTGAATAAAAAAAAACACCTACTCTATTTTATTTGATCAAGCTTGTGTTCTTTATTTAATTCAACAAAGATAAAGCCACAAATGGCTTGATGACCTGGTACGCACAACTACACCAAATAAGCAATTTGTCACTGCCATTAGTTGTGAAAAATGACCTTTGTTACTGTTATTTACTGTCATGACTTAGGGGTGACAAAAATATTTTCCACTCCTCATAGCTGTGAAAAATATTGTTGTCACCCCTATGGAGTTATAAATGGTCACATGAATTACCCCCTTCCTCCTATTTTTTCATCACTGACAGCAGTGATAATTATTGAATTTGTCACTGATAATAATGGTGACAAGCATCACATTTATCACTATTGTCAGCGATGAAAAAATAGGATGGATTGACAAACATTTATCACTGCATTTAATGGTGACAAGCATCACATTTATCACTATTGGTAAGTTTGTCACTCCTATGAGCAGTGACAAACATCACTCCAAAGGACCTTGGTCACTGCATTTAGCATTGTCAAGTTATTTTTATATTTTAAAATAATTTGGCAAAATTTCCTTCATATTTCGGATATTCCAAATATCCCGTAGACATAAAAATATGTTAAAACATAAATTTAACATAAATAATAATATCACATACGCTCATTCCGGGCATCAAACAAGTCTAAGAAAAATCAACAGAATTTCCTTTATATTTCGGACACAACAAATATCCTGTATATATAAAACTTATTTAACTTTAATTTAACATCAAGAATAATATCACATAATCATATTCCAAGCATCATACAAGTTTAAAAAATACAATATCAAATAAACCCATCCTAGGCCCCAAATACAAAATAAACATTCGAACAAAAAAAAAACTACCATAAATAATGGTAGAACACTTCCATGACATATGTTCATTATAATTGGATACAACATATGTTCACAAATAACAAATCATAATAATTGGTGAAAAAATCTATCACTATAGAAGATTTATTTGCTAGTGAACGTGTCTTTCAAGGTTAAGCATCCTCTATTTCAATTATCAGCTAATACCTACAATATGAAAAAGGAACCATTAGTTAGCATATTTTCATTATATGGAAAGTCTAATACATATGTTGCTAGCCGTTAGCTAACATATTACCACTATATGTCAAGTCTAATACACATGTTTCTAATACACAATATTTTAAAATTCAGCCTGGTGGGGGAGGGGAGGGAGATTATGCATTATTCAAGATATGTTATCAATTAATGAACTAAACATTATCCGTAGAATAAAGAGTCACATAATGTTGCAACTTTGAACATCCAAACAATTTGTGAAGCACCAAATACCATAGGTTGATCCCAAAGCACCATCTTCAGGAAATGTGAACCTCTACTTATATTTCGAAACTATGAAAAGATGACTCTTAAAAGTAATGTAGATTTTTAAGAAAGAAATCACTAATAGATTTCACTATCATCAGGATTTCAACATGACATTATTAGTGTAACGAAACTTTAAGAATGATCTCCTCATTAGAAAAGAAAAATAGAACACAAAAGTACAAATTTGGTGCTAAAAATTACAAAGAACTTAGGTGGATGGAACAAAATCTTTCTATGGTAGGTAAATTGGTGCACATTAAACATGTGCAGTAAATCATAACTTTATATTTATTTGCATCTGTAGAACCCCCCCCCCCCCCCCAAATAAAGATATGAACACCTCGAAAAGTATATTCACCAATTCTTTTTGTCTCTTAGTACCTTTATTGTTGATTAATCATTTGAAGGAGATGATCAAACACACTAGTCCTTTCGACTTCAAAATATGTCTACTGCAGAAGACACTTATAAATTGTAGATACTACAAGAGGTTTTTAACTAAACACAACATCTTTCATAACACAATCAATAAGAGTGTCAACATTCTCCTATAACAACATTAAAAATCAAAGGTGTTATAGCTGGTTGACATAGAAACGTTATGAAAGGTGATAAACAAAATTACTAGTACATACATGAAGATGATCAATCAGTGGCCTCTTGAGGTTTCTATTTAATTCAGTCATAATATTCTCAATGGTTCGTTGCTTTCTAGCTCCTACAGAAAACGATATTTGATGTTAATATAGGTGAAACATAGAGTCTAATAATAAAGCTAAAAAAAATATCAATATGCGTTAAGAGAAGTATATTACATTCGATCTATACTTATATTCATGAGAAATAAATAATCTCCCAAGAATTTAGAATTTTAATAAAATGTTAAATCTCGAATAAAAATCTAAATAAAATTTGGATCACCTGTGCATAGGACTCTTCAACTGAACTATCTTCGACTCTACCTCCATAGTTTGCTTCAACCTATCTTCATTAATTTTTCTCACCTCTTTATATATTTTCTCTGTTTCGTCAACTTTCTTCTCAATATATCTAGCCATAGCCTCCAATCATTTCCAAAATAAACAATGCATTAACAAATAGATTAAGACTGGTTCTTAGAGAAAGTTTAAATTCCACCGCTGCATTAAAAGTTAGGATAATAATGAGAGCACAAATATATAAAAAGGAAAAAACAAATGAAAATAAGGAAAAAACATAAAACGTAAAAACAAAATCATTAATTGGGACCAGACGAAATGAATTACAAGGATAGAATATCAGTTAACATATTAGAATGTGAGAGTGACATTATAAAAAACATATATGTAACACCCAAAGAAATTACAATAACAAGCTCTAAACTAGACAGTTAGAAAATCACAAAAAACTTCTTAAATCAAGGGTGAATAAATAAATAAAACAATGTTCCTTCACTTCGGTTTTTCGGGACCAAATCTCTTTCTCTTCTTTCAATATCTTTTGTCTTTTGTTAGTTAACCATTTCTAAGTCTTCATTTAATGCATAAATTTCATATAATTTCCTAACACTTTCTAAAACCAACCTTTTATAATTGTTTATTGTTTGAAAGATATATAATGGTATTAGGAATATCTTATTAATTTGATACTATAAGGATCTAACTTTAAAGGCCCAGTTTTAATTGAATTAATTACAAGGAAATTATTGCTTACTTGAGTTTCGTAGCCGTTTTTTAAATGTTATTTTATTTTAGCAAAAAAGAAGACATAATAAACCTTTCTTCTGTCAGGAGTTTCATAATTGCAAGGAAATTATTATCCTATAGGTGTAAAAAATACTTCAACGCAATGACCATCTACTATCCAAACAAAAAGTGAGAGACCTTTGAACTCCCATGAAGTATTAAGCTTCCCATATATGTTTCAAATCAATATATATATATATATATATATATATATATATATATATATATATAATACAAAATCGATAAAATCAGTAATCAAAAGATCACAAGTTCATTACTTGGTATCATGATTTTCAACATGAGAAACTTAGATAATCTACAGAAATATATACAAAACAAATATGAAAAAGAAGAGATGTTGATGATTATAAGGAATAACCACTAGGCAGTAAATACACTCTTTATAATATAATCTATAAAAATATTAAAATGAGGATAAAATTGAAAATAGACTACTAAAGATGGCATATAACACAAAGCTATAAGAAACTACTAGCTGAGAAGTTTTGCAAAATTCCAGTCCACACCCACCACAAAATAAATCATCACATTATAAAGCAAACAAAAAAATCGACCCAATTATAGTCAAGTGAGGAGAAACTAAAGATTACCAAAATTTACCGTGAAGATGGTTTAAAAAGGGATATTCAGGGTTTAAAAGAGAAAGAGAGGGGTCGCGTTGATTAACGAGTAGAGAGGGAGATAATATCTATATGAATATATTTGATACATATTTATGTATCAAATATGTGGAACTTAATGAGTCATCACCAATTTCCATAGCCGATGAATAAACGCGACTGATACACACATAAATGTATGGATCATATAGCTCTATTGGTAGAAGATGCGTAAGAAAACTTCAGTTCTCTCCATTTAAATGTTATTTTTACTATAAATTACATTATCAAATGTTACTTACCTTCTAAAATCAAAATGGTATTATTAGTTATGAGTGTATCCTTGAACTGTAGGGGATTATATAGAAATAAAATCTTAACTAAAATATGAAGAACATTTATAGCAGTAACATCTTAACTAAGACTGAAGACTAAGATTTGACGGACTAATATATCAACCTTGGTTAAGATGAATAAATATTTATACGTACATGTATACATCTTAACTATTATAGAATTAACAACTTAACTAGACTTAGTTAAGTTGTTACTGGTATATTAGTTAAGATGAACTAATTGATAAATATAGCAACCTTAGTTAACACATTATTTACCTTAACTAAGATCTGAAGGGCATTTATTTTATTACTATAAAATAGCAGATTTCAATTTAGACTGATATATGAATAAGGTGTCCATGTAGGAATGCTTCTTCAATTCATTTCTCTCCCCGAGATGAACTAATTTAAAGCTTACGCGTCTATCTGTTTCTTTGCCCAACTTTCTCTCATGAACCTATTTATTCCTCTTCATTGACATTGTCTATACTTCTTATTGTGTAAATTCCACTTCATGTTTTTACCTTCCACTGCAAGATTTATTCATGCTTATATCCATATATCCTAGATGATAGCAAATGTGTAATATATTTTAAAATAATCTTTCTCTCTCTAATCCTAAAGACTTGCTAAGTATCAACCCTTCTATATTGGAAGAAAAACACAATATTTCTCAAACACCCAAAATAAAGAAATCTAGAAACCCTAAAAAAATGGAACAAAAATGAGCATGGGTCTCATCAAACTATCCAAACACTATACAAATATCTATGGATAAGGCCCTATAATACCTCTACATCTAAAACAAATTGTTAATATTTAGTTTGTTCAGAATGAAAGACCAATCCAAAGCTCAACTTTGTAAGAAACTTTACCTTTCTAGATAAAATAGAGCAAAAGGGAAAGACAAGGACTTAGGGGAGCGAACAAGGTCATAAATGGACTTACAAATGCAACTACTTGAATTCTTCTGTAATCTTTCTAAATTCTAATGATAATGCATTCTTTATTCAATTTATTTCAGTTGTGGTGACTTCTTCATTTATGAACTAGCAAGATACATCAAATGCCTAGTGATAAACTCAGATGGTCCTTTTACTTACAGTATTCTTGACATGTTTCGATTAACAGGCCTAAAGGTGTACTAAAATTAAATTAAAACTAAAGGAGATGAATATTTGGTAAGAATTAAGGATCTTACTAAAACCCCTAATTCTTCAATCACTCTACCATTATAATTTATAAGCTAATGAGAATTCCAAGACCTTGACCTTGGATATGAATGAATTGGTAAAAGGGGAAAAAACTAAAAATGGGATTTTCATGAAGTTGTGAAAAAAACAACACAGATGAGGGAAAAATCAATAGACGAAGGAACATCTACTTCCTAAATATCCTCTAAAAACTATATTTGATATCCATGACGTAGAAAAAAACATGCGTACCAAACTCCGAATGAGGGGTTTAGTCTATGGTTTTTATGTAAACAGACAAATAAAAGAAATTATAGAGATACAACCCTTCTATATTTTTTTACCATTATTTTTGGAGGTGGATATAAGATCCTAATATTTCATAACTTAGGTAAGGGCTGGAAACTCTAATGTTCTAACTGGATTCTTCAATATGTATCTGATTTACATTTGATCGAATAGATTTTGGTTTGTATATTAATAGAAACCTTTATGGATTTTTGTAGAGTTTGAGTTACATTGTAATACCCTGATTTTTTTTAATATTTTAATTTAATTGAATTATTTATGTGTCAAATTGACTTTTACGAAATATTTATAATTTTCACGACACTTACGACCCGTACGTATTGTCCGTAACATTAAAATAGGGTCGACACGTTTATTCTCTAGCTCGAAATAGAATATTTTTCATATAAAATTGACAGTAGAACGAGTTTAAAACATATAATTTTTAATTATTATTCAAATTATAGTGTGCATAAATTAGTGTTATCCCAAAGTGTTGTCAATGCAAAAAAATACAAAAAACATATCCTAGGCACTCCACTATGAATTTAACGTAGGTTGATATTTTAAAAATTATAAAAATTAATACCCGCAAAAAATTATACGCTAGTACCAAATGCACCCAATTGCGTATTTATCCTATGCTGACTGTACCTAGTCTAAACAATATAAATAGGGAACCAACCTTTGCATTTCAAAACCCATGATCAGTTCTCTCTCTCACTACCAAAAAAATCTTCTCCTAAACCAAATACCCCTCACCCCTTACCCGATCTCCCTCTACCCCTCACCCTGTCGGCCTCCTCTTCCCCGAACCCATGTCCTCCACCGTCGATCTACTCCATTTTTTCCCCTTCTTTTATTTATTTATATATTTATTTATTTTTGTTTGTTACCATTAACGAAACTCAAGGCTTCTATAGATTATATGGATGTATGTACGTAAATATGGGTATATGAGTAGTAAGAGAAGGTTCGACCTTTACCCATTTCCATGGTGGTGGCCGGAAGCAACAAAACCCAATTTGGGTTAAATGTTTTTTGGTTTTGCTGCAAAAATTCATATGCCTATATGTACATGAATATCAGTGTGTGTGTGTGTGTGTACGGATTAAACGCCCTGATCACCACCCATTTCCATGATGGTGGATGACGATCGAGAAACATCATTTTGAGGGTAGGTTTTGTTCGACACCTGCTATAATTCATTTTTTCTTCTTTTTTCTATTATATATATGTATCCATGTATGTAAATATGTATATATGCTCATATGTTAAGATCAAACCCAGTTGATCGTGGATTACGTTGAATTATTGGTTTTGGTTATATTGCTAGAATTTCATTCAGTTCCATCACAAATTTGGAATTAGTAACTAGGTTTTGTTGGATTGTTGATTTTTAGTTAAATATTTATCCACAAACTCGGTGACATATGAAAATGCTGTAAAAACGAACCCTAGAACAACTACGAGTAATCGTATATTTTTATGAATATAATTGGACTCGTTGTCATTTTTCTAATAAAACTTTCCCTTTTCGTTTAGAAATATATTTAAACGAGTTATGACATGACTCGAGGTTATGTTATTTTTATAACTCAAGACTATATTACGAGACATATTTATTAACAATTATGATTATACAAGTGTTAGACAATTATTATGTTGTGTTGGTTAATTTTGGAAGTGGCACGACCACTGGTTTATTGTCAATTTTATTTTAATATTGTTTGTGTCACAAACATTAATTTGATACTACCCGTACCGAATGTTGACACTTGACTAATATAAAATATGTCCGGAGAAGAATAACAAACATCAACATGGAACTAGATTAAAATTAATATTTTAATTTATTCGGTTAAGAAAATAATCTGGGAACAAATATGATTCGAACTCGTATTCTCATTTATGAACTTTTTGATAGTTCAACTGTACCGTGAATATTAATTCAATCTTTTATTTAATTAAACTCAAGCCAGCCCAACCCCAATAACCTATTTGATTTCATTAAATTACCTAGATTGCAGTACACCATTGTATCCTGTTGAACAATTATTTACACTATTTTACCATATTTCAGTATACCCTGCATGTTATTAAACTTTGATTTCAATTATCTGATTTGCAGCATAGTCTGTCATTTTATAACTACTATCAGTAAAACCTTTAGTAGCATACCGTATAATCCAGGGATAGACCCGGTAAACCCCCGATAAATCTAATTGGCTTGAAGGGCTCAGATGTTGAGTGCCGCTCTAGCTAAGTATGTCAAGTTATTTGGTTATTCCCTAATTATCGGGATTGTCTGTTCAAGTGTATTTTATGCTTTGAGCGATATTATAATGGTATGTCTACACATTTGCAGCCCCTATAGACGATAATTTATGGGTTATCGTAATATATTATGAACCTTATTTATAACTCGATAAACAACATATTTGGTTATAAGCAACATACAATTCTATCATATATATCGCAAACTTCAGTATACCCCTGTTTAGTTATGTTTATATTTGATTTTGCTGTATATTGCCATACACTATTTTATATTTCGAGCATATCAAACCCAAACATGCTATTTAAACATATTCCCATATTTACATTGTTATAAAACTAGAATTATCTACTGGGCAAAGTTTTGCTTATTCCTTCTTTTTCAGTTATTTTACACAGATACCAATAGGCCATGATGAATAGTTTAGAGATTAACTGATGTATAAAGACAAAGAAATTTCATATTAGAAGAAGAAGAGCCTAGTTAGAAAGAGAAATAATTTTGTATTATTCCTAGATTTCAGTTGTAACACATTTGAGAATTAATAAATACCTCAATTATTTTAGTTTTCAGATTTATTTATGATTTAGTAATTATCAGGTTAACCCTCACCCTCAGAAAAACTGGGATGTGACAATTGGTGTCAGAGCTCAACCAGGTTAAGTATCCTATGAGGGACGCAAGTTGATCTTTAGTATCGAGTAATTGATTTAGACTGCAAGGATAGTGAAAATAAGATGTTTATACATGAGTAAGGAAATCGATCTAGACATTATATGTGAAATACCAAGATCTTAGTTAGGAAAAGGTTTTGGAGGATATAGAGAATAATGGATATTCATACGCTATGTATTTAGAAATTGCGAGAATAAGTTCTTGAACTATGATTTGGATATATGTGGTTAGTTCCGATATTAGAGTGTACGTGATCGGACGAATCATTAAGAATTTTGGGATTGTAAACGATGTGATTGAGGATTTAGAGACATACTAAGAAAATCATCTTAGGATGGGAATGTATACACTATACTCCATAAGTCTGTACGTACATCACTATTCTTTTGTCTACATTATTCGATTGATACTCCCCTTGAAAATGATTTACTTCATTTGGAATTCTAAAAACTTTCATCTTTGAAAGTTATTTCACTTCTCTGTTGACCTTTTATTATCTTCTTCCACATTGCATTCTTGTTATATTGTATCCTATTCCCATTTGATTATAAGAAGAATTACTTATGTTATAATGGTACCTGTGCAGGAGTAGATAAGAAACTATTCAAAGAGAATTGTTAATAGATATTGGGAGTTTTTTGAAGAAAGTTTGAAGGCATTAGGAATATTACGAATGACCGTTCTACTCTTTAGAACGTAACAATATTACTTACTGGATCCTATCCCATGACTATAAATTTCCTGAATTTTACATTAACTTGGTTACGAATTCCGATTATTTAATCAATACATGCCTGGCAATAAACGTTAAATTATTTCCCTAGTTTACCGTGACTTAAGAATGTTATTGGAAATATTATCACCAGAAACACGATGGGCTCCATTGAAAATATAATTCTTATCCTAAACAATGAACCTAGTTGTAATTACATGAAAGCTTACCTCGTACCTCTACGTGACCTAGGTGCTATAGGTGTTTCTCCCTTATAAAGCCATATTTTCCATAAAGGAACCCTAATATGGAACCAGATAATCTTATTATTAGACAATATTATTTTATCCTGACATGTAAATGATCAAACGAATGAATCCTCTCGTCCTTTTATATAGGAAGAAATATGAATAAACCATGTGAATGTTAACAACTTGTGTTACTAACTTTGGCATATATTACCAAGACGACCTAAGCTTTTATAAATTAATAGTTGTTTACTTTACTCAACCAGAGTTTTGCAGTATCTAAAAATTCATAGTCCCATAATACCCGTTCTTTTGCTTATTGAGTTACTGCGAATTGTCATAAATAATTATCCGTGAACAGTAAACCAATCTATAGACATGTACCAAAACCTTATTTTATAATCATACAAATCCCATGAAAACTCCGACAAGTTACGTTCGACATCATGTAATCCTGCTACATTACGATAAACTTTAGATTAGTTGACTCCTTATTTGGCATAGTTCAGTTACTTGCGATGTATGTAAGATCTTTTAATCGATAATTGAACTAGTGACCTATTTAATTTTATAGTTCTTTCCTAAGAATATATACAAGGTGTCCCAGAATGATTATTCAACATCGTACCCTTATGATCTTTTAGACTTCAAAAGAACTGAAGGATTAGGAATAAACATCAATGGAATCCTTTAGCATCTAAAATTGTTACACGTTTCGTTATCAGTGAAGTACATAACCTACCCAAATTAAGATGATCATCGATTCAGACCCTGTTACATTTACTTACGTTCACCCTATTACCAATACTTTAGATATCTAGTTATCCTAATCTAAGAGTACTTTCTAACTATTATATTTGTGTTACCATTTGGATAGATATAGAAGACCCTAGTCTTTTAGTGGACGATAAGAAGTTCCAAGTAATTTTAGGCCACTCAGGTTTGAAATAGGCCTTCACCCGATAGAAGTTGAATTGGAAGTAGAAATGCCGAATGAATATTAGAAAAGAGATAAGCCAAGTTAGGCTCTCATCCAGAAAAATAAACATTATAGCCAACACTTAATATCGTGATCTTACTAGGAAACTTAACCATCGCATGTGAACGTTAGCTAAACTTGCACTTCTCTAAATTTCACCAATATAATTGCCTATCCGAACCCAAGAAAGAAAACCTTAGAACAATAGTCTCTAATATCCCTTTTTGATGAAACACAAACCAAAATAAGAACCAAGAGTTATCTTACGAGAGAAAAATGAACCTATAATTTAAAAATAGATTACATGCCCTTTACATCGAGAAATATCCCCGATAGCTCATCACTTTAGATTTAAGCTACACCCCAGAAACTCAAGCAGAGAAGGAATATCAGTAATAGCCGATATAATAATGATGTTAAGAACTTTTTGAGGAATTGTCATACTCGTTACAAAATCCAGATAAGACCCCATTATTCCAATGAATTATTTTAACTTCTTCCAATCTAGGAACAAAAATGGATCGCATCACAATGAATTTTATTTATTTCATGTCTTAAGGATACAATTCAGTAAGAATGATAGTAGATCAAATCGCCAAATTTGACCTTTCATCCCAATAAAGACTATTGACTATTTTCAATCTTTTGGTAGAAGAATTTATAGTATTATTAATGTGAACAAGCCTATAGTCATTGCGTAGAAGAAACAGATGTTCCTAGAATAATAGATAACCCTAAATGTTAGAATACGAATATGCCCTTCTAGATTATACCTTCCACCTAAATGAATGAGATTAGATGAAACCTCATCATGATTTGATAGTATCTTACCTTTATTATACAACCCAATGCTAATAAGCCCAAGTATTAGTAACTACGACTTCTGATACATCAATATATGTACACCAGTTGAGAGCACTACACCCTTATAAACATATTCCCAATATTAGTATCTTTATACTAATGATATAGATGTTAGTAACTTCATATCCATTGTTTTACGAACTATATTTATGGAAACCCTTTTCATTATCAGTAATACATCTTGGATTACGTAAAGCTTATCCATCCAAGAAATTTGAATTTTCCAAAATTATAAGATATATCCAGCATAGCCCCGATAGACCTTAAAAGTCTCCTTTTGTCTAGTTTGAGCATGGAAAGTATCTGGAGAACAATTCGACATTATTAGACATCATACCTGTAGTAACTTTTAGTAAATTTATGTAAACCCTAGATTCAGTTAAATCAATGGACCTACTTACGATACCCAACCCTTAGTAGGCGTTGTCTTATATTTCAAAATGTGATTTTATAGGAATCAGAACTCTACAGATATGTTAATTTGATGTTCAAAAAATTAAGTTCACATTACATCAAGATTCCAGATCCGTTCCTCCATAGTATAAGAAATTTTAAATGAACCTCTCTCAGAATTATAAAACATAATGAATAGACTTTGTATTTTGCTAATAAATCGACAAGTGATTTCACAAACATAATAAAACAATCTAGTCCTTCCTTAACATGTTCTATATCAAGAAACGCTAGCAAAAAAAATAAACGTAAAGAACATCACCAGAATATGGATTGAAATTCTCATAATAACCTTGGTATTTAGATGGAACAAGATATTCGATTTAGTAATCATAATCGACACTTTAACTTTGCTCACCTTTATTGTAATTAGTAAAGCTTGAAAGTCATTAGAAGTTTTAAGTTATGTTTAGTATAATTCTAAATTAACATTTCTCACCCTCAAGGACGCTTGCCCTTATAATCTATTACTCTTACCACATGATGACCCTGAAATTAGTAAACTTTGAACCAAACTTGACGAATTAGCCGAGAAAGTCTTTATTTAATCTTAAGGATTACCAGTTCTAATTGTGAAAACTAAGGAGAGAACATTATAATTATATCAACTATCGAAAAGTTGATCAAGTGACTATTATGAATACATATCCTTAGTCTAAAATGCGAAATTTCTTTCGATTAGTTATGAGAATCCTGAAAACATAATTTATGATTTAGTTAACATAAACTTCGTGTTGATTAAATTTATAAATCCAACCTATAAACCTTCAAGTATAAACGACTGAACCTCAACCTTTACTTGCAAATACCTATTGTGCAAACAACTATACAATACTATTATTGTAAAACCCATGATTTGACCTATAATATTGTCTTAGCTGTAACTATTGGTATAACATGACGAAATGCATTGTCAAAAATGAACCTCAAACCATGAGACCATATACGAACCATGTTACCAAAAGACCTATTTCAAAAGACGATACCTGCAAAAGCTTGAAAAAATACCTATTAATTGGATACTATTATCTCCACTTATATGGATTGATTATTCCCAATTTTATTGGATAGACGTTGTTGTATGTCTTTACTCTTGCCCTAAATCTTTTAAACAGATACCATGGGATATTTATTTAGAAACCATCCTTAACCTTTAAACTGATCTATTCTGTGATATTTCTACTTATTGAGCCGTTTCATCATGTATAATTGTGCTTATTTCACTTCAACTATTGTGTCTTATTTCTAAATATATTCCTGATTATGCCATTATTCCTTATATGATTATGTTATATCATTAATTGCAAAAAGATCGACCTTGATCAATAATAAACTTTTCCAATACGCTACATACCTTAGATGATATACGCACCATGAGAATTTGAAACTTCAAGATATCAAAATTTTGAGGACGATTTTTTTAAAGATGGGTAGATTGTAATACCCTGATTTTTTTTATTATTTTAATTTAATTGAATTATTTATGTGTCACATTAATTTTTACAAACTATTTATAATTTTCGCGAAACTTACGACCCATACGTATTGTCCGTAACATGAAAATAGGGTTGATAAGTTATTATCGAAATAGAATATTTTTCATATAAAACGGACAGTTGAACAAGTTTAAAACATATTATTTTTAATTATTATTTAAATTATAGTGTTATAAATTAGCTTTATCCAAAAGTGTTGTCAATGCGAAAAAAATACAGAAACGTATCCTAGGAACTCGACTATGAAATTAACGTAGGTTGAAATTTTAAAAATTATTAAAATTAATACCTGCTAAAAATTATACGCGAGTACCAAATGCACCCAATTGCGTATTTATCCTATACTGACTGTACCTAGTCTAAACGCTATAAATAGGGAACCAACATTTGCATTTCAAAACCCACAATCAATTCTCTCTCTCACTATAAAAAATCTCTTCTCCTAAACCAAATACCCCTCAACCCTGACTCGATCTCCCTCTACCCCTCACCCCGTCGGCCTCCTCTTCCCCGAACCCCTGTCCTCCACCGTCGATTTGCTCCATCTTCTTCCCCATCTTATTTTTATTTTTTTCCTATGCTGCCATTAACGAAGATCGAAGCTTCTATAGGTTATATGGATGTATGTATGTATGTACGAAAATGTGGGTATATGAGCAGTAAGAGAAGCTCCGACCACTACCCATTTCCATTGTGGTGGACGGAAGCAAAAAAACCCAGTTTGGGTTCAATGTTTTTTGGTTTTGCTGCAAAAATTCATATGCCTGTATGTACGTGAATACTAGTGTGTGTGTACAAATTAAATGCCCTGACCACCATCCATTTCCATGGTGGTGGACGATGCCCGAGAAACCCCATTTTGAGGGTGGGTTTTGTTCGACACCTGCTATAATTCATTTTTTTTCTTTTCTTATATTTTTTTGGTTATATATATGTAAATACATATATATGCTCATATGTTAAGATCAAACCCAGTTGATCGTGGATTACGTTGAATTATCGGTTTTGGTTATATTGCTGGAATTTCATTCGGTTCCATCACAAATTCGGAATTAGTAACTAGGTTTTGATGGATTGTTAATTTTTGGTTGAATATTTATCCACGAACTCGGTGACATATAAAAATTCCGTAAAAATGAACTCCAGAACACGTACGAGTAATCGTACATTTTTCTGAAGATAATTGGACTCGTTGTCATTTTTCTAATAAAACTGCCCCTTTTCTTTTAGAAATATATTTAAACGAGTTACGACACCAAACGAATCGAGGTTATGTCATTTTTATAACTCGAGAATATATTACGAGTCATATTTATTAAAAATCATGATTGTGAAAGTGTTGGACAATTGTTGTGTTGTGTTGGTTAATTTGGGAAGTCGAACTACCACTGGTTTATTGTCCAAATAAGGAAGGGAGTTTTCAATTTTATTTTGATTTTACTTGTGAAAAAAAACATAATTTGATACTACCCGTACTGAATGTTGACACTCGACTAATATAAAATATGGCATATGGAGAATAGTAAACATTAACACGGTGTCAGATTAAAATTAATATTTTAATTGATTCGGTTAAGAAAATAATCTCGGAGTAACTTTGGAAAATAACATTTTTGGAATATCATATATCGGAACAATGCCAAAAAAATATCTTTACGTTTATATAAATTGGAGATTTTGTTAAAATAGTTAAACTGAATATTTGACCAGATTAATATTTTAACAAAATATTAAATTATTGTTTATTTAATTTATTTAGACAAATTGAATCCCACGATTCCATTTAAAAAAATATGTTTTATTCATATTTACCGAACGATGTACGACGTCATAAACCTGAGCCATTTCACCCAAACACCGATATACCCACTCAAGCTAAATAACTACGGGAACTGGAATGCAACAATGAAAGATCTGTGAATAATAACGCAAAGCTTGTAAACACCGATAGGTGATTCTATTTCACTATTATACCTTGAACTTATGTCTTTGACGTTACAGCTTGTTATATCACTGTGCGATAGCTTTTAACTCGTATTCTCATTTATGAACGTTTTTATAGTTCAACTGTACCGTGAATATTCATTTAATCTTTTATCTGATTAAAATAAAACAAACCCAAGCCCAATAACATATTTGATTTCAGTAAATTATCATGATTGTTGTACACTATTGTATCGTGTGGAAGAATGATTTACACTGTTTTACCATATTGCAGTATACCCTTCATGTTATTAAACTTTGGTTTCAAATATCTGGCTTGTAGCATGGCCTGCCATTGTATGACTATTATCAGTTAAACCTTGAGTAGCATACCGTGTAATCCAGGGATTAGACCCGGTCCGGTAAATCTAATGTCCTGAAGGATGCAAATATTGAGTGTCTTATTGTTATATTTTCTCTACGTATGAGTGCCTCTATAGCTAAGTGTGACAAGTTATTTGGTTATTCCCCAACTATCTAGATTGCATGTTCAAGTGCATTTTATGCCTTGAGCGATATTATAATGGCATGTCTACGCATTTGCAGCCCCTATAGATGTTAATTTATGGGTTATCATATTATATTCTGAACCTTATTTATAACTCGATAAACACCATACCAGTTATAATAATCATACAGTTCTTCATATATATCGCAGACTTCAGTATACCCCTATTTAGTTTCGTTGATATTTGATTTTGCTGTAGATTGCCATACACTGTTTTATATTTCAAGCATATCAAACCCAAATATACTATTTAAACAAATTCCCATATTTACATTGTTATAGAACTAGAATTATCTACTGGGCAAAGTTTTGGTTATTCCTTCTTTTTCAGTTATTTTACAAAGGTACCAATAGACCATGATGAATAGTTTCGAGATCAGCTGATGGATAAAGACAAATAAAGGTCATATTAGAAGAAAAGGAGCCTAGTTAGCAAGAAAATACTTTTTTATTGTTTCTAGATTTCAGTTTTAACACATTTGAGAATTAATAAATACATCAATTAATTCAGTATTCATATTTATTTATGATTCAACAATTATTAGGTTAACCATCACCCTCGACAAAATCGGGATGTGACATACACAACCTTTGATACATAGAACCCTTGATATCATTCTCATGCGTTTGAGTTGGTGAAGGATTTGGACTTGGTCATTCAAGAAGACGTTCCTTATAAAAGTGATAATAGAAAATGGCACTATATTCATTTTAATGACGGCCAAATGAGCTATGATACACACAAAGCCTCAAATCTGGGCAATATTGCTAAAATATATGATTAATAGAAACTTAACGATATAAAAGTTGACATTGGCTTGGATCATATATTAATCCTGAAGCACTATTGATCATTAACATCTTGTGTCATTAAGGAGAGTAAATTTCGGTGGAATGAGACTAATTTGCCAAAATATGCCATGACTATAGTTGGATGGCTTATGCATAGTTGGATGCTCATTTTCTAATAGTCGAGCTATATGTTATGATTTTTTCCCAACATACGAATGTGGCATTTAACTAATATAAAAATATATCCTCCACAATAACAAAGTGATCAGTGTGCCTATGATTATTGAACATGGATCTTGTAGAAGAAACAGTAGGAATCTAGTGAATCCGCAATTGGCAATCATGGACAGATAGGAAAGGTGGAGATGTAATCTAATCACTACTTTCGAAGTCCAGTAAAGACATAAATGTAAGAAGTTGAACGTTTTATACTCGCAAATCATCATGTGAAAAATTTCAGTGATCAATCATAAGTTTAAACTTTATCAACATGACTAATCAGATAGTAGATGGTTGTTTTAAAAGTAAAAACTTAAGGAGGTGTTCTACACCCATGAGATGAGGCATTGAGGTATAATTTATTCAAGTTTGGGATTTTAATTAACAAATATGAGAGGTTTAGAAAAATCAAAATGGGTGAAAATAACATATTAGAAAAATAAAGTTAAGAAAAACACATACAGAATTGTATAGGTCGGCACAAAGTGTAACCTAAATAATACGCATGTACTACACTAGTCATCCATACATTATGAAAGGAGTATAGGCACTAGTCCTTCGAATTTAATAAGGCAAAAAATTAAACAAAAATAAAAAAAAATATACTAAACTGCCGTTGCAACAAAAACTGAACATAATCAAAGAACTCTATAAGGAAATAAAATACAGAGAAGACATATATACACATGAAAATGAATGCAAACATATATACACACCAAAATGAACCTACCTCCCAAAGAAATATATTATTTTAGCCTACTTTACTTTCTTATGGGATTACAAAGATGTGAGTTTTAGTGGATATAAGTGGATTAGAAAGTGGATATATTAAAGGAGAATTATGATGCGAGAAATTGGACATATATCCTTATCAACCATCATATCAAGTATAAAATAGAAATAAAGCAAGTAAAAGGAGAAAAACACAAGTTAAAGAGTGGTTCGACTATGAAAATGAGCCTACGTCCACTTTGTTTCCCCGCTCTCATTATATACGTTGTATAGTACAAGATTGTGATGACATGAGAGGCGTACAAGAGAGATAAGAGAGGAGAATACATGAATATGACTATGCTGGGCTGCTTAGGATGCGACCTGTAAAGTATGACCTTGTATGGATGCGGTAGGGGGTAAGCCCCCATGTGTGGTGATCTCTAGAAATAGAGACATGGTTTGGACTTTGGCAAGGATTTTCCAAGTGATTCGTTCTCCAAATAGTGAGGTGAATATTTATATTTATAGAATTTATAAAGGTAGTGTGACGTACATGGAGCACGTGATGTACGGATAAGTGAGGTGAGTAAGGAATCCTATAAGATGTAGGATAGTTGTTAAGTGACCAGTGAGAGATGAGGTGGTCGTAGCCTTCTTGAACCCAGGCAGCGACTGATGTTTAATGATGTCTACTTCCTGTTTGAAACCAGGTAGCGGTTAACATTGGGATGTTATTCTCGGCCTGTTACTTTCTAACCATGGAAAATGGTAAAATATCAAATAAAGAGGCAATGCTAAACTGCTCCTATTAGGCGTACACCTCATCCACTGAGAATAAATGCCAGAAACTTAATGGAGAAACAAAGTGAAAATTTGAGAGAACGAGTTATTATTATTTGAGCAAATTCTTGTGAATCTGTTTGAAAAAGAAAATACTAGGAATTCCACATAAAGAAGGTGTTCAAGTAATTGCTCTTACACACATGCACGTACACACACAGAAATAAAAAATTAAAATAAACCATGTTCTCTAGAAATTAACATATTTATAAAAATTACTTCAATTAAAGAAGACTTTCTTCCCCGCACTAACTTTTCTCCTTACACAATTTAGATCAAATTGACATGACATTACGTCAAAAAAGCTTAATCTACCAGCTATAAATTTCACCATATATTTCAAGCGAGTATAATTATTCGAATATGGAGTTGCAAGGCATAATCCATTAACATATGTCCCACCTTGATTTCTCTGAGGCAAATGATATCTTAAAATAATACTAAATCAAAATTAATCCATGCATACTATGCTAATTAAGAATTTATAAAAGCTAAATTGTCTTACACTGTAGTTCAAAAGGCTTATTCTTCTATGATTCCTCTGCATATCTCAAACTACTGCAATATAATTCTTGAGTATTTGTCATTGCCTATTGGTACATTGGCAAAAATAACCGGACGAAAACGAATCAGAAAAATTACTGAATAGGTTTTACTAGTTCTATAACAAGTATAAATATATAGAGATTTTGTAATGTATGTAGAATTCAATGTTTATCAAATAAAGCAGAAGAAAATATTTTTTTTCATAATAACCCTTAAGTAAAATCAAGGAGTCTGAACTAATAATCTCGTACTTACCGCTCATTAAGGGTCATATAAAGAAAGTTAAACTAATAATCCCATATCTACCAGTCCATTAAGGTTTATATAAAGAAAATTAGTAATAAATGTAATGGAACAATGGTTCCTGGTAATAACGTTACCGATTATATAAGAAAGTTAAGGATATTTGAACTAATAATCTCATATTTACCAGTTCACTAAGTGTTATAGAAATAAGTACGCCATCGGTAAAACAAGATAATAATCAACCCAAAACCTTTGGAAAAAGTAACCGGCTAGGTGCACTAGCTAAGTGGAACTCATACGCATGTAGTAATAAATCCAGGCTCTTATTAATCTGAGACCATTAGGCCAAGGATAAAGTTCCATGGGATAACATGTCAGTCTAATCCCTAGTTGATATTGATGCTTATAGTAAAATAGTACAAAAGTGCAGGGGTAACTGAATCAATATGAAACATGATAGTAGTTATTAGGTGATAAGAGTTAAAATTGATCCATAGTTAAATTCAAATAGTGGTGATAATTCAAATACCAATGGTACATAACAGAATATGTAGTATGGAAGTATAATAACATGCACACACTAAGAGTAAATAGGAGCTATCACATAGTGATATCAATAGTAGTATGCCAACCTTGCAAAGTTTACTATTGAAAAGGTAGAAAAAACCTATATGTGTTTTACGAGCTTTACATTATCATTCAGGGATCTTTCATTGTCGCGTTCCAGTTACTGTAGTCATTTTTTCTAGAGGGTTTAAATGAGAGTGGTTATATTGGTATTTTAGGAAGAATGGCATGGGGTTTACGATCTCTTACGTTATTCACTAAATATGAATAAAACATATTCTACGACAATACGTAATATATGAATCCCGTATAAAATGCTAAACTGCGGTCTCTAGTTGACATATTAGAAATAATATAAACATATTACGTTTAACCGATAATAATAATGGTACAAATCCAAATTTATTTAGACAGTTTGACATGTAGCATGATTGAAACCATCGAAGAAATCGGGCTATAACTTATTTTATTTATAAAATTGTACTCATACAATTAAGTAATTACACTACTGAAATAACAGTTTTCTTTTTATTGATGAAAATAAATAAATAACAAGTATATTCGTGCTTGAATAATAAGAGTTTTCTGGAAAATATTTGTTAGGTGGAATCAAATGATTCAACTGGACTGAATACCTTCTTAATTTGAAGAAATGATAAAAAATGGTAACCCGGTCACATATACGAGTTAAAAGATATTAAATTTTTTGAGTTATTCTAAAATCAACTATTTTACTAAATCGTATATTTGATTTAAAATATCACTTTTGATAAGACAAAAGTTGCTATTTGTAGTTTTTCATTTCTATTATATGATAATTTATTGTTCGTTATACAAAATAAAATTTGAAAAGAGTCGAAAATTCCGTCATATTTGGACAATAATCAACTGGTCATGTCACTTTCAAAATTAACCAACATAACAAAATAATAAGTCCAACACCTGCATTATCATAATTTTTAATAAATATGACTCGTAATATAGTCTCGATTTATAATGACAACATAACATCGATTCGCTGAGTATCGTAACTCATTAAAATATATTTTCTAAAAGAAAATGACACCGAGTCAAATACTCACTTTAGAAAAAATTATGATTACTTGTATGTGTTCGGGGATTCATGTTTACGAAAATTTATACGAACTGAGTATATACAGGTATTCAAAATAACACAAAAATTCCCAACTAATTTCTCCTAATCCAAATACCCAATTGAAAATACAATACCCGAAAATAAATCAAGTCATGATGAAATTTGACCCAAAAATAACAATCCAATGAAATTGACTCGGAATCTTTCTTGATTCTGATTGCTTGAACACACACACACACACACACACACACACACACACACACACACACACACACATATATATATATATATATATATATATATATATTAAAAACAAAAAAAACAAAAGTGAGAACAACCCCCCGTTTTGTTTTCTAGTTATCGGCCATGGCAGGGGTGGTCGGAGCTTCATTTTACGCACACACGCATGCACATATAAACATACATACATAGAATTGGGAGCTGCGATCTTCCTTTCATGGCAGCAGGAGAGAGAAGAAGAAAAAAATGAACAAAAAATGAAATAGGAAAAGGGGAAGAAGTAGATCATTTTGGTCAGAGGTGGAGAAGAGTAAAAGGAGGCCGGCAATGGAGGAAGAAGGTGAGGCTCGGGTTTCGTTCGAGGATTTTAGGCAGGGGTTACATGGGTTTTGTAGTATAGGAGTAGATATGTGTCTCATATTTTCTCTGAGAGTGATATAGAGAAGAATGAACCGTTTCATGGTTTTCAAAATGGAAAGAAGAAGAGGTGTAATTTTTTCTATAGGTAAAAGCCTCTAATTATAGGATTTCTAAGCTGCAAAGTCAAGACACAATCATCTTAGATAATCATTCAACTAAGTGTCTTTGTGTAATACCCCATATTTTTATGGCTTTTAAAATTGGGGATTTATTGAATTTAATTGAGATATTAATTTAATATTAATCCGATATTTTATTCTAAATATTTACTAGTGTGATGAGAGTTAGTAATTATTGGGAATTTGTTGAATATTACTGGATGATAAGAGTAATATATGAGGTTGATTTTATTAAAAGTTAAACGAGTGAATAAAATGACAATTATGGAAATTTAATTTGGGACGCGCCTGTGTCGTGTCAGGACTAAATTATTATTATTAAAGTGAATAAATTATAAGTCATCCGTATAGTCATTTTGAGTGCGCCAAAGTATCCATAAGGGTCGGGATAGTCAGAAAAGTGTACTCGGGGGTTTAGTTTGGGTCTCGGGGCATTTTTAGGCCTAATTGACACCCCGGGAGGGTATTTTAGACATTTGGTATTTTTGGGTAATTAAACCCACGAATTTTCTTAGTATTTATTAGCTATTTAGAGTTGTCTCTTGGGGTTAACAAAGCCAGCCATTAGAGAATAAGGTGAAGTGATTAGAGAAGAAGGTGAAGAGATTTGAGAAGAAGGTGAAGAGTTTTTCAAGCAATCCAAGGCCTAGAACTCACCCGATTACACCGCCCCCACCACCAAAATGTAGATCGCATGATGAGGAAGGCAACCATATATTGTTCATCAACAAATCATACCCTTCAATCCGAGGAAAGTATCTATCTTACTAATTTCCAAGTTAATATACCTTCCATGTTAGTCTAGGAATGAAAATCATATGTTTTAATGGAAGAATTATATATTTTTGAAGAGGAATTATATGTGTTGTAGGGAGAATCCATGTAGTCTAAAATATTGATCATATGTAAAGGATGTGTTGTAGGGAGAATCCATGTAGTCTAAAATCTTGATCATATGTAAAGGATTACCCATGGATTTATTATAATATTTGGGAAGAAAATCTTGATTAAATTAGAGGGTGGTGATTATTCATGCAAAATTTGGTTTTATAAAGAGATTTGAGATTAAACTCTTTTTGATTGATTTGTTGAGGATTTATTGATGTCGTTACGTTAGAACTTGTTTATGTACATTGCTTATACACTTGGATTACTTTGATGGGAGTTTGGGATGAAATTATATAGGTTTGGAGGGGATAAAATCGTTGAACCCGTAGGTTGAATATTGCAGAAAACTGGGTGAGAACTGCTTGATCGATCGATCGACTCAAGAACATCGATCGATCGATGATCGATCGATCGACCCCCTTTACTCGATCGGTCGACCCCTCCTGGAAAACTGTATATTTCCCCCCCTTTTTTTTAGTCCAGTTAAAATGCTTAGGAACCCTTGATTATCATTGATAGAGTATAATGGGTTATGAAGATGACCAATAGGGTCTAAGTAGACTCAGTTGAGTGAAATTAATATGAGATGAAATTTTGGGTTAACGGGGAGTTATTTATACAATGGGAATTGTGCATACGTTTACTAAAAGATTGAGACTCGTGAAAGATTTAGACTAGAAGGTAAGTGAGGGTATACCTATTGAAATTTATACTTAGTGAGAAAGAATACTTCAAGAGATGAGAAGTAAGAACGAAGTAAATAATAAATGAGAATAAAAGAGACGAATCTGTTATGAGAAATAATTGAGTAAAATTTGTGTTGAGAATGGATAATAACAATTATGGGTCGTGGACGAACCTAATTTGGAACATATGAATATTTATATGCATGACTTTGTGATTGTGAATATATTATGTATCTGTTTATGACATACTTAGCTTACTTGTTATCGATGGGAGGTTTGTGCGTGAGGGCAGTCATATCCTGATGAATCCATGGGATTTTTGATTTGTCGCTCGAGAACATAGGACTATGAAAGACTTATCGGTGAGTTGATAAGTCCGCTGACTATGGGAACGTAGGTATGTGCTTGACCCATGGGTATGAGAATTATGTTCACTTCCAATTTTTGTGTTGATATTTGTGGTTCGAGGAATCTTTACCGAACCTATAGTCCCCTATACAGCGACGTGATGTATTGGGACAAAATAGCAGTGTAATGCAGCACCGCAGCTGTGTCTCGGGGTGCATTATAGTATATATATAAAATATTGAACATATACATATATATATATATATATATATATATATATATATATATATATATATATATATATATATATATATATATATATATATATATATATATATACATGTGATGATATCTACTATGTGGCTAAAGTAGAAATGTAAGATAGTTATGTATGAAAACACTTAGTTGAATTGAATTAATAAGGGACTTATACATGTTGAATCTAAATGGATATATATATATGTTTATAACATCATTATATGTATTATAAGGTTAATACGTGGGAATAATTTGGGGTATAAAGAATGGATACATGTGAATAATCTAGTTAGCGTGGGAACTGTAACTAGGATGTCCTAGAGGTACGGTAGGAGTGCACACTAGATGAGAGGTGATGATTCACAAGAGAGTGTCGCATACTAACAAGGCTGTGATATTAATCGGTAAGCATTTTAAATACTTGCTAAACTATTTTAAACTGTTTTACACTCGGGCTATGACCCGTTTTCTGTCATTTCTTTCTCTCTTGTATATATATGTTTGTATTACAGGTGCCCAGCCACAGGGGCGTCATGATTAGGTTCTTTGGATTGGACGTGCTGCAGCTTATGTGGGAGTTGCAGGCCCTTGCTTTAGACGACTTCGTCATTGAATCAATTCCTACTTTAGATCTTCATAGTTAGGGCATGTGTCACCCGATTTCCTATTCCATTTAAATCTTGTCAAGGATTTATGTTCATTTATATTTTCGGTATTCAATACTCCTTGGGAGTTAACTCTTGTCGGGATGATTTCATTTATGGTTCTTAAACTTGGTTTGGATTATATAGATGGTTTAATTCTTGTGTAAATTTCCATCCTTAGTATTTATGTAATTCTTAACTGTTGGGTATTAAAAAGTTTTTATTGGTATTTAATAAAGGAAAAATGAGGTTTTAAATGGTTTTGACACTTAGCTTAATTATTTAGGGTGTTCAAATTGGAAATATTATTTTACGACAGTGATGCTGAGAATGAACCAACCGTTCACCTTGATGTTAATTTAATAAAGGACTGATCACCCGGTATTTAATTAGGCGGGGTGCTACACTTTGGTACTCAATTATAATTTTTTCGGATATCATATTTATAATTCTTGAAATTTCATCCAACTTTAAATTAGTATTAGGACACGTTAACATGTTTTTTTCACGTTGACATTACTTCCAAATTGCACTAATTTATACACACTTTAATTCAAATAATAATTCTAAGTAATTTGTTTTAATCTCGTTCTACTATCCGTTTATACAAAAAATAATTATTTCGAATAAGAGAATAAATGTGTCGACCCTATTTTCATGTTACGGGATATATGTATGGGTTGTAAGCGTCGTAAAAACTATTAATAGATAATATTCCATTTTGACACATAAATAAGTTAATTTAAATAAAAATAAAATTCAGGGTATTAGAACATAATAGCATCAAAATTGAAGAAAACCTAAAAAAATACATGTTATAATAAAATCAGGAACATATATTGAGACATCAGATGTTTCTAAAACCTACAAAATTGGTTTATTAAGAAGTTTAGGGAGAGAGAGGCCTGGAATTATAAAAGGAGATATAGTTACTTGAAAACACCTATCCAATTTGAAAGTTTAGCTATTTATATACAATCATATCCTATATAATCAAACATCAATCTAAATGTATGAAGAATATTATGCTCGAGAATGAAACTAGATTCAAATTTACTAAGAAGTTTCCATCACATTGTTGTTCTACCCATTTCCTACCCATATAAATGATTATTCCTATTCTGGCCACATGTTTTTGTAGTGACTCAATGGCTAATTATTTAAAATAGGATAAAAATATAACCAAAAATAAGATAAAATGTGACATTTATGATGATTATAATATGAAGCTTACCAGGCAATTTCGTGCGAGAGGAATCCAAAACTTAGGTCTCTTTCTATTGTCTTCATTTTTCATCCACCACATAAAAAAAAATTAAAACTAATAATAGAACATAAGCATCACTTTGGTATAAGAACATAAACATCATTTCTCAAAAAATTACATAACTAAAGGAGGTTGGATGAGAGGACGGAGGATACCAAGAGGGGCTGGTGGGTTTTACGTGTGGAAATTAAGGCGTGAGGGAGAGAACAACTTGGTGCAGGAAGAAATTAGGTTCATGTGTGAGGGAGAGAAAAATGGGAGATGGAAGATAAGTAGAAGAAAGAGAGAGGTGGTTTTAGTGAGGGTTATTTTTTCAACCTAATTGTTTATAACTACTATCAGCAGTGACTAGTTGGGCAAAAACTTTGTCACCCTTACAACAGTGAAAAAATAATTCTAAATTAAAAATTGTCACTGCTATTAGGTGTCACGAATATTAAAGACAGAGTTTGTCACTATCAAAAGAAGTGACAACATTTGTCACTCTTAACAGCAGTGCCAAAGTAATCCTAAGGCCAAATTTTATCACTGCTATTGGCAGTAATATACCAATTCACTCAAACTTATGATTGTCAATAGTAGTGATAAATTGCGTAAAAACATTTATCACTGCTCATGGCAGTGAAAAATATTTTTATTACTCTCAAAAAACATTTTTCCACTTCCATGAACGGTGATAAATTCTGTCACAGCCAGTGGCAGTGACAAAGCCCTGGTGATAAAATCAGTATCTTAGGATTACTTTGTATCTATTCACCCCACTATAATTACACTCGCAATATTGAGATAACTTTCTATATATTCACCTCACTACACGGGGTGGTTTGAATAAAATAATCATATCTCTTATCTTGGATCAAGTTTACATTTTTTATTTTATTCAACAAAGAGAAAGCCACAAAAGGCTTGATGCCCTAGTACACACACACACACACACACACACACATATATATATATATGTATACACATGTAATATAAATACACACATAGTTCTCAAAATCTTCTACTTTCTTTCCTTTCTTTTGTTTTGTTTCGTTATCTTCGTCCTGGGCAATTTCTTTTATCTTTCTTTAGTTATTATTTTATTTCTTCATTTATTTCTCTCAAAACTACATTATCAGTTCACATTATCTTTTTATTTCTCCACACTTCTTTAATGACAAGTGAAATACCATTTATTTATAATAAAATAAAGTCTTAAAAGATAATCATTTTCTTTACACCCAATAGGATCGAAGAGAATTTGCAATAAAACGTAATAAACGTTTTCCTTTATTACATAATGCCATTATTTTTTAGGCACTATTGCATTGTTTCATTTTCTTAGTGTTCCACGTTTATTGATTTATTTTTTTCTTAATGAGAAGTGAAGTGGAGGTTAACACCATGAAAGTATCCCATGGAGGCTATCTGATCTTAGGGTAAAATTTTCATTCATTCCTAATTATTACAACAATTAATTAGATAAAGGATTTTTGTTTTTATCAATATATTCAACCCAAGTAATCTTATTAGGGTAAATCAGTAACCTTTAAACTATTCATAATTAGGAGGTATTGTCTATCGGGGTTGTTAGAGAAAAATAGTGGGTGGAATTAAAAAAACTTTATTTTCCTCTTTAAATGAAATAATTTCTGACTTAAATTTTAATTAACTATAAATAACTTTTAATTAAATTAGAGATATATAGATTATGAGGTTAATTTATGGGTTTTTTTAACATAGAATTTATTTTTAATTTAGAATATAGTTGGGTTTGACAATTATACCCTTTACTTGGTTAAAGATAACATATTAATTTAATGGAATGATCAGATTAAACCAAAATAACTAGTCAACGAACATAATTGAGACCAAACAATATGCTTTATCTAAGTACCAAAATAACTAGTCAATGACCATTTTAAACTATGGGCCTAGTTTAGGGACTAAATACGTAATTTCGTTATTTATTCACTCTAATGTCTTTGTGATTCTAATTTTATTTAGCTATAAGGCTTTAGTATTCTAGGCATTGAGGGTGTAAAAAGAATAACGTGATGAGTATATCAATTTATAGAGAGAAAATCTTTAGTATGCATACTTTAGGAAAGGATCCTGAAGAATTCTATTGTCGGTTTTTTTCTTAGAGAAAAATAGTGTTTGGTGCGTCTTACGTCATTGTTAGTCAAATAGTTTTTTTTGTGACAACTCGCTTACTAAAATAAGAGGTGGCCAGCCCAATATCCCAATAAATACAGGAATCATAGATGGTCCATTCTTAGCATCACTATCAGGAAAATAATAATATGAGATAACCACAAAATATGTTAGAAAATGGATGTCGAATTTAATTTTTTTGTAAGATAAAACAAAAGAATTCTGACAATCCAATTTGAAAAGAAGGTGGATATAAAAATCAATGAGTAATAGTATAACAATATTGCATAAAGTAATAACCGAATAAGCTGTCGGTTAACAGACTAATACAAGAAGGTTACACCGAGTATTACAATTAAATATCACATTATAATAAACAAGTACAAAGTAGGGGAAACACACCCGAATGAGTAAATGATCCTATCTAAAGTACAACAGATAGAAGCGTCTATAACAAATATCCTACAACATCCGCAAAATTCTATAGCTCCAGGACAACTGGAAATGAGAGGTCAATATGGGTGTCCTTATGGGGGAGCACCTGGACGAACAAAGAATTCATGGAAAACAAAGAGATATAGATGGGTTAGGGACCCGTTCGATATGATCATTATGTGAATAAAATGCATGACAATTAAGAATATCGAATCTTCATCATGAACTTTTCTTTCTCTCAGAATAAATCATAAAATTTCTCACCTGTCATTCTAAAAGCACACCCTAGTGCAATATCAATGACAATGCTCAAGGTTTATACATGCATGAGAGAAATATCTAAGTTTCACTTTATTGAGATTTCATTTCAGTTTGCACTACTTAAATGCACAATTCCTTTTTCTTTAGGAAAATATATATTTACTTCACAAAATATTTTACCAATCCAGGTTTACACCACATAACTTCCGATTTCCCTTTTTCTCAATAGGAAATGTATTTAGAGCAATTTATTTCATAAAGTAATTTACTATCAATAATGTCTCACATTATTATGAATAGTTATATTTCACATCATATAACGATTCTAAGACCGTCCTTCTGAGTTTCCCCACTGGACGCGCCCCTAAATGGCTATCATCTTCCAGGGCCTATCAAACAAGGCAACCTGGGCATACTACATCGTGAGACGTAGGGAAGCGGCCGTATACCTGCGACAGTGAGTCATAACCACACCCGGAATTACCTCACTTCGCAAAATAATCACATAATATATAACCGATCCTATGGTCGAGGACTATATTCACCCTGCATTCACTAGCCATGGGACTTCACCTCATGCGCATAACTTCCCTTATGATAGCGATTTAGAGAGGTGTGTATATGTAAATTATCATTTACAAAAAAAAATTCCCATTTGAAAACATTCACTTTTTACATTCTCAAAACCATTTATACTTAACCATAATGACCTAGGACCCGAAGTGCCATTATCCTCACACTAGCATCCAAGAGTCCCACGTAATACCATTTTTCATCATAAGTAAATTCCCTCAATACTAGTCTCCCAAAAGCCCCAAAAATTACCATTCTACTTTCCGTTAGTTCTAGGATAACTTCCTATATTAAACGAAACATTAACCCCTATGAACTAACCCTTGGGATAAGACCAATTAACCCCATGCTAACCTAGGATATTTGTCTCCCTAACATAAACCTCTAATACTCTTTATTACTTCCCAAGAGAAGGTTCCAAAGCCTTGAACCTAAAAGAAAAGGACTAAAAACAAATATAGAAAAACCCCACAAAAATAGGGTTTTCGAATCTATTCGCCCTTGACTGCGAATCGATTCACCCAAAAATGAATCGATTCGACAAAGGAAAGAGACCTACTGTCTCAACCCGAATCGATTCGTCCCTAACCCAAATCGATTCGGTTTCCCAGAACTATAGCCTCCGTTATAGGCGAATCGATTCGCTTAGGGGGAAAATCGATTCGGCCTGGTAGAAATGCCCAATTCGGGCTACGGTTGTATGAACCCTAAAATCCCCAAAACCCAAATCTTCAATTTTCTCCAACCTCAACAACTACTAATTTTACCAAATCATTTCTACACAACTACTAACTAATATATTTTCCTTAAATCAAAGTTAAATCAAATTTGAAGGGATGAAACACCAAAAATCCCCCAAAACCCATAAATGGCTAAAACTTCAAAAACATAACTATAAATGAAATTTATCCACATTAAATCATGATCTAGAAAGTAAGAAGCTTGCCTCAAGTTTGTAGTCTCATATTCTCTTCCCGAAGCAACGATTTTTGGCTCCAATCTTCAATTCTCTCTCTTTTCCCCATTTTCTCCCAAGTTCTCTCTCTCTCTCTCTCTCTCTCTCTCTCTCTCTCTCTCTCTCTCTCTCTCTCTCTCTCTCTCTCTCTCTCTCTTTAAGTGTAAGACATGAGAATGGGAAATAAAAGGGTTTGGAAGACTTAAACGGGCAATTAACATTTGTTCCCATCTTTTAAATGTTGATACACCATTAAAATGACTTTTAACTACCTAATTGAGTCATAACCTGTCAAAAGTGCCCGAAACTCAAAACTACAACTTGGCACTTATTTTGACTATCTCGACTATTCCAAAACTAACCTACCCTCTAAATTCACATTCGGAGTCTCGTATAATTTTTTTTTGTTCCATCGTCATTTTACTTCATTAATTATGCTCAAATTTTAATATAAGTCATAGCCGTCGCTTAAAGCACAACGACGCAATAAAACATAACATGATGCTATTTACCCTCTCTCAACGGTAAATATGCAAAACTTGGTAAATATTATCTCTTAACTCCCTTAAAATAATATTTACTCTAACTTTCTTTATTTTATAAAATTATCCCACTAGGCAATTTAATATAAAATAATCACTCAAAAGTCTGGGTTGTTACACACTCCCCCCTTATAAGGGAATTTTGCCCTCAAAATTCAGGCGTGCCATATAACAAGATCAAGGGTGTACTTATCTAAAACATCGTTCTTTTATATTTAAAATTTTCTAGGCATTATGGTGTCCCCATTGGACTTGGACTAAGGTCACCACTTTCGATCTTGGTCTACACTCTTCGTGATCTAAAATAGTGCCTAGTCGTTCCTCATGAACTACCGAGCCTACCTTTCAACAATGAAAGAAAATGCCTACATAATTCGGCACAAGTTTCCCTTCCTCCTGAGTCACGTTATACCCCTCCTAGGGAATAACTGCACTAAAACTTGATGTCCAACTTCGAATACTACATAACCTCTATTCGAGCTGGCATAGCCCTTAAAAATATGCGGCCTAATGAACTCAATCATTAAAGAAGTATTCCTGGACCATTCCAAGTCTAAGTAACTTATTATCCACTGGTTCTACCCAACGAGCAGGCGAACTACTCAGTCGTCTACACAAGGCCACATATGGTGCCATGTCTAAAGTGAAATGGCACGAATTATCGTATGAAAATTGGATTCATAAAAGCTACTGTCCCCATTCATCCCTTAAGCCAAACACGCCCATTCGAGGTATGCCTCCAGACATTTGATTAACTCTTTCCATTTGTTCATCCATTTACGGGTGGTGGGATGTACCCAAATTCAATTCGGTTCCCATTACTTCCTAGAAACTTTACCAAAATTTTGATACGAAAGTATAGTCTCGGTCCAACACTATATTGATAGGGACCTCATACAGTTCCATAACTCCACCATAATTAGTTGGGCATACTCCTATGCAACTAGTCCGCCCATCTTGGCTGGAAAAGTGACGATCTGGTCAAATGATCAACAATTACTCAAATAGGGTCATGACCGTGGCGATGCCGGCAATTCAGTGAGAATATCCATGGATATACCCTTCCTCCTAATTAGCTCATTCTACTTAGCTTTCCATGCCATCTCTAATCTCCCCCACGGGTTTTCTGCTCAGCGCCTCTGCTACCCCATTCACATTCCCTTGGTGACAACGAATATATAATTGATAGTCTTTTACGAACTCCAAACACCAACTTTATCTCCCTAACAACATATTTCAACAACTCGTGGTCCGTGAAAAGACTAAATTTCATACCCAGAAGGTAGTGCCTCTATATCTTTAAGGCGAATACTACCACTGCGAACTCTAAATCAAGCGTGGGATAATACTTCTCATGGGGTTTAAGTTTGTGAGATGCATGAACATTGGCTCCATGCTCCTGTATTAACACTTCCCAATCCTGGTAGAAACTCGTCCGTGAATACTGAGAAATCCACTCTTGATCTTGACAATGCGAGTGCAGGAGTAGAAATAATCTTAGCATTTCACTCCCCGAAAGTTAGGTGACCGACGTAACGCTATTTCTAAGATGGGCCTCAACTTATTTTCTGACTGGTGTCCCGAATTACTCCAGATTTCATACTCCTTATTTCTGGGGACCTAATCCTTTTTAAAGTTATCCCACCAATCTTCTCGTGGTTAAATCCATATGGTATTTCTAAAATGACGCCGCATGCCCTATTGGTTTTACTTCCTAACAATCCTAAGGTCGATGTGTTTCCTATTCACGTCGAATAAGTATTATACTAACTATATCCCTAGTGCCCAAAGACTTTCTCAATTTCTGACCTTCGCTCGGTTTCATGCGTGGGACGTCTCGCAAAGAAAAATCCAAACAAGGAACCCTCCCGTTACACTACTACCTCGCATCGTCGGTCATCAAGATAAAATGGCCTAAGGCATATGATCGGGACCGCTAAAAATTCTAACTCGTAACCCTACTCATCCGTTTCTACTGCTATGTCCTACCATTTCAGCGAAATGAAAATCTAAGTAATCGGGGCGCCTATTTTCTGCAAATAGTTATGAATCTTTTATCCAAATATATATATATATATATATATATACATCTTCTTAAATGGCCTTCTCATCAAGGCATAAACATAAGTCTCGATCCGACTTCCTTATCTTTGTCTCACACACATCTATTAGAGTAGATAACTATTTCTAGTGCTTCCGCACCGCACATTTACTTTTTATTAGCCCTTAATCAATCACGTGATTTTCGGCTAAACCCTCAAAACCAACATTCTAAAAAAAAAAAAATAACATCTCTCCACTCCCAACATCATTAAGGTTCATGCGTGGAGCGTCTCGCAAGCGAAATCCAAACAAGGAACCCCTCCGATACACTACTACTTAACTTTGTTGGTCGTGGAGATAAGGCAACGTCAAACATGCAAAATAAAATAAAAAAAATGAAAAATTCTTGCATACCTTGAACCATCTCTATAAAGTCTCAATCCTGTATCCAGGTGAGATATTATAGAAAAACTAGTTCCATTCTGGAACTACAAATACGATAGTCTTGCAATCCTTTGCCTGCTATTGTTCCGACCAGTCAAAAATATTTCCACTCGTATAGCACATACAATACGAGTGACACAAACCACACATACACTTTTAAAATATCAACACTCGCTTAATAGCGAATGAAGGAAACATAGAACCTCCCTACCACGGAAATCATATAGATACACTCTCTGTAATAACATCGATACTACCACAAGATCAATTTACACACCCGAATCTAGGGTTAATACAATACTACTCCATCTCGACACACTGAATATACCACCCTCAACTAAGGTGAAATTTACAACAACCTTCTTGCCAATCACCCTGGCCACTTCCAATAGTTCCCAGATACAGTATTCTAGTCTTATATGAACCAAAACTACTTCCATCAATGCCCCGACTAGGAATCCTATTCTTACCCCTTTACTCTGATCAACAAGATCAAAACGTGTGGTTCTACATTCCACATCATAATCGTTCCTCCATCTCTAGCCACCCTAACCACGCTAAGTTTTCCAACATCTCAGAATTTATAAATTCTACCCTGACAATTACACACGTAGTTCCCTTAACTTACTCAGCAAGAGGGAACATACTACATGCTTCCCTCTGCCTTATTTCAATGAGTTTTTCCCCGGGCAGATGTCTACCAATGGGGTTTCATGAACGTGACATCTCCATACGTTTTAGCCACACCTACTCATGAGCCTATCATTCTAGTGAATGACTCTTCCTTTCTTGTACCTACCTTATTTCGGTGCAAGGTTTCCTTAACCTTATAACTCATTATCCACGGTCGGCCTCTAGCCGATCCCCATGTGAATACTTGAGAATTTACCTTCTCATCATTTATGATATCCCAGAGAAATTCGCTGTTGAAAATAACCACTAGGTTTCTCTATGAGCAAAACTTCTCGTTCCACTAAATATGGCGACTACGTTCCCACCATTTCGACATTACTCCAACGGGGTGAAAATCTTCCTCAATTTTTCGCATCTGGGAATTTCTATACCCCTCTCTAGGCCAAAACTTCTGAGTCTTATTTTCACCAAATGAAATTTCACTGCGTCTGCATGACTTAACTTCAACGTGTGGCCCTTATCAAGGACTTTTCAACTTTACGTTAACTCCACTGGGAAGTACAAGCTTAGTACCACTCTCTACTTGTAGTGGCACTTGGAAAACTATCTCTACTGCACTTAGTAGTCGTGGTAACAATCTAAAAAAAATACTACTAAGGGAGTGACCTCCAAAGCGGCCCTCATCCCCGACTACAACTTACATTCCTGACTAAGCCCCATCTCCTGGTGCCCCCACAACGGACTTCCATGGTCGCCCTTCATTATTCAACCTATGAATCTCGGATGAACGCTCGAAAGATTTATTAAATTCTTACATTATAGCAGGAGAACGGAATCTCATAAGAGAAATCGACAATCCTAATCCTACGTCTCTATATCAAATCGAAAGCAACGCTGAAAGCATAGTACGCTCGCATAGATTCCTAAGGACACTAGAACTTGATGCTCTGATACCATCTGTGATAACCCTCTTACTAAAATAAGAGGTGGCCAGCCCAATATCCCAATAAATACAGGAATCATAGATTGTCCATTCTTAGCATCACTGTCGGGAAAATAATAATATGAGATAACCACAAAATATGTTAGAAAACGGATGTCAAATTTAATTTTTTTGTAAGATAAAAGAAAAGCATTCTGACAATCCAATTTGAAAAGAAGGTGGATATAAAAATCAACGAGTAATAGTATAACAATAATGCATAAAGTAATAATCGAATAAGCTGTCGGTTAACAGACTAATACAAGCAGGTTACACCGAGTATTATAATTAAGTATCACATTATAATAAATAAGTAAAAAGTAGGGGCAACACGCCCGAATAAGAAAATGATCCTATCTAAAGTAAAACAGATAGAAGCGTATATAACGAATATCCTACAACATTCGCAAAATGCTATATCTCTAAGACAACTGGAAAGGAGAGGTCAATACGGGCATCCTTATAGAGGAGAACCTAGACGAAGAAAGAATTCATGTAAAACAAAGAGACAGAGACGGGTCAGGTACCGGTTTGATATGATCACCATGTGAATAAAATACATGATAGTTAAGAATATCGAATCATCATCATGAAATTTTCTTCCTCTCATAATAAATCATAAAATTTCTCACCTCTCATTCTAAAAGCACACCCTAGTGCAATATCAATGACAATGCTCAAGGTTTATACATGCATGGGAGAAATACCTAAGTTTCACTTTATTGAGATTTCATTTCAGTTTGCACTACTTAAATACACAGTTCCTTTTTCTTTAGAAAAATATATATTTACTTCACAAAATATTTTACCAATCCAGGTTTACACCACATAACTTTCGATTTCCCTTTTTCTCAATAGGAAATGTATTTAGAGCAATTTATTTCATAAAGTGATTTACTATCAATAGTGTCCCACATTATTATGAATAGTTATATTTCAGATCATATAACGATTCTAAGACCGTCCTTTCGAGTTTCCCCACTGGACGCGCCCCTAAATGGCTATCATCTTCCAGGGCCTATCAAACAAGGCAACCTGGGCATACTACATCGTGAGACGTAGGGAAGAGGCTGTATACCTGCGACAGTGAGTCATAACCACACCCGGAATTACCTCACTTTGCAAAATAATCACATAATATATAACCGGTCCTATGGCCAAGGACTATATTCACCCTGCATTCCCTAGCCATGGGACTTCACCTCATGCGCGTAACTTCCCTTATGATAGAGATTTAGAGAGGTGTGTATATGTAAATTATCATTTACAAAATTATTTTCCCATTTGAAAACGTTCACCTTTTACATTCTCAAAACCATTTATACTTAACCATTAAGTACCAATTTTAGAATATGCATCTCTTATTCTCGAAGTCATATTTTATTAATGACCAAGGACCTGAAGTGCCATTATCCTCACACTAGCCTCCAAGAGTCCCACGTAATACCATTTTTCATCAAAAGTAAATTCCCTCAATACTAGTCTCCCAAAAGTTCCAAACATTACCATTCTACTATCCGTTAGTTCTAGGCTAACTTCCTATATTAAACGAAACATTAACCCCTATGAACTAACCCTTGGGATAAGCCAAATTAACCCCATGCTAACCTAGGATATTTGTCTCCCTAACATAAACCTCTAATACTCTTTATTACTTCCCAAGAGAAGATTCTTAAGACTTGAACCTAAAAGAAAAGGACTAAAAACAAAGCTAGAAAAATCCCACAAAAATATGGTTTCCGAATTGATTCGCCCTTGACTACGAATCGATTCGCCCAAAAACGAATCGATTCGACTAAGGAAAGAGACCTACTGTCTCAACCCGAATCGATTCGGCCCTAACCCAAATCAATTCGGTTTCCCAAACCTGTAGCCTCCCTTATAGGCGAATCAATTCGCTCAGGGGGCGAATCGATTCGGCCTGGCAGAAATGCCCAATTTGGGCTACGGGTTGTATGAACCCTAAAATCCCCAAAACCCAAACCTTCAATTTTCTCCAACATCAACAACAACTAATTTTACCAAATCATTTCTACATAACTTTTAACTAATATATTTTCCTCAAATCAAATTTAAATCAAATTTGAAGGGTTGAAACATCAAAAATCTGCCCAAACCCATAAATGGCTAAAACTTCAAAAACATAACTATAAATGCAATTTATCCACATTAAATCATGATCTAGCAAGTAAGAAACTTGCCTCAAGTTTGTAGTCTCGGATTCTTTTCCCGAAGCAATGATTTTCGGCTCCAATCTTCAATTCTCTCTCTTTTCTCCATTTTCTCCCAAGTTCTCTCTTCTCTCTCTCTCTCTCTCTCTCTCTCTCTCTCTGAGTGTAAGACACGAGAATGGGAAATAAAAGGGTTTGGAAGACTTAAACGGGAAATTAACATTTGTTCCCATCTTTTAAATGTTGATACACCATTAAAATGACTTGTAACTACCTAATTGAGTCATAACCTGTCAAAAGTGCCCGAAACTCAAAACTACAACTTGGCACTTATTTTGACTATCTCGACTATTCCAAAACTAACCGCACCCTCTAAATTGACATCCGGAGTCTCGTATAATATTTTATGTTTCAACGTCATTTTAATTCATTAATTATGCTCAAATTTGAATATAAGTAATAGTCGTCGCTTAAAGCACAACGACGCAATAAAACATAACATGATGCTATTTACCCTCTCTCAACGGTAAATATGCAAAACTTGGTAAATATTATCTCTTAACTCCCTAAAATAATATTTACTCTAACTTTCTTTATTTTATAAAATTAGCCCAGATAGTCATTTTTATAATCTGCTCAGATAGTCATTTTTGAAGGAATATTGCATTTTTCATTCTCGTATTGTTATTTATCTATATTTCTATTATTAGTGGACAAAATATTTTTACTAAGAAGGGCCTAGACACATGCTTGTGCACAAAAACTAATATTAGAGTCAATGTTTAAAACTAAGGTTATTCAAGATGGCTTCTACGATAAAGTATGGTGTTGAGAAGTTTGACAGAAAGAATAAATTCTCTATGTGGAAATTAGAGTTGATGGAAATACTTATCTAGGAATGCTTGATTGATGTGTTAATAAGGAAACCTGACTGGGCTAAGGAATATGCATGTACGAAGATTGAAAAGGAGTCTTATTTAATAGTATGATTGTGTTTGTCAAAATATATCAAACATAATTTTATGTTTGGGAAGTCAATAACTGTGATTCGGCGGAATCTTGAAATGATCTATATAGATACATCCCTTACGATAAGACCCATATCAACAAGTCTTTTTAACAATTTAGCATAAAGACAGGTGATTTTTATAATACTATCTCACTCAACAAGTTTAATAGGTTTCTCTATGAATTATTAGATATATAAGTGGCCAGAAAGGAATAAGAAAATGTTTGACTTAATTATTTCCATATTGTAGAGTAACTTAATGACTATAAGGATGTTGGTAAATGAGACTAGAGTTCTAGATGAGATCACATCAACCCTTCTCTTCAATGAGATTATGAGAAAAGTAGTGAAGGGTGACAAAGAGGCCACAAGATTAGTCACAAGATGAAGAATACATGGTCGAGGTTTGAAAAGATCCAGAAAAAAACAATGAAAAAGGGTCAAAAGTCCTCAACTTCAGTTGTGACTTCATCAAATGATAGAAAAGATGATGATTATTCCATTATGGTAATTGCCTATTCGAGTGAGTCATTTAATAATTTTTTATTGATTCAACTTGTACAATTAACATTTATCCCAATGGATGTTTCTATCCTCCTATAAAAATATGGAAGTTAGTATATTTTGACGATCGATGGGAGTTCCTTGAAAATTTTGAGAATTTACACAATTAAAATTGGACATGGGATGAATTGGTGAGACTATTGAATGTCGTACGACTTGTTGCAAATATTGTGATGATAGTGACTTTAATGAGTTTTATACTTTAAAAGTTATAGGTTTGTAACAAATCGAGGAACTATGGAGATAGTTATTGATTCTCTTATAATGTTTAGGGGAACTAAGCTTATAAATTTTATATTCTTTAAGAGAATATTATAAGATATGTATCTGAAATTTGGATATTGACTCAATAAAGTGATTCATGAGAGACCAAGACCTATCAATGAATAAACCAAAGAGATAACCAAGATAAATACAATTTAAATTCAAAGTTTGAAAAAGTATATGAGAAATCACACTCCAATAAAATTCAAGATAACATATACGTGGTTCACCAATTTGACTACGTGCACGGATGATGATGGCTTCCTTTTTGTATTATGTCAACAAGGGTTCCTGAAAAACATCATTTTTTATGGTTCAATAAATTAAATTAATCTCACATTAAATATTTCTAATTTTAATGGCAATTAATAATTTATCTGAGGTCAATTTATTAATCCAATATAAATTAATTAAAATATAGTGAAAATTAAAAATATCGATTTAATTTATTTCCAATTAAATTAATTAAGTAAAATTTGATCATTTGTGAAATTAATTAATTATATCCAAATTGCATATGCGGTGATCGCTATTAGCCAAGGCAAAAAATAAGAGCAATCACACACAAGAGCGACACGTTATCTATAGTGACTATCTTTCAATAAAAACCACACGCACTCACCCCAAATACAAGTTCACTAGTACTGAATGTTTACCGAATTTACAAAAGGGCAAATATAACTTATGATCCATATTTGACCCCAACCACAAAATCATTACCATTCAAAACCTTAGACCTCCTCAATAGTAATTTTGTTAATATCCACCACATCTTTGACTTGAGAAACATAAATCTTTGGCCTCGATATTCACCGATCTATGAAATGGATGCGTCTACTTGAATCTCCATGTTAGCTTAGACTCTTTACTCACCACCTTCGCATATGTGTCTCGAATATATATATCATGGATAGATCGTTCACCAATCTCCACAACATCAGTAAGTTTTGGTCAAAATCGAAGAAAAAACATCCATAGATTCATACTAATTTATGGGGAAAAGTTTGATCTAGTAAAATACAATTAATATATTCATTTTACTACAAAAGTGTTTCTTAAATCATTAAAAAAAACAAAAAATCCAGTGGTGGGTTTGGGAGCTTTTGGAGGTTTGAAGTCTTACAAAAAGACTCTTCGTAAACAAAAATCGAGGTCTCACAAAAACTAGTCACGGTATGCAGTTTGTGTAGAAAAGTAGAAATAAGATTCTAAGATTTTTTTGAAAGAAAACACTTACAAACAAGATTTAAATGTCTTAAAAATACTGGTTAAAGTTCAAGAGATTTAGTCAAACGAAAATACCTATCCACAAACCAATCATAGAAGGCCACACACTTAACCCCGTGATGTTAAAATCACCCTCTCTATTATTTTCTAAGGCATTCTGTTCATGGGAGCTCACAAATTGGGATCCCTCGCCAACATCCTCAACCTTATCTTCAATAAGGGCTGTAAAAACGGTATAGTCGTGGTCTTGGTACAACTCATTGGTATCGTACTCTGATTCATTATCACTAAGGGTGGAATTTAATGCCCTTTTCTTATCATGACTTAATTTTGTGGCACACTTAAACGACCTATGGCCTATAACCTCACACTCACAATACCTACTCAAATCCTTGTATTTTTTTTTATTATGTCTCTTTAAAGATTTTTCATCTTATTCATTTTATGCTTCTCAAATTTTTAGATTTCAAAAATACAGATTTTTCTTTAAGAAATTTTTAATTTTTTTTAACCAAAATGGTAAAATCCTCATTTTTTTTTCGGAATCATTGTCGAAATTAGTTGCATCCGCCTTATGTTCTTTCAAACAAACGCCCTTATCCTTTTGGGGAAGATTATAATTTTATAACTCAAAGTCTTAAAGAGAACTCATGAGTTCCTTAACCTTCTACTATCGACGTAGCTTGGAGGTAAAGACCTGAAAATCTTATACACCACATAATTATCTAGAATTTTCTCTACCAAATTAAAATAAGAGTTCGGATATCATAGAGTTTCACACAAAATGTAGTGCTAGATATTATTTAGTCATTTTAGTCGAGGGATATTTTCACCCCTTTTCTACGGCTATACAAACCCGCTCGTAAATGATCTTAAGAAAAAAAAAGCATACATGCCTTCCAATATGCATAATTAGACCCAAAAAATAAGGGTGGTCTAGAAACAAAATGACCCTCCATAACGCCCCAAGATTCATGCCTAGGTAACTTTGAGACAATGGCTCTGATACTAGTTTGTAAATCACTAGTTTTCTTATGAGTCGATAAATTAAATTAATATTAATTTAGTTATATTTAATTTTAATTACGATTAATAGTTTACCCTATATCAATTTATTTATTAAGTATGAATTAGTTAAAATTAAACAATTATAGTGAAAATTAAAAATACCAGTTTACTTTGTTTCTAATTATGTAATTTACCGAATTAATTATCTCCATATTACATATGAGAAGATATAAATTAACAAATGAGGAAAATAATAACAATAATACACATAAAAGACATATTATTTAATGTGCATACCTTTCAGTAAAGTCTATAGACACCTGCCCCAAACACAAGTCCACTAGTACAAAATATTTAAAAAAAATTTAAAAATGACACACACGACTTACAACAAAGATTTTATTGCATCCATAAAATCATTGTCATTCTCAACCTCTGCAATATTAGTTCTTTTAAGCTCCATTGCAGCTTTAACATGTTGACCCCAACCCCGAGCCTCGTTATCCAGCGATCTATGAAATGGATGCATCTGCTTGTATCTCCATCGCACCTTCGACTCCTGACTCACAAATTTTTCAAACATGTCATTAATCTCAAACATTGACAATCGACTCACCAATTTTAGCAAGATCAACAAGCTTTGATCACAATAAAAGACAAAACCTCCATAAATTGAGAGTAATTTTGGGAAAATATTTGATTTACCAAAACATCATTAAGGTCTTAATTTATTACAAAAGTGTTTCTTAAATAATTAAAAAGAAGAAAAAATACCAGACAGTGGGATTTGAAGATTTTAGGGGTTTAAGGGTACATAAAACGATTCCCTATAAACAAAAATTGAGGTCTCACCAAAACAAGTCAAGAAATTCTAGTTTGATAGAATATTAGAGATACAATTCCAAGAGTTTTGTGAAAAGACAACACTAAAAACATAGTTTTAAATGACTTAAAAATGCTGATCAAAGCTCTGGAGATTTAGTCAAACCAAAAGACCTAGACATAGACCAATAGTAGAAGTCCACATGCTTAACCCTGCAATGGGCTAAACCTCCTTGCCTTCAGCCTACGTGACCACATACATTTTTTCGCACGACTTGGCTATGGGATTCTCGAGGAGCAAAAAACCTATAAATGACGAAACTTTTAGGGATGTTTTAAAGTGCTAGTAAAAATATATTTCCAAAAAACTATAGATAAAATTAGTTAATATTCCTTTTAAAAACTCTATAAATTATTTTAAAAATACCATCATAAACTTATGAATTTTAAATTAAAAACAATTAAATTTTCCACTTGTACTACCTGCTATGTGCCTCTGTGGAGTGATATGTTTTTATGCTGCTTTGTTATCGATGAATTCGGTCGTGCAGACGCTCTTCAATAAATATGACATGCGTAACTTAAGTTTGTCAACCTGAAATTATGACAACAAAAGGACATTTGTGCTTATAGGTACAACTTCTCACAAACTTCACTATCACTCAATATGTATATAAGAGAATTAAACAATGAACAATGATTTTTCTTCCTAATAGGTTGAATGATCCAAAAGTTTCCATTTATACAAGTGATCCCATAAGAATGAAATGCCCAAAACCCCCCTCACTAAAATCTATAGATATATATATCAAAATTGGTCCACTTTGTTCTAACAAAACCAAATCCCAACTGCTCACGCTTTCCAAATTTAGAAAACCCCAAAGTGTTGATGATGTGTAATGCCCCGTATTTTTTCGAATTAAAAAATTATTATTGAATTATTAATTAATATTTACTCGTGTGAATTAATGGGATTTAATTAGTTTCGATCATTAATAGAAATTAAAAAAAAATATGTGAATGACTCATAAATTAAATTGGCATAATTCTAATAAATTTGATGTACAGGATGGTGTGGTTGGACTAGGTTATGGGTAACTACAAAGGACCTATATAGTATTTTTTTCAAAATTTGGCAGGCCATGCCCTAAGGGTATATACACATTTGGGCTAAGTTTTAAGAGTATTGGATTAGTATTTTGGGCTTATTTGGGAGTCCAAAAGTGGGACCATAGTGAAATTGTGGGTTTAATGTTTTAAATATGTTATTAACCTTCATTAAAGACCATAATACATTATATTAAAACCTAGCAACATAGGATAACTTTAGGAGAAGAGCAAGAACACTCAAGAGGGATTAATCAAAGACCAAGCTCCATTTAAGGAATTTAATACTATCTTACATATCATATTAATATAACGATTTATTACTTCAATCTTTATGTATTATTCCGTTGGTTATGCACATGATAATAGGGTTTAAATTTGGTTTTGATTTGTAAAATATGATCTTTAAACATAACTATTGTCTATATGATTTACTAATTGATTAAACCCATACTCATGTTAAAAATCATGTTTAACCTAAAACAACATGGCTTATATTGTTGGAAAACCTTGATTAATATGTTTTGAATCATTTAATGTTGTAAATATAATTTTTTTTATAGTTTAAATTATTAATTGATGCGTAATAACATGATTAATAAAAGTATGGATTCTAATAGAATGTTAATTTGGCCTAATTGTATAAAGAATATGAAGTTAGGTTTAGAATGACAATATATGAAATAAAAATCTTATAGTTATGTTGGAATCACATTTATTCTTATGGAAAATGTTCTGATCCTTAATCCAGTAGTGTATATGTGTGAATATATGATTGGATTACGATTTAGAGGAAGTAAAATGAATTTGTTGAGTTCACAATCTCCATTAATGAACCTGCAGATGAACTCAACATACTAGACCTATTAGATCTATATGACCGAAGGTCGGATTGATCTGGATGGTGGATCAATCCGTCTTGGAGGCGGATCGATCTATCCCAGTTAGTTGGCCAATTTTTGGGATCTATTCATTGTAGAAGTTTTTGAGTGGTTTTCCCTTCGGTAAATTTAGGAAGTTCTTTTGTGTATATTTTTATAAGAGACTTGATTAATGTACCATTATAAATTATTATTAAAGGGTAATTAGGATAATGCAAATCGTAGAGTATTATAATTAGGGTTTTAGTGTACTAAATCTATAGTTATTGGTATAATTCGATTTGTGCATTTGGACGACTATTGGGTATACTAATGTTATGTGATATCCTACGTGTGAATTATGTTATGTATTATGTATATTTATCCATTAAACATGATGTGTTTGGTTACTCAATGGGTTATTTCGAGTGTAATCATTTGTATTGGGAGGAATACCATACAAATTAAATTATATTTGTATATATAGATATTAGGGTATAACTATAAGGCTATGAGTTTAGTCTCGGGTATATATATTAAAGATACAGATGATTAAACCACGTGTAATGGTACATGGTATTCGTAAGTCAAGGCGGTGACGTAGTTCTAAGGTTTGGGGACTAAGTTATGAAATGGGAAGGAGTTTGAAAAATCTGTTACTTAGGCCGTTTAATACAAGATTAAACAATTGAAGTAACTCCGAACTGTTTTTTGAAGAAACACTTTTCTTTAAATCAAATTAGTTTAATCACACGATGTGTTTAATAAAACATGCACGAGATTTGTTCAAGATTTGTTAACTAGTTTTGAAAAACAAAACTAAAATGTTTAAATCAATTAAACTCAGCACAACCACAAGAATGAGATGAGGAGATGTAGAAAGATTAAGGACAAGGCATTTTTAACGTGGTAAAACCTCACCCAACTGAGGAAACATCCACGGTGACTTCTAAGTCACAAACCAAAAAATGACTAAAACAAAATATACAAGTTACAAACTATTTAACACACATACACACAAAACAGTCCTATATAAGTTTAGAAATGTACCCACTGGTTTGATTCTAACTTCTCTGCAGGTCTGATGTTGATGTGACTTTCCCAGTTTGCTAACTTCTCCACTTTGTTCCAGTTTTTAAGTCGACTCTTGTTAATTCAAGATCTTATAACCAACACTTTTGTGTTGTAGCGTGACAAGTGTTTGTAATGGTGATATAACATATGCATGCACACACGCACACTTATTTTATACAAACAGTCCTATCAAATTACAGATCAGATCTATATGTTGTGATTTTTAGTTTCTCTCTTCTTAGGAAACAAAAGAACTTTGTTTGACCTTTTAATTAATCTCGGAATCCAAGATTACCTTTCTCGTAAGATTGCCAAAGTCATATCCAATTTCAGATGGTTTTCAAAATGATTTTGAATTTAGAAACCATCAATTGCGATTCCAACTAGGTCAGAACACTTGTTTCAATAGAACTAGATACAGAAAATAATTTTGTTGATTCTAGAGTTGTGAAAAACATTTATAGAAAATAAATCAACAAAGTGACTTCTCAAGATGCGAAACTAAATATGCAGATCTAAGTGTAATATAACATAAAATGACCAGATCTATAATTTCTATAAAAAAGAAATACAGATCTAACCTAAATGTTTAAGTTGGACACAAGATCTCAAACTCAAGAGGGTAAACCACGAACAAGATTTCAAACCAACTCAAAAAAAACTCTCAAACACTCAGGTTTGGTTTTGATTCAAACTAACTTTGGGAAATATGAGTTTAGGGTTTGAAATAGGGTTAGGATGATTTAGGGTTTCTTTCTCTCTCTGGTTTCTCTCTTCTCTCACTTCTCTCTTCTTAGACGAAGTGCCAAAAGTCTTCGAAAGGCTGAGGGTAAGCCTCCTTTTTTAGGGAGCGAGGAAAGATCGAGAAGGTCTGTTCACAACAAAGGGCTGAGATGAGGTCAAGGGCTTTTGACCTTGATCCAACGGTTAAAGAACACCAGTGGATTAAACGTCTTCTGATAGGTCTAGAGAGGTTCACAGGGATTGGGTTCAAACGTATGCAGAGCGTTGATAACAAAGATCCAAGGGTTGAGATTGGTCAAGGGTTATATGTCTACAAACAAACACAAATCAGGCTGGTATAACTGGGATGTAATAACCCTCGATTCTGGGAGGCTCATTTTATACTGATTTTACCGCATAAGGTAATTATATAAAATGTGGGGACTGGAGTAAATATTAATTTAATGAATTGAAAGTTAATATTTACTAGATTGATGCATATTTACTGCATGTGAAAGTAAATAACATCAGGTAGCATGTCTGTAGTGTCATGTATTTTAAATGGCCTTTTAGTTTAAATGATTTTGGAACTCGAAATAATTTATAAAGTTCCGGATGCCAGTTTAGAGGGTGTAGTTAGTCTCGGAAGGTGTGAGACAGTCAAAATAAGTGCCATATTGTATTTTTGTGTTTCGGGCACTTTTACCTGGTTTTAGCTTATACGCGTATTTGGGAGTCAATTTAATGTGGTATTAACCATTTAAGTTGGGAGTTTTAATTTAAGCCACGATTTTTGGTCTTGCCCTTATTTTTCATTTCCTCATTTTTATGTCTTGAACATAGAGAGATAAAGAGAGAAGAAGAAGAAGAGAGAAATGGAGAAATGAGAGAGAGATTGAAGATGGAGGATTTGGGATTGCTTCTTCTCCAAATAAATATGAGATATCAACCCTAAGGCAAGTTTTCTACTTGCTAATATGTGATTTAAGATGCATAAATTGTATGATAGTTGTGTATTTACATTTATGGTTTAAATGTGGAAATTATGCGAATTAAGCCCTAATCTTAGTTTTGATGATGAAATTGTGGACTAAAATGGTTTTAAATCGTGTAGGATACACTTTGGGTAGATACATATTGTTGGTTGTGTGTAAGATGGAAGAAATTTGGGGTTTGGATAAATTAGGGTTCATAACCCTCCGTAGCCATTTTTGGCAATTTGCAGGTCCGAATCGATTCGGCCCTTTGGGCGAATCGATTCGCTAAGGGAAATTGGCAGGTCTGCATAACCCGAATCGATTCGGGGTCAAGACCGAATCGATTCGGTCAATTGCAGAAGGTTGGTTTTGTTTTCCGAACCGATTCTCTTTTTGGGCGAATCGATTCGTTTTCCTGCTGTTTTTGAGTTAATTTTATAACTCAATTTCAATTCTTTTCTTTAAATATAGGGATTAGGAACCTTCTTGAATGAAGTAAACTTAGAGTCCTAGAGAGTGAGATGAGTTAGTTGTCTACCCTACATTAGGAATGGGTTATGTGGGGACTTTTACGGGGTTAGGCCTATTGATGATAGGGCATTCTTTTCTTCTAGTTAATTATATTAAAACTAAGAGATGTAGTGTTATGTTTGGGAGACCTTAGAAGCTTAATTAAGCTATACTAGTTTTGATGGTTTGTACTATCACCCCCAAAAGAATGTTGAGAGATTCTAAAAGCTCAAATTGAGTTATGTTAACCTTGGTGGTTTACATTATCACCATAAAAGTATGTTGGGAGAATAAATGGAGAGTTTATCTATTTCCTTCGAGGTATGATGATTTTGGGGCTCTAAAATGAATACCCTAAAATGTTTGGAGTTAATTAAGAATTTGCTTACTCCTTTTGAGGTTGTAGTAATGATATAATTTATTGTATGGCTCCGGATAATAAGTTCTATCTGTTACTAAAAGTAAATAGTAATGGTTTCGAATAAAATGAAACATGGAAATGAAATGGAAATGGTATTGATTTTTGGTAAATGATAATTTACTTAATCATGAAACCGGTAAATAATGATTTACTTGATTTTGTTAATGATAATTAAAATGGATGTTACACACCTCTCTAAATACCATCTTAAGGGAAGTCCGCACGATAGGTGAAGCCCCCTGGCTAATGAATGCAGGGTGGATATAGTCCTAGGCCATGGGAGCGTTTATGGTTATATTTTTCTGCGGGGGTAGGGAGATTCCAGGTGTGGTCTTGGCTACCACGCAGGCTCATGGCCGCTTCCCGACGTTTCGATAGGATCCCAGGTTGTCTTGGAGGCCCTGGAAGATGATGGTCATTTAGGGGCGCGCTCAGTGGGGAAACCCGGACGGGCGGTCTTAGAGTACGTTATATGTATATACTATAATAGTTCATAATCAAGTGGGACTTGATGTATTTTGATATGCCACATAGATCATGATGGAGTGCCATAAAGAGCACATATAATGCCACTTAGAGCATTTGAAAATGATTATTTTCCTGATAAGGAAAGGATTTTTACAAAGGGTAAAATTGAAATATAATTGCCTTAAAGAGCAAAAGATTGTGTTTATAAATATATTTCCTGCTAAGGAAAAGATATATAAAATAATTAGCACCTTGGGTGAAGTCTTTAGTTTAATGCTTCTTATTTTTATTCCTGTTTAGCTTATGTTTTAAATTGTATAGGTAGCTTCTTATTTCTCTTTCTTCACGATTTATATTACATAACTGTCATACTTTTTATTCATCTGGTAATCATATAGAACCGGGCCCTGACCGGTTGCATTTCCTGTTGCATATTCTTCTTGTCTCTGCTCAGGTACTCCGCCGCAAGGATGCCTGATTTGAATTCCTATTCCGATGTTTTCGACGAGCCGTGATGCATTGCGGGTATTACGGGATACATTTGGTATAGATGTTTTCATCTTTATTCTAGCTAAGGTCAAGTCTTTTATTCGGGCAAGAGGCCCAATCTTTTATAAATGTCTAATGTAATGTAATAAGTAACTTATTGTACTTGTGTATTATTGGTATATCAGTTCAGTGACCGGTTACATATTCGGTCTTTTATTGTATTCTTGTTGTATTATATATATATCTTAGGGTTTCCCTTATCTTTCAGGAATTGGGTTGTTTGTTTTCATTTATTTACTTTCAAATCAAAATTTTTGGCAACCCGTTTTCTGAAATATTGGGTGGTTATCCTAGATACTCTACATTTTTGTTATGATGCTGAGAATGATTCCATCCATGATTCCGTTATATTGGAGTATTGGGCTGGCCACCCCTTATTTCGGATCACGGGGTGTCACAGATGGTATCAGAGCCAGGTTCTAGAGTCCTTAGGAATCTGTGTGGACGCCTTAAGTTTTCAGCGTTGCTCTTGATTTGATGTAAAGCCTTAGGATTAAGATCGTTAATTTTTCTTGTGAGATTTCTTCCTTCTACCATGAGGTAGAATCTATAAATCTTTTGCGTATTCGCGTGAGAATAATAGGTCAATAGAAGAAGGGCATTATGGGACGGTGTGTGGAGAACTGTAAGTTATGGTCGGGGAGGGGGACCGCTTTAGAGGTCGCTCCCTTCTTGTAGCACTTTCTTGTCTTGTTATTACGACTGTACATTTCGGTTGATGTAGTTTCCCAAGTACCGCTAGAAGTAGGAAGTGGTACTAAACTTGGGAATTCACGCGATGTTATATTGAAATGGAGAAGTGCCCTGTAGTAGAATGGAGGAAAATCCTTCACCCATAGAAGAAGTGTTGTGGTGATGTTAATGTGGTCACTATATTCGTGGGTGCCAGAAGTTTGACCCATAGAGAAGCCCGGTGGATACTTGCAATGGCGAGTTTCTTTGGGATAATTGGACTGAGGAGAAGGTGGATTCCTGAATGTTCACAAGACGTTCGGTTAAAGACCAATGGCGAATAAGGTGTTGTACGGTTAGGGAGACGAGATCATGCACCATGAAGTGTTAGGCTCCAAAATAGGTGTTGTTAACACTTCTGATGGAGTAAGAATCGTGAAACCCCATTGGTGGACACCCACCTGGGGAGGTTTCATTGAAATAAGGAAGAGGAGGCCGAGAGCGTGTCCTCTTTTACTGAGAAAGTAAGAGGGACTGCATGGGCAATTATTGTTAGCCAGAGTCGGAATAACGGCTATGATGTGGAGTGTAGAACCACTCATTTTAAGCTTCGTTGAGTGGAGAGCAAGGGCAAGAGTAAAGTGCCTGGTTGGGGAGTTGGTGGAGATAATGTTGGTATGTGTAAGGCTCGAATATGGAGTCTGAGAACCATTAGTATTGACTCGGAGTGCTTGGCATGAACTGTGGTGGGGAATTCTACCTTATAGGTGGGTAGTGTATATTCCTTAGGATAAGATTTAGTAGCATTGTGTCTACGATAGACTCGGGTGTGTATATTGAGCTTGTAGTAGTATTTATGCTATTATAGAAGAGTAATTGTATGACTTCCATGGTATGGAATTTCTGTCTTTTCTTCACTCGATTATGAAGCGAGTGATGATATCTTTATGTATATGTGTCATATGCGTTACTTGGTTTGGGTGTTTTATTGTTTACTTGCATTGTGTGTGGATGCTATGACTTATCTCCACGACCAACAAAGTTAAGTAGTAATGCATAGGAGGGGTTCCTTGTTTGGATTCCACTTTTGCGGGACGCTCCACGCGTGAACCTTAACGACGTTGGGAGTGGAGAGATGCCATATTTCCTTTCTCTTATTTCATATATAGAATGCTAAGGTGAAGTCTAGAAGTAGAATCTTATTAGTAGAATTGTAAGTTAAATTTACCGATCCCGATCATGTGTTTTAGACCGTCATATCTCGAGGACCGACGATGCGAGGTAGTAGTGTAACGGGAGGGTTCCTTGTCTGGATTTCGCTTCGGCGAGACGTCCCACGCATGAACCCGAGCGAATGTCGGAAGTTGAGTAAGGTCTTGGGCACTAGGGATGTCTTTGGTATTATATGCTTACGATTTAGGTAGGATATATATAAATAGACCTTAGGATTTTTAGGATGTAAGACCTTGAGGGTAGGCGGTGTTAGTTTAGGAAAGCGGTAGGGAGTTGACCACGAATAAGTTATGGGTTAACTCTATAAGAGATTTGATCCCTTAGGAGCGAGATTATGGGGTCTCGAGAGGTTTGGTAGGTTCGGCCGAAGGATATGAGGCATTTCTTAGAGAAAATGTTACGTTGGTAACTTCATTTCCGGGGAGTTAATAAGGACGGGTGGATCTTCACTCCTGAGCCATGATTGTAAGCTCGAGAGTGAGTTTAATGAGTAAGTTCTGCCAGGATTGGGGAGTAATGATACTAGGGCATAGACTCACTGTTTATGCATCGCACAAGCTTAAACTTGTGGAAAGTGATATCCCATGCTTGAATTAAGAGTCATCGTGGTAGTGATCAGCTTAAATAGATAAGGCACTACTTCCTGGGCAGGAAATTTGGTCCTTCTCGTAAGCAACAAGTTGTTGCAATATGTTGTGGGAGGAATCGAGTTGGTGCTCGGGGTTCAGAAGAACTAGTGATTTGATATTTTCTCATTCGCTAAGGAAATGCGATTGGGCTAGTGGACGTGTCGAGTAGAGAACTCGTCAGAGATGATGGTAATGGCAGGGAAGGCCAAGTAGAGTGAGTTTGACTTAGAAGAATCTATAGCGAGAGCATTTCGATTTGTGATTTACAATTTCACCTACTCGTGCGAAGAAGAGTAGTGGTGGAATGAAGAAGGGTATTCATAGACGTTTGCATGGAACTATCGGCATCGAACTGGTCATGATCCCAATTGAGAAAATTGGTGACCGTCGACCCAATCGTTGCTTTTCCGCCCATTATGGACGGACTACATGTAGAAGAGTACACTCCATTCTCGATGGGGAATAGTAAAACCGTGGGAGGTGCCTATTATAATAGGGTGGACCGAGACTAGATATTCGTGTCGAAGGTTTAGAAAAAGTTTCCTCGAAGTTATGGGAACCGTATGGAAATGGCGTATATCCTACCACCCTAAAGTGGATGGATGAAATGGAGGAAATTTACTTATGCCGAAAGGAATATTACGAACGTGCGCCTTAGTATACATAGTAGATGGGAGAAGTAATGGTATGGATGGAGATTTTCGTGCAACCATTAGGTTTTGGAGTGGTCTTATGGACCATTTCCTGAGGCATGGTTTCGTGAGTGGCCTAGCGTGGTCGGTTTAGTAATTCGTAAACTCGTTGGATGGAACCAATGGGTAATATGTTCCTTAGACTTGGAATGGTCTCGGAACATTTCTTTAGAGATTTGGCTTTTAAGCCATACGCCTTGATGAGATACGTCGAGGCGGGGGATAACTGAGTAGCGTTGGGGCTAAGCCACTTAGAGCCGGTATGGATGCCCCGAGGTGAGATGTAACTTAATTCTGAAGATTTGGCTAATTGTGCCGAGTCATGTGGATATCATGTTCCTCCATAGGAAGCTAGAATCGATGGTTAGCGAAGAGCGATTTGTGCTGCTAGACTAGAGAACAAAAGATGATTGATTGAGATCGACAGGGTGTCTGAGTCCATTTGGGACGTTGCAATAACGAGGAGTTTGTTTAGGATGGTAGAATCCTAGTTTAGAGTAGTATACCCTTATCAGATTTGGGTATGCCCGAATTTTGGGGGCAAAATTCCCTCTTAAGGGGGGGAGTATGTAACAACCCTCGATTCTGGGAGGCTCATTTTATACTGATTTTACCGCATAAGGTAATTATATAAAATGTGGGGACTGGAGTAAATATTAATTTAATGAATTGAAAGTTAATATTTACTAGATTGATGCATATTTACTGCATGTGAAAGTAAATAACATCAGGTAGCATGTCTGTAGTGTCATGTAGTTTAAATGGCCTTTTAGTTTAAATGATTTTGGAACTCGAAATAATTTATAAAGTTCCGGATGCCAGTTTAGAGGGTGTAGTTAGTCTCGGAAGGTGTGAGACAGTCAAAATAAGTGCCATATTGTATTTTTGTGTTTCGGGCACTTTTACCTAGTTTTAGCTTATACGCGTATTTGGGAGTCAATTTAATGTGGTATTAACCATTTAAGTTGGGAGTTTTAATTTAAGCCACGATTTTTGGTCTTGCCCTTATTTTTCATTTCCTCATTTTTATGTCTTGAACATAGAGAGATAAAGAGAGAAGAAGAAGAAGAGAAAAATGGAGAAATGAGAGAGAGATTGAAGATGGAGGATTTGGGATTGCTTCTTCTCCAAATAAATTTGAGATATCAACCCTAAGGCAAGTTTTCTACTTGCTAATATGTGATTTAAGATGCATAAATTGTATGATAGTTGTGTATTTACATTTATGGTTTAAATGTGGAAATTATGGGAATTAAGCCCTAATCTTAGTTTTGATGATGAAATTGTGGACTAAAATGGTTTTAAATCGTGTAGGATACACTTTGGGTAGATAAATATTGTTGGTTGTGTGTAAGATGGAAGAGATTTGGGGTTTGGAGAAATTAGGGTTCATAACCCTCCGTAGCCATTTTTGGCAATTTGCAGGTCCGAATCGATTCGGCCCTTTGGGCGAATCGATTCGCTAAGGGAAATTGGCAGGTCTGCATAACCCGAATCGATTCGGGGTCAAGACCGAATCGATTCGGTCAATTGCAGAAGGTTGGTTTTGTTGTCCGAACCGATTCGCTTTTTGGGCGAATCGATTCGTTTTCCTGCTGTTTTTGAGTTAATTTTATAACTCAATTTCAATTCTTTTCTTTAAATATAGGGATTAGGAACCTTCTTGAATGAAGTAAACTTAGAGTCCTAGAGAGTGAGATGAGTTAGTTGTCTACCCTACATTAGGAATGGGTTATGTGGGGACTTTTACGGGGCTAGGCCTATTGATGATAGGGCATTCTTTTCTTCTAGTTAATTATATTAAAACTAAGAGATGTAGTGTTATGTTTGGGAGACCTTAGAAGCTTAATTAAGCTATACTAGTTTTGATGGTTTGTACTATCACCCCCAAAAGAATGTTGAGAGATTCTAAAAGCTCAAATTGAGTTATGTTAACCTTGGTGGTTTACATTATCACCATAAAAGTATGTTGGGAGAATAAATGGAGAGTTTATCTATTTCCTTCGAGGTATGATGATTTTGGGGCTCTAAAATGAATACCCTAAAATGTTTGGAGTTAATTAAGAATTTGCTTACTCCTTTTGAGGTTGTAGTAATGATATAATTTATTGTATGGCTCCGGATAATAAGTTCTATCTGTTACTAAAAGTAAATAGTAATGGTTTCGAATAAAATGAAACATGGAAATGAAATGGAAATGGTATTGATTTTTGGTAAATGATAATTTACTTAATCATGAAACCGGTAAATAATGATTTACTTGATTTTGTTAATGATAATTAAAATGGATGTTACACACCTCTCTAAATACCATCTTAAGGGAAGTCCGCACGATAGGTGAAGCCCCCTGGCTAATGAATGCAGGGTGGATATAGTCCTAGGCCATGGGAGCGCTTATGGTTATATTTTTCTGCGGGGGTAGGGAGATTCCAGGTGTGGTCTTGGCTACCACGCAGGCTCATGGCCGCTTCCCGACGTTTCGATAGGATCCCAGGTTGTCTTGGAGGCCCTGGAAGATGATGGTCATTTAGGGGCGCGCTCAGTGGGGAAACCCGGACGGGCGGTCTTAGAGTACGTTATATGTATATACTATAACAGTTCATAATCAAGTGGGACTTGATGTATTTTGATATGCCACATAGAGCATGATGGAGTGCCATAAAGAGCACATATAATGCCACTTAGAGCATTTGAAAATGATTATTTTCCTAATAAGGAAAGGATTTTTACAAAGGGTAAAATTGAAATATAATTGCCTTAAAGAGCAAAAGATTGTGTTTATAAATATATTTCCTGCTAAGGAAAAGATATATAAAATAATTAGCACCTTGGGTGAAGTCTTTAGTTTAATGCTTCTTATTTTTATTCCTGTTTAGCTTATGTTTTAAATTGTATAGGTAGCTTCTTATTTCTCTTTCTTCACGATTTATATTACATAACTGTCATACTTTTTATTCATCTGGTAATCATATAGAACCGGGCCCTGACCGGTTGCATTTCCTGTTGCATATTCTTCTTGTCTCTGCTCAGGTACTCCGCCGCAAGGATGCCTGATTTGAATTCCTATTCCGATGTTTTCGACGAGCCGTGACGCATTGCGGGTATTACGGGATACATTTGGTATAGACGTTTTCATCTTTATTCTAGCTAAGGTCAAGTCTTTTATTCGGGCAAGAGGCCCAAGCTTTTATAAATGTCTAATGTAATGTAATAAGTAACTTATTGTACTTGTGTATTATTGGTATGTCAGTTCAGTGACCGGTTACATATTCTGTCTTTTATTGTATTCTTGTTGTATTATATATATATATCTTAGGGTTTCCCTTATCTTTCAGGAATTGGGTTGTTTGTTTTCATTTATTTACTTTCAAATCAAAATTTTTGACAACCCGTTTTCTGAAATATTGGGTGGTTATCCTAGATACTCTACATTTTTGTTATGATGCTGAGAATGATTCCATCCATGATTCCGTTATATTGGAGTATTGGGCTGGCCACCCCTTATTTCGGATCACGGGGTGTCACATGGGACAGGTGTAGGGCTGAGATCAATCCCATACACGCGTTTTAAACTTAATTACACAGGCACCCTCAATTCTCAAGCGCTTTCGGATCCTACCCAAACCAACTTCCAGGTATGAAAACATAAAACCAGGAATTACACAATAGCCCCAAAAGTTTTATAAACCAAATTTTAATTTAAAAAAAAATCATTTAAAAATTATTAAAAATTCCCAAAAAATTATTAAAACCAATTTAAATGGGATTAAACACACACAACTCTCACACAATCATTTTATGCAATATATATGATATGAATTCGATCCTAATGTGTGTGTGGGTGATTGAGAATATACCTTTAAACAATCAATCAAGATGAATAAAGAGTAGAGTCTGAGGCTTTTTGGAATTTAGGGAATGGACTTAATTTTGTCACTATTTCCAAACTAGATGAGAACTTATACAATGTAGACTCAAGTGAGTCCAGAGTATTAGGTGCTTCAATCTCCCTCTTTGGAAATATGAAACAAAATTTCCTTTGAGTCATATAGGACTTGTAGGGATACAAAGAAATAAGGAAAAACCTATTCCTATACAAAAATTCTATCTACCCATTTCCTAGAAACAAAAAATTACATATCTCAACTAATTATAAACCAATATTCTAATAACATTTATTGAAAACAACTGTACAGATTCCTGCAAATAATCATAAGATCAAGCTTATTAGAAATATGTACAAAAAAATGAACTCATATGACTCAAATTTCTCCCCAATTTTGCCTCAAATGGACAAAGGGAATATTACTTAAGTCATAGGACTTTATTCAGCACACACCATTCCTATCAATTTTCTCAAAGCAAGAAATCTATTGTAATCCAAAGGTTTGGTAAACATATCTGCGAGTTGAAAATCAGTAGGAAGATAATTGATTTCTAATTCCTTAGTCTCAACTAATTCGCGTATAAAATGATGTCTAATTTTTATATGTTTCGTTCGTGAGTGTTGAACAGGATTTTTAGAGATATTGATCACGCTTTGATTATCACAATATAGATGCAATTGTTCTTCTTGAATACCATAATCATTTAGCGTTTGCTTAAGCCAAAGTAATTGAGCACAACAACTACCAGCAGCTATGTATTAAGATTCAACGGTTGATAAAGAAGTGCAATTTTGTTTCTTACTACTCCATCCTACCAAATTATTAGCGATATAGTAACATGCTCCTGATGTGCTCTTAGTATCATCAGTATACCCTACCCAATCAGCATCAGTGTATCCTATTATAGTACTAGGAGTATCATTGGTGTACCAAAGTTCTAAATTTAGAGTACCTTTTATGTATTTAATAATTCTTTTAACACAAACTAAATGGCTCTCTTTAGGATTGTTTTGATAACGGGCATAGACGCAAATTGTGTACCTAATATCAGGACGCGAGGCAGTAAGGTATAGTAAGGATCCTATCATACTATGATATAGAGTTGGATCTATGGATTTACCACTCTCATCCTTAGATCATTTTACCAAAGTACTCATGGGAGTTTTAACATCTTTTGCACTCTCAAGGTTGAATTTTTTGACAATCTCTAAAGCATATTTGGATTGCGAAACAAATAAACCTTCTGAATTCTGTTTGACTTGAAGACCCAAGAAAAATTATAACTCCCCCATAAGAGACATTTGAAATTCTTTATGCATAATTTCAGAAAAAGATTTAAATTCTGAGGGGGATGTTGATCCAAAAATGATATCGTCAACATAAATTTGAGCTATAATGATATGTTTGTCAAAATGTTTGACAAAAAGGGTTTGATCATTTCCACCTCTCTTAAAACCTTTGTCTAAGAGAAAGTTGGAAAGGCGCTCATACCAGGCTCTTGGCGCTTGTGTAAGACCATATAAATACTTTTTAATATGATAAACATAATTGGGGTATTGAGGGTCAATGAACCCTTTGGGTTGTTCAGCATAGGTCTCTTCAGTCAATATTCCATTAAAGAAGGCAGATTTGACATCCATTTGGTAAAGCGTAAAATGTAAGTAACAAGCTATTGAAAAAAGAAGACGAATAGATTCTAAGAAAGTAACACGGGCAAAAGTCTCATTAAAATCTATTCCTTCAATTTGAGAGTATCCTTGAGAAACTAATCTAGCTTTGTTTCTAATGATTATCCCACTTTCATCGGATTTATTTTTAAATATCCAACGTGTGCCAATAACCTTTTTATGATCAGGCCTACGTACAAGATACCAAACATCATGAATGACAAATTGAATAAGTTCTTCCTGCATGGCAGAAATCCAATGAGGGTCATTCAATGCCTCATTTACATTCTTTGGTTCCACAAGGGAAACAAAACATGCATAATGAGCATAGTTTATTAATTGAGTTCTTGCACGTACAGGCTCACTAGGGTTACTAACAACATTATTTATGGGATGATCTTTAGAAACCCAGTTAGGTACTTCAGGTGTCTCAATTGGTAAAGAATCATCTATTTTGGGAGAGTCATTTTCTAAAACATTTTCAAACTCTTCCACAATAGTTGGTTCTCCAGTCTTACTTTCAACAGTAGTGTCACTTATAATAACGTTTACGGATCCCATTAAGGTTTTTGTGCAAAGATTATAGATGTGGTAAGATCTACTATCAGGAGAATATACTAGAAAAATAGCTTTATCTCCGCGAGTCTCAAATTTGGATAACTGCTCTATGTCTTTGCAGACATAACACGTACTACCAAAGGTTCTACGGTATTTATGATTGGGCTTTTTCCCATACCAGAGTTCATAAGGAGTTTGTTTAGAATTCTTCCTAAGATATACCCTATTAATAATGTGACAAATAGTATGAATAGACTCTACCCAAAAAACTTAGGAAAGCACTTGGCATGAATCATAACACGTGCCATCTCTTAAAGAGTACGATTCTTTCTCTCAGCAATTCCATTTTGTTGAGGAGTCTTAGGAGCACTAAACTCATGTTTGTAACCATTATAGTCACAATACTCTATAATTCTAGTATCTATGAATTCTCCACCTCTATCACTACGAATTTATTTACTTGAGTGTCCTTCTCATTTTCAATCCGAAGAAGAATTTTCAAAAAAGTTTAGAAAGTATCATACTTTTGTTTTAAGAAGGCCACCCAAGTAAATCTAGTGAAGTCATCAACCATAACTAGAATATAACTGTTTACACAAAGACTAACAGTTCGAGAAGGACCCATTAGGTCCATATGGATGAGCTCCAAGGGTTTAAAGGCAAGGATATCTTTAACTTTCTTATGAGGTGCCTTAACAATTTTTCCGTCCTGACAGGATCCACAGACAATGTTAGAAATAGGTTTGATCTTTGGAATTCCTCAAACTACTTCTTATGTAGATAATCTACTAAGGTTATCATAATTTATGTGACCCATCCTATTATGTCATATTTCATTGTCATCCATTCTGGCAATATTACAGACCTTAGTACTAGCCTGGACAGTATAACAATTGTCAGGAGTCCTGAGTCCTGTAAAAATGCACTCACCTTTTTCATTTAAAATTTTGTAATTATTCTTTGAAAAGGTGACAGTATGATTTGAGTCACAAAATTACGAGATACTAAGTAGATTATCCTTAAGACCTTTTACTGGAAGGACATTTTCAATAACATGCATTCCTTCTTCTTGGAGTGTTCCTTTACCAATGATTTGAGATGATACACCATCACCAAAAATGACTTTTCCTCCAGCAAAGTTGGTTTTATTTAAAAGTTTTGTATCATCACCAGTCATGTGTTTTTAACAACTAGAGTCTAAATACCAACTAGAAGTGGTGTGTTCAATTTTTAAAGCATTAATAACAATGTTACACTTCATCTGGGGTATTAGCTCATCTTTTCTAACCCAAACATCTCTTGTTTTTGTTTTGCGCAAATTTGCTCTTTTTTGATAAATTTTCGAGCATTAGATTTTTGTTGAAAAATGTTTTGTGCATGAGTTTGTATTTTATGGAAAATATGAGCATTTGGTTTAGGAAAGTGCCTGGTAGTTCTTCTTGGAAATGTTCTTTTAGGTTTTTTCTTTCTCTTTCTATAGTTAGAGTTTTTATCTGGTTGTCTAGCAGGACATAATTATTACGGCTTCTCCTAGAGTAGTTAAAGTTTTGGTATAGAGGGGTATTACAGACAGGCTTAACTAAACGTATACAGTAGCAACCTTCAAAAGAATGACCGTATATGTCATAGTATGAGCAATATATATTGCTTGAAGAGGGTATCTCCTTAGGAAAGTCTCTAAACATAGGTTTCATGAAATTTTGATGTTGAACCTTATTCCTAGGGAGTACAGTTTGAAAATCAGAATCACTCTTCCTAATCTGAGGGAAAATGTATTTAGGCTTAGGTTGACTATCACACTTAGAGTTACTTGATTCCCCAATATCAAACTTTTGTTATTTTTCATCAAACTCATCTTTTAGGGAATGAAAATCTGGACAAGTTTCTATAGGTCTTTTGTCTCCTCACACAAACTTGATTGATTCAAAGTTTTTAGTTTGTGTCTTTAAATTGGGGAAAAACCCTATTCCAAGTCGATCATCAGAATTGATTTTTGAATCAGCAACAAAACCGTCAAAACAGTTGGAATTATTTTCAAATTTTTCAATTTTTTTGAAAACAGTTGCTATTTTTTCTTTAGATTGTTCCAATTCTAATAATGTTCCCTTATATTTTTTTCTCCAGAGTTTCATTTGTTTCAATAAAATCTTTCAATTTTTGATCAAAAAATTTGACTTCATTCTCATGAGTTAGACATTGGGTAGTATACTCTTCAGTATTAAGTTTAACCATAAGACTTAGGTCTTATAGTTTCTTAGTGAGGTCTTTCACAGTCTTCTCTAGTCTAGAGCTTTTCTTGAGAGTTTTCGAATAAAGTGTGTGAATATCATGGAGGTCTTCAGTGTCTGAATCACTAAGTGTAGTGTGTGAAGTGACCCCTAAGGATTAATTTCTTGAACTCACACACACATTGACATCGTTATTATCACTTTTCCTTTGACTCACACACCCCGTAGTAGAACTAGCATTGTTCTCAGAAATTAAAGCATCTAAACCAGTAGCAGCATGATTCATAACAACAGAAGTAGAGCTATTAACATTATTCTCATACATAGGCACAGGCATATCATCATTATAGATTATCTTGGCAAAGAAAGACAATAAAGGATAAAAAACATCAAATGACTCAGGTTCCTCATTTTCAGAATCGCTTGAATCATCCCATGTCTCATAAATGTTTTCCCTAGTATGTTTATTGGTCATGTTCAATTTAACTCTACAGTCCTGTGCTATATGACCCAATTTACCACACCTAAAACATTAAATGTTCTTGAAGTCTTTGTTAGGTCTCGTATGAATGTCCTTATGATGTTTGTTTTGACCTTTCTCATGAGGTTTGTAGTTAGACTGAGTTGGATAATTTGGTTTTCCTTGTCTGTTTGCCATTTTATTTCTAAAATTGACAATTTTCTTAAACTGTTTTGACATCAAGGCAATTTGATTATCCAAACTATCTATATCAAATTCCTCATCAGAGTCATTATTGGGAGTAGTAAGCTCATGTTTCATCAACTTAGAAGAAAAACTCAAATTGGAACTAGTCTGTTTCCTATGGGACTGGGTCAATTATTTCTTAAATTCTAATTCCATCTCCACAGTTCTCAGTTTACTACTGAGTAATTCAGGAGTGAGATTTAGATCACTCATTTCCTCAATATCATATCTTTTATTATCAAATTTCTGTGGTAATGATCTTAGAATTTTAGAGACAATTTCTGTAATACCCCGTATTTTCTATGATATTTATTTTTGGGGATTAATTGAATTAAATGTTTATTAATTGGAAATTAATCCGGATAATAATATTAACGATATGTGAGTTAGTATTTTATTATAATGTGTATACTGGGCATTATATGAATATTGGAAAATATTGAAATTGTCACGAGATTGAAATACGATAATTTGGGAAACTTTGTTGGGACGCGCGTGACAGTCCCATCAGGAATATAATTATTTGAATTAATAAGTGAATTTTATTTTTATCACCCGTATGTTCATTTTGAGTGCGCCAACACGTCCGGAAGGGTCGAGATAGTCAGAAAACACTAGCCGGGAGTTTAGTTTGGGTCTCGGGGTATTTTTAGGCCATACCGGCATCATAGAGGGTATTTTGGTAATTTTGTATTTTTGGGAATTAAAAGTGACGAAAATTAGAATAGAAATCTGACTTCTTCTTTAACCCACTAAACCCACTAACTACACTAAGAGACTTAATGGGCTACGGGAGAAGTTGAAATATAGTCCCAACTTACCAAAAACCAAACACACCTCCATTATCATCATCCTTGGGAAGAACTTGTAGAGAGAGAGAGAAAGGAAAGAATTCTGCAGAAAGAGATATAGAGGACAGATTCAACCTTCAAATTCAACATCAAATTCAGAGAAAGATTAAGGAAAGTGGTTTAAATTCATTTGATTCAAGCTATGCTTTTCCATGTTTAGGAATTTTCGAAATTGATCTTGGAAGATGATTTAGACCCATATATTGGAAGTTAAAAGTTATGAATTATGTTAGGGATTGCATGTAGTAATATTCTGGACGAATTATATGTTCTAAACAGAACCATTGATGATCTAAAAAATGGAGTTTAGAAGTAGTTTATTGATGTTCTTGAATGGGGAAGAAATCTGGAAATTTTTGATGTAGTTTTAATCTAAACAAAGCCTTTGAATGATGAATTATGGGTTTTAGAATGTGAATACTGTTGTAGAATGATAGTATGATGATATTGTAACATTGTCTTAGAGTTTCATGCTTGAAAATGGTGTTTTGGGACAAATTGGTAACTGCAAAACGAAGCAGTCCGTAACCATACCTGGTGCGTTCGATCGATCGATGTTCTTCAGTCGATCGATCGACCACCATCGATCGATCGAAGGTAAAGGTCGATAGATCGACCTTCCCAGAATGAGTAAAGTTTTTCCCTAATTAAATTTTAATGGTGTTAATCCTTGAATGATATTATTGGAGACCTTATGAATACCCTTAACCTTAAGGAAGACCAGTAGGCATGATTATGAGATTGGACCTTAATTGGAATTAAATTTGAGGAATTATTCTAAATTAATGAAATTCGATAATTGAGATAATATTTGGGTTAATAGGGTAAATTTGAATAATTTGATGAAATAAGGTTTGGGGCAGAAGTAAAGACCTTAGGTGTAAAGATGTTATATGGGGGAATAAGAGGAACTTAATAGTCAATTCGAGATAGGTTTTAAGTTTCAGAAACTACGACGTGAGACGTGTCGACAATTTAATTTCTATATTATCGGGATACTTGAAATATATGAATTTGGAATAATGGTATAAAGATGTAGAGTATACCTTTATTAATATCGAGATATCTAAGATGTGTGAATGCTTAGTATATAATTGTATGTGTATGACATACCTACCATACTTGCTATCACGGGAGGTTTACGTTCGCTTAGGGCCTTCTTATCCTTGTGTTGCCCGGATTTAGATTGGTTACCTCGATAAATATAGGTCATAGAAGGACTTATTGGGATATTAATAAGTTTGCTGATCGTGGGAGCGTAGGTATGTGCGTGACCCATGTGATGTGACTGTGTTCGCCTCCACTATTTGTGATGTTGTTATCTGAACGATTCCTGAGAGATTCGAAATGCATGATCCTTATGTACATGATGTACCGGGATGGATAGCAGAGTATGTGTGCACCGCAACTTAGTCTTTGGGTGCTTGTATTGTATATTTATGATGTGAAAATATACGGTTAAACGAGAAGGAATTTACTATGTTAAATTGTGAGTATAGTTATGGTAATGTTATGTAGATAAAAAGGGAACTTATATCTATAAATGGTTTTGTTAATAATTGGAAAACCGAGAATTAAAGTAGAACTCTCTATTTAATTGTTAAGGATGGAAATTAAACGTGAACCGAGTAGTAGTGTTAGAAACTCTTCAGAATTAGATAGTTATGAGATAACACATGAATGGGTACAAGTACGTTAGGAGTGCACAGTTAGACGAGAGGTGAGTATCTCATGTGAGAGCACGTCCTAACATGTATTTTGCATATACTGTTTTATATGTTTTTAAAGCACTTGCAGGTTTTTAAAATATCTCCACATTCGGGCTCTGACCCGTTTGCTTTCAAATCTATATTTTTGTAAAACCATTTTTAGGTTCCCAGCCACAAGGACACCATGCATAGGATTCTCACTCGGATGACGAGCTGTAGCTGCTTGTGGAAGCTACAGGGATTTGCTTTTAGACGCTTATATCATTTGGATTCCATACTCAGTATTCCTCAGTTGTAGGGCATGTTGCCCAATTTCTATTAGTGACATTTCCATTTCAGTTTTTTAGACTTGGGCATGTTTTGATTTAGTATTCAGTATTTCGTTACTTACTTCAGTTGCGGGATTTTGTTATGAGGAGTTTTTCCTCCAGATTTATTTATATCATGTGTTGGTTATTCTATTATTTCGTTATGGTGAATGGTGATATTATTCTTGCTTTAAATCTTTTACTGCATGTTAATCAGGCTTTAATTAAAATTTGGCAACTTACTTTTTTAAATACTAGGTGGTTAGTAATAATAAAAATGTTTTCGACAGTGATGCTATTAACTGAGCCAACTTGGCATTTTGATTTAATGTAATAAAGGAGTAGCTACCCGGTATTTAATTAGTCGGGGTGTCACAATTTCATGTCTATCATAAGTTATCCCATTAGCATGCAATTTAGTCACAATGTCAGTCAATTTCATGTAAAAGTCATCAAATGATTCAGAGTCTGACATAATTAAAGAGTTATAGTGCTGGACAAGCATCTGAGTTTTAACGGCCTTAACTCTAGTCTCACCTTCATGTGCAGTAATCAGTGTATCCTAAGCTTCCTTAAAAGTGGTACAAGATGAGATCCTTTTGAACTCATGATCATTTATAGACATAAAAATGACATTCTTTCCTTTGTTATTGTTTCGAGAAACTTTCTTCTCTTCTTGGGTGAATTCACTTAACACTTTTTTAATCCTCTTATTACTTCCTTCAGTGGCTGGTTTAGTAGGACAAGTATATCCATTTTCAACAATATCCCAGACATCATCACCCAAGGTTCCTTGTATGAAAGCAACCATACTTACCTTCCAGTAAGCAAAGTTGTTTCCATCAAAGAGAGAAGGTCTGGTCAAGTTACCAAATCTTTAATTTTTCTCGTCCATTGTTTGATTTTAGAAAACAGTTTCAGAAACACAAGATCTTTTAGAAAGAAATTTCCAAAGATCTGATACCAATATGAAAAATCTGTTACTTAGGCCGTTTAATACAAGATTAAACTATTGACGTAACTCCGAACTATTTTTTGAAGAAACTCTTTTCTTTAAATCAAATCAGTTTAATCACAAGATGTGTTTAATAAAACATGCACGAGACTTGTTCAAGATTAGTTAACTAGTTTTTAAAAACAAAACAAAAATGTTTAAATCAATTAAACTCAGCACAACTTCAAGAATGAGATTAGGAGATGTACAAAGATTAAGGACAAGGCTATTTTAACGTGGTAAAACCTCACCCAACTGTGGAAACATCCACCGTGACTTCTAAGTCACAAACCAAAAAACAACTAAAACAAAATATACAAGTTACAAACTATTTAACACACATACACACAAAACAGTCCTATACAAGTTTAGAAATGTACCCACTGGTTTGATTATAACTTCTCTGCAGGTCTGATGTTGATGTGGCTTTCCCAGTTTGCTAACTTCTCCACTTTATTCCAGTCTTTTTGTCGAATCTAGTTAATTCAAGATCTTATAACCAACACTTTTGTGTTGTAGTGTGAGAAGTGTTTGTGATGGTGATCTAACACATGCATGAACACACGCACACTTATTTTATACAAATAGTCCTATTAAATTACAGATCAGATCTATATGCTGTGATTTTCAGTTTCTCTCTTCTTAGGAAACAAAATAACTTTGTTTGACCTTTTAATTAATCCTGAAATTCAAGGTTACCTTGCTCGTAAGAATGCCAAGGTCATATCCAATTTCAGAGGATTTTGAAAATGATTTTAAAATTAGAAACGAGCAATTGTGAATCCAACTAGGTCAGAACTCATGTTTTAAAAGTACTAGAAGCAGAATATAATTTTGTTGAGAAACTAAATATGCAGATCTAAGTGTAATATAACATAAAGTGACCAATCTATAATTTCTATAAAACAGAAATACAAATCTAACCTGAATGTTTAAGTTGGACACAAGATCTCAAACTCACGAGGGTAAACCACGAACAGGCTTTCAAACCAACTCAAAAAAACTCTTAAACACTCAAGTTCGGTTTTGATTCAAAATGACTTTGGAAAATATGAGTTTAGGGTTTGAAATAGGGTTAGGACGATTTAGGGTTTCTTTCTCTCTTATCTCTTTATTCTCTCTTCTCCCTCTTCTGTCTCTTCTCTCTTCTTAGACGAAGTGCCAAAAGTCTTCTAAAGGCTGAGGGTAAGACTCATTTAATAGGGAGCCAGGAAAGATCGAGAAGGTCTGTTCAAAATCAAGGGCTGAGATGAGGCCAAGGGATTTTGACCTTGATCCAACGGTTAAAGAACAACGGTGGATTAAACGTCTTATGATAGGTCTAGAGAGGTTCATAGGAATTGAGTTCAAACGCATGTAGAGCGTTGATAACAAAGATCCAAGTGTTGATATTGGATAAGGGTTATGTGTCTACAAACAAACACAAATCAGGCCGGTATAATTGGGACAGGTGTAGGGCTGAGATCAATCCTCACACGCGCGTTTTAAACTTAATTACACAGGCACCCTCAATTCTCAAGCGCTTTCGGATCCTACCCAAACCAACTTCCAGGTATGAAAACATAAAACCAGGAATTATACAATAACCCCAAAAGTTTTATAAACCAAATTTTAATTTCAAAAAAATCATTTAAAAATTATTAAAACCAATTTAAATGGGATTAAACACACACAACTCTCCCACAATCATTTTATGCAATATATATGATATGAATGCAATCCTAATGTGTGGGTGGGTGATTGAGAATATACCTTTAAACAATCAATCAAGAGGAATAAAGAGTAGAGTCTGAGGCTTTTTGGAATATAGGGAATGGACTTAATTTTGTTACTATTTCCAAACTAGATGAGCACTTATAAAATGTAGACTCAAGTGAGTCAAGAGTATAAGGTGCTTCAGTGTTATACACCTATCCCGCCCTTTTGGTCTCTCATGGGCAAATATTAATCTTCTCCTTTTAGACTCCTTGATATGTGTGCACATATGTATAATATTAATGGTGGAGAATGGAATCATTCAACCCGCATCTTGGAAATAGACAGAGTGAACTCATTCGTAGGAGTGTTCCCAAAAATAATAATTCATAATACAATATGAGTGTTTTTCGAATCATAAGACGCTATGGAAGAGAGAATGTGTGTATCAGATGAAACACAAACATGTAAGAATATATATATATATATATATATATAAAACATAAAACATGTATAAATTAGGACTAGAATCTTGGGATTGGCCCTAGACGCCTATGCATCCCAAGGGAAGTTCGAAGATAGAATAGGGTGGGGTTAAATCCACAAATCCAAATGGGGGATTTCTCTTATGTATGTGCAGAGAAAATGCGAATTTAAGAGTGAGAGTGATATATGGAAATTCCTCTTTTGGAATTTATTAATGAATACTCTTTTTATTCTTTTTGGAATTTTTTTAAAGAAAGTAGATTATGTGCGAATACTACTAATAAAGAGTATATATTAATGGATGTGATGTAATGAAACAAAAGTATAAAAGTAGAAATAATATAAATACTACTAAAAAGGAAAAACTAGAGAAAGGGATTGAGAAGTAGACCTCCTTATGAATACTTGTTACTGATTTTGAGATGTAGCTATGCTAATCTTGAAATGGAATGAAAGTGGTATTATAAGGACAATTTGTCCATCTTTATGTATTTATGTCATACGCCGTTACAAGAATGATAGTTGTAAGGATCACATCGTCATCAACGAAATTCGAAGATCAAAAGAAGAACGAATTTGGGAATCAGACCTGGCCGGACCGATCCGGACCAGATAAAAGAACCGATCCGGCTAAAGGTACCGGACCGATCCGCTTGCTGAGGTGAAGCCAGTATACCCCGGATCCATAGCGAACCAATGAAGCCATAATGCCGAATCGATCCGATGCCAACAGGATGGATCCGGTTTCAGAAAAAGAACCGATCCGAGTTTCCCGGACCGATCCGCCTAAGGGACCGGACCGATCCGACGAGGATAACCACAACCAGATCGTGTTGCAGATTTTTAGGGCAAATGAATTCTTATTTATACCACGATCGGGGAGTTGGTTTTCTTAAGACTTACACACGATTTTCTGAGTTCCATAACTCTTAAGTCTTCATGGTATTTGAGTCCATTGATTCATACCTTTGATTCACACAAATTCCATACATTTGTGAATCACTTTTGGTAACCCAAGAACACCATTGCTGTTGTTCAACCCTTGTGAAGTGGACCGCTCCTTCCTCTTTATTGCAGCCCTACTGGACAGGGATAGTTCCAGCCGCCAACCCTACTGGAAAGGGATATTCCAGCCGCGACTACAGAATCCGATACCCGAGGGTAATTCTTAGTCAACCTGTATTTCATTGTAATCCGATTGTAAACCGTCTTTTACAAATTATAGTGATATACAAATGGTTTTGCCCCTGTGGGGGATTTTTCCTTAAACTTTGTGTGTTGAATATCTTGTGCATGATTTCATATTGTTTCAATCACACCTAGTTGCATGCCTAGGGTTAATTTGGGTTAAAAATGGTATTTATTATATTATTTCTTAATTTAACGCAAGCGCCAACTCTTTCAAATTGGTATCAGAGCAGGTTACGCTATCTTGTTGCGTATTCCTAACTTTCGCAAATTTTTTCTAAAGATATCAATTTCTGAAATAAATTGATTTTTGAAAAAGTGTGTGTTCAAATGGAGAAGTTATATAATCAGATGCCTATTTTTGACGGGTCTAACTATGCCTACTGGAAGGCTCGTATGAAATCGATTTTAAAATCTATTGACGAGCGTGTTTGGCTGATTTGCGAAAATGGTTGGACTCCTCCCATGGTCACTGTTAATAACATCACCACCTTAAAACCCATGTCAGCCTGGACTGAAGATGATTATAAATTGTCCAATTTTAATTCCCGTGGTCTGAGTGCTATTTCTGGAGCTGTCTCTCCTGATGAGTTTCGCCGAATTATGACGTGCACCACGTCTAAAGAGGCTTGGGATGTTTTGAAATTGACACATGAGGGTACGAACGCGGTTAAAGAGTCAAAATTACAAAATTTGGCCACCCAATTTGAGACTATCACCATGTCTGAGTCCGAATGCTTTGATGATTTTTATGCACGATTGTCGGACATTGTTAACACATGTTTTAATTTGGGTGAGGTAATTGATAACACGCGTGTCGTTAAAAAGATTTTGAGATCTCTCCTAAAACGCTTTATACCTAAAGTCACTGTGCTAAATTCCTTGGGTAATTTAAATACTCTAAAATTGGAAGAACTGGTAGGAGATTTACAAACTTATGAAATAGACATGTTTCCTAAATCTGCCAAGCCAAAAGATAAGGGAATTTCCCTTAAAACCCAAGAGAGAAAAAGTGAGGGGTCAGCAAGAAAGAGAGTCGAGTCATCTAGAAAGATAGAAACATCTGATTCCGAATGTGAGTTTGACATAGATGATTTGGCCTTATTTGCTAAAAACTTCAAGAAAATTCTGAAATTTAAGAAAAATGGGAATTTCAAAGATAAAAAGAATTTTCAGAAAAATAAGTTTGAAAAGAAAGATTTCAAAGAACCCCCTAAAGACAGTGAGAGGTGTTTTGAGTGCGACGGAAAGGGACACAAAACGTTTGAGTGTGCCACTCATCTGAATAGGGAAAAGGGTAAAGCTGTCCTAAATGCTACCCTTAGTGACGACAGTGAGGTCGAGTCGGTGGACTCGGGAGATGAGTCACCGCATGAGCGTAACTTCACCGCGTTCATGGATAGTCATGTGAGTACTCCTAGTGCATCTCACGACGATGAGATTGCTACTTCATAGGGACACCTTGACAGCGAGAGCGAAGAGAGTGAGGGAGAGGAGGAAGGTAGTGAGGACGAGAGTAACCTTCAACGCGCATACGCTGAGTTGTATAATGAATCTTTTAAAACTAAAAAGCGTAACAAAGCACTAGTGCTTAGGATCACCGCGTTAGAAGAGGAGTTAGGAGAAATGAGAGAGAGTCCTACACCTGCACCGCCATGAGAGAGAGAGATTCTGCCTGGGTTAGTAAAGAGAATTTGCGTAAAGAGAGAGAGAGCAGTTTTGAGAAAGAGAAAGCGAACTTGACTAAACAAGTGGCTAGTCTTACGAGTGAGCTCCATTCCTCCCTGGAGACTCGGAAGAAACTTGAAGCCCTTGTTGCCCAGTTTACTCATGACCTTGAGAGAGCTAGGAAAGTCAAGGTACAAATCGAGGACAGATCTGGAAAGATGGGAAAGATGCTCCTCGGTCCTGCTTTAGGTTTTGGTGACAGGCAAGGAATAGGTTTTGATGGTGCCTCCATATCCCAAATTGCACTCGGACCAATTCCTGAGTTTACTACGACTCCTTATGGCCGTCATAAAAAACCAAGAAGGAGAGTTCGACCAAGAAAAGCAAACCAAGGTCCTCCTAATACTGTGCCCTTTTGCTCCCATTGCAAAAGAAATGGACACCTTAGGGATGATTGCTATAAGTTGGGTCGGACACGACGTACGTTTGCTCCACCACATCAGACTGATGAGCTTGCCAGTCTGAGAGAGCGTGTTGAGTTTCTAGCCGCCACATCTCAGAGTTTGATGGAGGAATTCCGACGGATGACCTTACCATCAATGAATGCGCCCCGCATTTCGGCTAAAACCAACAACAACAAGGGAATACAAAAAGGTACTTATTCTTGGGTTCCTAAGAAAGAGAAAAAGGCCCTTGTTGTTCATGTTGCTCTCAAAGCACATAATACCTCTCAGTGGTATTTTGACAGTGGATGCTCCAGACACATGACAGGTGATGCCTCATATTTTACCCATCTTGAGGATTTTAATGATGGGAGAGTCACCTTTGGAGATGGTAGCAAATCTAGCATAGTTGGACGAGGTACAGTAGAGTTACCAGGATTTCCAAAGCTAGAGAACGTGCTATACGTCAAAGGTTTGAAAGCAAACCTTCTTAGCATCAGCTAGCTGTGCGACGATGACTTTGCAGTAAAGTTTGACCTGGAAGCTTGTAAGGTCTATAATCAAGTCGGTAAACTTTTAGTGCAAGGGGTGAGGACAGAGGATAACTGCTATGGGACTAAGCCCACATCCTCACTTGTTTACAACAGCGCCACGATCACTCCTATGGATCTGTGGCACCAACGTCTAGGTCATGTGAACGTTAGAGACTTATCTCGTTTAGTCAAAAAGGACCTAGTACGTGGCTTACCATCACTTGGAAAACCAACTTCCATGATTTGTGGACCCTGTCAGTTGGGAAAACAAATCCGTAGCCCTCATAGGAAGTTGAACTCCATTACCACCTCCCGTGTTCTTGAGTTGATTCACATGGATCTTATGGGTCCTACTCGCACGGAGAGTCTAGGTGGTAAGAGATACATTCTCGTGATGGTGGACGATTTCTCTAGATACTCTATTGTCGATTTTTTAAGAGAGAAATCAGATGCTGTAGAATTTTTAACGACCAAGTGCCGTGTCCTGCAAAATCAACATGGTGTCACTATTAACAGAATACGTAGTAACAACGACACTGAATTTAAGGAAGCAAAAGTGGATTTGTACTGTGATAGCCTTGGGATCAAACATAAGTTTTTTGCTGTGAGAACTCCTCAGCAAAATGGGATTGTTGAGAGAAAGAATAGAACGACCCAAGAGATGGCTAGATCTATGCTTCTAGGTCATAAAATTTCTAGGAGATTTTGGGCAGAGGCAGTGTCTACTGCATGCCACACGGTGAATAGGGTTTATTTGCGTCCACACACACTACAGACACCTTATGAGTTGTGGACCGGCAAGAAGCCCAACCTGGCGTATTTCCGTGTTTTTGGGAGTAAATGCTACATCCTACGGGATAAAGAGCAATTAGGAAAGTTCGACTCCCGGAGTGACGAGGGAATATTTCTAAGATATTCATTGAATAGTAGAGCATACCGGGTATTTAACCTGAAGAGCTCTAAGATTATGGAATCAATAAACGTCACCGTGCAAGATGATGAACCTCTGATGGTTATTGATCCCAATCTTCAGTGTGAGGATGAGGACTGTTCTGACAGTGATTTTCCGGTTCCTCTCCCACATTCTGTGGACCCTATTCCTGTGTTAGGGGACACACTTGCTTGGGTTCGCAAAAGTCATGATCCTTCAGCCATTGTTGGCGATCCCACTCTAGGGGTCAAGACTCGTGCTCAACTAGAGAACGTTGTTAGTCATCATTGCTACACGTCCAAAGTCGAGCCCAAGAACCACAAAGAAGCACTCAAAGATGAACACTGGATATCTGCTATGCAGGATGAGTTGCTTCAGTTTAAGAAGAACAATGTCTGGGAACTTGTCCCCCGACCTAGTGATACTAATGTTATTGGTACCCGGTGGATTTTCAAGAATAAAATGGATGAAAATGGTACCATAACCAGAAATAAGGCTAGGTTGGTCGCTCAAGGCTACACACAGATAGAGGGTGTAGACTTTGGGGAGACATTTGCTCCTATTGTGAGGCTTGAGTCCCTCCGTCTTCTGCTCGCCATCGCATGTCATCTGCGCTTCAAAGTATATCAGATGGATGTCAAGAGTGCCTTTCTGAATGGCATTCTACAGGAAGAGGTTTATGTGGAACAACCAAAAGGGTTTGAAGACCCTCAGCACCCTGAGCACGTCTACTTTCTGAGGAAAGCCTTGTATGGTTTGAAGCAAGCACCCCGTGCTTGGTACGAGAGGCTTACTTCCTATCTCTTAGCTCGTGGCTTCAAGAGAGGGGGAGTAGATATGACGTTGTTCGTCAGGAGAGATGACAGTGCTATTTTGGTTGCCCAGGTCTATGTGGACGACATAGTCTTTGGATCCACTTGCTCCCAGCATGCTCACCACTTTGAGGAGGAGATGAAAAGTGAGTTTGAGATGAGCATGGTTGGTGAGCTTACATTCTTCCTTGGTCTCCAGGTTCGTCAGCTAGAGGATGGGATGTTCATCTCCCAATCCAAGTATGCTAGAGACCTAGTGAAGAAATTTGGTTTAGACTCCGCTAAGCATGCACGCACACCTATGAGTACAACTACCAAGCTTAGTAAGGACACTTCAGGCAAGGACGTAGAGCAAACCTTATATCGGAGTATGATAGGTAGTCTTCTCTACTTGACTGCCAGTCATCCCGACATCGCCTTTAGTGTTGGAGTCTGTGCGCGATATCAGGCATCCCCAAAAGAGTCACATTTACTTGCTCTAAAATGTATTATTAAATACGTAAGTGGGACTCTCTCTTACGGGATTTGGTATTCCTTTGATACCGATGACCGTTTGTCCGCCTATTCGGATGCCGATTGGGCTGGGGATGTAGATGGATGTAGGAGCACTTCTGGTGGGTGTTTCTATTTTGGTTCTGCTCTTGTCTCCTGGCTGAGCAAGAAGCAAAATTCCATCTCTTTGTCCACTGCGGAGGCTGAGTATATAGCCGCCGGGAGTTGTTGCACACAACTCTTGTGGATGAAGCAAATGCTGGAGGATTATGGGATATCACAGGACACCATGACCATTTCCTGTGATAACACGAGCGCGATACACATATCCCGCAATCCAGTTCAGCATTCGCGCACAAAACACATCAGGATACGTGAGCACTTTATACGTCAGTTAGTTGAAGAGAACGTCGTATCCCTGAGTTTTGTTCCTACCGACCGTCAGTTAGCCGATATTTTCACGAAACCTTTAGATGCCCTTAGATTTGAGAGTCTTAGGAAATCTTTAGGGATTTGCACAGTTGACTGAGGGGTTGGTCTATGTCTAGAATAGGATGCTTCTTCATGTTCATATCATATGCTTCCTATTGCTAGTCTGTTTATATGTACTATTCTTTGTTGTACAACTTTTCTTTACTCTTTTTGCTGTTTATATTGCTTTTGAAAAATACAAAAAGATTTTATTTTGATAAATTTTTTTAAAAAAAAAAAAAAATCAAAAAGAGTTTTGTTTTTATAGATGAGCATTTAAGATAGCCAAGTCACAACTTCATTCCATTTATCCTTCTGACTGTTTTATAGAGATTTGAGAGGCTACATCATTTCATCCATGTGCTTAACATTGATTGGAGTTCTTGAGATGTAATTAGTGATATTTCCTACATGCTTGACTCCTATATCCTTTATTGCACACATGCACGGCTATATTTGATTGTTTCACTTGTCAATCTCATGTTGGCTTGAGTGTTTCCATCTCAATCCTGTCTATACAATGTATAAAATGCGATAAAACTTGACAAGATTGGATTGCATGTAAAAACCGTTTTGGTGAGACTGTGTGTACATTTTCATAACGGGGAGGGGCTGCGAAAGTTGATTCTTATCCTTTGCGCAAAAGCCACCGTTACAAAGGACCTAAAAAATGGAGGAATTTTAATATCCGAGGTCCTAAGAGGTTAAAAGAGCCCGAAAAAATTTAAAGGCAATAAAAAGCAATTCATGCCAAATATGGGCCATTGTAGGTTTCACCATCAATTCTCCAAAGTTTGAGAATTTAGTATACCTCTATTCAAAATATAAATCTGAGGGAGTTTGGTTGGAGATTGAAAACGGGTTTGCACTTCCTTGAAAGTCCTGAAAAAGCATGAAAATCATTTTGGACGTTATTGGTGTAGAAATCACTTTGAGCTTTGATTTGTAGATTTGATATAGTCAATGTCTTGTATTTCCAATCTTTTACACCAAAGGAAACATTTGAGTTCATTCGTTAGGAATATCCAATATTCATCGTGCACATATGTCATGTTTGTATGCTTTGATTTTCCTATCGAATTTTGATCACACCCATTCATTTACGCCATCACCGACTTGGTTGTTTTATGTTCATTCATGATGTGATTTTATGCCTTGTGTCACCCCGGTTCCTGATTGCTTGATTTATTTCTCTCATTTGTCTATTTGGGGACATCATAAAAAGGGGGAGAATGAATTATATATGCTTATGTTTATTTAATTTCAAACTCGATACGTCACTTGGTATTTGCTTTTTCTCATGTGTGTAGGTACTTCCTTGATAATCCCATGATACACACCCTGATGAGAAAAGCGTGAAGATTCCTGAAGAATTGAAGAACAAACGATGCAGCCTTAGTCATATGTACCTCTTTCAGTTTTGGGTTCATGGAAGGGTAGATTTGTATAGGCATTGTTCATACTTGATAATTCATTTTTTTTTATGTTTGTTCCGGCATAGACATAGGGGAGATTTGTAAGGACAATTTGTCCATCTTTATGTATTTATGTCATACGCCGTTACAAGAATGATAGTTGTAAGGATCACATAGTCATCAACGAAATCCGAAGATCAAAAGAAGAAGGAATTTGGGAATCAGACCTGGCCGGACCGATCCGGACCAGATAAAAGAACCGATCCGGCTAAAGGTACCGAACCGATCCGCTTGCTGAGGTGAAGCCAGTATACCCCGGATCCATAGCGAACCGATGAAGCCATAATGCCGAACCGATCCGATGCCAACAGGATGGATCCGGTTTCAGAAAAAGAATCGATCCGAGTTTCCCGAACCGATCCGCCTAAGGGACCGGACCGATCCGATGAGGATAACCATAACCAGATCGTGTTGCAGATTTTTAGGGCAAATGAATTCTTATTTATACCACGATCGGGGAGTTGGTTTTCTTAAGACTTACACACGATTTTCTGAGTTCCATAACTCTTAAGTCTTCATGGTATTTGAGTCCATTGATTCATACCTTTGATTCACACAAATTCCATACATTTGTGAATCACTTTTGGTAACCCAAGAACACCATTGCTGTTGTTCAACCCTTGTGAAGTGGACCGCTCCTTCCTCTTCATTGCAGCCCTACTGGACAGGGATAGTTCCAGCCGCCAACCCTACTGGAAAGGGATATTCCAGCTGCGACTACAGAATCCGATACCCGAGGGTAATTCTTAGTCAACCTGTATTTCATTGTAATCCGATTGTAAACCGTCTTTTACAAATTATAGTGATATACAAATGGTTTTGCCCCTGTGGGGGATTTTTCCTTAAACTTTGTGTGTTGAATATCTTGTGCATGATTTCATATTATTTCAATCACACCTAGTTGCATGCCTAGGGTTAATTTGGGTTAAAAATGGTATTTATTATATTATTTCTTAATTGAACGCAAGCGCCAACTCTTTCAGGTATGGAGAGGTGGGGGGAATTACCAAGTGAGGTAAGAAAGTGATGGAAGGGAATGTGGGAAAATGGGTTTTTTAGTAAAGAGAGAAGCTCGGAGTTTGTGAGCATGTTCTTTGACTTGTTGAGAGGGGTGTTCAGGAGTGCTTTTTAAAGTAAGGTCATAGCCTCTATTTATAGGACCAAGTGTGGGTTTCAGTCAGTATGGTCTTGGGCCTTCCTATCAGCATAACACATCAAGCATAGGCAAGGTTCTTGGGGTGCCTATAGGTAGTCCGGAATAGGTTTTTGAAAAATGGGCATAAAATGCAAATCATAAGTCTGAATCGCATATGGAATGGACCTTTGGAAAGGGAATTTAGAGCCCTTAGAAGATTTCAAACATACTCTCGGGTTCAGGAGTTGAACAAAGTCAAACAAGGCTCAAAATACCCTGATGGTCTCTAAACAGGAGGTTTTCGGAGGAAAATAAATCATTCGTCCAAAACGTAAGGTCAATTTATGCACGGGGTGGACCATTGGAAAGGGAATTCAGTGTCATTTGATATTTAATTCCGATTCATTAGGTTTGGATTGTTTACTAAGGTCAAATTAGGATCAGAAGTGCCCGATGATCCTTCGGAGTAAAACAGGACATTCGTCCGAACCGTAAGGCTGATTAATGCATAGGATGGATCATTGCAATGGGTAATTAGATCCCTTTGAAGATTCATTGAGCTTGACTCAAGTTAGAGAGCTGATCAAAGTCAAATGGGGCTCGAGAGCGCTCGATGACCTACAGATTAATTTTTGAGGTAAAACGGACTGTTTATATGGACCATAAATTTGATTCGTGCTCGGGATGGACTATTGAAAAGTGGATTCATAGACCTTATAAGATTCATTGATATTTTATTTAAGCAAGAGATTTTACCGGATTCAAACGGGTCTTAAGAGCACTCGATGGCCTCCAAATTTGTACTCGGAGTATAACTTATGGTTTATGCTGAATGAGTGAGTGCTAGGGTCCTAAGGTGGTTATTAGGGGGTCCTATAATAGGGTGTATATGTAATACCCCGTATTTTTATGGCTTTTAAATTGGGTATTTATTAAATTTAATTGAGATAAATTAATTTAATATTAATCCGGAGTTTAATTTAAATATTTACTAGCGTGACGAGAGTTAATATTTATTGGAAATTTGTTGAATATTACTTATTTAGTAAAGTAATGTATAGAATTGTATCTATAAAAATTTTCATGAGTGAATAATATGACATTATGAAAATTCAATCGGGACGCGCCTGTGTCGTGTCGGGACTAAATTATTATAATAAAAAGTGAATAAATTATAAGTCGCCTGTATGGTCATTTCAATCGCGCCAATGTGTCCGGAGGGTCAAGATAGTCAGAAAAGTGTACCCGAGGGTTTAGTTTGGGTCTCGGGGCATTTTTAGGCCTAACCGGCACCTCGGGAGGGCGATTTAGTCATTTCAAATTAGGCCATAGTTAAATGACGAAAAGGGAATTAATATCAGATGTTAGGAGAGTCTTCTAGGGTTAACAGTCTTAAACATTTAGAACGACAGTGAGAGGAAGAAAGGAAAAATTTTTCCAAAAATTCAAGGCTAAGAACTAACCGAATTGCACCACCACCACCACCAAAACGCAGATCGGAATGAGGGGATCAAGTCTATACCTATTAAATTCGTGGAATTAGAGCTACGATCTTAAGGAAAGTATCTATCTTGCTATTTTCTAGTTGATATTTCACCCATGTTAGAATAGGATTGAGAATACATGTCTATGGAAGAATTATATAATTTAAAAGATTTAAATCGCATGTTTTAGGAGTAATTCATGAAATATGGAAGTCTTGTCACATGTAGAGGATTACCCATGAGTTGTAATGGTTTAGCAGGAAGAAATCTGAAAGAAAAATGAGAATTTTGGAAATCTATTCAAAAACTAGGGTTCTTGATATTTCTACTGAATTGGCCCTTTTACTTCGATGTCTTTGATATATGCTTTACGTAGGAAATCATGTAGATAGGTGTATATAATCAGTGGTTTAATTGTTTAGGAGATTGGGAATCATTAGTGGTGTTTTGGAGAAATTTTATGGATGAAAGTCATAGGTTGGATTAGCAGATTCTGGGCAAGAACTGCTCGATCGATTGATCGACTTAAGAATGTCGATCGATCGACCCCTTTCATCGATCGATCGTCCCCTCCTGGAAACTGAATGTTCTTCCTCTTTTTGTTTAATTAGTAATAAATGTGTAGGATCCCTTAAAATTCATTTAAAGAGCATAATGGGTCATGAAGATGACCAGTAGGGTCTAAGTAGGTTCCGTTGAATATAATTTATATGGGATATAATGGTAGGATAACGGGGGTATAACATATCAAAAATCGTGCATACATTAACTAAGGAATTGAGAGATTTATGAAGGACTTAGACCAGTATGTTAGTGAGGGTGTACCTACTGAATTTTACCTTTAAGAAGAGAGAATGCTTCTAGGTATTAGAAGTAATTATGAAATGATTATAATTGAGAATGAAAATAGATGAGTTCATTATATGTGAGAATTGGATAATTTGTACTACGTATGGTTAAACAATTGTTATAGCTCGCGAGCGAACCTAATTGAAAGATGTGAATGTTTATATATATAACCGAGTGATTGTGTATATATATATTATATACATCTCTGTGTATAGTCATACCCTCTCTACTTTCTATCACGAAGGTTGCCGCGCCGGGACAGACTTATCTCAATGGGACCTTTATGGGGGATATTGACTCGTACCCTATAACATAGGATTCCTTGGTACATGTTATCTGAGAATGATAGTTAGGCGGTCCTAAGAGACGTGAGGGTATGTACCCTAGAACATAGGATTCTGTTTGTACTTAGGATTATTTTATTTATTACATTGTCAGTAGTTGTGGTTAATTATTTGGATTTGAGTAAAATTGTTGGCATGCTCTTTTGGATGATTGTCATATTTTTCGTTTGTGATATTCATAATCTGGTTTATATTTAAAAGGTTTTTATAATGCGATTTAATAAATATAGTATGGTTAAAAATTATTTTGACACTTAGCTTAATTATTTAGGGTGATTAAAATGGAAAAAAATTATTTTCGACAGTGATGCTAAGATTGAACCACACTGTTCACCTTGATTTTTAATTTAATAAAGGACTGATCACTCGGTATTTAATTAGGCAGGGTGTTACAGTATATAGATATCCCCTCGATTGTAAACCTTGAATAAGTGTAGGCCAACGAATGATAAACACCACCTCAACGTGAAGGAAGAGGCTTTTATGTCAATTCGGTGGGTCTATAGGACAAGGATGATCGATTCATAGGGTCGAGGTCAAGTTTGCAGACCTAGAGGATGGGGATGACTGATTCAGTTGGTTGAGGTCATTCTGAGGACATAACGAGTGTAGGGATCGATTAAATTAGTCGAGGTCAATTATGAGGACCTAAAATTATGATGACCAATTTTACTGGTCGAGTTCAATTTTGAGGTCCTAAAGTTGTGATGAACAATTCTGACCTTGAGTTGGAATAACCAATCAATTCTAAAGACCATGAGTCATGGCGACCAATTTTGCGAAACGAGGTCAGCTCCGAGGACCTTGAGTTGTGACGTTCAATTCTGTGGGTCGAGGCCAATTCTGAGAACCTAAGGTTGGGGTGACCAATTTTGTGAGTTGAGCTCAATTTTGAGGACCTAAAGTTGGAACGACCAATTCAGCAGGTCGAGGTCAATTTTGAGGACATAAGGTTGGGACGACCAATTCGGTGGGACGAGGTCAATTTTAAGGACTAAGGTTGGAACGACCAATGCAGTGTGTCGAGGTCAATTGTGAGGACCTAAAGTCGTAGTTTATGGGTAATTACTCTATGGGGGAAGGTGTAAATGATTTTGGGTGCCAACATACTTTGCGTTCACCCGGGGAATGTGTTGTCTTGAAATTTTACTGGCGAATGTGTAGGTTTGAGGTTCCTACTGGGGAATTGCATTATTGGTTCCGTCGGGGAATATGATAATAATGAGAGTGTAAGGGTAATACTAGTGGGTATATTGAGAGTTTTAAGGGGGTTTTGCGCTCCAAAAATAATTTTCTTAGGAGAAGATAAGTAACTATATTTTTCAAGGATTTCTAGGAATTATTTTTTAATTTTTTGAGCATTTTTCAAATTTTTTCTAACATTTTGTGGATGAAATTTAGGGGGAACTGCTTGTAGTCAAGCCTGGGGAAGTTCCTATGGTCATAGGTCATGGACTCTTGGGATTTTAGGGAAGTGGTAAAGTCATTTTCCAGCCGACATGGGTCAGGTGCTTCAGAATTTTCCTTTTGAGTAAATTATTGACTCTTTATTGGGGATGTAGGTTAGCTTCTATCTTTGGAGTCCTTCTTTATGGGGCACGGAGGCTATGGTTATGCAGGTGTAGATAATGTGGTTCCTAGAGCATGATTTTTGGTACGTCTAGTACCTGGGAGAGAGGTTTGTGCAGAAGATGTGGTGGCATCCATTTCTGGTTCTTTCCTTTTAAGATTTTCTTACAGGTTCATTATTGTAACTAAAGGAGCTTGGCGTTAACCATGATGTATGCTTGATTTAATGGATTTGTACTTGAAAAGAGGATCAAAAAGGAAAAAAGAAATTCATTTTTTATTATCTTGATTTAATGGGTTACTCTACATGCACTTTAATTTAATGTTGAGGATTTGTTTTGACAAAAAGTAGGAAAATTGTGTTTTTTGGAATTTTTTATTAGAGGAAGGCCTTTGAGGCTTGGTTGCAAAAAACTTCCCTTTGAAGGGATTTATTTTGAGAAAAATGTGTTATTGGAAATTTTTGGACAGAGGAAGGCCTTGGAGGCTTGGTTAGTTATGGATGAGGAGATAGAAAGCTTAATGTAAAGTGGAGCTTGTCGCCTTGGTTGGATAATGCTGAATCTGATTTGTCGAAGAGAATTTATAGGTAATGCTTTTACTGGAGTTATTTCCTTAGACCTGACTACTAGGTTGTTGTTCGTGATGGGTGACCTAACAGTTAATCCTCAAGTAGCCACGATAGTGACATGGATGTATTACTAGTGTAATCCTGTGACGGTGGTGCTGATGGAGAACTTGAATGATCTCTATGCTTGGAAACAAGGCCATTTTTATTTTCTAAGGGGAGCCCGATGATGCTAGTTATGTGGCTTGCGAAGAGGTTTTTCCTGGTGACCTCTCCTTAGTATCCCCTGTCGGGTGTGACTAATTTCTTAGCTCATCCTTTCTTTTATTTTGGCCCTCCAACAAAGATCTGGGTTAACTAGTTTATGGATCACGAGGCCCGATGTGTTGGTTGGTCGATGACATAGTGGGCAGACTTGCAATCCATGTTGCAGCAATAAGAGTATCAATAAGCATGGCTGGTCCCCCTTCGCGAGATTTCCTTCTATTTTCCTTGGCGGCTCCCGTGCCAAATGGGGTGGGAATAAATAATGTCTCCTCGCATAACGAACTTCTTCATGGGGGAGGACCTGGCTGAGTCTTTTATGGATTATACTGGGACCCTTGTGTCAGCGTCTCCGATTGTTTATTCGTCTTTCAACATCTATAGGAGGGGCTTGGCATGTGTCTGGAGATTATCTAAAGTGGTCGTGGGAGCGGGTAGTTGGGAAGATCTTAAAAGCGGAAGCTGGTCATAGGTGGCTTGTGTCTTTCAACACCACGGAGGAGGGTGTTATAGTTTTGGCCAAGCTTATCAAGGTGTATCGCTTTAAGGAGCGTATACGAAGTGTTAACCAGGAGTGGGAGACCTATGGACCTCCAGGAGTAAGAAATGATGACGAGGCAGGGTTGTCTGGCAGTTGAGAATAATATAAGTGAAATTCAAGGTAGTATTTATAAAGTTGGGTAAATTTGTGTTGTGGGTAATTTGTGTTAGCATCTGGCATGTTTTAGGTTTTTTTTGTGATGCTGATAATTTGAACTGGCTATGTTTCTTTCTAGGTTGGTTTTATTATTAGAAAGGTGGTGGTTTGTTTGACTCCCTCAACAGATATTTCATGTAATGTCTATATTCCTTAATTTGAAATAAAAATGATTTTGACATATTTTGTTGTGTTGACGTATTTTGCATTTTAATTGTCTATACCAATCATGGAGGCATACATAATCCTTTTGTCCAAATAAATGGTGAGATGGACCGCCGTCCTTGAGGGTTAGAAAATAATTGCATTTTGTAAAAAAAGAAAGGACCGCACCAATGAGTGTTGTATGGGCCACCTACATACCAGTGAGGGTTTTGAAAATTTGTGAGGTTCATTTTGAAAAGAATTATTTTTAGAGGATCCGATCCCATATAATTTTGGGTATGGGAAATGAAGATTTTTTTAATAGAAGGGGGATGGGGGGGGGGGGGGGGTGTGAGAATAATCATAGCACGCTAAATATTCAGATTAAGGATAGAATTTCTCGATACGGTCCAGATTGATTGGATGCATAATCTTTTCTATATCGAGGTCTATGAGCATCGAGACTACACCTGACATAATTTTCTTCACGATGTAGGGGCCACTTTAATTTGGTTTGAAATTCCCTATAGGGTCCTAGACAGGTTATATGATTTCTTTGAGATCTAGGTCTCCTTCTTGGACACCTCGGTCCTTGAATTTCCTTGTTGAATGATTGTGTTATCTGGCTATAATACCCATATATGTAGTATAGAAACTTAAGTCTCTTTTGATCCAAGAGTGAGTGTTCGCCATAGTGGCTCTGATGCCAATATTCTTCACTAACTTTGCTCTCGAGCATGACACCTAGGGAATTTATTTCTAGCTGAATGGGGAGAATTGTTTCTATGTCGTACACTAGAGAATAAGGGGTAGCCCAATTAGGTGTGCTGATAGAGGTGCGATAGCCCAGAGGGCATATGGGTTCATATCGGCCCAATTTCTATAACTCTCGGTCATCTTACTGATGATGGTCATGAGCCCTTTGTTGGCGGCTTTGACGACACCATTGGTATCTGAATCCTATACTCGTCACACAGTTCTGTGACCTCAACTTCGAAGTGGAGCCCATTATCTGATAATAACTCACGGGGAATCCCATATCGACAAATAATGTTCTTTCTGATAAACATGACCCATTTCTTGGCATTCAGCACTGCGTATGACTCGACTTCAACCTATTTGGTGAAGTAATCAATGGCGATCAGGATGAAATCATGACCGTTTTAATCTTTGGGAATGACCTTCCAGGTGGAGAGGGTCTCTGTTGTATAATTCTCGAGGAGGTAAGTGTTGGAGATTGACAAACTGTTAGCACTTGTGTAAGCACAAATTTCCAATTGAGTCAATTTGAATGTTTTGGATTAATTCAGGACAAAACATTTTGAGTCATAGGATAAAGGTTGAGTTTATGACCTTTCAGGACTATGAAATATTTGTGGAAGACATAGAGGCCAAGTCAAAGCGATCTCATCCTATGTCGTGTTTCATGCTTCATTTAAGTCATCAACATTCCAAGGATCTCTCAATTATGAATTCTTTATAATGTATGGACTTGAAAATTTATTATTGGGTGTTAGAAATTTTGTTAAGCTATTTTAAGATGACTTTATATTTTTTTCAAGACAAATAATTTTATTTTTCCTAGGTTGTTAGAACGACTTTCACAAGTCATTCAAATGAGATTTGGTTTATGTTCAAAGAACTTCTAACAAGGTGTCTTTTTTGTTTATGCTAAAATATCATTAGAAGTCTCATTCCTATCTTGTTCAAATTATATGGCTATGTCATTCAAATGAGACTATTTTTCGTTCGAACGACCGGAGTATTTTTTGTAAAAAAATAGTTTTTGAAGCAGTTTTTTCTCTTAACTCTCCACTACTTTTCCCAATCATTTATGTAGTGAGGGGTTGCATTTTAATTGATAAGCACCCAAAAGAGTCTATTTTATACCCCGAATATAATCTTTTTAGTTGCTCATTCTTAATAAAAATGACCTTATGTTCGTATTTTATCAATTTGTAGGTCAATATGCTGTCGCAACATAAAATAGTATTAAATCAAGTGAATTGAGACACAATAGCGGTTAAAGGCGCTCAATGAAGAAAATCAGAGAACCGTGAAGACAGAGTCCCTATTTGATCTTGCCCTAGAGAGTTCCGATGCCCCGAGCGTTTTTACCAAACCTAAGTCTAAACCGAGACAAGACCTATTCCTGAACCCCTGTCTGTTTAATTTGTACCCTTTTATTTTATTTTTATTTTTATTTTTATTTTTATCTTTTTATTTGTGTCATTTTTTATATTTAGGATTTATTTGTGTCGGTGTAAATTTTATTTTTATTTTGATTTTTAGTTTTATTTTATTTTTATTAGGATAAGTTTTTCTTTAGGATTTTTTTTTTAGTTTTATTAGATTTTGGTTTTTTTAGGACTTTAGTTTTAAGGTTTGTAATTTTTTTATATTATTTTAGAGTCTTTTTAGTTTAATCGGTTTTATTATTTTTATTTTTATTTTCTTTTTAGTTTGATTTTTTATTTATTTTTGAGTTAGAATTTTTTTTTAGTTTTAGTTTTGTTAATTTTATTTTATATTGTGTATCTTTTAGGGCTCTTAAATTAGCACACACACTCATCACACAACTCACTTACACATACCATAACTCCTATACACCTCCAACACACACAAACACCTCTCCACCATCATTATTCATCTTCCCCCTCAACACCCACCTCTCTCTCCTCTCAATACCAAATACTATAAATTCCTTACACCATACCCAAACCAATACCCACATCCATAACCAAAATCTCCAAACCAACCCTCAACCCAACTCCAAAACCCAGAGCTGACCCGAGCTCCATTTAAACCCGAAACGACCCTATCGAACCTCCTTATCGTTTGTCCAAACCCAAACCCAAACCCAAACCCAGCAGCAACTTTGACCCAGACCAACTTCAACCCGAACTGACTCAACACCCTTACCCGTTTCGAGTTTTGCTGGAGCTCGGGTCAGCTCCGGGAATCAAGTGCTGAAATTTATGAAAAAGATTGGATGAATGTCGAGACACGTTTCAAGAACATGATTCGACAAAAATAATTGCGTACTATATTTCTTCCTCTTGTTTCATTTTATATTATTCTTGACATATATTTGATTATTGTGTTATGTTCTGATATGAGAATGTTAGGCTAAAAACCTTGTTCAATGGGTGGGATGCACTGTGTATGATGTTAATTTAATTAATCATTTCATTGATTATCATATTTATAGGAAAAATTAATTAGTGATTGTCACAAATTAATTTATGTATCGAGAGATGGTAAATTAATTTTAAAAATTAATGTTGATTTGGGAATCGAACTAGAGATAGGTTTCTCCTAAAATTAAATATTAATTTGGTGTTGACATTTAAGGATTCATATATTTTTTATTAAATTGATCATAGCGGGTAATTTCTTTAAAATAGTATGATTCTTAATTTTATCATCGTGTGACATTTTTAAATTAGTTTTCTGAAAAAGATTGTATTAAATTTATAATTGTAACGAGAGTTAGATTATCAATTTAATATTATTTCAAAATATTTCAAATTAAAAAATTGAGAAATTAAAAAATTGATAATGCACTGTAATCTCATCTCTTGACTTTCTCACATTTATCACACTCGGTTACACATTATTTTTCGGTATTTAGTCATATCATAGTTTTAGCATTTAGTAGTTAATTTTTCCCTTGAAATGGTTCTAAAAAAAATAGAAAAAGAAACCTTGGAAGTTGGATTGATATCTGTACTTACGAGTTGTTTTAAACAAGTTTTGTAGGTTCTCCCTTTGAGATTGGCTTCTAAAGACAACGACCACACGCAAAAGCTTTCCATCATTAATCATAGACTTTTCCATCTTGTAAGTGTAAGAAACCTTTAGATAAGTTCAAGAGTGTTTTTGTTCTAAACTCATGGTTTAACTTTCAAAAAAAGACCAAGATTAGACCCAATTTTTTTATGATTCAAGATATAACATGATATATATTTGAGATCAAGTTTTGGCACTGAATATATCATTCTCTAAGTCATTTAGGACAACTTCTTGTGGAGAATTAGTGTTCGTTGGTGAACAATTAGTGGACTCTGTATTCGTGACAGTATCAGTGCCCCATCAGTGGACTCCAAGACGTAGGTGGAATCTTACGTTGTCACTAGGAAGAGGTTGAAGGAACGAAGAGTGTCAAGGCTTAAGAGAGTGTAGAGTCATTGTGTAGGTATTCTGTCGTGTCCTTTTGTAATTTCATACATAGTGGACTTGTGGCTGCTCCATCCGAGATTTTTCTCGTTATGGGTTTTCCTCATACATCACGGCATTATGGTTGTTTATTTTACCTTGCAAATTCACACCTAGATGCATGCTTAGGTTAAAAAGGTAAAATTGGTTTAACCGTAAAAATGGTGTAATTGGTGCTTAATTAATTTAGGTTGTGTTAGTCTAATAAAAAGTTTAATTTCGCAAAATTCTTGTTTAGTTTGATTTGTATAAATTTGAACTTGAATTGAAGTTTTGTTTAAGAAGTAAAAATTAATTTGAAGAAATTAAAAATTTAGAATTTTCGATAACCATCTCCTCATTCTTAACTTGAGACATCTTCAAACATAGGCAGTGCATCTTGAACCATGGCAATCCAATGGTACCCTTATCGGATGATCTTCTTGGCAAGAATGTGACCATTCATGTGGGGCCCATATTCCCCGCTGGGGATTTTCTACACCATTATTTCAATATCAGACCCTGCTATGCAACGCAAATGGGTTCCATCGAAGTTTATATATAAAATTTCTTTGTCATAGATGATGTATTGGGTAACCAGTTTACAAAGGGTTACATGATCTTTGTTATCTTCGTATTAGGGATACCTATCATATTTGAGGAGGTGCCAAATATCATAGTACCACAATCCGTCTATTTTGGGGTCTTCTTCGATATCGAGATCAATGTGGTAGCAGTGGGTGAGCATAACCTGTTTCAAAACCAGTATAGGGGACATTATTATTCCCATGTCGACCATGGAGGTCAGGGTTATAAGGGCATCGGCTAGGATGTCCTTTGATGGAGGAAGATAATGGAAGGTGACATCTTTGAACTGGGAGGCGATCTCTTCTAGATTGGTGTGGAAGGGTAGGAGCTTCTCGTATTTGACTTTTCATTTTTTGAGAACTTATTCGACAATGAGGGAAGAGTCCCCATAAACATCTTGGCCCTTGATACCTTTCTTGAGGAAGATCTTGACGCCAATGGTGCATGCCTCATATTCAATCATGTTGTTAGTGCAAGGGAAATCCATCTTGATGTCAATGGGTGTGTGGGATTCATCGGGGATGATAATGATTATCCTAATGTCGTATCCTTTCTTATTGGCAGCTCAATCGAAGAACATCTACCATATGAGATCCTCATGAGAGGTGCAAATAATGTCTTTATCTTGGAATTCGAAGACCCAAACATCATTTCCTTCCTTTGGAAAATTGGCAAGGTAATCAGAGATATACCTCCCCTTCATGGACTTTACATAACATACACAATATCAAACTCGGCTAGAAACATCAATCAATAGGCCATTCAACTTGATAGAGTGGGTTTCTCTACCAGGTATATGGCGGGATCCATTTGGGATATTAATCTTATGGGAAAGTAAAATATATAGTGTCGTAACTTCTGTGTGACCCAGACTAAGGCGACATATGCTTTCTCTAAAGTAGTGTAATTGACTTCGTACTCAACTAGTTTTCAACTAGCATAGTAGATGGCTCTTTCTTTACGGTATTCTTCAATATATTGGGCTAGTAGAGCCCCTGATGTAGTATCAATATTGGTTAAGTATAAGAGGAGGGGAGACCTAGTTGCGGAGGCATGAGTATCGGAGGTCGAGTGAAGTATCACTTGATTTGGTCAAAGGCTTCTTGGAAGGACTCATTCCAGATTTTAGTTAAATCCTCTTGGAGATGTTAGAAAATGGATTCGTAAATAGAGGTCAGTTGACTAATGAACCGACTGGTGTATTGCAATTTACCCAGGAATCCTCTTAAGTATGAGTTTCAATTTCATGGGATCCTCTTTAATTCCTTTCTCAATGACCATCAACCCCAAGAGTTTCTCCTCAGTGATGCCAAAAATACACTTCTATGGATTTAGCCGCATTTTGTATCGTCGCAATCTCTCGAAGAACTTTCGGAGGCCGGGAATATGACCTTTTTGATTCTTGGACTTTATTATCATGTCATCCACATAAACCTCAACTTTTTTGTTAATACAGTAATCCAGGATAGTTATGGCAGCCTTTTGGTAGGTACCCACAACATATACCTCATTTGGCTTGACTTTAATAATATACCTCTTTCCTATAAGGTAAATCATTTATCGGTACGTGTGGACAAGCCATTTGATATACCTAAGTGTACGTGCATTGCCTCATGATGTACCTCACGAGGATGGTACTTATGGGAGAGAATTTGATATACTCAATGTACATGAACAAGTTCATTAATATATACATCCCGTCGTGAGTTCGGTCAAGTGGTACGATGCAGGGCAAACTACTCGATATACGTCGAAGGTAGTGGGGAAATGGAAGGTAAGAGTCATATCACTTAGGTTAATCATTACCTAGTGAAGCAGAAACCCATTACAAAGTGACCCCCCAGTACGAGACATAATTTTGGTTAGTATTGTCATGCTCTGGTGATGTAGTGTGCAAAAATTCATGAGTCTTAATTAGTATCTTATGGAGAGATTTTTTTTATTTGCATGCTAAGTAAGGGCAGTACTACACTAATAAGGGATAATATACACGTATATTGAAAAGAAAATCTAGCATGGAGCATGAGAACTATACTAAGCATGGACATAGGAAAGCATGGGAATATGTACATGTGAGTGAGTGACATGTGAACATATACAAGTGAGTGTTTGTGCTAGTGAGCCTAAGAATGGATTGACTACAAGTTATGGGTGAGATGTGTAAGTGAGCATGGAGATATATACAAGTGAGAGAAGTGTGGGTGTGTTCTAGTGAAGCTAAGTATGTATAATCTAAGTGGTGTGTTGAACATGTGAGTAGAAGTGAAACTATATTCAAGTGTAAGTGTGTGAAGTAAATATGGAGAATATATACAAGTGTGTAAGTGAGTAAAAAGTAATATATACATGAGAAGGGGGCATGCTAGATATAAGCATGATGTAGATATACAAAAATTAAGTGGAGGAGTAAAGGGAACAAACATGTGGAAGAATATGCACACATGTAGAAAAGAACAACGCCCATGTAGAAATAGAGTCTAGTCCTCTTAAAATAACTTCCACAATAGAGTGGCCACTATGGCCATCCCAGCATTTCGGATTCGCTCTGGTGTGTACGCGGGGTGCGCCCTTTCTTGGGTCACTCGGCCATCGTCATTGCGAAGGATAATGTAAAGAGATAGAGTCTCCATCCTATTTTTCTCAAAATGGGAAAAAGAATTTCACTGCCTCGAGAGGACAACATCAATGCTAATACTGATACTTGTAAAACTAAGTAATTCAAAGGTCTAGGGAATAAGTTACTGAATGAGAAGGTGTTAGGAACCCATCTCGTCATTTCGGTCTCTCATGGACAAATGATAATATTCTCCTTTTAGACTTCATGATTTGTGCACATGTGTAACTATAAATAGTGAAGAATGGAATCATTCAACTTGCATCATGGAAAGAGACGGAGTGAACTCATCCATATGACTGTTCCCAAAAATGAAAATTCAAAATATTATAGGAGTGTTTGTCAAATAACAATTGCTATTGAAGAGAAAATGTGTGTATCGGACAAAACACAGGCATGTAAGAATATAGATATGGAAGAAACATATAAACATTCATAAAGAAGGACTCGGATCTCAGGATTGACCCAAGATGCCTACGTAGTCCAAGGGGGATCCTAGTCCACGTAGTTTGAAGATAGATTAGGATAGGGTTCAATCCTTAAATTCAAATGGGGGATTTCTCATATGTATGTGTGTAGAGAAAATGTGCTTTTAAGAGTGAGAGGGTGAAGTGGAAATCCATCTTTTGGAATTTATGGATAAACCCTATTTTTCTTCTTTAAGGATATTTTGTATGAAAATAGATTATGAGAAAATACTTCTAATAAAGAGTAGATATTAATGGATGTTATGTAATGAAACAAAAGTATACAATTTAAAATAAGATAAATAATGCTAAAAAGGAAAAATTAGAGAAAGGGATGGAAACGCTAGACCTCCTTATGAATACTTGTTGCTGATTTTGAGATGTAGATACGATGATATTGTAATAGTATGAAAGTGTATGGAGAGGTGGGGGAATTACCAAGTGAGGTGAGAAAGTAATGGAAGGGATTGTGGGAAAATGGGTTTTTTGGGAAAGGGAACAACTCTGAGTATGAGAGAATATTGTCTGACTTGCTGAGAGGGGTATTCAGGAATGCGTTTCAAATTGAGGTCATGGCATATATTTATAGGTCTAGGTGGGGTGACGGTCGACATGGTTATAGACTTGCCTATCGGCATAGCACCTCGGGCACACTGTCGATAGGCTGGTCCCTGGGGTGCCTAAAGCTAGTTGGGAACAATTGTTTTGAAAAAATGAGCATAAAATGCAAACTATAAGTCCGAATCACGTACGGGTCAGATCGTTGGAAAGGGGATTTAGATACCTTTGAAGATTCATTGAGCTACTCCCATATTCAATAGGTGACCGAAGTGAAACAGGGCTCGAAAGCACCCAATAGCTTTAAACGGGAGGTTTTTGGAGGAAAGCGGATCATTCATCCGTATTGTAAGGCCAATTCACACACGGGTAGACCGTTGGAAAGGGAATTCACTGGCCTTTGATATTTCATTCACTTTTGTTAGGTTTAAAGAGTTGACTAAGGTCAAGCTGGGTCTAGAAGTGTCGGATGACACTGGCGAGTAAAATAGGTCGTTCGTCCGAAATATAAGGAAAACAGGGTTTGGTAGTGCCCAGTGGTCATTTGTCAGAGCACTTCAAAGATTCATTGATCTTCGCTCAGGCGGGATAGTTGACTAGAGTCAAACAGGGCTCGGGATGCCTTGTGGTCTCCAGATCAATTTTTAGGGAAAAAATAACCATTTGTACCGATCGTAAGTCTGATTCACACATAGGACGACCTGTTGGAAAGGTGATTCAGAGCCCTTTGAAGACTCGTTGAGATTTCACTCAAGCGAGATAATTAATCGGAGTCAAACGGTGCCTAATAGCTTCCAGTGTCTTCTCGATTAGTACTCGGAGTATAACTTATGGTTTACGATTAACAAGTGAGTGCTAGGGGCCTAAGAAGATTCTTGGGGTCCTAGGAAGGGGTGTATACACATAGAGTTGCTAATAGATAATCAGGAAAGTATTATAGCATATAAACACTAAATATAATTCAGCTGCAACTCTCCTACTCCAGGGATAAGATCAAAGAAAATAGATGATGAAAGAGAGACCCATATTTGTACGACACTTGTACTTATAAATAAAAACCACCTTGAAGGGTTAGTGTACACTCAATTGAACTCTTGTAATCATGATTTGGACTCTCATCTAGCATGCCTATAACAATCCAGTCGTCCTCTCTTATTCTCAGTTAAGAAAGAATACTGAAAAAACCGAAGGAACGCGGTGTGTGATACCGATTTAAATTAATTCGCAACTTTCTAATTTGGCACACTTATATAATTGGAGTCAAGATAAACCAAATTAAATCAACCCCTAAACATGCATCTATGTGTGTGCACGTGTTAAACCATAAATAGATAAAGCATGTGACACAAAGTTAAGGAAAAAAACCCTTTTGGGTAAAACCTTTTATTTCTAAAACTTTGAAGAATTTACAAGACCATTGACTTACATACAACCTGATAATCTCCCACAAGTGTAACGCACGGTGTCTTCGCTAAACCTCCAAAGCAACGTCTAGAAATAATGTCGACTGTAATCCCCCGCAAGAAATCCAGGTGGTCAGCAATGAAGAACAAAAATGGCTTCTCCAAAAGTTGTGAACTTTATAAGGACTCCCTCCACAATAGCAAACAACTCTCTGGTTGTAGAGTTCTCCCCACAAAGAATAAACCAAAACAAAATATGTTATTGGGTTCCACAAAACAACTCACATAAAAGTAAATGGGATTTTTATGAATTGTAAACAAAACAAATATTTAAACCATTAAATTGTTGGAGAAAAACTTTGTGCCAAAAGATATTTTTCTAATTGATTTTGAGTAGATAAACAAAACAAAAGTTTTCAAAGGATAAAACTCTTTAAGGTTGAAAATTGTTCTCCACGTTCCAAAACAAATGTTGTTGTCCCTTTTATAAGAAATTTTGAGTCGGTCAAAAGATAAGTATGAGGTCAACGTGTCAGCCAAAAAGACAGGTCTCTCGAACAAGAATCCCATTTCTCTCGAACGAGGGACGCGTGTGATTCGAACGACTATGCGCGACATCCCAATGTCATTCGAACAATATGGTAATCTCGTTTGAACGACCTTGGCATCGAAACCCAGGTCCGCAAACTGCCTTATAAATTTTTCCAAACCTTTTCAAAAATCAATGTTTTCTAAAACAGTAATGAAACATTTTTATAAAAAACATTTATAAAAACATTTTTATATAAAATCCTTTTAAAACTCTTTTTTAAAATATCCCAACACTCTTAATATGAAATGTAAATGAAACTTTAAAACATTATCTTACCAAAGATCATATTGTTGGGCTTGAATGTTGAAAATAACTTGTAATTCGTATTCGTCTTTTGTAGATGAAAACTTCTTCAATTCTTCGATGATTGTAATGGTATATGACTTAATTAATTGTGACGGACATTTACCCTATAGTTATATAAATGCATACGAGTCTCATTCCTCGCATGTTAAAAGTCATATTCAATATGAGGTATGAATTATCAAGAGGGAACAAACTCCTTCGAGGTCCTCTCCGCCTCTTAGTGAAACGAGTTCAAGGGGACTCACCCCCATAAGGTCTAGTCATAGTCGATGACATTACACTCCCTCTACAAAACAATGTGTAGGGAAAGAAACATCATGACTGGTTAACCTTTATAAAGAACAAATGGACGAGTGTGATGAAGAAATTTCCCTATTAAGGAGACATATAATTAGGCAATCAAAGGAATGTGTGAAACACCCCACATATTTTTCCACTAAGGGTGATTAAGCCCCGATGCCAAGATATGTTGGAGGTTAGATTTAAAATACCATTCTTAGCTTGTGACAGAGATATGACACATTTAAAACTTTTTTCACAAGATAAGATTTATATAATCCATGATAAAGAAACCATTCAACATAATTAGATCCATCATTATGCTAAAACTCTAATAATATAAACCTCAACTCAAATGATAATAAAACTCGAATGGAATTAATGATGTCAACATAATATCTCAAACTTTAATTTTTGTACGTATGAAACCTTTTGCCTAAACACAAGACACACAGACCCTATATTCTCTTAACTCCTAAACCCTATTAAATAACTTTCAACCTTTAATTGAGTGGATTTACACTAAGATTTTGAAAAACAATAAAAAAGAACACTTGTACAATTTTTGAAGAGGAACAACTTGTCCTAATCACGATATTCAAAATTAATTTATAAGGCAAAAGTATATTTATTTATTCCTTAAGTGTTATTTGATTTAAATGTTGCCTAAAATAGAATCATGCATGTTTTGTAAATATGATTAGTATTTTAATTATGAGAAGTGATAAGCTAATTATAAAATTTGTTTTTATTAACTTATGAAATTGGATTTAATACTTGAAATCTCGCATGTTTGGGATATTAGGCCTAGTTATTATTGGGAATTGAATCGAACCACATGTTAAAAATTATATGGACTTCGAAAATATGTTAGGGCGGATTAAATCATATAAATGATGAATATGGGGTGGAACATTAAAATATGGTGTTGAAACTATTAACTCGCATATTTAAATTGTGATATTATTTTATTTGATTATATCTCACCTGAATTAGAATATTAGTTTTAGACAACTTGTTGCGATATTTTGAAGAACATGTAAATCAGATGATGACATTCATTTAATTCACATCAAATAGTACTTATATAATATGGAATAAAAGAATATGATGTTGTCCTAGAGAATGTAAAAGTGGAGATTTGGTATATAATAAAGTAATGACATCTTTGGGATTATTGGTTACGTAGTTTAGTTTGTGCTTTCATATTATTTATAGTTGATGATTTCTAGGTATGGTACTAGAGAGATGTAATTTTTACAATTGACTCTTTCTACATATGAGAATAGGGAGTGATCACTTTTATGCATGATGCTTTCTAGATATGGGGCTAGAGAATGGTCATTTTCATGGTTGAGTCTTTATAAGAATGAGGCTAGAGATTGTTCACTTTTACGGCCCATTGTTTCCTAGGTATGGGACAAGTAGATATGTGTTACTTTGATTTTATGCTCGATGCGAGACTAGTGAATGGTTATTGTAACATAAATATTTTATAATTTCTCATAGCTTGGGCATTTTGGTATTTTGGCATCTCATTACAAATTGGAGTTTCAAACCGAACACTACATCCGCATTGCCTCCACGATCATTTGAAGACATGTTAGTGATTGAGAATCGTTTCTAGATTTGTCATCGACATTTTAATGGAGGTATTTGACTTGTGGTTTTTATTTTTCTCATATATATTATATTATGAGATGTTTATTTTTTAAATCGAGGCATTTTAATAAAATATATTTTTTTATTTTTAATCCCGCTGGAACCAGATTACATTCTCGTTAGAACGAAAGTCTTTTTTTGTTGGAAGGAGCTTCGAACAACCATCGAACGATAATCCTATGTTTAAAAGACCCAAAGTCGTTGGAAGTTCGTTAGAAGGTTGATCAAATGAAAATGGGTTATCGTTCGAACGAGACTTGATATTGTTCGAATGAAACTAGTGTTTTTATTCGAAAGAGAGGCAATTTTTGTTTAAACGAGGCAGCCGCCTCAAATTTAGTATTTTTAGTATAAAAACCATTTTTTTTAGATTTTCTCAAGACTTTTGGCGAAAATCAATTCCCAACATCTGAACCAAAAGTTCTCATCTTTGTGTTTTAGACAAACACTTTTTCATTTACAAATCATTCATTCCATAAATGATTTGTTGAGTTTGTTCAAACCCAAGTTTCCATACACTTGCATCATATCCTTGTAGAGTTTACTCTACTGTTGATTTTTGGAGCCTAGAGTCCATGGCTAAAGAAAATAGGATCGTTCATCCTAAGGCTAATCGGTGGATACTGTGGGAAGAGATCTTCCAATGGGTGGCATTGGACTGTATCACATTCTGTAGAATATTTGAAGACCCTGCGTGTTATACTTAGTGGAGCTAAGTAGTCTGTAAGTCGATTAGAGTATGTCAAACTCTTTATAGTGTTGAATACTAGGTTTTTCTTGAAAGGTATTTTTCCTTATATTCTTCACATGTTTGGTTTACTTGTGTGATTGGAGAATTTAGTTAGGAAAGTATGTTAAATGCACACCTAATTTCTAATCAAGATAAAATTTGTGTAAAATTTGAATTTCTATGTCGGTGACCTAATACACGGACTATCCATATGAATCCCCGCTTTCTTAAATTGGTATCAGAGCCTGTTACACTAAGTTTTTTGTGATCCTTTAAAAATTTGGGTTTTAGGGATAATTTGTATAATAGGCTACCTATTTTCGATGGGTTAAATTATGCTTAATAGAATGTTCAAATAAGGTCAGCTTTGAAACAGATTGACGAGCGTGTCTATCTTGTGTGTGAAATAGGTTAGACACCACCCACTCTGACCAATGGTGATGTCATAGGCCCTAAACCTATCACCTATTGGACAGAGGAGGAACTAAAATGGAGCCAATTTAACTCACGTGGTTTAAGTGCCATTTTTAAAGTCGTCACCCGAGACGAGTTCCGTAGCATCATGATGTTCATCACGTCTAAGGAGGCATGGGATAACCTCTAGCTCACTCACGAGGGTACCAATGATATCAAAGCTTCTAAGATACAAAATCTCACTACACAATTTGAGACTATGACTATGCTAGAGTCTGAGTCTTTTGATGAATTTTATGCAAGATATTTTTTATCGTTAACTCTAGTTTTAATTTGGGTGAGAAAATTCCAGAGACCCACGTTGTGAAAATGATTTTAAGATCCCTTCCAGCCCGATTTATTCCTAAGGTTACTATCTTTAATTCACTGAGAGTTTTAGATACGCTTATGTTTGAAGAACATGTAGGATACCTTCAGACTTGTGAGATCGACATGTTCCTAAAAACTGTTATACCTATGGAAAAGGGAATTGCTTTAAATATTCAATCTAAAAGGAAATAAAAGTTTTCTTCTAACTCCGACTTTTATTTTGATCTTGATAATCTTTCCCTTTTTGTAAAAAATTTAAAAAAACTTCTCAAACTTAGAAAAGGAAATACTTCCAAAGAAAATAAAAGTTTGGAGAAAGACTAAAAGTATAAATCTGGCAAGAAATATTTTGAAAAAGAAAAAAAAAAGATTACCCTAAGAAAGATGAAGAGAGATGTTATGAATGCGAGGGTAAGGGTCATAAAACTCATAAGTGTGCTACACAATTAAAGAGACAAGGCAAAGGAAAATTCAAAACTATCTTTAATAACAAGCTTAGTGATAGCGATGTTGAGTCGATGGATTTTGGGGATAAATAACCGCATGAACGTAAATTCACCATGTTCGGGGATACTCAAATTGGTACAACGAGTACGTATCACATCGATGAGGACTTTTACAAACATGATGGCCTAGACATTGAGTCTAGTCATTCTGGAGAGAGTGAGTGAGATAATTTTTTAAGTGAGAGAGAGTGACCTTCAATGTTCTTATGTTGAGATTTATGTCGATTCCTTTAAAATGAAAAATCAAAACAAAGGTTTAGCACTTAAATTTTTATCTTTAGAGAAGGAGTTGAGAGAGTCGAGAGAGAGTGAGTTATCGATTAGAGTTTCTTTGGGAGAGATAGTCATTTTAATAGAGATGGAAAATGGTGACTTGACCAACAAAGTGGCTAGTCTTGCGAGAGATCTTCAAGCATCCGTGGAGACATAGACTAAGGGTGTAAAGATGTTCCTTGGTCTTTCTTTAGGTTTTAGGGAGAGTCAAGGAATAGGTTACAACTGTGCATCCACTTCCCATGCTGCATCAAAATCGGTTCCTAAGCTTGTGGAGGATCTATATAAGCCTCGACCTAACCCACAAAATAGAGTTCAACCTAAACGAGCGAACCAAGGCAGATCCAAACAAGTCTATGTTTGCACCAATTATAAAAGGAGATGTTACCTTAGAGAATTTTTTCTACAGCTTAGGAAGAACTAAACATATGCATAATCTCACTCACCGCTATAACTAAAGTTCTAGTCTTAAAAATCAAGTTGAGTTCCTAGTTGGGACTTCATAAAGCGTAATGGAAGAATTTCAGTAGATGTATTTTCCATTTGAGAACAAATCTAATGCTCGACTAGATCTAACAACGACAATGTCAAACAAAAGGTTACCTCCACTTTGATACAAAAGCATGATGACAAAGCTCTTGTTGTTCACATCACTCTTAAGGTTCAAAATACTTCCCAATGGTATTTGATAGTGGGTGATCTAGGCATATAACTGGTAACAAGTCGCATATTATCGACCTTTTAAATTACAAGGAAGGCAAAGTCATCTTTGAATATGGGAGTAGGACTAGTATTTTAGGATGTATTTGTCTCGACATACCCTAATTTCCTAAACTAGATAATGTGTTGTACGTCAAAGGGTTAAAAGATAACTCAATTAGAATAAGCCAACTTTATGATGCAAACTTTGTGGTAAAGTTTTATCGGTCCAACTGTAATGTATATGACCAATCCGGTGAAATATTAGTTCAAGGAGTGAGTACCAATGATAATTGTTGTGTAATCATTCCCAAATTCTCCTTTATGTGCAATAATTCCACAATCTCCTCTATGGACCTTTGGCATTAAAGACTAGGTCATGTGAAATTTAGAGGCATTCAGAGATTAATGAATAAATACCTAGTGTGTGGCTTAACATCACTTGGGAAACCAACTTCCTGAGTTTATGGTCCTTACTAACAAGGAAAATAAATTTGAAGTCCCTATCGAAAGTTGAATACCATTACCACCTCTCGTTTGCTAGAGTTAGTATACGGATATAATGGGTCCTACTCATACGGAGTGATTAGGTGGTAAGAGATACATTCTCTTGATGGTCGATGAATTTTTGAGGTACACCATCATGGGGTTTCTCAGAGAAAAGTTCGATACGGTTGAGTTCCTAACAACCAAGTTTCGTGTCCTACAAACTAACATGGTGTCACCATTAATTGGATGCGTAGTGACAATGACACTAAATTTAAAGAATCTTGGGTGGATAGATATTGTGATGGAGTGGGAATTAAATATAAGTTTTTAACATTTCCTACTCATCAACAAAATGTTATAGTTGCGAGGAAGAATCAGACGATTCAAGGGATGGCTAGATCCATGATTCTTTGGAGAAAAGTGCCTAGACGTTTTTTGGCCGATGCGATGAGTACCGCATTCCATACGGTGAATAGGTTATATCTTCATGCACATATATTACACACGCCTTATGAGTTATGGACAAGTAAGAAACCTAACCGATCATATTTTCGTGTCTTTGGTAGTACTGGAAACATCCTGAAAGTTAGAGAGAAATTCAAAAAGTTTAACTCTCAAAGCGATAAGGATATATTTTTAGATTATTAATCATCAAGTAGGGTTTATAGGGTTTTTAACCTTGTAATCTCTAAGATTATGTAGTCAATAAACATCATGATTAAAGATGATAAGATGCCGACATTTGTTGACCCTGACCCCGAGTGTGAGGATGATGAAACCCCCCATGATGATCCCATCTCTCCTCGTACTACACGGGTAGACCCCACTCTTAATTTAGAGGATCCAACCTCTTGGTTCAAAAGAGTCATGACCTTTTTGATATACTTGATGATCCCACACTATGTGTCAAGACTCGCGCTCAACTTGAGAATGTGGTTAGCTACTTTTTCTACACCTCCTTAGTTAAGACAAAGACTGTGAAAGAAGACTCAAGGATGAGCATTTGATATCCGCTATGCATGATGAGTTGCTTAAATTTCGTAAAAATAATGTCTGGGAGTTAGTACCCCGACCTTGCTAGACAAATGTGATGGGTAATAAGTGGATCTACAAGAATAATATGGATGAGGATGGTACCATAGTACACAATAAGGCTAGGTTGGTATTTAAGGCTACACACAGATTGAGGGTGTAGACTTTTACGAGACATTTATTCTTGTCGCTAGGCTTGAGTCCGTCCTCTTATTACTCACCATAGCATGCCATCTATGCTTCAACTTATATCAGATGGATGTCAAGAGTGCCTTCCTTAATAACATCCTACAGGAGAAAGTTTATGTGGAACAACCAAAGGGGTTTGAAGATCCAAACCACTCGGGACACGTCTATTATCTTAAGAATGCTCTGTATGGTTTGAAGTAAGTACCCCGCATTTGGTACAACATGCTCATTTAATACCTCTTAGCTCATGGCTTCAAGATAAGGGAGTAGATAAGATGTTTTTTAGGAGAGAGTGGTACTATCTTGGTTACCCAAGTCTATGTGGATGACATATTATTTGGATCCACATACTCCTGACATGCTCACACGTTTAAGGATGAGATGAAGAGTGAGTTTGAGATTATCACGGTTGGTGAGCTTACTTTTTTTCTTAGGTGTCCATTTGTGTAAATTAGAGGATGGGATATTCATATCTCAATCTAAATGTGCTAGGGACCTATTGAAGAAGTTTGGTTTAGACTCGGATAAGCACTCATGCACCCTTATGAGTACATCAACTAAGCTTAACAAAGACACTTTAGGTAAGGACGTAGAGCAAACCCTTTATAAGAGCATAATTGGTAATATTTTATACTCGACTGCTAGTCGTCCTGACATTGCCTTTAGTGTTGGAGTCTGTATGTGATACCAAGAATCTCTAAAAGAGTCTCACTTTTGCGCACTTAAACGTATCCTCAAATACGTGAGTGGCACTCTTTCATATAGTATATGGTATTCCTTTGATATCGATGACTATTTATCTTCATATTCGGATGTCGATTGGGTTCGGGATGCTGATGGTTATAGGAGAACATTAGGTCGGTGTTGTTACTTTGAGAGTGCTCTTGTCTTTTAGTTGACCAAAAAGAAAAACTCTATATCTCTATTAACGACAGAGGATGATTATATAGCCTCCAAGAGTTGTTGCATGCAACTCTTATGGATGAAGCAAAATCTGGAAGATTATGGGACTTCATAAGGTAAAATGACTATTTCATGTGATAATACGAGTGCAATTCATGAAACCTTTGCATAAATTAGATTCGAGAATCTTAGGAAGTCTTTGGGTATCTGTTCCGTTGATTGAGTTTGTCTATTTTATCCAATATAAGGTGTTCATCATGTTAATATCTTATATACCTTTTGATAGATTTTATTTCAATTGTATTCATATGCTTTCTTTTTTATATATTTAAAAAAATCCAAAAAGATTTTGTTTTTTAAGAAAAATTTCGAAAAATTGAAAAAGATTTTAGTTTTGGTAAAAAATTTGAAAAAGACAAAAACATTTTTGTATTCTCATTTTTTTAGCATATGTGGATGAATATTTAAGACGTTCGGATCAACCCTGCATTCCATTCATTCATGTGACTTTTTCATAGTGTTTTGAGACATGGATTTATTTCATTAGGGCGCTTAGTAATGTGTGGATATCATTTTATTGATCACTGATGATTACTTTCTTTATGATACATTCTTTATCACCTTCATTGCATATGTGCATGAACTTTTTTAACATTGTACTTACTTATCATGTGTCGAATACGGTGCTCTCATCTCAATCATTCTTAATAACGAACCAAATTGAAAAAGAGATAAGTTTTGCTTGTAAAAACCATTGCCCGAATTTTGTTTCCCGAAAATATTGATATATGTTAAGAAATGGAAAGGGGCTGTGAAAGAGCAAAATTCTCATTGCATTAAGAGTGATGTTGATGTAAAAAATTAGATTATCTCTAATTATTTAATCACATATAAAAAATAAATAAGATAAGAGATTTTAAAGTGGTTCAGCCTTGAAAGAATGGCCTACGTCCACTTTTTGTGTTATTGCTGACTGTTTGCAGAATTCTCGATAATGGGTTTACCAAGAAATTCCGAGTCCCCTGCTAATGAGGAGGTTATAATGTATTTATAGCCTTGAGGCGGTACAAATGAAAGAATAATACACAACTGTCCAATAGGCGTATGCGTTTGTGTGATAATAATGAGCATTAAATGCGCAATTATCCTCTTGATTATCCGGATATGAATGCTCTGTACGAGATGTAGCTTAGACCGCCTAAGCTGCTCGGACCGCCTAAGTAGCTCGGTATACATGATTTGCTCGGTACAGTAGATTTCCTCGGACAACACTTGTTGTTCAGAGCGTTCTGAGTTGGCCGGGGAGGTTGAGTTCCTCGAAGTCAAGGTGTTATTCAAAAATGTTTGTGGGTGCCATGTAAGTTGACACGTGTCTCCACATAATCAGTCCACGTCAGCATACTAAATTTGGTATCAACAGAAGCCCCCAATGTTTCATAGTTTGATGTTGAAGAAAAGTATGGAACATTACGCTACCTAAACTTTATGGATTTTAGACAATCGTTCATTGTTTATAGCCCCTTTTTGAGTGCACAGTATCAGGATTTTTAAAGTATTTCGAATTTCAATAATCGCTTCGTGTTTCATGCCTTTTTAATTCTTTTTAGACGCCGAATACGCAATCGTCCTTCTTGGTAATCATTACTTTTCTCCATTCTCGAGGTAAAGTATTTAAACTCTTCAGAAAACTCGATCGTCTTTTACTTTTTTCAAATCTGCATCTTTAGAACTTCTTCACTTCTTCTCTGTCTTGTGCGTTCGTTTCTTCCAATGTTCATTGTCACCTGATTCATCTTTTTCCTGTAAGATCTTATTCCTTCTCTTTTATTTCTCTTGTTCATCATGGTTTACCTTGTTGAGTCGCTTGATAAATTTCGCTCTGATTTTTCTATTCCTTCCTGGTCATATTGGAAGAGCTTTCTGAGCCTTCTGACTATTTTCGTTTGGCTGAGGGACATTGGTTCCCCAGCCTCTTTGTAGCTGAATGTGGATTTTCTTTTCCTCCAAACCCCTTGTGTTTGGAATTCTGTCAATATTTTGACGTGGTACCTACAAAATAGCTCCCAATACCTGGAGAATAGTTAATGGAGTCCATAGGTTAAATCAGATTCATGGAACCCAATTAGGAATTCAAGAAATTATGTTTTGCTATAGATGGGTTGTTAGTGATAGCACTTTTTATTTAAAAACTAGATTTTTAAATAGGGCTTTAGTTGTCAATCTCCCTAATGCCAACAGGGATTACTTCGAGCATGGGGTTGTTATGAAAAATTGGCAACATACTCCATTAAATGGAAATGATGTGTATCAGGGTCCTAGATGCCCTCCATATGGCAATGGGATAGGTTGTTTTTATTTTATTTTATTTTTGAAATTACGTTTTCTTTGTGTTTGATAAAATGCGTCATTGACATTTTAATTTTTGTTTATTTGCAGTTGATAGCAAAAAGAAATCTCCTAAAGAAACTGATGTCAATTTCAGGCACTTGAAACTTATCTGGAGTTTGGACCAAACTGTTGCTGATGAACATATCAGATCAGACTCGTACTTGTTGCAGTACAAGAGCTACACTTCATCTTTTACTGCTCGTCCAGTAATAAGTGACATAGAACCAGCACCAGCTTCTGAAGGTTCCTCTCCTGAATCAAATATTCCTCTCAGTGATAGAATGAAGAGAAGAAGAGATCCCTCATACTTTGACAAATCAAACTCTGCCAATGTGGAGGCAAAGAGAAATAAGAAGGATGTCCCAGAGGAAGGGACAAGAAAAGTTGATGCACCCCCTCCTACTACTGCAAAGAAAGTTGCTGAGAAGCCCACTGTGGCTCCGAGCAAGGTTGTAGTTGTTTCTCCTCCAAGAGAGGTCATCGTTATATCACTGACCAAGACAACATCCTTGGTTGAGAATGTTCCTGCTCCCACGAGGAGGTTAAAGAAAAGTTCCTCGGATAAACTGGCTGAACCTATCTCTCAGCCTTTAACTGCTGGAAGTGGTGTTCCCACTTTTGTTGCTCCGAGCTCTGCCATGGGATCTATGAAGTCTTGGATTATCCCAGAAATCCAAAGTCTTGAAGACACTCTTTCTCGGGATAGGGTTACCACCTTTGCAGCTCAACATATTGCCTCAGTAAGTATTACTAATCTAAACTTTCATTTTTCAATGTTCTATTCTTGTACTGACTCAAAGTTATTTTTCTTATCAGCTGGTAACATGTTTCAATACTATTTTGAAAAAGGATGAAGCTCTTAAAGCTTCGAGTTCCTCGGGAGGTGAGGAGGAGGATTTTGTAGGTCTGACTCAATCCTTAAAGGATTCTCGTCAGCAATATAAAGAAGATAAGGTTACTTGGGAGAAGCAACTGAAGTCCGTCGAGCAAGAGAGAGAGAAAGCTGTGGAGGCCTCTCAGGAGTTGGAGAGGAAAATGAAAGAGTTTAAGAAGAAAAATGAAGAGCTTGAAGAAAAGCTCAAGAATGCTGGAGAGCTCGAGACCAAGCTCAAAACTGCTGAAGAGGAACTTGGTAGACTTCGTGAAGCTGATCGTCAGAAGGTAGAGGTAGAAGGAAAGTTGAAGGCAGCCGAGGAACTTCTTACTGAGAGGATTTCCTCAGAGAAAGCAAAGAGAAGACTTGATATTAAAAAGTCCTTTAGCGCTGGCTGGGACAAAGGTTGGAACAAAGGGCTAGCTGCCATGTCCTCTCAGATGGATTTTGCTAGCCTCAAATTCTTCAGGGACGGATGGATTACTGCTCTGCAGGAGTTAAAGGTCTCAGAAAGTTCTGAACTTTTTCAGTGCCATGTTCATGGTCCTCCTCCCTCTCCTGGGGAAGAAGAGAAGGATGAAGCTGCCTCTGAAAAGTCTTCAATGATGATTGGAGACTAAGTTCCTCCCATTTCGGTTGTTTAGACTTTCTACGATCAACTTCAGCCCACTAGTATTTCAACTGAGCAACTGCCGCTATCCTCCGAGCATCCAGCCTCCTCATCTCAGCTTTTCGAGGAAGTCGCAAAACACAAGGACAATGTGTAAAGTTGCTCGGGCTTTAATTTTATTATTTCTTTTTAATGTAACCCTAAACCTTGTGCTTGTCTTTTGATGAATAAAAATTCGAGTTTTTGTTGTTCATGTTGACTTTCTTCGTCTTGCTCTGCCTTTATCATTTATTAATCATGTTTATGGCTTCTCTTTGCTAGTTTATGGCCAGGATGGAACTCTTGTCAGCTCACGATACTGAGTTGATGAAAAAATTTAATGAATATTTCAAAGTTGGCCATACAGATTTGGATGAGTCACAAATTTTTGATATCCTGGGCTCAGATGCCTCTGAACGAGTAGTGAAAGCTTACCAATATCTGAAATGCTTACTCGACCGAGATGTTGCCAATAATGTGTCTTATTACGAGATGATTAAAGATCTCCAGGGTACCATCGAGGAACTTCAGCAACAATACAAGGAATCCTCTGCCCTTTTGCATCAGGGGTATGAGAAAAAGTATCAGCAACTAAATGCTGACAAAGGATATGATAAGTTAGTCGCTACTTATGATTTTAAGAAGAGGACTTTGAAGACCAAGGTTGAAGAGCATAGGCAGATCGCAAAACTGCTGGAGCAGGAAAATAATAACTTGCGAGGAGAGATATCCCAACTGAAATCTGCAGCATCTACCTCGGGAGACTTGGTCCCTGTCAATGACGAAGGTTTCTCATTTCTGGAGGTTGCCAATTTGAGAGACGAATTGGAAACCTTAAAGAGAATTGGACCCTCTACATCTTCTCGCAGACGAGCAAGAGTTTCTTGGGGACGAGCAAGAGCTGCTCGGGTTACTATTGAAGAGGCAAGAACTCAAGCGTCTTTGGAAAATCAATCAGTTCAGTTGGTTGCGAAGAATAATGCTCTGGTAGAGATGTCCAAGAAGATTCTGGACCTTAATGAGCAACTTTCCACACAAGGATCCGCCTTGGAGAATAAAGAAATTTTTGTGAAGAATCTCCACGAGCAACTGGAAAGGTTGACTTACCAATTCCACAAACAGCCTAGAGAGTTTTGGATGGCTGGCTATAATGAAGCCCTCTACCATCTTGATGATCGAATCTAGCAAGAGAATAATGAAGGTTATAAATAAGGATGGCTGAATGCACTAGGTGTATTAAAATTGGAGCAGGGCTATTATCTATGGGATTATCATCACCCTGGATTGCTCGAGTTTCCCGTCCCACCTTTTAAACTTGACATGAGCTGGATTCCTGCTCGGGCAATCCCTCAGTGCTTAATCTCTAAATATCTCGGCAACTACAGTCTTCATTCCAACGTTGATATTTCTCGCCCTGAGCATCTGCTTGATCGGCCATCAGTGATGAATGTTCGAATGCTTCGAGATCTGAATTTCATAAATTCCCCTTATGCCTTTGATGATTCTCCTGCTAGAGTAGAACCTGTTTCAAAGGCAGAAGGGAAGAAACCAATAGAATAGGATTTTATGTAATAATTTCTACTTTCCACAGCATATGTAATCCTTATGGTTTTGAATGAAAAATTTTGATAATACATTTCTCACGTCATTTGTAATTTTACTTAGTATGAATGAAAATTTGCCTTTTGTCATTTCATTTTCTTCTAAATAATTTGTAGAATGTTTTTGCTTGTTGGTTGCTTATTTCATTACAGTGATTTATCAATCTTTGATCTTTATGTGATAAAACATCCTTTATTTCATGATCCTGTTTAATTTAAACAACTGGAGATGATTGTAATTGGATTACCGATCAACTAGAATTTATTAAGATATTCATTTTCGGCCAACCGGAGTTGGTGAAATTTTATTCCCCGACCAACTGTAGTTAGGGGATTTTATTTATCGACCAACCATAGTTGGTAGACCGACCAACCGTAGTTGGTAGACCGACCAACCGTAGTTGGTAGGGTTTTATTTACCGACCAACCGTAGTTGGTGGACCGACCAACTGTAGTTGGTAGGGTTTTATTTACCGACCAACCGTAGTTGGTGGACCGACTAACCGTAGTTAGTGGGATTTTATTTATCGACCAACCATAGTTGGTAGACCGACCAATCGTAGTTGGTGGAATTTTATTTATTGACCAACCGTAGTTGGTAGACCGACCAACCGTAGTTGGTAGGGTTTTATTTACCGACCAACCGTAGTTGGTGGACCGACCAACTGTAGTTGGTAGGGTTTTATTTACCGACCAACCGTAGTTGGTGGACCGACTAACCGTAGTTAGTGGGATTTTATTTATCGACCAACCATAGTTGGTAGACCAACCAATCGTAGTTGGTGGGATTTTATTTATTGACCAACCGTAGTTGGTAGACCGACCAACCGTAGTTGGTAGGGTTTTATTTACCGACCAACCGTAGTTGGTAGACCGACCAACCATAGTTGGTGGGATTTTCTTTATCGACCAACCGTAGTTGGTAGACCGACCAACCGTAGTTGGTAGGGTTTTATTTATTGACCAATCGTAGTTGGTAGACCGACCAACCGTAGTTGGTGGACCGACCAACCGTAGTTAGTGGGATTTTATTTATCGACCAACCGAAGTTGGTAGACCGACCAACCGTTGTTGGTAGGATTTTATTTTGAATTTGATGCATAGTGTGTAGCACTAATACTCCAAAAAAATTTCAACAAAAGGAGAGAATTGGGTCAAACATCCAAAGCTTTATTCATATCGAAGAAAACTGCATTACATAAGGATTGAACTATTGATAATATTTGCGCAGATGCTCTGCGTTCCATGCATTCTTAAACTCCTCTCCTTCTAATGTTTCAATCCTATAAGTTCCTGGGCGAACAACTTCTATTACTCTGTAAGGTCCATGCTGGTTAGCTTCCAATTTATTGTGCTTTTGAATTACTTTCTTTAGCACGTAGTCTCCTTCCTTCAAATCACACTTTTTTACCCTCTTATTGTAGAACAGAGATGTTCGTTGTTGGTATGCAGCATTCCTCATTGCTGCTTCTTCTCTAACTTTCTCGAGCATATCCAAGTCTAATATTCTCATCAAGTTACTGATAGGAGAATTGAAATTCAGCACTCTGTGTGTGGGGAGGCCCAGCTCGGCAGATACAACAACTTCACTTCCAAATGCCAGCATGTATGGAGATTCTCCTGTTACTGCTCGTGGTGTAGTACGATAAGCCCACAGTACATAATGTAGCTCGTTGATCCAATTTTCCTTCGCATCATCCAGTCTTTTCTTCAAACCATTCAACAGCGTTCTGTTCGTCACCTCAGTTTGTCCATTTCTCTGGGGATGGCCTGGTGCCGAGTGGATTTTCAATATGTTTGATTAATGACAATATGCAGCGAACTCCTCATTATCAAATTGAGTTCCATGATCTGTGATGCATGCATGAGGAAGACCATATCTACAAATGATGTTCTTCCATATAAATTGATACACCTTCTCATAAGTCATATCAATAAGAGGTTCAGCTTCCACCCATTTAGTAAAATAATCCACAGCGACGACGAGGTATTTGAACCTTCCTCTTGTCATTGGGAGAGGCCCGACCAAGTCCATTCCCCACTTGGAAAATGGCCAAGTGGATGTTATGGGTGTTAGCAATTCCTGAGGAGTTCTTCGAAGGGACGAGAAGCGCTGACATTTGTCACATTTCTTGGCATACGCTATACAATCAGCCCTCATCGTCGGCCACTAATATCCCTGCGTCATTATTCTTTATAAAAAGCATCTGACCTGCTACATGATCTCCACAGGACCCTTCATGGACCTCTTCAACTAAATCTTTCACCTCGGAAGGGTGCACACATCTTTGTAGACCTGCTATAATTCCTCGTCTATATAGAATACCATTAGTCAATACATAACGAGTAGCTTTAAACTTTAGTTTCTTGGCTGCGAGTTTGTCGGTTGGTAATTTCCCTTCCTCAATATATGCCCTGATGGGATCCATCCAAGATGGTCCTAAATGAAGGGTAATAAAGTTCATCATTAGATCTTCGTCTATGCTTCGACTAGCCAAGACTTCTATTGGGATTGTTCTTCGTAGGTCGGTGCGTGTGGCTGAAGCTAATCGAGCTAAGGCATCCGCTCTTGCATTCTCCAATCTTGGTATTCTAATTATTTATACTATGATCAGGTTTGATAAAACCTCCATTGCTTTTGCATGATACCTGATCATTAATTCTCCTTTGGCCGCATATACTCCCATCATTTGATTTACGATCAATTGCGAGTCACTGAATACGATAACCTGCTCCGCCCCCATGGTTTTTGCCAGGCCAAGTCCTTCAATCATAGCTTCATATTCAGCCTCATTATTAGAAGCCTTGAATTGGAAGAGCAAAGCATACTCCACATCGACCTCATTCGGGCTGTTCAAAACAATCCCTGCCCCACATCCTGTAATGCAAGATGAACTATCCACATATAGATTCCATATAGGTACCTCATCCTTAATTTTTTTATCGGATAAAGTTCCTCGGTGGAATATTTGTTGCTTCCTTTCATCTTCCTCTAGTACTTCTTGCTGCTCGTCGACCATCTCCCCCAAATCGTCAACTGACTTAAGTTGATCGGGGTTTAAATTTGATGATCCTGTAACATCCACAGGTTGGTTGGTATTCAGCTTTTGCTCCTCGGAGGTGTTAGGATAAGTGAATTATGCGATAAAATCTTCTACTGCTTGCCTTTTAAGTGACGACCTAGGCTCATAAATTATATCATATTCACCAAGTTCTACTGCCCAGTACATCAATCTCCCTAATTTTTCTGGTTTATGAAGAGCTTGCCTCAGTGGAATATCGGTATACACTACTATGGTATGAGCTTGGAAGTACGGCCTCATTCTTCTACTTTCTTCGATCAACGCTAGTGCCAACTTTTCTAGTCTTGGAAATATGATCTATGCTCCTCAGAAGGCCTTGCTAGTGTAATAAATTGGTTTTTGCACTCCATCCTCCATTCTTATCAATGCCGAGCTAACTGTATTCTCCGAACCCGCCAGATACAAGTATAATCTTTCTCCCATCACTGGCTTGGACAACAGTGGGGGTGCTCCCAAGTATTTCTTTAACTCTTGAAAGGCCTTCTCACATTCATCATTCCATTCAAACATTTTTTGGAGTGTTTTGAAGAATGGTAGGCATCTATCAGTTGCTCGTGATACAAATCTATTAAGTGCTGCAACTCGCCCTGTGAGACTTTGCACTTCCTTATTTGTCGTTGGAGATCGTAGCCCCAATAGAGCCTTGATCTTTTCTAGATTTTCTTCAATACCTCATTGGTTGACAATATACCCGAGGAACATGCCTTCTTGTACTCCGAATATGCACTTGGTAGGGTTCAACTTCATTTGATATTTATCTAATTGATCAAAGGTTTGACCTAGATCAATTAGATGGTCAGCAGCTTTCTTGCTCTTCGTCAGCATATCATCAACATAAACCTCCATATTGTGACTGAGGTCTGCAAACACCTTGTTCATCAGCCGCTGATATGTTGCACCTGCATTTTTCAAACCAAAAGGCATAACATTATAACAGTAAGTTCCCCTAAGGGCAATAAAAGAGGTACTCTCCCTGTCTTCAGGTTTCATTTTAATCTGGTTGTAACCAGAATAAGCATCCATGAAGCTCAACAACTCGTGTCCCGAGGTAGCGTCTACTAATTGATCAATTTGGGGCAAAGGAAAATGATCCTTTGGGCATGCCTTGTTGAGGTCGGTGAAGTCTACACACATCCTCCACTTGTTGTTCTTCTTTTTCACCATCACCACATTAGCTAACCAGTCTGTATATTTGACATCTTCAATAAAATAAGATTTTTGGAGCTTCTCGACCTCCTCTTGTATAGCTTGGTTCTTCTCGGGACTGAACACTCTTCTTCGCTGCTTCATAGGTTTGATTTCCTTGTTCACATTAAGTTCATGACACAATAAATTTGGGTCTATTCCTAGCATATCTTCGTGGCTCCATGCGAAAGTTTGTTTTCTGATTTTTAGGAAGGCTATCAATTCCTGTTTTAGTGGGGTGTCCAACGATGAACCGATTTGAGTTGTTCGTTCTGGGTGTTCGTCGTCCAGAATGACGTTTTCAGTAGCTTCCACCACCTGAACTTTTACGAGCTACGGCTCATCTCTAGGATCTAACGTTTCAATTTCTGCACCTTCATCCACTTGATAGGTGGTAGTCTTTTTCCTAGATTCTTCCAGTTTTTCTTGCTCGGCCGATGAATAGTAGCATTCCCAAGCTACTTTTTGGTCACCCTTCACCATTCCTACTCCAAAGTTAGTTGGAAATTTTAGGCATTGATGTACAGTAGATGGTACTGCTTCGAACTTCTTCAGTCCTACCCTTCCCATGATGATATTGTAAGCTGATTGAACATTCTTATCCATCACAAAAAATATCACTCTTTCTGTTCGACAAGCAGGCTATGTACCGATGAACATATCTAACTTGATTGTCCCAAGTGGAAAAACTTTCTCGCCAAAAAAACCGAGGAGGGGCCGATGATATGGCTCCAACTGGGATAGCTTTAGGTTCAAACAATGAAAACATGGGTAGAACATAATATCTGTCGAGCTGCCATTATCCACCAAGAGTCACGAAATCACTACTTCCTTCATCCTCATTTTGATCACCAATGGGTCATCATGAGGGTATAGCACACCTGCGAGGTCATTTTTAGAGAAGTCGATGACTAGTTTATCTTTGTTTAACTTCCTCGGGCGATCATCCTCAACTAGATTTATCCTTTTAATATATGAACAAGCTTGAGCCTCATTGAGGTAAGCTTTCCTTTCTGCATTAAGGTCTCCACCTCCTTGTGACACCCCGACTAATTAAATACCGGGTAGCTACTCCTATATTAAATTAATTCAAAATGCCAAGTTGGTTCAGTTAATAGCATCACTGTCGAAAACATTTAATGATTACTAACCACCTAGTATTTAAAAAGTAAGTTGTCAAATTTTAAATTAAATCTGATTAACATGCAATAAAAGAATTATGAAAGAATAACATAACCATTCACCATAAAGAAGCAATAGAATAACCAACAAATAATAATAAGTCTGGAGGAAATACTCCTCACAACAATCCCACAACTGAAATAAAAAGAACAATGTACCCTCAATTAATTACATGCCAAAATCTGAATAACTGAAATATGAAATGTCTCTAAATAGAAATGGGTGACATGCCCTACAAATGATGAAACTGAATATAAAGTCAAGACAAGAAAAGGAGGCGTCTACTATCAAGGCCCTGTAACTTCCACAACAACTACAGCTCGTCACCTGAATGGAAATACTATGCATGGTGTCCTTGTGGCTGGGCACCTAAAAGGTTTTTACAAAAAAAAAATAGATTTGAAAGCAAACGGGTCAGAGCCCGAAAGTGGAGAGTATTTTTAAAAACAGCAAGTGCTTTAATAACATTTAAACAATGAATGCAAAATACATGTTAGGACGTGCACTCACATGAGCTCCTCACCTCTCAACTAATGTTCACTCCTAACGCATCCATAGACCGTACTAGTTATGCTACTAACTAACTAGTCTAATACAAAATCTGGCTTCACTTTATAGGTTTAAGGGTTTATTCATGTCATTAAAGTATACCATGTATGTGACTTAATTCCCTAATAACAACCTTTTATTATGTGGAGTTCTCATTTTGATCTCTATTAAAATAGCACAAGTATACACATCGTTACTTTACTAAGTATTTCATTGAACATTAGTTGTATATTATTCACATCATAAATATACATTATAGGCACCCCTAGTCTAGGCTACGGTGGACATACTCTGCTATCTGATCCCGGTACATCACGTACATAAGGATTACAAATTCCGAATCTCTCAGGAATTGTTAGAATAAGCACAACACACAAAAATGGAGGCGAACATAATTCAACATATCCATGGGTCACGTACATACCTACGCTCCATAGTAAGCTGACTTATTAACTCACAAATAAGTCATTCTAGTATTATGTTCTTAAGGTACCAATCTAAATCCCCCCGTAGGTACACAAAGATTAGTTGGCCCAACACGAACGACGACCTCCGTGATAGCAAGTATGGTAGGTATGTCATACACATAAGTTATATACTAAGCATTCACACGTCTTAGATATCTTAATATTAATAAAGGTATATTCTACATCCCTATACCATTATTCCAATTTTATGCATTTTAAGTCTTTCGATAATATATAATGTAGACTGTCGACACATCTCACATCCTAGTTTCTTATACTTAAAACATATCTCAAAGAGGTTACTAAGTCTCCTATTATTTCCACATTTAATTTCAGTATTCTTAAGGTCATTATTTCTACCACAAACCTCATGTCATCAAATCATTCGAATTTAATCTTTTAACCCTAATATTATCTCACTCGTCGAGCTTTAATGGATTTTAGACAACTATCCCAAATTAAATTCTAATTAAGGTTCGATTTCACAACCATACCTACTGGTCTTCCTTAAGTCTAAGAATACTCACAAAGTCTCCATCAATAATTTTCTAGGGTTAACATCCTTAAAATTTTAAACGGGAAGATTTTACTCATTCTGGGAAGGTCGATCGATCGACCTTGTATGTTCGATCGATCGATGGTGATCGATCGATCGACCTATGAATGTCGATCGATCGAGCGCACCAGTTATGCTACGGGCTGCTTTGTTTTGCAGTCCAAGTTTTGCCCCAAAATTCCATTACAATGCATGAAATTCTAATCTACCATTATAATATCATCATACAACCATCGTACAACATTGTTAACGTTCTAAAACAAATAAATCATCAACCAAGGGCTTTATTTGGATCAAAACTTCATCAAGAACCCTAGTTTTCTATTTCTTTCAAGAACAATAATAATTCTCTTCTTAAATCCGTTTTTAGATCATCAAGGGTTATATTTTGGATTCATAATTCGTCCAGAATGTGTCTACATGCCATTCCTAACATGATTTATAGTTTTAATCCTCAAATTCATGGGTTCATATCAATCTTCCAAGACAAAATTCGATAATTACACTAAACATGGAAGAACACATTCATTGAATCAATTGTAACTAAATCACTTGCCTTATGTTCTTCAGATTTGTTGTTGGTTGGAGATGGTTGAATTCCTCTCTCTCTCTCTCTGCAGAATTCTCCTCTCTCTCTCTCTCTCTCTACAAGTTCTTCTCACAAGATGACAATGGAGGTGGGGGGTTGGTTTTTGGCAAGTTATAATATTTTCTTAACTTCTCCCGTAGCCCACTACTTAGATTAGGGTTGAAAATGGGTTAGTGGGTTTAATGATAAGTTATAATTAAAGTCTAATTTTCGTGGGTTTTAATTACCAAATTTCTCAAATTACCAAACTACCCTTTTGGGTTGCCGATTTGGCCTAAAAATGCCCCGGGACCCAAATTAAACCCCCGGCTAGTGTTTTCTGACTATCTCGACCCTTCCGGACACATTGGCACACTCAAAATGACTATTTGGTCAAAAGAAAAATAATTTATTTTTAAATCTCATAAATTCATTCTCGACGCGACTAACACGCGCGTTCCAATTAAATTTTCCAAATTACCGTATTTCAGCCTCGCGACAATTTCAATATTTTCAATATTCATATATTTCCATATATACACATTATAATCAAATACCAACTCACATCTCGTTAGTATTTTATCCGGATTAATTCTCAATTAATTCACATTTAATTTAATTAATCCCATAAATAAATATCGATAAAAATGCGGGGTATTACATACATCCCCCCTAATAACAGAATTTCGTCCCGAAATTCGGAACTAAAAAGTACCTGGGAAAAACAACTTTGGATAACGTTCGCGCATCTCATCCTCGTGCTCCCATGTGGACTCCTCGGCATTATGATGCCGCCACTGAACACGTTCTAACGGAACTATCTTTGACCGCAGTTTTCGCTCACTTCAGTCCAAAATAGCAATCGGCCCCTCCTCGTAGGAGCTATCGGGCTGGAGATCGATGTCCTCCAAAGCAATGTGAGAATGAGCCAAATCATCTCTAAGATATTTCCTTAGCGAGGAAATATGAAACACACCATGAATCCTGTGTAAATGCTCCGGTAACCCAAGTCTATACGCAACAGATCCAATCCGCTCGATAATAGGAAATGGTCCCACGTATCTCGGTGCCAACTTCCCCTTCTTCTCAAATCGTATAATCCCCTTCATAGGAGATACTCTGAGTAAAAACTGGTCCCCCACTTGGAACTCCCTGAAGAACCTCTTCGTATCAGCATAGCTCTTCTGCCGATCTTGAGCTACCCGAATGCGACTCCGTATCAATTCTATCCTTGCCGAAGTATCCTGAATTACTTTTGGCCCAAGTAGTTTGTTGTCCCCCACCTCCAACCAACATGCTGGGGAACGACAAGGTCTACCGTACAACGCCTCAAATGGAGCCATGCCAATGGTGAACTGGTAGGAGTTGTTGTAAGCAAACTCCACCAGTGGAAGATACTGCTCCCATCCACCCACAAAATCAATGATGCACATACGCAACATGTCCTCCAACATCTGATTTGTACGTTCCGTTTTGTCCATCAGTCTGCGGGTGATATGCCGTACTCAACCGCAAATCCGTGCCCATGGCCTCCTGAAAACTCTCCCAAAACCGTGAATTAAATATCTTGTCTCGGTCAGACACGATATTTAGGGGCACACCGTGAAGTCTCACTATTTCTGCAATAAAGAGCTGGGCATAATGTCACGTAGTGTAGTCTGTCCTTACGGGTAGAAAATGAGCAACTTTGGTCAACCTTTCCATAATTACCCAAATGGAGTCATGACCCCTCTATGACGTAGGTAACCCCGTGATAAAGTCCATGGAGATGCTCTCCCACATCCACATCGGGACCTCTAATGGTTGTAGAAGTCCTGCCGGTCTCTGATGGTCCACTTTTACCAGCTGACAAGTGGCGCATTTAGAAACAAACACGGCGATATCTCTCTTCATCCCGCTCCACCAATACTGACGTCTCATGTCTTGGTATATTTTGTCCCCACCGGGATGTACCGCAAACCGTGAGCCGTGCGACTCTGCCATTACTTCGTGTTGTAATTCCTCCCCTTCCGGAACTACCAGTCTCCCATTGAAGCGTAATCCCCCGTCTGAGCTAACGGTATAGGACTCGGCTCGCTCTGTTAGTAATCGAACTATCTGCTCCTGACAGAACGAGTCATTCCCCTGTGCCTTTACCACCTTCGTGACAATCTGCGGTGTAACAGTCATCACAGACATGAACGATCGGGCCACTTCATCCTGGTGTCCCAACTCTTTCCACTTTGTTTTCCACACCCCTGCTACCTCATCTACTGGTCTACGGCTCAACGCGTCTGCTACCACGTTAGCCTTCCCCGGGTGATATTGGATATCAAACTGATAATCCTTAACAAATTCAAGCCACCTTCGCTGCCGCATATTCAACTCCTTCTGCGTGAATAGGTACTGCAAGGACTTGTGGTCCGTGAACAATCGAAACTTCTCCCCCAAAAGATAATGTCTCCAAATCCGTAGGGCAAATACAACTGCCGCTAACTCCAAATCATGAGTGGGGTAATTCTTTTCGTGAGGCTTAAGCTTACGGGACGCATAAGCTATGGCCTGACTCTCCTACTACAATACACCTCCAAGTCCTTGTAAGGATGCATCGGTGTAAACTAGATACTCAACTCCCAGTCTCGGCAATGCTAACACAGCTGTTGAAATCAACTTGTCTTTCAACTCATCGAATGCCAACTGATAGGCATCACTCCAAATGAACGGCACACCCTTACGAGTCAAATGTGTCAAAGGACCCGCTATCTTTAAGAATCCCCGAATAAACCTCCTGTAGTATCCTGCTAAGCCCAAGAAACTACGGATCTCAGTCGGTGTCGTGGGCTTTCCCCACTCCCTCACCGCGGATACCTTACCCGGATCAACAGATATCCCCCGGTCCGAAATAATATGCCCCAAAAACTGAACCTCCTTCAGCCAAAACCCACACTTCTCATACTTTGCATACAGCTCGTTCTGACGTAGCGTCTGCAAAACCTGCCTTAAATGCTCGGCGTGCTCCTCCTCTGTCTGGTAGTAAACCAGAATGTCATCAATGAAAACAATGACGAGCTGGTCTAGGAACTCTCTGAACACCCTATTCATCAAGTCCATAAACACGGCTGGAGCGTTGGTCAAGCCAAAAGGCATAACTCGAAACTCGTAGGAACCATATCTCGTTAAGAAAGCAGTCTTCGAGACGTCCTCCTCCCTAATACGCAACTGATGGTACCCCAATCGCAAGTCAATCTTTGAGAAGAAAGAAGCTCCTCTCAGCTGGTCGAATAAGTCATCGATTCGGGGCAACGGATACTTATTCCGTATCGTGACCTTATTCAACTCCCGGTAATCCACACACAACCTCAACGATCCATCCCTCTTCTTAACGAACAACACAGGGGCACCCCATGGAGAAGTACTCCTCCGTATAAACCCCTGACCCAACAACTGCTTAACCTGATCCCGTAACCCACAGGTCCCAGGATCGAAACCTGGCTCTGATACCACCTGTGACACCCCGACTAATTAAATACCGGGTAGATACTCCTTTATTAAATTAATTCAAAATACCAAGTTGGTTCAGTTAATAGCATCACTATCGAAAACATTTAATGATTACTAACCACCTAGTATTTAAAAAGTAAGTTGTCAAATTTTAAATTAAATCTGATTAACATGCAATAAAATTATTATGAAAGAATAACATAACCATTCACCATAAAGAAGCAATAGAATAACCAACAAATAATAATAAGTCTGGAGGAAATACTCCTCACAACAATCCCACAACTGAAATTAAAAGAATAGTGTACCCTCAATTAATTACATGCCAAAATGTGAATAACTGAAATACGAAATGTCTCTAAATAGAAATGGGCGACATGCCCTACAAATGATGAAACTGAATATAGAGTCAAGACTAGAAAAGGAGGCGTCTACTATCAAGGCCCTGTAACTTCCACAACAACTACAGCTCGTCACCTGAATGGAAATACTATGCATGGTGTCCTTGTGGCTGGGCACCTAAAAGGTTTTTACAAAAAAAAAAATAGATTTGAAAGCAAACGGGTCAGAGCCCGAAAGTGGAGAGTATTTTTAAAAACAGCAAGTGCTTTAATAACATTAAAACAATGAATGCAAAATACATGTTAGGACGTGCACTCACATGAGCTCCTCACCTGTCAACTAATGTGCACTCCTAATGCATCCATAGCCCGTACTAGTTATGCTACTAACTAACTAGTCTAATACAAAACCTGGCTTCACTTTATAGGTTTAAGGGTTTATTCATGTCATTAAAGTATACCATGTATGTGCCTTAATTCCCTAATAACAACCTTTTATTATGTGGAGTTCTCATTTTGATCTCTATTAAAATAGCACAAGTATACACATCGTTACTTTACTAAGTATTTCATTGAACATTAGTTGTATATTATTCACATCATAAATATACATTATAGGCACCCCTAGTCTAGGCTACGGTGCACATACTCTGCTATCTCATCACGATACATCACGTACATAAGGATTACAAATTCCGAATCTCTCAGGAATTGTTAGAATAAGCACAACACACAAAAATGGAGGCGAACATAATTCAACATATCCATGGGTCACGTACATACCTACGCTCCATAGTAAGCTGACTTATTAACTCACAAATAAGTCATTCTAGTATTATGTTCTTAAGGTACCAATCTAAATCCCCCCGTAGGCACACAAAGATTAGTTGGCCCAACACGAACGACGACCTCCGTGATAGCAAGTATGGTAGGTATGTCATACACATAAGTCATATACTAAGCATTCACACGTCTTAGATATCTTAATATTAATAAAGGTATATTCTACATCCCTATACCATTATTCCAATTTTATGCATTTTAAGTCTTCCGATAATATATAATGTAGACTGTCGACACATCTCACATCCTAGTTTCTTATACTTAAAACCTATCTCAAAGAGGTTACTAAGTCTCCTATTATTTCCACATTTAATTTCATTATTCTTAAGGTCATTATTTCTGCCACAAACCTCATTTCATCAAATCATTCGAATTTACTCTATTAACCCTAATATTATCTCACTCGTCGAGCTTTATTGGATTTTAGACAACTATCCCAAATTAAATTCAAATTAAGGTTCGATTTCACAACCATACCTACTGGTCTTCCTTAAGTCTAAGAATACTCACAAAGTCTCCATCAATAATTTTCTAGGGTTAACTTCCTTAAAATTTTAAACGGGAAGATTTTACTCATTCTGGGAAGGTCGATCGATCGACCTTGTATGTTCGATCGATCGATGGTGATCGATCGATCGACCTATGAATGTCGATCGATCGAGCGCACCAGTTATGCTACGGGCTGCTTTGTTTTGCAGTCCAACTTTCACCCCAAAATTCCATTACAATGCATGAAACTCTAATCTAACGTTATAATATCATCATACAACCATCCTACAACATTGTTAACGTTCTAAAATAAATAAATCATCAACCAAGGGCTTTATTTGGATCAAAACTTCATCAAGAACCCTAGTTTTCTATTTCTTTCAAGAACAATAATAATTTTCTTCTTAAATCCGTTTTTAGATCATCAAGGGTTATATTTTGGATTCATAATTCGTCCAGAATGTGTCTACATGAAATTCCTAACATGGTTTATAGTTTTAATCCTCAAATTCATGGGTTCAAATCAATCTTCCAAGACAAAATTCGATAATTACACTAACATGGAAGAACACATCCATTGAATCAATTGTAACTAAATCACTTGCCTTATGTTATTCAGATTTGTTGTTGGTTGGAGATGGTTGAATTATTCTCTCTCTCTCTGCAGAATTCTCCTCTCTCTCTCTCTCTACAAGTTCTTCTCACAAGATGACAATGGAGGTGGGGGGTTGGTTTTTAGCAAGTTATAATATTTTCTTAACTTCTCCCGTAGCCCACTACTTAGATTAGGGTTGAAAATGGGGTAGTGGGTTTAATGATAAGTTATAATTAAAGTCTAATTTTCGTGGGTTTTAATTATCAAATTTCCGAAATTACCAAACTACCCTTTTGGGTTGCCGATTTGGCCTAAAAATGCCCCGGGACCCAAATTAAACCCCCGGCTAGTGTTTTCTGACTATCTCGACCCTTCCGGACACGTTGGCGCACTCAAAATGACTATTTGGTCAAAAGAAAAATAATTTATTTTTAAATCTCATAAATTCATTCTCGACGCGACTCACACGCGCGTCCCAATTAAATTTTCCAAATTTCCGTATTTCAGCCTCGCGATAATTTCAATATCTTCAATATTCATATATTGCCATATATACACATTATAATCAAATACCAACTCACATCTCGTTAGTATTTTATCCGGATTAATTCTCAATTAATTCACATTTAATTTAATTAATCCCATAAATAAATATCGATAAAAATGCGGGGTATTACACTCCTGCATCTCCACCAGTAATAACATTGCAATTAAATGATCCAAAACGGATAGAAAATACCTCATGTTCTGGTTGTTTTGGTCTTTTGGGGAGATCGGGGTCGTCTTGATCTTCATACAGGTCTTCTTCATGATTTCTCTTCTTATCTTCTTTGTTCGTCGAGGAGATCTAGACCTCTACCTTGCTCGGTCGTTGCTTTTTCCACCATTTCGGCGATCCACATACTTGTTTAATTTTAATCGCCTGATGAGCTCTTCAATTTCATTCTGGGGAGCTATATAGTTTTTGGTCATATGACCATGATCCTTATGGAACTCGCAATATTTGGATTTATCCCTTTTGTCAGGATCTGCCTTCATTTTTTCAGGCCAGTTTAACTCCTCGCTGTTCTTGATCTCTTCCAAAACGTGGTTTATATCTACCTTCAAAGGAGTATAGTTTCCAAATTTCTTCGACTGTTCTAATGCTTGCTTTGCTTTTGACTGCTTGTTACCACCATTATTCTTCTGATCCTTCTTCTCAATCTTCTCGGCCTCAACTTTGGTCTCCTTAGTGTCCATGCTCTTCTTTGCAGCCATAGCTTCCTCGACATTCATGATTTTGGCTGCTTTTGCCATTAATTGTGACATGGTCCTAGGTGGATCTTTCGCCAAAGTATAGTATAATTTATTTGGCAATAATCCACTCATCAGAGCAGTGATTGCTGTCTTTTCCTCGTAATCAATAACTTCGAGATTCTCTTTATTGAAATGAGTAATATAATCCCTGGTGCTCTCACCTGCTTTTTGTTTAACGCTTAGTAAGTGTGCTACTCGCTTAACTGATTTTGCTCTAAAACAGAAGTTTCCAATAAAGAGCTCGACCAATTGAAAGAAAGTTGCAATCTTCCCCCGAGGAAGATTGTTGTACCATATTTGAGCAGATCCAGTGAGAGTTCCTAAAAATGCCCTACATCGCATCTCGTCTGGAACAACATAGATATTAGCAGCTGTCTGATATTGTTCTATATATAGAACATGATTAGTTTTTCCATCATATTTTGGTGTTACCACTGGGGCTTTGAACTTTGATGGTGTGGGAAAATCCACAATTGCTTGGATAAAAGGTGTCCCTTGGACAAAAGTTCTTTGTAGAGGATTTTTGGCCTTAGCCATTTCCCCTAGTCTATCCTCCAACCTCTTAATAGAGCCTTTCCATGCGTCATTTGCCTCCTAGGACCTTTTGGTCCAAGCAACTGATCATGTTGAACTTGCCTCTTGGGATCTTTCACGACCAGCAGTTGGTCGGGATTGGGTAGAACCTTCCTTTAAATCCGAGAATCGTTGAGAGTTCCTCGACACCATCCTAGGGGGACTTTTATTCCTCCTAGGACCCAAACGATCAAAGGGAGATACTCTACTCAATCTTTCAAGAGCACTGGTCCTTTCTGGAGATAGAGTGACGTTTTGTTCAGTATCTGTGGCTCGTACTGATGAAGTTCGACCAGGTTGATAAGAAAAATCATTAGATCTATTAGTGCGATATGAATCGACATGTCTATATCAAGATTCCTCTGGTAGTAATGTTCGTCTAGTTCGTGACGAAGGCAATTGGGTTTTTTTATGAATGCTTCGTTGTCCTGACTGGGCAGGTGCTCCACCCTGGATAGTTTGCATGAGTTGTCGCATGGTTTCTTGCATGGCGGTCTGGCCCTGAGCTAAATTAGCCATTATTCCAGCCAGATATTGGACACTTGGAGGAGTGGATGGATTTGGGGAGTTTCCAGCATTTCGATTACTGGATTCAGGATTATCAGCCATTGGAGATGAATTGCTTTGGTGAAAAACGATAGTTTCAGTCGTTTCCCACAGACGGTGCCAATCTATTGATGTAAAAAATTATATTATCTCTAATTATTTAATCACAGATAAAAAATAAATAAGACAAGAGATTTTTAAAGTGGAATAGCCTTGAAAGAATGGCCTACGTCCACTTTTTGTGTTATTGCTGACTGTTTGCAGAATTCTCGATAATGGGTTTACCAAGAAATTCTGAGTCCCCTGCTAATGAGGAGGTTACAATGTATTTATAGCCTTCAGGCGGTACAAATGAAAGAATAATACACAACTGTCCAATAGGCGTATGTGTTTGTGTGATAATAATGAGCATTAAATGCGCAGTTATCTTCTTGATTATCCGGATATGAATGCTCTGTACGAGATGCATCTCGATCCGCCTAAGCTGCTTGGACCACCTAAGTAGCTCAGTATACATGAGTTTCTCGGTACAGTAGAGTTCCTCGGAGAACACTTGTTGTTCAGAGCATTCTGAGTTAGTCGGGGAGGTTGAGTTCCTCGGAGTCAAGGTGTTGTTCAAAAATGTTTGCGGGTGCCATGTAAGTTGACACGTGTCTCCACATAATCGGTCCACGTCAGCATACTAAATTTGGTATCAACAAGTCACATTGTGAAAAAAGATCCTAAAAGATTAACGACACACAGAAACAGAAGTGCCAAGTCAATTTATTTTATATTCATTGATTCTTTGCTACATATGAGCATTATGACATCTTTAAAATATTTGAGAGTGAATTCTTATATATATGTGTGAGATTCCGAGGGTGTTATAAAGTAGAACATCAATGGGTTTACACAACAGACTCTCTTGAAAAATATTAAATAGTGTGGTGTTATTGATTTGAAAATCATTTAAATTCATGGCATATTGCATGAGTCGAGTCAATTTCATTTAAGTTCAATGTTCTTACACGTAATGTTGAAGTTGAGTTGTTTCGTTAGAAGTATGTCATGACTTTGTGCAATTATATTATGAATGCTTATGTTGATTTGCCTATGGAAAATGTTCACACAATTACATTAAATTTTCATAATTCGAATATTTTAGTGTTATTCTATGGTGACTATGCGTTTTGTACCTATATGTATCTTTTATACACTTGTACCAGTTACACTTGAAATTTTTTTGAAAATTTCAAAAATAGTTATTTGACACGGGGAGAACACATTATGCCTTTTAAATTCCCATTACATGTACTTCATCGATTATATTTGTGACGATATCTTTGCTTCTTAATGTGATTCTTATTATTCATGCTTAGATTCTAACCTTTTGTATATTATGGACAAAAAGGTGGAGAATAAATTGAGGGGTAGTTTTATTTTTCTTTAAAACTCGTACACATCACGGTAATTTTTGTCCCATGTGTGTAGGTCTCTTCTTCTTGATGATGTTTCATGGACTACACAAGATGAAGACACAATTGGCCGAGGGGAGAAGAGTTTCAGTTGAAGAAAAAGTTTCATATGTCATTCTGTTTTTGGGTCTGGGAGGACATTAGGATATATTGTCTTAGGGGTTTTATTGTAATTTGGTTTTTAATTTTTTATTTTGTACCGAAATAGCCACAGGGGGATATTTTGTAATAACAAGATTTTATAATTGCTCACAGCTTAGGATTTTTGGTATTTTGGAGTATCCCGTTACAAATCAGAGTTTCAAAAAGAACACCACATCTGCATTGTTCCATGATCATTCGAAGATATATTAGTGACCGAGCATCATTTTTGGATTTGTCACCGACTCTTTAATAGAGGTATATAAAATGTGGTTTTTATTTTTCTCATATAAATTACATTCTGGGATGTTTATTTTTTAAATCAAGGATTTTTAATAAAACGTATTTTTTTATTTTTAATCTAATTCGAACGAGATTATGATCTCATTATAATGGAAATCATTTTTCATTGGAACGGCCTTCGAACGATAATCCTATGTTTAACTGACCCAAAGTCCTTGGAAGGTCATTAGAAGGTTGATTAAATGATAATGTGTTGTCGTTCGGACAAGACTTGATATCTTTTGAATGAAACTAGTGTTTTTGTTCGAACGGGATGCCATTTTCGTTCAAATGAGACCATCGCCTCGAAATCCTTATTTTTACCCTAAAAACTTATTTTGTTCAAATTTTCTCAAGACTTTTGGCAAAAATGAATTCCCAATATCTGAACAAAAAATTATTATCTTTCTATTTTAGAAAAAACTCTTTTTATTTTCCAAATCATTCATCTCATATATGATTTGTTGAGTTTGTTCGAACCCAAGTTTCCATTGAAGAGTTTACTCAACTAATGATTTGTGGAGATGAGGCTCTATGGTTGAAAAAGATAAAATCGTGCATCCTGAGGCTAATTCGTGGATACCAAGGGAAGATCTCTTCGTGTGGGTGGTGCTGGACTGCATCACATTTTGTAAAGGATTTACAGATCCATCACGTTATACTTAATGGAGCTACGTAGTCTGTAAGTTGATTAGAGTATGTCAAACACTTTACATTGTCGAATACTAGGTTTTTTTGAAAGGGATTTTTCCTTATTGAGAGTGCAGCTACAGCGGAAATATTGCGACTTCTCAAATAAAATCCAGTTTTTAATTAAACCCAAATTTTAGTTAAACCCTAAGACATGCATCTAGATGATTTATTAAATAAAATATAGCATGCAGGATAAAAAACAAACAGTTTCAGGAAAAATCCCCCAAAGGGGCAAAACCTTTTATTTTCACTATAATTTGTAAGAAAACGGCTTACAATCGGATTACAATGAAAATACAGTGACTAAGAATTACCCTCAGGTATCGGATTCTGTAGTCGGCGACTGGAAATATCCCTTTCCAGGAGGGCAGCAATGAATCCACACGCAGCGAACCCACATGAACCTCAGCCCAATCAACAAAGGAAGAACCGCAGCACTCCTCAATGACACGCAGCCATGAAACTTTGTAGAGACTCCCTCAGCAATGACATGCAGCCCTCGGTTGCAAAGATCTCCCCACAAAGATGAACAGTAGCAAAGCTTTGTTCTAGGGTTCCAAAAGATTCACAAAAGTAATTGGGATTTTTTGTGTGAATCAAAAAGATGTTTTTCACATCAAAAAGATGAAGACTTAGAGTATTTAGGACTCTGAAAATCGTCTTTAAAAGTCTTAAAAATAACTCCCCGAAGTTGGCTTTAAATAGGAAAACTTAGAGCCTAAAAAATCTGCAGCGAATCTGGCCGAATTTATCCCAGTCGGACCAGTCCGGTTGTGAGGCGGATCGGTCCGGTCAAGCGGATCGGTTCTTTTATTTTTGGCCTCCATCGGTTCGCTTGCAGTCCGGGGTATACTGGATCTGCAGCAAGCGGATCGGTCCAGTATGGGGCGGATCGGTCCGATTGCGGATCGGTCCGATAGGGGCCGAATCGGTCCGTTTTTCCCAGAAAAATAAAATCCTTTTAAAAGCCTCATTTTGCTTGAAAAAACTTACTTCTTATTTTTATAAAAAACATTTTATAAAAATTTCCCAATACTAAATATGAACTTTAAGGAACGTAAAAACAAAATTTTACCAAGTTCATTCTCACAGAGGCTATGATGTTGAAGTCACTTTGATATTCGGATCCGTTGATGTAGATGCGATCTTGAGATTCTTCAACGGTGTAACGGCGTACGACATACAAATTGATAATGGACAAAAATGTCCTTACACTTATCTTCTTCGCGTGTTTGGTTTGCGTGTGTGATTGGAGAATTTAATGAGGACATTATATTGCATACACACCTAATTGCTAATCAAGATAAATTTGAGTAAAATTTAAAATCGTGTATGGTAACCTAATATATGGACTATCCCCACTTTCTCAGTTATGGATTTTTGTATTTTTCTTGGTGAGGGATTAGGAGGTACATATGATTTTAGTGAATCTCTAAGTATGGGACTAAAGATGGATTCAGTCTGTGATGGCCAAGTGATTTGGGGGAAAGTGGTAATAAATGACAACATAATATAATGAGAGTATAATTCATACCTTAGATAATAATGGGTATTAAAGATTGATGGATTGTGGCATCATTGTATGTGCTTGTTATCGTCCAAAATTAGTTCATGGTTTTATCTTAGCTAGATGATATTCAATCTGAGATGACAAATTAATAAGAAAAAAATATTGATATATGATGAGAAAGGTGAGAATAAGAGGAATTATGAATGGAGTTATTGGTTCAACCATCAAGAATGAGCCTACGTCCATAGGTTATCTTTTATCACTAGTACCATAATTGTACAATAATTCTATCTCTCTATTTAGACTGTTAGAATGTAAGAATATCTCTCGGTATATCAGTTGATTAGTAGGTCAGTCCCCCCCCCCCCCCCCCCCCCGGGTTACTCATGCCTTCTTAAATATTAGTGTGGCAGTATTTGTTAATAGGGTTATATAGCTGATCTACTAGAATATGTCAGGGGTCTTATTTTTATAAAATAAACAAGCACCAACTTTACAAGATAATAGTGGAATAATTATAGACTTAGCATGGGCAAACTTGGGCGAAATAATTTTTTTTTATTTCTAGTGAGTGAGTGCATTTACGACATCATCTCACTATTTGATTCATTGGAAGTGAATGTATAATTTCACATGAACTATATGGGATATCATGGATGACTAGAATGCCTAAGGCTAACCTTGATCATATCTGAGTCAATCTCTTTGTTACTTGAGCTAACCTCATTCTGGATAATAATGAGTCTAGATATCTTCTCCTGATTAGTTTAGAGATCATACCATATTAATGGTACAACAAAAGCCCCAAAGAGTTATCTCATAATTAAAGGTTGCAATAAATGAGTGAGTGAAGTGTTTTTAATTGACTTGTCGCTAGGTCGTATCCAGATTGATACCATTAATTTCCTCTCTACTTGGGAGAAACGTCTGCTCGGCCTCAGACAGGCATATCAAGTTTTGAAAAAAATTCCATCGAATTTATAGGGATAACCACGTGTCAATAATCCATGGTAATGTATATCTTGTAATTGCACGTGAATTTGGAGCAATGTGTGCTCTGTTCCTAAGCGTAAGTTTGCCTTTTCCCATCATGACATCATTACTACTTCAATATGAGTATAATTACTGCCTAAAAGTATAAAAACTTATTTTCCAGATCATTTCAAACTTTTTAAACTAATTACCTTCATATAATCGTACTCTATTAAGAGAAATTTCTTCTTTCTTTCAAACCATCTTCTTCTTTGGCTAGAAACCATTCCATGTGTTTCTTCTTTTCTGCCTAGTTCCATCTATGAAAACCATTACTGTTGAATCCTGATTGTTCAAAATTATTTTTATTTACATATTTATTACTCTTTGTACGCCTTTTTTTTTCCTATGAAGTGTTCGTAAGTTGTTTTGCATGTATTACAGTTTTAGTAACAATTTGTTGTCATTGTTGAAGGTGATGGTTATATTTAACTTCTTGTTGGAGTTTTTAACATCTTAGATGGCCATTGAGTTGGTTAGCTTAGGGTTTCCCATTTTTAAGGCTTTTAGGTGTTTAGAAGAAAATAAGAGGTTCATTTTTTTGCATAAACTTCTCTTTTCAAACCCAAACAACCCCCGTGCCTTTGGTTTGACCCCCTTAAACTAACATTCGCATATATCTTCTATTTCTTAATGAGTTACGAACCAGGGGTTCAGATATGGATATAATATTTGATTGATTTGGAGTAATCTTACCCCGACAGTATTGCTAGAAGTTTTCCAAATCCTCTTCCGATCATTCGTCCTGATGACATTCCTGGTCATCGTCGATATACTACTCAGGCATCTTCTTCTACTGGATCTTATACATAACCCCCAATTGTGGAGCATTGTTCCTCTCACTCTCCATAACTTCCAAACATTATTGTCGTGGACCACACTGAGGGTGGCAAAAAACTTCTAAATACGGTATCTGATAAGTCTATTGTTAATTTGGATGCATCTCCGGAGAGAGCTATGCCTGAAAAACATAAAGCCTCTACCTCCTAGTAATTGTACGTCTCACTGAGGGGAGTACCTCTAGGATCTCTGATTATTAGCATGCAGCCAACATCGATGCTTGGAATACTATCTGCGATATTATCGAGGATGAACTAGAAGAGCTTAGGGATAGGCATGAGATTCCAATGGGCATTTTATTGAGGCTTCATGATTCTAACAAAAGAGTATACAATCGACTAATGAGATATACTTTTCAGTTTGGTCTCTCCAAGGTGGGGTCCGTTTTCCTCTCCAGCCCATTATAAGATCTATCTTAAGGGGTTATGGGGTGGCTTTAATCCAATTTTGTCCAAATGCTTATATATCCATTTTAAAGTCAATGGTATATTAGTGAGACCAGACTGGTTTTGACCTTACTACTGATGTCTTCATATGTTTGTATGGCATGAAGTAAACTTCTAGAGATAATGGGTATTATTATTGTTTACCCATAAAATCTGATCTAAAAATAGTGCAAGTCTTTCAGACGAGCAACCATAATTACAAGAACCAATTTGTGAATATGGAGGGCGATGGGGAGTTTCGTTCGAGCAAGAACAACCGATCTTGGTACTATCGCTTGTGATTGGTGTATACCAGATCGTATTGGTACATACTTTTTCGTTCTATTTTTTAGGATTTTTCCTAGTTTACTCTGTAATGATACTTTTACCACTCTATAGAGATAAGGGATCCCAGGCTTCTAGCTTCTCTGAAATAATTAGTGTTAGACAAGTGCACACCCAATCCAGTTGCTTTAAGAATATTTTCTCACTGAGAAAGTTTATAGAGCTTAGGTATTATACCCCTCCCGCAAGTGTTCCTCTTTGAGATAACCAGGAAAAGTGACTTGAGTAGAAAGGGCCGACTGATCAGGAGGCCGAATAAGGTATAATCTTTTTCATTAGCTCATATTTTAGCTTGCCACTTTTGACTTTTCTAAATAATATGTTCTTGTGCAGCTACTGCTACATAATATTCAATTTTTTGTGCTAAGTTTTCCTGGGGTATGGCTCCATTGCCCGTCGATCGTACTTCTCTTATGGCAACTCGAAGGAAAATTATTGAGGCCAAGGCTATGAGAAAAGTCGAGAAGGAGGCCAATAGGAAAGATGAGGAGGTTAAGATGAAGGCTAAGGCTGAGATTCGAACAAAAAAGAAAGATGATGGTGAATCCCAAAAGAGATCTGAGGCTGAGGCTTAGAAGAAGGTTGATGCCGCCACCAACGAGAAATATAAAAGGAAGGTTGTGACCTTAGATAGTCATCCTACTATTGGTGAGAAAAGAACTTTTGAGCACATGGATATTAAGGGGAAGCCTTATCAAAGGGTTTTTAAAAAGGGTGGAGCCTTCTATCCATTACCTCATAGTAAAGGAGTATAAGTTTGATCTGAATAACCCTGTGATTGCCCACCAGAATAAACATGACAAGGAATTTATCTTCCAGCACATGGGTAAGATTGTGGATGTACTCGTCTATTATGGTCATAGCCCTAATTTTGAGTTTCTTTTAGGCCTGGATGCTGATAACTTATGGGGAATTCTTCAACATAGGGTCTACATTGTAAGTTTATTGCGTTTTGTATTTTTATTTTCCTTACAATTCCCTCATATTTCCTGCCTACCTCACTATATCATTTTCTAGAGTAATATAGTTGGGACTTTTCTTTGAGATAAGGCAATAGCTAACCAATATACCTATGAAGAGAAGAGGGATGCTAATGAAGTTCTTTAAGAAGAGTTGGATTATGAGAGGAAGAGGTGTAATGAGCTTAAAGATAGGGACAATCATCTTATTGAGAAGACCAAGGTTTTAAGCGCGATTGAATAGGATATCACATAGTTAAAAGAAAAAATTCTATCAAAGCTGTTGTAGACACCACATTCTAGGACCCCCTAAGTCTCTCCTTAAGTCCCTAGAATCTCCTAGTTTCACTACAAACCCCAAGTCATACTTTGAGTACCAATCTAGAGGCTATCGGGCGCACTCGAGCCCCGTTTGACTCCGGTCAAATCTAACGTCTGAGAAAAAGGTCAATGAATTTTCAAAGGGCTCTGAATCCCCTTTCCAATGGTCCTCCCTATGGGCAAATCGGCATAACGGTTAAGACGAATGGACCATTTTACCACCTAAAATCAATTCGGAGGCCACCGGGAGCTCCCCGGCTCCGATTTGACCTCAATCAACTTCAACGTCATAGAGAAAGCTCTTTGGATCTTCGAAGGGTACTGAATAAACTTTCCAACGATCTACCCCATGTGCAAAATGGCATAACCAATCGGGCGAACAATCCATTTTCCCCCAAAAATTGATCCGGAGGCCACCAGGCGCTCCCGAGCTCCATTTGACCAAGATCAACTCTTCAACCTAAATGAGACTCAATGAATCTTCGAAGGTCATTGCATACCCTTTCCAATGGTCCACCCCATGTGTGAATCAGCCTTATGATATGGACGAATGATCTGTTTTACTCCGAGAGGTCACCGAGCACTTCAGGGCCCTAATTTACCAAAGTCAACTTTTTGAACCGAGCGAAGCCTTTTAGAATGTCGAAGTACCTCGCATAACTTTCCAACGGTCTGCCCCATGCGCAATTCTGACTTATCGTTCAAATGAACGATCTATTTTCGTCCAACAATCTCCCATCCAAAGGATCGACGAGCGCTTTCGAGCTACATTTGACCCAAAGTCAACTCTTGGACCCAAGAGTGGCCTAAAGAACTCTTGAAGGTCTCTGAATTAACTTTCTAATCAAATGGCCCATGCATAATTTGGATCAATGGGTTGCGTTATACGACCTTTTTTTCCAGAACAAGCTCCACGAGACTGCCGATTGGTAGGTCCATTTCCCTGCCTATCGGTAGTGTGTCTATTATTACCTGCAATTGTCATAGCTAGTGATATTCCGATCGACACCCCAATTACTCTATAAATAGAGGGCATTACCTCAATCCCAAAGCACACCTCAGATCCATCAGCATGAGTGATCCCAACAACATTCTCTTGTAATTAGCAAAGTTTTCTTATGTGAAATTCCATCCCATCTTACATTCCCATCCTTTTCATATCCAATTTGGCAAAATCTCATTCTCTCACATTCAACATTCATCTCAACATTCAAGGGAGCTCATCCAAAATCAAGATCAAGCTTCAATTCTTTAAAGAAGGTCCAAAATCCTTCTCTCTCTCCCTCTCTCTTTAAATTTCTTATTTTTACATTAATGACCTAAATTCATAATTTAGTTTTTACATTAGCTCGTACATGTTAACATCACACCTTTTTATTAGTTATGTTGCACATACTTTATTTTCTAAAAAAAAAGAGGGCTACACCTATATATTCCAACGGAATTATCCATCATAATTTCTCAAAAATAAAATATATTTTCTACACACACATATAATAAAATCCCATTCAAATCTATGGGACAAACCCCACCCTTATGCCACATACGAACTACGTGGACTTTAATGCCTTTATAGGCTATGTAAGCATTTTGGGCTAAAACCCGAGACTCGAGTCCGATTTTACCATTTTGTCATTTGTCCCCTTTTCATATATATATATATATATATATATATATATATATATATATAGAGAGAGAGAGAGAGAGGTCCCCTCCTGTAAGAACTCCTTATGATGGAGACCCCGGTACATACCATTTTTTTAAAATAGTAAAAAATGAATTTTTGATGGAACTTCATGGATATGATCTCCATGGTGAGAAGATCGTCTCCAATTCTTTTCATCAAAAAATTCAATAAAAAAATCGTTGAGATGAGGTGATATGTAAAAAATGGTATAAATATGCATTTTTGACCGTTGAAATGTTGGCGATCATCTCACCCACTTTTTGAATGAATTTTTTTTATGAAACTGAAAAGATCATATCCATGAAGTTTCATCAAAAAATTCAATCAATCAAGTGATTGGCGCTGACCCAACATTTCAACGGTTGAAAATAAATATTTATACCATTTTTTTTACATATCACCTCATCTCAACGGATTTTTTATTAAATTTTTTGATGAAAAAATTGGATATGATCTTCTCACCGTGGAGATCATATCCATGAAGATTCATCAAAAATCCATTAAAAAAATGGTTTATACCGGGGTCTGCACCATAAGGAGTCATTACAAGAGACTTTATATATATATATTATCAATATCTCGATAAACACCTACATCGTATTTTCTAGATATTATTTTAGAAACATTCCTCTGGATGACCTCACTCTAAATTTTCCATGGTATGAGTTGGGCGATTCCAATTTCCAATAAATATACATGCACACACACTTTACATAGAAATAAAGGAAACCAGTAACACAAGCACATGAGATCGAAAGGGTGGGATGGGTGCCTCAAACTTTTTCATTTTGTAACTTAGTCCCCGAACCTTCGAATTATTTGTTTTGTAATCATCAATTGGTCTTTGATGCCTCTTTATCAAAGCGGCGAGATATTTTTTTTCCTGTTTTATGAAAAATAGTCGACTCCATCTTTTTATATCACCCCGCACCGACGACGACCAAAGTGCTCCTAGAGTAAGAGGGCGCGATACCTTCACCCCTCCCCCAAGGGAAGAAAGGATATTAGGGATGGCCACAGTGGCGACTTTGCTGGGGATGGTTTTCATAAGAGGGATAGACTCAATTTGCATGGGTATTATTGTTTTCTACTTGTGTGTGTATGCACCTACCTATATGTTCCCTTTTTCTCCTCTATTATTTCTTATACATATCTACCTCATGCTTATATCACTACACACTCACACACTTATAGGTACTTCCTATGTACACTTCAAACCACTTGCACATAGGATCACTTATATCCACATGTTGCACACACCACTTAGAATATTCATGCTTAGGTGTCACCAACACGCACCTCCATTTATCACACTTACATGTATACATGCTCACTCACACTTGTCACACACCACTTGTAATTGATCCATGCTCAGGTTCACTACCACACAATCACTTGTAGATATTCACACATCACTTACCTATCCATTCTTAGTATAATCTGCATGCTCTATGTTAGATTTACTTTTTATACTTGTACATTCTTCCCAGTTTGTATAGTGCTCTTCATGCTAAATAAAGATACTCTCTCCATAATATACTATCAAAAATCTTGCATTTTAAACTCTACATAGCAAAGAGCATGGCTATTGACCAAATTTTGTCCCGTAACTGGGGGGTCACTTCATGATGGACGTTGGTCTGGCAGGTCGCAGTTAGCCTAAGTGATATGACTTTAGCCTTTTATTGGACAAGTACCTTCAACGTATATCGAACGGTTCCCCTCGCATCGTACCGCATGACCAAAGTCATGGCGAGAGATATATCGCAGGGAACTCATTCACGTACGTCGAGTATATCTAATTCTCTCCCACACATACTATCCCCACGAGGTATATAGTGAGGCAATTCACGTACACTCTGGTATATCAAATGGTTTATCCATATGTACTGATTACCCTCAAAAGCAAGACGTATATCTGGGAAGTCATGCCAAAGGGGGGAACCCTTCCAATTAACCCAACAAAGGCATACCCTCATATAGGTGTCAAAACTAAGACACTCATATTTAGTTTGTCGGTTTTTACCTGAAACTCTTCCAAAATAACGGATCAACATGCCGCCCAAATTTTCACGCAATTTTTTTTTAAAATGGGACCGTGTCCATGATCCTGGCAACAAGTCCAACTGTATTTTTGCATATTTTTTAAACCCAAGGCTCGGGTTCAATCCGATATTTCCTTTTGCATTTAGGTAAACCTAATACAATTGAGAACATAATATATATAATAATAATAATCATGCTGATACCCTTTGCCCATTTTTCCTTTTTATTTACCAAAAGTGTCAAAAACATTTTTCCCTCTTTTATCAAAAAAACCAAAAAAGCATTCTTCCTTCCTTATTCCAAAAATATTTTTCCTCCTTTTTACCCAAAATCATTTTGTCCTCATCTTTTCCAAAAAATGTCAAAAATATTTTCCTCCCTTTCAAAAATAAATTTGATTTTTTCTCCTTCTCAGGTATCGTATACCCGACCCTTGCCCTGGATCCCTATTGTCTTCGGTCTTTCGTCAAACCACCCCAAGGGTCCGTCAGTTCCCTCAGTACTTCCTTCGAGTCCAAAATTCATCTTCATCCACTTTCCATGGAGAACGCAGACTAAGTACCGAATGTGCAGCCGAATTTGATAACAGTCCTAGCCCAAGTCACTTCCAAGAATGACAACCTTCAAATCGAGGTTCATGAGATGAAACAAAATTGGGTTCCTGTTCTCGAAGAGCCTGAGGTCCTCTTCCCTCGCGCTATAGGTCCACCCCCACCCGAGCCTATTTAGGTCCCCAAGGAATATCAGCACGCTCCACGTGCCCCTCGTGGTAATGGGCCACTGCCAGCTTAGTTCCCTATGCCAAATCTTGCCCAGCCCAGGGCTAATCTACTTGTGACCATAGATCCAAAGAAAAAGAGTTGAACAAGGTGAAATATGACCTTAAGATGTTGACCAAGAAGTTTGGCCAAGTTCGAATATCTAGTAACTATATGGATTACACCTATATGTCTCCCTATCCTAAAGCAAGGATGTTGAAAAAGTTCAAGATGCCTAACACTAAGAAGTTCGGGGGTAGTGGACCACCAATTGTTCATCTACAAAGTTATCACTGATCCATAAATCTCCTAGGTGCCTCCAAGGAAATAATGGCCCAAATGTTCCAATAAACTTTGAAGGATAGCACTCTTCGCTAGTTCTTATTTCTTGAAGAGTCCAGGTTCTGCAACTGGGAGGATGTAGCCCGAGAATTCATGTCACAGTATAAGTATAACAACGAATTATAAGTTACCCATCGTGATTTATAGCTACTCAAATAGAACCCTGGGGAATCTGTTAGCAACTTCATATCAAGGTGGAGAGAGAAAGCAGACACCATGACCAACTGGCCTTTCGAAGAGGAGCGTGAAGAAGAACTTCTTACCACATGGCCGATCAATGATGGGAGGATAGTAATACCCTCATTTCTGAGCTCTTCGAGAAGCAGGAGTAGAGATTGAAGAAAATATTTCCAAGATAGAAGTTGAGCCGAAGAAAGCATTCGGACAGTTCACTTCTAGAAAATATGAGAAGCCTACCAATACCGATGTTTTAACCATCAACAACATCGCTCAGCCTTCCACTTTATGGGCTCTAGATAGCTGCCCTAACCCAGTCAAAAAGGAACACACCGAGATTCATACTCCCCTCTCCAAAGTTTACCAAGACCTTTTAAGACAAAATCTTATCAAGCCATTGGACCAACGTCCATTACCAAACCCACTTCCTAAAAATTTCGAACCAGACGCTCTTTACGATTTTCACCAAAGTGTCGGTCATACCATTGATCAGTATTTTTACCTCTGAAATGTAATACAAAGTCTAATTGATTAGGGTATCATTGGCCCACCAGCCAATCCTAAGACAAACACTACTCACAACCCACTCCCAAATCATACAAATGCCATTTTCCTAGAAGAAGACCCGGAATTTGATCCATCTGCCCAGATCGTACCCAGTAAATCACCCGTCATACCCATATATTCCCCTAAACCCCTCCAAGTTCGCCCATATTTTCTCCTGCAACCTACCTGTTTCATCGATCAGGCTCTGTCACTTTCTTACTAGAGCATGTATTGTTGTTCGTACCCACTCTAAAGGGAAAGATATATAATTTTTAGCAGTGTTGAACTAGCTTCCAGAGTTCGGGATGAAATTTCCCTCCAAGATGACCATTGACTGTTACAGATTCAGTATGTTATTCTTGACAGCTTGAAAATAGGCTCGAGATTCAGATAATTGGGTGCTACCTACCGATGAAGTCAGCTTAAATGATATCGTCTAGATAATGGCAGACTTATTTCAATAGACTGATGAAATTTGCAGCATGTGCGAGGAACTTGATGCTTTAAAACTACAAGGATGCTTAGTTCCTTGACTTCTACATCTCCTCGGTTAGAGAGATGATCTATAGGAAGAGGTCATTGAGGTTGTGGAGTGTATTGAATTTTTACGAAAATATGATGTCATTGCCACCGGATGGGGGGATGAATTCGATAGTTCAGACAAAGAGAAAAGTAGTAAAAAGGCTAGCCAATAGTCAACATATGTGGAACATTTGAGGAGCTTCTAGGAGAAATAAATAAGGTTGTTGAATAAATCGAGATAGATGAGGAAACAGGATTTTTATTTTTCCCTCTTCTATGAACCATATGACTAGATCAGTGAGGCATTACTATGTTCCAAACTTGCAATCGTTAGTGATTAATAAGGGAAAAGGTGTTGAGAATCTACCCATGTTAGAAATGGACCTTAAGAAGAGCAAGATCCTCGATCAGTTGAAGAAGACCCAAGCTAAAATCACTTTGTGGGGACTCTTCATGTCTTCCCAACTACACTAGAATTCGTTGATCTAACTACTCATCTGGCCCATAGTCCCTCCTTCCACCACGCCAGAAGAAGTAGTGAATCTGGTTAGATCTCTAACCTCTACTTGAATGCTATCTTTCTCCAAATAATAAATCCCTAAGATTAGACCAAAACACAATTATGCTCATAATATCACTGTCGAAGTCGTGGGAAAGACCGTCCCACTTTCTCTTATCGATAATGGATCAGCTCTTAATGTTTTCCCATTGAGAACCCTCAATTTCTTGGGACTAAAAGTGAGAGACCTTTCTCTAACCTCTGTCATGGTGCACACTTATGATAATATTCGTTGAGAAGTGATGGGGTCCATAAAGCTTACAATAGGGGCTGACCCTGTAAATCCCATTATTGAATTCCAAGTCATCAGCATCCCAGATTATTTCAATCTTATGCTTGGACGGCCATAACTCCATAGTATCAAGGGTATGTCTTATTCCCTTCATCGGAAACTAAAGTTCTTTGCCAATGGGCAGTTATCACCATCTTGGGCGACGATGATAACATTGAGAACGCAAGAACCAGTAATCCAATATTAGATATATAACAAAGGGCGAATGATATGCTTCTGTCAGGTTTTCGGGTCGAATTTCTTCCTCTCCTAATAAGGGACGATTTCAAAAATAGGGTTTTTTCAGAGTATAACCCTCATGGTAACATCAATATGATATAGATGTTCAAAAACATGCACTCCACGCTCAGATTGGGACTAGAACGATGGCAACTGGGAATACGTAAACCCATAGTACTGAAGAAAGCTTTTCTCCTTGTGGCCTGAGTTATTAGCCATCAGTGGAAGAACTTAGAATGCTCCACCAACCTTGGTTAAAGATAATGGTAGAAAGAGCTAAGACTATCTCAAGAGATTCCTTGAACGAAAGATTCATCAGATAGGGTAAAGATTTTCCCTTTTTCATCTTTCTCGAACTATGGTATGATCATGTGGACAAGAAGGTGAAACCAGGAATAGAGTTATTTTCCAATACATCTAGTAATGGGCTGAAAGTTCCTAGCATCATGTGTAACCACTCATTGAGAAGACTATGGCTGATACCGAATATTTTGAGGGAAGTGGCTCTGATGATTCATTCAACTTGAAGACACTGGGGATGACACTCTGCATGATCCACTCAAGTACGACATCATCGAATCTATCCTGCCTGATTAAAGTTGTTGATGGACATCTCCTCAACTGAATGTTATACCAGTTCCATCTGCTGAAATACAACCCAACTCTTATGTTTATCCCATTTCCTCTTCTTTTTTTGGTCCTCCCTATTCTGATGCAATCGAGACCTCCTTCGACGAGGTTCGCAATGATTTTTTCCCTAACAATGAAATAAATGAAGATTATGAATATATTGACGTGCCTTACATTAATTCTCTTTATTCTAATCAAACTCTTGATGATGATGATTTTGCAAATGAATAATTCTTAAATGATCTTAATAAGGTTAATAACAAACAACATAACCACATTGAAGTTAATAAAGATGAAACTATTATTATTAATCTCGATTCTAGTAGATAACTACGCGATATTAGGATAAAAGCCACCCTTAACAGGCATGAGCGCGCATAACTCGAAGAATTATTAAAGTAGTTTGTGGACGTGATCTCATGGTCCTATGACGATATGTCCAAAATTAATCCCGAGAATGCTCAACATGAGATTCCAACTCTCTCAGAATGCAAACAGATCAAACAAAAACTATAAAATCTCCACACCAAATGGTCACTCAAGGTTAAGGAAGAAATGGTCAAGAAGTTGATCGTAGGTTTCATTTATGTAATTAAATATCCCACATGAATAGCCAACATCGTACTTGTGCCGAAATTTGTAGAAAAGGTTCGCATGTGCGTTGACTACCGAGATTTGAATAAGGCCGCTCTAAAGGATGACTACCCTCCACCCAATATCAACATGATTGTGGACAATACGACTAGTCATGCTCTCAAGTCGTTTAATAATGATTTTGTTGGATATAACCAGATCGATATGCACGCAGATCATCAAGAGAAAATCCCATTGAAGAACATTTTACTACACCGTTATGCCATTTAGTCTAAAAAATGTAGGGTCTACCTACAAAAGGGTTGCCACAACCATCTTGCATGATATAATACACAAAGAAGTCAAGGTTTACGTGGATGGTATGATTATCAAGTCTAAGACTAGGGAAGGTCATGTCCTCATTATCCAGAAGTTCTTAAAACGACTACGGTGATACCAGATGCAACTTAATCCACAAAAATGTGTTTTTGGCGTTACCAAAGGAAAGCTTAGGGCTGTAATTGGATATTCAAAAATCTGCATCCGTCCGATATTCGAATCTGAATTTACAGATATTTATCCAAAAAAATGGAAACGGATACGAATATGGATACTCTATAAAAATATCCGAGAAAACGGATACGAATACGGATAGTACTATCCGACACGGATAATCCATATCCGATACGGAGTATCCATTTTATCGGATATTCGTTTTATCGAATATCCGTATCCGTCTAACATTAGTTTAAAATAGTACTTATAAAATATTTTAGGTGAAACTAAAACTTGAAGATGGGGAATAAATTTAATTATGGAAACTTTAAAGTCTAACCTAATAAACTAAACACAATCCGGTTTCCCCCCATTTGCCAAAAACACAACACACGCTGAAAACCTTTTGTATACTTAAGTACAAAAGTGGCTAATCATTTCCGTTCTTGACCCGTTGGGTCGTACAGAGGCTAGGTCGAGCTCCTTGTTCGCAACCTTATGACGACAAGATTGTACATGGAGCTAATTTTCTATTCGTGGTCTGTTTTATTTAACTGGACCATACAGTTCTTTACTTGTTTGTTCAACAAAGTTATGCAGATTATGCTCATCATGTTCGTGACTTGTTTGTTGAACAAAGTCATACAGATTTTGTTTGTGACCTATGAGGTCATACAACACGACACCAAAAAGGTCAAGCTGGCACCCTTTAGCCGGCCAGACTTGTCGCGGTCATTGACCGTGCGTTTTTTGTCACGGTCAAGGACCATGACAAGTCCGTGACAAGGTCGTGTCATGGTCAATGACCGTGACAATTCTTATAATATTGTCACCGTCAAAGACCATGACAAGTTTAGCAGCAAAAAACCCTTTCCCCTCCTTTTTTTCTCACCGCTTTGTTTCCCTCCACTTTCTCTCTCTCTCTCCCTATGCGCTGCTATCCCTCTCTCTCTACTTTCAGGTTGGTCTCTCTCTCTCTCTCTCTCTCTCTCTCTCTCTCTCTCTCTCTCTCTCTTCCATTTATATATATGTGTGTATGTATATATCTGCGTGTGTGTGTGGTGGGTGGGGGTTGGGGAGGGGAGGGCAGGGGGTGTATGTGTGTGTGCATGTGTGTGTGGTAGGGGTGGGGTGTGTGTGTGTGTGTGGTCGGGGAAGAGGAAAGGGAGGGGAGAGGGAAGGGATGGGGGTGGGGGTGGGGCGGGGGGGTGGGGCAGGGGGTGGGGTGGGGTGGGGCAAGGGGTGGGGTTGTGTGTGTGTGTATGTGCGCATGTGTGTAGTGTGCGTGTATGTGCGTGTGTGTGCGTATGTGCAGGAGGGGGAAATGATGTGAGGGGTGTGACGGGGGGTGGGGCTGCGGGTGTGTGTGTGGGGATGGGGGTGGAGGTGGGGCAAAGGGAAATGGGAAATGGGGCGGGGGTGAGGCTTGTTAATTTTTTTTATTAAATGTTTATTGATTTATTAGATATTTTTCCTCATATGCAAGTAGTGTCCCTTGTAAACGAATTTATTGATTATTAATTTTTTTAGTAAATTAATATATGAAAGTAAGATTTCCCCGCATTGTAAAATAATAATTGTATAATTTAATTGTTAGTTTAATTGATGAAAAGAATTAATTGAGTAGATGAATTAGAAGGAGTACGGGATACACATTTGTTGTTGCCATTGCGGTTGGATTATAGGGGATCGATATTGGGTTGGTTAATTTTAAAAGTGGCATTACCACTAAATTATTGTCCATATGGGGGTGGGATTTTTTTACATTTTTTGAAAATTACTTTATATAACGAACAATATATATATATATACTTGAAATTACATATAGTGCATATAGATACTAGCCTTCTAGTTCTTATGCGTACGCATTCAATAGCCCTTAGACCCGTTCGAGAGTCATTACCCCTGTAATGAGATCTCTCGAATTGTCCCGTTTGGACAGTTTGGGACTACATAATTTCTGTATTATAATATTCTTAGTGTCTTAAAGTTGTTACTTTTGGAGAAAGTTCTGCAGTCGTATCCATAGTTTTTCTAGATACATACTAGATTGACAAGTGTGACTGTTATTTCAATTGATCAACTGAAATAACACTCACACTTGCCAATCTACATCGTGTACTTGGAGAACTACGAGGATATGCTGTTGAATTTTTCTCAAATCGTAACAATGTGCATGAGTTGTTAAGTATATTACAGAAATATGCGGTCTTGAATGGGATAGGACCACTCACCCTTTCGAGGAGATTGAAGAAATATGAATTTCTATTATAAATTGAATTTAAATTTGAAATTTAAGAATCGAAGACATAATTAAATAAAACATACTATAAATCTAAGTTTTGTTTATACTAATCCTTGAATATACGATTCTTACCTTTAATAGGTGACTAGTTGTGGTAGCTGTGATGGGATATCCGAAATACAAAGAGTGGATGGGTTAGACAAATATAATAGGGGATGTGTTTCGCAGAGGTGCTAATGAATTTGTAAAATATGCAAAGAGATGTCATAATGATGACGAGTTTTCGTGTGCTAGGTGTAAGGAGTGGAAAACAGTTGAACTACATTTATTAAAATCGGGTATGAAAGATAGTTATCGATTTTGGAGTTTTCACGGTGAATTAAAAGTTCCCTTTATCCCCGAATAACCTTCACAACAACCTTCAATAAGTAGGATAGATGTAGAAGGGGACGATGTAGATCATAATATGTTAGAGGATTTAGTTGATGAGGCGTACGGAGTTTATGAAGCAGAGGAGAATGAGGTTACTGATGATGTACAAGGTTCAAGTGCTCGTGAAGATATCACGATAAACCTTGAAAATGACTACCAAAGTTTAAAATTTAAGGCGACCCAACCGTTATACTCTGGCTATGAGAAAGATCAAACAAATTTACATGCCATGGTTGGTCTGCACAGTTTGAAGACGCAGTACAGTTTGTCTGGCAATAGTGTGACAGGAATTCTGAAATGGGTGAAGGGGTTACTACCCAAGGAGAATACGCTTCCAAATAGCTATCCTATATGAAGAACAGTTTGAAAGGTTTGGGAATGAAGTATAAATCTAATCATGCTTGTGTGTATGACTGCATACTATACTGAAAGGAGTATGAAAATCTCGATCGTTGTTCGGTATGCGATAATCCTATATATGTTCAATATACTAGTAAGGAAGGCACAAGCTCAAAAGTGCCTCAAAAAGTGTTGAAATATTTTCCCGTTGGGCCTAGATTAAAGAGATTTTTCACATTACCATGGATAGTGGAGGCAATGTCTTAGCATGCTAGGGCAGAAGTAGGGGGTAATCTCATGCGTCAACCTATTGATTCTACAACCTGGAGGAGGATGAATTATGAGTATCCCGATTTTTCTCGAGAACAACGCAACATTCGTTTGGCTATATCAACAGATGGTTTCAATTCATTTGGAAATCTAAGCGCCAATCAGAGTGTATGGCCAGTGATCCTATCCCCACTCAACCTCCCTCCTTCACAGTGTATGAGACCTAAATTTTCAATGATGTCTTTATTGATACCTGGGCCAAAGGCACCAAGTGATGACATCGACATCTACCTGGCTCCTTTGGTAGAAGAATTAAATGATTTTTGGGAAGAGGGTTTGCAATCATTTGACTTTTTTAGAAAAGAAGAGTTTACGCTAAAAGCTATGTTGATGTGGGCAATTCATGATTTTCTACCTTATGGGACATTATCCGGTTGTGTAGTACATGGTTATTTGGGGTGTCCTATTGTTGGAGGTGAGACTAAATCTCTTCATCTATCATTTAGATCAAAAAATATATGCCATTGCCATAGGAGGTTTTTACCCTCAGCTCATTGTTTCATATTTGAGAAAGGTTCTAATTTTTTATTGGGCGGGGTTGAACATCGGCTACTGCCGAGAAAACTTTCAGGTTCAGAAATTGAAACTAAATCTTCTGAATGTGATCCTAATATGCCAGGTAAGAATCCTAAATTTAAGAATGTCAAGCATAAGAAGACCCCAACTGGGAATGAAACTGAGACAAGAAAGGTATGGTCTAGGAGGTCAATTTTATTTCACTCGCCTTATTGAAAGAATAAACCAGTGCGCCAAGTATTGGATGTGATGCATGCAGAGAAGAACTTCATTGAACATATTGTGGGCACTTGCCTTGGGGGTAGTCATTCGAAGGATGGAGAAAATGCACGAAAATACCTTAAATCATTGAAAATTAAGCCACAACTATGGTTGAAAGAAGATAGTTGGGGAAGGACAATAATTCCCCCTGGTGCGTTTACTTTGACGAGTAGGTAAAGGAAGGTGATTTTAGACACAATATATAATTTAAAGGCCCCATCTAATCTTTCGTCCAACTTGCAAAGGATTGTGAGTTATACTACTCATGATTTATATAAGTGTAAGTCCCACGATTGGCATGTGATCATACAATTGGTTCCTCTATTGTTTAAGCATTGTTTCTCCAAGCACAAGGATTTGCGGAGGGATATTATGCAAATTAGTATTACCTTCCTACTCTTGTGTGAGAAGGTAGTCAATCGAGAACACATAGTGGCCGCAAATTGGTGGTGGCCAAAGTGATTTGTGTGTTGGAGAAGTACTTTCCCCCAACATTCTTTGACATAAGTGTTCACTTGTTGGTACACCTATGCGATGAGGCACTTCTTTGTGGTCTAGTTAGATATCGGTGGATGTATCCGTTTGAAAAATTGATGAAATTTTTTAAAGATTACGTCAAGAATACGTGATACATTGCAGGATCAATTGCAGAGGAATACATTATCATGGAGTCATCAATATATACTCGGGAATATATGCCTGACTCGACCAGCGTTGATGACACTGATGAGTTCATCAATGATGGTGGTCATGGGATGGGAAACGAGTGAAATTAACGAGTTTGCAACATGAACAAGTAACTCGTTATCTATTTGACACACATAAAGATGTCGAAAACTGGAAAAATTAAGTTTGAATTATTATAATGTTTAAAATTATTTTAGATTATTTTATTCATGATTAATTTTATAATATGCAGAAAATATGAAGCCCGTGAGAACAATAAAAGATGAAAAATAATGGTACAAGCAGAAAGCGAATTTAGGTTGTGGTTGACACAAGAGGTAATTATAATGAAAATGGTCGTTATATAATGTTATATTACACTCAAATTTTACAACTAATATAATTAATTTATATATTCTCAACTCTTAAAGATGAGTGATGCGACATCAAGGCTTGCTCATCTAGCCAATGGACCCTTGTTCGTGGCACAAGAGTATAAAAAGTATCGATTAAACGGTTACATTTTTGGCGCTAAAGTGTACGAGGAAAGTATAAATGTACAGAACTCGGGCATTTCATACAAGGCTCCTACTTTCTTTTGAGCGAGCGCAAAAGATAAAAACTTCGTTGAAGCTGAAATGACTTACTATGGTGTAATCCAAAATATATTTGAATTGGATTATATATGCTTCAAAGAGGTTTTATTTTACTGACTGGTTAAGAGTTGAGGATAAAAATTCTTGTAAAGTTGATCCTGTCAACAATTTGATCATGGTTGACTTGTCCAAGTTGAAGAGCAATGACCACGTGAGCGATGAGCCGTTTGTTTGTGCATTTTAAAAGGATAACCAAGTGTTTTACTCGGAGTATTTCAACAACGAGCCATGGTCAACTGTCCTACACGCGCCAAAGCGTCTAAATAGTAGTGTGAATGACTTAGCTGCTCCGCCGAATATCAATCCATTTTTTATGATAACCCAAATTTGAAATAATTTTTCAATTTGTAATAAATATTCCAGTTTGTACTTTATCAATCCATTTTTAATGCTTTTAATTAATTTGCACTTTATCATTTTCTCTCTTGTGTAGTGTGCGTGTGTGTGGGCAGTAGGGGTGGGGGTGGGGATGTTTTGGATTTGTAGTAATTGTACATATTATGAGCTAGATGTTGTTGTTTTGGAATTTAGAATTGAGGTGTTAAACAGTAACAATTCATTTGTATTTGTAGTAATTGTACATATTTTCATGTCTTCTTCTAATTCATTTTGATTTGTACTAATAACAACATTTTTTAAAGTAAATGTCTCCTTCAGGTATTAAGGCAAGGATGATGATGTTTGTTATGATGATTTCGTCAGGGCTCGGTGGTAGTGGAGGCGACGAGGGCTCCTCGGCCCCTAGGCTCCCCAAATATGGAAAATTGAGGATGACCGTCGAGAACAAGACATGGCTATTAGCGAGATTCCTCGAGCTGGTAAAGACATAATCAGCCTGGGGTACACTAGTTTGAGGGAGGTGCCAAATGAGCTCAAGTTAGCTGTTTGGGTGGCACTACAGGTAATGTATATATATTTATATTTCAATTTCAATTTCAATTTCAATTTCAATTTCGATTTTGATTTCATTTTATATTTATATTTATTCTCAACTAACATTGGATTTATTGGACAGGAACAATTCCGCTTGGATCCAAAGCTACATGATTCCGTCTTGGAGCAGTTGAGGGAGCAACACAAGACGTGGAAGAAAAATATGCGGATCCGGTACTTTGGGAAGACCCGAGAGTCCGTTATCCGAATGCGTGAATTCATCCCGTTGAAGGAGCCGATCTCATTGGCAAAATGGCAAATGTTGATTGACAATGAGATCGGGGAGAGACAATTGGCAGCTCGCCAATCGAGGAGGGAAAACTGGGCAAAAAATACGGATGTGCAATACTTCGGCCGGACATCTTACACCGAGGTGGTGCATTGGATGATGGTAATATTTAATTTTTCTATAACTACAGAAATATATTATTTTGTATTATTTTCCTTTGCGGGGTCGATACTAATTTTAATTTATTTTATTTCAGGGGATAGGGAGTGACCCTAGGGGTAGGCCACATAGGCTCGATACTTATGTGGCTATTCGGACGAAGAAGGGGAAGGATAAGGAGGTGTCCGCGAGCATCATGGCCACAATTGTAAGTAATCCGAAAGTTTACTTTTTGTTAATAACGTTATAATTTTTTTATTTACTTATTTTACTAATCATGTGCTTTTTGTCGTTTCAGGCAAAACTTAAGGATGTGCATGAGTCACAGTCTGATGCCGACAAGGCATATTTGTCCACAGACGCACTCATCCAAGTGCTTGGCGCTGATCGCAAGGGGAGGATAAGGGGGGTGAGCTCGTGGGTGGCCAAATCTAGGATCATCGGATTGGAGATGAGCGACACCGGGTTGACTCGAACGGTGGACTCGCATGACGCGAAGCTGTCCCATTGGAGGCGACGGTCCAAGATATGTTCTCATTCATGAAGCATTTTTTGGGTGGAAACCGTAAGGGGAAAGGTAAGGAGAAGGTGGTGGAGGAGGAGGTGCAGGAGAACAAGGTGCAGGATGACGAGGGTGTGGACCTCATTCCTTCATCGCCGACACATACGGACTTTGATGATCCACTCCCCTATTTGGCTCCCTTCAACTGACTGATGTCGACACTTGGTTGGCCGAGCATGTTTATACTGGACATATTTGATGGCTAGCGGATAGGGCAGGGGTTGAGGTACCCGAATACCGTCCAGGGTATGCCAGTTCATGGACATTTGTTTCAAGACATCGAGTCCAAGGTGCTCGTCACATATATGATACCCGAGAAGGAAAACTCCCCCTTGTGGTTGCGCGAACAAAGAGGCACAATGTATATTGCTAGGTGTGTTAATCCGTATATCATGTGGCCTACTCACCTCCTCAGAGTTAACCTTACCCCAGACATTTAGTGACATTATTTGAATTGAATTGTTGTTTTAAGTTGTTATATTTTAATTCTATTCGGATTATATCGTGATGCATATTGTTTTTAATGTATATTTGAATTATCTCTATTTTATTTGGATATATAATATTTGAACAGGTACAACATTGCTATAATAGGTACAAATATACTGCTGGCCAGTGGCAGTGGCCATACAGCCCAGCAGATTTTTTTTCAATTCTGCCCAGAATTGTCACGGTCATTGATCGTGACAAAGGATTATTGTCGCGGACTTGTCATCGTCAATGACATTATCACGGGTTTGTCGCGGTCCTTAACCGTGACAAAACATGTCAAGGTCAAGGATCGTGACATGACGTGACAAGCCTAACGAACTTGTCACGGTCAATAACCGTGACAAGTTCGTGATAACAAAGTTGTCACCCCCAGAATTGTCATGGTCATTGACCTTGACAAGTCCAACTTGTCAAGGTCAATGACCGTGACAATTCCGCAGATTTGGTGTAGTGATGTGCCTTACATTAATTCTCTTTATTCTAATCAAACTCTTGATGATGATGATTTTGCAAATGAATAATTCTTAACTGATCTTAATAAGGTTAATAACAAACAACATAACCGTGTTGAAGTTAATGAAGATGAAACTATTATTATTAATCTCGATTCTAGTAGCCAACTACGAAAGATTAGGATAGAAGCCACCCTTGACGCGCATGAGCGCGCATAACTCGAAGAATTATTAAAGGAGTTTATGGACGTGTTCGCATGGTCATATGATGATATGTCCAGAATTGATCCCGAGAATGCTCAAAAATGAGATTCCAACCATAATGCAAACCGATCAAACAGAAACTGTAAAAGCTCCACACCAAATGGTCACTCAAGGTTAAGGAAGAATATGTCAAACAGTTGATCGTGGGTTTCATTTGTGTAATCAAATATCCCACATGGATAGCCAACATTGTACCTGTGCTGAAATTTGTAGAAAAGGTTCGCATGTGCGTTGACTACAGAGATTTGAACAAGACCGCTCTGAAGGATGACTACCCTCCACCCAATATCAACATGATTATAGACAATACGACTAGTCATGCTCTTAAGTCGTTTATTAATGATTTTGTTAGATATAACCAGATCGAGATGCACCCAAATCATCAAGAGAAAACCCCATTCATCACCCATTGAAGAACCTTTTGCTACACCGTTATGCCATTTAGTCTAAAAAATGCAGGGTCTACCTACAAAAGGGCTGCCATAACCATCTTGCATGATCTGATACACAAAGAAGTCAAAGTTTACGTGGATGATATGATTATCAAGTCTAAAACTAGGGAAGGTCATGTCCTTGTTCTCCGAAAGTTCTTCGAGCGACTACGGTGATACCAGATGCGACTTAATCCATAAAAATGTGTTTTTGGCGTTACCAAAGGAAATCTTAGGGTTGTAAATGGATATTCAAAAATTCACATCCGTCCGATATCCGAATCCGAATTTACGAATATTTTTCTAAAAAAAATGGAAACGGATACGAATATGGATACTCTATAAAAATATCCAAGAAAACGGATACTAATACGGATAGTACTAGTATCCGACACGGATAATCCATATCCGATGCGGAGTATCCATTTTATCGGATATACGTTTTATCGAATATCCGTATCCGTCTAACATTAGTTTAAAATAGTACTTATATAATAGTTTAGGTGTAAACTAAAACTTAAAATAAAAGTTGGGGGCATAAATTTAATTATGGAAACTTTTAAGTCTAACCTAATAAACTAAACACAATCTGGTTTCCCCCCATTTGCCAAAAACACAACACATGCTGAAACCCCTCTCTCCCTCCTGTCCGGACGAAACCCTTTCTCTCCCTGTTGTGCCGTCAATCGCCATCAGTCGTTGCCTCCCATCTGTCCCGCTAGTCGCTTCCTCCCTCCTGTCCTATCGGTTGCTTTCCCTATCCAACAGGTGTGAAATGTAACACCCGGTCTGATTTAGTGCCATATTACTGTTATTCAAATTAACGCCTTCCTCTTCTCTTGAAAACATATATATGCCTTTAGTCCAATTTTGTAACATATATAGTTAAAAAAATACACGGATGTGATATTACTGTTACTTAAAAATAAAATCAATGTAGACAGATACGGATATTATCTGAACCTGAGGTATCCGAGCGGATACAGATACTGATAGTTATTTTAACTATCCAGGCTGATACGAATACAAATAATGCATCAAGATAGCGGATGTGGATATGGAAAACACGGTATCCGATCCGTATCCATCCGTTTACCACCCCTAGGAAAGAACCTGGGATTCATGGTTAACAAAAAGAGATAGAAGTTGACCCTGCCAAGTTCAAAGCCACACTCAAAATGTCACCACCCTGAACGGAGAAGGAAGTTCGGGGATTATTTGGAAAATTCCAGTATATCAGTCAGTTCATCAGCCAGTTGACCTTTATCTGTGAACCTATATTCAAACTCCTCCAGAAGGATTCAACCAAAGTTTGGAACGAAGCTTGCTAGGAGGCCTTTGACCGAATCAAATAATGTATAACCCGGCCTCCGGTACTCATGCCACCGTAGCCTAGTCTTCCCCTACTCCTATACCAGATTGTAACACACACCATAGTTGGGGTTTTTCTAGCCCAATACTATCACGGCCCCGTCCTAAAAAAGTAGTAGGGAACGAGTGTCTTGACATACCACCAAGGCAACAAATATTCCGACTTAAATTGTTCCCTTAAATAAATGCAACGAAAATACATCCAGGTGGTCATGAATCGTAAACTACTGAAAATGAAGGAATTACATCATCAGAGCATTCTAAAAGGAATCTTCATTTATATTACAAGTAACAACGAGTTACGACTTAAGATGAAATTTAAAACTTATTAGATGAGAGCCAAACATGCACTTTTTGGATATAACAAACTTTTTACTTAAAATAACAAAAAGAGCTCTAAAGGATGAATCTTCCATATAGTCCTTTTATGTTCCCTCCAAGCCTACTTATTTCCTAAAAAATGGTGAGTTATATAACATCAGCTAAAAGACGAGTGAGGTTCAATCTCTAGATATTCCAAAGTTTTGTTTAGAAAATTGATACCTATTCAAATAAAAAGAGTAAATATACTTATATGGATAGGAATTTACTGTATAAAATTTGAGATGACAATATATAGAAATGAATAGCACAGAATAAAATAGGTATGACAAATCAATTGCAATATCTTTTTCTTTTAATCATATCATTTTAATGGCCAAGTACACTCTAATACCGTATTCTTCTACTGTATTATTCCCCTCTAGTCGAGGGTCAATCGAACTTGTTCATCACAACGCCTTATTTAGGTAACACCATAGATAACCCAGCAGGGAAGGCCAGTCAGTAAGAGAGGTCCCTTAGGCCGAATATTATTTCCAATATTCAATATCATTTTCAAAACTCTTTTTAATCGGTATGTCTATATGGACAAATATAAACATATCATAACGAATCAATCATCGGTATTAGATGAATTTTCAGAATAAAAGTAGTTCACAAAATATATATGGTTTACATAATATCATATAATTAAAACGCACAAGGAATGTCAGAGTACTCACCTAAAACAGAAGATCGAAGTTAAAGATATTAAGTTTTGGATCACTTCGTTAAGACGAAACTTCTTCTTGAATTTACAAAACTCCCTCTTGAGATATCACTCTTTCTTACAATAGTTATCGAGGAAATGGTACGATTTTAAATGATCCTAAAGGTTTTATTTACAGTTTTCTAGGGATTTCACGGTGTTGACACGTGTCTGACCAAGCCTTTACAACAGCGAGTCAGCGTTGAGGTGTCACGCAACGGAGGGGTATTGCAGCATTATTTCACCGAGAAGCGACACGTGCTATTAGCTTTAGCTATATCGAAGACACATGTTAGCACGAGGTGTTAAGAATGAGGTGGAAAGGTGTTAGGGGTATAATGGTCATTTTACACATGAAGGGCATTTTGGTAATTTCACACGATATATTTTTAAAATTTTGTAGAGATCCCTGAAAATATTTTATTTATAAAATAGTCCTTTTTATATTTTAATTTTTATCCCTGAAATTTTCTTGATTAAAACCAAGTCCTTAGAGTTTCATAAATTATTATTTTTACCCCAAAACTTTATCATTTCGCTTATGATAGGTTATAAGACTTTGATTTAATCCAATTTAGAGTTGATTCTTCATATTTAAAGACATGTCTTGTTATATGAAGAACTCGGAGTACTACAAGTCCCTAAATCTTCATAAAATTATATTTTCTATCCCGAAACTTATTATTTAGCTTAAGACGTGTCATAAAAAATCAATTTGACTCATTTTATAATTAATTCTTCAAATTTAAAATTGGGTTTTATTATAGTAAGAATCCAGAATATTACATATGTAATAATACAACATTATTATATAGCAAGTGAGACGAAATTGAAAGGATAAAATTATATATTGGCATAAGAAAATGGGGTCATTACATCCTAACCTCCTTATAAAAAGTTTGGTCCCCAAACTTGACTTACATTAATTTTCAAACAGGTATGGATATTTAATCTTATCTCCTATGTATGGAAACTTAGGATCTATAATGTTCGAAACTTATGTTCAATAGTCTACAGGTTCATAACCTATGCTCTGCTACCACCTCTGTCACGACTCCGTCCCAAAATAGTAGTAGGAACGAGTGTCTTGACATGCCACCAAGGCAACAAATATTCCAACTTAAATTGTTACCTTAAATAAATGCAACGAAAATACATCTAGATGGTCATGAATCGTAAACTACTGAAAATGAAGGAATTACGTCACAGAGCATTCTAAAAGGAAACTTCATTTATATTACATGTGACAACGAGTTAAAACTTAAGACGAAATTTCAAACTTACTACAATAGAGCCAAACATGCTCTTTTTGGATTAAAAAACATTTTACTTAAAATTACAAAAAGAGCTCTAAAAGCTGAATCTTCCATATAGTCCTTTTACGTTCTCTCCAAGCCTACTTATTTCCTGAAAAATGGTGAGTTATACAACATCAGCTAAAAGTAGAGTGAAGTTTAATCTCTACACATTCCAAGGTTTTGTTCAGAAAATTTATACCTATTATAAAAAAAAGAGTAGACATATACATATATGGTTAGGAATTTGCTGTATAAAATTTGAGATGACAATATATAGAAAAGAATAGCACAGAATAGAACTGGTATGACAAATAAATTGCAATATCTTTTTCTTTCAATCATATCATTTTTAAGGCCAAGTACACTCTAATACCGTATTCTTGTACCATATTACTCCCCGGTAGTTGAGGGTCAATCGAACTTGTTCGTCACAACGCCTTATTTAGCGCACAGCAGTGATAACCCAGCTGGGAAGGTCAGTCAGTAAGAGAGGTCCCTTAGGCCGAATCTTATTTCCAATATTCAATATCATTTTCAAAACTCTTTTTAATCGGTATGTCTATATGGACAAATATAAACATATCACAAGGAATCAATCATCGGTATCAGATGAATTTTAGAAAAAAAACTTGTTCACAAACTATATATAGTTTGTATAATATCATATAATTAAAACGCACAAGGAATGTCAGAGTACTCACCTAAAATAGAAGATCGAAGTTAAAGATACTTCGTTAAGAAGAAACTTCTTCTTGAACTTACAGAACTCCCTCTTGAGATAACACTCTTTCTTACTATAGTTATCGAGGAAATGGTATGAGTTTAAATGATCTTAAAGGTTTTATTTATAGTTTTCCAGGGATTTGACGGCGTTGACACGTGTTTAGGTGACCAAGCCTTTACAACGGCGAGCCAACATTGAGGTGTCACGCAACGGAGGGGTATTGCAGCCTTATTTCACCGAGAAGCAACACGTATTTTTAGCTTTAGCTATATCGACGACACGTGTTAGCACCAGGTGTTAAGCAGGAGGTGGAAAGGTGTTAGGGGTATAATGGTCATTTTACACATGAAAGGCATCTTGGTAATTTCACACGATATATTTTTAATATTTCGTAGAGGTCCCTGAAAATATTTTATTTACATGATTGTCCTTTTTTATATTTTAATTTTTGTCCCTGAAACTTTCTTAATTAAAACCAAGTCATTAGAGTTTCATAAAATTATAATTTTTACCCCAAAACTTTATATTTCGCTTAAGATAGGTTATAAGACTTTGATTTAATCCAATTTAGAGTTGATTCTTCATATTTAAAGACGTGTCTTGTTATATAAAGGACTCAAAGTACTACAAGTCCCTAAAGCATCATAAAATTATATTTTCTATCCCGAAACTTATCATTTAGCTTAAGACGTGTCATAAAACATCAATTTGACTCATTTTATAGTTAATTCTTCAAATTTAAAATTGGGTTTTATTATACTAAGAATCCAGAATATCACATATGTAATAATACAACATTATTATATAGTAAGTGATACAAAATTAAAAGAAGAAAATTATATATTGGCATAAGAAAATGGGGTCATTACATCCTACCCTCCTTATAAAAAGTTTGGTCCCCAAACTTAACTTACATTAATTTTCAAACAGGTATGGATATTTAATCTTATCTCCTATGTATGGAAACTTAGGATCTATAACGTTCGAAACTTATGTTCAGTAGTATACGGGTTCATAACCTATGCTCTGATACCACCTCTATCACGATCCCATCCCAAAATAGTAGCAACAGAAATACATCCAGATGGTCATGAATCGAAAACTACTGAAAATAAAGGAATTACATCATCAGAGCATTCTAAAATTAAACTTCATTTATATTACATGTGACAACGAGTTATAACTTAAGACGAAATTTAAAACTTATTAGAAAAGAGCCAAACATGCTCTTTTTGGATATAACAAATATTTTACTTAAAATAACAAAAAGATCTCTAAAAGATGAATCTTCCATATAGTCCTTTTACGTTCCCTCCAGGATACTTATTTCCAGAAAAATGGTGTGTTATACAACATCAGATAAAAGTAGAGTGAGATTCAATCTTTACACATTCCAACGTTTTCTTCAGAAAAATGATACCTTTTCAAATCAAAAGAGTAGACATATACATATATGGATAGTAATTTGCGGTATAAAATTTGAGATGACAATATATAGAAATGAATAGCACATAATAGAACAGGTATGACAAATCAATTGCAATGTCTTTTTCTTTCAATCTAATCATTTTAATGTCCAAGTATACTCTAATACCGTATTATTCCCCGGTAGTTGAGGGTCAGTCGAACTTATTCGTCACAATGCCTTATTTAGGTCACACCAGAGATAATCCAGTTGGGAAGGTCAGTCAGTAAGAGAGGTCCCTTAGGCCGAATCTTATTTCCAATATTCGAAATCATTTTCAAAACTCTTTGTACTCGGTATGTCTATATGGACAAATATAAACATATCACAAGGAATCAATCATCGGTATCAGATGAATTTTGAGAATAAAAGAAGTTCACAATATATATATGGTTTGCATAATATCATGTAGTTAAAACGTACAAGGAATGTCAGAGTACTCACATAAAAGAGAAGATCGAAGTTAAAGATATTAAGTCTTGGATCACTTCGTTAAGACGAAACTTTTTCTTGAACTTACAGAAATCCCTCTTGAGATATCACTCTTTCTTACTATAGTTATCGAGGAAATGGTATGAGTTTAAATGATCCTAAAGGTTTTATATATAGTTTTCTAGGGATTTGACGGTGTTGACACGTGTCTAGCAGACCAAGCCTTTATAACGGCGAGTCAGCGTTGAGGTGTCTCACAATGGAGGGGTATTGCAGCCTTATTTCATCGAGAAGTGACATGTGTTTTTAGCTTTAGCTATATCAAGGACACGTGTTAGCACGAGGTGTTAAGCATGAGGTGGAAAGGTGTTAGGGGCACAATAGTCATTTTACACATGAAGGGCATCGTGGTAATTTCACACGATATATTTTTAATATTTTGTAGAGGTACCTAAAAATATTTTATTTACAAAATGGTCCTTTTATATTTTAATTTTAGTTCCTCAAGATTTCTTAATTAAAACCAAATCCTTAGAGTTTCATAAAATTATAAGTTTTACCCCAAAACTTTATCATTTCGTTTAAGATAGGTTATAAGACTTTGATTTAATCCGATTCAGAGTTGATTCTTCATATTTAAAGACGTGTCTTATTATATAAAGAACTCAGAGTGCTACAAGTCCCTAAAGCATCATAAAATTATATTTTCTATCCCAAAACTTATCATTTAGATTAAGATGTGTCATAAAACATCAATTTGACTCATTTTATAATTAATTCTTCAAATTTAAAATTGGGTTTTATTATACTAAGAATCCAGAATATCACATATGTAATAATACAACATTATTATATAGTAAGTAAGACGAAATTGAAAGAAGAAAATTACATATCGGCATAAGAAAATTGGGTCATTACATCCTACCCTTCTTCTAAAAAGTTTGGTCCCCAAACTTGACTTACATTGATTTTCAAACAAGTATGGATATTTAATCTTATCTCCTATGTATGGAAACTTAGGATCTATATCGTTCGAAACTTATGTTCAGTAGTCTACGGGTTCATAACCTATGCTCTGATACCACCTCTGTCATGACCCCGTCCCAAAATAGTAGTAGGGAACGAGTGTCTTTACATGCCACTATGGCAACAAATATTCCGACTTAAATTGTTACCTTAAATAAATGATACGGAAATACATATAGATGGTCATGAATCATAAACTACTGAAGATGAAGGAATTACATCATCAGAGCTTTCTAAAAGGAAACTTCATTTATATTACAAGTAACAACAAGTTACAACTTAAGATGACATTTAAAACTTATTAGAAGAGAACCAAACATGCTCTTTTTGGATATAACAAACTTTTTACTTAAAATTTACGTTCCTCCAAGACTTCTTAGTTCCTAAAAAATGGTGAGTTATACAACATCAGCTAAAAGCCAAGTGAGGTTCAATATCTAGACATTCCAAGGTTTTGTTCAGAAAATTGATACATATTCAAATCAAAAGAGTAGACATATACATATATGGATAGGAATTTGTTGTAAAAAATTCGAGTTGACAATATATAGAAATGAATAGCACAGAATAGAATAGGTATGACAAATCAATTGCAATATCTTTGTCTTTCAATCATATCATTTTAATGGCCAAGTACACTCTAAAACCGTATTCTTCTACCGTATTATTCGTCGATAGTTGAGGGTCAATCGAACTTGTTCGTCACAATGCCTTATTTAGGGCACACCAGCGATGACCCAGCTGGGAAGGTCAGTCATTAAGTGAGGTCTCTTAGGCCGAATATTATTTCCAATATTCAATATCATTTTCAAAACTCTTTTAATCGGTATGTCTATATGGACAAATATAAACATATCACAAGGAATCAATCACCGGTATCAGATGAATTTTGAGAATAAAAGTAGTTCACAAAATATATATAGTTTGCATAATATCATATAATTAAAACGCACAAGGAATGTCAGAGTAGTCACCTAAAACAGAAGATCGAAGTTAAAGATATTAAGTCTTGGATCACTTCTTTAAGACGAAAATTCTTTTTGAACTTATGAAACTCCCTCTTGAGATAACACTCATTCTTACTATAGTTATCAAGGAAATGGTACGAGTTTAAATGATCCTAAAGGTTTTATTTATAGTTTTCCAGGGATTTGACAGTGTTGACACATGTCTAGCTGACCAAGCCTTTCCAACGGCGAGTCAGCGTTGAGGTGTCACGCAACGGAGGGGTATTGCAACATTATTTCACCGAGAAGCGACACGTGTTTTTAGCTTTAGCTATATTGATGGCACGTGTTAGCACGAGGTGTTAAGCATGAGGTGGAAAGGTGTTAGGGGTATAATGGTCATTTTACACATAAAGGGCATCTTGGTAATTTCACACAATATATTTTTGATATTTCGTAGAGATCCCTGAAAATATTTTATTTACAAAATGGTCCTTTTTATATTTTAATTTTGTCCCTGAAACTTTCTTAATTAAAACCAAGTCCTTAGAGTTTCATAAAATTATAATTTTTCCCCCAAAACTTTGTCATTTCCCTTAAGATAGGTTATAAGACTTTGATTTAATCCAATTTAGTGTTGATTCTTCATATTTAAAGACATGTCTTGTTATATAAAGAACTCAGAGTACTACAAGTCCCTAAAGCATTATGAAATTATATTTTCTATCCCGAAAGTTATCATTTAGCTTAAGACGTGTCATAAAACATCAATTTGACTCATTTTATAGTTAATTCTTCAAATTTAAAATTGGATTTTATTATATTAAGAATCCAGAATATCAAATATGTAATAATACAACATTGTTATATAGTAAGTGATACGAAATTGAAAAAGAATTTTATATATTGGCATAAGAAAATGGGGTCATTACATCCTTCCCTCATTATAAAAAGTTTGGTCCCCAAACTTGACTTACATTAATTTTCAAACAAGTATGGATATTTAATCTTATTTCCTATGTATGGAAACTTAGGATCTATAACGTTCGAAACTTATGTTCATTAGTCTACGGGCTCATAACATATGCTTTGATACCACCTCTGTCACGACCCGATCCCAAAATAGTAGTAGGAACGAGTGTCTTAACATGCCACCAAGGCAACAAATATTACTACAAAAATTGTTACCTTAAATAAATTCAATGAAAATACATCCCGATGGTCATGGATCGTAAACTACTGAAAATGAAGGAATTACGTCATCAGAGCATTCTAAAAGGAAACTTCATTTATATTACAAGTGACAACGAGTTACAACTTAAGACGAAATTTAAAACTTATTAGAAGAGATCCAAACATGTTGTTTTTGGTAATAACAAACTTTTTACTTAAAATAACAAAAAGAGCTCTAAAAGTTGAATCTTCCATATAGTCCTTTTACTTTCCCTCCAAGCCTACTTATTTCCTGAAAAATGGTGAGTTATACAACATCAGCTAAAAGTAAAGTGAGTTTCGATCTCTACACATTCCAAGGTTTTGTTCAAAAAATTTATACCTATTCAAATCAAAAGAGTAGACATATAGATATATGGATAGGATTTTGCGGTATAAAATTTGAGATGACAATATATAGAAATGAATAGCACAGAATAGAATAGGTATGACAAATCAATTGCAATATCTTTTTCTTTTAATCAAATCATTTTAATGGCTAAGTACACTCTAATACCATATTGTTCTACCGTATTATTCCCCTCTAGTCGAGGGTCAATCGAACTTGTTCGTCACAATGCCTTATTTAGGTAACACCATAGATAACCCAGCTGGGAAGGCCAGTCAGTAAGAGAGGTCCCTTAGGCCGAATATTATTTCCAATATTCAATATCATTTTCAAAGCTCTTTTTAATCGGTATGTCTATATGGACAAATATAAACATATCATAAGGAATCAATCATCGGTATCAGATGAATTTTCAGAATAAAAGTAGTTCACAAAATATATATAGTTTGCATAATATTATATAATTAAAACGCACAAGGAATGTCAGAGTACTCACCTAAAACAGAAGATCAAAGTTAAAGATATTAACTCTTGGATCACTTCATTAAGACGAAACTTCTTCTTGAACTTACAGAACTCCCTCTTGAGATATCACCCTTTCTTACTATAGTTATCGAGGAAATGGTATGAGTTTAAGTGATCCTAAAGGTATTATTTATCGTTTTCTAGGGAGTTGACGGTGTTGACACGTGTGTAGCTAACCAAGCCTTTCCAACGGCGAGTCCGCATTGAGGTGTCATGCAACGGAGGGTTATTAAAGCCCTATTTCATCAAAAAGTGACACGTGTTAGCACGAGGTGTTAAGCATGAGGTGGAAAGGTGTTAGGGGTATAATGGTCATTTTACACATGAAGGGCATCTTGGTAATTTCACACGGTATATTTTTAATATTTCGTAGAGGTCCCTGAATATATTTTATTTACAAAAAGGTCCTTTTTATATTTTATTTTTAGTCCCCAAAGTTTTCTTAATTAAAACCAAGTCTTTAGAGTTTCATAAAATTATAATTTTTACCCCAAAACTTTATCATTTCTCTTAAGATAGGTTATAAGACTTTGATTTAATCCGATTTAGAGTATATTCTTCATATTTAAAGACATGTCTTGTTATATAAAGAACTCAGAGTACTACAAGTCCCTAAAGCATCATAAAATTATATTTTCTATCCCGAAACTTATCATTTAGATTAAGACGTGTCATAAAACATCAATTTGACTCATTTTATAGTTAATAATTCAAATTTAAAATTGGGTTTTATTATACTAAGAATCCAGAATATATCATATGTAATAATACAACATTATTATATAGTAAGTGAGTCGAAATTGAAAGAAGAAAATTATATATTGGCATAAGAAAATGGGATCATTACATCCTACCCTTCTTATAAAAAGTTTGGTCCCCAAACTTGACTTACATTAATTTTCAAACAGGTATGGATATTTAATCTTATCTCCTATGTAAGGTGTGGGTACCCGAATTTGCCATCATGGGCCCCGGCGTGTAGCCTAATTAAAACGGCCCAAAGCTCGGACCCCTTGCACCTTAACTAAATTTCGTTATGACTTAGTCTTCTTCTAGGATCTCGTATAGAGATATTCCTGGAGAAAAAGATGGTCATGGGGGAGTCCAACACCCCCACTCCCCGAGGATAAACATGTATATAATAAACCCTAAGCCTGGGGCAAGAGACACACACTGTATTCTCTGTAAGTGCTCCCCGGAGTATATAGAAATAATACTGACTGCACCATCATGGACGTAGACATTCTTGCTAAACCACGTACATTGATGTGTTGTGTGATTTGCATCTTAGGTTCTTTATTTTTCTTGGTGATTGCACTTTTCTAATTTATTTGTGTTGAACCTAATCATCACCACAATTGGCGCCATCTATGGGAATTGTGTGTCTTCCCTGAGAAAGCCCACACCAACAAAGAAGTTTGAAATCCCTCAGGCAGGAGATATCCAAGAACAACCTGCTCCTTGCAGGATTAGATCTGAATTTTGGCGTTCAGATCAGAGGGCGCTTCCAGAGAGGCCAGCCTCAGAGGAGAGCCAAGGACCGGTAAAGTCCACACAAATCTCCAGACTGATTGATGCCTATGAGGCAAGGTTCCAAGAGCAAAGGGAGTCCTCTCACAAGCAAGAGGCTGCGAATGCTCGCCTCAAAAGGAAATTAGAAAGGATGGAGAAAGAGCTCCATTGTAGCACTAGGCGACGTCCATACCGCACTCCTAGCCCTCAGGCGAGTAAGTCTCGCAGCTGAGGAAGGAGCCCAAGGCATGGATCCTAAAAGAGTGAGAAGCACGAGTTAAGAGACGACTCTCTCGAGCACCAGCGACCGGCTCGCCGTTACAGGAGCCCAACTCACAATAATGAAAACATACGAATTTTGGTCCGAAGGGAGATGGACCAACACCCAGTACACCGCGGCGCAAGATCGACTAGGGAGCTTGCTAGACGAGCTCTCAAAACCCAGATGAAATCCCTTTTCTCAAGGGAGATAGAAGAAGAGGAAGCCCCCAAGAAATTTTCTATTACGAGATTCAAGATTTATAATGGAAAAACTGATCGCATTGATCACGTTATGCAGTACAGGCAAGGCATGAATATTTGGAACCACCGGGATGTGCTAAATTTTTCCCTCAAGCCTATATGATGTGGCGCAGAAATGGTTCGAAAGGCTCCCTTATAGGTCTATCAGAATCTTTGAGTCCCTGGCCGAGCTCTTTACGGCCTCTTCATTACTAGTAGCTCTCATCCCAAAAGGATGTATGTTTTACTAATAATGAAAAAGATGCCTCAAGAGAACCTCTGAGACCATGCGAAGAGGTACTGGGAGTTGTTCAATGAGGTAGAGGACTGCCTGGAGCAGGTAGCAGTGGCCTCTTTCAAAATTGAGCTACCCAGTTCTTGCCTTCTACACCAATCCCTAACGAAGAAAGAGGCCACAACCATCGATGACCTGATGGCTCGCATCGAGAAGTACGCCAAAGTGGAGGATGTGACCCGCCTCAGGACAGGGGAAAATAGTCGAACTAATCTCGCTGCTAAAGGGAACGACAAAGCTGAGAACCAGAAGAAAGGAGGAAAGAATGGGGGCAAGAATGGCCCCAAGAACTGAGGTAGGAATGATGTTTCAAAAGCATTTCAGGTAGTCAACACTGTCTTTAAAGAACCAATTTATAAGATTCTGGCGAATATTAAAGACGAGCCATTTATTAAGTGGCCCAAAAAGATGGGAGGAGATCCCTCAAAGAGAAATAACGCGTTGAGATGCGCTTTTCATAAAGAGGGAGGACATAAGACTGAGCACTGCAAAGCTCTTAAGTCTCACCTCAAAGAACTGGCCCAGTCTGGGCACCTGAACGAGTTTGTGGAGAAGAAGGCAGAGAAAGTTACTGCCAATGGAGAAACAAGACCTGACAATGTTCTCGAAGATGATGCTGGCCATGAATTCGTGGTAATTTATGGGGCATCGAACATGAAGGAGATTCAGGGGAATTCAGCTCGGATGGAAGTAAAAAAGCTTATGGTAGTAATGCAAGCTTTTCAAATTGATCCAGTAAAGATACAATCAGGAAAGTGTCGACGAGCAGATGACGTCGACTATAGCAAATATATCGTGTTCACAGATGAAGATCTGGTGGGAGTGAGAACCCCACATCATGACGCCTTGATCATTACGCTCAAGATAGCCAACTATAACGTTGACAAGTTACTCATCGACTAAGGAAGCTCATCCGAGGTAATTTATCTCGAGCTGTTCAGAAAATTGAAGTTGAGCATCACCGACCTAAAGGAAGCCACTGTCCCTCTAGTTGGCTTCGCTGGAAAAGTAACTATTCCACTGGGAAAGATTGTGCTAGCAGTAAGTGCAGGAAGTATCTCCAAAATGATTGAGTTTCTGGTAGTTGACATTGACTCGCCATAGCAAGCTATCCTCGGCAGAGGATGGCTACATGTGATGAAGGCAGTCCCCTCGACTTACCATCAGAAACTCAAATATGTGACTGAGTGAGGGGTAATGGAGATCCATGGAGATCAAGCAATGGCAAGAAGGTGGTTCATAACGACTATCCGCCAAAAACCAAAGAAAAAGGCCGAATAGCCTAATGAGAATGTCGAGGAACAAGAAGGTCTAATACCTTCAAAATAGGAGTTAAGGTACGAAAGACCCGGAGTGGAAGAGACCAGGCTCCTCCCCTCTGAGCGGGTTATAGAAAACATGGAGGAAGTTACAGCCGGTAGTAGCGAGAAGGACAGGATATTCTTGATTGGGGCTTCTCTCACAGATTAAGAAAAGAAGTAAGTGACGATTATGTTGAGAATCAACGTAGACGTTTTCGCATGGGAACCATACGAGCTACCTGGAATGGATTCCAATGTGGTTTGTCATCGGTTGCATGTTGACCCCACTTTCAAACCGATCACGCAAAAGGCACGGCGAACTGCGCCCAAGAAGGCAAAAGCCATAGAAAAAGAAGTTAAAAAATCATTGGATGCAGGATCCATACGGGAAGTTCGATTCCCTAAATGGTTATCCAACCCAGTAGTAGTTCCAAAGAGTAACGAGAAATGGAGAGTCTTCATTGACTTCACTGACCTTAACAGGGCATGCCCTAAGGACAGTTTCCCTCTCCCAAAAATTGACCAATTGATGGACGCCACATCAGCTCACGAAAGAATGAGTTTTCTGGATGCCTATTCAGGGTATCATCAGATCCCTCTGCATGCACCAGACCAGGACAAGACATCATTCATCACCACCGTCGGATTATACTGTTACAAAGTCATGCCCTTCGGGCTCAAAAATGCAGGGGGAACCTATAAGCGGCTGGTCACCAAGATATTCAAAGACTAAATGGGAGACACCATGGAAGTCTACATCAATGATATGCTCGTCAAGAGTAGGAACAAACAAGACCACCTCTCGAACCTATCAAGAACCTTCGAAATCCTCAGGAAATACCGAATGAAGCTCAACGCGAGCAAGTGTTCTTTCAGTGTCCAGTCAGGAAAATTTCTTGGGTACTTGGTTAGTAAGAGAGGCATCAAGGCTAATCCAAACCAGATCGATGCAATCAATAGGGTACAGCCCCCTCGCACAATACGGGACATACAGAAGCTCACCGTCATGCTCACTGCCTTAAATCGTTTCATCTCGAAGTCCTCCGAGAAATGCAAACCATTCTTCTAGATCTTGAAGGGAAACAAGACAGTAGAATGGAATTAATATTGCTTGCAAGCATTGGAAGAGCTTAGGGCTTACCTTAGCTCCCCACCCCTGCTCGTCATACCTCAAGAAAAAGATTCCTTGTATTTATACCTCGCCGTTTCCAACCACGCTGTCAGTTCTGTGCTAGTGTGCGAGAAATTCGGAATCCATCACCCCATTTATTACTCGAGCAAGACCTTATTAGAGGTTGAGCAACGATACCTGCCACTAAAGAAGCTCGCCTTCGCACTTGTAATAGCTTCTAAGAAGTTGAAACACTACTTTAAAGCTCACACTATCATCTTCCTTACATCACATCCCCTTAAAGCAATCCTGAGGAAAGAAAATTTTTCGGGCAGACTGACTTAATGTTCGGTCGAGCTCGGACGATTTGACATCCAATTTTAACTAAAGAATGCAATCAAAGGACAAGTCCTTGCTGATTTCATAGCTGAATTCACAGGCGAGCATCCTCTCGACCAACTTCAACCCATGGAGCAAAGAGAGAATCGCGCAACAGAGGGAGTTTGGCAATTATTTATTGATGGAGCCTCCAACTCAAAGGGGGAAGGAGTAGGCATTGTGCTTGTTACTCCAGAAGATACAATCCTCGAACAGGGAATTAGGCTTGGATTTGAAGCCTCCAACAATGAGGCAGAGTATGAGGCTTCAATAGTCGGCCTCCAGAAGGCACAAACTTTGGGGGAAAAGCAGTTACAAGTGTTCGATGACTCATAATTATTCTCCAATCAGATAAGTGGGGAATATAACACAAAAGATGAAAGAATGGAGGCCTACCTCGCCTTGGCAAAGAGGCTAATGGACACCTTCGAGGAAGTTAGTGTCCAGCAATTTCCCAAAGGACGAAACAGCCATGGTGACGCCCTAGAAGCACTGAGCTTGATAATCAATTCTAACTTGAAAAGAATGATCCCCATCGACTTCTTCGCTCATCCGAGCATCAACTAGAGCGATGAGCTGCCAGGTGTGGAACATGTGCTCTAGATTGAGTTAGTACCCAGTTGGATGGACCCTTTAAGGGACTATTTGAAAGATAGCGCACTTCCAAGCGATAGGAAGACCGCTCATCAGATAAGAGTCAGAGTTACTCTCTTTCACTTATCTCCTGAGGGCAAGCTGTATAAGAGATCGTTCTCCAGCCCCTACCTACAATGTGTTCAACCGAGGGATGTCGAAAAAATTCTACACGAGCTCCACGAAGGAATCTGTGGAAGCCATATTGGAGGAAGATCACTGGCTTTTCAAGATATGAAGGAAGGCTACTGGTGGCCATATATGCAAAAAGATTTGGCATTGTATGCTCGCAAATGTAAGAAATGTCAACTACATGCTCCTATGGTTCACCAACCTACCAGCGACCTAAGATCACTCACCAGCCCCTGGACTTTCGCCCAGTGGGGAATGGACATCGTAGGACCACTTCCTACCGCCGTTGGCAACCGCAAGTATCTCTTGGTCGCTACGGATTACTTCACTAAATGGATCGAGGCAGAACCACTGGAAAACATCCGAGATGCAGATATGATGAGATTCATATGGAAAAACATAATTACCCATTTTGGAATCCCATAACCATCATCACTAACAATGGAACATAGTTCGAGAGTGGACCTTTCCAAAACTTCGGCAATGAACACGGTATCAGGCACTATTTTAGCTCGATAGAATATCCTCGAAGAAATGGTCAAGCCGAAGCTTCCAACAAAATGGTGATCCATGGGTTAAAAAAACGATTAGAGTGAGCCCAAGGCGCATGGGTGAATGAATTACTGCATATTCTGTGGGCTTATCGCACTACCCCACGTCGGGCAATGGGGGAAACCCTATTCTCACTAACATATGGAATGGAAGCGTTCATCCTATTGGAAGCAGGTCTACCAACTATGAGGTCCACCCTTATCGATCAGGGCTAGAATGATGCAGCATTGCTCGCTGAAGTCGGCCTAACCGACGAACGCAGAGAACTTACCTTAGTGAAACTTGAAAGCTATCAGCAACAGCTCGCAAAATACTATAACAAAAAGGTCAATCCAAGGGCATTCTGAGTTGGAGACTATGTCCTAAGGAAAGTCCTTGGCAGCGCAATAAAACCATCAGATGGCAAGTTGGGGCCAAACTGGAAAGGACCATTCAAGATAACAAGAGATGATCTGCAAGGAGCCTATCACTTAGAAACACTGGAGGGTGGAGAGATACCCCGAGCATGGAATGCGGCCAATCTTAAGAAATTCTATTTTTATTTTTTTCTTTCGTCTTTTACCAGCTTTATGAAACTAGCAGCTCATTTACTTGTGATTAATAAAAGTTGTTCGACAGTTGCATTCTGTGAGGTGTCTATTAACTAATATATGAACTTTATAACTTGCACACCCTTTCCAAGTGACAGGCACACTACTCAGTACATGATTGCAGGGAAAACACCTTCCTTAAGTTTTCGTTACGAAGCACGAACAACCTCTTAGCATTGCCTCAGGAAATATATGAAGCCCTACAGGAGATCCTTAGGTAATTTGGCCAAGTCAAATTAGTCGCCAAACAATGTTTGGTTAACAAAACCCTGATAGGATGGAGCATCCAACACCAGGTGTGTCCTCGCCAATTGCCACACTTAGGTGTAAGGGAGTGTGATGACACGACCTAAAATATAAAGTAAGGTAGAATGCTATCTCATAAGCATACTGGACTGGAGGGACGCTTACTCAACAATGCAAACTTACCAATCTACTCGGCCACGAGAGGCCCAAGATTATTAAGCGAAGAATAAATGACATAAAAACATAGAACACTTATTTAGTCGGCAAGTTCGCCCAAAATATAAATTTTATATTACTTCATCACATTTACAACAAGAACGTACAACCTATGTTTAATCAGTGAGATCGCCCAAAACATCAATATTATATTACATATGTGTATAGAGTTACAACTGGTAAAATCCTAATGAGGCTGAGGCCTCTGAACAAGATAATGAGCCACTTGTGCTCTTCGACCATCGTCCAGATGAGGAGCTAATTCCTCCTTGACCTCATTCACATCTGACTCCAATAGCTGCCGGGGAATGGCATCGATAGGGATCCACTAATCATCCCTCCTTAAGGGGTTAGGCCTTAAAGTGGAAGGAGAGATCTCGTGACGGTACTAGAATATTGAGTTCCTTGGAACTTGCAGCTCCCTGAGGGTACTCAACCATCCCTTGGTAAATTCGAGCTCTTCAAACTCTGTCAGCCTCATCGGAGTATCTACCCAACCTTGGTCCTAACCATTAGCCCATACTCGCCAAGGTCCTCTCTTAAACAGATGCCTCAGTCGTGTGACATCCCTCTAGAGACCAGAAACAATCACGTATGCTCGACAGACATCTTCACGAAGCTCATCCATTTACCTAGCTGGGCTTCTTACGTTTGTACCAGCTCGTAGAACAGTCGATAGGGTGGAACCTCGCAGCACCGTAGGAGCATCGCTTGGTCCTGTGCTAGCTCGTGATGAGGAGGAACCCCTTAAAAAGTAAGGTGCGGTGCTCGGCGCATGCTCCCTGAGGCGCAACACTTCCCTCCTTAAGGACTCATTTTCCTGTTGCAGGACTTCTCCGACTTGGTTAATCTCAGTAGCATCGAGGAGTATTGCTCTCAGAGTGTTCACTTCCTCTTGAATAGAAGATCCAACCTTTTCCATTTCCTGAAGCCTGTCTTTTAGTTTAGCAACAAGCTCCGTCTGATCTATGAAACTCTTATTCCTCGATCGAAGAGATTTGAAAATTCGTACAAAGGTCTGGTGAACTTGAGGACTCACATCAGGACCAAGCATTTTGTCCAGTCGAGAAGTGGTTGGTATATATTCATCTACATCAATCGACTACAGGCCATAAAAGAACAGTAAACGATAAAATGAATCAGTACACTGAAGGAAAAAGTCTTTTCATTCATACATAAAGGACCAGAGTACACTGAGAATCATAAAGGAGCATTATAAACAAGTTAAAAACACAAAAGCAGTCCTAAGAGTAGATCAGCTGGTGACCTCAGTTTGTTTAGAAGAAGTTGGTTGCTTCCCCTTATCGGCAGTAGTAGAGGCATCTCCCTTAGTAGGGATAACTTATGTTGCCTGAGTAGGAAGGGCATCAACATGAACTGACTGAGAAGTAGGGTCAAGACCTTCAACGGCTGGGGCAAGAGCTTCATTTATAATAGGCTTTGGGCCTGGATCATGCTCATCGAACAAGGGAGAAGTAACATCCACCCCGGCAGCCAAGAGGGCCTTGTTCCAGCCCTTCTTAAAATTCAGACGATTGATGTAGCCTATCTGAACCTCGGCATCTTTATATGTGGTAGCCCACCCGGAATTATATGAATCTTCCTTAATATTGGCTACCTTGAACTCCTTCTCCTTCAGCTTCTCCACCAGCACTTTATTCTCCTCCACCACCGCTAGCTTGCTCGAGCAGACTAAATTATAGGCCTACCGCAGTTCGTTCAGTTCTGTGACTGTTTCCTCCCTCACTTGATTGGCTTCAACGAGGGCCAGATCAAAATACCTCTGAGCAGCATCAGCAGCCTTCAAGCTGGCCACAAGCTCGATACTCTTCCCTTTCAGAGCAGCGTTCTGCTTCTCCAACTCATCATTCTTATTTACCAGCTCGTCGTGAGAACAATAGAGCACGACAAAGTCAGTCGTAAACTACAAGAAAAAGAAGGCATTAGAAGAAAGAAGAAAACATAATTTTACATGTGTTAAAGAGAAGAAATAGACCTACCAAGGCTAGCCTCTGACTCACTTGCAAGGCTAACTAGTTAGTTCCCATTGCCCTTTGGCGATCAGCAGGCAGGACTGCTCTTTCGAGCAGCACAGGGTCCAGTTGGGGAGAGTTGGAAACCGAGTTCCCCTCTGGCAACGTAAACATGGGCACTAAGGCTTGCCCAACCTTCTTCCTCTCTTTCATTCTCCTCCTCTCCTCCTCTCTCTCCTTCTCCTTCTCCTTATCTACCCTCTTCCTCTCCTCAACCTTCTTTTTCTCTTAAGTCTTCTTCCTCTCTCTCTCTCAACTGCTCTTCTTCTTTTCTCTTCTTCTCCTGCTCCTAAGCAGCAGACTGAGAACCAATGGCAACAGCCCCATTGCTGGATTTCTGCTTCTTTGACCTCTGAGCAAGAAGCACATCATCCTCATCCTCATCATCATCATCACGGATTAAGTTTCTCCTAGGGGGAACCATTTCCTCGCTAGAACTACTGGATGTACTTGAAGACTCTTGAGCCTCAGAAACCTCTTCTGAGCTAGAGGAACTGTCACTACTGGGGCTCGCCTCACCAGAACCACCTTCAGCACCTCCTCTGATATCACTCTCATAACTGCTCTCTTCCTCGTCCAAATTAATGGGATCAACAGCAGTTTCTTCAGAAATATCTAAGTTAGGAATGTTGTCCATAGGCCTCGCAATGAAACTGGACCCGGTGTTCTTATACTCGAGCAGGAAAGTAGCTGACCGGGGATGTTCATCGTTAACCAAAGATTCCCTAATATTCCAAGCTTTAATAAGCTCGACTGCTCGAACCTCGTTGAGGGCAGGTTCCAAGTTCTTTGTCCTCGCTGAAAAGAAAGCAGGAAAGTATAAAAAAAATCACACATTAATAAGGAGATTGAAAGAGCAGAGTAAATACTACCTATGTACTCTTCCCCATAAAAGGGAATAGTGAATCTATCAGACCTCGCCCCCTCAATCTGGGGGGATAATTGCCAATTCCTAGCAAGAAATCCATATTGCCAATAGTCCTTGTGGGAATCAGGTAAATTAACTACCAATACCCTGTCAGGACTCCTAGCCTCGAGGTAGAGAAGACCAGAGCTCATTCGAGAGAAGGAATAACAAAAACAAACTTCAACAAGCCCTAATTTTGTGCCATAAAGTTAATTTATTCTATGGACACCATTGACTATCTTCCAAATGTTGGGCGAACACTGTGCAGTGACAATGTTGAAATAACCAATGAAATGCATGAATAAATTATTTGGAGGAAAAGTAAGCCCCCATTGGGAAAGCAACAGGACATGAATCCAATGAGCGCCCTCTATCTCTCTAACATTCTTAGCAGAGAGGCGCACTCAATCTCTACCCACTCTGGAATATTATAAAACTTCCTAAACTCAGACACTTATCAATTACCTATCTTTGTCATTTGTAAACCCTAAATTACAAATTCAAAGAAAACTCAACAGACAAAGCACAGAGAGAGAGAGAGCAAAGGGGACTTACGAGATGAAAGTTTGACTTGGACGATGCAAGTTCACAAGCCCTGATGACGAGGGAGATTGAAAGCGAAGAAAATAAAGATTTGGAGAAGAGGGCGCAACAGCTAAAACTCGCAGAAGATGAGGGAACACTAAGAAGTTTGAAACTACAACTGAGAAATGCTGCTCCAAATAACTTTTAAATGTTCCCAATCATCGCGCACAGGACACGAAGCAACTGCCGCCTAAATTAGTTCTCGACTTTGGGAAGAGTTACATGATTTACAAAAGATCCATTATGACCAATTATTTAAATTTATTGAGCCCAAATTGTTACCCAACAACTCTAGGGGCAATTGTGGGTACCCGAATTTTCCATCATGGGCCCGGGCGAGTAGTCTAATAAAAACAGCCCAAAGCCCGGACCCCTTGCACCTTAACTAAATTCCGTTATGACTTAGTCTTCTCCTAGGATCTCGTATAGAGATATTCCAGGAGAAAAAGATGGACGTGGGGGAGTCCAACACCCCCATTCCCCGAGGGTAAACATGTATATAATAAACCCTAAGCCTGGGGCAATAGGCATGCACTATATTCTCTGTAAACGCTCCTCGGAGTATATAGAAATAATACTGACTGCACCACCGTGGACATAGGCATTCTTACTGAACCATGTACATTACTGTGTTGTGTGATTGGCATCTTATGTTCTTTATTTTTCTTGGTGATTGCATTTTTCTCATTTATTTGTGTTGAACCTAATCGTCACCACATAAGGAAACTTATGATCTATAATGTTCGAAACTTATGTTCAGTAGTATACGGGTTCATAACCTATGCTCTGATACCACCTATGTCATGATCCCGTCCCAAAATAGTAGTAGGGAACGAGTGTCTTGACATGCCACCAAGACAACAAATATTCTGACTTAAATTGTTACCTTAAATAAATGCGAAGGAAATACATCTAGATGGTCATGAATTGTAAACTACTGAAAATGAAGGAATTACGTCATCAGATCTTTCTAAAAGGAAACTTCATTTATATTACAAGTAACAACGAGTTACAACTTACGATGAAATTTAAAACTTATTAGAAGAGAGCCAAACATGCTCTTTTTGGATGTAACAAACTTTTTACTTAAAATAACAAAAAGAGCTCTAAAGGATGAATCTTCCATATAGTCCTTTTACGTTCCCTCCAAGCCTACTTATTCCTAAAAAATGGTGAGTTGTACAACATCAGCTAAAAGATGAGTGAGGTTCAATCTCTAGATATTCCAAAGTTTTGTTCAGAAAATTGATACCTATTCAAATTAAAAGAGTAAACATATACATATATGGATAAGAATTTGTTGTATAAAATTTGAGATGACAATATATAGAAATGAAAAGCACAGAATAAAATAGGTATGACAAATCAATTGCAATATCGTTTTCTTTTAATCATATCATTTTAATGGCCAAGTACACTCTAATACCGTGTTCTTCTACCGTATTATTTTCCGATAGTTGAGGGTCAATCGAACTTGTTCGCCACAATGCCTTATTTAGGGCACACCAGCGATAACCCAGCTGGGAAGGTCAGTCAGTAAGAGAGGTCCCTTATGCCGAATCTTATTTCTAATATTCAATATCATTTTCAAAACTCTTTTTAATCGGTATGTCTATATGGACAAATATAAACATATCACAAGGAATCAATCATTGGTATCAGATGAATTTTGAGAATAAAAGCAGTTTAAAAAATATATATATAGTTTGCATAATATCATATAATTAAAATGCACAAGGAATGTCAGAGTACTCACCTAAAACAGAAGATCGAAGTTAAAGATATTAAGTCTTGGATCACTTCGTTAAGACGAAAATTCTTTTTGAACTTACGAAACTCCCTCTTGAGATAACACTCTTTCTTACTATAGTTATCAAGGAAATGGTATGAGTTTAAATGATCCTAAAGGTTTTATTTATAGTTTTCCAGGGATTTGACGGTGTTGACACATGTCTAGCTGACCAAGCCTTTACAACGGCGAGTTAGCGTTGAGGTGTCACGCAACGGAGGTGTATTGCAGCCTTATTTCACCGAGAAGTGACACGTGTTTTTAGCTTCAGCTATATCGACAACACGTGTTAGCACGAGGTGTTAAGCATGAGTTGGAAAGGTGTTAGGGGTATAATGGTCATTTTACACATGAAGGGCGTCTTGGTAATTTCACACGATATATTTTTAATATTTCGTAGAGGTCCCTGAAAATATTTTATTTATAAAATAGTCCTTTTATATTTTAATTTTTATCCCTGAAACTTTCTTAATTAAAACCAAGTCCTTTGAGTTTCATAAAATTTTAATTTTTACCCCAAAACTTTATCATTTTGCTTAAGATAGGTTATAAGACTTTGATTTAATATTATTTGGAGTTGATTCTTCATATTTAAAGACGTGTCTTGTTATGTAAAGAACTCAGAGTACTACAGTCCCTAAAGCATCATAAAATTATATTTTCTATCCCGAAACTCATCATTTAGATTAAGATGTGTCATAAAACATCTATTTGACTCATTTTATAGTTAATTCTTCAAATTTAAAATTGCGTTTTATTATACTAAGAATCCATCATATCACATATGTAATAATACAACATTATTATATAGTAAATGAGAGGAAATTGAAAGAAGAAAATTATATATTGGCATAAGAAAATGGGGTCATTACATCCTACCCTCCTTATAAAAAATATGGTCCCCAAACTTAACTTACATTAATTTTCAAATGGGTATGGATATTTAATCTTATCTCCTATGTACGGAAACTTAGGATCTATAATGTTTGAAACTTATGTTCAGTAGTCTATGGGTTCATAACCTATGCTCTATTACCACCTCTATCACGACTCCGTCCCAAAATAATAGTAGGGAACGAGTGTCTTGACATGCCACCAAGGCAACAAATTTTCCGACTTAAATTGTTACCTTAAATAAATGCAATGGAAATACATCCAGATGGTCATGAATCGTAAACAACTGAAATAAAGGAATTACGTCATCAGAGCTTTCTAAAAGGAAACTTCATTTATATTACAAGTAATAACGAGTTACAACTTAAGATGAAATTTAAAACTTATTAGAAGAGAGCCAAACATGCTCTATTTGGATATAACAAACTTTTTACTTAAAATAACAAAAGGAGCTCTAATAGCTTAATCTTCCATATAGTCCTTTTACGTTCCCTCCAAGCCTACTTATTTCCTGAAAAATGGTGAGTTATACAACATCAGCTAAAAGCCGAGTGAGGTTCAATCTCTAGACATTCCAAGATTTTGTTCAGAAAATTAATACCTATTCAAATCAAAAGAGTAGACATATACATATAGGGATAGGAATTTGCTGTATAAAATTTGAGATGACAATATCTTGAAATTAATATCACAGAATAGATCAGGCATGGCAAATCAATTGCAATATCTTTTTCTTTCAATCATATCATTTTAATGGTTCAGTACACTCTAATACCGTATTCTTCTACCGTATTATTTGTCGATAGTTGAGGGTCAATCGAACTTGTTCGTCACAACGCCTTATTTAAGGTACACCAGCGATAACCCAGCTGGGAAGGTCAGTCAGTAAGAGAGGTCCCTTAGGCTGAATCTTATTTCCAATATTCAATATCATTTTCAAAACTATTTTTAATCGGTATGTCTATATGGACAAATATAAACATATCACAAGTAATCAATCATCGGTATCAGATAAATTTTGAGAATAATAGCAGTTCAAAAACTATATATAGTTTGCATAATATCATATAATTAAAGCACATAAGGAATGTCTAAGTACTCACCTAAAACAGGAGATCTAAGTTAAAGATATTAAGTCTTGGATCACTTCGTTAAGACGAAACTTCTTCTTGAACTTACAGAACTCCCTCTTGAACTTTAGGCAAAGTATGCTTTGGGTTCCACAAAACAAGTCACACAAAATAAAATCTTTGGGATTTGAGAATAGTAAAAAAAAATTTGAACCCTCAAAATTGTGTTGGAGAAGCGGTAAACTCTCAAAAATGTATTCTGGTCAAAAAAAAAAATTCTCCACATGAAATACTGAATCTCGACTCCTTATTTATAAAAACTTTTAAGGCAGTGACATGTCAGGTTAAAAGACGTCTCATTCAAATGAACTGACGTGTCGTTCGAACGACGTCTGGTTTTGTTCGAACGAGGTGGCATCTTATTTGAACGACCAGGCATAAATCTCTAGATTCGATTTATAGAGTTTTAAAATATTTGGGGACTTAGAAAACAACACTCTTATGAATCTGAGAATAGTTATCAAAAAACTTTTATGATAAAAATGGTTTTTTTGACAAGATAAAATTCATTTAAAGATAATTCAAAAATCAATTTTCATAAAAGGAAAAATATTTTATACAAAATCCCAACATTTTTATTTAAAATGTAAATGGAACTTAACCAATTTACCAAGTTCGACCTTGTTGGGTATGATTGTTGAAGATGACTTTAAATTCGGATCGTTGATTGTAGATGTGCGCTTTTCAATGCTTCGACAAACTTATAGCGGTATACGACATTCTAAATGTGATGGACAATGTCCTTACAAATCTCCCCCTATGTCTATGCCGGTACACAATAAAAACTATCCGAATTATCAAACTCAAAAAATAACCTATACAAATATACCCTCCCATAACCTCAAATGTGTAAAGATAAACTGAACAAGTCTTCAATCAAACTAAAACTTTCTCCAATCTTTTATCATCAGGGTGTGCAATCCAAAGAATCTTTAATTGTACCTATACACATGAGACAAAGAAAAAATCACGTGGCGTATCGAGATTGAAATGATTAAGAAACATATATTAAATTAAGGCAATAATCAAATCTCCCCCATACAAAAAATTCCCCATAATTTGTTCTCCCGTTTTTTATTTGTCCAAAATAGACAAGGAAAGAATAAACACAATAAAGCACAATGGGGTGTCACGAGAAACAAAGCATACATACTATTTTTTGAATATTTCAATTTTTTTATAAAACAATAAAAATAAAAAATCACACGCCATGATTTTTTTACTAAGATGACCAAATCATGGAAACGGAATAAATGGATGCGAACAAAGTCGATAGGAAAATCAACTCAATCATACCATATGTGCAAGATGCATAAGTTTACTCCTAACGAATGAACATCAATAATAGTCCTTTGGTGTAAAAGTGTTGAACTTAGATGACATCGTCTTAAATCAAAATCAACAAATCAAAGTCAACATGATTTTCACACCAATAACGTCCAAACCGATTTCATGCTTTTTCAATATTTTTAAGGACGAGAAAAGCCGTTTTGATTCTCCAACCAAACTCCCTTATATATATATATATATATATTTATTTCCATGTAATTTTTTCGGGCTCTTTCAAACCTCTTTGCACCCCAGATAATGAAAATTCCTTAATTTTTTTAGGTCCTTTTAAATGGAGACTTAATCGCAAAGGATAAATGTGTACCTTTCTTAGCCCTTCACCGTTTATAAAATTCACACAAACTTACGACAAATGGTTTTAAACATGCACACCTTTTATTATCTTGTTTATCACATTTGGTTCGTTTTAATAGACATAATTGAGATAAAAACATGTAACCAACATGTGATTCATCAAGAGCAATCATCCAACAAATTCGTGCATGTGTGCAATAAAGGACAAAGTGAGTCAAACATGTAGGTAGCAATATTATATCATCTCAAAGACTCCAAACTTTGTAAAGCACATGAGGAACATAACCTATTATCTCAAAATACTATCAAATAGTCACATGTATATGGCATGAAGTTGTGACTTGGTAATTCTAAGCGTGAATTCATATAAGGTGCAAACAAAATACAAAACTCTTTTAGAATTTTTCAACATTTTTCCAAAAAAAAAAAGAAAATCTTTTTGTATTTTTTAAAACACTATTCATAAATAACCCAGCAGTATCAATAACATATGATCAGAATAAACAGGGACTGCAAATAAAATTCTAGGGGTCGTTTGAACGAGATGCCATGTCGTTCGAACGACAGGCGATCTCGTTCGAGTGAGATGCAATCTCGTTAGAACGAGAGAAACACAAATTTTCTAGATTATTCAGAATGACATAAAGTTTTGTCCAATGAGAAAATTTTGTAAAAAAATAGTTCCTGGAGTGGGAAAACAGATTCCAAAACAAGGCTAAAATAGTACCAAAAATAGTAAAAAGAAACAAAAAAAAATAAAGCAAATGGTACATGCTAGCAATAGGCAAAAGTGTCATCATGTAAATCACCCTATGCTAGTAAACATGTCAAGACCTCACCCGGGAAGTGCGGTGGAGTTTTCCAAAGATGGGGACATCTTTTGAACGAACTCCATTAGATTATGCGTATTCTTGACCAAAAACTTCACTTGCTCGTGAATATGTGAAAAGTCTCTATCATTATGAGCAAGTAAATAATCATGAGTGGGAGCACGTGCGTGAACATGTGAAGTGTCATGATGTGGTAAAAAACCTAACTTAGAAAAAAACTCCCTAAGGTGTCCTCCCTTCTTGCAGTGGGAGCCAACATAAACAGGTCTAGGAATTAATTTATCAAAAAATTTGGGATGAGCTTTCCTAGACGGATACCCATGAGAACCACTCACTAAAGTGGAGATAGGCTCGGGGGCATTAAAAGTAGTGGATGCACCGTCATGACCTTTTCCAACATACTCACCATCATTCAAAATGGGATAGGGAACCATCTTATCAACCTTCTCAGATGCGTTCTCTAAAGAGATTTGGACCTCCTGTGCTCGTTTGAGATCATCCTCTAGATGGGATACACGTGTCATCAGACTAGACACCGTGTTGGTCAAGTCACACTTTTCCCTTTTTAACTCATCATTCTCTTCCTTTAACTCATAAATCTGAAGACCTAGATTCCTATTCGACATTTTTGTTTCCATGGTCTCGATAAACAACATTCTAAATGTTTTTCGAATCACACTTTCATCTTCATTCTCGTCCTCACTCCCATTATCACTCGACTCATCGTCGATGCTCTCGTGGATGATATCATTGTGGGACAAAGTGGAGGCATTTACATGACTAGTAAAGGCAATAGTCATCCCTTGTCCTAAATCTTTTTCGGACTCATCGTACTCCTCTTTCTCTTCTCCCTCACTATCGCTCAGGGTAACGGGCATGGCAATTTCTTTACCTCTCTCCTATGTCTAGTGGGACACTCAAATGACTTGTGCCCTTTCCCATCGCACTCAAAACATCTTATCTTCTCCAGATTCTCCTCACTCTCTTTTTCATTCTCACCGCTTTCTTTGGCCTTGTCTTTCTTTTTGTATTTCTCCAAGAACTTTTTATTGGGATTTCTTTGTTTTGAAAATGGAGAAATTTTTGTCAGAGTCATTATTAGATTCAGATTCACATACACTCTCCTTATTTTTTATCTCTCTTCTTTTATCCTCACTGGATCTCGATTGTTTCCTAAGTGCGACCCCCTTAGGCTTAACAGTTTGGGAAAACATATCTAACTCATAGGTTTGAAGATCTCCCACCAATTATTCTAACTTAAGTGTGCTCAAATTCCTTATCCAGTTTAAAACAGTGACTTTTGGAATAAAACTTTTTGGAAGAGATCTCAAAATCTTTTTCACAACCCGTGTGTTATCAATTACCTCACCCAAGTTACAACTAGTGTTGACTATGTTCGACAAACGTGCATAAAACTTGTCAAAAGTCTCGGTCTCTGACATAGTGAGTGTCTCAAATTGAGTGGCAAGATTTTGCAATTTAGATTCTTTAACAGCGATGGTACCCTCATGTCTCAATGTTAAAATATCCCCTGCCTCTTTAGACATGGTGCACGTCATAATTTGGCGGAACTCTTCGAGAGTGGCGGCTCTAGAGATAGCACTCAAACCACGTGAATTAAAATTTGACAATTTAAAATCGTCCTCAGTCCAGTTTGACCCAGGTTTTAAAGAGGTGATGTTCTCTACAGTAACTGTGGGAGGAGACCAACCATTTTCAACCAACAACCAAACACGTTCATCTATAGATTTTAAAAAGATTTCATGCGAGCTTTCCAATGGGCAAAATTATTGCCGTCTAAAGTAGGTACCCGATTATATAAGTGGTCCATCATAGTTTAAAATAATTGATATCACAAAAACTTTTGCGAAAAATAGGAATTCATAATAATATAGTGAAACCTGCTCTGATACCAGTTTGTAGACACGGTGTGATACCAATTGATTTAATTCAAAAATTCACTTATTTAATTAGGTAACTCAGATTTGACAAAACCAAATTCAAATTAAAATCAGCCCATGTGCGTGTAAGTATAAATGAAAATAGGCAAGCAAGTGACACAGTAATTCAGGAAAAAATCCCTTCAGGGAAAAACCTTTTATATTCTAGAACTTTGACAAGGTTACATGACCATTGAATTACATACAACTTCCCTCAAGAGTAATGCACGATGTCTATGTCAAACCTTCAAAGGTTCATCTAGAACTCAACAGAGTCTCACTCGTATCCGTACCAATTTGGACACGCAATCTTGATTCCTTGTAGGATCTCCCTCCACAATAGCTCTCGGCTCTCCAGTTGTATAGTTCTTCTCACAAGGGTTGAACTTTAGGCAAAGTATGGTCTGGGTTCCACAAAATAACTCACACAAAATAAACTCTCTGGGATTTGTGAATTGTGAAAACAAGTTTGAACCCTCAAAATTGTGTTGGAGAAGAGGTAAACTCTCAAAAACGTATTCTGATCAAAACAAAATTTTCTCCACATGAAATACTGAATCCTGACACCTTATTTATAAAAACTTTTAATGCGGTGATGTGTCAGATAAAAAGACTTCTCATTCGAACGAATTGACGTGTCGTTAGAACGACGTCTGATTTCATTCGAATAAGATGGCATCTCGTTTGAACGACCAAGTACAAATCTCTAGATTTGATTTACAGAGTTTTAAAATATTTGGGGACTTAGAAAACAACACTCTTACGAATCTGAGAATAGTTATCAAAAAGCTTTTTTTGATAAAAAAATGGTTTTTTGACAAGATCAAATTCATTTAAGATAATTCAAAAATCATTTTTCATAAAAGGAAAAATATTTTATTTTTTATATTAAATCCTAACATTTTTATTTAAAATGTAAATGGAACATAACCAATTTACCAAGTTCGACCTTGTTGGGCGTAACTGTTGAAGATGACTTAAAATTCAGATCTTCGATTGTAGATGTGCGCTTTCCAATGCTTTGACAAACTTGTAGCAGTATACGATATACTAAATAAGATGGAAAATGTCCTTACAACGCCCTCTGGGGCTATCTTACTCCAGTTCAAACCTCTACTAGGACTACCCCTTACTCTCTAGTATAAGGTATGGAAGCAGTCCTACCTGTGGAGCTAGAAATTCCCTCATTATGCATCATGCTTGAAATCGAAGATTGGCATCAAAGTCGTATTGATGAGTTGTCACTTTTAGAAGAAAGGATACTGAAGGATCTATATCATATACAAGGTTACCATTGTCGAATAGCACATTCAGTCAACAAGAGAGTCAAGGATCGTGTTATCCAAGAAGGAGATTTACCCCTTAAGGAAATAGTAGAACACAACTAGGACCCTAGAGGGAAATTCAAGTCCAATTGGAGTGGCTCCTAATTTATGAAGAAGATCATATCTGGTGGTGTCGTTATGCTCACCGACCTCGACGGGGAAGAGATGGCTCATCCAGTCAACCTGTACTGTCTCAAGAAATTCTACCCTTAATCTGAAATCTCGGCGCACTACGATTCTTCATACCTCCTTCTATTCTAAAAAAATCTTCATTTCCCTCTACTCAGAACTATGTGGGGACTGATCCTCTAAAAATCGTTCTTCTTTAAAAAATGAAACTCATAAATTTTTAAAACCCCTAAAGGTACGTAGGCAACTCATACACTTTACATGATCACGACCCCCTTCTTTTTCACAAAATGATATTATTTTCTTATCCCCGATAACGATAGTTCATTTTATCATTTACATGAACAAAAGGATTATTTATTCCTTAGCGACTGATTTAAATAATTCAAATGCAAAAACTCATCAAGAGGCACAACAATATAATTTAAATTTTCTTTATTTTATTAATGAAAATTCCACTACGTCAGCATAGGGAGTCAAACAACTTCCCCCGCTAACCTAACCTTATTTTCCTAAAAATAAAACCAAAACCAAGCCAATCTACTCCTAAAACAACCTTCCCAAAGTTATTCCTACCAGATACATAACTAAACACATCATAAAAGCTTCACAAATAAATTCCCCAAGGATCCTCCCTGCAGCTAGCAGACGAACCGACCCCATCATTATTTTTTTCTCGGGTCCTTAAATTTCCCCTGATTGGATGGAATACCGAAGGCGCTCCATGGAATGGTAATCGCGGATCAGCCTAGGGAAAAAAACAACACCTCCTTTCATGGTGTCAGATATGGCGAACCACCTTTGCCCGGTCTCCAAAGCTAGCATTTTGGCAACTACCCTCTTTCATAACCACTTCATGTAATCGCCAAAAACATGCAATAATCGGCCAACGGATTGGGAAGGATGGGTTGACTGTCAATAATTCTTCCACAAAGGGCCCAGTCGCATGCACAGACGCTCTGTCACATCCTCCACAGGAAAAAAAGTTTAGTGTCCGAGGTGGCACAATCTACTCCCAGCTAAATTGACGCAAGAGCTGCCAGGGAAAGTAGAAGGAGGTATGCCGAAGGAAAACCAACCGAACATACTAGTATTCCCCCAGTTCCAAAATGGGCTGCAACTCTCCCCACAAAGTCACTGACCAATGCAAACCTTGAGCCCCGTGCTCCATAAATTAGTTCTCCTAGATCTTCATATCCAGGCCCACACTGATAAAGTAGTGAGTAAAGAAGTCTGGCACAGTTGCCAAGGGATATTCATGAGGGACCTCCATACAAAATCTCTTAGCCATAACGGGGCTACCCCTCAGGAAGTCAGAACGGCCTTCCCTCCAAGCTCCCAGACCATTCAGAGTCTCCACCAGTATCATCGCCGCATGATTTCGATGGTAAGACATCTAAGATGTAATGGTTGCAAGTTGTGGGTCCACTAATAGGTCCCCGATCACCAATAATAATTTTGAAGTAAAGACAAGGATGACGGCTCTGGTATTGCCCGCATCACCAACGTCCTATAGATGCACAAAATGTAGCACAACCGGGAGAGAGATCATTCCTCACGTAACCAATGATCGAGCCACCAAGGCCTTACACTACTCAAAAATTTCAAAAAACTCATTTTTACTACTTTATCTCAAAAAAATCCCTTCAAAAGGGAAGCACTTTTTCAACCAAGCCTCTAAGGCCATCTTCTACTCCAACATATTCAAAAAAAATTGAAAAACAGAATTTTCCAACTCTTTCTGAAAGCAAAAATTTCAGCAGCAAATTAAAGTGCATGTATAGTAAGACACTAAATATAGATAATCAAACAAAATATGCATCTCCTTTTGACTTGTTTGAGTCTCTTTTCAGGTGCAATGTCGCCACACCAAATATGCAATATGGTCAAAAGACAAGCTCCCACAGTTAGCGTGGAATGTGCAAGAAAATCTTAATGGTCGTACCCTAGGGATAGAAGGTCAATTGTAAGATCCCCAGCAGAAAAATAAATATCTGAAAAAGGACATCGAAGAAAAGTGGTCTCCAGAGGAAATAATAATTTACCCGATCGCTCGTTAGGCCTGGCGCACTACCAATCGGCATTGTCCCTTCACCTTCTCAAAGTACCCTAAAATACCATGCCACTACCATTTGGCACCTCCTACACCCTTCCGGTCGGCATCCTCCTTGAAATTTTGTACAAAAATTTCTAAAAATTGCCGAAATATCCCAAACAATCCCCAAAAAATTCGTAAAATTACCAAATGAATTTTAGAATCTTTTTTTACCAAGAAAAACATTTTTATACCACACTTATTTCCCAAGCGGGACACTTACCTCTCCAGTGGAACACTAATTCCAAAATCAATTGGATATCTCCCCATCAACGTCTCCAAAAGACGCTACAGAAATTGAAGAAAAATTCCCCAACAAGGATACATCTAATCCTCGGATTAATACATTTCCCCAGTGGAGTCTCGAAATGAAAACTACAACTTAAGCCCTAAGAATTGGCTTCGACCCTCAGAATTGGTTGCTCTCAACTTAAGCCCTCAGAATTGGTTTTGACCCTCAGAATTGGGCATATCTACTTAAGACCTTAGAATTGGCTTCGACCAACAGAATTGGTCATCTCCCCTTAAGAATTCAAAATTGGCTTCGACCCTCAGAATTGGTCGCTTCTACTCAAGCCCTCATAAATGGCTTCGACCCTCAAAATTGATCGCCTCTTCCTTAAACCTAAGAATTGTCTTCAACCCTCAAAATTGTTCGCTTCTACCTTAAGCCCTAAAAATTAGCTTTGACCCTCATAATTGGTCATTTCTACCTTAAGCCCTCAGAATTGGTATCGATCGGCAGAATTGGTCACCCTCACATAAGGTCCTCAGAATTGACCTCATCTCGCAAAATTGTTCGTTTCAATTTACGGTCCTCATAATTGACCATGGCCGGTAGAATTGGTCGTTACAACTTAAGGTCCTCACAATTGACCACGGCCCATAGAATTGGTCACTCCTTACCATAGGTCCTCAGAATTTGACCTCCTCCCACAGAATTAGTCGCTCCTTACCCTAGGTCCTCACAATTGACCCCAGCCCGTAGAATCAGTCATCCCCAATATTTCCTTAGAATCGACCTCGACCCTCTGAAACGATCATCTTTGTCCCTTTAGTTCTGCAGAATCGACCTTCTTTCCAAAACATCATATGGTATCTATTCGATGACTTTCACTTTTTCCAAGCTAACCCGTAGAGGGGCTCTGTAGACACACATTCTTGGACCCCCCCCCCCCAATTCTCTCCTTAGATCCCTAGCATATCCTGATCTCACTACAAAACCTTGGTCATACTCTGAGTACCGATCTACAGGCCATCAGGTGCTCTCAGGCCCTATTTGACTCTGATCAACTCTATCGTCCGAGCAAAATCTCAATGAATCTTAGAAGGGCTTTGAATCCCCTTTCCAATGGTTCACCCCGTGTATGAATTGGTATAACGGTTCGGATGAACAGACCATTTTACCACCAAAAAATGATTTAGAGGCCACCGATCACTCCCAGGCTCCAATTTAACCTCAATCGTCTTCAACTTTATCTAAACTTCGAAGGGCACTGAATACCCTTTGTATCAATTTGCCCTATGCACAAAACGATATAACCATTCAGACGAACGATATGTTTTCCCCCGAAAATTAATCCAAGGCCATCGGGCACTCTCAAGCTCCGTTTGACCAAGGTCAACTCTTCATATCGAATGAGATAAATTAATCTTCTAATGTCATTGATTACCCTTTTCCAACAGTCCACCTCGTGCGTGAATCAGCCTTACGATACGGACGAACGATCCATTTTACTCTAAGAGGTCAACGAGTGCTTTCGGGCCCCGGTTGGCCAAAGTAAACCTTATGAACTTAGCGAATCTCTTTGTAATGTCAAAATACCTCGCATAATATTTCCAACGGTCTACCCCATGCATAATTCAGACTTATCATTCAGACAAACGATTTGTTTCCTTCCAGTGATCTCCCGTCCAAAGGACCGACGAGCTCTTTCGAGCCACGTTTGACCCAAAGTAAACTCCCATACTCGAGGAGAGGCCTAAAGGAGTCTTGAAGGTCTTTGAATTACCTATCTAATGGTATTCCCTGTTCACAATTTGGATCAACGGGTTGCGTTTTACGACTATTTTTTGGAAAAATCTGCACGAGACTGTAGATTGGCAGGTCCATTTCCCTGCCTTTCGACAGTGTGTCTAGGGCTACCTACCAATTGGTAGGTCTATGTATACACCAATATGCACCTACCTAACCCTATAAATAGAGGTCATGACCGCACACCCAAAGCACACCTCATATCCATCAGCATGAGTGATCTCAACAACATTCTCTTACAATCAACAAAGTTTCCTTATGTGAAATTCCATCCAATCTTACATTCCCATCCTTTTCATACCCAATTTGGACAAATCTCATTCTCTCACATCCAACATTCATCTCAACATTCACGAGAGCTCATCCAAGATCAAGATCATGCTTCAATTCTTCAAACAAGGTCCAAAATCCATCTTTCTCTATTTAAATTTCTTATTTTTACATTAATTACCTAAATTCATAATCTAGTTTTTACTTTAGCTCATACACGTTAGCATCTCAACTTTTTATTAGTTATATTGCACATACTTTATTTTCTATTAAAAAAAAAAGAGGGCTACACCTATAAATTTCAACGGGATTATCCATCACAATTTATCAAAACTAAAATACATTTTCTACACACACATGTATAATAAGATCTCGTTCGAATCTATGGGATAAACCACACCCTTATGCCACACATGATCTACATGGACTTTGATGCCTTTATTGTCTACATAGGCGTTTTGGGCTAAAATGTGAGACTCGAGTACGATTTTCCAATTTTCACATTTGTCCACCTTTCATCTATACATTATTCTATATATATTATATTTTTTTTATCCTTATTAGTGTTTTATCCAACATATATTATCGTTTCATCATAACAATTATTATCTCGATAAACGCCAACATTGTATTTTCTAAATATTATTTAGGGAACATTCCTATGGATGACTTCACTCTATCTTTTCCATGGTATGAGTTGGGCGATTCCGATCTCCATTAAATACACACACACACTTCATGGAGAAATAAAGGAAAAAAGTAACACAAGACCATGAGAAACCGAAAGGGCGAGATGGGTGCCTAACACCTTCTCATTCCGTAACTTAGCCCCCAAACCTTCGAACTATTGGTTTCGTAAGCTTCAGTTTGTCTTTGATGCCTCTCACTTGAAGCGGTGACATGTTCTTTTGCCTGCTTTGTGTAAAATAAGCCGGTGACTTTATCTTTTTACATCACCCCACTCCGACGACAGCCGAAGCGCTCCTAGATTAAGAGGACGTGAGACCTTCACCCCTTCCCTCCCCCCGAGGGAGAGAGGAGATCAAAGATAGCCACAACTGCGAAGCAATAGAGTCTGAACGAAACTCTATAAAGTCAAAGGAAGATCTTCCCAAAGCCGACGAGGTTCTTAATCAAGAAGAATAAAATGCAATTAAGAAATTCTGATCTTATGCTAGTTATAACTTCGAAACCGTGACCTTCTTTCTTAAAGGTTATAATCAGCTGGAAAATAGAATCATGAAGTATTATCCCGACATAACATATTTTGTCGATAAGTGGGAGGGTGATTACAATGATGCTACAACCATAGTTGTTAAACTGTAGATAGAGGTGGACAAAACCTTGGGGAGGGTGAGGCACGTAGTCCAAATGATGAGGTTGTTCAAGGCACTGACATTATTGAAGCTATTATTGTTGATGTTCCTCGGGTCACATTATGATCTTTCTTTCTTATGAATCTTTTTTGAAAAATTCTCTATGATGCATGTTTTAACTCCCATTGTCTACTTATTAGCAAGAGATCACCATATTCGTGATATTTGTCGGTATGAAATTATTTGTGAATGGAAACATCTTATGAAAAACTCATTATTTAGTATAAATGAAAGTAGTTTATCTCATTCATCAAGTACTTTCTAAATTTTATTTCCAGGAATTTTTTCCATGGATTTGCATGATTGGATCTAGTCAATTTTGCAGTTTTAATTGGGTTTTGCTAGTATTTATTAGCCTTCTAACTGTGTTATTGGGTCCTAACGTCATAGCTTAGGCTTACTAGTTCCTTAAGGATGAACTATTTTAGTTGTCCAGTTAGGAAAGGTATGTGGTCGGATTTTATCGTCACAACCTTTTCCAAACATTTTGTGCAGTCAAATACATGCATTGATCAATTGGATTGGATTTATCCGACCTGATCTATCATTTTTTAACAGTCACAGCTCTCCTTTTGGTCAATTGGGTTGGCTTGAGCCGACCTCACCTAAGATTTTAATGCAGTCAAAGATGTCCAGTCATGGATGTGCTTTTAGTCAATTGGGTTGGCTTGAGACGACCTAACCTAAGATTTTGGAGAATTCAAAGACATGTGTTTATATGTACCTTAAGATGTCTTTGGCTTAAGCCTCTTGCCCATATCATTGAACGAACTTTAAATGAATGCTTAACAAGAATTTGATAATCATAAAAATGTAATTGCGGTAACAGGTTTTCTCATATAACACTTATTTTAATGACTTATGCTCATACAAGCACTGTGACTTCCCACTTAATTCTTCTTCTTTAATAACTAAACGACTTATTTAGTGATAATACATCTTGAGGTGCTCAAAGTTCCAAGGGTTTTTAAAAACTCCCCTTCTATAGTTCTAATCCGATAAGTACTAGGTCATACGACTTCACCCACGCGGTAGGGACCATGCTGATTTACTTCTAACTTGTTGGACTTCTGTGTAACCTTCTTCATGACGTAATCCTCTTCCTTCAGTGAACTAGGCTTGACTATTTTCTTATAGAATTTTCTTATGCATTATTGATGGGTTGCTACCCTGAGTGATGTTACTTCCCCAACTTCATCTCTCAGGTCTAGATCATTTTTTCTTGCAAAATCACTCTAGGAACCCTTTGGCTTGGGAGGCCAACCTCAAGTGGAACCATGACTTCATTGCTAAAAGCCAACATGTAGGGATTTTTCATGTTGCTATTTGTGGTATGGTCCTGTAGGCCCACTTCTCACTTTGCAATTCTGTTATCTAATTCCCTTTGGTTGAATCCAATATTTAATTCATTACTTCCACTAAGGTTCTATTCGTGACCTTTGTTTGCTCATAGCATTGTGGATGATCTTTGATGAATGTAGCTTTATAATCTTGGCCTTATAAAAAAAATTAAAATTCATTATTGTCAAACTAGGTGTCGTGGTTGGCAATGAAAGCATGTGGGATCCCATATCTACATATCTTATTTTTCCATATAAAATGGAATACCTAGCATATGTCATCTCTATGAGTAGTTCGACATCCATCCATTTTGTAAAGTAATCCACTTCTACTACCTGATACCGAAACCTTCCTTTGGTATTTGGAAATGGGCCTACCAGATCCATACCCTGAATGGCAAAAGACTAAAGCGATGGGATCGGCATAAACTCGGCTGCTGGTCTCATGTTTATCACTCTGAATCTCTAGAATTTGTTGCACTTCTATGTGTATTCCTTACAGTATTTTCTCATTTCTCGCCAATAATATCCTTAGATAGATATTTTTTTTACCAGTGTCTAATTTGTTGTGTGTGCAACATATAATCCTTCATGTATTTCTTTGACCAAGTTTGGTGCTTCCTTAGTGTTAATACATCTTATCATTGAGACAACAAAACCTCTTTTGTATAGAACTCCCTTATCCACCACAAACTTGGCCACTTTATAAAGACGTCTTATCTCCTCCTTCTGGTCGGCTGGTAGAATGCCTTCTTCTAAATATCTTATAATATGGTCAATATGGGATAGACCCATTTTTAGCTCCAGAAACTTGACTTCTTATTCGTCAATTCTCCTTTGCAATAATATTTCTATGGGCGTAGTTCTCCTCAGATCGACCTTAGTGTCTGATGCCAAACGAGCTAATGCTTTTGATTTCTTATTTTTAATTCGAAGGTTTCTGATAATTTATGGTGAGTTTAACTTTGGCAGGAGCAATTTCACCCTCGTAAGATATTTTAGCATGTTCCATTCTCATTCTTCATACTCTCCTAGCACCTGGTTTACCACTAACTGTGAGTCATTATGAGCCATTATTTTCTTGGCTCCAAATGATGCAGCCAACTCTAATCAAGTAATCAAGGCCTCTTATTCTACTTGATTGTTGGATGCTTCAAATTTGAAATGAAGAGCATATTCTATATCATCGCCATTAGGTGTGTTTATTATCAAACCATCTCAGCTACCGCTTACATGTGAAGATCCATCCATGAAAATCTTCATGATAGCTTATGCTTAAATTCTCCTTCAACTAAAGAACCGTACTTATAATTTTTTTATAGTAAATTCTTCCCTACAACCAATCTTCTTTTTTTCGGATGAGGATTCAACTAATCTTTGTATCTTCTTGGTAGGAACTGCAGTACATTACTCGATTAGTATTTGGTTTTGTTCGGTCAAAACTATAATATCTGTCTTTAATGGTATTTTTTCCTCCTAGGTGAATTCTATAATGAAATTTACTACGTCTTGGCATTGATTACAGTCCTTGGCTCATATGTAATTTCCTATTCACCCAGCTCTATCGCCCCATCCATCAACCTACTAAATTTATGAGGTTTGTGGTTAGTTTGCCGAAATGGAAGATCAGTGTAGATCAATATAGAGCGGGCTTTGAAGTATTGTTTCATCTTCCTGGATGACACTATTAAAGCTAGAACAATTTTTCCATTCTGGAATATATTATTTCTGCACCATCAAAGCTTTACTCGTGTAGTATATCAAATTTTGGACCCCTTCATCACTTTTTATCAAAGTCGAGCTTACTCCTAACTCCAATAACGCAAAATACAAGTAAAACTTTCCCCTGGGATTATCCTTGACAATAAAGAGGCCGGTACTATGTATCTTTTTACCTTTAAAAAAATAAGTTTGGCATTCCTCCATCAATTCGAAAGAGATTTTAATCACTTTAAAGAATGGGAGGCACTTATATGTGGCTTTGGATACAAATCATTTCAAAGCTACCACTCGACCTATTAGGTTTTGGATTTTCTTCTTTCTCTTGAGAGGCTTCATATTGATCAATGCTTGGATCTTGTCAGGTTTGTCTTCTATACCCCTTTGGTTACCAATAAAACCCAAAAAAAATCCAGTCTTGACTCTGAACACACAATTGGCAAGATTTAGATTCATTTGATATTTCTACAGCTCTTCGAAGGCCTGGCCGAGGTCTTTGATGTGGTGATATACTTTTACACTCTTAGTCAGCATGTCATCCACATAAACTTCTACATTCTTCCATATTTTCTTCTCAAATACTTTTTCACCACCCTTTGATAGGTGGCACCTGGATTTTTTAGTTCGAAAAGAAAAATATTATAGCAAAATTTACCTTATCTGGTGATGAATGAGGTCTTCTCTTTGTCTTCTAGCTTCATCTTAATCTGGTTATAACCAAAATATGCATCCATGAAGCTCAATAGTTCATGCCCAGTTGAGACATCCACTAGTTGATTAATTCCGAGGCAAAGGATAATAATCCTTAGGACATGCCTTATTCAAATATGTGAAGTCCACACAAATTTTCCATTTTTCATTTTTCTTTAGTACCATTACCATGTTTACTACCCAAATGAGATACATCACATCTTCATTAAAGTCTTCTTTATTTAGCTTAGACACGTGTTCTTGAATTGTCTTGTCTTCTCCTCCAAGAATACATGTCATTTTGTTTTACTAGTTTAGTGTCTTTAACTGTGTTGAGCTCGTGACTAATAATGGATGGATCAATTCCAGGCATTTCTCCATGGCTCCAAGGACAAATACTTTTTCTAGCTCACAGGAAGTTAAACAGGTGCTTCTTGAGGAAAAAATCTAAGGACGAGCCAATCTGGGTTGTCATTTCAGGATGCTCATTATCCAGGATTACTCGTTATGTTTCCTCAATTTCTTCTCTAGATATCAACTTATCGTTATCTCAAGGATCAAACTCCTCAATTTGATAAGTTTATATTAATTTCTTCCTTTCGTCCTCATCGGCCAAAGTCTAGTAGCATTCACATGTTTCTACCTTGTTTTCTTTCACCACTCCTACACCAAAATTGGTGGAGAACTTTAGACATTAGTGAACAGTTGAGGCTATAACCTCAAATTTCTTCCAACCCACTCATCTAAATATAATATTATCGGCCGATGAGATATTCTAGTCAAGGATAAAGAATATCATCATCTCAGTTCTACAGGTCGACCAAGTTCCAATAACAACTTCTAGCTCAATTATACCCAGTGGGTATACTTTTTCACCTGAGAATCCTATTAGGGGATGATGGAATGCTTATAATTTTCTGTCGAACAATTTCAGCCTTCTGAAATAGTCAATGAACAATACATTTACCAAACTCCCATTATTTACTAGAACTATTTTCATGTTCTTGTCTTGGATTATTATGGTTGTTACTAGTGGGTTGTCATGAGGGTATAACAACCCTCAAAGGTCATATCTAGAAAAAAACTCCTTGGTGACCTTATGAATTATGATATTTTCTACTACCGTTGTGTTAACTTATCTATTGTTGGCATAAGCTCTTGCTTTGTTGAGATATGCCCTTCTTTCATCTAGCCCATTACCTCCACCATCATCCCCTCCCAGTATTCAATTACACGGCATAAAAATCATATCCAGTTTTTCTACACGTTGCTTAGGACTTACACAGAGGTCTGGATCCTCATCATCATTATTCTCCCGAGATATTTTTGGTCCTTATTTTCTTCACGAGGTGATCTTTATCTTCTCTTTGGATTTTAATCATCACGAGCTGGTGTTCTATAATTTTTCTCTATGTATTTATTTAGCTTCCATCTTTTGATGAGGGCTTTAATTTCATATCTCAGGGCTAGGAAGTCTTTGGTCTCATTCCCATGGACTTTATTGAACTTGAAAAATAGGTTCTTATCTCTTCTTCCAGCAGGAGTTTCTAATTTTTCCAGCCATTTCAAGTCACCATTTCCTCGGATCTCGTCAAGGATGTGGTGTACTCCCACTTTCAAGGGAGTATATTTGTCAAACTTATTGTATGGCCTCTTGTCGTCCTTTGGATTGGGGACCTCTTTGGGTTTTTCCTTTCTTCCTACGCTGTTACATTCATCAAGCTTTTATAGCTGAATTCTTTTGTATCCGTGTCTTCTTCTATATTCATGATTTATTATGATTTGACTAAGAGATCGACCATGCAGTTTGGAGGCTCCTTGGACAATTCCCAGTATAACGTTTCAGGCAATAACCCACTCATAATTACTATAATGGAAACCTTCTCGTTGTAGTCAACTACCACTTACTTTTCAATATTAAATCTGATGATTTACTCCCTTGTCATTTCATCACCGCGTTGATAGACACTTAATAAATGATTTACCCTTTTACCAGGTTTATCTTCAAAAGAAAAATTATTAACAAAGAGATCGACTAATTATTTAAAATCATAGATCTTCCCTCTTGGTAACCCATTATACCAGATCTGAGAAGGTCCTATGAGAGTACTTAAAAAAAATCTACAATGCATCCCATCAACTACTGAGAATATGTTGTATGCTACCTAGTATTGTTCGATATGCAAAATTAGATATGACTTTCCTTTATACTTGAGGGTGATCACATGTGGATTGAATTTTGCTAAACTGGGATAACTTATCACAGAGGTCGTGAATGGTGATCTAACTACAAATCCCTTTCGGAGTGGATTTTTTGTATTGAAGAGGTCACCTTGATGATCCACTATTTGTTGGATTGATCCCCTCCAATGTTTGGCTTCAATTGTCCATGTAACTTTCTCAGCTCGTCCATGACTTTTAACCGATCTCTCTTCTCATTGGCCACCTTGTTTGGACCTTGATGATGCTCTTTCTTTATATCTTGATTTACCATCCTTTTATCTTCCATAATATTCTCTTCTTGTACTTCCTTCAAAGTATGTATGTGATCGTGCCCCTCTCCTTCCCAATCTATCAAATATTGGTAGTCTATCGAGCCTTTCGAAGGCACTTGTGTGTCTGGATCAATATGTTTGGTCATCATCACACTTAGTTGACCTCGTGGTCGAGGTTCTACCTAGTTGGCATGAGAGTTTTTTATCTTCTGACCACTTATCCAAGCAAAACTGCTCGTATCAAATCCAGATTTGACATCCTATGATTTTCCACCGCTTTACCTTGGTTCTCTTGCCTTTTATCTCATTTGGGGGAAGGAGGAGGTAATTACTTGTTTTATATATGTTTTTCTCCTCAGATGGTGTTATTAGATGTGACACCCCTACAAATTAAATACCGGGTAGCTACTCATTTATTCAAATTAATACAAAATGTCAAGTTGGTTCAGTTCATAGCATCACTGTCGAAAACCATTTTAACAATTACTAGCCACTTAATATTTAAAAAGTGAGTTGTAAATTTTAAATTAAATAAGATTAACATATGATCCATTTAAATTATGAAATACTAATTCCACAATCACAACACAGTCACAATAGAATAACAATGGAATAACAGTGAATCTGGAGGAATACTGCTCTAAATAATCCGAATACAGAACACAACCAAATACAAAGTCTAAATCACAAATTAATTAAATCCAAAACTGAAATAAACTGAATAAATAAACTGTCTCTAAGAGAAAAGGGGCGACATGCCCTACAGATAAATAAGTCTGAAGTGGAATCAAGGTATAAAGTGGAGGCGTCTATAATCGAGGTCCTGTAACTTCCACAACAGCTACAGCACGTCACTGGAATGGAACTTCTAAGCTTGATGTCCTTATGGATGGGCACCTAAAAGGTTTTTACATAAAAATAGATTTGAAAGCAAACGGGTCAGAGCCCGATTGTGAAAACAGTTTAAAATATAACAAGTGTTTAATGTCATTAAACAGTGAATATGAAATACAAGATAGTGCATGCTCTCACATGAGTTCCTCACCTCTCAACTAATTATGCACGCATATCGTACCCGTACCCGTTCTAGTTATTCCACTATCTAACTAGACCAATCCATAAACTAACTTTACTATACTATTCATGGTTTAATTCACGACATCTTAAAATAAACTGAGAGTTTTACTTTCATTCCTCAGGATTAGTTACAATAATTACTAAGAGTTTTCCCATTTTTTTAGTACTACAAGGATGTTACATTAATTCACACTTGTACTTATATAAACAGTCCATTTCAATATTTCAGTATATCAATCTCATCATAAATATACAATAATAGCACTCCTAGACTAAGTTGCGGTGCACACATACTCTGCTATGAAATCCCGGTACATCACGTACATAAGGATCACGTATTCCGAATCTCTCAGGAATCATTTCGATAAGTAACAATCACACATAATGGAGGCGAACATAGTTCACATCACATGGGTCACGCACCCATGATCATTAGACTTATTGACTCACCAATAAGTCATTCTCTGACCTATGTCCTCGAGGTACCAATTTAAATCCCCCCGTAGGCACACAAAGATTAGATGGCCCTGATCGAACGCCGACCTCCCATGATAGCAAGTATGGTAGGTATGTTATACACAGATAACGACATATAATAAGCATTCACATATCTTAGATTTCTTATAATATTACTGCAGGTATATTTTATATTCCTATACCGTCATTAATGTAGTACACTTACAAGTTCCAAAAATATACATTATAGATTTTCAACCCTTCTCACATCGCAAATACTAATACTTATCCCTTAACCCCTAGAAGTCACCGGGTCCATTATATAATTCTAAGTTTTAATCCTCAACATAATCCAATCTACCAACTATACCCACTAATCACAAGGGAAGAATAACACTCAGTTAGATAGGCCTACGAAAAGTTTAAAACTAAAATCGGGCCTAAAAAGACCATTTTGTGAACTCGTTAGAAGTCCCTGAAATCTCGTTCGAACGAGGTCGTTCGAACGAGTGTCGTTCGAACTAATGGCTTCAAATGAACTCTGAACTCATTAGAAGTGACACTGGCATCTCGTTAGAAGGTCGTTCGAACGACCTGGGTTGGTCTTCTGACGAGATGGCAGGGAACGCCCAAAATTTTTTTCCAACTTCATTTTTCCCAATTTCTTTCTCCAAATCCATCCTAAGTTCATATTAATTACGTTTTTGTGTTTTTAAACTACTCTAAGTCACCCTAGGTCACTTCTTAACATATTTTTGGGGTCAAATCTTATAAATCAACTTGTAATCACCATAACTTCCCAAATCTTGCCCTAAACCCTATGAACATGAACACATAATTTTATTACACCTAAATACTCATCATAAATCCGTTTTTTAAATCATAAAAGTTAAGTTTTGGGTACCAATTTTCGTCCATAATCATTCTACATGCAATTCCTATCCAAACTTATGAGTTCCATGACAAATACATTGGGTTTCATCAAGACTTCCAAAATACATGAAGTTTCTACACTAAACATGGAGGAAATATTCATTGAAATTAATAACATCAAATCACTTGCCTTAGGTTTGTTCTTCATGTGACACCCCTACTAATTAAATACCGGGTAGCTACTCCTTTATTAAATCAATACAAAATGCCAAGTTGGTTCAGTTAATAGCATCACTGACGAAAAACCTTTTTAATAATTTCTAACCACCTAGTATTTAAAAAGTAAGTTGCCAAATTTTAATTTAAACCTGATTAACATGCAATAAAAAAATAATGGAAGAACAACATAATCCATTCACCATAACGAAGTAATAAAATAACCAACAAATAGTAATAAGTCCGGAGGAAAACTCCTCACAACAATCCCACGAATGAAATAATAACATAAGTCTGAATCCTCAATTAATTACATGCCCGAATTCTGAATAACTGAAATAAATGAAATGCCTCTAAAAGAAATGGGCGACATGCCCTACAACTGATCAATACTGAATAGGGAGTCAATATGAAAGAAGTGTCTACAAGCAAAGTCCTGTAACTTCCACAAACAGCTACAGCTCGTCACCTGAATGAGGATCCTAAGCATGGTGTCCTTGTGGCTGGGCACCTAAAATGGTTTTTACAAAAATAAATTTGAAAGCAAATGGGTCAGAGCCCGAAAGTGGAAATCAGTTTAAAAACAGCAAGTGTTTTAATAACATTAAAACATTAAATGCAAAATACATGTTAGGACGTGCACTCACATGAAATTCTCACCTCTCGACTACATGTGCACTCCTAACGTACCGTACCCATCTAAATGACATCCATATCTAACCAAACCGTAATAAGTTCTACCCCTTACTACTCGATCCCCATATTACATTCTAGCGTTACCAATTTAAATAGAGGGCTTTACTTAAACTCAGATTCTCAATTTGTAATACAATTCACTATCGGTTAACCCGTTATGTTTTCTCGAAACGGTTCCATATTTATACACACAATACCACATGAAAGTTTCCATTTATTAAGAGTATATTATTCACGTCATAAATATACAATACAAGCACCCCGAGACTAAGCTGCGGTGCACACATACTCTGCTATCCATCCCGGTACATCACGTACATAAGGATCACGTATTCCGAATCTCTCAGGAATCGTTCTCAGATAACAACATCACAAATAATGGAGGCGAACACAGTCACATCACATGGGTCACGTACATACCTACGCTCCCACGATCAGCAGACTTATTAATATCCCAATAAGTCATTCTTTGACCTATGTTCATCGAGGTAACCAATCTAAATCCGGGCAACACAAGGATTAGAGGGCCCTAAGCGAACGCAAACCTCCCGTGATAGCAAGTATGGTAGGTATGTCATACACATAAAATCAATACATATACTAAGTAAGAACACAACTTAGTAATCACCATAATTATTGGTGGTACACTTCCCATTCTCGTACAGACATATAACGCTACACAATTTATATGTTCCCGATTAATATAGTAATTTTAGACTGTCAATAGTTCTCGCATCGTAATAGACACTCACGTCCTACTTCATAATTTCCCTTAGATTCAACTACACTTCTAGGTTTTGCTCCACATTATATCTCAAATGTCCCTACTGTAACAATTTATCATCAAGGGAAGGTTATCTCTACCATTATATAAGATTACGGGACACGCGAAATCAAAACAGGCTAAAAAGCCTAAACTGTCAGCTCGTTAGAAGTCTCGTTCGAACGAGGCTGTTCGAACAAGAGTTCGTTCGAACGAACTGGGCCTTCTAACGAGATCTCGTTCGAACGAAAGTCTTCGAACAAACATCCCTCTCGTTAGAACCCAAACTGTCAACTCGTTCGAACGACCTGGGTAGGTCTTCTAACTAGTGGCCAGATTCGAGCCCCGAAATTTCTTTACTCGTTTTTCAAATTTCTCTACACCTCTAATCTCCTCTAAACATCGTTCCAACATAAATTTAAGGTTCCTAATTCATACTAAACATTCATAGATCATAACCAAACGTTTATATAGGGCCAATACATCTTAAACCTCATCAAATCATTAAATCCCTTCATTTATCCCCCAAATTACATGAACATGAGCCCTAAAATTTATAAATCATCAATGAGCCTAATCAATTCCGTTTTTGTTTCATCCAAATTATAATATCATCAGAATAATCATCTAAAAACAAATCTACATGCAATTCCTCATCAAAATACAAGTTCTAATTCCAAATGATGGGTTTTTATCAAACTTCCAGGAACAATACAAATTCTGTCAATTTCCTACGCATGGAAGAAGCATTCTTTGTAAAGTAACGAAATTAAACCACTTGCCTTATTTGAATCTCTGATTTTGAGGTTGAATCTTGAAGGTTGAATCTGTCCTCTCTCTCTTTCTGCAGAATTCTCCTCTTTCTCTCTCTCTCTACAAGTTCTTCTCAAGGTGATAATGGAGGTTGGGTTGGTTTTTGCCAAGTTTTAAAGTTTCTAACTTCTCCCGTAGCCCACTTCCTAAATTGGGGTTGAAGATGGCTTAGTGGGTTAAGACTAAGTCAGATTTTTAACTCTAATTTTCGTGGGTTTTAATTACCCAATTTCTGAAATTACCAAAATGCCCTTATAAGTTACCGGTATGGCCCAATAATGCCCCGAGACCTAAACTTAACCCCCGGCTAGTGTATTCTGACTATTTCGACCCTTCCAGACGCGTTGGCGCACTCAAAATGACCATATGGTTTATAGAAATAAAATTCAGTTTTTAATTCAAATAATTATATTCCTGACGCGACTGTCACGCGCGTCCCAACAAAATTTCCCAAATTGTCGTATTTCAATCTCGCGACAATTTCAATATTTCCAATATTCATATATTTCCATATATACACATTATAATCAAATACTAACTCACATCTCGTTAATATTTTATCCGGATTAATTCTCAATTAATTCACATTTAATTTAATTAATCCCATAAAAATATATCACAAAAATACGGGGTATTACACTTCAAAACTGCTGTCGGTGTTTCAAGGTTGATTCTCTCCTCATTCTGGTCACAATCCCTTCCAAAATGATGGTGATGGGAGATGGTTTAGTTTGGAAACTCTTTTAACCTCTCTCTAACTTCTCTCAAAACCCTCGTAGCCCACTATCTTGATTTTTGGTTGATAATGGCCCCTCAATAATATATAATTAAACTCTAAAATTCATGGGCTTTAATTCCTTAATTTTTAAAATTACCAAAATACCCTTCTGGGTTGCCGGTTTGGCCTAAAAGTGTCCCGGGACCCAAACTAAACTCTCGACTAGTGTTTTCGGACTATTTTGACCCTTACGGACACGTTGGCGCACTCAAAATGACCATTCGATTGATACAAATATAATTTACTTTTTAATCTAAATAAATTCATTCCTGGCGCGACTGACACGCGCGTCCCAACTTAATTTCCCAAATTGTCATATTTCTAACTCATGACAATTTCAATATTTTCAATACTCATATATAACCATATATTCTCAGTAATATTTTATTTTAACATCATACACAAATACCAACTCACATCTCGCTAGTATTTAATTCCGGGTTAATTTCCAAATTAATTCTCATTTAATTCAATTAACCCAATAATTAAAAATCATTAAAATTACGGGGTATTACATACTCCCCCCGTAATAATAGAATTTTGTCCCGAAATTTAGAACTAAAGCATACCTGGTACAAATAAATCTGGATAACTCTCGCGCATCTCATCCTCGCGCTCCCATGTGGACTCCTCGGCATTATGATGCGACCACTGAACACGTACTAATGGTACTATCTTTGAACTCAGCTTCCTCTCGTTGTGGTCCAGAATAGCAATCGGCCCCTCCTCATAGGAACTATTGGACTGAAGGTCGATGTTCTCCAAAGCTATGTGGGTATGAGCCAAATCGTCCCTAAGATATCTCCTTAGCGAGGAAATATGAAACACGTCATGAATCCTATGCAAGTGCTCCGGTAATCCAAGTCTATACGCGACTGGTCCAATCCGCTCAATGATAGGAAATGGCCCCACATATCTTGGTGCCAGTTTCCCTTTCTTCCCAAAACGCATAATCCCCTTCATCGGAGATACTCTAAGTAGCACCTGGTCCCCCATCTTGAATTCTCTGAAGAATCTCTTGGCATCCTCATAACTCTTTTGGCGATCTTGAGCTACCCGAATACGGCTCTGTATCATCTCTATCCTTGCCGAAGTATCCTGAATCACTTCAGACCCAAGAAGTTTGTTATCCCCCACCTCTAACCAACATGCTAGGGAACGACAAGGTCTACCATACAACTCTTCGAATGGAGCCATGCCAATGGTGAACTGGTAGGAGTTATTATAAGAAAACTCCACCAGTGGAAGGTACTGCTCCCAACCACCTCCAAAGTCTAGGATGCACATACGCAACATATCCTCCAACATCTGATTCGTCCTCTCGGTTTGCCCATCTGTCTGCGGGTGATACGCCGTACTTAGCCGCAACTCCGTACCCATGGCCTCCTGGAAACTCTCCCAAAATCATGAAACAAATATCTTATCTCGGTCAGACACGATATTAAGAGGCACCCCGTGAAGTCTCACTATCTCCGCTATGAAAATTTAGGCATACTATCCCGTAGTGTAATCTGTTCGTGCTGGCAAAAAATGAGCAACTTTGGTCAACCGATCCACGATTACCCATATGGAATCGTGACCCCTCTGTGACGTGGGCAACCCCGTGATGAAATCCATGGAAATGCTCTCCCATTTCCACATAGGAACCTCTAACGGTTGTAGAAGTCCTGCTGGTCTCTGATGATCCACCTTTACCATTTGACAAGTGGCACATTTTGAAATGAACTCGACAATATCTCTCTTCATCCCGCTCCACCAGTACTGTCGTCTCATGTCTTGGTACATCTTATCCCCGCCAGGATGAACTGCGAATGGAAAACCGTGCGACTCTGCCATTACCTCGTGTCGCAGGTCTTCCCCTTATGGAACAACCAGTCTCCCATTGAAGCGTAATCCCCCATTTGAACTAACGGTATAGGACTCGGCTCCCTCTGCTAGTAATCGAACTATCTGCTCTTGATAGAACGAGTCTTTTGCCTGGGCCTGTATCACTTTCACAACAATCTGAGGCGTAATAGTCACCAAAGACATGAATGATCGGGCCATTGCATCCTGGTGTCCCAACTCCTTCCACTTTGCTCTCCACACTTCGGCCACCTCACCTACTGGCCTACGTCTCAACGCATCTGCTACCACGTTAGCCTTCCCTGGGTGATATTGGATATTGAACTGATAATCCTTCACAAACTCAAGCCACCTTCGTTGAAGCATATTTTGTTCCTTCTGCGTGAAGAGGTATGTAGAGACTTATGGTCTGTGAACAACCGAAATTTCTCCCCCAGGAGATAGTGTCTGCAAATTTGAAGAGCAAATACGACTGTCGCTAACTCCAAGTCGTGGGTGGGGTAATTCTTGTCGTGAGGCTTAAGATTACGTGAAGCATAAGCTATGGCCTGACTCTCCTACTGCAGTACACCTCCAAGTCCTTGTAAGGACGCATCGGTGTAGACTAGATACTCAACCCCCGATCTGGGCAATGCTAACACAGGCGCTGAGGTCAACCTGTCCTTCAACTCATCGAATGCCAACTGACAGGCATCGCTCCAGATGAATGGCACATCTTTGCGAGTCGGATGTGTCAAAGGACCTGCTATCTTAGAGAAACCCCGAATAAACCTCCTGTAGTATCCTTCCAAGCCCAAGAAACTACGGATCTCAGTCGGTGTCGTGGGCTGTCCCCACTCCCTAACTGCCGATACCTTTCCCGGATCAACTGATATCCCCTTATCTGAAATGATATGCCCCAAAAATTGTACCTCCTTCATCCAAAAACCACACTTCTCGTACTTCGCATATAGCTCGTTTTGACGCAGCGTCTGCAAAACCTATCTCAAATGCTCGACATGCCCCTCCTTTGTCTGGGAGTAAACCAGAATGTCATCAATAAAGACGATGACGAACTGGTCTAGGAACTCTCTGAACACCCTATTCATCAAGTCCATAAACACGGCTAGAGCGTTGGTTAGTCCAAAAGGCATAACTCGAAACTCGTAGGAACCATATCTCGTCAAGAAAGCAGTCTTTGAGACGTCCTGTTCCCTGATACTCAACTGATGGTATCCCGATCGCAAGACAATCTTTGAGAAGAAAGAAGCTCCTCTCAACTGGTCAAATAAGTCATCGATTCGGGGCAACGGATAGTTATTCCGTATCGTGACCTTATTCAACTCCCGATAATCTACACACAACCTCAACGATCCATCCCTCTTCTTTACGAACAACACAGGGGCACCCCACGACGAAGTGCTCCTACGGATAAACCTCTCGTCTCCGCTGGAGCCATACGGTAAGGTGTGCGGGCAATTAGCCGAGTGCCCGTCGTCAAATTGATAACAAAATCTATCTCTCTACTAGTTGGTAATCCAGGTATATTCTGAAATACATCAGCGAACTCACTAACAACTGGAATCGAATCGAGTGGTATTACCACTTCCTTAGAGGTCTTGTAAGGACACAAATTTCCAATTGAGTCCATATGTAGTTTTGGCTCAATTCCGGACAAAAACATTTATTCATAGGAAAGTATGTAATTATAATACTCTCAAGCCTATGAAGTGTTTGTTGAAGACGTAGCGGCAAAGAATATAAAGCTTCATCAAATGTGCCCGTTTGCGTGCCTCGTTTCTACGTCATCAACTATGGTTCCATGCTCCCAAGGTATGAATGCAATTATATTTATATAGGAGCTTGGAACAAAGTTTATTGGGTGTTAGGTTTTATAAAAACTGCGTTTTGTTTAAGAAAGAAATTATATAAAACTTTAAAATAAGTTCATAAAGTTTTCTGGGCCAAAATCGAATTTTACAATCTTTCTGGTCGTTCGTTAGAAATGTCGTTCGAACGAGTTTTTCGTTCGAACCAGGTTTCGTTCGAACGAGTTTACCAACGAGTCTATACTGGTCTGTCGTTCGAAATGTCGTTCGAACGAGATTGTTCGTTCTAACGAGGTTTCTAACGAGATTCTAACGAAGTCCATACTGGTGCGTCGTTAGAAGCTCGTTCGAACGAAATGTCGTTCGAACGAGCTGTCAGGCGGGAACAGTTTTTGGCAGTTTTTGGCAGTTTTCACCCACTTCCCCACTTGGTTTTTAACCAAATTTTACTGACTTTAATATGTGCGGGAATCACATTTTCCAAACTAACATTTCCATAACTTTTCCAACTTAGTTGATCTCTTAGAGAGAGTTTGAGAGAAAAAATGGTTTAGGAAAATGTTCATGTTTTGAGTGAGATTTTTAGAGAAAAATATTTTCATCACTCTAGTTTTTACACCCAATTGAGTTTATCCAAGTTCATATATACATATCAAATTTCTTGGAGTTTGGCACCGGTTTATCTCTACCGAATTTAAGAAGAGAAGTTTTGGTTTGCTTCTACATCCATCAAAGAAGAAGACTTTTTGTTGCAATTCTACCCACTTGGAGAAAGGCTCCTTGCTAGGGTGACGGTGACCATAGAAAGTTCCATCGGTGGATTCCGAGACCGCGGTGGAGTTTCGAGGTTGCCCGCTAGGAAGAGGTGTCTACAAGAAGAAGCGTCGAGGCATGAGAGGGATCGAGTAAGTCATTGTAAGTCTATCTGTCTTGTAATTGTAATTCCATATCTAGTGGACTTGTGGCTAGGGCCGTCCGAGGTTTTTTCCCGTCTTGGGTTTTTCCTCGTACATCTCGGCGTAGTGTGATATTGTTTATTTTATCTTGCATCATAACTTAGAACGCATGCTTAGACTAATTCAAGATAAAATTCGGTTTCAATTATCACACTCAATTAATTTGGAATTAAATTAAATATTGGGTAAATCTGGTTTATTCAAGTCTTTTGCTAAATTTGGTTTCGCCTAACTTTGGATAATTGATAATTATGACTTAGGCAAATTCTAGGACTTGGATCAATGAATCAGTTTAAGTGACTATTTTAATTGGATTAATTTTGTGAACCATCATTCAACGCTTCCGCATCACGCATTTTTACAAATTGGTATCAGAGCCAAAGCGATAAATTATTTCGTTAACGATCTTTTTAAATAATTTTTTGGCTAAAATGGATTTTTCCCCATTTTCAAAATTTCCTATTTTCGATGGTTCAAACTACGCGTATTGGAAAGCGCGAATGAGATCGGCACTAAAATCTATCGACGAGAGAGTTTGGATGTCTGTTGTTACCGGTTACTCCCCACCAACTTACTTAGTTGAAAATGAACGTGTTATCAAACCCGCCGATAGATGGACTGAAAATGAGTTTAAACTTGCTAACTTTAATTCCCGAGGTTTAAATGCCTTATTTAGCGCTGTCGCACCGGATGAATTCCGACGTATTATGACGTGTGAAACCGCTAAAGAAGCTTGGGATATTTTACAATTAACTCATGAAGGAACTAGTGTCGTTAAAGCTTCAAAACTCCAAAACCTCACCACTCAATTTGAAACTATCAAAATGGATGAAAAAGAAACTTTTGATAAATTTTATGCTAGACTTTCTGATATTGTTAATTCATCTTTTAACTTGGGAGAGAAAATACCTGACGACCGTGTTGTAGAGAAAATTTTAAGGTCCCTACCTGATAGATTTATTCCTAAAGTGACCGTTTTAAATTCTTTACCCACTTTAGCGTCTACGAAATTAGAAGAGCTTGTAGGTGATTTACAAACCTATGAACTAGATATGTTTCCCTCTAAAACTGAAAAGAAAATTGAAAAGGGTGTTGCTTTAAAAGCCCGAAAAGAGGTCAAACAAGTAGTAGAGAGCGATAGTGAAAGTGACTCGGAAGACATGGCTTTGTTTGCTCGTAAATTTAGAAAATTTCTTAAATTTAACAAAGATAAATTTAAAAATGATTTTAAGAAAGTTGATACTTCTAAACATGATAAAAGCGAGAAGATTTCTAAAGCTGAGAAGATCCCTAAACCTAGCAATGACAATTTAGATAGGGACGAGTCTGATAAGTGTTTTGATTGTGAAGGTTATGGCCATAGGGCTTATGAGTGCCCCACTAAACTAAGGAAAGATGGTAAGCGACCCATTTCATATAATGCAACCCTTAGTGATAGTGATAAGGAAGAGAAGCCCGATTCCCCCACTAAGAAAAATTTTGTGGCTTTTATGGCTAGTCATGTGAGTGATAGTGAGAACTCATCGATTGATGAAACGATAGCACATGCCACTTCCAAGGTCATTGTACATGATTCTCTTATTTTTTATGATAGTGAGAGTGAAGAATAAAGAGAGAGTGAAAATGAAGATGAGGTTGATATGAGTGAACTTCAAAATGCTTTTCAAGAACTGTATACCGAATCTATTAAATTGAAAAGAGCTAATTTGAAGTTAGAAGCTAGTTTAAGAGAGAGTGTCAAGGTCGTTGATGAAAATGCTTTAATAGAAGACCTTAGGACACATGAGAGGACTCTTCAAGAGAAGCTTGAATATGTAGAAGGCGATAGAGATAGCCTTAGGGGTTTAATGGAATCCTTGAAAAAGGAGCTTCTTGCTTTTGAAGAGCGAAATGCTTTATTAGAGTCTAACATTTTAGAATTACAAGATAAATTAAAAGACTCTAGTAATGTCAAATTTGATTTGGAGTGCCGTTCGGAAAAACTAGATAAAATGTTAGGAACAATCCAAATTAAAAATGACACTTGTGGTTTAGGCTTCAATACTTGTAATGAATTTACTCATAATGCCCAAACCAATGTTTTAGGAGAATCTACTAGGAATACATTTAAAGATCACTCCTTAAGTAAATCTTTTCGACATGTTCTCACTTGTACACATTGTGGTCGACAAGGTCATCTTAGGAAATTTTGTCTTGATCTTAAACGAATTTCTAGAAAATCCCATAGTAATGTAACCACGGTAATGAAAGTTCCTACACCCCAAGATAGTCATTCTCCATTAATTTGGGTTAGGAAATCCGACTTGGCTGCCTTGCAAAATAGGGTTGTTGATTCTCATTTACTTTCACATACTTCCTCCCTTGCTAAATCTAAAGGATGAATGTGTTAGTGTTTGCATACTTTAGCGTTTGTACTTTATGCTATATTCACATGCTAAATGCATGCTTGTTAAGTCATTTTCTAGTCATCGCCTTATTTCATATCCCATGCTAGAAATTATGACTTGTTTATCTTTTTGTATTATATTTTGTGTTGAATTAATTAAAAAAAATATATATATATATATATATATATATATATATATATATATATATAAAGCTTTTTGTTTATCATTTGTGTTTTATTTATCTCATTTAAGCTTAATGAAAAATACAAATGATTTTTGTTTGTCCTTTTGAGTAAATATTTACTTTTAATTAAATATGTTAAAAACTCAAAAAGATTTTATTTTGTGTGTATTTTAGTTTGACACACTTTAAGTGGCATATATTTGTGTTTGAATCCCATCGTTTACGCTCCCATGTGGCTAGAACTTTTGTTTTAGATTTTTAATCCTTAACATGTTCTTTACCATACTTTATGGAGTAGTTGGATTTTGCATTGTTTAAATGGATTCTATTTCTATATGCCTCTCTTTTCACACATGCACGAGCTCTTTTGAAATCTTAATGTCACATGTTATATTTGAGCTTTTTGAGGTGTTCTCCTACCAATCTAGTCATATACATATCTATGATCTAGGAGGACTAGTGCATGTCAAAATCCGTTGCATGTGAGATTTGTGTGAAAATGAAAACATGATAAATAAAAATGTGCATGGGGAAGGGCTCCGAAAGGATGAATTAAATCCTTTGTGATTGTAAGCCACCGTTTATTGGATCTAAAAGAAATACGTGATCCAAAGGCCTAAAAACAGAATATTTGGCATTAAAAGGAAAACAATTGCCAAGGCCTATGTTTGTTTGATATATTCATTCAAAAGCAAAAGAATATATATGCTTATTGAGGGAGAATTGGATGGTATATCAACGGTTTGCACAATGTCCGTTTATCCTAGTTGTCTTTAATGTCATGACTCTATTTGGTTTGTAGAATCATCATCATGCTAGGCTTGTATGCATTGTGTATGTTTGTTCATTGAGTTCAATCTTCATATTGTCACATGAGGTTATATTTAAATGTGATAAACTTTGCAATCAAATGAGAACTCCTTGAACGTTTCTTAAGTGTTTGGGTCTAAATTTAATTGTTGCTAGTTCACACCCCTACACTTCCGTTTCCATATGACACATTTTTGCCATACGAGTGTGCAAACTTATTATATTTTGTGTCATGTGTGTGTTTATATCTATCTATATATGCAAGTACTATTGGTATATTTATAGTATATATATATATATATATATATATATATATATATATATATATATATATATATATATATATATATATATATATATATATATATATATGATTTTTGTTTGTCTTTGCCTTGCTTTTATTGCCCATATGCTTGAATGTCTTAACACTTTAAGCTTCAACGCGTTTATTAGTTCTTTATCCTTTGCCTATTCCTGAACGAAAAGGGGGAGAATGATGATAGGGGGAGAAATGGTATCTAATATCTTCAAATCGTATCTTCGTTTGGGGGAGATTTATCTTAGGGGGAGACGTCTTTATAAGTAGGTCATGTGTTTGATAAAGGGGAGAATTAATTTAGGGAGAATAATTTAATTAATTGCATTATATATTTTGATATTCCCTATGCATTTGATGAGTTTGCTTAAGTGTGCAGGTATTCTACTAAAGCGGCATTGTTTAATGGCAAAGCGTTTGATCCTTGGGTTGAGTCAAGTTTGGGCGGGTTATGTTTTGAGTCTAGTGAGCTTGACGGCCCTTTAGGATTTTTTGTTTGGTTTTTGTCCCGGAATAGCCAAAGGGGGAGATTTGTAAGGACACAAATTTCCAATTGAGTCCATATGTAGTTTTGGCTCAATTCCGGACAAAAACATTTATTCATAGGAAAGTATGTAATTATAATACTCTCAAGCCTATGAAGTGTTTGTTGAAGACGTAGCGGCAAAGAATATAAAGCTTCATCAAATGTGCCCGTTTTCGTGCCTCGTTTCTACGTCATCAACTATGGTTCCATGCTCCCAAGGTATGAATGCAATTATATTTATATAGGAGCTTGGAACAAAGTTTATTGGGTGTTAGGTTTTATAAAAACTGCGTTTTGTTTAAGGAAGAAATTATATAAAACTTTAAAATAAGTTCATAAAGTTTTCTGGGCCAAAATCGAATTTTACAATCTTTCTGGTCGTTCGTTAGAAATGTCGTTCGAACGAGTTTTTCGTTCGAACCAGGTTTCGTTCGAACGAGTTTGCCAACGAGTCTATACTGGTCTGTCGTTCGAAATGTCGTTCGAACGAGATTGTTCGTTCTAACGATGTTTCTAACGAGATTCTAACGAAGTCCATACTGGTACGTCGTTAGAAGCTCGTTCGAACGAGCTGTCAGGCGGGAACAGTTTTTGGCAGTTTTTCACCCACTTCCCCAATTGGTTTTTAACCAACTTTTACTAACTTTAATATGTGCGGGAATCACATTTTCCAAACTAACATTTCCATAACTTTTCCAACTTAGTTGATCTCTTAGAGAGAGTTTGAGAGCAAAAATGGTTTAGGAAAATGTTCATGTTTTGAGTGAGATTTTTAGAGAAAAATATTTTCATCACTCTAGTGTTTACACCCAATTGAGTTTATCCAAGTTCATATATACATATCAAATTGCTTGGAGTTTGGCACCGGTTTATCTCTACCGAATTTAAGAAGAGAAGTTTTGGTTTGCTTCTACATCCATCAAAGAAGAAGACTTTTTGTTGCAATTCTACCCACTTGGAGAAAGGCTCCTTGCTAGGGTGACGGTGACCATAGAAAGTCCCATCGGTGGATTCTGAGACCGCGGTGGAGTTTCGAGGTTGCCCGCTAGGAAGAGGTGTCTACAAGAAGAAGCGTCGAGGCTTGAGAGGGATCGAGTAAGTCGTTGTAAGTCTATCGGTCTTGTAATTGTAATTCCATATCTAGTGGACTTGTGGCTAGGGTCGTCCGAGGTTTTTTCTCGTCTTGGGTTTTTCCTCGTACATCTCGGCGTAGTGTGATATTTTTTATTTTATCTTGCATCATAACTTAGAACGCATGCTTAGACTAATTCAAGATAAAATTCGGTTTCAATTATCACACTCAATTAATTTGGAATTAAATTAAATATTGGGTAAATCTGGTTTATTCAAGTCTTTTGCTAAATTTGGTTTCGCCTAACTTTGGATAATTGACAATTATGACTTAGGCAAATTCTAGGACTTGGATCAATGAATCGGTTTAAGTGACTATTTTAATTGGATTAATTTTGTGAACCATCATTCAACGCTTCCGCATCACGCATTTTTACAGGTCTCCTCCTCTATATAATACAAGTGTGTGGACAATCCTCCCTCAGAACGAGGCATCACCACTAAGAACATCTCTTTTCCGGGAATGGAAAAAATAATACTCCTACTGAAATAATCAATCATGGCTCGGTACGCAACTAGCCAATCCATGCCAACAATCGCATAGTACTCAGTCATCTATAATACTAACATATCGGCAGGTAAAGTAAACCTCCTAATCTCTATACTCACACCTCTACAAATAAGAGAAATCACATAACCCCTACTCAAGGGTGAACTACGTAAGTAATCATGCTCTCTGCAGTGTCTAACAACCCCATAGTGAGTGCAAATCTCGTGGCTATAATATAATCTTTGGCCCCCGTATCAAATAAAATACTCCCCATAGTCCCCTGAATAGAGAACATACCCTCAATAGCAGGTGGAACCTGTGGGACTGCGACCTGCTGGAGCTGATAAACTTGCCCGTACTGAAATTGTCCCTGCTGGACTGGGACTACTGGGATGGGTGGTAACGCTGGCATCTGTGGTGGTACTGGGAGGGCGGCGGGAAACATAGGTCTCTGGGGCTCCTGTCGAGCACCCTGTTGCTGCTACTGTGGAACCCTGACCCTATCAGGACACTCCTGGCTCTTGTGGCCAATTTTGCCACAAGTGAAACATTTCCCCGGAAAGTTTCCCCCTCTTTGACCCTACTGCCCACGGCCCTGGTGTCCGTTGCCATTCCTCCCCTGGCCATTCTGGCCCTACTGAAACTGTTGTTGTTGGCCCTGTTGACCCTGATGGCCATGACGAAAACCTCCCTGACCATTTCTGAAACCTCCCGATCGGAATCTCTTAGAATCCCGCTGTTGGGAACTCTGATCACCCTGCATGTGCTGATCCTGAACTAATTGTGCCCCGCTGGCACCATTTCCCCCTGTCCTACCCTGATGGTTGGACTCTCCTGATCGCTTACTCTCTGACAAGTGAAAGAGGTGGTCCTAAAAATGAAGCAGTGATGCGTTAACCACATCAGAATAAGTGGCCAATGAGAGATTTCCCAGTAAATGCTGACATATCCTCCAAGTCAACCCATCCATGAACTTTTGTATCTTCTTTTCCTCTGTCAGAATATCATTGGGGATGATGTTAAAGAGATTTGTGAACTCGACCTCATATTCTGCCACTATCTTCCCCTCCTTCTTGTGGTTCATCAACTTCCTCCTTATCTCGGTGTGAACGATTGAGGGAAAATACTTGCGATCGAACCGCACCCAGAACTCCTGAATAGAAAGGATATCTCTCTCCTTCGCGATGGTAATGGACTCCCACCACTGTAACACTGACCCTTCTAGCTTAAAAGTATCCAATATCTGTCTCTATACATCCATACACTCGTACATCCTCAAGTGCCTTTGGATGTCCTTCTTCCACTGACTGGACACAACGACGTCGGAGCTACCTGCAAACTACGGAGGGTGTGCTTTCTGAAAAGAATCACGAACGTGTTCCCATGTAGACGAAAATGCATGAGCCTGTACTGGCGTTACTACTGGCGCTTGAGGCGGTGCCTACTGCACAACTGCTAGAGCGGCATTTACCGCTTGGGCTACAATAGCGGCAACCTTTGCGGCATTCATGGTGCCCTGAACTGGCGCAGGCTGTGGCTCGGGCTGAGCATCCCTAGGAACTCGTTGTGCACGTCGTGGAGGCATCTGAAATGAGAGTAAAGTCTTATAAGTTCGCAGTTATTATCTCAAAATAGCTAAAGAGCGAAACATACACAATAGAGTACAACAATCCTATAATATAGGGCTCTACATCAAAGAATGCATAGCGAAAACATAACAAGCCATGCAGATCCTAAGGACACTAGAACCTGATGCTCTGATACCACCTGTGACACCCCTACTAATTAAATACCGGGTAGCTACTCCTTTATTCAAATTAATACAAAATGTCAGGTTGGTTCAGTTCATAACATCACTGTCGAAAAACATTTTAACAATTACTAGCCACCTAATATTTAAAAAGTTAGTTGTAAATTTTAAATTAAATAATATTAACATACAATCCATTTAAATTATGAAATACTAATACCACAATCACAACACAGTCACAATAGAATAACAATGGAATAACAGTGAATCTAGAGGAATACTCCTCTAAATAATCCGAATACTGAATACAACCAAATACAAAGTCTAAATCACAAATTAATTAAATCCAAAACTAAAATAAATTGAATAAATAAACTGTCTCTAAGAGAAAAGGGGCGACATGCCCTATAGATAAATAAGTCTGAAATGGAATCAAGGTAGAAAGTGGAGGCGTCTATAATCGAGGTCCTGTAACATCCACAACAGCTACAGCATGTCACTGGAATGGAACTTCTAAGCTTGGTGTCCTTGTGGTTGGGCACCTAAAAGGTTTTTACAAAAAAATAGATTTGAAATCAAACGGGTCTGAGCCCGATTATGAAAACAGTTTAAAATATAGCAAGTGTTTAATGTCATTAAACAGTGAATATGAAATACATGATAGTGCGTTCTCTCACATGAGTTCCTCACCTCTCAACTAATTGTGCACACCTATCGTACCCGTACCCGTTCTAGTTATTCCACTATCTAACTAGACCAATCCATAACCTGACTTTACTATACTATTCATGGTTTAATTCTCGACATCTTAATATAAATTGAGAGTTTTACTTTCATTCATCAGGATTAGTTACAATAATTACTAAGAGTTTTCCCATTTTTTTTAGTACTACAAGGATGTTACATTAATTCACACTTGTACTTATATAAACAGTCCATTACAATATTTCAGTATATCAATCTCATCACAAATATATAATAATGGCACCCCTAGACTAAGCTGCGGTGTACACATACTCTTCTATCAAATCTCGGTACATCACGTACAAAAGGATCACGTATTCCGAATCTCTCAGGAATCCTTTCGATAAGTAACAATCACACATAATGGAGGCGAACATAGTTCACATCACATGGGTCACGCACCCATGATCAGCAGACTTATTAACTCACCAATAAGTCATTCTCTGACCTATGTCCTCGAGGTACCAATCTAAATCCCCCCGTAGGCACACAAAGATTAGATGGCCCTGATCGAACGCCGACCTCCCGTGATAGCAAGTATGGTAGGTATGTTATACACAGATAACGACATATACTAAGCATTCACATATCTTAAATTTCTTATAATATTACTACAGGTATATTTTACATTCCTATACCGTCATTAATGTAGTACACTTACAAGTTCCAAAAATATACATTATACATTTTCAACCCTTCTCACGTCGCAAATACTAGTACTTATCCATTAACCCCTAGAAGTCACCCGGTCCATTATATAATTTAAGTTTTAATCCTCGACATACTCCAATCTCCCAACTATACCCACTAATCACAAGGGAAGAATAACACTCAGTTAGATAGGCCTACGAAAAGTTTAAAACTAAAATCGGGCCTAAAATGACCATTATGTGAACTCGTTAGAAGTCCCTGAAATCTCGTTTGAACGAGGTCGTTCGAACGAGTGTCGTTCGAACGAATGGATTCGAACGAACTCTGAACTCGTTAGAAGTGACACTGGAATCTCGTTAGAAGGTCGTTCGAACGACATGGGTTGGTCTTCTAACGAGATGGCAGGGAACGCCCAGAATTTTTTTCCAACTTCGTTTTTCCCAATTTCTTTCTCCAAATCCATACTAAGTTCATATTAATTACATTTTTGTGTTTTTAAACTACTCTAAGTCAGCCTAGGTCACTTCTTAACATATTTTTGGGGTCAAATCTTATAAATCTACATGTAATCACCATAACTTCCCAAATCTTGCCCCAAACCCTATGAACATGAACACATAATTTTATTACACCTAAATACTCATCATAAATCCGTTTTTTAAATCATCAAAGTTAAGTTTTGGGTACCAATTTTCGTCCATAATCATTCTACATGCAACTCCTATCCAAACTTATGAGTTCCATGACAAATACATTAGGTTTCATCAAGACTTCCAAAATACATGAAGTTTCTACACTAAACATGGAGGAAATATTCATTGAAATTAATAACATCAAATCACTTGCCTTAGGTTTGTTCTTCAGATTTGTTGTCGGTGTTTCAAGGTTGATTCTCTCCTCTTTCTGGTCACAATCCCTTCCAAAATGATGGTGATGGGAGATGGTTTAGTTTGGAAACTCTTTTAACCTCTCTCTAACTTCTCTCAAAACCCTCGTAGCCCACTCTCTTGCTTTTTGGCTGATAATGGCCTTAGTGGCCCCTCAATAATATATAATTAGACTCTAAAATTCGTGGGTTTTAATTCCTCAATTGTTAAAATTACCAAAATACCCTTTCGGGTTGCCGGTTTGGCCTAAAAGTGTCCTGGGACCCAAACTAAACTCTCGGCTAGTGTTTTCTGACTATTTAGACCCTTCCGGATACGTTGGCGCACTCAAAATGACCATTCAGTTGATAAAAATATAATTTACTTTTTAATCTAAATAAATTCATTCATGACTTGACTGACACGCGTGTCCCAACTTAATTTCCCAAATTGTCATATTTCTGCCTCATGACAATTTCCATATTTTCAATACTCATATATTACCATATATTCTTAGTAATATTTTATTTTAACATCATACACAAATACCAACTCACATCTCGCTAGTATTTAATTTCGGATTAATTTCCAAATTAATTCTCATTTAATTCAATTAACCCAATAATTAAAAATCATTAAAATTACAGGGTATTACATTAAAATCGATTATAGATGAACTGGTCAACTTTGTGAGGCCATGATAGTTTGGGAAAGTTGTCTCATGTTTTCTTACATAGGTTCTTGACTTTTAACCAAGCTGTGAAAAAATCCTACTAAATCCCCTATTCTAATAGGAGTGGAGGGTAAAGCAACTTATTTCTCCCTACTACTTTCTAGATGTTCGGTTATTTTTATAAAATTCCCAAACAAAATAGAGTATGATAACAGGAAAACAGAGTATGACTGAATATTTTCAAAATTAAAAATGGGAAAACTTTTTTAGGCTAAAAATCAGTGTTCCTTGATACGCCCTACATAAAATTAGACAATGGAACAGTAAATGAATGATTTAAGGTGAGAAATCAAGTGAATCTCCTAATTTTATCAGCGATACGATCATCAATGAAATTTGGGGTGTTTTATAGTTATTTCAAAATTTCCACGATAAGAAACTAGGAGTCAGATGATAAATAACTAGGCATCAATCGTTTCCCACTGACGAGCCATTATGTTATCGTCTAAAATTGGTTTCAAGATTTTCTTAGCTGGATGATATCCAATATCAAAATAATAAAAAGAAAATAATCAAGAAAATGTAGATATATAAATATAGGGGAGATAATAAGAGGAATTATTACGGATTTACGTGGTTCGGCCCTCAAGATTTGGCCTACGGCCACAAGTTATCTATTAGCACTAGTACCATAATCGTAGAATCATTTTGTCTCTTCATTTAGACAGTTAGAATATAAAAATATTTCTCTTTCTATTAGTTGATTAGTAGGTTTATCTACCTCTGGGTTACTCCATGCCTCCTTAAATATCAGTGTGGGAGTATTTGTTAATGGAGTTATACTGGTGGTCCACTAGACTGTGTAAGGGGTTTTGTTTATATAGAATAAACAAGTACTCACTTTACAAGATAGTGGGGGAATAATTATAAAGTTACTGTGGGTGAACATAGGCGGAAGAATGTTCATTTATTTCTAGTGAGTGAGGGAATTTATGAGGGCATACTACTATCTCATTCATTGGCAGTGGTGTATGATTGCAAATTCTCTATCTGGGATAGCATGGTCAGCTAGAATGTCTAAGGATGGCCTTGATTATATCTGATTCGATATCTTTATTACTTGATTAATGAGCCAAGAGGTATTCTTCTTATTAGTTTAGGAATCCGATCATATTAATTCTACACACTACTAGTGTACGTTGACAGGCTACACTATATGTGCGGGACCTGACTAGCTTAGCTATATTGACTGGATTATGTGGATGTTACAGTAATACAGGTTCTAGTGTTGACCGATCATGATATTATGTTCGGGACCAAGGAAAACTGGCTATAGTAATAATTTTATATGTGTTATGTCTAGTGTTGACTGGCTATGAAAAGGCAAGTGCAAGTCCTAGGCTAATTTAACTATAGTGATGATTACTGTGTGAAATTACATAGCTATGTACGGGTGATAGTATGGGCCGTTAAGCTATAATTATGCATGTTATTTATGAGACAAGATGTGTGTCACACCACGATGCATGCAGGGTCATATGGAAGACAAACTAGTTACAGTGGTTTTGCATTAGATATATAATAATGATATAGAGAAGATAATAATGTTGAAAGAAACATAATTGGAAAGTTGGATAGTTGAGTTAGTTTACTTTACTCGCATGGTTATACTGCCTGGTTATCATCAATTAAAATATTTTATAATGAAATTTATCTTATATAAGGGTATGTTTGTGTTCATGTAACCATAATTGGGAAGAGTAGTTGTAATTCTTTCAGTGGCCCTAAACCCAGTGCTGTTTATTGCAGCTTAGGTTGCTGTTAGTTGCATAGTTTGGAGATTTGCGTGACGTGCAATTGGAGATTTATTTTTTTGTTATATTATAGTTTCAATTCTAGTTGTTTCTTTATGAGACTATTTGTAACAACACACCCTAAATAGACCTCTAGTCCCTCTACAATCCAATAATTCCCAAGAAACCCTAGACTTTTGCTAAATTACCAAAATGCCCCTAAAGAAAAAATCTTGTTAACTTACATTCTCTTATAACAATTAAAACCCAACTTTTACTCAAAGTTTGACCAAATGACTTATATTTTATTGAAATATCATGAACCAATCCATTAAGTTTGATAAATTGCACAAGTGACCCTAAAATTTTACAAAGTAACTTTAAAGACCTAAACTCTAAAAAAAACTATACAAGGACCCAACCCAAAACCTAAACTTATATATACATTATTCCCTGCTGATGTGGGACCGGATGGACTATCAGCATGGCGGGTACTATGTGGAGTACCCATGGTACCCATTTTTCAACCACAGGTACCAGAGTGAAACTTGTGCAAACTAAGATGAACTTAACCTCCCAAACCCACCAAAAAACTCCTCCCACAAACCATATAAAAGTCCCCCTTCACCTCTGTAAAAACTCACTTCAGCTAGGAGATTTTCCAAAGTAAAATTTTAAGAGTTTTTGCATTTCTGTCATTTTATGTGTGAATGTTTGTTTCTTTAATTTAATTATGTTTCTGCACTTATATAGAGTATAATTATGTGTTTGCATATGAATGTTAATGTGTGGAAACACTAAAATAGCTCAAAAAACAGAAAACTCCATTAAAGCTTGAGCTTCAATTATGGATTATGATTCCTTGACTTTGAACCAGTTTTAAAGTGCGTTAAGTTAAGCTTAGGTTCTTAGAAACCTAGGTGCTATTTTTAACTGAAACAAAAATGAGTTTTGATATTCCAAATCGAAGCTTGAATTTTTCGAGTTTGGAATTTTTAGAACACGAATTCAAGAGTTTTACTTCACCAAAATCCCTCAAACCAGGCTTGTTTTACTGCATTTTCAATATACAAGATGACTATTACTATGTCAGAATAAGAATCATAACTTTTACTCACTTATGCTCAGGTTAAAAATTTTCCTTTTTTGTAGAAAACCAATAGCTCAAACAAGCCTACCTAAATCCTTGAAACCAATATGGTTGGATTCCTCTTCAAAAATTATACAATTTTAATTCTAGAACAAACTTGAAAGGATTTATAAAACGTCTCAAAATATGAGGTGAAAGTTTCAAAACCCTAAAGTAAAATTGTTATGAAGGTGATATTGGCTACACGCACACGAGTGAGGGTCAAAACAGGTGCGAGTAATGTTTTACCCAGCGCGTAAAGGCGTGTCTCCTATCAGAAAAATATGATTTTTCCCTAAAAATTCTATAGTTAAATTTTGAACAAAATGGTATATTACAACACCCTGTTTGGATCTCTGGAAAGAATTTTCTAGAGAAAACTAGTTTTAAAGTTTAAAATCAAATTTTCATTTTACACATAACCCCCTAACCAATTTTCAAAGTATTTCAAAACACTCCTAGACTTTTTCCACCAAGTTCTTTAGTTCAAATAAAGACATTTTGTCTGTCACTAAATCCAAATCCAAATAGAAATGAAAAAAATATTATTTTAAAACCTTTTTAAAATCATACATTAAACCCTCTTAGTTATTTTTACACTGAAATTTATCACAATTTATCATCCTACTGCATCACATAAGCATTATTTTTACACTATCTTTTATGTTTAAAACCTCCACCCCCGGGTACTACCTATAGGGACGTTGGCAATGATGTTGGTAAGGCCCTATAGAGGGTACTAGTCATCATTAGAGCTTCGCCGTAGCATTTTTAAAAATTGTGTTTTGGGATATTTGAATTTATGCACTTTAAACAATCTTTTATTTGGGCCTTGGGCCAATTGTTGTAAAAATACCGGAGTTTTATGATTTAGTTCTCTCATTATTAGCATTGTTAGATTTTACAAAATTTTCCTAAATAAATCTTGCTAAATTACTTAATTTCTTAAAGTGACAAACTATTTCTTAAACTAAAACCTATTTACTTGCATTTCGTTCCATATAAAATGGCGCAAATTAAAGGATTTTCTTAAAGAATAAAATTGGACTTTTCCCTACCCCTTAACACCCTGACTCGGGTGCGGGTTGACCCAACGATAGCCCGAATTCGGGTCGGGCATTACAAATAGTATTAGAGAATTAGGAGCCTCGTGTGTGATAGGGTGCTTTATGTTTTCTTAGTACGTTTCCTTATGCATTCCGTTGTAGTTTTCACTTTCATTTTCATTACCGTTGTTGTGTTGAACTCTCCATTCTCGTGTAGATGACTACACGTCATGGTTGTGCTAGTGGATCTGGGAACAACGGGCTCAGGTGCATAGAAAAAGTCGTGCGTTAGCTTACCGACTCCATCTTTCTGCAGCAGTGAGCCAACCGTAGTGGGATGGTTAAAAAAACCACTTCATCCTATTTCTTGAAGGAGTTCAAGGGGCTGAACCCACCAACCTTCAATAGAGTACCTGGAGCCGATGCTACGGAGGAATGGTTGGATGAGGTTAGTGGAGTTATGGAAATCCTTGACATGCTATCTGGGAACAAGATCAAAGTAGAGACCTTTCAGCTCATCGATTAAGCTTAGCGTTGGTGGAGTGCCTACTCAATTAACGTGACAAAGATAGTAGACTGGAAGGGTTTCAAAGTTCCATTTCTGGATAGGTACTTCCTCCAAGCATTAAAAGATTCCATAAAAGATGACATCCATCATTTGATTCAGGGAAAGATGTCCGTTAACAAGTACCAAGTCAAGTTTGAGATTCTGTCCAAGTACGTAGACGCGGTTCAGAAGAATGAGGCTGAGAAGACGAGGTTGTTTGTCAAGGTCCTTAACCTTAGAATTCGATGGATTATGGATAGTTTGGATCCTCCAAACATTAGGGCCACATTTAACAAAGCCACCAGGCTTGAGCTTGAGACAGAGGGTGGCAAGGCCATTCGATAGAAAAATCGAGAGACGAGTGGGTCTTAGGTCAGTAACAGCAATAAGTTTAGGAGCGGTGCCATGTTTTTTTTACAAAGCTCAAAGACTTTATGGGTGTTGTTTCATCCACTTTTCAGTGTACCAATGATCAGAATTATACAGCCCCTACCCAAAGAACGTGTTTTGCGTGTAAATCCCCATGACATTTTAAGAAGGACTACTCGTTGAGAGCTTATGGGAATCAGCAGGGCAAATAACAGATGATCAATTTTATATCTAGATGTAGTTCCAATTACATGGGCCCCACCCAGTCGTAGTAGTTTCCATATGATTATCGCTATCCACTGAGGCATGGTGTGAACAATTCACGTCCCACTCATCATCAAGTAGTCGCGGCCAAGGTCAAGTGCCGAATGGCCAGAGTAGTAGGTTCAACCTCGGATGCGCTTATGCCATGCCCCAGTTTGCAGCTCCTTCCAATAATTCATCAGTTATGGAAGGTATGATTCCACTATTCAACACGTGATTAAAGGCATTATTCATTTTGAGAAAATCACACTCATTTATCTTGATTTCTTTAGCATTAAGCTTGGGTTTAGAAGTAGATCAATTTTACCTTCCTATCTTCATAGGACTTTCAATTAGTGGCGATATAGTTCTTGATACGATCTCTCACAGTTACGTGGTTATGACTGGAGATTATATTTTAAAATATGACTTGATTCACGTGGACATGGATGGGTATTAGCGATCATGCTTTGAGGCTACCATATAATGTCATCATCATTGTGTTTTGGTGTCTCTCCTAGATGAATCTCACCATCATTTTAGTAGAGAGTAGGATGTGGGTCATCCTTACAAGTCTTCTATCGTGCAAGAGAAAAAGTGGTATTTTGATTAGTTGAGGAGTATGCACGCTCAGGAGGAGCCTGATCGAATGTTATTGGATTATCCAATTGGGCGAGAGTTTCCTGATGAGTTCTCTAATGATCTTTCTAGTTTACCCCCACACCAGGAGGTGGAGTTTGCTATAGAGGTGTATCAAGGCATCTCGCCTATCTTTATACCACCTCACAGGATGGCTTCGACAAAATTATAGGAGTTAAGGGTTTAGTTGGATGAATTAACTAGCAAGGGCTTAGTTCATCCCAGTACAGCCCCTTGGGGAGCTCCAGTCCTCTTTTCTAAGAAAAAGGACAAATCCTCACATCTTTGTATCTATTTTCGGCAGTTGAAAAGGGTGACTGTGAAGAATAAGTACTTATTTCCCCATATCAACGATTTTTTCGATCAGTTGCGTGGTTTGGGAAGGCTTTTGAAGATTAAGTTCCAATCTGGGTACCATCAGTTACGTGTCAGAGAGGAAGACATTCCTAAGATAGCATTCCAAATGGAGTATGGGAATTATGAGTTCTTAGTAATGCCCTTCGATTTGACAAATGCCTCAACATCATTCATGTATTTGATGAACCGAATTTATCATTTTTATTTAGATCGGTTTATGGTTGTCTTGATGGATGATATTTTGGTCAACTCGACTTCGAATATGGACCATGAGGAGTATCTTCGCACGATGTTGTAAGTGCTTAGGGAGAACCAATTTTTGTCAAATTTAGCAAGTGTGAGTCTTGGATGAACGAGGTCAAGTTATTTTTCTATGTAGTCTCTGGTGAGGGAGTTTCCCTTAATCCATCCAATGTTGAGGCCTTTCTAAGTTAGGATAGGTCAAAGACAATTATGGAGGTCCTTAGTTTTCTAGGTTTGGTTGGTTGCTACATGAGATTTGTGCAATAATTCTGCATTGACTCTCACTCTATTGAGGCAAAATAATGTTCTCTTCGAGGGGTTAGAGGATTACAAGGTAGCTTTTTAGGAGTTGAAGGTTATCGTGACATTGATTCCCATTCTCATCAACCCAAAATAAGGAAAGGGTTATATAGTGCATTGTGATGCTTCCGGATCAGGGCTCGATATAGTGTTGATGCATAATGATTAGGTGGTCACTTATGCATCACGTCAGTTAAAGACGCATGAGAGGAACTACCCCACCCACGACTTGGACTTAGTCGTGGTGGTGTTTGCACAAAAGATTTATAGATACTACATGTATAGTGAACAATTTGAGATGTATATGGATCATAAGATCCTGTAGTACATTTTCACTCTGCGCGGTCTAAATCTTCATCAAAGGAGATGGATTAAGTTGGTGGAAGACTACAAATTTTCCTTAGATTATCATCCCTGTAAGGCCAATGTGGTGGAAGATGCTCTTAGTCGAAAGTCTAGGCTCACTTTAGCAATAATAAAGTATTATAGAGTGAACATGTTTGGCGAGTTATAGAATTTTAATTTGCATGTCCAATATATGGTTGCAACATGGCATATCTTTGGGGAGTGGTAGCTAAACCACTCATTCAGTAAAAGGTGTTGGAATCTCAGTCTTGCGATCCTGAGTTTGCACATTATTGTGATCAGATCCAAAGTGGTTAGGTGTTCGACACTCTTACTGTAGGCAAGGATGTGGGTGTGAGACATAAAGTATAGTTGATTGTTCTAATCATCGATGAACTTCAGGATGAGGTGATGGAAGAGGGCCATAACTCATGCTTTAGCATACATCCTAGTGCCACTAAGATGTTTAAGGACCTACGCAGAGATTTCTGGTGGTCTGGTATGAAGAAGGATGAGGCCATGTATATGGCCAAGTTCTTAACTTGCCAGCAGGTGAAGGGAGAGACAAGAAGTTGGTAGGGATATTATAACCACTACCGGTTGTCGAGTGGTAGTGGGAGCACATTATAATGGACTTTATCACAGCCTTACCATGGTTCGAGAATGGTCATAATGTGGTTTGGGTTATAGTGGATTGACTTACGAAATATGCGCACTTTTTATCAATTAGGGTTACGAATAATGTGGCTAAGTTGGTAAGGTTATATGTCCGAGAGATAGTCCATCTTCATTGTGTCCCACTCTCGATCGTTTCGAATAGGTATCATCGATTTGTGTCTCATTTTGGAGGATGATTTAACAAGAATTGACTACCGATTTGAACATGAGTACAATTTACCATCTCGAGATAGATGGGTAGTCATAATTGACCATTCAGATTTTAGAAAATATGTTGAAGTCTCGTGCATTTGATTTTGAAGGTAGTTGGGCAAAGAATCGGCATCTGACATATTTTTCTTACAATAAAATTTATTATCCATCATTGCTATGGATCCCTATAAAGATCTTTATGGGAGGCCATGTCGCTCTCCAGTTTGTTGAGCAAAAGTGGTTGAGAAGCATCTCACGAATGCGAACTTGGTAAAGGAAATGATCGATAAAGTTCAGGTGATTTAAAAGAAACTCATGACACCTCAGATCCGATAGAAGAATTACACTTATCATTGGCAGATACATTTAATTTTGAGGTGGGTAACCATGTGTTGTTGAAAGTTAGGGCGAGAATTAATAGTCATCACTTTGAACAGAGGGGGAAGCTTTCCACTCGATATATTGGTCACTTTGAGATCCTGGAACGGATTGTAGAAGTATCATATCACTTGGCGTTACCTTCTTAGTTGTTCCACATTCATTATGTGTTCCACATATTTACACTGAAGAAGTATGTCCCGGATCCTAGGCACGTCATCAATTATAACCACATCGAGATAGAGGAAGACATTATGTTTCCTATGCAACTTGTATCCATCTTGGACCATGAGGACAGAGTCTTGCATAATAAGGTCATCCCGTTAGTGACGGTCCTTTGGGAGTTCCAGGGTATAAAAGGTGCAACTTGGGAACGTGAGCCAAAAATGCGTGAGAAGCACCTGAAATTATTTGCCTAGCTTAGTTGTGTTGATTTTGAGGATAAAATCTCCTAAGGAGTGCAGAATGTGACACTCGTGCCTAAGATTATACCTCCTTCCCCTGCAATTACATGCCTATTGGCCATAGAATTAATATAATGGATGGTTGTCTATTTTGAACTGTTCTTGTGGACTTGGTAAAAATAAAATGGGATTGAGTGGCCTAAAATTTAAATAAGAAAAGTTTTGGCTGGTTCGAACAAAATGATGGGTTGTTCAAACGAGAAAGCTCGGTCATTCGAATGAATGCTTTAAATGACCATCAAATGAGAAACACTTGTTCTCTTTACTAGCCTTATTTGATACTCATTGGAACTACGTTCAAACGAGATGTGATGTCATTCGAACGAGGTCTAGTCTCGTTCGAACGAGATTATAGAAAAATCATATTTGTGTAGATTTTATGTGTTGTTATGTGGAGAACCCTTAGATCGGTTGAGTTGTCGAGCTCCCAATGGAGAAGATCAAATGGGGCAGAGGTTTTTGGGTGGACCAATGGTTAAAGTCTAAGGGGTTTTGGGTTATAAATGAGAGAGAGAGAGAGAGAGAGAGAGAGAGAGAGAGTGTGTGTGTGTGTGTGTGTGTGTGAGAGAGAGAGAGAGAGAGAGAGAGAGAGAGAGAGAGTGTGTGTGTGTGTGTGTGTGTGTGTGTTTGGGGGGTCATTACAACACTCCTCCATCAAATTTCTATACTCTCTCCCTCTATTTCCAAGTCCCTCCATTTCCATCCTTCCCCCACTCATCCCCAAGGTTTATACCTCCATTCCAAGTATTATTAGCCACTTTAAAGCTTGTAAGACCCATTTCAAGCCTTGTCTAAGGAAGAACTTGGGTTAAAAAATTATTCTTGGAGCTTTCAAGAGGAGTTGGTGTATTTCTTAAAGCTTTTGGAGTTTTAGGATCTTTCAAGTCACCACTCTTATTTTTTCCTCTTCAAAATTCAAGGTAGGGTTTTCATCACTATGTTTTCAAGTTTAAACCTAAGCTACATACTAAAATGCAAACTAGAATGTAGATAATCTTGCAAATTTATTTTTTAGTATGTTTATTTAAAGTTTTCTTATGAAAAATGCAACTTTCAAAGAAAAACTAAACTTGAATGGATTTTTTAGGGACAAGCTTCATTTTAATCCTGAAATATGATGAATATGAACATAAAATGTGATTTCATGTTAATATCATGTTTAGAACTCATATTATTGGATTTCTAGGTTAAAATCCATCCTCACATGTGTAGAATTTGGATGTAAATTAGTAGAAAACATATACACATGATAAATGGAGATTAAAATAAGTTTCAAGATGAAATATGAATGTTGTCAAATTCAGCCCCTAAATGTGTTGTAAAATGTTGATTAAATGAGGAATAATGATGTCTAGACTACATATAAGTATAGGCTAAAATGGCCTCCGAAATATTAAATGTATTTCTTGTTAAAGAAATATGAAGAAATGAGATTTTCTTAAAGTAAAATGATGAAGTATGGTTTTTGGATATAAAATGAGGATTTTTTATGTTAAAATGATGAAAATGTATTTTTCACAAAGTATTGGCAAAATGAATGGTAAAATATAATTTTAGTAAAATAGAGGGTCCTTTTGGTGTGACTTCCTCATTTGACCTTATCGGTCGGTCTCGTGAAAAACGGATGAGATGAATAAAGTGGCATAAAAATGGTTTGAAGCGTAAATGTAAACCATAAGAATGATAAGAACGGTGGAATAATGTGAACATTTCATATAATTTTAAAACACATTAATATGAACTCAGATGCAATCTAAAAAAATTAAGAAGCGTCCGAAGACCTAGGGTAAGATTCAAAATCACTGGTTAGAGCATATGGTAGCGTAAACGGCGGTGTGGAGCCCGTTATAGTGCGAGGTTATTTGGTAAATTTCGAGAAAAATATAATTTTGATAATGGAATGATGAAAATGGAAATAAATAAGGTTATGCTTAGGAAATGTAAGAAAGACAACGTAATGGAAATATTAACATGGAGACTAGTGGATAAAGAAAATTAAATGATCTCTAATTATGAAAAAAGTTTGTGTAAAATGGACAAGTATGGGTAGGGGCACATAGCTCGGGTTGCATCGCATGGTAGTTGCATTTATAACGTTTTTGAAATTACTAAAATAAACGTTATATGTATAGTATTTTCCTATATATGTATTGCTCAGTACTCCTCACCCTGCAGAGCACTTTGCTCACCCCTTATTTTTATGATTTAAACCTCACCCCCAGGTACCTCTGGTAGGAATGTTGACAATGACGTTAGTAAGGCCCAAGAAAGTACTAGTCGTCGTTAGATCTCTACCATAGCAATTTCAAAGATTGTATTTTGGGACATTTGAATTTATGGCACTTTAAATAATCTTTTATTTAGGACTGGGCCACTTGTTGTGATAATACAATATTTTTAATATTCATTTCCCTTATTATTAGTATTGTTGGATTTAATAAAATTTTCCAAAATAAATCTTGCTAATTAACTTAATTGTTTATAGTGAAACTTATTTCTGAATTTAAAACATGATTAATTGCATGTTGTTCTATACAAAATAGCAAAAATTAAAGGATTTTCTTAAATAATAAAATTGGACTTTCCCCCTGCTCCTTAACACCTTGACCCCAGTGCAGGTTGACCTAACGGTAGTAATAGTATTTTAGTTCTATTTTCATTATATTTTAGTTATATTTCCATTAGTAATAGTATTTTGGTATTTTGCCTATAAGTGGACCCGTAATGTGTAAATAAACATACATTAATTTGAGATTCATACTTGTGAGCACTATATTATTTCAAATGATAACATCTGCAGTGTGCATTCTATAAAAAACCTTCTTGGAATTGATTTTGGAATGATATTTTCTTATAGGACATAAACCTTATAGGAATTATTTTCAAGTGATACTTTCTAGAGCATTTGTTAAGTTTTCCATTATTGTGAGTGATACATTTTTCTAATGAGAGAATACATAATATTTAGTGTAAAAGAAGAAAAAAATCATTATGATATGTAATCTGACTTTATTTAGTGATACAATTCGTTAGTGCCACAAAAATCTCGTGTACTTTATTATTCTATTTATTCTTTATTTGTATTGACATTGTTAGTGAATTTCACTTGTTGATCACGAATGCCTAAATGCATGCTTTCGCAAAACAACTTAGACATTAATGACTTCACTTACAGTTATAATGTCGTAGTTTCTTTTACACATTTCAATAATTTTTACATGACACGTGCTTCAATAATCGAATCTTTAGATTTAACTTATTTAAACTTAATAATATGCATGTAAAATATCAAGTTACTATAGATTCAATCAACATGTTTTATATTTCCCGTAATTTTAGTTTGAAGTGTAATCATTACGAAGTATCTTTGAAATTTCGATTACCTTACTTTATTTACGTAAGTAATGTAAAATTATTATAAGATTTTAGGGGGAGTTTACATAACCCTCAATTCATAATGTCATATTTTACGTAACCCCCACTTTATGAATGAGTTACACAAAACCCCCAATTTTTTAAACAAAAGTCTAACAGTGTTAAAAAAACACCTAATTCGTAATTAGACATGACCCCATACAATATTTTAAGACCAAAATACCTTTAATTAATACTTAAACCTTGTAACCAAACACTTATCTTTTTTCTCACTCAACAAACCCTAATCTAACACTATACCTAAACACACCTTCTCTCTCTCTCTCTCATCCATACACATCTATCTCTCTCTCTTTCTTTATCTCTCTCTGTCTTTTCTGCCTCCCACCCTACACTACCCCAAACCTCCTATTCACCCCATTTTTCTCTCTTCCTCTATTATATTTCTCTTTCTTCATGTGATTTGAGGGTTAAGTATTGTAGGTATAGTGGTTTGGTCGGGTTCGTCTTGCGATAGTTGTGTTTCCAATGGTGTAAGTGGTTTTTGGTTTTTAAAAAATCAAAAGGGGAGGTGTGGTGGTGCGAAAATGGCAACGATGGTGCCATTGGCAGTTGTTGATTTTGGTGTGACTATTTGATGGTGTTAATGATGGCATCGGTAGTCTTTGATTTTGTGGTTTCGGGTTGTGGTGGTTTGAATGAGTGTTTGTATTGAATTGGGTTGAGTAGGTGGTGGTGGAGATTCATGAAAGGCGAGATGTGGTGGATTTGATAGTGATATATGGTTATGGGCTGAGTTGGGTTTCATAGGAGGTTTGAGTGGTTGTGTCACGTTGTGCCCAGATGCCCTAAACAAAAAAGAAAAAATAATAATATATGTGGTTCACTGATACGACTACATCAACAGAGAGGACCGATTCCACTATATTTAAACAAATTACAAGTACAATAAGAAAATATACAAGAATTAATTACATACCCTCTATTCTCCTACCCAAATCCCGAAAACACATTGTACGCTAACTCTTAACCCAAGTGAATTCAAGTTCTAAGCCACGCTCCGGTCATGCTCTCTCTGATTTGTCACGTTCAACTCTCTCATGGTCGCTCCTAGTGATCTTTCCTCGGATGGGGGAGTCTCCTCCCTGAGGTCTAGGAGTCTTCTCTCAACGCCGCCTTGTATTTCTGGAGAGAGATCTCTCCATTCTTTCCAGTCGCCTCTTAAGGCGATCATTCTCTTCTTCTTGGAGGCACGTCGCCTCTTCTTGTTCTCGAAATCTTCCTGCATAGGTATCGACCAACCCAAATATATGAGTGGACCTTGGTGGCTCATGGCTCTCTTCTGAGGGTTGCCTTTCTTGGAAAAATCTTGGGTTTGAATTTTGGTGAATTTTAGACCTGACCCTAGGAGGGGATGGGTGGTCTTCCTGATCATTGTTGGCTTTTGGAATGTTACTATTGTGGTGAGACATTGCAGGATTTACGGTAATGAATGTTTTCATATGAATACAAGTAGGTTCCTACAAACAGTGCCAATTGTGAGTGCAAAAAGATTCACAATAAAGAATTTATGAAAATAATCACAAATGGCAGAAAGTAAAAGGAATCACACACAACAATGATGTACGTGGTTCGTTAATTTTCCTACGTACAAGGAGGTTACTTGTTTTTATTAAGTGTTTCTTAACTATTACAATTTTTTCATCCCTTTACCATAGGTCAAGGAGTACAATATATAGATCTGTTCGTTGTAGAGTTTGAGTTATTTAAGGAACTCCATCATAGCGGATTGGCCATAAGATACTTGATTATCTCGTCCGAGATTTTTGGAACCTGATTTGACCATATATCCATGAGTGTTCTCACGTTACTGAAAGTATTGTGTGGAAGTTGAACCATGATTTGGGTCGGGCCAAGTGTTTTTATTAAGACTTGTTCGACTAATCTCATGGGCTAGTTAAAAATGAGCTCCTGCATAAATAAATAAGATTATGCTTAAGAAATGTAAGAAAGACAACCTAATGGAAATATTAACATGGAGACTAGTGGATAAGGATAATTAAATGATCTCTAATTATGGAAAAATTTGTGCAAAATGGACAACTATGGGCAGGGGCACATAGCTCGGGTTGCATTGCATGGTAGTTGCATTTATACTCATTAGATGATAACGTTTTCGAAATTACTAAAATAAACGTCATATGTATAGTATTTTCTTATAAATGTATTACTCAGTACTCCCCACCCTGCAGAGCACTTTTCTCACCCCTTACTTTTATGTTTTAAACCCCGCCCCCAGGTAGCTCTGTAGGAATGTTGGTAAGGCCCAAGAAAGTACTAGTCATCAAAAATTGTATTTGGGGACATTTGAATTTATGTCACTTTAAATAATCTTTTATTTGGGACTTAGGCCATTTGTTGTGATAATATAGGATCTTTATTATTGATTCCTTTATTATTAGAATTGTTGGATTTAATAAAAAAAATTCTAAATAAATCTTGCCAATTAACTTAATTGTTTAGAGCGAAACTTATTTTTTAATCTAAAACATGTTTACTTCCATTCCGTTCTTTATAAAATGGCAAAAATTAAAGGATTTTCTTAAATAATAAAATTGAACTTTCCCCTTGTCCCTGACCCAACGGTAGCCCAAATCCGAGTCGGGCGTTACATAAAGTCTTAAAAGTTCTATTTTTTTGTTCACGAGAAATCTAATCCTCTTACGTTTTATTAACTCTATTTTAGTTATGTTTTCGTTAGTAATAGTATTTTGGTATTTTGCCTATAAGTGGGCGCCTAATGTGTAAATAAACATACATTAATTTGAGACTCATATTTGTGAGCACTATATTATTTCAAACAATAACATCTTTAGTGTGCATTCTTTAAAAACTCTTCTTGGAATTGATTTTGGAATGATAATTTCTTATAGGACATAAACCTTATAGGAATTAATTTCAGGTAATGTTTTTTAGAGCATTTGGTAAGTTTTCCATTATTTTGAGTGATACATTTTTCAAATGAGAGAATACATAATATTTAGTGTGAAAGAAGAGCAAAGAAATCATCATGATATGTAATCTGACTCTATTTAATGATACAAATCGTTAGTGCCACATAAATCTCGTGTACTTTATTATTTTATTTATTCTTTATTTATATTGACATTGTTAGTGAATTTTACTTGTTGATCACGAATGCCTAATTGCATGCTTTCGTACAACAACTTAGACATTCATGACTTCACTTACAATTACAATAACGCAATTTCTTTTACACGTTGCAATAATTTTTACATGACATATGCGTTAATAATCTAATCTTTAGATTTAACTTAATTAAACTCAATAATATGCATGTAAAATACAAAGTTACTATAGATTCAATCAACATGTTTTATAGTTCCCTTAATTTTAGTTTGAAGTGTAATCATTACGAACTATCTTTGAAATTTAGATTAATTTATATTTTATATACATAAGTAATGTAAAATTATTATAATATTTTAGGGGGTTTTTTACATAACCCTCAATTCATAATGTCTTATTTTATATAACCCCCACTTTATGAATGAATTACACGAAACCCCCATTTTTTTTAACAAAAGTCTAACAGCATTAAAAAAAATACCTAATTCGTAATTAGACATGACCCCATACAATATTTTAAGACCAAAATACCTCTAATTGAAACTTAAAGCTTGTAACCAAACAATTATCTTTTTTTTACTCAAGAAACCCTAATCTGACACTATACCCATCTCTCTCTCTCTCTCTCTCTCTCTCCCTCTCTCTTCTACTTCCCACCTTATACTAGCCCAAACCTCTCATGCACCCCGTTTTTCTCTCTTCCTCTATTTTATTTCTCTCTCTTCATGTGATTTGAGGGTTGGGTATTGTATGTATAGTGGTTTGGTCAGGTTTGTCTTGAGATAGTTGTGTTTCCAACGGTGTAAGTGTTTTTTGGTTTTTAAAAAATAAAAAGGAGAGGTGTGGTGGTGCAAAAATGGAAACGATGGTGCCATTAGTAGTTGTTTATTTTTGTGTGACTGTTTGATGGTGTTAATGATGGCATCGATAGTCTTTGATTTTGTGTTTTTGGGTTGTGGCGGTTTGAATGAGTATTTGTATTGAATTGGGTTCAGTAACTGGTGATGGAGATTCATGGAAGGCGAGGTGTGGTGGATTTGGTAGTGATATGTGGTTTTGGGTTGAGTTGGGTTTCATAGGAGGTTTGGGTGGTTGTGTCATGTTGTGCCAAGACGTCCTAAACAAGAGAGAAAAAATACTAATATGTGTGGTTCACTCATACAGCTACATCCACAGAGAGGCCCGATTCCACTATATTTGAACAAATTACAAGTACGATAAAAAAAATATACAAGAATAAATCACATACCATTTACTCTCCTACTCAAATCCCGAATATAGATTATACACCAACTCCTACGACAAGAAACCTCTCAATCTCTTGCCCTTATGTGTTTTTCATGTATCCAATCTGGTGTGTCCCGCTTCTATGTAAATTGGTAAGAAACTTCCTACACATTACATCTAAAGTACAACTAGCATACATGAAACACTCACACTTATACCCTTTTCTACCTTTGAGCAATACTCATGGATGAGAGAAAAAAATCCCTCACATTTCATCCCAATCCCTCAATTTAGGAAAAAGACACACTTTATCCCTTTTTAGATCTCAAGAAAGCGGCCATCAACATAGGGTTTTAACCTTCATAAGGATCCTTTTATAGGTGAAATATATATTTTACAAAACCCCCAAATTACCCCCATTAAAAACCCTTATTTTAAATATCTGGGCCCATTCATTGCAGTGAACCAAACCTTCATTGGTTGCGCCTCCCAAAGTGAAACATGCCAAAAAACTTTGGAAATACGCCACCCAGCGACCACAACCAAGACTCTACCTGATGAGAATTTACCTCCCACATTGAATCCCCCCAATTGCAATGCAACCAAAAGCACCACCATTGAGCTTCATTGTACCAGTTACACATATCCTTATACTATTCAATGACTCTTCAAAGATCCAAATTAATCGATGAAAATTGTCCTCGAGGTATGCTCCTCCTCTTGTAATTATTCCTATTTTACCTTCCAATTTTCAACTTCTCTTCTTGGACGTCTTCTAAAGTTGAACACAAGGGTCAATGTGTAAATGTAGCTATAACAAGTTAAATATAGTCATTGACTCAGAAGTGGTACCTCGGCCCTACCCCTTAACCATTAGGATTCCTCTCATCATCGCCTACTGGAACATACACCCCGCTCATCGGTTGTAAACGAGAGAATTTGAAAGACCTTCCTCACTCGTGCACCTAGTTGTGTGATTTATAAACTCCACCCATAATTAAGCATCATTGTCCTTGGAATTCATTACTTTTAGCGATCGTGAGAATATCCCCAAAAGTCTAACATATCGGCTAACCATCTTGAAGTATATTTCGAGCCACCGCCATCTTTATTTCAAATACCAAACCGAAAAATAACTCATCCCCCATGCGTAGCAATGCTCAATGTCCTTGGATGTAGACTTGTTATAAAAACATCTCGATAATAATTTTCTTCCAGGTTAAAATCCAACCATAACCAATAGACCTTGTAGCTGGCTATCACACATTACTACTTTCATTCTCGGATAACAATAACACCCTATACATTTTTCTCCAGCTTCCTTTCTTCCATCAACCCTGATACACGACTTATGTTGACAAGAATGGCCTCCACTTTACATTACTGAGAGTGGATCACCCATTATCATTGAATCCCTCCACCTAAACTTGTTAAGCAATATCTCCTTTCATGATTACACCTAAGAAATCCAAGCACTAGTGGTTGACATTAAAATCTCATTTCGAATTTTTGACAAACACCTTGTGCGCACCAAGAGCTATGATACTAATTGTTGTCCCCGACGACCAATTATTTGGAAGAACCTCCAATCAACCATGATCTTAGATATAATCAAGATAAAATGATAATAATAACAATCACATAATGACATAAATAAGAGAGACAACAACACGATATACGTGGTTAATCAATTTGGATATATCCACAAATAGGCCCGATTCTACTGTATTTTAGAAATTACATGTAAAACGGAGAATATGAAAGAATAAATGACATACAATCTACTCTTCTGCCCAAATCCTGGATATCCATTGTACACCAACTCGTAACCCAAGTGAATCCAAGTTCTAAGACAAGAACCTTCTCAATCTCTTGCCCTCAAGTATTTCCCATGTACCTAATTCGGTGTATACCGCTCCCATGTAAACTAGTGAGAAATCTCCCACATAGTACATCTAAAGCACACCTACCATCATTGAAACACTCACACTCACACCCTTCTTCCGCCTTTGAGCAATACCCATGGGTGAGAGGGATAATCTCTTACCTCTCACCGTAACCCTCACCTTAAGAAGAAGATCCACTTTCTCTTTCTCTAGCTCCCATGAGAGCAATCATCAACTTAAGGTTTTAACCCTCATAAGGTTCCATGTATAGGTGAAATATATATATTACAAAATCCTAAAATCCCCCCACTTCAAAACCCTTATTTCGCAGATCCAGGCATGTTCGCTATGAAGAACTAAACCATCATTGGTCGGGCCTCCCAAAGTGAAACACACCAACAAACTCTTAAAAGACGCGCACCCAGCGGGCCCCATTCGTTGTTGCGGTATTTTCGACCATACCGCAAATGCTTGGTATTTTGAGTTAAACTCCACATGGCATTTGTTTTTGCAAGTTGTTTGCGGTCTTGTCGGTAGGTGATTTAAGGTGGTTTGGAGTGAGAGGGTGGGGGTGGCATAGGTTGGGAGAGGCATAAGAGAGGCAAATTTTAGAGAGAGAGAGAGAGAGAGAGGGTATGTGGGTGTAGTGTTAGATTAGGATTTATTGCGTGAGAAAGAAAGTAGATGGGTGTTTGGTTATAAGGTTGAATATTAATTAGGGGTATTTTTGTCTTAAAATATTGTGGGGATCAGTTCTATTTATGAATTAAGAGTTTTTTTAACGGTGTTATACTTTTGTTAGAAAAATAAAATTAGCCTAACATATTAGTAATGGGAGGGTATGTTAAATAAGTTGTTATGAATTAGGCATATGTCAAAAAAAACTCCTAGATTTTATTGTTAGATTAATAAGTAGAAATTAAAAAGAATAATAGCCGGTGTGGAAAAAATATATTTGCACGCCAGCATCACTTGAATGTGTATGCACTTGTTTTATATGGAAACAAATCATGTGAATCCATGCATCGAACCCGAGCATATTGTTGAGTTGAGTTGCTTTAGACTTCACGTAGCATCTCAAAAAGCTAGCCAAGAATTGGTTGAAAATGAAAGCTAGCGGCTGTAATTTGCCATTAACTTCGAGCCATGATGATTGTCTCTTTTAACCTTTTATGAGGTGAGCAGCAGTGTGATTGGGTGTTGAAATATATGATGCTAACTTGGCATGAAAGCTAGTGCTGGTGCCCACTAGAAATCCCACTCGCTATTGCTTGCGACCTACAACTTTATGGGTCCCACACTGAGGAATTTTGAGAAACTATCCAATTTCAATCATCCATCTTTCCGTGAGTATGGGTCTAATTGGGAATGTCCTTGATACCATAATGTAACCAGCTAAGCGTTTCCCACAGTGAGGAGTTTGAAATATATGCAAGGACTAAGATTAAACTGTGATTAATCTAAGGAGTGGTGTAATCCCATCCAAATCTGAGTTATACGATGGTAAAGGATTAATTTGTACGGCTAGCTGTGGGACATCTTTAGGTAAGAAGACTTACACATTGGTAAAAGATTCACTTAGCACCTGTTTCGGATCCAAGAATTTAGGTGAAGTGAGGAAAATGTTTCGAGTGGTACCTGGGGTTCGAGAGCGGGAGCCCCCAAGACGATATTTTTTTGGATTATTTCGAGTTTTATAGAAAGTGTAGCGTTATAATGCCAAAACAACTACTCTCAATCATTATTAATAATACCTAATTAATTTCAAAAAATAAACAATGTTTAATAAATATTCACAATACCCAAATTTTAGTAGTGATAACAATTGAATTTTACTAAATATAAAGTACAAAAATGAGTTAGCTTACCTAGCACCATTAAAACTGAACTCGAGCACACCTGATGAAACAGAAACAACTTGATGAAGACCTTATCTCTAAAACTTATCCTAAGCTTTGGAGATGATCGATTGGACTAACCCTAAAAAAAATGTTCAAATCTCAAGTGGCGCAGCCACCCCACTTGGGCTTATAGTGGATCCACCAGTGCTTAGCACTCTCGATAATATTTACCTTTATTAATGGATTATTTTTTTTAATATCGTGTAATTAATAATAATAATTATCTTAATTTTCAAGTTTAAAAATTATTTATCAGGAATCAAATTATTAAAATACCAAGTAACTATGATTTTAAAGTTCAATACACCACACCCCCGAGTCGTATACGTATTGTTTATTTACCTTACTTTTTAGTCAAGTCATGAGTAACATTAATCCAGAGTATATCGATTTCAACTTCATAGACTTGTATCAACTCGGTGTACAACTCCAACATTATTAACTAAATGATACGTTTGATTATGTTTTAGAAAATTGTGTTTAAAAATAATTTTTGAAAAGAGTTCTATAACCCATTGTGTTTTATATTTTTTTAAAGTGTTTAGCAAACCATATAAAAATGGTTTTAAAAAAGTAAATACATACACACACACACACATCTATGTAACATATATAATGTATGAATTATATACATATATCTGTATGTATATATTATACATAAAACGTACATATATTATGTATTTAGTTATACATAAATATATTATATATGTATATTTACTTGTAATATACGTATTTTTTTAAAGGGGAAGGAGAAGGTAGTGGGGAATTAAACCTCAACCTACATGTATATACAAGCGTATAAACATATATGTATTTTTTTAAAGGGGAAGGAGAAGGGAGTGGGGAATTAAACCTCAACCTACATGTATATACAGGCGTATAAACATATACATATATAATATGAGTATATTCTATCTTATACATACATACAATATAAATAAAAGTACACATGTATAGTATATCATATATTATTATAATATTTCATCTATAATTCATATATAACATATATACAGTGTTTAAGCTGCTTAAAAACTAATATATTTTGATCTTTTTTTTAAATGATAAAAAAAATCATTTTAAACTAATTTTTTTTATGGATTCCTTGAAATGTTTAAAATCATAAAAAAAATCAGCTTAATAATATCTTTTTTACGATTTTAAAAAAATGCTCAATTTTTAAGATTTGTTAACTGGATCTATTTTAGAGATATATACTAATTTTTTTAAAATAGTAAAATAAATATATATTACTACTGAATTTTTTATATGACGTTTAAACATTTCAGGGGACTCATATAAAAAAATCAACTTAAAATAACTCATTTTTCTATTTTAAAAAAATCAGTCAAACTTTCAAGACTTTTAAAGCACTTTAAAAGCTCCATAAGTTTGATCGATTTTTTAAAATAGCAAAAAAAAGTTATTTTGAACTTTTTCTAATACGAGTTCCTTGAAATGTTTAAATACTAAAAAAAACTCAACTAAAAAATAATTGTTTTAATATTTAAAAAAAATGATTTGCGTTAGCGGTATGTATACTTTGGTATGAATGAGAATCCCCCCCCCCCCCCCCCTCTCTCTCCATATATATATATAGGGAGAGGTTAAGAAGTGAACATAAAAGACGAACATTTTAATGAATCTTACCAAAAAACACCTAACATATAATCAATTTTAATTCCTTTGTTGTAATTGGTCCATGCCAGCGGCAACGGACACACGTGTGACACTAGTATTTTTTAATACACCCGTGTGACACGTGTGGCCGTTACCGCTGGGGCGTGTCATACCCGTGTCCGTTGCCGCTGGCGCGGATCAATTGTAACATAGGAATTAAAATAGATTGGGTGTTAGGTGTTTTTTGTTAAAGTTCAATAAAATGTTCACCTTTTATGTTCCTTCTAAACGTCTCCCTATATGCAGACACCCCATTCTGTTATCCCTTAAACTCTCCTTAAGTCCCTAGCACCTCCCTTCATCCCTACAGACCCGGGTCATACCTCGAGTACTGACCTAGAAGCCATCGGGCACTCCCAGGCTCCGTTTGACCAAAAGTCAAGGTCTTCAGCTCGACCGTGACTGAATGAATCTTCGAAGGGCCTTGAATCCCCTTTCCAACGGTTCGTCCTGTGCGCGATTCCGACTTATCATGCGGACGAACGACCCGTTTTCCCCGAAACCTGACCTAGAAGCCATCGGGCACTCCCAGGCTCCGTTTGACCAAAGTCAAAGTCTTCAGCTCGACCGAGACTGAATGAATCTTCAAAGGTCACTGAAACCCCTTTTCAACGGTCCGCCCTGTGCATGATTCTGACTTACGGTACGGACGGACGAACGATCCGTTTTACTCCGAGAGGCCACCAAATGCTTCCAGTTGACCAAAGTCAACTCCCCGAACCGGGTCAAAACTCTTTGGAATGTCTAAGTACATCTCCTAACCTTTTCAACAGTCTGCCCCGTGCACGATTCGGACTTACCATGAGGACAAACGATCCGTTTGCGTTCGACGATTCTCCGTCCAATGGACCGACGAGCGCTTCCGAGCCATATTTGACCCAAAGTCAACTCCCAAACCAGGGAAGGACTTTCGAAGGTCTCTGAATTACCTTTCCAATGGTCCATCCCATACGCGATTCGGATCAACGGTTTGCACTCTGCGGCCAATTTTCGGAATCTCTTATTTTCATACAAGTAAAAATCCAAAAAATAAGAAAAAAAGGGTTGGCTCATAAATTCCAAATGGGAATTATCACACTTTTTTCACAACTAAAACACTTTTTTACACACACACACACACAAATAAGAGAATTCCCCGATTGGATTTATGGGATAAACCCCACCCCTCGTTTTGCATGCGAACTACGGGGACTTTGATGCCTCTATAGGCTACGTAGGCGTCTCGGGGTAAAATCCGAGATTTGAGTCCTACTTTTACTTTTTCTCTCATTTTCTATTTTTCTCTAATCTCAATTATCTTATATTCTATATATTTGTTCTTAGTAGCGTATTATCTCATATGCGTTATCGTTCCATCGTAACGATCAACATAAGGATAATCGCGTAAATCCTATTTTCTAATATTATTTTTATATTCCTACGGATGACTCGCTTTATCTCTTCCATGGCACAAGTCGATGACTCATATCTCCATTATATATACACATGCACACATATCATGGGGAAAATAAAGGAAAATAGCAAAAACCCATGAGAGACCGTAAGGGCGGAATGGGTGCCTAACACCTTACCATTTTGTAACTTAGCCTCCGAACCCTTTTCGGATCATTTTGGTTTCGTATGCATCAGTATGTCTTTGGATGTTGTCCTTCGGGATGGCTCCCTTTCTTTTGTGTGTTTTGAGTAAAATAAACTGGCGACTCCATCTCTTTACATTTTTTACCTCATCAATGACGTCGGCCGAATCGCTCCTGAGAGGGACCCGCGGGACCTAGGATCCTCACGCTACCCGCCCGCCGCAAGGATCGGGGATGGCCACAGTGGCGACTTTGCTGGGGAAATTATTTTGAGGGCTAGACTCTATTTACATGGATGTTATGTTTGTTCATATTTTCTCCCATTCTTGCATGTTCCCCTTTTCCATGTGTATCCCATGCTTATGCTTCTATTCACACACTTGTAGAAAATTATCCATATACACTTCGTACCACGTGCACCTAGAATCACATATATCCATATGATGCACGCATTACCCATACTTGGTGTACCATTAGTACTCGTACTTTGCTCCCTGTTTGGCATGATAAAAAAGACATTCTCATAAGATACTAATAAGAGAATCATGCATGATTCACACAACATCACCAAAGAGCATTGCTATTGACTAAAATTTTGTCCAGTAACTGGAGGGTCTCTTCGTGATGGGCGCTGGTCCGGCAGGGCGCAGTTAGCCTAAGAGATATGACTCTTACCTTCCATTAGACAAGTACCTTCGACGTATATCGAACTGTTCCCCCGCATCGTACCGCTTCACCGAAGTCATAACGGGAGGTATATCGTAGGGAATTCGTTCACGTATGCCGAGTATATCAAATTCTCTCTCACATGTACCGTCCCCATGAGGTATATGGTGAGGCAATTCACGTACACTCAGGTATATCAAATGGCTTGTCCACACGTACCGATTGTCCACAAGAGCAATACGTATATCGTGGAAGTCACACCAAAGGGGGGAACCCTTTCTGATTCACCCAACCAACTGCAGACCCGCATATAGGTGTCAAGCCTAGGATACACATGTTAGATTGACAGTTTTTACCTAAAACTCTGCCGAAATTTCGGGTCGACCTGCCGCCCAAATTTTTGCGCATTTTTAAAATGGGACCCTGTCCGTGAGCCTGGTCACAAGTCCAGCCATAGCTTTGCATATATTGCAAACCCAATTTTTCCAAGCTCGGGTCCCGTCCGGCATTTCATTTTGCATTTAGTAGAATTTAATACAAGTGAGAACATAATAATTATAATAATCATGCTGAGATCCGTCTCCCAAAAATAAATCCAAAAACATTTCTCCCTTATTTATCAAAAAGCCAAAAACATTTCTCCTCTCTTTATCGAAAATCCAAAAATATTTTGCCTTTTTATCTCAAAAAGGAAAAAGAAAAAAAAAATCATCCCTTTTTCTCAAAAATAAATCCCATTTTTGTGCCTTCTCAAGTCGATCGCAAATCCTTGGACTAGCTCCTTATTGGCTTCGGTCTATAGTCAAATCACCCCGGAGTTCTGTTCGTTCCCCTGTTACTTCTTCTAAGTCAGGAATCCATCCGCTTTCTATGGATAACACAGATCAAGTACCAGTTGTGCAGCCAGATCTGACGGCAGTCCTAGCTCAGCTCGTGTCCAAGATTGATAATCTCCAGACTGAGGTCCGAGAGATGTAATGAAATTAGATTCCCGTTCCTCAAGAACCCGAGGCCCTTTTCCCTCGTGATATGGATCCACCCAAGCCTATTTGGGTTCTCAAAGAGTATCAACACACTCCACGTCCCCCTCCTGCTAATGGGTCGCCGCCTGCCCAACTTTCGATGTCGAACCTCGCCCAGCATGGGGCTAATTTACCTATGATCATTGTTCCGAAGGAGGAAGAGTTGAACAAAGTCAAAGAGGACCTCAAGATGCTCACCAAGAAGTTTGACCAAGTCAAAATCTCGGGGAGTTACATGGACTACACCCACATGTCTCCTTATCCTAAAATGAGGTTACCCGAGAAGTTCAAGGTGCCAAAGATCGAGAAATTTGGAGGAAGTGGACCCCCGATTGTTTATCTCCGCAACTATCACCATTCCATGAATGTACTAGGGGCTTCTGAAGAAGTGATGTCCTAATTGTTTCAGCAAACTCTGAAGGATAGCGCCCTCCGATAGTTTTTATCTCTCGAAGAGTCTAGAATTCGTAGTTGGGAGGACATAGCCCGAGAATTCATATCACAGTACAAATATAATGAAGAGCTTGAAGTCACCCGCAGTGATTTAGAGCTGCTCAAACAGAACTCTGTGGAATCAGTCAGTAACTTCATAACCCGATGGAGGGAAAAAGCAGCTACCAGGACCAATCGACCATCCGAGGAAGAACAAGTCAACATAGTGAAGAAAAACTTCTTACCCCATGTCCGAGCAACGATGGGAGGACAATACTATCCCAATTTTCGAGCTCTTAGAGAGGCAGGAGTAGAAATTAAGGAAGGTCTTGATAAAACAGATGTCGAACCAAAGAACGTGTCCGGACAATTCACCCCCAGAAAATATGATAAGCCTGTCAGTGCTGCAGTCTCAACCATCAATAACATCTCTCAACCAACCACTTTATGGGCACCAGAAAGCCGCCCTATCCTAGTCCGAAAAGAATACATAGAGCTCCATGATCCCCTCTCTAAAGTTTATCAAGCCTTGTTGATCCGAAACCTTATCAAACCCTTGGATCCCCGTCCATTGTCAAATTCACTCCCAAGAAACTTCAAGGCAGATGCCCATTGCGCCTTTCACCAAATTGTTGGCCATACCACCGACCAATGCTTTCACCTCTGAAACATAATTTAAGGTCTAATTGATCGGGGTACCATTGCCCCACCAGCTAATCCTAAGCCAAACACTACTCACAACCCACTCCCAAATCATGCCAATGCTATCTTTCTGGAAGAGAATCCAAAATTTGATCCCTCAACTCAAATCACACCCATATACTCTCCTAAACCTCTCTAAACCTGCCCATATTTCCCCCTACATCCTATTAGCCTCGCTGATCAGGCACTGTCACTCCTTACCAGAGCGTGCATCGTTGTCCGTACCCGTTCTGAAAATGGAAGTATGGAATTATCAGAAGTGTTAAACCAACTCCTAGAGTTCGGGCTGAAATTGCCCTCACATATAATTATTGATTACCAGAGATTCAGTACATTGTTATTAGAAGCACGAAAATGGGCTCAAGAATCTGACAGTTGGGTAGTACCAATCGATGAAGTCAGCTTAGATGATGTTGTCCAGGTTATGGCAGAGATATTCAGGAGAACCAATGATATTTGCAGTATGACTGAGTTACTTGATGCTCTGAAGCTACAAGGGCGCTTGGTCCCTTCACCCTTACATATCCCCACAGAATGGGAAGTCCTGTATGAAGAAGCCGTTGAAGTTGTGGAATGCATCGACTTTACATGGAAAGATATAATTATTGCCACCGGATGGGGGGAAGAATTCGAAGATTCAAATGGAAAGCATGCTTCAGAAAAAATTATGTCGGTAGTTGACATGTGTGGGATGATATCATTTGAAGAACTTATCATAGAAACAAACAAGGTGGAGGAATAACCCAAGATCGACGAGGAAATGGGATTTCTGTTCTTCCCTTCCTCAGTAAATCACATGACTAGATCAAGGAGGCATTACCAGATTCCAAGCTCACTACTAGCCATTGACAAAGGGAGGGGCGTTGAAAACCTTCTTATGCCATAGATGACCCTCGAGGAGAGCAAGATCCTCAATCAACTAAAGAAAACTCAAGCTAAAATCACTCTATGGGGATTTTCATATCTTTTCAGCTGCACAAAAATTCTTTAAACAATATACTCACTGGACCCACAGTTCCTCTTTCTACCACACCAGAAGAAGCAGTAAATTTGGTCGGATCCTTGACCTCTACCCGAATGCTATCCTTTTTCGAAGAAGAAATCCCCAAGATTGGGCCAAACCATAATCATGCACTAAACATCTCCATCAAAGTTATGGGGAAGGTCATACCACTCTTTCTTATCGATAATGGATCTGCCTTGAATGTCTTCCCATTGAGAACCTTCATATGTTTAAACCTGAAGAAAGTGACCTCGCTCCAACCTCCGTTGGTGTACATGCCTACGATAATACCCGTAGGGAGGTGATGAGATCCATAAAGCTTGTAATAGGGGTTGGCCCTATAAACCTTAACATCGAATTTCAAGTTATTGACATCCCAGCTTGTTTCATCTATTGCTAGGAAGACCTTGGCTCCACAGTATCAAGGGTGTATCTTCCTCACTCCATCAGAAATTGAAGTTCTTCACCAACGGACGAGTCATCACTATTTTGGGCGACGATGACAATACCGAGGGTGCAAGTACCAGCAGTCCAATCTTTGAGATACAGCACGGGCCAAATGATATACTCCTATCAGGATTTCGAGTTCAAACACCTTTAATCCTGGAAGGGGAGGACTTCAAATAAAGGGTTTGTCCAGAATACGACCCTCATGGAAACGTCAATGTGAGTAAGATGTTCAGAAACATGCACTTTATGCCCAGACTGGGGCTCGAATAAAGACAGCAAGGGATACTTGAGCCTATTGAACTGAAGAAAGCTTTCCCTCCTTGTGGTTTGGGGTATCAACCATCAGAACAAGAGCTCCGAATGATCCGCCAGTCTCGACCAAAGAGAGGACTAGACTGCATCCAAACTATCCCAGGTGACTCCTTGAATGGACGATTCATCAAAGAGGGTGAAGACATCCCCTTTTATGGCTTTCCAGAACCATGGTATAACCATATAGACAAGAAGATAAAGCCTGGAATGGAGATCTTTTTCCAAGAAAGCTACCCATGGGCCAAGAGTTCCCAACATCATGTACAATCGCTCATCAAGGATACCGAAGAGATTAAGGAAAGTGACTCCGAAGATTCCTTCAACTTACAGACACTGGGGCTGACACTCTACATAGTTCACTCAGGCACTGCATCACCGGATCCATCCCAACTGTTTAAAGCTGCTGATACACCTCTCCTCAACTGGCATGCTGCGACAGTTCTACCTGTTGAAATCTCCCCTAATCACAATATTTACCCTATATCTTCTTCTGTTGTCTATCCTTACTCAAATGTAATCGAGTCCTCCTTTGATGAGGTTCTCAATGTTGTTTTTCCTATCAATGAAATAAACGAAGATTTTGAGTATCTTGTTGTGCCTTACATTAACTGTTTGGATTCTAATCAAACTTTTGATGATGATGATTTTGCAAATGAATAATTCTTAACTGATCTAAATAAGTTTAATAATAAATAACATAACCGCGTTCAAGTTAATAAAGAAGAGACTATTATTATTAACCTCGGTTCTAGTAGCCAACAACGCAAGATTAGGATAGGGGCTACCCTTGACGAGAATGAGCGTGCACAACTCGAAGAATTCCTAAAGGAATTCATAGATGTCTTCGCATGGTCCTATGACGATATGCCAGGCATTGATCCTGAAATAGCTCAGCATGAGATTCCCACTCTTCCAGATTACAAGTCGGTTAAACAAAAGTTGAGAAAGCTTCGCACCGAATGGTCGCTCAAGGTCAAAGAAGAGGTGGTTAAATAGTTGAACGTGGGCTTTATTCGTGTGATCGAATATCCCACTTGGCTAGCCAACATAGTGCTTGTACCAAAATCAGGAGGGAATGTTTGGATGTGTGTAGGCTACCGGGACTTAAACAAAGCCTCTCCAAAGGATGATTATCCGTTACCCAATATCGACATGATCATGGACAACACAGCAAGTCATGCTCCCAAGTCATTCATCGACGGGTTTTCCAGATACAACCAAATCAAAATTCACCCAGACCACCAAGAAAAAACTGCATTCATCACCCCATGGGGAACCTTTTACTACATTGTCATGCAATTTGGTCTCAAGAATGCTGGGGCTACCTACCAGAGGGCTGCCAAAACCATCCTGCACGATCTGGTTCACAAAGAAGTTAAGGTCTATGTGGATGATATGATTATCAAATCCAAGACTAGAGAAGGTCATGTTACCGCTCCACGAAAGTTCTTCGAATGGCTGTGACAGTATCAAATGGGACTCAATCCATAGAAATGCATCTTCGACATTACAAAGGGAAAACTCTTGGGGTTCATGGTCATTGATAATGGGATAAAAGCAGATCCTGCCAAGCTAAAAGCCATACTTGAGATGCCACCTCCCCGAACAGAGAAAGAAGCCGAGGTTTCCTTGGGAAATTAGATTACATCAGTCGGTTCATCAGCCAGTTAACATCCATCTGCGAACCTATCTTCAAACTCCTCTGAAAGGATTCAACTAAGGTTTGGAATGAGGCCTGCTAAGAATATTTTGACCGAATCAAGAAATATCTGACCCAACCCCGGGCACTCATGCCACCACAGCCTGTTCTCCCCTTGCTCCTATACCTAACCATAATCGACACTGCAGCTGGGAATTTTCTAGACCAATAATTTGAATATTCTCACAAAGAAAGAGCCATTTATTATGCCAGTCGCAAATTGGTCGGGTACGAAGTCAACTACTCTTCTTTGGAAAAGGTAGGTGTCACACTTATCTGGGTCACCCAAAAGTTGCGGCATTACATGCTCGCCTTCCCCATCAAACTTGTATCCCGAATGGACCCCATCAAATACCTTCTTTCCAGCCGAATGGCCCGATGGTTGATGCTCCTAACCGAGTTTGATATCATGTATGTCACGCAGAAAGCCATGAAAGGAAGAGCCATCTCTCAATACCTCGCTGATTACCCCATGGATGAAGCCGATGTCTGGATCTCCAAATTCCAAGATGAAAACATCCTCTCCACTGCCCAGGACAATCTTTGATGGAAAATGTTTTTCAACAGCGCTGCCAATAAAAAGGGATATGGCATTGGGATACTTTTAACCACCCTAGATGACTCCCACGCTCCCATCGCCATCAAACTGGATTTCCCTTATACCAACAACATGACTGAATACGAAGCATGCACGGTAGGCCTCAAAGTTGCTCTCAAGAAAAGGTATTCAATTCCTGGACGTCTATGGGGATTCTTCCCTCATTATCGGTCAAGTGCTCAGGAAATGGAGAGTTAAGGACGAGAAACTCCAACCCTTCCATGCCCGCTTAAAGGAACTAGCCTCCCAATTTCAAGACATCACCTTCCACTACCTACCTCGAGAAAAGAATAACTTAGCCGACGCCCTTGATACCTTAGCTTACATGGTCGATATACCCGAAGGAATAATAATGACCCCCTTCCTTGTTCAAAAGCAAGACAAACCAGCCCACTGTTACCAAATTGAGCTTGTCTCCACAGAAGATCCTGAGTCAGCCAATTGCTAGTACTATGATATTTGGAACCTACTCAAACATGGTAGGTATCCCGAAGGTTCCAATAAGAAAGATTGAGCAACCCTTCGAAGACTGGTTGCCCAGTACATCATCTATCACCAAGCCCTGCTCAAAGGGAACTTCGATGGAACTTATTTGCACTGTATCGCAGGGGCTGACATTGAAAAGATAATGCAGAAGATCCACAATGGGGAATGCGAACCCCACATGAATGGTCACATGCTTGCCAACAAGATCATACGATAAGGCTACTATTGGATGACCATAGCCCAGAATTGCACCGCCTATGTCAGGATATGCTTTAAATGCCAATAATTCTCCAATCTTCAGCATCTGCCTCCGCGTGAATTATACAACATGACTTCTCCCTGGCCGTTCTCCACCTGAGGTATCGACATCATAGGGAAATTTACACCAAAGGCTTCCAATGGGCATGAGTTCATCATAGTTTCCATTAATTACTTCACCAAATGGGTCGAAGCTGAGTCATACACAATGCTGAATGCCAAGAAAGTGGCCAAATTCATCAAGAAAAACATCATCTTTCGGTATGGGTTTCCGCATGAGCTAGTATCAGATAACGGTTTGCACTTTGAGGCAAAAGTTACAGAAGTAGTCAACGAGTATGGGATTCAGAGACACAAATCTTCTCCCTACCGACCTCAAACCAACGATGCAGTTGAAGCTTCCAACAAAAACCTCAAAGCCATCACCAGCAAGATGACTAAAAGTTGTCGATATTGGGCCGATCGGATCCCGTATGCCCTCTGGGATACTGAACCTCAATTCGAACCTCTACTAGGGCTACCCCTTACTCTCTAGTTTAGCGCATGGAAGCAGTCCTACCCGTGGAGCTAGAAATACACTCATTGCGCGTCATGCTTGAAAGCAAGGTCAGTGAAGAAGACTGGTGAGAAATTCGTCTTGACGAGATGATCCTCCTAGACGAAAGGAGATTAAAAAAGTTGTACCACATACAAGGGTACCATCGCCGAATAGCGCGATCATTTAATAAGAGAGTTAAGGACCGCGGTGTCCGAGAGGGGGACCTAGCCCTTAAAGAGATCATAGAACCCATCTGGGACCTAAGAGGGACATTTAAACCCAATTGGAGTGGCCCATACATTGTAAAGAAGATCATGTCCGGCAGTGCCGCCATGCTCACTGACTTATATGGAGAAGAGATGGCTCATCCAGTCAACCTAGACCTTCTCAATAAGTTCTACCCCTAGTCCGAAATCTCGGCGTGCCACGACTCTTCTCATCTCCCTTCTATTTAAAAAAAAAATTCTTCATTTTCCTCTACCCAGAACTACGTGGGCCTGATCCTCTGCAATATACCATTTTCAAACAAATTAAATAATTTTCAAAAACCCCCAGAGGTACATAGGCAGCTCATACATCTTACATGAGCAAGACCCCTTTCTTTTTCACAAAATACTATTCTTTTCTTATCTCCGAGAACAACAGTCCATTTTAACATATACTTGTACAAACGGATTATGTATGCCTTAGTGATCGGTATAGATAATTCAAAATACAAAACTCATAAAAAAGGCACATCTAGATGATCAAAATTTTGTTTATTTCATTAATAAGAAATTTCGGTACAGATTGCATGATAAAAAGGAACAGATAACTCCCTTCCCTCTACTTTCCTAAAAAGCCAAATAAAATCCCCACGTTTATTCCCCATTATAAACTCTCCAAGAGTCCTAGCCACAGCTACTAGAGGAGCCCGCTCCATCATCATCACCTACATCCTGGGGTCCCCAAGCTTCTTCTGCCTGAACAGAATGTCGCAGACGCTCCATGGACCGATAGGCTCGAACTAGCCTCGAAAAAACAACAACACCTCCCTCCATGGTATTAAATAAGACAAGCCACCTTTGTCCAGTCGCTACTACCAACATCTTGCTGACCACTCTCCTCCATAACCACTTCATATAATCCTCTGGGATATACCAAACTCTCCCATTAGAATGAGAAGGATGGGTCGACGGACGCCGATTCTCCCACATACAGCCAATCTGCATGCGCAGACACTCAGTCAAAATTTCTACTAAAAAGAAGTCTAGTGTCCGAGGTGGCACGACCTGCTCCCAGCCAAATTGACGTAGAATTCATCAAGGGAAATAGAAAGAGGTTTGTCTTAGACCAACCATTCGGACATACGGGTATTTTCCCAGCTCCAGAATAGGCAGTAACTGTCCCCACTAAGGCACTGACCAGCACAGATTTAGAGCCCCGTACTCCACAAACCAGTTCTCTCAACTCTCAATGTCCAAGCCAACGCTGATGAAATAGCGCGAAAAGAAGTTGGGTACAATCGACAAAGGTTATTTTGGAGGAGTCACCAGGATGAGTCTCTCAGACAACCACATGAACAGCATCACGGGGCTACCCCTCAAGAAGGCAGAACGACCTTCTTTCCAGGCATCCAGGCCATTCAAAGTCTCCGCCAGTATCACTGTCACAGGATTGCGATGGTATGACATCTAGGAAATAACAGCTGCAAGTTGTGGGTCCACCAGCAGTTCCCCAGTCACCAGCATAAATTTTGAAACCAAGCCCAGAATAACGGCTTTGACGTTTCCAACATTACCAGCCTCCTGTAAATGCACGGACTGTAACACCGCCGAAAGGGAGATCATCCCCCTAGCAACCAATTGTTTGGCCGTCGAAAGTGAAATACGAAGAATCATTTATCCCCAACATGACAGAAAATTTCTCGTTGGTAGGAAAAACATCATCCAACCCGAAGCAGAATACATGGTCTTCGGGGTACCAAAATTATACCGCCGCCATCGACATGTTCCACTCAATGGGCCGGTTGCGCCACAAAGAAACTCGATGCATATTGAAAGCATCGTAGTCGACATTATAAGAGCACATTGCTTCCAAGCCTTTGAGGTAGTTAGCAAACTCAATGCTACCAGAGAGAGCCAGCTTGCAAGACTAAGAAATAGTAGGCAAGTAAGTAAGAATGTGAAGGTGTGATGAAAACACTCCACCCTTACCCCTTTTTATACTTGAAAACCCTCACAAAAGACATGACCCCGACAAAAATCGGACAAAATCCTACCCCACAAAGCACAAGAGGTTGAAGATGGCACTAATCAAAGCTTTGAATTGATGGGACTGGAGTTAACTGCCGATAGGCATGACAAGGGGATTGTCGATCAGGCAACCCCCTATTTTTGGAAATTCTCCTCTTTCCTCTTTTGTCAAAATCAGAAGCTCAATAAAAAATAAATTGATATTCTCAACAGAATTTCAAAATCCTCTTCCACCCCTCTCTAATTTCTCATTTTTAAAAATTTCCTTCAAAATACCAAAAATATTTCTTCTTACGGTCTCAGCAGCAAAGTAAAAGGCACATGTGCATGCATTCATTCATCATTAACAAAAGATAATAAAAAACTCCATTTTCATTGCATATATATATTCTTCTATGTTACATCAAATTTTGTAAGAAATAAAGAATAAATAAAAAAAATAATGGGACTCAACCCAAAACCACATTCTCTCTCTCTCTCACCTACCCTTCACCCCCTTCTAAGAGCTTCCACCCCTGCGATGCGCTCTCTTTCCCCTACGGTGAGACGACGCACCACCATTACTCGAGCCAGAGTCCTCCCTGGACAAAGAAGACGGCACCAAGCAAGAAGGAACCAGGACCGCATCCCGAATATGGGCAGTCGCCTAAGATATCCAATCTCGAATGTCCTTTAGTCAAGTAGTCGACACCCGGACTTGCTGCAAATAAAGAGAAAAATCAGTATCAAAGTGAAAAGGATCAAAACAGAAAAGAATGACAGAGAGGAACAGGAAAAGATATACCTCAGGTCGAAGAACCTCCTCTGTCAAACCCAGCTCCTCTGGATCCACCGCATGAGGATGATGCAGCATAGGCACCATCCCCCCATCCGCCCACCGGATATTTTACGAAGGGGTATGCAGCCGCACAAAAGGAACCTCTGAAGTCATCGCCGTTGCAGACGTCGATGAACCACCGCCACTGTGGGAAGACCCCACCGCCCGACTCGAATCCGCAGGAGGGAAAGGCAAGGCATCATATATATTGGGTGCCATCAACCAGCTCATCACAAAGTCCATATAGTCATACAACGCAGTCGTATCAGTGTACAATAGGTAGGACTTGACGATCATCGCCGCGATCCTCGCATCCTCCGGTAGCAGCCGCTCCCACCTCATGGACATAGGAGGCCTCATAGGTGGCACCACCACTTCCTTAGCAATCTTTCGGACCACCCTCTCCCCAAGATACCAAGAGTGGACAAACTCATGCACCAGCAAACGCCTCATCTGCGCGTTCACCCCAATCGCCCACGTATCCTGAATGGCTGTCCCCTAAGGGTAAAAGGTCACCTGAAAATCCCCAGCAGGCATAAGTCAATACAGAATCAGAACATGCAAAAACCAAGACTGAAGAGGAAAGAGTCTTACTCTACCACTGGTCAGGCCATTCAAGACCGGACGCACCGCCTCCAGAGAAAGAGTTCCCTTCAACTGCCGATTGGCCTTCCGCCATCGATACAATCGGCAGAAGTTCCCAACAGTCTTGTCCTTCAAAGCAATCAACTGGGTATTGCACCTAATCACCTCATAGAACCACGTCTGCCAAATACAAGAATTCATAATCAAAAAGAGATGCATAAGGAAAATGCGAATGCATGAAAGGAAAATACGCAAACTAAAGAATACCTCAAGGAGATATGTGGATCCAGTAAAAGTTTGTAGGCAGCACCGGCTGAATGCATCCAAAGAAAAATAGAGGGTCGCCAAAGTCAGGCTCTCCCAATCATAGAGAGGGATGTTTAAAAACATCCTCAATTACTTCAAGAACCACAAATGGACAACGTCGTCGCTCGACGCCACCATGAAACCTCCCAACACCAACAATATGAATAATCGGGCCATCTGCGTCACTTGCAGCCCGTCCTCCACATCAACCACCCTAGTCAGCAAAACATCCTTCAGTAAGGACAGCCGAATGGAATCCCCAAAAACTATCCTCCATACGTCAATGAGCGCTGCACGTACCACCTTTGCCAAAGTGCGTAAGACCGCTATCGAACAAGGCGTCTCATCCAGCGCAGACGCCAATCTCCCCAAACCCACTGATGATACCACCCAACGCACCACGGGTGGAAGATGCTCCCAAACGCCCTTAATCCTCATCGTCCCACGGGCACCCATGTTCCTCAAAGAGATATCAGACTGTCAAAAGAAGAAAAAACCTTGTCAAAATTCAAGAAGAAAGGAAAATTCACCAAAAAAGAGAGGAATGCCAAAATTCAGGCTACTTACATAACCGTCGAGGCTCACCACCCTCGAAGAGTGATGATGTGATGGCTCCCGCAATAAGATTCGCTCATCCGCGATTGGCTCGAACGCATCAAAGTAATTCTCTCTCCCAAAAGCAAGAGGCGCCCTAGCGCTCCACTCCACGTCTGCCCACTCATCAACAGTCAACCATTCCCTATGTGCTCCAGTTCTCACAAAAGCGACTATTTTTTTGAGAAGGGAATGCTAAAATGATTTGCAGAGGAAAATCGCAGTGAGAGGGAAAGCAAGAAGCTATGAAAAATGAAGGGAATTCTCCCCCTTTATATAGGATGCCAAGGGTCATGCCGATCGGCAATGACCCCCCACCAACTGATCGGCACTACCTCTTTACCCTCCCGAGGCAGTCCAGAAGTCCATGCCACTGCCGAATGGCACCCCTCGCACCATGTCGATCGGCACCCCCTTTAAAATTGCGTACAAAAATACCAGAAAATCCTGGAAAATCCTCAAAAAATTCCTAAAAATCTCAGGAAGGATTTAAAATATTTTCGCTAAGAAAATTCCGCATTCCCTCAAGCGAAACCCCTAGTTCCCCAATGGAACTCTCGAAAGCCAAGTGAATCTCCTCCCGTCAAAGCCCCGGGAGGATCTCTAAGGATCACCTCCTACGCCCCAAAGGTCTTAGATATCACCGAGCAATACGTCCAAAACCTGGACCATTTAATCACTTCCCCAGTGGAATTTTAGCCATCCCTCTGCAAAATCTCCAAAATCACAAGAATTTCCCCAGCAATCATTCTCCCCGGCTCATTCACTATTCCCCAACAGAACCCCAAATCCAATCTTTATCCTCTCTTAGGTTATAATTGACCTCGGTCTTGGGTCGTCGCCTTAGTTAGGTCATAATTGACCTCGGTCCTCGATCGTCACCTCTTTTAGGTCATAATTAACCTTGGTCCTCGGTCGTCACCTCTCTTAGGTCAGAATTAATTTTGGTCTTGGATCGTCACCCTTGTTAGGTCAGAATTGACCTCGCTCCTCGATCGTCACCTCTCTTAGGTCAGAATTGACCTCAGTCTTAGATCTTCACCTGAGTTAGGTCAGAATTGATCTCGGTCCTCGGTCGTCACCTCTCTTAGGTTAGAATTAACCTCGGTCTTGGATCATAAACTTAAGCCCGCAGAATTAGTCATCAAAACCTAAGCCCGCAGAATTGGCTTCTACTCGTAGAATTGGTCATCACAACTTAAGCCCACAGAATTGGCTTTGACCCGCAGAATTGGTCATCATAACTTAAGCCCACAGAATTGGCTTCGACCCGCAGAATTGGTCATTATAACTTAAGCCCACAGAATTGGATTCGACCCGCAGAATTGGTCATCACAACTTAAGCCCGCAGAATTGGCTTCGACCCACAGAATTGGTCATCACAACCTAAGCCCGCGGAATTGGCTTTGACCCACAGAATTGGTCATCACAACTTAAGCCCGTAGAATTGGTCATCTCAACTTAAGCCCGCAGAATTGGCTTCGACCTGCATAATCGATCGCCCTCATCTTCAAGCCCTCAAAATTGGCTTCAACCCGTAGAATTTATTATCCCTAGCACACTCTGTAGGTCCTCCGAATTGGCCTCGACCCTATAAATTGGTCATTCTTACCCCCCAGGTCCTCAGAATCAGCCTCGACCCCCTGAATTGGTCATCCTATTTCAAAGCATCATGCGGTGTTTATTCTATGGCTATCGTTTGTTCCAAACTCACCCATCGAGGGGCTCTGTAGACACCCCATTATGTTACCCCTTAAACTCTCCTTAGGTCCCAAGCACCCCCCTTTATCCCTATAGACCCAAGTCATACCACGAGTACTGACCTAAAAGCCATCGGGCACTCCCAGGCTCCGTTTGACCAAAAGTTAAAGTCTTCAGCTCAATTGAGACTGAATGAATCTTCGAAGGTCCCTGAATCCGCTTTCCAACGGTTCGTCCCGTGCGTGATTCCGACTTACCATGCGGACGAATGACCCATTTTCCCCAAAACCTAACCTAGAGGCCACTGGACGCTCCAAGGCTCCGTTTGACCAAAGTCAAAGTCTTCAGCTCAACCGAGATTGAATGAATCTTCAAAGGGTAGTGAAACCCCTTTCCAAGAGTCCACCCCGTGCGTGATTCTGACTTACGATACGGACGAACGATCCGTTTTACTTCGAGAGGTCACCAAATGCTTCCAGGGCCCAGTTGACCAAAGTCAACTCCCAAACCGGGTCAAACTCTTTGGAATGTCTAAGTACATCTCTTAACCTTTCCAATGGTCTTCCCCGTGCACGATTCAGACTTACCATGAGGACTAACGATCCGTTTGCGTCTGATGATTCCCCGTCCAATGGACCGACGAGCGCTTCCGAGCCACATTTGACCCAAAGTTAGCTCTCGAACCCAAGAGCGGTCCAAGGACTTTTTAAGGTCTCTGAATTACCCTTCTAATGGTCCACCCCGTGCATGATTTGGATCAATGGTTTGCACTATGCGACCGATTTTCCAAAAAGGCCAGAAAGACACTGCCGAACGGCAGGTCCCAGACCCTGCCTATCGGTAGTGTGCCTAAAAACATATGCTGATTGGCAGAACCAGGTCTATGCGAATCGGCAATTCCCTAGGCCTATAAAAAGGAGGGCCTAACCTCATTTTCAAAGGGGAGACCAGATCTGAAACATATCACTCTCAGCAAATCCAGAAAACCCCTCTCGAAGGCAACGTGATTTCCACATCCAAATCCCTTTCCAACCTTCACTTTTCATCATCCTTTCCATCAAACTTTGTGAATTCACTACCCTCCATCATCATCCAAGTGTAAGGGATGCTCTCCAACATTCAAGATCAAGCTCAAGATCTTGAAGAAGGTCCAATTTTCTCGATTCTCTACTTAAATTCCCATTAATTCATATTAACTTGTTTTATTACTTAGCACTTCTATTCTCTCATCTCACATATCCTAATATACTTTTTATTTAGTATTATTGCACATCTCTTATTTTCATACGAGTAAAAACCCCAAAAATAAGAAAAAGAGGGTTTGCTCATAAATTCCAAACGGGAATTCTCACACTTTTCTCACAACTAAAATACTTTTTTACACACACACGCACAAATAAGAGAATCCCCCAATTGGATTTATGGGATAAACCCCTCCCCTCATTTTGCATGCAAACTACGTGGACTTTGATGCCTCTGTAGGCTACGTAGGCGTCTCGGGGTAAAATCCGAGATTCGAGTCCTAATTTTACTTTTTCTCTCATTTTCTATTTTTATCTAATCTAAATTCTCTTATATTCTATATATTTGTTCTTAGTAGCGTATTATCCCATATGAGTTATCGTTCCATCGTAACGATCAACGTAAGGATAATCGCGTAAATCCTATTTTCTAATATTATTTTTACATTCCTACGAATGACTCGCTTTATCTCTTCCATGGTACAAGTCGATGACTCATATCTCCATTATATATACACATGTACACATATCACGGGGAAAATAAAGGAAAGTAGCAAAAACCCATGAGAGACCGTAAGGGCGAAATGGGTGCTTAACACCTTCCCATTTCATAACTTAGCCTCCGAACCCTCTTCGAATCATTTTGGTTTTGTATGCAGCAGTATGTCTTTGGATGCTGTCCTTCGGGATGGCTCCCTTTCTTTTGTATGTTTTGAGTAAAATAGACTGGAGACTCCATCTCTCTACATTTTTCACCTCATCAATGACATCGGCTGAAGCGCTCTCGAGAGGGATGCGCGGGACCTAGGGAGAAAGAATGTTTCCAACCCAGAGAAGAAAAACAAGTTTTTGAAAATAACAAAATGCTATTTTAGAAAAAAGGAGTTTAAACACAAGATTTTTTAAACTCAGATTTTAAAAACTAGTCTGTCAAACGCAAAATGTAACTATAGAGTTATTTTTAAATACAAAACATAATTTTCAAACACATAACTAAACAGATCTAAGTAACTATATTATCCTTACCTTTTTTTTAATGCACTTACCGGACAATCATCTGAGTGTCAAATTCTACATTGTTATCTTTAAACCTTTTGTCATACCATTTACACTTACTTTTTTGGGAGCACTCACTCCTAATTATACTTTATTATATCATCCCGAATCGTCAAATTCAATATTATTAACAATTATTTTCCCTTAGTTTTCATTTGTCACCTAATTTTATGGACTTACAAAATGAGTTTTAGATGTCACCTCCATTAATTATTTGCTTCGAGTTTACATATTTTCATCTAGTTCCAAAGTTTGCATCGTAGGTCTAAACGCCACCACCATTGTTCATTGTGGACGAGTGTATGGATCAAGTTCGCTAATTATATTTGCACGATATTTAAAAATCCTTTGGAGCTCCCACAAAAATTGGGCCCATAATAATTTTTTTACTATTTTAAAAAAAATTATCGAAATATGTCAATTTTCATTGCTTAAAAAAACATTTAAAACTCCCGTGATTTGACCATCTTCTTTTTAAAAAATATTATAAAAATTATTTCGAGTTTAATTTTTTGGGAGTTCCGTAGAATGTTTTAAATATTCTATAAAAAGAAATCCAAAATATTTTTTAAGTATTTTTAAAAAATTAGTCTGCATGAGATTCCGATTATATCCAACCTATAATTTGGTAGTATTGTAGGATTAATATCCCCTACAATTTGGCATAGTTTATGAGAAGATTATAATCCTACCACTTACAAATACTAGTCATCAACCATAATGACTGTGCACTAATCTAACAGTTTCCATGATTGGAAATGTGCTTGATTAGAGGTACATATTGTGAGGAGGGAACAAATCTTTCAAGATGTCCTCCCCCTCCTAGTGATGTGGGATATTAAAGATTCAATCCTCATATATCTAGACCCATCCATCACCACACTACTCCATATATGGAACCTCCCACTAAGAATGAAACATCACATCTAGTAAACTTAGGTGAGGAGATTTTTAACGAAATCGATGAGGAGATTACTCGATTGAAGATGTAATTACCAAATAGTCTGAAGGATGTGGGGGTAGGACCAGTTCAGCCAGCGAAATATAGTCACAACAATATCATCTATTCGTATAATATTTAGTTATGGCATAGGTTCAGTTCACTTAGATAAATCTAGACATAATAATAACTACAAGGACCTGCATGATTTTATCAAGAAATTGTTGGAGGAATGCTTGAATCCTAATTTGACACAGACTCCGAAAGATATTTCCAGGATATCTTTGGCTCACGAATTATCCTTTACCTTAACTATTGACATTGAGTCATCAGATCCCCCAAAGAAGTTCATCGTGCCAAAGATCACCACAAATGATGGCAAGACCGATCCATCCCATCATATTAGGCACTATATGCAATCCATGTCCTTGTGGAGCCATTGCGATGTTCTTATGTGCTGGGTTTTTCCATGTACTTTAGGATAGATAACCTTAAGTGGTTTGAGAAGCTAACCACTATATTGATAACCTCCTTTCGCAAATTGTTTGAGTAGCTTACAACTTTATGTATCACTAACAACAAGATGGTAAACGACACTGACTCTCTTATCACCCTTGAAAGGAATAAAGTTAAGTCTTTTAGGAAGTATGCTTTGCGCTATTGGGAGCTAGGGGTAGGCATAGGCTGGGATTGGGTGGGCTTAGACTGGGTTTACTCTATATAAAAAGTATTGTTGTGGCTGTTTAGGACCACCCAAACCCCAATCAGGCCTGGTCATACCATACCAATCCCGTCCAGATTCAACACCTTATTTCCTAGACCCACTGCCTACGCCTGAAAATAAAACCACTATTTTTTTTTTTTACTTTTACTTTTACTTTTTTAATTTAGCAAACTCTTTTATTTACTAATATTATGTAATTTATAACATAAAACATAATAGCACATTAAATATATATTGAAAACTTACCCCAATAATTTTAGTCTATTATATTATTCCTCATATTAAAATTTTAACCTATAACAACCTATAAGGCATAGTAGCCTATTATATTATAAAAATAAACATAGGATAATTTTCGGGCCTCAATTCGGATTGGGCCTGTGCGGCCCTAAGAATGCTTAATCATGCCCACCCATGCAAAACATCGGGCATGAAAATTTTTCCAAGCCCACGTTTTGATCTTATTTAATCATCCAAAGTCCTACATTTATGTCGGGAGGGTATGTCAAGCTTTGCGGGTTGCGGGCTTATGTCCATCATTAGTTGGAGTTATTTAATGAGATTGAAAATTGCAATGATCAGTTGGAGATTTCGTCTTTTAAATTGGGCATTTATTAAATCAAACGACCTTTATTAGTCCCTCACTAAGATTCTGACATCATCCATGGATGACCTTATGCCACATTTTGAGAAGTACACCAATTTAGAAAACGATTTCCGAAATGCCTATAATTATATCAAACATCCTTCTAAGCAATCCAATAAAATGATACAAAGAAAGGATCAAAGGGAGGGCGCAACCAACATCCATTAAAAACAGGGCCAAGATAGAGAATATTGAGGGATGATCAAAGATTATTGCTTCTAAAACCCGCCCCACAACTTTGATCGTATCCAAGTGATTCTGTGACTTTATGTGAACCAATCGGGCTTTGAACCTTGAGAGATGAATTATGGGTCGAATTTGGGTAACATAGTAACCTTAGTGTAATTAAATGAAAAAAGAATGGACCTAAAATTAAATTTTAGAAAAATCAAGGTCATTTGAACGACATTTGAAGTCATTCAAACGAGATTGGAATATCGTTTGAATGGTTTTCTGACCACCATCTAATGAGACGCCTCGGTATAGGACTGACCACCCTCGTTAGAATCTCATTCAAAGTCCTTTGAATGAGATGGCTTTCTCATTGGAACGAGTGGTAGCCTAGTTCTAATAAAATAGGGATTCTTGTTCGAACAAGATCCATTATCATTCGAATAAGACATTCAGATATCTAAATTTGTCGTTTGAAAAGTGATATCAATACTTAAACCACTGGATTAAGACACGTGTGAAGCTTCTGCAGAAGAAAATCAATTCATGCATAGGGTTTGGGGCATATGGAGATTTTTCCCCTAATGGTTTTGGGGGTATTTAGGTAATGTTGCGGCCATTTAGGGCTCATTATAGTCAGATTTTTCCCCTCCCTCTATCTTTGAGAGTTTCTCCACCACCAACCACCATACACCACCCTAGCACCACCATCCTTCCATCCAAAATCACCATATTTTAACCATTTTCTTTCATATTCAATAATTTTAAACCCATCTACACCATTATTGGGAAAAGCTAAAAATTTTGGAGATAATGTTCGGGGTTTTTGAAGAAGAAATGTAAAAGATTAATGGAGTTTGAAGGGAGTTTTGAGCTTTATTGAAAGAAAGCTTGGTGGAGCTAGGCAAACTCTTTAAGGCCACCTTAAGAACCATCTATTTATACATTCATCCTACTTTTGTTGGAGCTTCTTTGAGGTGAAAAAACTATACTCTTAGCTCAAAACTCTATTTTTCATAGTATTGGTCTTATAGTTGAGTTTGTAAGAGTAGGATGCATATATGGTTTAAAGAGGGTATTTTTCATGGTTTGTGTAAATGGATTAAAAAGGGATTTCAAGAGTGTCGAGTAAATGGTATATTTGAAGAAAACTTGGTGATAAACATTTTATGGAATAAAATCTTTTGAAAATAATATTTATCTTGTTAAAAATATTTTATGAACAAATGTTTTAAAGTTTTCTTATAAATTTGGGATCAGAAAAATAAGCATTTACTCAAGTCTTGAAGAAATAAGAAAAACGTCTTTTAGCTTGAAAATCATGTTTATGAAAATTTTATGAAATTTATCGAATGAAGGATGTGTAAGACCCATTTAATATGATTTATGGACTTAAAATCCATCCTCTCATGCATATAAACTTGTAACATTTCTATGATTAGTACACAAACAAGTTTAATGGTGATTTTATTGGGTTAAAATGTGAAATAAAGAAAATAGAAATTTCATCACCTAAAGTGTGTTAAAGGGTGTAAAAATGTGTTAAATAGATATTTCAAGGCTACATGTGGAAATGAAGGGAAAATGGTGTTTTCTTGTAAAGTAGTCTCCAAAATGCCAAATGATGATAAAGAAAGTGATGAAGCAAAAAGATTTCCAACTTGAGATGCATGTCACTCCAAAGTGTTAAATAAGTGTTAGTAAGTTAAAAATATTTAAGATGTTAGTGTGTATAACTTAATAATATTTTTGGGAAATGACACTTGTAAAAATGAAGGAAAGGACAAGTTTGGAAACAAATGGGTAAAATAATAATTTATGTAAAGAGGAACATTTTTATGAAATAAATATTTTGAAAATGGTGTTATATAAATAGTCCTAAATGAAAGTTATTTTTGAATAAAATCAATGTAAGGGTATAAAGGACAAGAAATAATAATTTTGAAGTATAACACAAGGTGGGATGAGACCTCGGGTTTTGGCTTTGGGAAATATAAAATGGAGCCATGTGGACATTTAAAAATATTAAAACACATTAATATGGACTCAGATGACACCGAAAATAATTAAGAAGGACCTAGAGACCTGGGGTGAAAGACTCAAAAGCACTGGCCAACCGTCAATGTGGAGCCCGTTAAAGTATTCGGATATTGGAAGACTACGAGAAAAAGATAATGAAAAGTGGAATACGTCAAGAAATGGGTTGTGTAGAAAATATGAGAAAATACAACCTAACTTGAATGAATTAAGAAATTTTCTGATAAAGGGTAACATGGACAAGTAATGGAAGAAAATTGATTAATGTCCATGAAGTAAAATGAAAGGAAAAGTGAAGTGACTAAATGGGTGATTAAGCAACCTAAAGAGGTTTAACCCATAATCAACACAAGAGTGTGTTTATGAAAGGCTTTCTAAGGAAAATAAGTATTTTCTAATACGATGCTTGCATTTTGAAAGGTGATTTTTAATTAAAATACTAAGGTAAATTTGGTATGAGCAAAGGGGTAATTTCGGTGACAAAAATGCTTTTCCTTCAACAAAGGGTATTTATTTAAAGCATTTGATTGGGTGTGTTAAATCAAGAAATAATTGCAAGTCAAGTAGGATGGGGTTATTTATAAGATTAAGGTAAATTAATCGGATAAGTAACGTTTTTGGACTAAAAATAGTTTCATGTGTTAAAGTGTGTGTGTGTGTGTGTGCGTGTGCATATATATATATATATATATATATATATATAAGGTAGTTTCATGTGCACGTAGATATAACCTCTTAGTGTCTCTTTTTCGTTGTTCGATTATATATTGCAATGTTGTATTTTTTCACTTGGCATTCGACCCATTCCCTTGTCTTTGTTACTGCAAGTTGGGTGTGGTTCCTTATTTTGGGAGCGTTCTACAGGTATGTATCATTTTTATTTTAGGTTAGTATCACTATATGCTTGGAATCCGAGGACGCTTCCCACGGGTCCCTCACGTGGTTTGATTTAAATAGATATCGCATTCTAAACATGTGAAATGTTAATTAAATAAAACTTGACTAGCAACTTTATATGGATTGTTTCATTGCACTTCACGCCTAACACTCGGGTCGAACCGGGTTGACCACAGGTCACCCATAAATTTGGGTCGAGACTTTATATAACTAATTAGAATTCCTACACACCTTTTTCAAGGAGTCGATTTATAAAATCCTTCCTTAAATTAAGGGAAATTTGTACTACAAGAAACCCCTAAAGATGAACAAAGATCTAAATATGAGGGAAACCAACCTTTGGTGCACTTATCATCATGACTATGGCCATAGGACGAAGAATTGAAAGATATTAAATTGTCATCTAGAAGACCCTATCTAGGATGGACACCTCAAGGAGTACATTTATGTCGAATAAATGGAATTTTTTGGTTGGGTCAATGTCGTAAATAAAAAAATATGATGATGAATTCCCATCATAAGGGATGAACATGGATAAACATGGTTAATCGATCCTTCCTAGTCAACAAGTAAAAAACTTTGAGAAAGGGTCAGGATTGTAGCCAACATACAAGTAGCATTTGAAGTGGAGTTTTCAAATCCTACCCTCACCAAGCGATAACCTAAGCATGTGGATCTTGGATGAGAAATTATGCTCACTGTTGAAGACTTGGTCATTGTTAATTTATCTCATAAGGATGCTTTAGTCCTTGCAAGGTGACCAACGTTAACGTCAAAAGAATATTGTTATATTAGGGGAGCTACTGAGAGATCATGTATGTCTATCTACTCTACAAATTTGATATAACATCCAATACCATGATAAAAAGGTCGATCCTCTAATCAGTTCTAATAATAATGCAAAAACGTCGTTAGGAAAGATCAAGCTTCTAATAAAGGTCGTCCCTTTCAATATTGAGATAGAATTGCATGTGATCGAGTTTGATTCACCTTACAATATCATCCTAGGTTGCAAAAATGTTACAGACGGAATGCAAACACTTTCATGAGAAGTGATGGTAGGCTTGATACAGATATAACTAATTATGACCCACCTTAGAATTAACCAATTCAACTATACCTGCCTTAATTACTTTATTCGAGATAAATGGAACGACATTATGGATCTGTTCAAGTTAGTCGATCAATACCTATTTTCCCCTTCCTCTCATCTCCATACCAAAATGGTTGGATTTCTTTTTTATATTAGAAGCTGAAATTTATGATCGATAGAGGAATTGTGGAAATCAGAGGTGACCAAGCGATAACATGAAGTTGCTTTATCGCATCCATCAAACTAAAGCAATCTCGATCGAGGAAGAGTCAAGATGATTATGGTTCAGAGGTCACTCAACTCAAATAGAAACCAAATAGATCTTGATCAGGGGTAGAGGACAACATAGTTACCCCCACCGATCGAGTGATGGAGGAACTAAAAAATGTTCCTTTAGACTCACCGCAAATGCAGAAAACATTCTTAATCAGTTTTAAACTGCTAGAATATGTGGCGAACAACACATTCGTTTCCTTATAATGAATGTTAGTGTGTTTTCTTGGCATTCTTATGATCTTCCAGGAATTAACTAGGATGTTGCTTAACACTGTCTGCACATGTATCCTGCATGTCGTTTAGTCAAGAAAAATCTAAGGAACTTAGGTTTAGAGTAGTTAAGACAATAAAGAATGAAGTTGAGATTCTACTTCATTCTAACTCTATTAAAAAGGTCTAATTTTCAGATTGGATTTCCAATATAGTCGCTGTAAAAAAGTAGAAAATAAAGAGTTTGTATTGACTTTACAGACCTTAATAAGGCCTGGCCAAATGATAAATTCCCTCTCCCCAGAATCGATTGACTTGTCAACACAACAACAAGCCACCAGTGCATGAGTTTGATGGACACTTCCTCATGTTATCATCAAATAACTTTATTTATCCAGGATTAGGATAATACTTACTTCATCACAACACTGATGCTTTAAAACTATAAAGTTATGTTGTTTAGTCTCAAGAATGGTGGGGAAACATACCAACTCCTTGCAAAACAAATATTCAAGAGGAATTGAATATTGTCTCAACAACGGGAGTTAATATTCATGATATGCTCATTAAGAGAATACACGAAGCCTACCACATTAGCAATCTTTCCAACACCTTCAAGATCCTAAAAACTTACATGATGAAATTAAAGCTTGCAAGTGTGATTTTGGAGTCAACCTATGAAAATTCTTACAGTTAACTTGTGATGTAGAGAGGAATTGAGGCTAACACTAATCAAATCAAGGCTCTATAAGAAATGAAAAACTGACCAATTATCAAAGATGTCCATGTTTTAATCGGGATGATGGATAACATTAATTGGTTCATATCTTGATAATTTGATAAGTGTAGGTCTTTCTTCAAAGAATTGAAGATTTAAAACACTACAATATGGAGACATAATTGCGATCAAGCACCGTAAAAGATCAAGAAATGCATGGTATCTCCCCCACTATTGTCAACATTGATTAATGGTGAGAAGATTAACTTGTACCTAGCCATTTCCTAACACGCAACCAACGAAGCCCTAGTTCGATGCCAAGATGGAGAGAAACTACTAGTTTGTTACATTATCCATACTCTCCTTATCTATAAAAGAAAGTACATTCCTATTAAAAAGATGATGTTGGCACCTGTGATGTCATCAATAAAGTTATTCCATTATTTTCATGCTCACAATATAAGTGTCATAACTTCATTTCCTCTCAAAGAAGTATTAAAGAAATCGGATCTATCTAATAGGATGACTAAATGGTCATTGGAGTTGGACTAGTTCGATATTATATATGGGCCCTAGACTGCTGATAGGGGGAAGTATTGTCCGACTTCATCATTGAGTTCTGAACAAGTTTGGAGGGAGAAGTTATTTTTCCTAGCCCATCCCAGTGATGATTTAATTGGAATAAATAGACAAACCCACAAGTGGAGGTTATTTGTGGATGTATCATCCAACGAATGATTCACTGGTGTTGGAATTGCCTTCATCACTTCACAAGGATGAATCATTGAGATGACAAATCATCTTGGTTTTACGGATCAACTAATGAGTTAGAGTATAAGGCCATGAAAATTCACCTTCAAAAGGTAATTGCCATGGTAGCACAAGATATCTTTGTACACTACAATTCACATTTGATTGCTAAACAATTAAGTGGATAATGTGAATCCATAAATTATAGGATTCTTTCTTAGCGATATAAAGCGAGAATAATTATCAAGGCATTCAAACCGACATTAATCTAACATTTGATGGAGAACTGGAACAGTTTTGCTGGTGTCGTAGCCATATTAGCCTCAATAATTGATACCAATTTGTACAAAACTATTAAAGTTAAATATGTCTATGGACATCCAGAGATTCCTCTGACACAGGGTGGTCTCGAAAGGAGAGAGAAAATGGGGAAATATCTTCCGGCACGTATGGAGCTTCGAGGATAAGAATCCTTTTTTCACCACTCACGTGACATTTGTGGGTTTCCAGGGATATAAATAGACTATCATCAGGGGGTAATGTAGAAAATAGAGTCGCCAACCAATTTTACTCAAAACAGACAAAATAATGTAGTCGTCCTCAAAATAACGACATCAAAAGACAAAACTGATGCATACAAAACCAAATAACTCAAGGGGTCTAAGGACTAAGTTACAAAATGGGAAGGTGTAAGGAGCCCATTCTGCCCTTTTTGTTCTCTAATGGGGTAAATAATATTCACATATTTATCCAAGATGTGACTCATGTGTACAATGTGTGAGATGTGGAAATAAGTGAGGAAAAGGAATCATTCTAGTCTCGTTATGGGAAGGACGAAAATGAGTCATCCTAATGAGTGCATGAAAAAAAGAGAATGGTAGAAAATATGATACTACTGTTCACCAAATCAATATTCACTATGAGAAAGTGAACATGCATATCAGGTGGGAACACTAATATATAAGCATGAGTATACTCACATTACTACTAAATATGACATAAGAACAAAGATAGCACAATGCGTAAAATAGGACTCGAATCCCAATAATGACTCGGGACGAATATGTTGCTATAATAGGCATAAAAGTCTGTGTAGTTTGACATATCAAAAGGTTAGGATTTAACCCACAAACCGAAATTTGAGACTCCTCTTTAATCATTTTGGAAAGATATGCTCAAGTGTAAAAGTGTGGAGAAAATAAGGAAATCCTACTTTTGGAGTTTATAAGTAAACCCACTTTTGTATTTTTTGATTTTATGAAAATATATTATGTAAATACTAGTAATAAAAAGGGTATTAATGATGTGAGATAATGGAATAAGACTATAAGATATAAACAATAGAAGCAAAGTAAAGATGCCACACAAATTACATTAATTGTAAAAGAATGAGAGTAAACCTCCTAACTGATTTTTAAAGGAGAGTAGGCTGATTTTATGGTGGTGGAATGATCGTGAAGTAGGAGTGAGGTAAGTGGAAAAATATGGTATGGAAGTGAGGTAAGAAAGGTGAAAGTAATGTTAGAAATTTGGATTTTTTTGGAGTGACAGCGCATTAATTTCGAAGAAGGAGTGTTCTGATTGCTGAAAATGGGAGGGCCTTAGGAATGAGGTCATAACCTCTTCAAATAGTATAAATTAGGTTTACATGGGGTGACAACTAGCATAGGCCTTGGTCTGCCTATCATCATACCCCTATCTTGTCGGTGAAATAAATTACACCCCTTCATGTAGGCAGGGGGTCTAGGGTGCCTATAGGCAGTCGCAAAAGGATTTTTTTAGAAAAATGGGCATAAAATGAAAACCATAAGTATGAATCATGTACCACCGAGATCGTTAAAAAGGATATTCAAAGACCTATAAAAGTATATGGTCCACTCCAAGGTTAAAGAGTTGACTAAAGTCAAAACAGGGATCAGAAGCGTCTGATGGCCTCTAGACGGGGGTTCTCGGAGTAAAAAGGTGATTATGAGAGAACCATGAGGTCGATTCATGCATAGCATGGACTGTTTAATAATGTATTCAGATACCTATGAAGGTGTAATGATATTCACTCAAGTTGGAGAGTTGACCAATGTCAAACAGGGCACAAGAGTGCTTGATGGCCTCTAGATCAGGGTTTGGAATAAAAAGGTGAGTATGCGCAAACCATAAGGCAGATTCGCGCACTATATTTATCATTGGAAAGGTTATTCAGATCCATATAAAGGTAAGCAAGATTTCTCATGTTGGAGAGCCGATCAAAGCCAAACGTGGCTTGGGAGCACCCAATGGAGACTAGAATTGAGTTTTGAGTAAAAATGTTTAAGAGTTTTAGAGGGTCAAGGATCATACTGGGTATTTTAATAGAGCAAAGGTGACTGATTCAAAAGGTTAAGGCCAATTATGCATACTAAGGTCAATTATGTGAACCTGAGATAATTATGTGGACCTAAGGAGTTGAGCGCGATCGATTCAGACGGTCGAGATTAATTCTACGGAACTTAAGAGTTTTAAGTGACTGATTGAGAGGGTTGAGGATTATAGGGACCTAGGTCAATTTTGGGGACCTAAAGAGTTGAGTGTGACTAATTTAGAAGTTCAAGGTTCATTTTATAATCCTAAGTCAAAAGTGTGGAACAAAAGAGTTTAGGTGATCGATTCAAAGGGTAAAGGTCTGATATGCCCAAAATTAGCCGACCTATGACTCGTTGCAACAACTTAAGCATAGAGGTCGCAGAGGTCTATTCATAGTTTCGCTTCCTCTGTCTCAAACAGGTTGCGATAGCCTTCTCCATTTCTCACCTTAATAGACCATGGTCTTACCTCTAGCAGATCGTGTCCTCCTATCTCATCAGCATCAAATCCTTACCGCAAACTTAGCCACATAATCATGGCACGTTCTAGTTGTCCAACTTCTATAAAGAGTCCATCATGACATCATATGTCACATGCTTTATGCATGTGACCCTTTTATTAACTTATATAAATAGAAGTGATCACCTCCACATTTAGTAAAACATGTCTAGCAATGAAGAACTGTTAAACTCTCGACCCACTTTCTCTCTCTTCATTTGACAGCTCAGGTGGGTCAACTCTGGTTGTCTGAACTACTAGTGTCTGCGACCTCCCCTACAGCCTTTCTTGATAGGTCGCATCCCATTCGGCATAGAGCTCGTATGTTTATACATTATACCCTCTCTTTAACTTATACACCACTAAAGGCAACCAACTCATGTACTAATGCTTGTAAATAATGAGAATGAAGCACTAAAGTGGGCGTAGACTCATTTTATAGCCTAACCACTCTATATCTTATGATCTATCTCTCTACTTTTACTTTATTATTCTTTATACAGTTTGTGATGGTGAATAATAATTTTAATGGAATAATTTATTCTTACCGACATAATTTTTTACAACATCATTTTGGTGTCATATGTGGGAACCGAGGTGTTATACCAAGTACCTATTAAATCGGGTCCGTAATACCTTACTTCATCCATGGGGATCTCCAGGTCATTATCCCATGGGTGAGATTTTTGTTATTAGACCCATATTTTGCATACAAACTCTCTATGGGGATTCTTCTTCCAAAATCTGTCTTTTAAGCCCATTTTTATGTCTTTTAAACATATCCACTTACCCTAATGATGTTACCATACCTAGCTTATGCTGAAAATCTTAGCAAGCTATGGCCTCACAAAGGTAGGTTTCTCTATACTTCTACGCATCGTATGCCACTTTATTTCCCATATGATAGGGGGTTTTCTACCAAACTTACGCTAGTTTGGAAATAAGGACTTTTGTGCCTTGGATTAACTCTTGAGAGACCTTTTTGTTCCTGTTCATAGGGGTGAAATTTTAATTGGGTCCAATTTTTAGGGAAAATCCACGTCTACACCTTGTTGGATGAGGCCTGACATGTTTCCTTGTATTTTTGGCATGTTATCACTTTTAGATTCAAATATTTTCTTTATTATTAGATCGAAGATGTCATGAAATGGTTACAAACCCTGTAACAAATTTAATAGCTTGAGGATCGGGTTAATTTACAAAAAGCTAGGTCACGTGATTGGAAAACTGATGATTCTACGGATAAAATCCAACTAGACAATTACCTTAAAGATCATTAAACTGTCAAATATAGGTTACAATACCTCTACTAACTTTTTTGTTACTTTTCCACCCGAAGGAGGGCACCTAATAAATTGTCCAACCCAATGAAACGATCTCAAGATAACAACTTTGTTTGCTTATATCACTTCTAGTGGATAATTATTTCTAAAGACAGGCCACTATAGAATTCCTTATTAGCTCAATATGCCACGTCCTTTTTCTATTTTCCCTGATTGTCCACAACAATCTGGCTTCTGCCTTTTTTTAGAGAGGCCATAACTTGTGGTTAAAGGCTGCAGCCCTATCTTCGTACTTACTATATTTTAAGATTGCTTGCTTTATATACCCTGGTTTTTCTCACCATGGTTCACTTCATCTCAAAGAATATTTTTCTAAAGACTAACGATTTAAAATTCATGGGAGGAAGTTCTGGATAAAATCCCTAGCAGACTGAAGATGTAGAACACTTATTGAGGGGTATTAACAACCTAAATGAAGTCCAAGCCTCCCTCGAGATCTATATTAACCTCCTCAGATAGAGAATTCTGATGCTTGAGTTTGCAGCCTTCACCATTATATAGAAGGCCATGGCCCTAGAGGATAAGGCTAGAGCCAAGGTAGTAAAGAGGAAAAGGAAGAAGGAAGATTAAGAAGTAGAAAGAACCTACAAGGACTTCACACCATTGAACTGCAGTTTGAAGGATGTCCTTAAAAGAATCAGGGATAAGAACCTCCTCAAGTGGCTACAGAAGTTGAAATCACCACCTCGTAAGAGGGATAGGATCAAATGGTGTGAGTTTCACCAAGATCACAACCACATAACCAGAGGATGTTTCTCTTTGAAGAATGAGGTTGAAAGGCTCATAAGGTAAGGAAGCTCCAGAAATTCAAAGCACTACACCAAATCCTACGAATGGTCACGCCCAGTGGGTCACGGCCCAAGTTCGCTACCAGCTAGTCGCGAACTTGGGCTGTGACCCACTCAATATTTGGCGTGACCATATTTATTACCACACTAAATTATTGATGCTCGGGAAGTGGTCACGAACCAAGTTCGTGACCACAGTGGTCACATACTTGGGCCATGACCAGGTCGTGACCATCTTGGCACCAAACACGTGCCAAAATTCCCTCCAAGCTTGGTCACGTGTGGGTCACGACCCGAGTCTGTGACCCATGGCATGACGAAGAAGATAGTACACACATTGGGGGTCACGGCTTAGGGTCGTGACCATTTCTTGGTGTGGGTAACGACTAAGGGTCGTGACCCTACCTCATTCAAGCACTAGGGTTGATGAAAAGGGTCGTGCATCACTGATCGAGGGTCACGGCTACGGGCCTTGACCAAGCCTCATTCAAGCACTAAGTGTGGATGGAAAAGTGGGTCAAGGCTCTAGGCCATGACCAGTTCGAAGAAGACAGAATACCTCATCTAGAATTTGTTGGTCGCATACATGGTGGGTCACGGCTCTAGGCCGTGACCAGGTCGAAGAAGCCAGGACCACCGCATATGCATTTTATTGGTCGCGTGCATGGGGTCACGGCTCTTGTCCGTGACGAGGTTCAGGTATTAAAAATGAAAATTACCCACTGCTTCTAATTTCTTATGTGCGATTTGTAAGGCTGTTAGGGCTAAGCGATTCACTTGCGATTTCGTTTGGATTTAAGTTGGATTTGCAAACATAAATCTACCCTGGTATGTATTGATTCATTTGGATTTCATTATTTCTTTCTAAAGCCCTAATTTCTGTGTATAAATGTGTAGATTTATGTTTGTATGTGTGTGTATGTATAGATTTTTGTTTATATATGTGTGTATGTATAGATTTATGTGTATATATATATGTTTTTGTGTGTAACTATGAACAAATAAATTGTTTTTTATCAATAAACTCTATATTATATGTGTGTGTATGTATAGATTGTATGTGTGTGTATGTATAGATTTATGTCAAAATAAATATTAGGGTTTAGTAAACCCTAAATAGTATGTGTGTGTATGTATATATTATGTCAATAAACCATAGATTGTATGTGTGTGTTTGTATAGATTATGCCAATATGTGTGTGTATTTTTTTGACAAAATATAGTTGTAATCTTCTCCATATGTGTACATCTAATTTTTTTTCTTAGTAGTAATCCTTATATACGTGAAAGAAAATATCAATGAGGATTAACGAATTTCAATTCCAACAAGTTTACGACGAGTCAAGTTGGGACAGTGAGTGACGAAAGAACTAGCTTTGGTTTTCTTCCTTTGGTTTTGAATTTGTTTTTTTGGTTCTACCATTTTTTTAATTGAACATAACTGTTTGTAAAAAAATCATTATTTTTTCACTGTCATAGGATACATTGATGTTGGGGTCGAACTACTATCAAACATAATCTGAAATTGCATCACTGCTGGCATAGAGAAGGTTCTGATTGGCGTTGGGTGTAACAAAATATCCATGTAATGGATAAACCTATGATGAACTTTATTTTAAGGTTAAATATGCATTGATTCAATTTTTTAATTATTTTCGGTTTTGATCCTATTTATGTCTAAACCCCGTAATTTTAATTCTTTTTTGCCCCCTATAGCTTGGGTATTGTTAGCGCATTTGTTTCTTATCACTTCCAGTGGGGTGGGGGGGGGGGGGGGGGGGGGGGAGAACATAACTTTTGAACAAAGAATAGTTAGGGTGAACACTAGAAAAAGAAGGCATTATCCAACGGATTGCCACTTTCTAGGTTTAAGGCGTGTCAATTTCTCTGCAATGGTTCACATTAAACTAATTGGTAACCATTTGTTTATTAGCTTAAAGATATTCTTGATTAGTCCGAGTTGAATAGGAGAGATGTGAAAATGGGAATAAAAATTAGTCATGGTTCGAAAGTTATTCTTGGGTTTGCAATTTGTGACCGCTCATCTTATTCACTTGTCGCGCGGGACCAATGTGACTCGTAGGAACCGATCGCGTTGTCACGGGCTCCCGGTTTGAGTATACGATGCAAATTTCCAAAAAATTAGACTTGAGCATAAAAACTTGTCATTGAAGGGTGAAAATGTAAAATAACCACAAAACGGTCCGGTAAGAGTCACGAACACCTTGCACGGGACCAATGTGACTCGTAGGAACCGACCGGGTAGTCACAGGGATCCCGATTTGAATGTACGACATAAATTTGCAAAAAGTTAGACTTGAGAATGAAAAAGATGCCATCGAAGGGTGAAAACGTAAAACAACCACAAAAAGGTCCCGTAAGAGTCACGAACATCTCACGCGGGACCAATGTAAGTCGTAGGAACTGACCGTGTAGTCACGGCGCTCCCGGTTTGATTGTACGATGTAAATTTGCAAAAAATTAGACTTAAGCATAAAAACATGCCATCGAATGGTGAAAATGTAAAATAGCCACAAAACGGTCCCGTAAGAGTCACGAACACCTCGCACGGGACCAATGTAAATTGTAGGAATAGACCGTGTAGTCACGGGGCTCTCGGTTTGAGTGTACGACGTAAATTTGCAAAAAGTTAGACTTAAGCATAAAAATATGCCATCGAAGGATGAAAACCTAAAACAAACACCAAACGGTCCCGTAAGAGTCACGAACACCTCGCACGGGACCAATGCGACTCATAGGAACCGACCGCGTAGTCACGGGACTCCCGATTTGAGTGTACGACGTAATTTACAAAAAATTAGACTTAAGAATAAAAACATGCCATCGAAGGGTGAAAATGTAAAACAACCACAAAACGGTCTGGTAAGAGTCATGAACACCTTGCACGGGACCAATGTGACTCGTAGGAACTGACCGGGTAGTCACGGGGATCCCAGTTTGAGTGTACGACGTAAATATGAAAAAAGTTGGACTTGAGAATAAAAAAGATGCCATCAAAGGGTGAAAACGTAAAATAGCCACAAAAAGGTCTCGTAAGAGTTACGAACATCTCACACGGGATCAATGTAAGTCGTAGGAACTGACCGTGTAGTCACGGCGCTCCCGGTTTGATTGTACGACGAAAATTTGCAAAAAATTAGACTTAAGTATAAAAACATGCCATCGAATGGTGAAAACATAAAATATCCACAAAACGGTCCCGTAAGAGTCACGAACACCTCGCACAGGACCAATGTAAATCGTAGGAACAAACCGTGTAGTCATGGGGCTCCCGGTTTGAGTGTACGACATAAATTTGCAAAAAGTTAGACTTAAGCATAAAAAATGCCATCGAAGGACAAAAACCTAAAACAAACACCAAACGGTCCCGTAAGAGTCACGAACACCTCGCACGGGACCAATGCGACTCATAGAAACCAACCGCGTAGTCACGGGACTCCCGATTTGAGTGTACGACGTAAATTTACAAAAAATTAAGCTTAAGCATAAAAACATGTCATTGAAGGATGAAAACGTAAAACAACCACAAAACGGTCTGGTAAGAGTCACGAACACCTTGCACGGGACCAATCTGACTCGTAGGAACCGACTGTGTAGTCACGGGGCTCCCGGTTTGATTGTACGACGTAAATTTACAAAAAATTTAGACTTGAGCATAAAAATTTGCAATCGAAGGGTGAAAATGTAAAACAATGACAAAAAGGTCCCGTAAGAGTCACGAAACCTCACACGGGACCAATGCGACTCATAGGAACCGGCCGTGTAGTCACAGGGCTCTCAGTTTGAGAATACTTTCTAAATTTGTACAAAGTTAGACCTGGGCATAAAAACATGCCATCAAAGGATGAAAACGTAAAACAAGCACAAAACGGTCCCGTAAGAGTCACGAACACCTCGTACGGGACCTATGTGACTCGTAGGAATCGACCACATAGTCACGAGACTCACGGTTTGAGTGTACGACGTAAATTTACAAAAAAATAAACTTAAGCATAAAAACATGCCATCGAAGGGTGAAAACGTAAAACAGCCTTAAAACGGTCTTGTAAGAGTCACGAACACCTCGCACGGGACCAACATAACTCGTAGGAACCGACTGCATAGTCACGGCGCTCCGGGTTGGAGTGTACGACATAAATTTGTAAATATTAGACTTAAACATAAAAGCATGCCATCGAAGGGTGAAAACTTAAAAAAGCCACAAAACGGTCCCGTAAGAGTCACTAACACCTCGTCGGGAAAGGGGACGGGGCAGGGGGCGCGTGTGTGCGTGTGTGTTTGTGTGTGTGTTTGTGTGCGCGTGTGTGCGTGAGTGGGGAAGGGGGAGGGGATGGGCAAGGGAGCGCGTGTGTGCATTTGTGCGTGTTTGTGTGTGTGTTTGTGTGCGCGTGTGTGAGTGGGGAAGGGGGGAGGGGACAGGGCAGGGGGCGCGTGTGTTCGTGTATGCATATATGCAATCTGCATATATGCATATTCAGCTTGTGTGCATGTGTTTATGTGTGTGTTTGTGTGCGCGTGTGTGCGTGTATGAGTGGGGGAGGGGGAGGGGATGGGCATGGGGCGCGTGTGTGTGTGCACGTGTGTGCGTGTGTGAGTGGGGAAGGGGGAGGGGACGTGGCACGTGTGTGCATGTGTGCGTGTATGCAATTTTCATATATGCAGTGCATATATGCATATGCATATATGCATATTGCAGCGTGTTTGCGTGCGTGCGTGCGTGTTTGTGTGTGTTTGTGCATGCGTGCGTGTTTGTGTGTGCGTGTTTGGTGGATTAAAGAAGAGGGTCATGAAGACAACTAAAAATGCTTGGCATAATGGATCAATCTACACAACACCAGCGTTGTCTATCCCACCTTCACCCTACCTGCCTATCCCACCTCAGCGCCTGCTCAGCGCTGATCAGGTGCTGCACCAGCAGCATTGCCCCTGCTCTTCCATAGGTACTGCACCAATTTGTCTTGGCTCCGTGAGGTTTTTCGTGAAGTTTCCAGTAGGTTTCATTGTTGTGTCAAGGATTTTTGTAGTATGTACAATACAAATTGGTGCAAATAGAAGCTAATGCCCCAATTTAAGACTTCAATTTCCACTGGTTTTCAAGAAATTTTCACACCTTTATTTTGCATCCTCTCCATAACTGTTTCAACACTTCTACCTATAAAAGAAAAGTCAAGTGTGTCAAGAGGAGTTATAGCAGAATTGTAAGGAATATATTAGAAATAGAGAGAGGGGTTTGTTTTGTAAAACTATTAGAATGAGAGGATTCAGAGTTCAGTTGATAATTTTTGTCCACACACTTCTTGCCTTAGCTTTTAACCATACTTGTTTTCCTTAGATTATTGTTAAGGTCACCTGCTAGAGCTTCATAGCATCGTCAAGTGTCTTGTTTAAAACCATAGGCTTTAAGTTTTTTTTTTAAATAAGTCTACTGGTGTAGTAGGTTTCATCAGAATGTTTCCTTAGGTAGCTTAGCTAGTAAACTGGGAACCAATTTTTGCTAAGAACCCTATCTTTCAAACTTCTTGTTAAAAGAAAATTCTTCTGTATATTATTCAGTGTCCACCTCTTCTGACACACCTTGGACATCTGTAATTACATAATTAGCTTCTTACATTTTTCAGGCCCAACATTTTCGAAATTGGAAGATATGAAAAATACACTAATAAGCGCATGTAGACTAACTTAGTATGGACAAAATTTCCAAAAGAAAGTGTTGCTGCGACTTCAACCCCTATGTATTTGTTCTTATCAGATTTGCCCCCCATAAAAATTATGAAATAAAAAAGGCTATTTTGATTGGCAGTGGTTCATATAGCCTACTTTTACATATAGCCTACTTAGCATAGTGAGGGAAAAGCTATTTACATATCACCTACTTAGACTACTTAGGAAAAGGTTCTTATCAGGTTTTTATTTTTACGCACAATTATCCATATAGCCTACGTAGAAAAACAACTCATAATAAAATTCATTTCATCAGTGGTTCTCACACTCGTAGAAGGATGCCGAAAATAACTGTGCAACAACTGCACAAAAACTAATTGTGCATTGACATCTTGACAACCCAAAGTCTCCAACATGCTCAGTCATTTTGTTATCGACAAGAACATTGATTGGCTTCATATCATATTGAACTATATATACAATTATCCAACATACTGCATATATATATACAGTATATATAATATATATACTGCATACCAATATATATACTACATATATATGCATATATGCATATATACAATATACATAATGGTATATATACGCATATATAAAGTATATATACTGCATATATATACTAGTATGTATATACAGTATACATAATGGTATATATATGCATATAAATAAAGTATATATACTGCATATATATACTAGTATATATACTGCTCTGCATATATATATATATGCATATATATACAGTATATATACTGGTATATATATGCATATATATACAGTATATAAACTGGTATATATATGCATATATATATTGGTATATTTATGCACAAATTTGCTCTGAGAGTTATAATAATAGCTTGAATTTTGATGAACAGTCTACGAAGCAAGAATTGATCCGGAATGGTTTCTTTCCTACTTTTGTGATGTGTTCCTTAGAATATTTTTTTGGGGGGAAGGGGGGGAGGGGGGGGGGGGGAGAATTTGTTTCTGAGTTAGGAAAAACTAGGATGCAATCCAATATGATTTTGGATTTAACATGCATACATACACGGTATAACCATTCCAAACAGTCATTAACATACAAACATAGTTATAGAGCAAGGACAAGGGACCACACACTGTACCGAATCTTATTTCTTTTACATTTAAAATCTCTTTACGGATAAAAATCTCTTTTGGATTTAGGGATTTCATATCTAAAACAAAGGTTTGAGAATACGACGATAATTTGCATATTTCTAGACTTAAGCAAAACATGGCGTTAGAGGGTGAAAACCCAAAACAGCCCCCGAACGGCCCCGTGGGTGGTCCCAACACCTCCCACGGGACCAATATAACTTGTAGGAACTGACCCCTCAGCCGCGAGACTCTCGATTTGAGAATACGATGAATATTTGTATATTTCTAGACCTAGGCAAAACAAGGCGTTAGAGGGTGAAAACTCGAAACAGCCCCCGAACGGCCCCGTGGGTGGCACCAACACCTCCCACGGGACTAATGTAACTCATTGTAACTAAACGCGCAGCCGCGAGACACCCGGTTTGAGAATACGATGATAATTTGCATATTTCTACACTTAAGCAAAACATGGCGTTAGAGGGTCAAAACTCGAAACAACCCCCGAACGGTCCCGTGGGTGGCACCAACACCTCCCACGGGACCAATGTAACTCGTAGGAACTGACCCCGTAGACGCGGGTCTCCCGGTTCGAGAATACAACGATAATTTATATATTTGTAGACTTGGGCTTAAAAACATGGCGTTAGAGGGTGAAAACCCGATACATCCCCCGAACGGCCTCGTGGGTAGCACCAACACCTCCCACGAGACCAATGTAACTCGTAGGAACTGGCCACGCAGCCGTGGGACTCCCGGTTTGAGAATACAATGATAATTTGCATGTTTCTAGAATTAGGCTTAAAAATATGGCGTTAGAGGGTGAAAATCCAAAACAGCCCCCCGAACGGCCCCGTGGGTGGCACCATCACCTCCCACGGGACCAATATAACTCGTAGGAACTGACCGCGCAGCCGTGGGACTCCCGATTTGAGAATACGATGGTAATTTGCATATTTCTAGACTTAAGCAAAACATGGCGTTAGAGGGTGAAAACTCGAAACAACCCTCGAACGGCCCCGTGGGTGGAACCAACACCTCCACCGGGACCATTGTAACTCGTAGGCACTGACCGCGCAGCTCTGGGACTCTCGATTCGAGAATATGATGGTAATTTTAATATATCTAGGCTTATGCTTAAAAACATGGCGTTAGAGGGTGAAAACCCAAAACATCCCCCGAACGGCCCCGTGGGTGGCACCCACGTGACCAATGTAATTAGTTGGAACTGGCCACGCAGCCGCGGGACTCCCAGTTTGAGAATACGATGATAATTTGCATATTTGTAGACTTAGGCTTAAAAACATGGCGTTAGTGGGGGAAAACCCGAAACATCTCCCGAACGTCCCCGTGGGAGGCACCAACACCTCCCACGGGACCAATGTAACTCGTAGGAACTGACCACACACCCGTGGAATTCCCGGTTTGATAATATGATGATAATTTGCATATTTCGAGATTTAGGTTTAAAAACAGGTCGTTAGAGGGTGAAAACCCTAAACAACCCCCGAACGCCCCCGTGGGTGGCATAACACCTCCCACGAGACCAATGTAACTCATTGGAACTGATCGCTCAGCCGTGAGACTCTCGGTTTGAAAATACGATGATAATTTGCATATTTCTAGACTTAAGCAAAACATGGCGTTAGAGGGTGAAAACTCGAAATAGCCCCCGAACGGCCTCGTGGGTGGCACCAACTCCTCCCACGGGACCAATGTAACTCGTAGGAACAGACCACGCTGCCGCGGGACTCCCAGTTTGAGAATACGACGGTAATTTGCATATGTCAAGACTTAGGTTTAAAAATATGGCGTTAGAATGTGAAAACCCAAAACAGCCCCCGAACGGTCCCATGGGTGGCACCAACACCTCCCGGGGACCAATGTAACTCGTAGGAACAGATCCCGCAGTTGCGGGACTCCCGGTTTGAGAATACGATCATAATTTATATATTTCTAGGCTTAGGATTAAAAATGGCGTTAGAGGGTGAAAACCCAAAACAGCCCCCGAACGGCCCTGTGGTTGGTACCAACACCTCGTACGGGACTAATGTAACTCTTAGGTACTGACCGCGCAGCCGCGAGACTGCCGGTTTGAGAATACGATGATAATTTGTATATTTCTAGACTTAGGCTTAAAAAATGGCGTTAGAGGGTGAAAACCCAAAACAGTCCCCAAATGGCCCTGTGGCTGGTACCAACACCTCGCACGGGACTAATGTAATTCGTAGGTACTAACCGCGCAGCTGTGAGACTCCCGATTTGAGAATACGATGATAATTTGCATATTTTTAGACTTAGGCTTATAAACATGGTGTTAGAGGGTGAAAACTCGAAACAACCCTCGAACGGCCCCGTGGGTGACACCAACACCTCCCATGGGACCAATGTAACTCATAGGAACTGACCACGCAGCCGCGGGACTCTAAGTTTGACAATACGACGGTAATTTTCATATTTCTAGACTTAGGCTTAAAAACATGGTGTTAGAGGGTGAAAACCCAAAATAGCCCCCGAACGTCTGGTGGGTGGCACCAACACCTCCCAAGGGAGCAATGTAACTCGTAGGAACTGATCCCGCAGTCGCGGGACTCCCTATTTGAGAATATGACGATAATTTGCATATTCCTAGACTTAGGATTAAAACATGGTGTTAGAGGGTGAAAACCCAAAACAGCCCCCGAACGGCCCCGTGGGTGGCACCAACACCTCCCAGGGTACCAATGTAACTCGTAGGAACTGACCCCACAGCCGCGGGACTCCCTGTTTGAGAATATGAAGATAATTTTCATATATCTAGACTTAGGTTTAAAAACATGGCGTTAGAGGGTGAAAACCCAAAACAGCCCCCAAACGGCCCCGTGGGTGGTACCAACACCTCCCACAGGACTAATGTAACTCGTAGGAACTGCCCGCACAGCCGCGAGACTCTCGGTTTGAGAATACGATGATAATTTACATATTTCTAGAATTAAGCAAAACATGGCGTTAGAGGGTGAAAACCCAAAACAGCCCCCGAACGGTCCCGTGGGTGGCATCAACACCTCCCACGGGACCAATGTAACTCGTAGGAACAGACCCTGCAGTCGCGGGACTCCCGATTTGAGAATACGACAATAATTTGCATATTTGTAGACTTAGGTTTAAAAACAAGGTGTTAGAGGGTGAAAACCCAAAACAGCTCCCGAACGGCCCCGTGGGTGGTACCAACACCTCCCACAGGACTAATGTAAATCGTAGAAACTGCCCGCACAGCCGCGAGACTCTCGGTTAGAGAATACGATGATAATTTACATATTTCTAGAATTAAGCAAAACATGGCGTTAGAGGGTGAAAACCCAAAACAGCCCCCGAACGGTCCCGTGGGTGGCATCAACACCTCCCACGGGACCAATGTAACTCATAGGAACAGACCCCGCAGTCGCGGGACTTTCGATTTGAGAATACGACAATAATTTGCATATTTCTAGACTTAGGTTTAAAAACATGGTGTTAGAGGGTGAAAACCCAAAACAGCCCCCGAACGGCCCCGTGGGTGGTACCAACACCTCCCACGGGACCAATGTAACTCGTAGGAACTGACCGCGCGGCCACGAGACTCCCGGTTTGATAATACGACGATAATTTGCACATTTCTAGACATAAGCAAAATATGGCAATAGCGGGTGAAAACCCAAAACAGCCCCCGAACGGTCCCGTGGGTGGCCCCGACACCTCCCACGGGACCAATGTAACTCGTAGGAACTGACCCCGCAGCCGTGGGACTCTCGGTTTGAGAATGCGATGATAATTTGCATATTTCTAGACTTAGGCTTAAAAACATGGCGTTAGAGGGTGAAAATCCAAAACAGCCCCCGAACGGTCCCGTGGGTGGTACGAACACCTCCCACGGGACCAATGTAACTCGTAGGAACTAACCACGCAGCCCGAGACTCCTGATTTGAGAATACGATGATAATTTGCATATTTCAAGACATAGGCAAAACATGGCGTTAGAGGGTGAAATCCCAAAATAGCAGCCGAACGGTCCCGTGGGTGGCACCAATACCTCCCACGGGGCCAATGTAACTCATTGGAACTGAAGACTTTCGGTTTGAGAATACGACGATAATCTGCATATTTCTAGACATAGGCTTAAAAACATGGCGTTAGAGGGCGAAAACCCAAAACAGCCCCTAAACGGTCCCGTGGGTGGCACCAACACCTCCCACTGGAGCAATGTAACTCGTAGGAACTGATCGCGCAGCCGCGGGACTCCCGGTTTGAGAATACGACGATAATTTGCATATATCTAGATTTATGCAAAATATGGCGTTAGAATGTGAAAACCCAAAACAGCCCCCGAACGGTCCAGTGGGTGGCACCAACACCTCCCAGGGACCAATGTAACTCGTAGGAACAGACCCCACAGTCGCGGGACTCTCGGTTTGAGAATACGATGATAATTTATATATTTCTAGGCTTAGGATTAAAAATGGCGTTAGAGGGTGAAAATCAAAAACAGCCCCCGAACGGCCCCGTGGTTGGTACCAACACCTCGCACCGGACTAATGTAACTCGTAGGTAGTGACCGCGCTGCCGCGAGAATCCCATTTTGAGAATACTATGATAATTTGTATATTTCTAGACTTAGGCTTAAAAATATGGTGTTAGAGGGTAAAAACTCGAAACAACCCTCGAACGGCCCCGTGGGTAGCACCAATACCTCCCACGGGACAAATGTAACTCATAGGAACTGACGACGCAGCCGCGGGATTCCCAGTTTGACAATACGACGGTAATTTTCATATTTCTAGACTTAGGCTTAAAAACATGGTGTTAGAGGGTGAAAACCCAAAATAGCACCCCAACGGTCCGGTGGGTGGCACCAACACCTCCCACGGGACCAATGTAACTCGTAGGAACTGGCCTCGCAGTCGCGGGACTCCCGATTTGAGAATACAAAGATAATTTGAATATTTTTAGACTTAGGCTTAAACCAAAACAGCTCCTGAACGGCCCCGTGGGTGGCACCAACACCTCCCACGGTACCAATGTAACTCGTTGGAACTGACCCCGCAGCCGCGGGACTCCCAGTTTGATAATACAACGATAATTTGCATATATATAGACTTAGGTTTAAAAACATGGCGTTAGAAGGGGGAAACCCAAAACAGCCCCCAAACGGCCCCGTGGGTGGTACCAACACCTCCCACAGGACTAATGTAACTCGTAGGAACTGCCCGCACAGCCGCGAGACTCTCGGTTTGAGAATACGATGATAATTTACATATTTCTAGAATTAAGCAAAATATGGCGTTAGAGGGTGAAACCCCAAAACAGCCGTCGAACGGTCCCGTGGGTGGCATCAACACCTCCCACGGGACCAATGTAACTCGTAGGAACAGACCCCGCAGTCGCGGGACTCCCGATTTGAGAATACGACAATAATTTGCATATTTCTAGACTTAGGTTTAAAAACATGGTGTTAGAGGGTGAAAACCCAAAACAGCCCCCGAACGGCCCCGTGGGTGGTACCAACGCCTCCCACGGGACCAATGTAACTCATAGGAACTGATCGCGCGGCCACGAGACTCAAGGTTTGATAATACGACGATAATTTGCACATTTCTAGATATAAGCAAAATATGGCATTAGCGGGTGAAAACCCAAAACAGCTCCCGAACGGTCCCGTGTGTGGCCCCAACACCTCCCACGAGACCAATGTAACTCGTAGGAACTGACCCCGTAGCCGTGGGACTCTCGGTTTGAGAATACGATGATAATTTGCATATTTCTAAACTTAAGCTTAAAAACATGGCGTTAGAGGGTGAAAATCCAAAACAACCCCCGAACGGTCCCGTGGGTGGTACGAACACCTCCCACGGGACCAATGTAACTCGTAGGAACTGACCACGCAGCTCGAGACTCCTGATTTGAGAATACGATGATAATTTTCATATTTCAAGACTTAGGCAAAACATGGCGTTAGAGGGTGAAATCCCAAAATAGCACCCGAACGGTCCCGTGGGTGGCACCAATACCTCCCACGGGGCCAATGTAACTCGTAGGAACTGAAGACTCTCGGTTTGAGAATACGACGATAATGTGCATATTTCTAGACATAGGCTTAAAAATATGGTGTTAGAGGGTGTTAACCCAAAACAGCCCCCCGAACGGTCCCGTGGGTGGCATCAACACCTCCTATGGGACCAATGTAACTCGTAGGAACAGACCCCGCAGTCGCAGGACTCCCGGTTTGAGAATACGATAATTATTTGCATATTTCTAGACTTAAGATTAAAAACATGGTGTTAGAGGGTGAAAACCCAAAACATCCTCCGAGCGGCCCCGTGGGTGGCAACAACACCTCCCACGGGACAAATGTAACTCATAGGAACAGACCGCGTAGCCACGAGACTCCCGGTTTGAGAATACAACGATAATTTGCATATTTGTAGACTTAAGAAAAACATGGCATTAGAGGGTGAAAACCCAAAACAGCTCCCGAACGGTCCAGTGGGTGGCACCAACACCTCCCACGGGACCAATGTAACTCGTAGGAACTGACCTCGCAGTCGCGGGACTCCCGATTTGAGAATATGACGATAATTTTCATATTTCGAGAGTTAGGTCTAAAAACATGGCGTAAGAGGGTGAAAACCCAAAACAGCCCCCGAACAGTCCCGTGGGTGATACCAACACTTCCCACGGGACTAATGTAACTCATAGGAACTGACCGTGCAGTCGCGAGACTCACGGTTTGAGAATACGACGATAATTAGCATATTTCTAGACTTCCGCTAAAAAACATGGCGTTAGGGGGTGAAAACCCAAAACAGCCCCCGAACGGTCCCGTGGGTGGGACCAACACCTCCCACGGGATCAATGTAACTCGTAGGAACTGACTCCGTGGTCGCGGGACTCCCGGTTTGAGAATACGACAATAATTTTCATATTTCTAGACTTAGGCTTAAAAAATGGCTTTAGAGGGAGAAAACCCAAAACAGCAACCGAACGGCCCCGTGGGTGGCACCAACAGCTCCCACGGGACCAATGTAACTCGTAGGAACTGACCTCGCAGCCTGAGACTCCCGATTTTAGAATACGATGATAATTTGCATATTTCAAGACTTAGGCAAAACATGGCATTAGAGGGTGAAAACCCAAAATAGCACCCGAACGGTCCCGTGGGTGGTACCAATACCTCCCACGGGACCAATGTAACTCGTATGAACTGACGACACTCGATTTGAGAATACGACGATAATCTGCATATTTCTAGACTTAGGCTTAAAAACATGGCGTTAGAGGGTGAAAACCCAAAACAGCCCCTGAAGGATCCCGTGGGTGGCACCAACACCTCCCACTGGACCAATGTAACTCGTAGGAACTGATTGCGCAGCCGCGAGACTCTCGGTTTGAGAATATGATGATAATTTGCATATATTTAAACTTATGCAAAATATGGCATTAGAATGTGAAAACCCAAAATAGCCCCCGAACGGTCCCGTGGGTGGCACCAACACCTCCCAGGGAGCCCAATGTAACTCGTAGGAATAGACCCCGAAGTCGCGGGACTCCCGGTTTGAGAATATCACGATAATTTATATATTTGTAGACTTAGGCTTAAAAAATGGCGTTAGAGGGTGAAAACCCAAAACAGTCCCCAAACGGCCCCGTGGCTGGTACCAACACCTCGCACGGGACTAATGTAACTCGTAGGTACTAACCGCGCAGCCGCGAGACTCTCGGTTTGAGAATACGATGAAAATTTGCATATTTTTAGACTTAGGCTTAAAAACATGGTGTTAGAGGGTGAAAACTCAAAACAACCCTCGAACGGCCCCGTGGGTGACACCAACACCTCCGAGGGGACAAATGTAACTCATAGGAACTGACCACGCAGCCGCGAGACTCCCAGCTTGGCAATACAACAGTAATTTTTATATTTCTAGACTTAGGCTTAAAAACATGGTGTTAGAAGGTGAAAACCCAAAATAGCCCCCGAACGGTCCGGTGGGTGGCACCAACACCTCCCACGGGACCAATGTAACTCGTAGGAACTGACCCCGCAGTCGCGGGACTCCCAATTTGAGAATATGATGATAATTTGCAAATTTCTAGACTTAGGCTTAAAACATGGCGTTAGAGGGTGAAAACCCAAAACAGCCCCCGAATGGCCCCGTGGGTGGCACCAACACCTACCACGGTACCAATGTAACTCGTAGGAACTGACCCCGCAGCCGCGGGACTCCCTGTTTGAGAATACGACGATAATTTTCATATATCTAGACTTAGGTTTAAAAACATGGCGTTTGAGGGTGAAAACCCAAAACAGCCCCCAAACGGCCCCGTGGGTGGTACCAACACCTCCCACAGGACTAATGTAACTCGTAGGAACTGCCCGCACAGCCGCGAGACTCTCGGTTTGAGAATACGATGATAATTTATATATTTCTAGAATTAATTAAAACATGGCGTTAGAGGGTGAAAACCCAAAACAGCCCCTGAACGGTCCCGTGGGTGGCATCAACACCTCCCATGGGACCAATGTAACTCATAGGAACAGACCCCGCAGTCTCGGGACTCTCGATTTGAGAATACGACAATAATTTGCATATTTCTAGACTTAGGTTTAAAAGCATGGTGTTAGAGGGTGAAAACCGAAACAGCCCCCGAACGGCCCCGTGGGTGGTACCAACACCTCCCACGGGACCAATGTAACTCGTAGGAACTGACCACGCGGCCGCGAGACTCCCGGTTTGATAATACGACGATAATTTGCACATTTCTAGACATAAGCAAAATATGGCATTAGCGGGTGAAAACCCAAAACAGCCCCCGAACGGTCCCGTGGGTGGCCCCAACACCTCCTACGGGACCAATGTAACTCGCAGGAACTGACCCCGCAGCCGTGGGACTCTCGGTTTGAGAATACGACGATAATTTGTAAATTTCTAGACTTAGGCTTAAAAAGATGGCGTTAGAGGGTGAAAATCCAAAACAGCCCCCGAACGTTCTCGTGGGTGGTACGAACACCTCCCGCGGGACCAATGTAACTCGTAGGAACTAACCACGCAGCCCAAGACTCCTGATTTGTGAATACGATGATAATTTACATATTTCAAGACTTAGGCAAAACATGGCGTTTGAGGGTGAAAACCCAAAATAGCACCCGAACGGTCCCGTGAGTGGCACCAATACCTCCCACGAGGACAATGTAACTCGTAGGAACTGAAGACTCCCGGTTTGAGAATATAACGATAATCTGCATATTTCTAGACATAGGCTTAAAAACATGGCGTTAGAGGGTGAAAACCCAAAATAGCCCCTGAACGGTCTAGTGGGTGGCACCAACACCTCCCACTGGAGCAATATAACTCGTAGGAACTGATCGCACAGCCGCGGGACTCCCGGTTTGAGAATACGAAGATAATTTGCATATATCTAGAATTATGCAAAATATGCCGTTAGAATGTGAAAACCCAAAACAGCCCCCGAACGGTCCCGTGGGTGGCACCAACACCTCCTAGGGACCAATGTAACTCGTAGGAACAGACCCCGCAGTCGCGGGACTCCCGATTTGAGAATATGATGATAATTTATATATTTTTAGGCTTAGGATTAAAAATGGCGTTAGAGGGTGAAAACCCAAAACAGCCCCCGAACGGCACCGTGGTTGGTACCAACACCTCGCACGAGAATAATGTAACTCGTAGGTACTAACCGCGCAGCCGCGAGACTCCCGGTTTGAGAATACGATGATAATTTGCATATTTCTAGACTTAGGCTTAAAAACATGGTGTTAGAGGGTGAAAACTCTAAACAACCCTCGAACGGCCCCGTGGGTGGCACCAACACCTCCCATGGGACAAATGTAACTCATAGGAACTGACCACGCAGCCGCGAGATTCCCAGTTTGACTATACAACGGTAATTTTCATATTTCTAGACTTAGGCTTAAAAACATGGTGTTAAGAGGGTGAAAACACAAAATAGCCCCCGAACGGTCCATTGGGTGGCACCAACACCTCCCACGGGACCAATGTAACTCGTAGGAACTGGCCTCGCGATTGCGGGACTCCTGATTTGAGAATACGACGATAATTTGCATATTTCTAGACTTAGGCTTAAACAAAAACAGCCCCTGAAGGGCCCCGTGGGTGGCACCAACACCTCCCACGGTACCAATGTAACTCGTAGGAACTGACCCAGCAGCCGCGGGACACCCGGTTTGAGAATACAACGATAATTTGCATATATCTAGACTTAGGTTTAAAAACATGGCGTTAGACGTGGAAAGCCGAAATAGCCCCCGAACGGCCCCGTGGGTGGTACCAACACCTCCCACGGGACCAATGTAACTCGTAGGAACTGACCGCGCAGCCGCGAGACTCTTGATTTGAGAATACGATGATAATTTTAATATTTCTAGACTTAAGCAAAACATGGCGTTAGAGGGTGAAAACTCGAAACAGCCCCCGAACGGCCCCGTGGGTGGCACCAACACCTCCCACGGGAGTAATGAAACTCGTAGGAACTAACCACGCTGCCGCAGGACTCCCGGTTTGAGAATACGATGATAATTTGCATACGTCTAGACTTAGGCTTAAAAACATGGCGTTAGAGGGTGAAAACCCAAAACAGCCCTCGAACGGCCCCGTGGGTGTCACCAACACCTCCCACGGGACTAATGTAACTCGTAGGAACAGACCGCGCAGCAGCGAGACTCCCGATTTAAGAATACGACTATAATTTTCATATTTCTAGACTTAGGCAAAACATGGCGTTAGAGGGTGAAAACCCAAAATAGCACCCGAACGGTCCCATGGGTGGCACCAATACCTTCCACGGGACCAATGTAACTCGTAGGAACTGACGACTCCTGGTTTGAGAATACGACGATAATTTGCATATTTCTAGACTTAGGCTTAAAAACATGGTGTTAGAGGGTGAAAACCCAAAACAGCTCCTGAACGGTCATGTAGGTGGCACCAACACCTCCCACTGGACCAATGTAACTCGTAGGAACTGATCCCGCAGTCGCGGGACTCCCGATTTGGCAATATGACAATAATTTGCATATTTCTAGACTTAGGCTTAAAACATGGCGTTAGAGGGTGAAAATCCAAAATAGCCCCCGAACGGCCCCGTGGGTGGCACCAACACCTCCCACGGGACCAATGTAACTCGTAGGAATTGACCCCGCAGCCGCGGGACTCACGATTTGAGAATACGACGATAATTTGCATATATCTAGACTTAGGTTTAAAAACATGGCGTTAGAGGGTGAAAGTCCAAAACAGCCCCGGAACGACCCAGTGGGTAGTACCAACACCTCCCACGCGACCAATGTAACTCGTAGGAACTGATCGCGCAGCCGCGAGACTCCCGATTTGAGAATACGATGGTAATTTGCATATTTCTAGACTTAAACAAAACATGGTGTTAGATGGTGTTAACCCAAAACAGCCCCCCGAACGGTCCCGTGGGTGGCATCAACACCTCCCACGGGACCAATGTAACTCGTAGGAACAGACCTCGCAGGCGCGGGACTCCCGGTTTGACAATACGACAATAATTTGCATATTTCTAGACTTAAGATTACAAACATGGTGTTAGAGGGTGAAAACCCAAAACATCCCCCGAGCGGCCCCGTGGGTGGCAACAACACCTCCCACGGGACAAATGTAACTCATAGGAGCTGACCGCGCAGCCACGAGACTCCCGGTTTGAGAATACAATGATAATTTGCATATTTATAGACTTAAGCAAAACATGGCATTAGAGGGTGAAAACCCAAAACAGCTCCCGAACGGTCCAGTGGGTGGCACCAACACCTCCCACGGGACCAATGTAACTCGTATGAACTGACCTCGCAGTCGCGGGACTCCTGATTTGAGAATATGATGATAATTTTCATATTTCAAGAGTTAGGTCTAAAAACATGGCGTAAGAGGGTGAAAAACCAAAACAGCCCCCGAACAGTCCCGTTGGTGATACCAACACTTCCCACGGGACTAATGTAACTCGTAGGAACTGATCGCGCAGCCGCGGGACTCCCGGTTGGAGAATATGACGATAATTTGCATATATCTAGACTTATGGAAAATATGGCGTTAGAATGTGAAAACCCAAAACAGCCCCCGAACGGTCCCGTGGGTGGCACCAACACCTCCCACGGGACCAATGTAACTCGTAGGAACAGACCCCGAAGTCACGGGACGCCCGGTTTGAGAATACGACAATAATTTTCATATTTCTAGACTTAGGTTTAAAAAATGGCTTTAGAGGGAGAAAACCCAAAACAGCAACCGAACGGCCCCGTGGGTGGCACCAACACCTCCCACGGGACCAATGTAACTCGTAGGAACTGACCTTGTATCCCGAGACTCCCGATTTGAGAATACGATGATAATTTTCATATTTCAAGACTTAGGGAAAACATGGCGTTAGAGGGTGAAAACCCAAAATAGCACCCGAACGGTCCCGTGGGTGGCACCAATACCTCCCACGGGACCAATTTAACTCGTAGGAACTGACGACACCCGGTTTGAGAATACGACGATAATCTGCATATTTCTAGACTTAGGCTTAAAAACATGGCGTTAGAGGGTGAAAATCCAAAACAGCCCCCGAACGGTTCCGTGGGTGTCACCAACACCTCCCACGGGACTAATGTAACTCGTAGGAACTGACCCCGCAGTCGCGGGACTCCTGGTTTGAGAATACGAAGATAATTTGAATATTTCAAGACTTAGGCTTAAAAACATGGTGTTTAAGGGTTAAAACCCAAAACAGCCCCCGAACGGCACCGTGGGTGGCACCAACACCTCCCATGGGACCAATGTAACTCATAGGAACTGACCGCACAACCGCAAGTCTCCCGGTTTAAGAATACGATAATAATTTTCATATTTATAGACTTAAGCAAAACATGGCGTCAGAGGGTGAAAACCCAAAACAGCCCCTTAACTGTCCTAGTGGGTGGCACCAACAGCTCTCACGGGACCAATGTAACTCATAGCAATTGACCCCGCAGCCGCGGGACTCCCGATTTGAGAATACGATGATAATTTGCATATTTCTATACTTTGGCTTAAAAACCTAGCGTTAGAGGGTGAAAACCCAAAACAGCCTCCGAATGGCCCCGTGGGTGGTACCAACACCTCCCACGGGACCAATGTAACTCGTAGGAACTGACCGCACAGCCACGAGACTCTCGATTTGAGAATACGATGATAATTTGTATATTTTTAGACTTAAGGAAAACGTTGTGTTAGTGGGTGAAAACTCGAAACATCCCCCGAAAGGCCCTGTGGGTGGCACCAACACCTCCTACGGGATCAATGTAACTTGTAGGAACTGACTGCGCAGCCGCGGGTCTCTCGGTTTTAGAATACGACGGTAATTTGCATATTTCTAGACTTAGGCTTAGAAACATGGCGTTTGAGGGTGAAAATCCAAAACAGCCTTTGAACGGTCCCGTGGGTGGAACCAACACCTCCCACGGGAACAATGTAACTCGTAGGAACTGACCCCGCAGTCGCGGGACTCTCTGTTTGAGAATACGATGATAATTTGCATATTTCTAGACTTACGCTTAAAAACATGGCGTTGGATGGTGAAAACCTAAAACAGCCCCCGAACGGCCCCGTGGGTGGCACCAACACCTCCCACGGGACCAATGTAACTTGTAGGAACTAACCGCGCAGCCGCGAGACTCCCGGATTGAGAATACAACGATAATTTACATATTTATAGACTTAGGCAAAACATGGCATTAGAGGGTGAAAACCCAAAACAGCCCCCGAACGGTCCCAGTGGGTGGCACCAACAGCTCCCACGGGACTAATGTAACTCATAGGAATTGACCCCGCAACCACGGGACTCCCGATTTGAGAATACGATGATAATTTGCATATTTCTAAACTTAGTCTTAACAACATGGGATTAGAGGGTGAAAATCCAAAACAGCCCTCGAACGTCCCCGTGGGTGGTACCAACACCTCCCACGGGACCAATGTGACTCGTAGGAACTGATCGCACTGCCGCGAGACTCTCGGTTTGAGAATACGATGATAATTTGTACATTTCTAGACTTAAGCAAAATGTGCCGTTAGAGGGTGAAAACTCGAAACAGGCCCCCAACGGCCCAGTGGGTGGCACCAACACCTCCTTCGGGATCAATGTAACTCGTAGGAACTGACCGCGCATCCGCGGGTCTCTCGGTTTGAGAATAGAACGGTAATTTGAATATTTCTAGACTTAGGCTTAAAAACCTAGCATTAGAGGGTGAAAATCCAAAATAGGCCCCGAACGGTCCTGTGGGTGGAACTAACACCTCCCATGGGACCCATGTAACTCGCAGGAACTGACCCTGCAACCGTGGGACTCCCGGTTTGAGAATACGACGATAATTTGCATATTTCTAGACTTACGCTTAAAAACATGGCGTTAAAGGGTGAAAACCCAAAACAGCCCCATGGGTGGCACCAACACCTCCCACGGGACCAACGTATCTTGTAGGAACTAACCCCACAGCCGCGAGACTCTCGGTTTGAGAATACGACGATAATTTGCATATTTTTAGACATAAGCAAAACATGGCGTTAGAGGGTGAAAACCCAAAACAGCCCCGGAACGGTCCCGTGGGTGGCACCCACACCTCCCACGGGACCAATGTAACTCATGGGAACTGACCCCGCAGTCGCGGGACTCCCGATTCAAGAATACGATGATAATTTGCATATTTCTAGACTTAGGCTTAAAAACCTGGCGTTAGAGGGTGAAAACCCAAAATAGCACCAGAACGGCCCCGTGGGTGCCACCAACACCTCCCACGGGACCAATGTAACTAGTAAGAACTGACTGTGCAACCGCGAGACTCCCAGTTTGAGAATGCGGCGATAATTTACATATTTCTAGACTTAGGCTTAAAACATGGCGTTAGATTGTGAAAACCGAAAACAGCCCCCGAACGGTCCCGTGGGTGGCACCAACACCTCCCACGGGACAAATGTAACTCGTAGGAACTGACCCCGCAGCCGCGGGACTCCTGGTTTGAGAATACGACGATAATTTGCATATATCTAGACTTAAGTTTAAAAACATGGCGTTAGAGGGTGAAAACCCAAAACAGCCCCCGAACGGCCCCGTGGGTGGTACCGACACCTCCAACGGGACCAATGTAACTCGTAGGAACTGAGCGCGCAGCCGCGAGACTCTCGATTTGAGAATACAACGGTAATTTGAATATTTCTAGACTTAAGAAAAACATGGCGTTAGAGGGTGAAAATCCAAAATAGCCCCCGAACGGTCCAGTGGGTGGCGCCAATACCTCCCACGGGACCAATGTAACTCGTAGGAACTAAACCCGCAGTCGTGGGACTCCCGGTTTGAGAATACGATGATAATTTGCATATTTCTATACTTAGGCTTAAAAACATGGCGTTAGAGGGTTAAAGCCCAAAACAGCACCTGAACGGCCCCGTGCGTTGCACCAACACCTCCCACGGGACCAATGAAACTCGTAGGAATGGATTGCGCAACCACGAGACTCCTGGTTTAAGAATACGACGATAATTTGCATATTTCTAGACTTAAGCAAAACATGGCATTAGAATGTGAAAACCCAAAATAGTACCCGAACAGTCCCGTGGGTGGCACCAACACCTCCCACGGGACCAATATAACTCGTATGAACCGACCACGCAGTCGCGGGACTCCCGGTTTGAGAATAAGACGATAATTTTCATATTTCCAGACTTAGGCTTAAAAACAAGACGTTAGAGGGTGAAAACCCAAAACAGCCCCTAAGTTCCCCGAGGGTGGTACCAACACCTCCCACGAGACTAATGTAACTCGTAGGAACTGACCGCGCAGCCGCGAGACTCCCGGTTTGAGAATACGACGCTAATTTGCATATTTCTAGACTTAGGCTTAAAAACATGGTGTTAGAGGGTGAAAACTCGAGACAACCCCCGAACGGCCCCGTGGGTGGCCCCAACACCTCCCACCCGACCAATCTAACTCGTAGGAACTGACCACACAGCCGCGAAACTCCCAGTTTGATAATACGACGGTAATTTTCATATGTCTAGAATTAGGCTTAAAAACTTGGCGTTAGAGGGTGAAAACCCAAAATAGCCCCCGAACGGTCCCGCGGGTGGCACCACCACCTCCCACAGGACCAATGTAACTCGTAGGAACTGACCCCGTGGTCGCGGAACTCCCGGTTTGAGAATACGATAATAATTTACATATTTCTAGACTTAGGCTTAAAAACATGGCGTTAGAGGGAGAAAACCCAAAACAGCAACCGAACGGCCCCGTGGATGGCACAAACACCTCCCCACGGGACCAATGTAACTCGTAGGAACTGACTGTGCGGCCGCGAGACTCCCAGTTTGATAATACAACGATAATTTGTACATTTCTAGACATAAGCAAAATATGGCATTAGCTGATGAAAACCCAAAATGGCCCCCAAACGGTCCCGTGGGTGGCACCAACACCTCCCACGGGACCAATGTAACTCGTAGGAACTGACCCCACATTCGTGGGACTCTCGGTTTGAGAATACGACGATAATTTGCATATTTCTAGACTTAGGCTTAAAAACATAGCGTTAGAGGGTGAAAATCCAAAACAGCCCCCGAACGGTCCCGTGGGTGGTACCAACACCTCCCACGGGACCAATGTAACACGTAGGAACTGAACACGCAGCCCGAGACTCCTGATTTGAGAATACGATGATAATTTGCATATTTCAAGACTTAGGCAAAACATGGCGTTAGAGGGTGAAAACCCAAAGTAGCACCCGAATTGTCCCGTGGGTGGCACCAATACCTCCCACGGGGCCAATGTAACTCGTAGGAACTGAAGACTCCCGGTTTGAGAATACGACGATAATCTGCATATTTTTAGACATAGGCTTAAAAACATGGCGTTAGAGGGTGAAAATCCAAAACAGCCCCTGAACGGTCCCGTGGGTGGCACCAACATCTCCCACTGGAGCAATGTAACTCGTAGGAACTGATCGCGCAGCTGCGAGACTCCCAGTTTGAGAATACGACGATAATTTACATATATCTAGACTTATGCAAAATATGGCGTTAGAATGTGAAAACCCAAAACAGCCCCCGAACGGTCCCATGGGTGGCACCAACACCTCTCAGGGACCAATGTAACTCGTAGGAACAGACCACGCAGTCGCGGGACTCTGGGTTTGATAATACGATGATAATTTATATATTTCTAGAATTAGGATTAAAAATGGCGTTAGAGGGTGAAAACCCAAAACAGCCCCCGAACGACCCCGTGGCTGGTACAAACACCTCGCACGGGACTAATGTAACTCGTAGTTAGTGACCGCGCAGCCGCAAGACTCCCGGTTTGAGAATACGATGATAATTTGCATATTTCTAGACTTAAGTTTAAAAACATGGGGTTAGAGGGTGAAAACTCGAAACAACCCTCGAACGGCCCCGTGGGTGGCACCAACACCTCCCACGGGACCAATGTAACTCGTAGAAACTGACCTCGCAGCCGCGGGACTCCCGATTTGAGAATATGACGATAATTTTCATATTTCTAGAGTTAGGTCTAAAAACATGGCGTAAGAGGGTGAAAACTCAAAACAGCCCCCGAACAGTCCTGTGGGTGATACCAACACTTTCCACGGGACTAATGTAACTCGTAGGAACTGACGGCGCAGTCGCGAGACTCACGGTTTGAGAATACGACGATAATTAGCATATTTCTAGCCTTACGCTAAAAAACATGGCGTTAGGGGGTGAAAACCCAAAACAGCCCTCGAACGGTCCCGTGGGTGACACCAACACCTCCCACGGGACCAATGTAACTCGTAGGAACTGACCCCGCGGTCGCGGGACTCCCGGTTTGAGAATACGACGATAATTTTCATATTTCTAGACTTAGGCTTAAAAACATGGCGTTAGAGGGTGAAAATCCAAAACAGCCCCCGAACGGTCCCGTGGTTTGTACCAACACCTCCCACGGGATTATGTAACTCATAGGAACTGACCACGCAGCCCGAGACTCCTGATTTGAGAATACGATGATAATTTGCATATTTCAAGACTTAGGCAAAACATGGCGTTAGAGGGTGAAAACCCAAAATAGCACCCGAACGGTCCCGTGGGTGGCACCAATACCTCCCACGGGACCATTGTAACTCGTAGGAACTGACGACACCCGGTTTGAGAATATGACGATAATCTGCATATTTCTAGACTTAGGCATAAAAACATGGTGTTAGAGGGGGAAAACCCAAAACAGCCCCTGAACGGTCCCGTGGGTGGCACCAACACCTCCCACTGGACCAGTGTAACTCGTAGGAACTGATCGCGCAGCCGCGAGACTCTCGGTTTGAGAATATGATGTTAATTTGCATATATTTAGACTTAAGCAAAACGTGGCTTTAGAGGGTGAAAACTCGAAACAGCCCCCGAACGTCTCCGTGGGTGGCACCAACACCTCCTACGGTATCAATGTAACTCGTAGGAACTAATTTTGCAACCGCGGGTCTCTCGATTTGAGAATACGACGGTAATTTGCATATTTCTAGACTTAGGCTTAAAAATATGGCGTTAGAGGGTGAAAACCCAAAACAGCCACCAAATGGCCCCGTGGCTGGTACCAACACCTCGCACGGGACTAATGTTACTCGTAGGTACTAACCGCGCAGCCGCGAGATTCCGGGTTTGAGAATACGATGATAATTTGCATATTTCTTGACTTAGGCTTAAAAACATGGTGTTAGAGGGTGAAAATTCGAAACAACCCTCGAACGGACCCGTGGGTGACACCAACACCTCCCACGGGACCAATGTAACTCATAGGAACTGACCACGCAGCCGCGGGACTCCCAGTTTGACAATACGACGGTAATTATCATATTTCTAGACTTAGGCTTAAAAACATGGTGTTAGAGGGTGAAAACCCAAAATAGCCCCCGAACGGTCCGGTGGGTGGCACCAACACCTCCCACGGGACCAATGTAACTCGTAGGAACTGACCCCGCAGTCGCGGGACTCCTGATTTGAGAATATGACGATAATTTGCATATTTCTAGACTTAGGCTTAAAACATGGCGTTAGAGGGTGAAAACCCAAAACAGGCCCCGAACGGCCCCGTGGGTGGCACCAACACCTCCCACGGTACCAATGTAACTCGTAGGAATTGACCCCGCAGCCGCGAGACTCCCTGTTTGAGAATACGATGATAATTTTCATATATCTAGACTTAGGTTTAAAAACATGGCGTTAGAGGGTGAAAACCCAAAACAGCCCCCAAACGGCCTCGTGGGTGGTACCAACACCTCCCACGGGACTAATGTAACTCGTAGGAACTGCCCGCGCAGCCGCGAGACTCTCGGTTTAAGAATACGATGATAATTTACATATTTCTAGAATTAAGCAAAACATGGCGTTAGAGGGTGAAAACCCAAAACAGCCCCCGAACGGTCCCGTGGGTGGCATCAACACCTCCCACGGGACCAATGTAACTCGTAGGAACAGACCCCGCAGTCACGGGACTCCCGATTTGAGAATACGATAATAATTTGCATATTTCTAGACTTAGGTTTAAAAACATGGTGTTAGAGGGTGAAAACCCAAAACAGCCCCCGAACGGCCCCGTGGGTGGTACCAACACCTCCCATGGGACCAATGTAACTCGTAGGAACTGACCGCGCGGCCGCGAGACACCCGGTTTGATAATACGACGATAATTTGCACATTTCTAGACATAAGCAAAATATGGCATTAGCGGGTGAAAACCCAAAATAGCCCCCGAACGGTCCCGTGGGTGGCACCAACACCTCCCACGGAACCAATATAACTCGTAGGAACTGACCTCGCAGCCGTGGGACTCTCGGTTCGAGAATACGACGATAATTTGCATATTTCTAGACTTAGGCTTAAAAACATGGCGTTAGAGGGTGAAAATCCAAAACAGCCCCCGAACGGTCCCGTGGGTGGTACCAACACCTCCCACGGGACCAATGTAACTCGTAGGAACTAACCACGCAGCCCGAGACTCCTGATTTGAGAATATGATGATAATTTTCATATTTCAAGACTTAGGCAAAACATGGCTATAGAGGGTGAAAACCCAAAGTAGCACCCGAACGGTCCCGTGGGTGGCACCAATACCTCCCACGGGGCCAATGTAACTCGTAGGAACTCAAGACTCCCGGTTTGAGAATACGATGATTATCTTCATATTTCAAGACATAAGCTTAAAAACATGGCGTTAGAGGGTGAAAACCCAAAACAGCCCCTGAACGGTCCCGTGGGTGGCACCAACACCTCTCACTAGAGCAATGTAACTCGTAGGAACTGATCGCGCAGCCGCGGGACTCCCGGTTGGAGAATATGACGATAATTTGCATATATCTAGACTTATGCAAAATATGGCGTTAGAATGTGAAAACCCAAAACAGCCCCTGAACGGTCCCGTGGGTGGTACCAACACCTCCCACGGGACCAATGTAACTCGTAGGAACAGACCCCGAAGTCACGGGACTCCCGATTTGAGAATACGATAATAATTTGCATATTTCTAGACTTAGGTTTAAAAACATTGTGTTAGAGGGTGAAAACCCAAAACAACCCCCGAACGGCCCCGTGGGTGGTACCAACACCTCCCACGGGACCAATGTAACTCGTAGGAACTGACCGCGCAGCCGCGAGACTCCCGGTTTGATAATACGATGATAATTTGCATATTTCAAGACTTAGGCTTAAAAACATGGTGTTAGAGGGTGAAAACTCGAAACAACCCTCGAACGTCCCCGTGGGTGGCACCAATACCTCCCACGGGACAGATGTACCTCATAGGAACTGACCACGCTGCCGCGGGATTCCCAGTTTAACAATACGATGGTAATTTTCATATTTGTAGACTTAGGCTTCAAAACATGGTGTTAGAGGTTGAAAACACAAAATTGCCCCCGAACGGTCCGGTGGGTGGCACCAACACCTCCCACGGGACCAATGTAACTCGTAGGAACTGGCCTCGCAGTCGCGGGAGTCCCGATTTGAGAATACGATGATAATTTGCAAATATCTAAACTGAGGCTTAAAACATGGCGTTAGAGGGTGAAAACCCAAAACAGCCCCAGAACGGTCCTGTGGGTGGCACCAACACCTCCCACGGGACCAATGTAACTCATTGGAACTGACCCTGTGGTCGCGGGACTCCCGGTTTGAGAATACGACAATAATTTTCATATATCTAGACTTAGGCTTAAAAAATGGCATTAGAGGGAGAAGACCCAAAATAGTTACCGAACGACCCTGTGGGTGGCACCAACACCTCCCACGGGACCAATGTAACTCGCAGGAACTGACCGCGCAGCTGCGGGACTCCCGATTTGAAAATACGTTGATAATTTGTATATTTCTAGACATAAGATAATTTGTATATTTCTAGACATAAGTAAAACATGGCGTTAGAGGGTGAAAACCCAAAACAGCTCCCGAACGGTCCAGTGAGTGGCACAAACACCTCCCACGGGACCAATGTAACTCGTAGGAACTGACCCTGCAGCCGCGGGACTCTCGGTTTGAGAATACGACATTAATTTGCATATTTCTAGACTTAAGCTTAAAAACATGGCGTTAGAGGGAGAAAACCCAAAATATCCCCCGAACGGTCCGGTGGTTGGCACCAACACCTCCCACGGGAACAATGTAACTCGTATGAACTGACCGCGTAGCCGCGAGGCTCCCGATTTGAGAATACGAAGATAATTTGCATATTTCTAGACTTAGGCAAAACATGGCGTTAGAGGGTGAAAAACCAAAATAGCGCCCTAACGGTCCCGTGGGTGGCACCAATACCTCCCACGGGACCAATGTAACTCGTAGGATTTGACGACTCCCGATTTGAGAATACGACAATAATTTGCATATTTCAAGACTTAGGATTAAAAACATGGTGTTGGAGGGTGAAAACCCAAAACAGCCGCCAAGCGGCCCCGTGGGTGACACCAACACCTCCCACGGGACAAATGTAACTGGTAGGAACTGACTGTGCAGCCGCGAAACTCCCGGTTTGAGAATACAACGATAATTTGCATATTTATAGACTTAAGCAAAACATGGCATTAGAGGGTGAAAACCCAAAACAGCTCCCGAACAGTCCCGTGGCTGATACCAACACTTCCCACGGGACTAATGTAACTCGTAGGAACTGACCGTGCCGTCGGGAGACTCACGATTTGAGAATACGACGATAATTAGCATATTTCTAGACTTACGCTTAAAAACATGGCGTTAGAGGGAGAAGGCCCAAAATAGCTACCGAACGGCCCTGTGGGTGGCACCAACACCTCCCACGGGACCAATGTAACTCGTAGGAACTGACCTCGCAGCCGCGGTACTCCCGATTTCAGAATATGACGATAATTTGCATATTTCTAGAGTTCAGTTTAAAAACATGGCGTAAGAGGGTGAAAACCCAAAACAGCCCCCGAACAGTCCCGTGGGTGATACCAACACTTCCCACGGGACTAATGTAACTCGTAAGAACTGACCGTGCAGTCGCGAGACTCACGGATTGAGAATATGACGATAATTTACATATTTCTAGAGTTAGGTTTAAAAACATGGCGTAAGACGGTGAAAACCCAAAACAGCCCCGAACAGTCCCGTGGCTGATACCAACACTTCCCACGGGACTAATGTAACTCGTAGGAACAGATCGTGCAGTCAGGAGACTCACGGTTTGAGAATACGACGATAATTAGCATATTGCTAGACTTACGCTTAAAAACATGGCGTTAGAGGGAGAAGACCCAAAATAGCTACCGAACGGCCCTGTGGGTGGCACCAACACCTCCCACGGGACCAATGTAACTCGTAGGAACTGATCGCGCAGCCGCGGGACTCCCGATTTGAAAATACGTTGATAATTTACATATTTCTAAATTTAAGTAAAACATGGCGTTAGAGGGTGAAAACACAAAACAGCTCCCGAACGGCCCAGTGAGTGGCACCAACACCTCCCACGGGACCAATGTAACTCGTAGGAACTGACCCCGCAGTCGCGGGACTCCCGGTTTGAGAATACGACAATAATTTGCATATTTCTAGACTTAAGCTTAAAAATATGGCGTTAGAGGTAGAAAACCCAAAACAACAACCGAACGGCCCCGTGGGTGGCACCAACACCTCCCACGGGACCAATGTAACTCGTAGGAACTGACCGCACAGTTGCGGGACTCCCGGTTTAAAAAAATGACTATCATTTGCATATTTCTAGACTTAGGCTTAAAAACATGGCGTAAGAGGGTGAAAACCCAAAATAACCCCGAACGGTCCCGTGGGTGGTACCAACACCTCCCACGGGAATAATGTAACACGTAAGAAACGATCGCGCAGCCGCGAGTCTACTGGTTTGAAAATACTACAATAATTTGCATGTTTCTAAACTTAAGCTAAACTTGGCGTTAGAGGGTGAAAATCCAAAACAGCCCCCGAACGGCCTCGTGGGTGGCACCAACACCTCCCACGGGACCAATGTAACTCTAGGAAGTGACCCCGCAGCCGTGGGACTCCCGGTTTGAGAATACGACGATAATTTGCATATATCTAGACTTAGGTTTAAAAACAGGGCGTTAGAGGGTGAAAACCCAAAATAACCCCCGAACGGTCCGATGGGTGGCACCAACACCTCCCACGGGACCGATGTAACTCGTAGGAACTGACCTTGCAGTCGCGGGACTCCCTATTTGAGAATACGATGATAATTCACATATTCTAGACTTAGGCTTAAAACATGGCGTTAGAGGGTGAAAACCCAAAATAGCCCCCGAACAGCCCCGTGGGTGCCACCAACACCTCCCACGGGACCAATGTAACTCGTAGGAACTGACGCCGCAGCCGCGGGACTCTCGGTTTGAGAATACGACGATAATTTGCATATAACTAGACTTAGGTTTAAAAACATGGCATTAGAGGGTTAAAACCCAAAATAGCCCCCGAACGGCCCCGTGGGTTGTACCAACACCTCCCACAGAACCAATGTAACTCGTAGGAACTTATCGCGCAACCGCGAGACTCCCGGTTTGAGAATACGATGATAATTTGCATATTTCTAGACTTAAGCAAAACATGGTATTAGAGGTTGAAAACCCAAAACAGCCCCCGAACGGTCCCGTGGGTGGCATCAACACCTACCACGGGACCAATGTAACTCGTAGCAACAGACCCCGCAGTCACGGGACTCCCGGTTTGAGAATACGACAATAATTTGCATTTTTCTAGACTTAGGATTAAAAACATGGTGTTAGAGGGTGAAAACCCAAAACAGCCCCCGAGCGGCCCCGTGGGTGGCACCAACACCTCCCACGGGATAAATGTAACTGGTAGGAACTGACCGCGCAGCCGCGAGACTCCCGGTTTGAGAATACAATGATAAATTTCATATTTATAGACTTAAGCAAAACATGGCATTAGAGGGTGAAAACCCAAAACAGCTCCCGAACGGTCCAGTGGGTGGCACCAACACCTCCCACGGGACCAATGTAACTCGTAGGAACTGACCTCGTAGCCGCGGTACTCCCGATCTGAGAATATGATGATAATTTACATATTTCTAGAGTTAGGTTTAAAAACATGGCGTAAGACGGTGAAAACCCAAAACAGCCCCGAACAGTCCCATGGCTGATACCAACACTTCCCACGGGACAAATGTAACTCGTAGGAACTGACCGTTCAGTCGGGAGACTCACGGTTTGAGAATACGACGATAATTAGCATATTTCTAGACTTACGCTTAAAAACATGGCGTTAGGGGGTGAAAACCCAAAATAGCACCCGAATGGTCCCGTGGATGGCACCAACACCTCCCACGGGACCAATATAACTCGTAGGAACTGACCCCTCGGTCGCGGGACTCCCGGTTTGAGAATACGACAATAATTTTCATATTTCTAGACTTAGGCTTAAAAATGGCGTTAGAGGGAGAAAACCCAAAACAGCAACCGAACGTCCCCGTGGGTGGCACCACCACCTCCCACGGGACCAATGTAACTCGTAGGAACCTACCGCGCAGCCGCGGGACTCCCGATTTGAAAATAGGATGATAATTTGTATATTTCTAGACTTAAGCAAAACATGGCGTTAGAGGGTGAAAACCCAAAATAGCTCACGAACGGTCCAGTGAGTGGCACCAACACCTCCCACGGGACCAATGTAACTTGTAGGAACTGACGCCGTAGCCGCGGGACTCCCGATTTAAGAATACGACAAAATTTGCATATTTCTAGACTTAGGCTTAAAAACATGGCATTAGAGGGAGAAAATCCAAAACAGTCACCGAACGGCCCCGTGGGTGGCACCAACACCTCCCACGGGACCAATGTAACTGGTAGGAACAGACCGCGCAGCCGCGGAACTCCCGGTTTGAGAATACGACGATAATTTCCATATCTCTAGACTTAAGCAAAACATGGCGTTAGAGGGTGAAAACCTAAAACAACTCCCGAACGGTTCAGTGAGTGGCACCAACACCTCCCACGGGACCAATGTAACTCGTAGGAACTGACCCCGCAGCCGCGGGACTCCCGATTTGAGAAAATGACTATAATTTGCATATTTCTAGACTTAGGATTAAAAACATGGCGTAAGAGGGTGAAAACCCAAAACAGCCCCCGAATGGTCTCGTGGGTGGTACCAACACCTCCCGCGGGACTAATATAACACGTAAGAATTGACCGCGCATCCACAAGACTCCCGGTATTAAAATACGACGATAATTTGCATATTTCTAGACTTAAGCAAAACTTGGCGTTAGAGGGTGAAAACTCGAAACAGCCCCCGAACGGCCCCATGGGTGGCACAAATACTTCCCACGGGACCAATGTAACTCGTAGGAACTGACCGCGCAGCCGCAAGACTCTCGGTTTGAGAATACGACGGTAATTTGCATATTTCTAGACTTAGACATAAAAACATGGCATTAGATTGTGAAAACCCAAAACAGGCCCTGAACGGTCCCGTTGGTGGAACCAACACCTCCCACGGGACCAATGTAACTCGTAGGAACTGACCGCGCGGCCGCGAGACTCTCGGTTTGAGAAGACGACGATAATTTGAATATTTTTAGACTTAAGCAAAACATGGCGTTAGAGGGTGAAAACTCGAAACAGCCCCCGAACGGCCCCGTGGGTGGCACCAACACCTCCCACGGGAGTAATGAAACTCGTAGGAACTAACCACGCTGCCGCAGGACTCCCGGTTTGAGAATACGATGATAATTTGCATACGTCTAGACTTAGGCTTAAAAACATGGCGTTAGAGGGTGAAAACCCAAAACAGCCCTCGAACGGCCCCGTGGGTGTCACCAACACCTCCCACGGGACTAATGTAACTCGTAGGAACAGACCCCGCAGTCGCGTGACTCCCAGTTTAAGAATACGACGATAATTTGCATATTTCTAGACTTAGGCTTAAAAACATGGCGTTAGAGGGTGAAAACCCAAAACAGCCCCCGAATGGCCCCGTGGGAGGCACCAACACGTCCCACGGAACCAATGTAACTCATACGAACTGACCAAACAGCTGCAAGACTCCCAGTTTGAGAATACGTCGATAATTTTCATATTTATAGACTTAAACAAAATATGGCGTTAGAGGGTGAAAACCCAAAACAGCCCCCGAACGGTCCGGTGGGTGGCACCAACAACTCCCACGGAACCAATGCAACTCATAGGAATTGACCCCACAGCCGCGAGACTCCCGATTTGAGAATACGATAATAATTTGCATATTTGTAGACTTAGGCTTAAGAACATGGTGTTAGAAGGTAAAAACCAAAAACATCCCCCGAACGGCACCATGGGTGGTACCAACACCTCCCACGGGACCAATGTAACTCGTAGGAACTGACCGCACAGTCGGGAGACTCTCGATTTGAGAATACGACGATAATTTGTATATTTCTAGACTTAAGCAAAATGTGGCGTTAGTGGGTGAAAACTCGAAACAACCCTCCAACGGCCCGTGGGTGGCACCAACACCTCCTACGGGATCAATGTAACTCGTAGGAACTGACCGCGCAGCCGCGGGTCACTCGGTTTGAGAATACGACGGTAATTTACATATTTCTAGACTTAGGCTTAAAAACAGGGCGTAAGAGGGTGAAAACCCAAAGCAACCCCCGAACGGTCCCGTGGGTGGAACCAACACCTCCCACGGGACCAATGTAACTCGTAGGAACTGACCCCGCAGTTGCGGGACTCCCGGTTTGGCAATACGACGATAATTTGCATATATCAAGACTAAGGCTTAAAAACATGGCGTTAAAGGGTGAAAACCCAAAACAGTCCCCGAACGGCCCCTTGGGTGGCACCAGCACCTCCCACGGGACCAATGTAACTCATAGGAACTAACCACGCAACCGCGAGACACTCGGTTTGAGAATACGACGATAATTTGCATATTTCTAAACTTAAGCAAAACATGGCGTTAGAGGCTGAAAACCCAAAACAGCCGTCGAACGGTCCCGTGGGTGGCACCAACACCTCCCACGGGACCAATGTAACTCGTAGGAGCTGACCCTATAGTCGCGGGACTCCCGATTTGAGAATATAACGATAATTTGCATATTTCTAGACTTAGGCTTAAAATCCTGGCGTTCGAGGGAGAAAACCCAAAACAGCCCCAGAATGGCCCCGTGGGTGGAACAACACCTCCCACGGGACCAATGTAACTAGTAGGAACTGACTGCGCAGCCGCGAGACTCCCGATTTGAGAATACGACAATAATTGGCATATTTCTAGACATAAGCAAAACATGGCGTTAGAGGGTGAAAACCCAAAGCAACCTTCAAACTGTCCCGTGGGTGCCACCAACACCTCCCACGGGACCAATGTAACTAGTAGGAAGTGACCCCACCTCCGCGGGACTCCCGATTTCAGAATACAACGATAATTAGGATATTTCTAGACTTAGGCTTAAAAACAAGGCGTTAGAGGGTGAAAACCCAAAACAGCCCCCGAACGGCCCCGTGGGTGGTACCAACACCTCCAACGGGACTAATGTAACTCGTAGAAACTGAGCGCGCAACCGCGAGACTCTCGATTTGAGGATACAATGATAATTTGCATATTTCTAGACTTAAGGAAAACATGGAAGTGACCCCGCAGCCGTGGGACTCCCGGTTTGAGAATACGACGATAATTTGCATATATCTAGACTTAGGTTTAAAAACAGGGCGTTAGAGGGTGAAAACCCAAAATAACCCCCGAACGGTCCGATGGGTGGCACCAACACCTCCCACGGGACCGATGTAACTCGTAGGAACTGACCTTGCAGTCGCGGGACTCCCTATTTGAGAATACGATGATAATTCACATATTCTAGACTTAGGCTTAAAACATGGCGCTTGAGGGTGAAAACCCAAAATAGCCCCCGAACAGTCCAGTGGGGGGCACCAATACCTCCCACAGGACCAATGTAACTCGTGGGAACGGACCTGGAGTCGTGGGACTCCCGGTTTGAGAATACGATGATAATTTATATATTTCTAGACTTAGGCTTAAGAACATGGTGTTAGAGGGTGAAAACCCAAAACAGCCCCTGAACGACCCCGTGGGTGGCACTAACACCTCCCACGGGACCAATGGAACTCGTAGGAACTCATCGCGTAGCCGCGAGACTCCCAGTTTGAGAATACGATGATAATTTTCATATTTCTAGACTTAAGCAAAACACGACGTTAGAATGTGAAAACCCAAAACATCACCCGAACAGTCCCGTGGGTCGAACCAACACCTCTCACGGGACCAATGTAACTCTTAGGAACTGACCCCGCAGTCGTGGGACTCCCGGTTTGAGAATACGACGATAATTTGCATATTTCTATACTTAAGCAAAATATGGCGTTAGAGGGTGAAAACCCAAAACAGCCCCCGAATGGTCCTGTGGGTGGTACCAACCGCTCCCACGGGACCAATGTAACTCATAGGAATTAACTCCGCAGCCACGGGACTCCCGATTTGAGAATACGATGATAATTTTCATATTTCTAGACTTAGGCTTAAAAACATTGGATTAGAGGGTGAAAACCAAAAACAGCCCCCGAACGGCCCCGTGGGTGGTACCAACACCTCCCACGGGACCAATGTAACTCGTAGGAACTGACCGCGCAGCCACGAGACTCTCGGTTTGAGAATACGATGATAATTTGTATATTTCTTGACTTAAGCAAAACATGGCGTTAGAGGGTGAAAACTCGAAACAACCCCCGAACGGCCCCGGGGGTGGCACCAACACCTCCTACGGGATCAATGCAACTCGTAGGAACTGACTGCGCAGTCGCGGGTCTCTCGGTTTGAGAATACGACGGTAATTTGCATATTTCGAGACTTAGGCTTAACAACATGGCATTAGAGGGTGAAAACCCAAAACATCCCCCGAACGGTCCCGTGGGTGGAACCAACACCTCACACGGGACCAATGTAACTCATAGGAACTGACCCCGCAGTCGCGGGACTCCCGGTTTGAGAATACGACGATAATTTGCATATTTCTAGACTTACGCTTAAAAACATGGCGTTGGAGGGTGAAAGCCCAAAACATCCCCCGAACAGCCCCGTGGGTGGCACCAACACCTCCCACGGGACCAATGTAACTCGTAGGAACTGACCGTACAGCCGCGAGACTCTCGGTTTGAGAATACGAAGATAATTTTCATATTTCTAGACTTAAGCAAAACATGGCGTTAGAGGGTGAAAACCCAAAATAGCCCCCGAACGGTCCCAGTGGGTGGCACCAACAGCTCCCACGAGACCAATGTAACTCATAGGAATTGACCCCGCAGCCGCGAGACTCCCGATTTGAGAATACGATGATAATTTGTATATTTCTGGACTTAGTCTTAAAAACATGGGATTAGGGGGTGAAAATCCAAAACAGCCCCCGAACAGCCCCGTGGGTGGTACCAACACCTCCCACGGGACTAATGTGACTCGTAGGAACTGACCGTACAGCCGTGAGACTCTCAGTTTGAGAATACAACGATAATTTTTATATTTCTAGACTTAAGCAAAACGTGGCGTTAGAGGGTGAAAACTCGAAACAGCCCCCCAACGGCCCCGTGGGTGGCACTAACACCTCCTACAGGATCAATGTAACTCGTAGGAACTGACCGCGCATCCGCGGGTCTCTCGGTTTGAGAATAGGATGGTAATTTGCATATTTCTATACTTAGGCTTAAAAACAGGGCGTTAAAGGGTGAAAACCCAAAACAGCGCCCGAACGGTCCCGTGGGTGGAGCCAACACCTCCCACGGGACCAATCTAACTCGTAGAACTGACCCCGCAGTCGCGGGACTCCCGGTTTGAGAATATGATGATAATTTGCATATTTCTAAACTTAAGCAAAACATGGCGTTAGAGGGTGAAAACCCAAAATAGCCCCCGAACGGTCCTGTGGGTGGCACCAACAGCTCCCACGGGACCAATGTAACTCATAGGAATTGACCCCGCAGCCACAGGACTCCCGATATGAGAATACGATGATAATTTGCATATTTCTAGACTTAGGCTTAAAAACATGGTATTAGAGGGTGAAAACTCGAAATAACCCTCGAACGACCCCATGGGTGACACCAACACCTCCCACGGGACCAACGTAACTCATAGGAACTGACCACGCAGCCGCGGGACTCCCAGTTTGACAATACGACGTTAATTTTCATATTTCTAGACTTAGGCTTAAAAACATGGTGTTAGAGGGTGAAAACCCAAAATAGCCCTCCGAACGGTCCGGTGGGTGGCACCAACACCTCCCATGGGACCAATGTAACTCGTAGGAACTGACCCCGCAGCCGCGAGACTCCCGATTTGAGAATATGACGATAATTTGCATATTTCTGGACTTAGGCTTAAAACATGGCGTTAGAGGGTGAAAACCCAAAACAGCCCCCGAACGGTCCGGTGGGTGGCACCAACAGCTCCTACGGGACCAATGTAACTCATTGGAATTGACCCCGCAGTCGCGGGACTCCCGATTTGATAATACGATGATAATTTTCATATTTCTAGACTTAGGCTTAAAAACATGGTATTATAGGGTGAAAACCCAAAACAGCCCCCGAACGGCCTTGTGGTCGGTACCAACACCTCCCACGGGACCAATGTAACTCGTAGGAACTGACCGCACAGCCGCGAGTCTCTCGGTTTGACAATACGATGATAATTTGTATATTTCTAGACTTAAGCAAAACGTGGCTTTAGAGGGTGAAAACTCGAAACAGCCCCCGAACGGTCCTGTGGGTGGCATCAACAGCTCCCACGGGACCAATGTAACTCATAGGAACTGACCACGTAGCCACGGGACTCCCAGTTTGACAATACGACGGTAATTTTCATATTTCTAGACTTAGGCTTAAAAACATGGCGATAGAGGGTGAAAACCCAAAATAGCCCCCGAACGGCCCCGTGTGTGGTACCAACAGCTCCCACGGGACCAATGTAACTCATAGAAATTGTTCCCACAGTCGCGGGACTCCCGATTTGAGAATACGATGATAATTTGCATATTTCTAGACTTAGACTTAAAAACATGGGATTAGAGGGTGAAAACCCAAAGCAGCTCCCGAACAGCCCCGTGGGTGGTACCAACACCTCCCACGGGATCAATGTGACTCGTAGGAACTGACCGCACAACCGCGAGACTCTCGATTTGAGAATACAACGATAATTTGTATATTTCTAGACTTAAGCAAAACGTGGCGTTAGAGGGTGAAAACTCGAAACATCCCCCCAACGGCCCCGTGGGTGGCACTAAGACCTCCTATAGGATCAATGTAACTCGTAGGAACTGACCGCGCAGCCGCGGGTCTCTCGGTTTGAGAATAGGATGGTAATTTGTATATTTCTAGACTTAGGCTTAAAAACATGGCGTTAGAGGGTGAAAACCCAAAACAGCCCCCGAACGGTCCCGTTAGTGGTACCAACACCTCCCACAGGACCAATCTAACTCGTAGGAACTGACCTCGCAGTTGCGGGACTCCCGGTCTGAGAATACGATGATAATTTGCATATTTCTAGACTTTAGCAAAACATGGTGTTAGAGGGTGAAAACCCAAAATAGTCCCCGAACGGTCCTGTGGGTGGCACCAACAGCTCCCACGGGACCAATGTAACTCATAGGAATTGACCCCGCAGTCGCGGGACTCCCGATTTGAGAATACGATGATAATTTGCATATTTCTAGACTTAAGGTTAAAAACATGGCGTTAGAGGGTGAAAACCCAAAATAGCCCCCGAACGGCCCCGTGGGTGGTACCAACAGCTCCCACGGGACCAATGTAACTCATAGGAATTGACCCCGCAACCGTGGGACTCCCGATTTGAGAATACAATGATTATTTGCATATTTCTAGACTTAGGCTTAAAAACAGGGGATTAGAGGGTGAAAACCCAAAACAACCCCCGAATAGCCCCGTGGATGGTACCAACACCTCCCACGGGATCAATGTGACTCGTAGGAACTGACCGCACAGTCGTGAGACTCTCAGTTTGAGAATACGACGATAATTTGTATATTTCTAGACTTAAGAAAACATGGCGTTAGAGGGTGAAAACCCAAAATAGCCCCCGAACGGTCCTGTGGGTGGCATCAACAGCTCCCACGGGATCAATGTAACTCATAGGAACTGACCACGTAGCCGTGGGACTCCCAGTTTGAAAATACGACGGTAATTTTCATATTTCTAGACTTAGGCTTAAAAACATGGTGTAAGAGGGTAAAACCAAAAATAGCCCCCGAACGGTCCGGTGGGTGGCACCAACACCTCCCACGGGACCAATGTAACTCATAGGAACTGACCCCGCAGTCACGGGACTCCCGATTTGAGGATACGATGATAATTTGCATATTTCTAGACTTAGGCTTAAAACATGCGTTAGAGGTTGAAAATCCAAAATAGCCCCCGAAAGGCCCCGTGGGTGGCACCAACACCTCCCACGGGACCAATGTAACTCGTAGGAACTGACCCCACAGCCGCGGGACTCCCGGTTTGAGAATACGATGATAATTTGCATATATCTAGACTTAAGTTTAAATACATGGCGTTAGAGGGTGAAAACCCAAAACAGCTCCCGAACGGCCCCGTGTGTGGTACCAACAGCTCCCACGGGAATGTAACTCATAGGAATTGACCCAGCAGCCGCAGGACTCCCGATTTGAGAATACGATGATAATTTGCATATTTCTAGACTTAGGCTTAAAAACAGGAGATTAGAGGGTGAAAACCCAAAACAACCCCCGAACAGCCCCGTGGGTGGTACCAACACCTCCCACGGGACCAATGAGACTCGTAGGAACTGACCGCACAACCGCGGGACTCTCGATTTGAGAATACGACGATAATTTGTATATTTCTAGACTTAAGCAAAACGTGGTGTTAGAGGGTGAAAACTCGAAACAACCCCCCAACGGCCCCGTGGGTGGCAATAAGACCTTCTACGGGATCAATATAACTCGTAGGAACTAACCGCACAGCCGCGGGTCTCTCGGTTTGAGAATAGGACGGTAATTTTCATATTTCTAGACTTAGGCTTAAAAACATGGTGTTAGAGGGTGAAAGCCCAAAATAGCCCCCGAACGGTCCGGTGGGTGGCACCAACACCTTCCACGGGACCAATGTAACTCTTAGGAACTGACCTCGCAGTCGCGGGACTCCCAATTTGAGGATACGACGATAATTTGCATATTTCTAGACTTAGGCTTAAAACATGGCATTAGAGGGTGAAAATCCAAAATAGCCCCCGAACGGCCCCGTGGGTGGCACCAACACCTCCCACGGGACCAATGTAACTCGTAGGAACTGACCTCGCAGCCGCGGGACTCCTGGTTTGAGAATACGACGATAATTTGCATATATCTAGACTTAAGTTCAAAAACATGGCGTTAGAGGGTGAAAACCCAAAACAGCCCCCGAACGGCCCTGTGGGTGGTACCAACACCTCCCAGGTCTATTTTGAGAACGTAAGAAATTGAGCATGACCGATTTAGAGTGTCGAGGTCGATTTTGGAGAGATAGAGGGTTTAGGTGATTAATTCAGAGGGTCAAGGTCGATTATGAGGACCTAAGGAGTTTGATATGACCGATTTAGAGGGTTGAGGTCTATTCTACGGACCTAAAGAGTTGAGCGTGACCAATTTAGAGGGTCGAGGTCAATTATGCAAACCTAGGTCAATTCTGTGGACCCAAAGAGTTTTGACGACGAGGGATGTTCTTCAATTCTAATTTTATGGGGGAGAGTGCTAGTAATATGAGTGCTGGCGCATTTTAATTTTGGTCTTACTAGGGATTACGATGGTGAGGATTCTACGAGTTCTTTCACACTTTATTTTATGAATTTTCTTAGGGCTATCATGTATTTGATCCTATGGGGATTTTTGGAGAATTTTTATGAATTTTCTGGATGATTTTTGGGGTTTTCTAGAATTTTATTGAAACCATTAATTTTATTTTATCCTTGGTAAACACAACAATATCTCTCTCTCATGCGATTATTCTCTCTCTCAGCCACTTCTCTTCATTTCATCGACAACTTCTTTCTCTCCACCCAGAAGTACAATCAAAACTATGCATTTCATTTTCATTTTCTTATGTGTTTATGTTTAGTGTGTGTGTTCTCTCCCTGTGTATATATGTGTGTTCTATGTGTTCAATGTATATGAAATCCTTAAAAAAATTGTTTTGGAATTTAATTTATATGAAATTCGATATAACTATTTAACCATATGAAATTGCATATGACTATTTATCATTAGAAATTGTATATGATTATTTACCCTTATAAATTTTATATGACTATATGAAACCTTTAGAAATTGTTATGTTGGAAATCAGTGTATACGAAACTCTTAGAATTATGCAATTACGTTCTTGGAAATCAAACAAGTAGACAATATAAGAGGATAATGGTATATCTTGTGTTGGATTGTTGGGTTGATGATTTGATACAAATGATGGATACTTAAAACTCTCACTCTATTAATGTTTTATAATAAACCTCTAAGTAAATGGTGTAGTGTTTAAAATAAAGTCATTTGTTGTGGCATCACACCCTTTTATATATATTTTCCCATGAAAAATGAGTCACAGTAGTAATTACTCAAACCAAAAGTATGCGAGGGTGAAATTTGATCGCACTAAAACATCTTCAATTAGTGTGCGCCATATAGATAGAACTCTGATTTACAAGTATGGTAATAGCAAATTGAACAATTTAATTACCTTACAAATTTTGGAGATCATCTCTCACAAGACTACCTATTTGATCATATTCTGTTTAGATTGCCAGAATGCTGGGATGAGGCAATAACGAATATATTTGTCATGAATAATCCCAATGGGGCATTGACGTTGGTGACAGAGTTAAAAGAGATTGAAAAAAAATATTCATCCTTTATGGATACAATTCCGTAAAGAGAGCATTCACCCAAATTGCAACATCTTGCAAAACATGCATGTTAAAAATGAGCTTGCAAATAAGTTGAAGAAAAAAAATCGGAGTTCATGCCATGGACCTTTATACATTAATCATAGACTCGCTTCTACCTACTTGGACACGTGTAAAATTTCTTAGATTTTTAAAAACTAATAATGATGGGATGGAAATCGAAAACACTGAACATTTTTTAAAGTTATCAAAAAGGTATACATACAGCTTGAATTAGTTTTGAAAACATCAAACATGTTTTAAGAACATGATAAAAAATTGTAATTGGTCGTGTAGTCACGGGACGCCCAGTTTGAGAACATGACCAAAAAATTGCAAATAGCTAGACTTAGTCTTTAAAACATACCGTTGAAGGGTGAAAATGCAAAATAGCCCCTAAACGGCCCCATAAAAGGCACAAACACCTCCCACGAGACCAATGTAACATGTAGTAACTAACCACATAGTCACGTGATGCCCGATTTGAGAACATGACCAAAAATTATAAATAGCTATGCTTAGGGTCCAAACATGCCGCTAAAGGGTAAAAAAATAAATAACAACCACCAAATGCCACTACAAGAGGCACAAACACCTCCCATGGGACCAACTTAACATTTAGAAACTAATCGCGTAGTCATGGGATGCCCGGTTGGAGAACATGACCAAAAATTAAAAATATCTTAACTTTGGTTTGAAAACATGCCATTGAAGGGTAAAAATACAAATCAAGCCCCAAACATCCTCGTAAGAGTCACAAACACCTCCCACGGGATAAACGTAACATAAATGACCGCGTAGTCACAGGATGCTCGATTTTAAAACACGCCCAAAAATTATAAATATATAGACTTAGGCTTGAAAATATTTCGTTAGAGGGTGAAAAAGCAAAATAGAGCCCAAAATGTCTCAACAAGAATCACAAACACCTCCCACAGGACCAACGTAACACCTAGCAACTGACTTCGTAGTCACGGGATTCCTGGTTTTAAAACATGACCAAAAATTGCAAATAGATATACTTGGTCTCGAAAACATGCGATTGAAAGGTGAAAACACAAAACAACCCCCAAACACCCCCGTAAAAGGCACATACACCTCCCACGAGACCAACATAACACATAGCAACTGATCATGATAACATGGAATGCCCAGTAAGAGAACATGACCAAAAATTATAAATAGCAAGACTTAGGCTTGAAAACATGTCGTTGAAGGATGAAAATACAAAATAGACCCTACATGCCCCCCACAAGAGGCATAAAGACCTCCTACATGACCAACATAGCCTTTAACAACTGACTGTGTAGTCACGGGACGTACTGTTTGAGAACATGAACAAAAATTGTAAATAGCAAGACTTAGGCTTGAAAATATGTCGTTGAAGGGTAAAAATGCAAAATAACCCCTCAAAATGCCAAACAAGAGGCACACACACCTCTCATGGGACCAATGTGACACGTAGTACTTGACCTTATAGTCACGGGATGCCCAGTTTTAGAACATGACCAAAAATTGTGTATAGCTAAACTTGGGATTGAAAAAATACTAGAGGAGGGTGAAAATTCAAAACAACTTCTAACTACCCCTGTAAGAGGCGCAAACACCTCCCACGGAACCAACATAACAGGTATCAACTGACCGCGTAGTCACAGGATGCCCAATTTGAGAATATGAACAAAAATTATAAAGAGGTAGATTTAGGATTGAAAACATGTCGTTGAAGGGAAAAAGGCACAACAACCCTTAACCACCCATGCAAGAGGCACAAACACCTCCCACGAGCCAACATAACATGTAGAAACTGACCACATAGTCACGAAACATGTAACTTACCACTTGTTAGTTACCATTTGTGAAATTTTTTAAGTTCATTATTACTTGCCACTTGTAAATTTTTGATGATACGAGAAATCTTCCACTTGTCATTCTCGTACCAGCAAATCAAGTATAAAGTGCATAATAAGCAAATAGAGTAAGTAAAGAGAGATAAACGATAAGATATATAGTGGTTCGGCTCTAAAAATGAGCCTACGTCCACTTTGGTGAAACAATCTCATTATAGATGTTGTTTAGTACATAGTTATTAGGCCTAAAAAGGCATACAAGCATAAGAATATAAGATAATATATGAATATGATGATTTCGGTGGCTCCGGGGAGTCGACTGTGATGCTAGAGAGAAGCCCCCAAGCTATGATGAGCTATGTTGATAGAATCATCGACTCTGAGCTAGGTGTCAGTGTAAGAAATGAACCCGGGTTTAGATTAGGATCAAATGAATCTCTCTCTCCCTATCCCGAGGTGTAGACCTCTATATATAGGAGATGTAGATGTTGCACTACTGCTGTTAATAAAGAGGGGTTACGGCCTGTAAGGTGAATGAACTAGGCCGCACCCTACAACATGTGGGGTTGCATCTTGTGCTAGAGAGGTTGCAGCAGTTCAATGATGAGGCTAGGGGCTGCGGCATGTAGCTTATAAGTGGACGCAACCTGTACCTTATGGGCTGCGACAAGCTTGTAAGGCACATTGTGGTACCATAGCCTATAAAATACTAGTCTGTGGTAGTGAGATGATATCACTTGCTATAGCTTACCTTCCGCGACAGGGGTACAATATTTGTGCTATCAATAAGCCCTTAAGGCGTAGTGCCAAGGAATTGGTGTTGCGTCTTGTTATTACTAGTGCCCCGGTGCGTATCCTCTGTGGTAGCTTACCAAAATGACGCTTCATCTTTCCGTGCCCTCTTATATAAATAGAACCAGTCGTGGACTTCATTATGTTTCCAAAACCCTTGAGAGCATATCGAAGGCAAATCTTTGTTTGTTCCTTATCTTGACGTTTTCGATGACCTTTTAGGACAGTGTGTGAGGCGGTTTGAGGCGACACAAGGCGATTTAAGGCTGAGCAATCGGTTTCCATCCATTTTTGGGAAATTTTCCCAATCCAAATCCTTGTAAATTCATTTTTGCATCAACTAAACTCCTGAATTTCAATTCAATTCAATACAATTATGTTCTGTGACTCAACTGAGCTCATCTGAATTGAAATTTTTGTGACTCAATTGAAATTCAAAGTTAACTCAATTGAATTGAGTTAGCAGATACAATTATGTTCTGTGACTCAACTGAGCTCATCTGAGCTCAGTTAACTTTGAATTACAATAACTCATATCTGCTAAACTCACCATGAATTGATCTTATCTGAATGTATTTTTTTGAATTCCCAAATTGTAGGATAGAAATATAAAACACTTGCATAGAAATGTATTTGTATAGGATCGTGTTTGCTGCTTTTTGGATTATCAATTTGTAAAGATACTAAAAATCGTCGCCCATGTTCTTGGAGTTCTTGAGAGAAACTCTTCACATTCTAAGGCTTTGACCTTCGAATTTGTTAACATTAAATACTAACATGTTTGAGTATATTGTCGCGGCTTAGGGAATTCATGGTTGCGGTATGATAAAATCCCTTGGAATATTTTAAGGTGGTCTTAGGTAAATGCATGCAGTCCTGAATTGCTGTGGAATGTAAATATTCCCTTGCCTAGGGACCTTAGGTTAGTGTCCGTAGAACTTATCTTTTAGTCTAATGACTACGACATGTAAGATTATAACACCTCCTTCCTCAAAACAATATGCCGCGACAAAAGTTAACTTCTAGGACGAAAGAGCCTAACACTTGTTGTAGTTAGCTAATTTTGCCCAAAATTTCTTGATTATCCTCCAAACTTGTTACATCATTATTCCTATATAGGCCTCTAAGAGGCCTATATATAACCATATTGGTTGTGGAGCCTAACTACGGACTCTCTACTTTTCAGGTATTGCTGCAGCCATATGAACTTTGCCCCAAACGAATTTTTAAGAGGCTTTTAGAACAAACATTTTAGAGCCTCTCCTCCCGAAATTCCTTCTGTGCATCCTTTGAGCACATTAAGGTTGTTCTAATTGAGAGATTTCCCTAATTATGTAGTGCTATATTTTAGACTCAGATTTCTCGATAATGAAAGGAGAAGCCAATTCAAGTAACCAGCTAATGGATATTGACGCCGCGACTATGGGTCCATCTGACATTAGGGACGCACCTGTTGGCGCATCTGGTAGAGATGAGAGACCTTCTACTTCCCTTAATATCCACAGCATTATGACTCAATAGTGGGTTGATCAGGTGGTTGAAGACTTTGAGTTTCCTGAGGGTTTGATGTGCTCAGCACCTAGTGTGGAACAAAGGCCATGCACGGCACTTGCTGACGATGGGGTCTGCTTCCCCCTCCATGCTTTCATTTATGGGATATGGCTACCTATCCCTGTTCCAGTTAGAAGAATTTTCCATGCAATGAAGTTAGCCCCAGTCCAATTGGATCCCAATGGTTGGAAGGAATTCTTGCAGCTATTGTGTTATGGAAGAAGAAATTCAGGAGAGACATTACTCCTGCGGAGTTTTTCTACTTCTACTTCCCAAAGGAAAACTCCGTAAAATTTGTGGGGTATTATTATTTTTCTATCCGCGACAGAGACGGAACCCTTTATTCTGGGCGGCCTACCAGTGTAAACCAATACTGTCGCACCTTCACTCCAGGTTGTGGGGTTAGCCCCTCACGAGAGGCCTGAGGGTGATTTTGATGATGGTATTGGTGTTAATCTGGCCGCGGTGGGGCTAATGTCAACTTCTGAACATCTCGAAGGTCGCGGCACTTCTCCCATCCATAAAAATTCACCACCTCCAACAATTGTAATTGTTTATTCCAACCTGAAACCTCCTCAATGTCGTGCCAGTGTTGGTCTTGATGGTTATCCGAGGCCTCAGCTTAGGCAGTCCAAGACATAATCTTCTTGGGACACAACTGTGAGGGTTGTCCACAGAATTAAGAGGGTCCCGGATGCCTCGGACCTTGATCGCCTTGTGGATGAAGACCATGATGACTTGGAGGATTATGGTCTCCACATCCTGTTGAGGGTAAGTGCAAGTACCTTCTCAACATTATTTTCACATTTCATATTTTCTTCTAACATTAAATCTCTTTGCAGGTTGCGGATGTTGTAATGTCCCAGAAGGGAATGTATGAGGCCCTCTATAAGCTGAAGGAGGCCGCGGAGAGAGTGCCCTCCACTAACTTGGAGAATGCCAGGGCTGCTTCCTTTCAGGCTGGGAAGCAGTCCTCTACCGTGGTACTTGAGGCATATAAGGTGGGGGCGGATAAGAAAATTAAGGCCGCGGAAGAAGCCAAGAATGAGGCTGAGGAAAATTTGAAGCAGGGTGCGGAGTCCCTCAAGGTTGCCCAATCTCAGGTTGTAGAGGCTGCTAAGGATGCGAATTTTGCAAATAGCAAGCTTAAACTACTTCAGAAGAAGTATGAGGAATTGGAGCCCAAGGCTACCAATGATGCCCGGGACCATATCGCGGCGATAAAGAAGATGGAATAAGATCACACTACGGCCCTTCAATTAGCAATTGACAGCACTGTGGAGTCATTTAAAGTCTTCATAGACTTGTACCTGAACAACAATAAAGCTTACCTCCACGGCTACCAAGAGCTCAAGCACAGAATTAAATAAAATTTCCCCGACTCTAAAGAGATAGTTCTTGCCTGGGCCCTTGGTGATGCTGAGCATTTACAGTGCGTGGTCGAGATGAAGGTTACAACTGAAGAGAGATCCAGGCAAAGGGCGGAGGTAGAGGCTGAGGCAGCTGAGGAAGAGACCGTGACTGCTGCGAAAGGAGAGGAGGGACATGAAGAAGATGATACGGCCAACTAGCCTTTTAATTCTGAACATTAGACTGCATCCCTCTTAACTTGTAAACTTGATTTTGAATGGCTGCAACCTTTGTCTGTAAATAATATTTTGCCAAGGTTTTTGCCTTTTTAACTTTTCTGATTTGCCTTCCCTACTACTCATTTTTTCATATGCCTCAATACTTACTGTCTACATATATGTTTGATTGCTTGATTGAATGAACTTGCAAGACTTCTTCAGTAACTGCAATGAACATAAGGCCGCCGCTTATCATGCTTTACCTCGGACTTTTCACAACTTGTATTTTTCCTTCAAGAGATTCAAATTTTTCTCACCACATATGGTTATTATCCCCATAGTCGTGGTGCCAAAGTGAATTGGATTTTTGGGTTGCGGTTTAACTTCCTTACCTCATTTAACTTGCCACTACAGCCCTTTAAAAAGGTTTCTTCAGTAACTGCAATGGACATAGGCTACAACCTGTTACTTTTTGCCTTTTTTTTAATTTTTCCAACACTTTTCCAAGTCTTGATTTTGCAATACTAAGGCAGCGGCTAGTATGACCAAGTTCGCGGCTTTTTAGCAATTACTGATGGCCGCGGTCACATTTATAGGGTTGCGGCTCCTTTTTAGCCTTTGCCAAGAAATTGATGACAGTGTGCTGGGCTAAGGCCACCCTCTTTCTGTAGCTTTGGTATGATTCATGATGATAGAAACACAGCATCGTTCAGTCCTTTCATGGCTTTCCTTTAGTCGCTTCAATTGCCTTTCATGGCTTTCCTTTAGTCAATTGGGTTATTTTCAGGCCCCCTGGGCTAGGTATTATAAATCTTCCCCAAGCTATGTTTGGATATATATATAATGCCTTCCCAGGCTATAATAGGATTATTCGCAGACAATTAAGTCTTGGGCCCCTTCAAATATAGGATTATTCTTCGACAATTAAGTCTTCGGCCCTGTAGGTTATTATCAGGCCTTCCTGGGCTAGGTATTATGAATCTTCCCCAAGATAATATGAGATCACCAAGTTAATGATGTTTTGTCTCTATCCACCAAGTTAATGGTGTTTGTCAGGGGAGTGACCTCCCTGGGCTAATGAAACATCCTGAAAGCTAAGAATGGGCACTGGAAGTTCTTATGACTAATGACGCATCCCAAAAGCTATGAACGGGCATTATAAGCCCCTATGGCTAATGACGCATCCCAAAAGCTAAGAACGGGCATTGTAAACCCCCGTGGCTAATAACGCCTTCTGATAAATGCTTTCAAGAATGTATCCATAATATGCTGGAATTTAGTCTCTATGAGTAATGTTGCAAACTAATTTAGATAGCTGCTCTCAATAGTTACTTTCGCCATTTCAATGATCACTTGCTTTTAGATAATCGGGCATTATGGTGGGCATTGCGGGCCCATTTAGATATTATCATTCCCGATCTAACATATTGTCTGGATTTGGAATTTATTTAAGACAAAAAGTCTTTACAAAGATAACCTTTAACGGAAATAAGAATCAAAATATTGCACTATAAAGTGAACTTGACTTCATATATCTATTCATATATTCAGGACTTTGCTAGTTCAATAAAAAGTTAAAATGGAACCACTTAGAAAGAGTTTTAATTAAGAACATAAATAGATAAAATATAAATATGGGCATGAAAAGAGGAATGTGGCCTGTCAGACTAGGATGCATCCCTTAGGCATCCTTGAGGAAGCGCTGCAGTATTCCCTGCCATATGAGCCTCTCAAATTCATCTTTTAGGGTATATCACTTCTCAGTGTTATGGCCGTGGTCTTGGTGGAATTTTCACCACTTGTCTTTGTCCCTCTTATGGGGCGGAGCCCTCAGCTTCTCGATCCACTTCAACATCTTGTCCTCCTTCACAAACTCAAATATGTCTTCAACTGGGAAGGCCAATGGGGTGTGGGCCTCTAACCATCTCTCAACTTTCTCCACTTTCCTCTTCTGGGACTTCCTAGATGCCTCTGGGGATGGAGCTTCTATTACGGTCGCGGTAGTGATGGTTGATGCAGTAATGATCGTGGGTGCCGCACCTACATTGGATGAGGCCTCGGCCTCTAGCATAAGGACCCTATGGGTTAAATAGTTAACTTGGGTTTGTAGTGAAGCATGATTGTCATATAGATGGTTGAGGTGATTATACAATTGCACAATCTCATCTTTGACTTCTGTACTTTGGTTGGATTCTCCTTTTATTTTCTGCTTTGTTAGTATTTAAAATATATATAATCTGAGACAAAACTAACATAAGTGAGTAATCACAGAAATATTGGATTAACCAAGTATGAAGTTGGGATGCAGCGTTTGCACTGCTGCATGATATTACTGTTGAGATCGCGGCCAGTAAAACACATAGGTGTACTGCCTTGTCCTTTGGATGATATTACTCAAGGTTGAGCTGGAGACCACCTGAGTCCATTTCCCGGTGATTTGAAGCTGATGTAATGCAACCGTACTAGTAAAGTCCGCGGCAAGTAAGGCGGTTGAACTAGCAGGTCGTGTCCCTTTCTAGGCAGTGAAGGGAATAATCCCAAGATTGGAACCCAGAAACTGAGTTTTTCTCTCGAAACACGTAGAGAGCATACCTACTAGGGTCTATCCATGAGAGAATACCCTCAGGGTGCACAAAACGGTACAATTCTAAAGATGAACCCTATATCATAGGCAAAGAACAACAAAAAGGGAGTCAATATAATTCTTCCCTAATCACTCACCTTTACGGGGCTAAAGCCCATCATTCTTTTCAGCAATATCTAGATGAAATGATATCACGAGGGTATGTAAAATAGATCTAGGGTCATAAAAAGGGGACCCAAGAGCAGATCTGAATATACGAAATACTCATTTCAAGGGTGTAAATATAGAATAGAGCTCAATAACAAAAATTTACTCACGAGATGATGATCCAAAGGATCCTCATGAACAAAATAATGCGTTTAAGAACTCAAAACATACAGAAACAAGATTGAAATACCTCATTTCACACATACGGTGCCAAATTGATGATACGAGAAATCCTCCATTTTTCGTTCTCGTACCAGCAAATCAAGTATAAAGTGCATAATAAGCAAATAGAGCTAGTAAAGAGAGATAAAAGATAAAATATAGAGTGGTTCGGCTATAAAAATGAGCCTACATCCACTTTGGTGTCACACTCTCATTATAGATGCTATTTGGTACATAGTTATTAGGCCTAAAAAGGTGTACAAGCATGAGAATATAAGAGAATACATGAATATGATGATTTCGGTGGCTCCGGGGAGTCGGTTGTGATGCTAGAGAAAAGACCCCAAGCTATGCTGAGCTATGTTGAGAGAATAGTTGGCTCTGAGCTAGGTGTCAGTGTAAGAAATGAACTCGGGTTCAGATTAGGATCAAATGAATCTCTCTCCCTATCCCGAGGTGTGGACCTCTATATATAGGAGATGTAGATGTTGCACTGTTGCTGTGAATAAAGAGGGGTTACGACCCGTTAGGTGAATGAACTAGGGCCGCACCCTACAACATGTGGGGCCACATCCTGTGCTAGAGAAGTTGCGGCAATTAAATGATGAGGCTGGGGGCTGTGGCATGTAGCTTATAAGTGGCCGCAGCCTGTACCTTAAGGGTTGCGGCAGGCTTGTAAGGCACATTGTGGTACCATTGCCTATAGGAGACTAGTCTGCTGCAGTGAGACGATATCACTTGCTATAGTTTACCTTCTGTGGCAGGGGTACAATATCTGTGCTATCATTTTTTCCATTACAATGTTACTTACCACTTGTGACCTTTTTCAAGTTTTCTTAACATACCTCGATGGAGAAGGAACATTTGGAACATATTCATGCAAACATTCTTTTTATTTTTATTTTTGTTGTAAATATCCACACAAAATGGGTTGTGTTTTATTTTATGTTGTACATATTCATGCAAGCATGCATTGTATCTTATTACACATTCAGGCAAGCATGCATTAGATAACTAATGTTATATAAGTACATATCACGCAAGCATGTGTTAGTGAACTTGTGTAGTATCAATTGTAAACAAGTTGGAATAATGTAAAAGTTTTTTTAAAATGCAGTAACTAAAATTTTATTTTTATAAAATTTTTAATTGGGTCACGGTTCTGGACTGTGTTCAAAATATTTTTTTTTTAAATAAAAAATAAATGTGGTCATGGTTCTAGGCCATGAGCAAAAGATATTTTTTAAATGAAAAATAGTGGTCACAGTCAGGGACCGTGACTAGACTCGTGATAAAGATTTTTTTTTTAATTTAAAAAGGTCATGGTTATTTACCATGACCATCCTTGTGATAGATGTAATGTGAGGTTAGCATGACCAAAAATCTCCCCATAGGGTCATAGGTCTTGACCGTGACCCAGCGTGATGAGTAGTCATGAGCGAAGACTGTGGCCCGCGATGGCTGTGACCCACAAATTTATAACTCTTAATATTTTCACGGGTGAAGACCGTGACCCAAATTTGGGGTGACATGTCAAAACTGTGACCATTAGCAATACATGGTGCAGTGTCGGAGATTCATCTCTATGAATGGGGGAGCTTTACGCTAGCGTCCCTTTATGCTTCTCTCGATTCTTTTAGTCGGTGTTATCGATAGACTTTTACGAGGCCTAAATACCGTCTAGAAGTAACATTTAGATAAAATTTCCATTTATTTTCTTATTGCCCTTCCATTTTTATTCTTTTTGACATTCTGTATCGCTTTCTACAGACGTTTTTCTATAAGGTGAGTGGGCAAAAGGTTGGATTGATAGCCCTGAAGGCGAGTGAGATGGGTAACTTCTCGAGGGTGTATAGTGGAGGAAGTCAAATAGGAAATGGAGCCAATCCTTGGTTTTGAAGTATGTACAGGCGGCATTGAGCGCATTAACAAGTGATTAGGTTAGCCTTTAGTTTTATCCATTTTGTGGATTTCATATTTTCTTTGCACTTGATAGACAATTGATCTTTGTTTGGGAAATATATGATATTCTACCCTTGGCGTTTGTCCTTGAGGGTTGCAGGGATTATGGGTATGCATGACCAAATGTAGAGGGTGTTAATTCATGAGTTTCGGTACGTCTGGTATCTAGGGGAGAGGGTGACGAGGAAGGTGATGGAGGGCGAGGTACAGGTGATGATGCTGAAAACAGCACCACTAGGTAAGGTGTTGATAAGCTCAAGTCAGTAATAATAATGGCAGCACAAGAGTATATAAAATGTAAGAGAGTGGGATGAGGAGAAGAGGATGAACACCAATATATAAGTCATTCAGCCAATTAGTCCTACGTCCACTGTGCAAGTGAGTGAGTAAGGTCACTGAAATAAGGCACTAACAGCCATGGATACAATCTCTCAAGATTTATCTTTCTACTATGTAATTTGACAGAGTTTCAGCTAGGGTTGTAATTTTAAATCCCTTTGCAAGGTAGAGGATGAGCTCTATATATAGTGTTTGGGGGGTTTAATGTACCCCCCAAGCATACAATGAGCATCTGCATGGAGATCTAGCCAGTGAAAGGATGACACCTGGCTAATCTTCAACTAAGTAATGATGACCTCAATATTCCCTCACGTGAAGGGATTGATTAAGTTATAACAGATTTGTCCACGTGCTTCAAGCCATATATGTACACGTAGAAGCTCAGATGTCTTTGCTTGGTACCAACCTCGGCCCCCCTTGCCTTGGCTGGGAATTATATGATGACCTTGGCTAGGATTCCTGCTGAGGTTAAATATGTGGAATGTCGGTCTGGGCCGACGTTGTCCTGATAATTTATGTTGAGCCTGCAGGGCAGCTGATTCTCACGTGGCGCTTGCAATATCGGTTTGGGCCAATAATGATGTTGAAAGGTGATAGAACCCATGAGTCCTTACTGGCCTCGGCTGATGCCCAGTCGAGGTTGATGTATAAGATAGATATGATGTTGGTTGTGGATGACCTGATGGATAACTGACCCCCCGGGGTCATGCAGACCTCGGTTGTTGCCTAATTAAGGGGTGATTAGTAACGTCGACCGTGGCCGACCTTAAGCTGGACGAGATTGTTGATCGTCAGTCTTGAGTCATTGTTACCTCGGTCATCATACAGGCTGAGGTTGGTGCCTCCTCATCTGGAAGGTACACTTTGGGCATATCAATCACCCCCTAGCCCTTAGTTACCTATGTGAGTATGTGACTAAGCGATATACATGTTCGAGGCTGTATTTTCCTTGTGTACCAACATTTATTTGACAAGTGTCAACTTCTGAAGTAGGTTGCGTGCTTGGTAAGTGCAATTATGTTGATTGCCTTTTGGTCTCCCAAGGCAATGATGGGCCTTGGGAGTTATGCCAGCATGATTTTGGGGTTTAAACCCCTTTTCCTTCTCTCTTTTCCTCATTTCTTTCCATCTTTCCCCTCTGTGCTTTCCTCTACAATTTTTGTCTCTATTAGAGTTACTGATGCATTTTGGGGTTTCCTCATTTTTGATCTTCCTCTTCTTCATTTCACACTCATACAAGCAACATCTTCACCCTATTTTCTTCCTTTTTCGCCCTTAATTTCCATTTCTTCTTTTTTTGGCAACTGTTTGAATTTTTCGGTGGTCGTATGAGTTTTTCGGTGGATCTTTGAGTTGTTTGGTGGCTTTTGTTCTTGGATTAAACTTGACCAAAACCAAGTTTAAATCCTTAGTTTATCTTGTTCCCAGTTGTTTATTTGTGTTTTAGAGTCTCAAGTGTAGGGTCGGTCTTCTATGCTCAGACCTATTTATCAACTTCTAGAGGATTTCCCCTCTCTTAGAGAGAAGACCTTTGCAAAAATTAGGCAGATAGAACTAGACCAAGAGGAAGCTCCTAGGTCTTAGAATTATCTTCCTACCACCTCTGAGGGTGATTTATCCTGAGCCTGCTGAGCCAGCCGAGGATCCAATTGACCTTTCTCCAATGTCTGAGTCTGAGTCATCTACCTCAGGCCCTATGTCCATAGATTCATTCAAATAGGCCACAAACTTCTCTATTAGGCAAGAACAGGTCCCTGATCAGGCCGAGGTCCAAAGTCGTGCCTCGTCGCACAACGGTTCTAGCTCTTCATGAACTTCATCCGATGTTGAAGTTATGGGTCCGAGCATGGCTATGCCCCCACCCATTAATGTTATTACCCTATCGGCTGACACCGGGGTTGAGTTATCTCAGAGGTTCCCTGATGGTGTTCCTACGCCTGCCCAGGCCGACGTTGCCAGGGATGAGGATGATGGTCATGAGAGTGATGTTGATACCTCAGAGGCAGCCGAGATAAAGAGTACTGTCAATGAGTACGATCTATTAGCCTTTAGGTACCTTTATTCCATAGGTCCTTCTATCAAGCTTAGGAGACCTCTGAGAGATGAGAGGGCCTTTAGTGGTCGATATAGGGAAATCTATGTGTATGAGCAGATGTTTAAGTTAGGACTCCATCTCCCCATCCATCCAACAATCAGAGCCATATTGTCCCATATTAACTTGGACCCTTCCCAATTATCCCCCAATGCTTGGAGGGTGATGATTGGAGCTATTGTCCTTTGGAGGGCAGTACATAACTCAATCCTTCCTGTCAAGGTCTTCACAGGGTGTTACGTGCCATCCTCTTCCAAAAACCACCCTAGCTACTACCACTTCCTAGCTAGGAAGTCTGATAAGAAGATGTTGTTGGTTACCCAGACCTCAAATCATAAATGGAAACCACGATACTTCTTCATCTCAGGGGCATGGGAATTTGGTACTTGTGCCCCGTCTTCATCGCTAGATCAAGGACCCCTCTAAGGTGGGGAAAATTATCATTACCTGCCAAAGTCGACCCTAGGTTAATCCATGATAACTTATAAAAGGTCAAAGATCTTTAGGATCAGGGGGAGATTAGTTGGCTAGGCAAGTACAAGCATCTGATGACCCCCTACTACCTCTCTAAGAATGGCATGGGGGGAGTCTTTTAGTCGAGCTTCGTAAGTGTTTATTTTGCAAGTTTTACCTCTGATTTTTTAATGTCTCTGCTATACTAACTCAGATATATTTTTTGCAGAGCGCCCAGAGGGTATCTCAGACGACCTGTGGGAGATGTCTACACCAAGACTTATCAAGTTGGTGAAGAAAGATGGTCTCAATGCACCTCCTCCTCCACCGCCTAAGCAGAATGTCGGCACCTCTAAGGCCGACGCTACTAAAAAGAGGAAATCCACCACTTCTGCCTCAGAGGATCAGAGGCCAAGTAAGCACCAAAAATCCATCCCAATCTCTTCTGATGACGCATTGGCTACTCGTCTAGAGTAGCTGAAGATCAGTGACAGCCTGATAGGTCATGGTCTGAAGGCAATGGATGCCATCGGCTCTGCAATGACCGATGCAGACAAGCATTTTCTACGCTTGATTGATACACCTCTGCTGGCTGAGTTTTGCCTTCACAGGTCTATCCAGGTAAAAACTTTTGATTTTTTATTCCAAGTCTAACCTCGGCTTTTATTGGATTAAGGTTTGCATTCACATATCTGACTTTGTATTGCAGGGCATCCTGTCCATGCACCAGTTAGTTGATTGGATCCTGAGGAAGCTGCCCCTTATTGAAAAGGGAAAAGAGGCCCAGAAGGTGGAGGCCTATCTAAATTCTGAGGTTGAACGTCTGAAGTCCGCCTTGGAGTAAGCTGAGAACAAGGTGAAGCAGAGGGACAAGGATATAGCCACGCTCTAGAAGGACCACACCTCTGCCCTGGAGGCCAAGGACGACGTTCTTCAACAAAAGGTTGATGCTACTATGAAAGATGCCCTTGAGGATGCCTCTGAGAAGATTTTGGCCGACTGCAAGATCTCTGACCAATTTATAAGCTTCGGCTTTGAATACCTTGAAAGAGGTGTTAAATCCACTGGTAAATGGGCGGCCATTAAAGAAAAAGAATCTCGGAGCTTGACAGCCTCAAACTTCATTGGTCTCGGCTATGGTAACCCTCAGTTTGCTTAGGCCTTGCAAGAGGTCGAGGAGGAAGGAGAAGGTGTATCTCCTGCAGAGACCACACCACTGGAAGTTACAGAGACAGAGGATGTCAACCCTCAAGATGATGGGGCCAAGTTTACCAACGTCGGCAAAGCTGATGGGGTCGAGGTTACCAACCCTGTGGCTGCAGACACCTAGACCATGATTTGTGAAGCTTTACACTTGTAATTTTTGTTTCTCATCTGTAATTATTTGTAACCTCTGATAAGATACTCTAAGTCATGTTAACTTGTAATTCTGATTTCTTCATGTTATATCATCCTCTTCAGAGGATTTTGCTTCTTTCGATGAATGCTTTCTTGAATGTTGTCTTGCAAATCATATAAGGTCTAAGGTCATCTAACTAAGATGTTACCCTCATAAATTTTTACCAAATTAATGATGTTTAAGGTCTGAGGTCATCAAACTAAGATGTTATCCTCATAAATTTTCACCAAATTAATGATGTTTAAGGCCTGAGGATATCAAACTAAGATGTTACCCTCATAAATTTCACCAAATTAATGATGTTTAAGGTTTGAGGTCATCTAACTAAGATGTTACCCTCATAAATTTCACCAAATTAATGATGTTTAAGGTCTGAGGTCATCTAACTAAGGTGTTTCACCTCATGCCCTATCACCAAATTATGATGCTTTAAGGTATGAGGTCACCAAACTAAGATGTTACCCTCATAAATTTCACCAAATTAATGATGTTTAAGGTCCGAGGTCATCTAACTGAGATGTTTCACCTCAGCCCCTGTCACCAAATTATGATGTTTTAAGGTCTGAGGTCACCAAACTAAGATGTTACCCTCATAAATTTCACCAAATTAATGATGTTTAAGGTCTGAGGTCATCTAACTAAGATGTTTCACCTCAGACCCTATCACCAAATTATAATGTTTTAAGGTCTGAGGTCACCAAACTAAGATGGTACCCTCATAAATTTTCACCAAATTAATGATGTTTAAGGTTTGAGATTATCAAACTAAGACGTTACCCTCATAAATATCACCAAATTAATGATGTTTAAGGTCTAAGGTCATCTAACTAAGATGTTTAACCTCAGACCCTGTCACCAAATTATGATGTTTAAAGGTCTGAGGTCATCTAACTAAGATGTTTCACCTCAGACCCTATCACCAAATTATGATGTTTTAAGGTCTGAGGACACCAAACTAAGATGTTTTACCTCAGACCTTGTCACCAAATTATGATGTTTTAAGGTCCAAGGTCACCATATAATGACGTTTCACCTCATAATTTTACCACTAAAGCATGATGAAACAAAGTATTGACATAGGAACTGCTCCTCTCATTAATATTCTCTTCATAAAATGATACATTTACATAGAAACAATTGCAACATCATATGTAATAATTCTTCAGGTGATCAGCGTTCCATGGATTGGAGAAAGGTTCTCCCTCGAGATTTTCTAGTCGGTAAGTACCGGGTACAACCTTATCGAATACTCTGTAAGGACCATACCAGTTAGGCCGAAGTTTTTTTACCTTCTGCAATGTCTTCTTCAGCATTGGGTCTCCTACAGCTATAGGTCTTGATTTCACCCTCGGATTATATAACTTTGTTGTTCTCTACTGGTAGGCTTCCTGTCTGATCTCAGCATCTTCCCTTCTTTCCTCAATTAAATCTAGGTCAAGTCTTCTCTCTTCCCCATTCTTTTAAGGGTCATAGTTCTGAACTCTGTGGGTGGGGAGTCCTACTTCTGTAGGTATGAAGGCTTCTGAGCCATGCGCAAATATAAATGGGGTCTCCCCCGTTGGTGTCCTTGTCGTTGTTCTGTAGGCCCATAACACTGCATAAACCTCTTACATCCATCTCCCCTTGGCTTCTTATAACCTCTTCTTAATACCATCAAGGATCGTTCAGTTCGTAACCTCAGTCTGCCCTTTTGCCTGAGGTCGGCCAGGAGAGGAGAAGAACTGCTTTATCCCCACTCTATCATAATATTTTTCTAAGGAATAATTCTTGAACTGGGTTCCGTTGTCTAAGATGAGGGTGTTTGGAAGACCATTTCTGCATATGATGCTCTTCCAGATGAACTGGAAGGTCTTTTTCTCTATAATCATGATCATCGACTCAGCCTCTACCCACTTGGAGAAGTAATCAATTGTAACTATCAAAAATTGATAATTATTCGCAACTCTCGGTAATGATCCCACCAAGTCAATCCCTCATACTACAAATGGATAAGGGGAACTGATCGATGTCATAGGTTGATGAGGTTGATGAGGGATAGTGGAGAATCTCTGGCACTTGTCATACCTCTTCACGTAGGCAACAGCGTCTTTGGCCAAGGTCGGTCACCAGTATCCCTGCGTAATTATTCTCTTGGCTAAAGGTCTTCCTCCTATGTGGCTGGAGCAAGAACCCTCGTGTACGTCCTGCAGGACGTGGGGGGCTTCTGTGGGATGGACACATCTGAGGAGAGGTAGTAGAAATCCTTTTTATACAGGACTTCTCCTATTATTGTGAAATTAGCAGCTCTGTACCTCAATTTCCTCCTTTCTAGCTTCGATTCTAGCAGCTCTCCCTCTCTGATATATCTGATAAGGGGGTCCATCCATGAGTCTCCTAGGTTCAAGTCAAGGCAAGAGTTGTCAACCTCTTCTTCCTTAATAGTTGATTTGAGCAGGATCTCAACTGGTACTGTCCTTCTGATGCTTGTCCTTATTGCTGAAGCCAACCTTGCTAGTGCGTCTGCACGACCATTGTTTTGTCGAGGTACCCTCTTCATCTTCACCTCTTCTAAGCCTTCTAGAATTATTCTTACCCTCTTCAGGTATTTATCGACCCTTTCATCCTTGGCCTCATATACTCCAAGTACTTGGTTGATAACTAACCTTGAGTCACTATGAAGTAGGAGTCGACCAACTCTAAGGGCTTTTGCCAAGGATAGGCCTGCTATCAAAGCCTCATATTCTGACTCATTTTTTGATGCTTTGAAGTTGAACCATAGTGCATATTTAACGTTGGTACCATCCGGAGTTGACAGTATCATCCCTGCACCGCTTCCACTTTTGCAAGAAGACCCATCAATGAAGAGGTTCTAAACATCTTCATTTGAAGAGAAGTTCCCCTCTGACAGGGTTCCTTATTTGAAAAGGTATTTTTCTTCCTCATTCTCATCTACTCCTTTTCTGGCTCTGCCGGGCACAACCTCTTCCGGTTCTCGAAAGACGTTATTGTTTGATCCCTCTGTAATCTCTGGATTATTCTCAACTTCAGCCTCTTTCCATATGAACTAAGCAACAAAGTCTGCGAGTGACTGCCCTTTAATGTCCACCCTAGGTTGATAAATAAGGTCATACTCTCCCAACTCGATGGCCCAGGTCATCAATCTACTTGACTTCTCAAGCTTGTGGAGGACTTGCCTTAGTGGGGAGTCAGTGAGGATGACCATGGAGTGGGCTTGGAAATAGGATTTCATCTTCCTGGAAGCGTGTATCAAAGCATAAGACAACTTCTCCATCTGAGGATAGTTCTGTTCAGACCCTTGAAGGGCCTTACTATTGAAGTATACAGGCCTTTGTACCCCAATGTCTTCCCGTACTATGGGTGCGCTTATAGCTGACTCTGAGACTGCTAGATAAACATACAACTTCTCCCCCAGAATGGGCTAAGATAAGAGTAGAGAGGACCTAGGGTTGGACTTGAGCTCCTTAAAGGCCTCGTCACACTCTTCATCCCACTCGAAGGCCTTTCTAAGCACCTTGAAAAATGGAAAACACTTGTCCATGGCTCTGGAAACAAACCTGTTGAGTGCTGCAACTCTTCTAGTGAGCCTCTGAACGTCTTTTATACTTCTTGGTATCTTCATATCAAAAAAATACTTGATCTTTTTGGGGTTGGCCTCTATCCCCCTCTGGTTAATGATGAACACACTTGGCAGGATTTAGTTTCATCATGTATAAGTCCAAGGTGTCGAAAGTTATCTCTAGGTTGGTTACATGAGTGCAGACCTTCAATCTCTTTGTCAATATATCGTCTACATATACCTCCATGGTCTTGCCAATTTGATCTTCAAACATCTTATTTATAAGATGTTGATACGTGGCCCCTACATTTTTCAAGTCGAAGGGCATGACCTTATAGCAATAAGTCCCGTTGTCTGTGATAAATGATGTCATCTCTGAGTCTTCAGCATCCATAAAGATCTGATTGTAGCCTGAATACACGTCTATGAAGCTCATAAGTTTATGCCCAGTTGTGGCATCTACCATCAGATCAATTGAGGTAAGGGATAGTTGTCTTTCGGTAAAGACTTGTTCAGGTCGGTGAAGTCTATGCACATCCTCCATTTTCCGTTCGCTTTAGTCACAATGACGGCATTTGATAACCACTCTGGGTATATGACTTCTTTGATGAATTTTACCTCTTCCAACTTTCTGACCTCTTTCCTGATGACATCATACTTTTCCCTCGAGTAAACTCTTCATCTTTATTTGATTGGCTTAGCATCTTCTGCCACATTGAGTTTGTGGCACATAACCTCTGGCTCGATGTTGGGCATGTTTGCGTGGCTCCAAGCGAAGACACTCTGCCTCTTTTTCAAAAATCTTATCAGCTCTTCCTTGATCTTCGGTCTTAAGGCCTTGCCGATTTGGACATTTTTTTCCGGTTCGTCCTCATTGAGGAAGATGGATTCTACCTCTTCCGCGGCCCCTCCTTTCTTCAATTTTATTTCATCCCTAGGATCAAGTGTATCAATGTCATACGTGGTTATTTCCCTCTTATGTGCCTCTCTCTCTTTCGCTGAGTTGAAGTAGCATTCTCGTGTCGTAGTCTGGTCACCTTGCACTTTCCTTACCCCGTAGGGGGTCAATAATTTTAGCATTTGGTGAGCCGTTGATGGCACCGCCTCAAATTCCTTGAGGGCTACTCTTTCTATGATGAGTTTATAGGCCGAAAAGACATTTTCATCCATCACAAAAAAATTGATCCTCCTGGTCAACCTCTTAGGCCGCTCGTCACCCATTTATACATCCACCTCATACATGCCTAAGGGATGGACCTTCTCTCCGCTGAGGCCAATCAACGGATGATGTAGGGTACAAGCCTTGCTTTAATGAGGCATAGGCTCTTGAAGCAGGGCCAGAACATAACATCTGTAAAGCTTCCACCATCGACGAGGATTCTCTGAACCTCACACCCATGCACCCTTATAGAGATTACCAAAGGTGTGGAGCTAAGATACCCTTGAAATCAAGTCGGGAGAACCCAACTATAAGAGTATCCATATCCACCTTCTTTCTCTTCTGGTTAGCCTCTGAAGACGCTAGATTCATAACCTCCACTTTGCTCATTGACTTGGCCCCTGCCACATGAGCTTTATGGTCGGCTACTTCAGAGCCACCCCCTACTAGTCCTCCACATATGGTGTTAACACCGAAGGAGATCATTTCAACCCTCTTCACAGAGGCATTGTCATCCTTCGGTGGGAGGTCCGGATCGTCCTCATCATCACCATCTGAGTCCTCGTCTCTCCTCACTCGTGTTCCATCTCGACACCTGTCATTTCTCTTATTTTTAGGGTCGTCTCTTCCCCTCTCAGGAGTCTTACCATCGACATACTTCCTCAATTTTCCGAACTTCAACATCTTCTCAATTTCATCCTTTAAAGCAAAGCACTTGTCTATCACATGGTTGTGGTCTTGGTGGAACTCACACCATAGGTTTTTGTTCCTCTTATGCGGATGAGCCTTCAGCTTCTCTGACCATCTCAGAGACCGGTCAGTCTTGATCTCGTTGAGTATGTGTTCGAAGCTCACAGTTAGTGGAGTATAATGTGCAAACTTATCATCTACAGACGTTTTTTTTCCATTTTGGAACTTCCCGCTGCCACTTCCGTTCTCATCCTCATACTTCGTGGTCATAGCCTCTTCCGCATTCATGACCTTTCTTTTTTTTCTATTTTTTTCTATTTTCACACTTTTCTTTTCTTGCGAATTTTGTTGAGCATTTCTATTCTTTTCTTGCCCCTTCTCATGCACTTTTCGAACTTTATTTGATGAATAATCAATTTTCACAATTCCGGGCTAATTGGGTTTTTCGGGTAACCAAACGAAAGGAAAACTTATTCGGCTCAATTTTGGGTTACAAAAGGGATGATTTTTTCACAACTTTTACTGGCCAATAATTATGGGTAACAAACGATGGCCTACTTCATTGTCCGAATTACTTATTAATTTACCATATGCGTCTCGAGATTAATTTAATTTAGAGATTTGTGGTGCGCTTTTCGAGGCAACATTCCATTCCCCATAACCGATCAAAACAAAGAATTGAGATCATCAACGACTTATTTAAAACGCTGAATTAGAACTATGAGTTAACCATTAACTCGGATTGATTTAAAAACTCAAAAAGATCTATAGGCCCGAAATCTCACCGGGTTTTGTTAATCTCCACTTTTATTCGTTAATTCGCCTAGGTTCACTCAATTTCCATCTTTGGTCACTTTCGGCTTTGTGCAATTTGGATTTTTCAAATTGATACTTAAAACCGACTTTTAATGATATTTTCAAAAAATTTGAATTCCAATTTTTATTTATTTTGAACAAAAAATATTTTTGGATTTTTCAAGATTTTATGATTTTTTTGAAATTTCTGGGCATTTTTGAAAATTTATGAAGTTTTAGAAATACGCACTTGTCACCCCCCTAACTTAGACTTTTGTATTGTCCTCAAGCAAAAAGGACTAAAATCTAACTCAAAGAGAATTAAAAGTGCCTAAAAATAAAACAAACAAATATTTAAAATGCATGAAGACACTAAATGACCCCAACACATGACTCCATAATACAATAAAAATCACCCCATACGCGTCGGGGGTGCGACGACCTCTGTCCTAAAACTTACTCAACCCCGTGTGTGGGGTCCTCCAATCATAAAACAAAAGTCTGAATAATTGGAAGTCAACCCAATAGAACAAGTATACATATGGAGGCACATAATGAATGCGGTGATTGAAATCGACATGCACCACCACGTCATAACATGAATGGTCACACTTGAAGATTATATCATTCTGAAATTCTGACTGACACATTAAGCCTATATTTTTCTCTAACTCGTGAAAGGATAAATTGGGCTTCAAATAGGATGATACTCTAGTTATGTCCTCGTTCTCATCCAAGAACTCCAATGACATGTGTGAACGTGGTGGAAAGTGACAATGCGATATGACAAACCATGCGTCACCAGATGGAAACGCTCGAATTACTTTATCAATCTCATCGCTAATAGATAAAATCTCACATTTCAGCATACTTTGAAAAGGCTCGGGTGAACCTTCATAAAGAATGAATTTATCTATCCTGTCATTCCACTCCCTCTCATCTAGGTCACCAAATGAGTCAAAAAATGATTGAACTTTAAGAGTGAGGTCCCTATCCAATGGGCCAAATTCTTTCTCAAAATCTCCAAGACTTACATCTAAACGTAATTCGGTTGTGTCACTATCCCGTGGGGTATTCTCAAGACTCATATTTTTATTTTTTTTTATTTTTTTTGGCTTTTTAAGAATTAGAGTCAATTTTTTTATTAACTCGACCTAACCTAAATGTCTACCTACTTCCCCGGCAACGGCGCCAAAAACTTGACGCGACTTAGAATGTGTCTCAGAAGTGCGTACTCTCTATGCTCAAGTGCAAGCCTGTCGCTCAAGTAATAATTCGATAAGTCGGGTATCGATCCTCAGGGAAATATGACAATGGAATTGTAACGACGTTGGATAGAAAAAAAAAATCCTAACTCTGACTCTAAAAAGAAAGGAAAAGATGATTTGTTTTGGGAATTGACTACAACTAAATGCAATTTTGAAATTATGAAAGAAATGGAACTATTCTAAATTACCTAAAATACTAACGATGAATGATTTAAAACTCGAACTATATGATGAAGAAAACAGGATGGGAATACAATCCCTCAACCCTAGTGTGATGGTATAAAACTAATCGTAAATTTAAGTGATTAATTAGACTCAGAATTTAGTACTCCCAAGCATTATGTATATGAGGTTCAAGCCCGCACCATACTTAATCAGAGGACGAGTAAATCGGTATTGCGATAGTCACATTCGAATTGCATTCTGAAGCATCCTGGTTATCCTAAAGCAAACGAGATCCAAAGATCTACAATTTTCGTGTCACTACGCAATACGGTCGTAATAACCCATTAAATTTAGAGGATTAATTTTATACACATGCAACTACCACATCAGGTTGAGTTCATGTATCCCGACCCTTAAAAACCTAGCCTAACATGGTGAAATTAATGAAAACTACGTTATCTACGTTGCATGAACTCATAATTTTTTGGAAAGAGAGATGAAACATGAGAAATAATAATAAAAGTGATGGAAATAAAAGTTACCAAGATTGAAGAACAAGAACATGCAAGAAGAAATCAAAGATTGAAGAAAAACCGGAAAAGCTCTTGAATTAATGGTGCAAAGTATGTAAATTCTTCTCCTAGATGTTCCTACTTGTTATGGAGCTTTTACATCAATCAGATATGAATACAAAGATTCCTAATGACTAAATATATAGGCTATAGGTCGTTTAGAAGAGTCCCCAAAACATAAAATTCTTTTGGCTAAAAGATAAGCACAAAATAAAAATCCCGAATCTGGCAATTTGTCACACTTAGAAAGCGCGACTAGTTTTGTAACGGATCTGGAGCGTGACTTATTTTGTAACGGATCTGGAACGTGACTAATGACCGGATCATTTCTTTTAATTTTCATCAACTTCGATCCGTCTTCGGTCCGGGGTTCACTGGAACTTGGTATTTCAGATCGGTCCAATTTTTATTTGACTTTTTCTTCTATCTTTGACTGCTCATAACTTTCACATCGAGACTCCGATTGAGGTGTCATTTTTTTTAGTGTTCTTGTAATTGAAAGATCTTAAACTTTCTAGTTGGCCCCACCTCCGGAATAAGGGTGAAAATTATAAAAAATCCCTTTAACTCCCCGTTTCGTGGTTTTCTTTCACTATTTTGAGTTCTCTTTGGCACTAACTTTTATGAAATACCTGTAAAACACATAAGAGATACACAAAATACGAAATACTTTCCAAAAAGGGGTTAGTACCACAAATATGAGACAAATCCAAGCTATTTACACCGCCCGGGATCATAAAAATATCGAAATTAAGGGGATAAATGTGAAGAATTTATGCCTAATCATGGCCATAGCCTCTTGCGCATTCATGACCTTTCTTGCAGTTGCCAATAGCTCTTCATGGACTTGGGAGGGTCTTCCGCAAGATTCCATAGCAACTTCCCCTTCTGGAGTACCCCAATGAGGTTTGTCATGGCTATATTCTCTTTGTAATCTTCAACCTCCATTTTTTCTTTGTTGAATCTAGTAATGTACTCTCTTAGGCTCTCGTTCTTTCCTTGCTTGACATACAGCAGATGGGTGGTCTTCTTTTGAGGTCTTACCCCAAAACAGAAATTATGGATGAACCGTTCAGCCAAGCCCTTAAAGTTCTCAATTGAGTTCTTCGGAAGAGAGGTAAACCAGATGTGTGTGGCTCCCGTCAAAGTCCCAGAGAAGGCCCAACACTTCATCTCATCTGGGATTGAATAAATGTCCGCTGCAGACTGGTACATCTCAATATGATGCACAGGTTGGTACTACCATCATACTTGGGAGACACCGTAGGTGGCTTGAACTTAGTAGGGGTTGGGAAGCTCACTATCCTGGCCACGAATGGGGAACCCTCTGAGAAACCTCTTTGCAGTGGGTTTCAGCTTTTGATGAGGTCCCATATCTTCTCTTCAAAACGTTGAATGGAGTCATTCCATGGATTTGCAAAGTCGACCTGGTCGAGGTTGTCCCCAGTCACCTCTAAGGGGTGGACTGAGGGTTCCCTAGCTGTTGTACGATGTCGGCTATTAACCTCCTCTTGATCCCTATCTCGACCTTACTGGGGTCAGCCATGATGAGGTCGATGTTCCCCATCTTCCCTTTGTGAGCCTGCTATACTTCTTGTCCTGGATAACCTCTGCCTCAGGTCATTAACTGGGCCGAACCTTTCAAAGGTTGACCCTCTTCTCAAGCGATCAAAAGTTGATCCTCTTTGTTAGGCACCACCATCTCTTTTGTTCCCACAACCTTGGCTTTGGTGGATAGGAAGTACAGTGTTATTTGAAACCTCATACGGCTCCCAGCAGCCCTCTGGAGCATCTTTTTCCTCCATATCATCATACTTATCCTCAGGTCAAGGGTGTCCCTGCCTCCCCAGACGTAAACGCCTAGGGTCAGCAATGTCCCTCCTCCGTTGAGGAGTAGACTGGTCTTTTCACGGTGCCCGGGGTGGTCCCCTGGCATCACGATGGGGTTGAGTAGATGCCGCAGTAATCATCTCCGGTGAGACCCCAGGTGGCCTCATCATATTTTTACTGAGCTGTGCAAATTTCTCCTTCATCATTTTCTGCATTACAGCCAAGGACTTCAAGGCTGTCGCCACCTCAGCCATTTCGGACTGGGGTGGCGCCTGGCGAGAACTAGGTCCTCCAACACTAGATGGTGGAGGAGGTGGTGGCAACTCCGGTGCCATATGTTAAAATTGAAGAGCTGTTGAAGAAAATGAGCTTAGTACCTTTTAAGACATCCTTCAATGGTGAAACAACTCCACACAAGGGGTGAGGACTGGTTCACCACCAGAGTCTCCGGTGAGGTTTAGCTAGGAAGTGAAGTGTTATATCTTCTCGTTCCCACAAACGGCGCTAAAATGATGATGCTGCAAATAGCACCACCAGGTAAGGTGTTGATAAACTCAAGTCAGTAGTAATAATGGCAGCACAAGAGTATGTAAAATGCAAGAGAGTGGGAAGAGGAGAAGAGGGTGAACACCAATATATAAGTGGTTCAGCCAAATAGGCCTACGTCCACTGTGCAAGTGAGTGAGTAAGGTCACTGAAATAAGGCACTAACGGCCATGGATACAATCTCTCAAGCTTTATCTCTCTACTGTGTAATTTGATAGAGTTTCAGCTAGGGTTGTAATTTTGAATCCCTTTGCAAGGTAGAGGATGACCTCTATATATAGTGCTTGGGGGGTGTAATGTACCCCCCAAACATACAATGACCATGTGCATGGAGATCCATCCGGTGAAAGGATGACACCTGGATAATCTTCAACTAAGTAATGATGACCTTAATATTCCCTCACGTGGAGGGAATGATTTGGTTATAACAGATTTGTCCACGTGCTTCGAGCCATACATGTACGCATAGAAGCTCGGATGTCTTTGCTTGGTACCAACCTCGGCCTGAGTGAGTACGAGGTTGGTGAGGTATGACCCTTTCCTTGGATGGGAATTATATGATGACCTTGGCTAGGATGCCAACCGAGGTTAGATACGTGGAATGTCGACCAGGGCCGATGTTTTCCTGACAATTGATGCGGAACCTGCAGGGCTGCTGATTTTCACGTGGCGCTTGCAATATCAGCTTGGGCCGATGATGATGTTGAAGGGTGATAGAACCCATGAGTCCTTGTTGGCCTCGGCTGATGCCCAAACGAGGTTGATGTATAAGGTAGATATAATGTCGGCTGTGGATGACCTAATGGATAACTGACCCCCCCCCCCCCCGGGTCATGCAGACCTCGGTTGTTGCCTATATGAGGGGTGACTAGTAACGTCGATCGTAGCCGACCTTAAGCTGGACGAGATTGTTGATCGTTAGTCTTGAGTCATTGTTACCTTGGTTGTCATGCTGGACGAGGTTGGTGCCTCCTCAGCTGGCAGGTACACTTTGGGCATATCAAAAGGTCCCACCATTAGTACCCTCTGAGTTAATGAGGCAGGTGAAGGAGATGTTGGACGAGGCGAGGGTAATGGTGATGGAAGGTGAACCCTATATGCTCTATACGAACATGATGATAAGATATGATTACCTAGATTTTACAACCAGTCGGTTTACCCTATCATCTATCTATGACCTGTAGGGTATGCCTCCACCAGCAGCTGGATCATGGCGAGGTGCTAGTGTGACGATGGCTTCAGCTCATTATACGGGAGGTAGTGCAGCGTTAGTGGAGGATGTTTCTATTTCGAATATTTCCATTATTTTTTACCATATTCAGTTAGGTGGTGGAGATGTGGTCTGGGTTCCTCATCATCCTCAGGAGGAGATAGATGGTTTTATAGGTCTTCCTTCAAAGAGAGGTATGAATTCCTTTTTTATTTCGAATTTCTATTTTTGATTTTCCTCTTTTTATTATTGACTTGTTTGCTTTTGGTGGATGGTTCTTTTATAGACTATTCGTGTACTGACATACTAAGTATGAGACATTTAACATTAGATGGCTTAGTTGTCCAACCATGTGAGAAAAATTGTTAATTCGTGCATGGTGCTACCGATCGCTTCTGGTAATTGAGGGTCTATCACTCGTCGTCAAGGGAAACGCATTCGTCGAGGTGCCTGAGGCGCATTTTTTAGTTAATGGGGAATTTGGAAAATTTGGGTTACATCCCAATTTAATTTTTTTTTCTTTCTTGCTTTTCTTGTTCTTTCTATGCCTGAAAAACGTAATCGTTCCGACAAATATATATAAGTTGCATTTTTCGTCATTTTGGATTTATCCTTAATTTAAATGACCTAATCTACATGCACTTTAATTTTTTTTCGAGGTTTTATTTGTTGCAAAGATAAGTAGAAAAGATTGAAGAAATATTCGAAAAAGCTTTTATGTGCATAGGTTGTTTTTATTTAAAAAAAGTATTTATTGGATATGTACATGAAAAAAGGGAAAATAGAAAATATCTAAAAATGGGGGATGCCGATCGGCATACCCCTTGGCCTGCCCATCGGCATACTGGTCAAGTCCAAATATCTTTCCCATCTTCAGTTTCACTTCTTTTATACTTAGAAGTACTTAAGAATAGTAGTCATGATAACATGTCGGGCCTTTTGTTTCTTATGGGTGCCTTTAGGTATAAAAAGGGGCTTGGAGGGGGGTTTCCATCACCACATTGATTGAGAGCGAAAAGTAGCGCGTGTAAAGACGCTAATCGTTATTTTTGTTTCTCCAACTCAATACAAAAACTTAATTTACTACTACATTTGCGAGGCAAGCACAGCGATAAGTCGGGTATCGAGAATCCACAGGGACAAGATGCTAGAATTTAAGTGATTTAATACTCCGAAATAAAAGTGTAAAAGATGATAACAAACTAAAAGGAAAATTTAATCTAGGCAATGTGTTGAAACTAGATTAAGAAAGCGAGTAAAAACTATAGGTTGCGTCGAATATCCCTCACCCGAGTTAATTAGTATAAAATGGTTACATGGGTCAACGAGTTGTTACAAATGCGTCTCGTTTCGACAGTTAATTAAACCAAGGGTTGTTACGCCCTAAATCATCATAAAAGCCTAATAAGATTTTAGCGTCAACAAAATTCCCAGAAATTACGCGCGAAAGGTCATAAGCACGGGACATACATGATATGCCCCATCAAATCTCCTAGGCGTAATAACTAGGACAACGCATCCGAAATAGACCCGTAAACTCCATCACCAAAGCAAATCAACGCGTCAACTCGAGTGAGTTCAATTCAAACACAACCTAATTTAAGTTACCTAGAAAGCATGTTAAAAACGCGAAAATGGAAAGCGGTAAATAAACACGGTAAAATTACACTACAAAGCAAGTAATCAAAGCATGTAAATAAAGCATGTAAACCTAAATTAGAAAGCTTGTACATTAACTAGAAAGCAAGAAATGAAGAAATACAAACTATATTAATGGAGAGGATGATGAATAGTCAACATTCAAGCCCAAAAGTGTGTCAATCCAAGAAGAAATAAAGAAGAACTAAGAAAATCACCCAAACCCTAACTATTCTATCTTCTAAAACTATCTAAAAACGTCCACCCCTGTTTATTACATCAACATTGGCTTATATACCAAGTGGGAATTAAATTAGAAAAGAAAAGAGAAAAGAAATGCAAAATATCTGCTGAAAAGCAGGGGGTCGATCGATCTACCATTTGGTCGATCGATCGACCATATAAGACGGGGAAAAAATGGGAAGGGTCGATCGATCTAACATTTGGTCGATCGATCGATCAAGCAGGGGCAGACTGCATTTTCCCCTGTTTTGGCTTGCATTTCTTCTCCGCTAAAATCGCCGTAACTTCTTCGTTCTGAATCAGAATCGCACACCGTTTGCGGCCACGTGAAGCTTGAGAGTAGGGATACAACTTCCATGAAGATGTTGGGCCAGGTTCCCAATCTGTAAAATGACTAAAATGCCCTTGAACGTGCGGTTGTGTACGGAAATAGAGCGAAACGCGTCCGAAGTTCACACTTAGCATCCAATTACCTACAAAAGCTCAATTAACCCCTGCAAAACATGTTAACATAGAAATACGAGGTTGTCTAGTTAACGAGCATTAATATAGGGAATAAGATACCCGAGGGGGCTAAAATGCGTCCGTTTGGAGGATGAAATACGCAGTATTTGCGTATTATCACACACCTCAATCCTCTATCTTTCCAACTTTCTTTCTTCCTTAAAATGGAACTTGCATGATCGAAATATTTGCATCTTATCTTTAGGTTTTGGAGGCTATGTGCCTCTACAATGTTAACTATGAAGCTTTTAACCTGCGCCATGTCTCCTTATGGCATAATCGTCCTTTGAATTGGAATCTCTTAGAAGCGGCACGACAGTTCTAGTACCCTGAAGAACATGTATTTTGTTTTGGCCTTGAGAAAGTATGCCCTACTTATGAGGAGTTTTCTGCGATGTTAGGTGTCATCCCAAGTATTACGATAACTATGCTGGACTTGTCTCGTTCCCCTCGAGTGTCATTAGCCAAGTTATTTTGCATTTCTCCTTTTATTTCCAGACCATTGGTTCACAGGGGAAATATTTTCCTCCCGGTAGTATGGAACTCGGTGTATCGAAGAGACTATACTGATAATGGATTTGCTAGTGTTATGGTCGTGGGTTTGACTGCCAAGATACTTTTAGTTACCAATGACATGATGATGGGCCCTTATGTGTCCACGATAGTGTTGTGGATGTCTTATCATTGTAATCTTATTGTTGTTATACTGTCAAAGACTCATAATGGACTAGATAACTGGAAGGAAGGACAGGGCAATTTTCTACGAGGAAGCCCTTTGATGAAATTTATGTATTTGTCAGAAAGAGTGCCTGTGAAGGCTCCTCCTGAATACCCTCTGATGGGCATTCCTAATTTCTTTTCTCGATCTTTCTTCAGTTTTGTCCCATCTATAAAGCATTGGGTGAATTAGCTTGTGGAGCATGGGGCTAAGAATCTTCGTTAATTTATACCATAATGGGATAATCTATAGCCTATTATACAATTGGGTGATTACTGATGTTTGCGGTTTGTTATACTTATTTTCTATTTTCCATGGAGGCTCCTACATCAAGTCGGTTGGGAGTAGATCACTCCTCTCCGTATAACCAACTTCTTTCTCGTGGAGGACCTGAGTGAATCGCTAAGAATAATTTTAGGGCATTTTTGGTAGCACTTTTGACCGTTTACCCATCCGTCCCATCTATTATGGAGGTTAAGTTCATATTTAGGGACTTTTTCAAATGGTTATGTCAGCGAGTGGTTATAAAGATTTGGGTTGAGGAGACTGGAAAAAGGTGGCATGTGATGTTTGACATTTTAGAGGAGGGTATCATGGTTTCATCTAAGATGATTAAAGCATACCGTCACATGGAGCAGATATGGAGTCATAACCATAATTGGGATTCATGGGGTCCTCTGAGGACTAGGAATAATGACCAGGCGGGTTCATTTGGTAGCTGAAGGCAAGTCTTGAACATGAGGGATATGTTTGTAATATGTGGTGTTGTTGAGTAGGTTCTCAAATGTTTGCCTTGTGAAGTGATAAGCCTGTTAGTAATTTTTCATTCTTATTGTTGATGTGTCATATAACTACCATATTTTGTTTTTGAATAAAAGATGATGACGATTTTGATGTATTTTGTTGTGCATTTTGACGAATTTCTTTTGTTTGAACTATCTACACCGATCGCTAAGGAATACAGAATCATTTTGTTCATTTAAATAATGAGGTACCCTAATGTTCTCGGAGGGAGAAAAGAACAAAATTTTGTGAAAGAGAAAGGACCTTTCCCAAGAGTGTCTTATGATCTACCTTCATACCTCTGCGAGGTTTGAAAATTGTGAGTTTATCTTTTGAAAAGTTAATTTTTAATAGAATCAGGTCCTACATAGCTCTGAGTAGATAAGGTGATATTATTATTATTATTATTATTATTATTATTATTATTATTATTATTATTATTATTATTATTATTATTATTATTATTATTATTATTATTATTATTATTATTATTATAGCAGGGAGGGGAGAAGAGTCATAGCGCGATGAGAGTTGGGACTAGGGGTAAAATTTCTTAAGACAGTCCAAATTGACTAGACAAACGATCTCTTCTCCATCGAGGTCCATGAGCATAGAGGCACCACTTGACAGGATTTTCTTTATGATTTAGGCGCTGCTCCAGTTGGGCTTGAACTTTCCTCTCGAATCCCAAACGGGTTTTATGATATCCTTAAGGGAAAGATATCCTTCTTAGATACTTTGGTCCTTGATGTTTTTATTAAATGATCATGCAATATGATTATGATACCCTTGTATGTGATATAGGGCTTCCATTCTCCTTTCATCTAGGAGCACAAGTTTATCTTAATGGCTTTACTGCCAATCTTGTTCACCAACTTGACTTTCGAGCATAACCATTAGGGAAGGTATTACAGGTTTGACTGGTCTATGCCATATACCAAGGAGTAGGGAGTAGCCCCAGTGATCATTTTGATGGAAGTATGGAAGCCCCAGAGGGCATATGGGACTCTATCGGCCCAATCTCTTCAACTTTTAATCATCTTAATGATGTTAGTCTTGAGGAATTTGTTGGTAGCTTCCATATCCCCACTGCGTTCCAATCGGTAAGGAGAAAATTTATGCCTTTGGATTCCATACTCATCAATTAGTTTTATAACCTCAGCTTTGAAATGAAGACCATTGTCTGATACCAGCTCAAGGGAAACTCCGCAGTGGCAGATGATGTTCTTTCTGATGAATTTAGCTACTTTTTTCACATTCAAAACTATGTATGACTCGGCTTTAACCCACTTAGTGAAGTAATCAATTGCAACCAGGATGAATTCATGCTCTTTTGATGCCTTGGTAGTGACTTTTTGGATGATGTCTATGCATCTAGTGGAGAAGGGCCAGGGAGAAGTCATGTTATACAATTCCCGAGGAGGCAAGTGTTGAAGGTTGGCAAACTGTTGGCATTTGAGGCATCTTTTGATGTAAGAAATATAGTCTTGAACCATAGTGGTTAAGTAATATCCTTGACGAATGATGTTTTTGGAAAGAATATGACCATTCATGTGAGGTCCACATTCCTCACTATGGATCTTCTGCATCATGTCTTCAGCCCTAGCCCCTACTATGTAATGCAGGAGGGTTCCATCAAAATTTCTTTTAAAGAGTGTCTTATCGTAGATGATGTATTGAGCAACCAACCTATGAAGGGTTGCGTGGTCTTTCTTATCAACGTTCTGAGGATACTTAGCATGCTTGAGGAGGTACCAAATGTCATAATACCATAATCCTGCCACGTCCGAATCTTTTTTTATAAGGAGCTCAATGCGGTAGCAGTGAGTGGGTGTTGCCTGGCTTTTAGACTAAAAAGAGGTTCATTTTTATCCCTTCTGGCATATTGACTATAGAGTCTAAGGTTTCCAATGCATCTCCTAAGATGTTTCTCAAGAAAGGGAGGTAGTGGAAGGTGACATCCTCAAATAGGGAGGCTAGCTAGTCGAGGTAAGCATGGAAGGGTAGGAGCTTTTCGTCTTTGACTTTCCATTTTTAAAGGATTTACCCGCGATGAGGAATGAATCTCCATAGACACCAATGCTCTTGATTCCTTTTTTGAGGGAGATGTTGAGCCCTACAGTGCATGACTTATATTTCGTCAAGCTATTGGTGCAAAGGAAGTTTAATTTGATAACAATAGGAGTGTGAGAATCGTTGAGAGTGATCAAGAGTATTCTAATACCATATCCTTTCTAATTAGCGGCTCCGTTGAAGGACATCAACAATATGAGATCCTCATGATAAGTGTAAAGAATGTATTCATCTAGGAATTCAAAAACAGTTCCCACCATGGGATTGTCGATAAGGTAATCAAAATGTATATTCCCTTCATAGCTTTATGTGTGACATATGTGATGTCAAATTCAACCAGTAACATCGACTAGTGGGCCATGTGGCTACACAAGGTGGGATTTTCCAACAAATATTTCATTGGATCCATTTGGGACACCAGCTTGATAGGGAATGCTCGCATGTAGTGCCGGAGCTTCTACATTACCCAGACTAAGGTGACACATGCCTTTTTTAATGCAGTGTAGTTCACCTCATATCCAGCCAGATTTCGACTGGCGTAGTAGATGGATCTCTATTTACGGTATTCTTAGATGTATTGGTCTAGCATAGCCCCTATAGTGGTGTCTGTGATGGTGAGATATAAAGGAGGGGGACCTTGCTGCAGAGGCATGAACACCGGAGGTTGGGTGAGGTATTGTTTGATATGATTGAAGTCTTGTTAACATGCCTTGTTCCATACTTTAGTTGAATCCTACTGTAGAATCTTGGAAATGGGCTCGCAGATAGAGGTCAGTTGGTTGATTAACTGACTTATGTATTGGAGCCAACCTAGAAGTACACGCACTTCTTTCTCCATCAGGGGTGGTGGCATCTCAAGTATTGCTTTTGGTTTGGCAGGGTCTCCCCCAATCCCTTTTTCACTAACCTTGAATTCTAGGAGTTTTTCCTTTGTGACACCAAATATGCATTTATGTCGGTTGAGTGACATATGGTATTGTCGTATTCTCTTGATGAATTTCCTCAAGGCAAGAATATGACCTTCTCAAGTCTTGGACTCGATGATCATATTATCGACATATACTTCGACCTATTTGTGAATAAGATCATTCAGAATGGATATAGAGGCCCTTTTGTAGGTATCCCTGACGTTCTTAAGACCAAATGACATGACTCTGTAGCAAAAGTTTCCCCACGGGTTGATGAAGGTTGTCTTTTCCTGATGGTCAAGATGCATCTTAATATGATTATACCTGATAAATATGTCGATAAATGACTTGAGGGCACAACTAGCAGTGTTATCAATGATAATGTCGATGTGAGGCAGAGGATAATCATCCTTTGGGGATGCCTTGTTCAAATCCCGATAGTCGACACTCATGTGGACTTTTCCTTCTGATTTTTACTCAGGGATGATGTTTTCCATCCTGGTAGGATATAACCATGCGCATGAAGGCTACATACAACTATTTCACTACTTAGTCTTTAAACTAGAGAGACCACTCCGTCCCGAGCTTTCTTAGATTTTACTGATAGGATTTCTTTCCGAGAAGGTAGGATTCTCATTATGTGCTATTTTGGGTCAATACCAGGCATGTCGTTGTAGGACCATGTGAAGATGTCCATAAATTCCTTCAGAAGTTATTAAAATTTCAATAGCTAATGATCATTAATGGTGGACCCTATCCTAATATTGTGTGGATGGATATTAGAATTGAAGTCTCATCATTAGTTTGAATGCGGTCATGTTGTTTACTTTTTTTCCTTATTTAGATCAGTTAAGAATTATTCATTTATCAAATATCTTCCTTAATCGTTTGCTTCGAATCAAGGAAATTAATGTAAGGCACAATAAGATACTCGAAATCATCATTCATTTCATTAAAAACATTTTTAGGAATTACAGCGGTAAGGACCTCATCAAATGTGGACTCATTTATAATTACATCAGGAATAGAAGAAAAAGCAGTAAATATAGGTGTTTCTAGGAGGGGATGAACAACATGTTCAGTTTGACTTGGTCAGTCTTGACAGGAATGGCATGTCAGTTGAGGAGTGGTTTATTAGCAGCGGTGATCTTCTTGGATGGGTTAGACTGTTCGGCTCCCAGGTGGATCATGTAGAGATCCATCCCCAGTGGATATAGGTAAAAAGTTCATCAATGTCACTGCCCTTAAAACTCTCGATGCTTTCCACAGTTGTGGTGGTTAGGGGATCCACTCTATACTTATATTCTTCTTCCCATGAGACTTTATCTTCATAGAAGATCTCTAGCCCCGATTCTATCTTTTCCTCTATACGGTCGTACCATGGTGATTAGTCATGATTATTATATTAAAAACCCCATTTATTTGTGCATTTTAGCATTCCTATACACGTTATTCCTGAAACTTATGCTCATTTATTTCCTAACCCCTAATTTCATCACACATACATATATATATATGTTATGCATGGTTTATTTGAGCTTTTATAGGTGTCAAAAATGCATGTCTTGAAGTTTGGTTGAATCCCGAGAAAGTTTTGTTGCAAGTCGCAAAGTCAGGGGCATTTTAATAAATTCATCGTTTGAGTTTTGATTCACTCGAGTTTTTCTTCTACAGTTCCAAGTCCCGATGGATAACTTCTAACTCTTCATTATACTTGTATTGAGTGAATTCTCGGGCTACATCTTCCTAATTACGGATTCTAAATTCTTCGAGGGACATGAACCATAATAGGGAACCTTCCTTTAGAGTTTATTGGAACATTTGAGCCATTATTTCTTTTGATTACCAAAGTAGAGTCATGGCACGATGGTAGTTGCGTAGATGCACAATTGGAGGTCCGCTGCCTCCGAACTTCTTGACGTTTGACATTTTGAACTTCTTTTACAGTCAAGCTTTAGGATATGGATACATGTGGGTGTGATCTACATATTTCCCTGAGATTTTAACTCGATCAAACCTTTTAGACAACAACTTGATGTCTTCTTTGACCTTGTTTAATTATTATTCTTTGAAATCAACTGGAATTGGTAGATTATCCCCTGGCTGGGTAAGATTTGGTATCGGCAGCTAAGCTGGCGGTGACTCATTAGCAGGGTGGACACTCAACACATACTGGTACTCTTCTGAAACTGACATTTGTTCTTGACCAGGTGGACCCATAGCACGGGAAAAGAGGATTAGTCAACCTAAAATAGGCATATATTCTACCTAAGAATGGGTGGTATGACTTTTAATAAGTCATTTTCTTCAAGAATAGGCTTAAACCCACATGAAAATGGTGGTACAACCCAACTCTGGGCTGGTAGGACTAGAATAGGTATAAACCCCACCTAAGAATGGGTGGTAGGACTTAGAATAAGTTAGTTCCACCTAAAACGGGCCTAAACCCACCTTTATATGGATGGTAAAATCATTATATGAAATTTTAATGTTAACTTTCCATTTTAAGTCGGTTAATTAATATGAACATTTGCTTATTAATTAATTTTATAAGTCAATGGAGTCGGTCGTAGATCTCAACTCAACCGACCAGTGATTAAGTTAAATATGAATGTTAGAATGTCAATTTTAAAGTCTGTAATTTAATATAAACATTATCTTATTGATCGAATTTTACAACTTAGTGGTTTCGATCGCAAATCTCAACTCCACCGACTAAGGACTAAGTAAAATATGAACACTAGTTTATTATTTTTTTAAGTCAGTGAGTTAATATGAATGTTAGCTTATTGATCAAATTTTACAAGTCAATGGAGTCAGTCATAAAAATACACTCCATATACCTCAAGAAAAAAAATATCTTAAGACATTCATATAAATTTAATAAATAAGGAAATGAGGACAAATGGAAACATTTTTCTTTAGTAACAAAAAATGGCACAAGGCCCATATAAAATTAGCCAAATAACCTAATGAAAAACATAAGAAAAAACTATAGAAACTAAGGTTCTAAGGGTGACCTCCCCGTAGCTTTCACAACATCATTGCCCTCATCCCCATATCCTTAAAAAAATCTAACTCAGTTGTCGACTGATTTACTTCATGGAGAGATACCAAGGAAGCCTCGCTGTCTCCAATGACAAGAAATTCAGGAAGGGTTGCTCGGAATAAGAAGAATCACCTTCATCAATATTCCAACTCTTGAGGCTAGTAAGCCATCCTTTGTTGAATGCAACCAACTCGTAGTCTAGTTGTGAGTTAACTTTCTGGATCCTAAACTCAAAGTTTTATCAAAGGCCTTATCCTAGTCTTACCTCGGGTTAGCGACCAAGGCATATTTTTTCTCTTTGTAAAATCATCTTCTCCAAAGTTTTCAAGGAAGAATCCATCTTTAGCTTGGCCAGTTGGGAATCCATTCTACTAAACTGTAGTTGCGAGGTTTCACCTTCCTTTACCTGTTGCTCCTTACTAGTGGACTCCTCATTCATCTTGTTATGTAGATTGTCAATCGGGTTGTCCTTATTGCTCAACTTATTCTTCATTAAATTGGCTTGGTCATGAAGAATGGTATTTATTTCTCACCAGATTACAAGTCTGAAAGGCTATCTCATGCATCAACTGACATAAAAAGGTTAAAATAGATTGATCAGTATCAGAACGATCTAAAAAAAATTAACAAGTTTGAGGATTAGCTTATGAGAACTATGTAACAGAGCCTTTCTTTGTGAAGACTCTCCAAGCTGGCATTTTTTAGGGTCGACATTTCTCTGGGTAACATGGTAGCGTGGGCTACTAAGAATCTGACCTCGATGCTGTGAAATCTCAAGTCGTCGATGGTGACGAGATCTTGCCCCTTCATGAAACTGGTAATCCAGTTGTAATACTCCATAATTTTAAAGGAATTTAATTAATTAGTTATGGATTTTCAGAGAATTTTAAATAATTATTTTAAGTGAAAACTTGAATTTAATAATTATTTAAGTTAAGAATAAACTTTATTTGTGTTAATGGAAGTTGAAATATAATTTATGAGAGTTATTATAATTATTGAATTATAAAAATTATTATGAATTGATGAATTAATAAAGTGTTCAGGCCTAATTGTAAAAAAAATAAAAGTATGGGCTTTAATTATAATTATATAAAGTAAATGGAAGGTTTGGCATAAAAGAAATTATAGTTTAAGATAGAGGGTACTTTGGTAATAATGTAGTTATTTGAAGAAAGGTTTAGGGTTAGGGTTATTAAAGAAACAAAGATAGATTAATTAAAGATTAATTAAAGAAAAGAAAATAAAATTCAAAAAATTGAAATTAAAAGGAGTGCATTTTTATAATAATAAGTAAATATATAAAATCTCGTGGCGGAAGCTATTAAGAATGAACGAGAGTTCATTCCCATTCTCTCAAAAGGGTAGCGTCAAAAATCGTACTACCTCCCAATTCTAGTACGTAAGTTAACCGTTAAACCTCAACCAAATTCCATAAAAAAATCCTCAACCCTAAAAATATATCCTTTCATTCTAGCCACAAAATATATTTTATGGAGGAATATTTGGAATACATTTGGATCAATTTTTAAAGGACTTTTGGAGTGTCAATTCAACTACTTTTTAAGAGGGGATTCTTCTACAAATTTTCTCCTTCCTATTCTTATTTCAATTTTATGGATTTCATCAAGAGGTAAGTTAACATTCTACTCCTCCCTTTTTATACTTTTAAATACCAAATTCTACCTCAACTAAATGTTTTTATAATTAAAATAAATTCGAGATAATTAGGATTATAATTTGTAAATTGTTAAATTATTTAATTTCATATTTTTAATTAAAATTCTAGAAATTTTGATAAATTGGAAAATTGATAATTTTACAAATTTATAAATTGATGAATTGATAATTAGTAAATAAATAAATTGATGATAATTAGGGCTTTGATGGTATTACATGTAAATTATAATTATACACTCTTACTCCCAGTTTAGTAATAGATTATACTAACTAAGAAAATTGATGAATTATGGAATTGGATTAAATTAGTATTATTGTAGAGAATTGGTGAAGCGATATTTGTATTATTATGTGGAATAGTCAATATATGATAAATGACCAGTCATGTGATTTAGTAAAATCCACGAATTCGTTACTTTTTACCCAAATAGTAGTGATTCATCATACGTATATTCGATTTAATCGATTCAGTAAATATTCATGTTATATAGAAATTAATGTTACCCCATACGATTTAAGAATTTCCATTATGTCCCCATAAAAAAATTAATAGAGATGAATAGTAAAGTAAGATATGAGAGGAAATATTGAAATGTTAAATCAAATAATTTTCCCCTTTTTGACTTCAATGTGGAATTTATACCTCACCTCCATTCCCCTGTAAAAGTAGTATAACATTGAGAAGGAATAAAAGAGAAATTGAGAACCTAAAGATAAAAGATGTTGAAATACATTAGTGACATGTGGATTTAAATTGTGAAATTTCGTCGAGAGTGGTTAAATATTACTTTTATGTTGATGACCCTACACATGAGGCCACTTTTATTATACTGTTATTATGGTTATGTTTGGGTGGATAATGTGGTTCCATATCGTGGGACTCAGTGATCCCAAAGGAGACTGGGGGTTAAACACGGTTATAATGATATTATTAGTGGTGGAGTTTTGGGGTCGATAAGGTGAGGTTGAATTTGTGTGTATGATGGGAATATACTTATGTTATGAGTTATTCTATTTCACATGCATATGGCGATAGTTATGCCTATAGGAGGTATTTAAAAATTAAATATGACATTGATTATATATATATATATGGGGGGTGATTGTATGATGTACGTTACGTATTGTGAGACTTAACTTAGTAATTGTAGAATTATTATTTAATTGCATAACTGTCGTTAGATGGTGTAGCTATGTTAGATTGCGATGGCATGACCATAGTTTTTTTAACCTTCTTCCCCTTATTCATGAGTATCCCACTTAGCTTCCCAATTCTTGATGTATCGAGTAATGTCCCATTTTTATCACCACTATCAGGATCTAGTTGTCATCTTATTTTTTTCAATTTGTGTATTGAGAGACACGAGGGTTATGACTTCAGTTATAACATTTACACTTTTAGTTATTGAGTTGGATTTCTAGATGATTAGCTTGTGGATGATTGTACATGTGATGTCACTCGAATGTTATTTGTTAAAGGATTATAGTTTGTGTCTATATAGTAGATCGTGGTTATGTATTTCATATCAGTTGTATATTGTGGGATTTTTTTATTGTAGTCTTATTATATTATCTATATTTTTTGTTTCACTAATAATAAGGATGGTATTTATATTGTTTTGACAAACTGTAGTATTTAATAAACAGACTTGATCTACCTAATTATAAAAAACAATGGGGGTGTGACAGTGGGTATCCAAGCATGATCCTAGGAAACGTAGGCTCCATATGTCCATTCTAGTTTTTCGCATAGCATTCTTTGATATGTTCATTTCATTTTCATTCTCATCATACAGCACGATTTTTATGTTGTCTAGTGCCAGTTGTCCCAATGAGCGACTTAACAGGACCAGAGTGTATCGGGAGGGTTCCTTGTTTGGATTTCATTCATGAGACATCCCATGCATGGTGTTTAGTTAGGTCAAGAGTTATGAGATATTGGGTGTAAGACTCTTAGCACCTATTTAGTAATACATTTGAGTAATCAAATATTATTATAAGGTTCAATGAGATGTACTTCCTAAAATCAATTCGTTCACAAAAGGAGACAAAGTTTCTTTTATGCCAGCATGGGTACTTGTACTATCTTAGAGTATGGGAAAAAGCTAAAAGTTTGGCATTGGTTACAACAAAGTAATTGAATACGAAGAGGAATATAATCGGGTATTTCATGGAGGGTTCTATCTACCATATACTACAGATTCTAATGGAGATTCAAGCATACAATACATACACATAAATAGTGGATGTTGTGTCTATGCTTTGTAAAGAGCATACTGAATATAGGAATAAGTTTGACAAATGGGGTCAAGTAGGTGGGCCTAAGACAGATTGATGATCCAAAAATGATCGAAAAGGAAGATAAGTCCAGTAAGGCCAAGGGTCATAGAAGAAGTTTTGTTCCAATAAACAGAAGCCCCAGTAAAATGGGCAATGTCAGCAGCATGGAGAGGCAGGGTGATACCTCCCAGGTACACGTGTTACTAGTCTATTTCACATATAAGGGTTTTAGTCTTACAATGAGGGAATGCCCAAATTCAGTAAGGAAGCGTATCATGGTTTATCAAATGGGACCCAATAATGACTATACGCCTATTCAGGCAGCCGATGGTATGTTCTCTATTCATAGAATGCTAGATAGGGTTTTATTCGATATAGGTTCTACACACCCTTTTATGAAATTACATTTAATGGGTTTATTAGGGATAATTCTAACTCCTTTCACTAGGCGATTATCCATTGCTACTCCATATGTGTGTCCACTGTTATTACCAAAACTTGCGATCCGGTAGGAATCGATATTAGTAGGCTAAAATTTATAGCTAATTTGTTAGTCTTAGATACCCACACATACGATGTGATTTTAGGGATGGGTTAGTTGGATCCATACCACGCTTAGACTTAACAGGGTAGGTAGAGCGATCGTATTTTCTATATCAAGGCATGAGATGTATTTTATAGCTATGCCTAGATATGAAGGTAGGGCTACTACCCATTTGCATTCTCAAGAGGAGACCATAATGTCCCTATATATGATTCCTATAGTTCAAGAGTTCACTGATGTATTCGATAAGATTCCAGGCTTAATACCGAGTAGGGAGATTGATTTCGCTATAGATTTTCCACCAAGAACTAAGCCGATAGATAAAACACTCTATCGTATGGCTCTTATGGAGATAAAGTAACTCATAAATCAGATTAAGCAGGTGTTATAACTTCACCTTAGGTGCACCAGTGTTTTTTGTAAAGAAGAAATATGGGTCTTTGAGATTGTGTACTGGCTATCAGGAGTTGAATTAGGCAACGGTGAAGAATAAGTACCCGATACCGAGGATTGATGATCTTTTGATTACTTAGAGGGATCTTCCTTCTATTTGAAGATTGATTAGCGATTCGATTATCACCAGTTGATGGTGTGAGAGGAGGATGAGCCCAAGACAAACTTCTTGTCTTGATATGGGTCTTATAAGTTCCAAGTGATGGAGTTTGGGTTGACTAATGCTCCGACAGTATTCATAGACTTGATGAATTGGGTATTGAATTTCTCCAGGTGAGAATGATATGAGCAAGAAGTAAAGTTTTTAAGGCATGTGGTGTCGGATAAGGGATTATATGTGGATTCGAGTAAGATGTCAGTTATGCTGGATTGGGGACGGACAATGAAACCTATCATGGTTTGTAGATTTTTAGGATTTGTAAGTTATTATTAGAATCAGATGTTCATTCGTGTCTTCTCAAAGATAAGGGTCGATGACTGAGTTGTCTAAGAAGGGTGGCCATTCTTTTGCATTGAGAAGTGTCAACAAATGTTTGATACCTTCAGGATAAAATTATTTTTACACTGGTTTTGGACTTACCTAAGAGCAGAGTGTAGTTCTTTATTTATATTGATGCTTCTCTATAGGGATTGGGTGGGGTTTTGATGCAGGAAGACATAAGATTTCTTATACCTCTCGTAAGTTGAATTCGTACTAGGTTTATTATCTGACTCACTACTTAGAGTTTGTGACCATAGCATTTATAGTGCTTGCATGGATTCTTCAGTGTTCACGAGAGTCTATAATATATATTTATAAGATAAAATCTAAATATGACGCAGCACAAGTAGTTTCAATTCATTGAAGATTCCAGTTCACAACCCACTACCATTGAAGGAAGGCAAACGTGATGTCATACTCATTGAATAGATTACCCAGTGGTAGCCTTTCATCCCTTCAGTTGGCTCAGTGGGGTACAATTGAGATCATTGGTGATCTGATCAAGGCCTTTATGGGTATGCTCACAGTTACTCCCAAAATTGTGATATGGGTGATCAGAGGGCAGTTTTAGGACATGATGTGTTAAGAAAAGGTGATATAACTTCTCACTACAAGTGTTCCTTTCTTTTTCATTGGAGTTAGATAGAAGATTATTCTAAAATGGTAGATTGGTAGTATCCTCAAATGAGTATTTGAGATGAGTTATCATAGAGGATATGCACAGTTCATAACAATACATTTCAATAGGGGTAAAATGTACGAAGATATGAAGTGACAATATTAGTGGGCTAGTATGATGAGAGATATAAAAGAGTTTGTATATATATATATATGTATATGTGTGTGTGTGTGTCACTTGTCATATGGTGAAGGTGGACCAACAGAAGTCGTCCAGGATGCTTTAGCCTCTTCTCATTCTCAAGTGGAAGTGGGATAAAATCGTGATGAATTTCATCACGAGGTTACTTTTAATGCCTCATCAGCCTGATTCAATTTTGGTGATTATTAACCGCCTCATAAAAGTGGAACATTTTTTTGCCTTACATAGTGATTGCTTGACCAATCATCTTGTATATTTTTATGTAGCCTTGGGGACTTAGCTAAACCTTATAATGACTTACCATCCACAATCATATGGACGGATGAAGAGGGTCAACCAAGCATTGGAGGACATGCTACGTGCATGTGTAATGGCTTTCAAAGGCAATTGTGAGATGCATTTTCCTTTAGTGGAGTTTACATATAGTAGCATCTACATGAGGATCTATTCCATGGCACCGTATGTGGCACTTTATGGGCGACTATGTCGATCACTAGTATACTGATTGGACCCGAGCGAGGGAAGGTATTTGGGGCCACAGTTCGTCCAACAGATGATAGAGAAGATTAATTTGATCAAAAAGAGGATTAAAAGTCGCCCAGGACAAACAAAAGAGCTATGACAATAATAATAAGAAGAAGCTTATGGAATTTCAGGTGAAAGAGGAAGTTTTACTTTAGGGTTCCCACTCACTATACCAAATTCTGTGAATGGTCGCGATAAAGGGGTCACAGATCCCAGCCGTGACCAGATGATCACGGCCCAAAACTGTGATCATAGTTAAAATAAGCATGACCAAATCCATGACTCAGTGTGGTTATGGGTCATCTTGTAGGTGGTCACGGTTCTACAACCTAACTCTTTCGGGTCACGACTCTAAGCCGTGACCCAGCCATGACCCTTATGGCTCCAAGTGTCCCTGTAATTTTGGTCAGGGATGAGTCAAGGCCCCTAGCCGTGACCATAAGCCCATATACATAAGGATATGGTCACTGCTTAAGTCTGTAACCATTAAATTATATGAGTCACAGCTTTGGGATATGACCATGGCCTTATTTCCAAGCTAAAGTGTTAAAAATAAAGGGGTCACGTCATATGGTCACGTCCCTAAGCCATGACCATGGTCATTACACTTAAAAAATGCAGAACAGTTTTTCGTTTCCATCAAAAATTTCTAATCCCTCATTTTCCCTCCCTCTCTCCGGCGATTTTGTCTCTCTCCTTCTCTCAATCTCAAGCTCTCTCTCAATATCAATCTCAAAGGTAATCTCAATCTTCTGTGCGTGTGTATTTATTTGTGTGTGCATATTTCTATGTGTGTGTGTATACGTGTGTGTATATGTGTGTGTGTGTGTGTGTGTGTATTGTGTATATGTATATGTATGTAAGTGTGTATACATTGTCATTGTGTGTATTGTGTATATGTATGTGTGTATACTCTAAATGTGTATGTGTGTGTGTATTCTAGAGAAAAATATATATATATAACTAATGTTGGTTTAAGTTTCAAACTAGGGCAAATTTTAATTTAATGGATATTGTTGGTTTAAGTTTGGGGCTGAAATATAAAAATATACATCTCCATTAATATTGATGCTAAATTCGGGATTAATTTTAGGAGCTTTGTAAAATTAAGTCCCAAAAATGCATAATCTATTAATTGTAAGGTTAATGTTTGTAAGGGATTAATTTTATGACTAATGTTTGTAAGGGTTAATTTTAGGGTTGATTTTAGGGATTGTTGGCTTAAATGACAAAAGTAGGAATTCAAAACATAATAAATTAACTGTTGATGATTCATTAGAGCTACAATTTATAGGAATCATATTCACGCCCTCGTACATAATAACTCGTTAATGATTCATTAGAGCCATTATTTAAAGGAATTATAATCACGCCCTCGTTCATTTTTCTCAGGAAAAATGAGTCACGGTGCTAATAAATGGCAACAAGAGTGGGAAAGGTTGCAATTGGACCGCATGCGTACATATCTCATTAATGAGCCTCATAAAGTGGGTACTCCGGTTTATTGGTATGGGAATAGGAAGATCGAATAATTTAACTACCTTGTAAATCGTGGAGTTCATCTCCGGAAAGAGTATTTATTCGAGCGTATTCTGTTTTCCCTGCCAGAATATTGGGATGAAGCTGTAGAATATATATTTCTCATATATAATCCCGATAGACCATTGACCTTTCTTACGCTATTAGAGAAGGCGGAAAAAAAATTCACCCAATATGGATGGAATTACCTACAAAGAGCATTGACGAAGACGGTGATGTCTCACGATATATACACGCCAAACTCAATCTTGCCAATAGGCTGAAGAGGGTGTGATTTCGAGTTTATGCCGCTGACATCTATGCATCCATATAGATACGCTTCCTCCTAATTAAGCACGTGCAAAAATCCATAGGTTTTTAAAAACAAATCCAGGCTGGCTGGAGATCAGACACATTAAACCTTTGTTAAAGTCTTACCTTGAAAAGGTAGATTATAATATATGGTTAAAAAAATTATTTTGTTAGTTATAATTTCATATTGAACTTTGAAATTATGCATCTATTATTATAGATACACATTTAACTTTTATTATTTTTGTAGATAATTTCAGGCGGTAATGGAAGCAACGCTCCAACCAACAACGTGACACAACCACAAGGAGAATTCTCATCACCAATTAGTGAGCAATACTTAACTCCACAAACTGTTCACTCCCCTACTCTGAGTTGCAGTAGGCAAGGTACTCCCACTAATTCAACAGACACGCCTAATGCTCCTGAAAATACCGGGTCAGTTGAGAAGAAGCCCATTGGGTTCTCTTTATTGGGAAATAACCCCACAGGGGATAAGAATCACGTTCAATATTTTAAAGCCCAGTGTTTGTCCTGGGCAAAAATGAATGTGGGAGTGGGAGGAGCTGACAATTGGAACCTCGTAGATAAAGCTATTAAAGATGAAATCTACGAGCAACTCAGTAAACGACTTTCATTTTCCCCAAACACAAAAAATAAGGTGCTTTTTCGGGTTGCTGAACAACTCCGAACATATCGGAGAATCCTTAGGCATAAGCATTTCCCGAAGGGAGCATCGAGCTCTGACATTTTGGCGCTCAAAGACAAAGTCCCTTCAAATGTTGAGATGCCAGTTTCTCAATGGAATGATTTTCTAGAGAATGAGGTGAAGGACTGTAAAATGCTGCAAAGGGAGAAAAATAAGCAGAATAGGGACAAAAAAACTTATGTCCACCGAATTGGCTCAAAATCTTATCAAGATTTGAATAACAAGTGGTCGAATGTTACAAAAGGCAGCCCGGATGAAGGAAAGACACTAAATAGAACCAACTTGTACGTGCATGCTAGACGAGATAAAGATAATAAATTCCCTCCTCACTTGGCCAAGATTCTAGAATCAATAGAGTCCATCAGTAGTCAGTCAGATTCAAGACCATTCGACGACATTGATAATGATGCCAACATAGAAACCTTTGAGAAGGACCATAGAGGGAGGACGAGAGGTTTAGGGTCATATATGTAAAAAAATAAGATTCAAACACACCGCACCTCTCGTGGACGATCTTTCTTTTGTTAATAAGCATTTCGTGTCCAACAATGATTCTCAATCTAGGACTAAAGGGGATATAATGGGGCTTCAAAATGAATTGGGAGGTGTGAATGATAAACTTTCACAAATTGTATCCCTTTTAACCGGTCGTATGCCCCTGCAGCCCCCATAGATTCCGGTTCCTCCTTCAACATTCTCTTTCTCTGCGCCTCAGCATGGCACAGATCTTGGATCATCGTCAACAACCCATGTTGACTATGGTGAGAAATACTATATACAGGAGCTGAGCGATAAATTTATCATTGGGATCGGCACGCTCATGTCCACTGTCATAGGAACTTTAGTACATAATCGACCTTTGCAGGAGGATGAGTGTCAGATCGTGGTTGATACAGTATATGAGGATTGTGAAATTGCTCCAGCGCACATTCACAGTGGAGAAGGGAATTTTTTGAAAAATTATGTAGACTCTGTTACCACTTGGCTAGTTTATCGCTTGATGAAGATGTCATAATATTTTTCTTATGTTGTAATAATATCAGTAGACAAATTTATTTAATTTCAGTTTAAGTGGTTGTGTAGTATCGTTGATTGGCGTGTTCTTGTATTTAAGCTATTGCATAGTTTGATTAATTGGTGCGTTGTTGACTATATTAGTGTTTTGCTTTGATACTATATTAGTGCCTCACTATGCACCATGATATTTATTTTATCAGGTTAAATGAGGACTGAAATTTCAAGATTATTAAATTCATTTTCCACAATACAAAGAGTGGATGGGGGAGATTGACCGAATAGCTAATAGTTATGGCGTTCAAGAATTTATTAGATACGCTTTTAAGAACCTTAAAAGTGAGAAGATTCCATGTTCGTGCACCCATTGTATAAACGTAAAATATAAATATTTAGAAGATGTTGAGTTACATTTAATAATATGGGGAATTTGTCAAGATAATAACAAGTGGACATACCATGGTGAAAAACATGTACCTTATGTTCCCGAAGAATTATTGGTAACCGACCACGTAACAGAACACCAACGAGTTGAAGTGGTAAACGATTCTCCAACACATCGTCCATTGACCGACCTAATTGATGATGCTTACGGAGTCCACCATGAATAAAACCACCAACCTATGGAGACAGATAATGCGCACAATGAACAATTAGATATTAAACTACCAGGAGACCGAGAATATATACGGTTGAAAGCCGATGCGGCTAAACCATTGTATAAAGATTACGATGAAGATCATTTGATATTATATACAATGATTGGTTTGCATAATTTGAAGAGTCAATTTGTCTTGTCTGGGAACAGCGTAACCGAAATTCTTACCAAACAAGCCTTTATAAGGTGAAACCCCAAAACGCCCCCAAACGGCCCCGTGAGTGGCGCCAACATCTTGCACGGGTCCAATGTAACACGTAGGAACCGACCGCATGGTCACGGGACCCTCGGTTTGAGAGAATGGCCCAAAAGAGAGAAAATCCACACTTAGGCTTAAAAATGTGTCGTTGGGGTGTGAAACCCCTTAGTGCCCCTCCACAGATCCATGAGCAGCGCCAACACCTCACACTGGTTCAATATAACTCGCACGAATCGACCGCGTGGTCACGGGACCCTCGATTTGAGAGCACAGCCCAATACAGAGAATATCCACACTTAGGCTTGAAAACGTGCCGTCGGGGGGGGGAACCCCTTAGCACCCCCCTCCCCCCAAACGGCCCCGTGAATGATGCCAGCACCTCGTATGAGACCAATATAACTCATAGGAACTGACCGCATGGTCTCGGGACCCTCGATTTAAGATCACGACCCATAACAGAGAATATCCACACTTAGGCTTGAAAACGTGCCGTCGAGGGGGAGAAACCCCTTAGCGTCCCCCAAAAAAATAGCCCCGTGAGTGGTGCCAACACCTCGTACGGGACCAATGTAACTCATAGGAACTGACCACGTGGTCATGGGACCCTCGGTTTGAGAGCATGACCCAAAATAGAGAATATCCATAGTTAGGCTTGAAAATGTGTAATTGGGGGGCGAAACCCCATAGTGCCCCTACACGGCCTCGTGAGCAGCCCCAACACCTTGCATTGGTCCAATGTAACTCGTAGGAACCGATCGCGTGGTCACGGGGAGCTCGATTTGAGAGAACGTCCAGAAATAGAGGAAATCCACACTTAGGCTTGAAAATGTGCCATCGGGAGGCGAAACCCCTTAGCCCCCCCCCCCCCACACACACACACACAGACCTGTGAGCGGCGCAAACACCTCGTACGGGTCCAATGTAACTCATAGAAATCGACTGCGTGGTCATACGACCCTCGGTTTGAGAGCACGGTCCAAATTTCATAATGCCTACACTTAGGCTTGAAAACGTGCATTTAGAGGGTGAAACCCTGCAATGCACCCCCCCCCCCCCCCCCAAATGGCACCGTGGGCGGGGCCAACACCTCTCTCGGGACCAAAGTAGCCCACACAAATGGACTGCATGGTCACGGGACCCCCGGTTTAAATGCAGGGCCCAAGTTTTAGAATGCCTACAATTGGCCCGTGATCGCGTAGTTACGGGACCCCCAATTTGAGAGCACGGGACCCCCGCGAGGTCACCCAAGGATTACTTGCATCAACTGACCAATCAGCCTCCTGATTTGAGGATTTTTTATTATTATTATTAAAGCTGGTCACAGACCAAAGCCTTGGCCATGTTTTCTGTACAGTGAGCTTAGGCACGGTCCAAAGCCTTGATTAAGTTGACTTCTATAGAAAACATAGTCACGGCCTAAAGTCGTAATGAAGATTAATCATACGAAAAATGGTCATGTCTTAAGGTCGTGACCAGGTTTAATTGTACACAAAACATGGTCACGGCTATGGGTCGTGACTAGATGGTTTTTAAATTGGGTGATGGTCACGGGTTTGGGCCGGGACCATGCTTATAAATCGGGTCAGGGCTATTAGTAGTGACCATGTTCGTGACTATCAGAAGTCTGTGACCAGGGCAGTGGGTCAGGGATTTGGGCCATGCCCACCGAAATTGCCGATTTGGTCACGGACCAAATCCGCGACCCCCACTGCCTGGTCAGGGATAAAGTCCGTGACCAATCGCCTAGTTTGGTGTAGTGCCTGTGAAATGCGTGATGAGGTTTGGAAAGAGAGGGATCATCAAACACTTTTGAACCACCTATATCTGGTCCAAAATGTGTTTTATATTTTTCTACCTCACGAATTTTTACACCCTAGGGTTGCATTTGGGTGATATTGAGTTAGACTTGGATGCTCTTTATAGTGAGAAGCCGATGAGTATTTTAGATCATCAAATCCAAATGTTCCAAGGAGATATTGCTTAAATTTGTGTAGTGGAACCACGACAACGAGGAGGAATCCACTTAGAAACAGGGGAAGTTAATGAGGCAATAGTACCCTCATATGTTTTGACTCATTCCACATGAGGATATATTTTTTACTCATTTTATATGAGAATATAGTTTTGATTCATTTTATATGAGGAGATATTTGCTAGTCATTTTATATGAGAAGATAATTTTATCTCCTTTTATATGAGGTGTTAGTATTTTCACTGAGTTACATGAGGTGATATTATATTTAACTCAAGTAAATGAGGGGTTAATTATGAATTTCTAGGACAAAATTAGTTTTGCTAGGGGGGAAGATTAAAATACTCCGTAATTTTAAAGGAATTTAATTAATTAGATAATTAATTAATTATGGATTTTGAGAGAATTATAAATAATTATTTTAAATGAAGAATAAATTTTTATTTGTGTTAATGCAAGTTGAAATATAATTTAAAAGAGTTATTATAATTATAGAATTCATTTGATGAATTATAGAATTTATTATGAAATATAGAATTTATTTGGTAAACTGATAAAGTGTTTGGGCCTAATTATAGATAAATAAAAGTATGTACTTTAATTATAATTATAGAAAGTAAATGGAAGGTTCAGCACTAAAGGAGTTATGATTTACAATAGATGGTACTTTGATAATATGGTAGTCACTTGGATAAAGGTTTAGGGTTAGGGTTATTGATGAAAGAAAGAAAAATGGATTAAAGTGTAATTAAAGAAAATAAAAATGAATTAAAATTGAAAGGGGAACATTTTTATAAACTAAAAATGGAAAAAAAATGGCGATGAATGCCCTTGGGTATGAACGAGAGCTCATTCCCATTCTATCAAAAGGGTTGTGTCAAAACCCTAGTCCCTCCCAATTTTAGTCCACAAGTTAACCCTTAACCTCAACCAAATTCTATAAAAATTATATATTCCAAACCCCAAAAATATATCATTTCATTTTATTAAAAAAATCCTTTTTCTAGAACAATTGTAGGGATAACGTTGGATCAATACTTAAAGAACTTCTAGAGGGCCAATTCAACTACTTTTCAAGAGAAGATTCTTTTTGTGTATATCTTCAAGAGGCAAGTTAACATTCAACCTCTCCCCTTTTATGCTTTTAAATATCAAATTCTACCTTAAATAAATATTCTTATAATTAAAAATAATTTGAGATAATTAGGATTATAATTTATAGATTGTTAAATTATTGAATTTCATATTTTTAATTTAAATTCTGGAAATTTTGATAAATTGGAAAATTGATAATTTTGCAAATTTTATAAATTGACAAATTGATGAGTGGATGATTTTAATAAATAAATAAATTGATGATAATTAGGACTTTGATGGTATTACATGTAAATTCTAATTATACACGCATATGCTCACTTTAGAAACGGATTATCCTAACTCAAAAATTTAGTAAATTGTGGAATTGGTTTAAAGTATTATTATTATAGATATTTGGTGAAGTGGGATTCATACAATTGTGTGAAATTGTCAATACATGAAAAATGACTATTCGTATGATTTTAGTAAAGCCCACGAATTTGTTACTTATTGCCCATGTAGTAGTGATTTCTCCACATGTATATTTGATTGAATCGATTTAGTAAATACTCACGTTATATTGAAATGGAGACTACCTCTTACGATTTAAGAATTTTTCATTATATCCCCTTAAGAAAATTAATTGAGAATAGTAGTAAAGTAATATATACGAGGAAATATTGAAATAGTAAATGAAAAAATGTTTTCCTTTTTTACTAGTGTAGAATTTCTGCCTCACCCCTTCCATTGTAAAAGTATAACATTGAGAATGAATGATAGAGAAATTGAGAACCTAACGATAAAAAAAACGTTGGAATTGACATGTCGATTTAAATTATAGAATTTTATCGAGAGTGGATAAATATTAGTTTTATGTTGATGACCCCATGCATGGGGAAACGTTTGTTACACTATTATTATGGTTATGTTTGGGTGGATAAGGTGGTTCCGTATCGTGGGTGGTGATTGCCAAAGTGAATGGGAGTCAAACACGATGACGATGATCTTATTATTAGTGGATTTTTAGGGTGGATAAGGTGAGGTTAGATTTGTGTGTATGATGAAAATTTATTTATGTTATGATTTATTTTATTTCACATGCATATGGTGCTAGTTACGCTTATGGGGTGTATTTAAATATAAAACATATCATTGATTTCATATATATATATATATATATATATATATATACACTGTTCTAAAAAACCCGCCTAGGCTCCGCCTAGGCACACCTAGGCTTAAGGCTTGGGCGAAACGCCCCGCCTTAAGTTTTTTACGCCTTATTCTTGGTAAAACCCTTAAGGCGCACTTTTTTCTATAAACAACAATGCTTTAGTGAAACGATATCGCCTTTTAAAGAATATTTTTACTAATCGAACCATTATTTCATCCAAAATAATCAAATAGTATCTTAATTTGCATATAAACAGACATATTTTTATGATATGTACAATTTTAGTATTTTAATAGCCTTGTTATGGTTAAAAAATATTAAAAAATATCAAGAAGGCCTAAACGCCTTTTCACGCCTTTTTACGCCAAGGCTCGCCTAGGCTTCTAAGGCTTAAGGCTTGACCTCCACGCCTCGATCACGCCCCGCGTTTTTTAGAACCTTGATATATATATATATATATATATATATATATGTGTGTGTGTGTGTGTGTGTGTGTGTGTGTGTGTGTGTGTGTGTGTGTGTGTTACGCATTGTGATACTTAACTTAGTAATTGTAGAATTATTATTTAATTGCATAACAACCATTGGATGGAGTAACTATGTTAGCTTGTGATGGCATGACCATAGTTTTTTCAACCCCCTTCCTGGTGTTCATGAGTATCCAGCTTAGCTTCCCAGTTCTTGATGTAACGAGTTTTGTCCCATTTTCATCACCACTACGAGGATGTAGTTGTCATCTTATTTGCTTCAGTTTATATATTGAGATATTGGAGGATTATGACTTCAGTTATTGCATGTACACTTTTTTGTTATTGAATTGGATTATTAGATGGTTAGATTGTGGAAATTCGTACATATGATGTCACTAAGATGCTATGTATTGGCGGATTATAGTTTATTTCTATATAATAGATGGTGGTGATCTATTTCCTATCAGATGTTATCCTGTGGGGTTTAGTTATCACGCTCTTATTGTATTATCTATATCGTTTGGTTTCGCTCATGCCAAGGCTAGTATATAAAATTATTTTTACAAACTATAGTATTTACTAAATAGACCTGATCAACCTAATTATTAAAAATTAAGGGTGTGACACTAGGGATGGACCCTAGAAATTGACGTTGTTTGTGGTGCTTGTTGCTATGGGATCAAACACTATAGGTTGGTTACTGATGTTTCATAAAGGGAGGTGGATAGTTCGGTTTGTTCTCATCTTTTTAGCATGTTCGACCTTTTTCTCCTTATCTCATTTTTTTTCTCGTGGGTGGAGATAATACTCTTTTTGGTGACAATTTCACCTTAGGTGGCCTTATTGGTTTAGCTGCCCATATTCTTTAAACTCACCCTGGAGGTGTCAAGGTAAACTACCCCTCTTGGATGGCCTGTCATATCCTCAAATTCTTGGAAAGTGAGGGAAGATAAAATTTACTTATTACTCCCCCTTTATCTATTTCCAAATGCGGCCTAATGTTGCCACTTTTTTTATGGAAAGATGATGGAAAGTTTATCAAGTAAGAGGTCTTCTTGATTTTGAACCGATTTAGATATCTCTGATTCAATAGAGATTGTATAGGTGGGAGAACATGCTTCATGAATGTAAACTACCCTTACCTAATCATTGAGAATAGGAGTCACTGTTGGGGTTGAAGAATAGTCGACCACTATGTAATCAGGTGCTATGACCGAGAGCTATGAAGTTCTTTGTTGGCGCAATCGTTTGTTCGGAGCCAAGAAGCACGTGGGCAGTCTCCAATGGTATCTGCATTCATTAGGAGCTGGTCGGTCCTAAACTTCAAAGTCTCTAGGATTTTCTTGCAATAAGGATCTACGCCAGAAAACAAAGGTAATTAGTAACCAATGGGATCATATTCTTCAATAAAATCCAAATTAATGGTAAGAAACCTAACAAGGGATCCAACCTCCATAGGAATAGATAAACTTGCGTTGTTCTCACCATTAAGCAGCCCAAAGAACATCAAGACATCCCTATCAGTGTCCTTTTAGAACCTAGGCATCCAAGTAACCAAGCTACGAGGCTTACTGGTGGCCTAGAAATGGTACATGAAAAGACTTAGGAGAAGTCCCCATTTCATAGTAATGCCTGATTTCATTAATGCTTAGGTTAGTGCCGTAAATTTGGTTAATTGCAATTGTACCCATCAAAATTCATAAAAAACATCCATTTTATTGGATTGGAAGTATTTCATAAAAATGAAGCACTTCCACCAAAATGGGTGGAGGGGGAAATTGATCCCCCTCTATTATAGCCAATGTCATAAAGGCAACCTCACTAGGGATGATATAGAAACCCTCATCATCGGGTGAGATTCGTAATTTTAGAGAGCCTAATATATAATATTTAGTACAAAATGCCTCAAATTCATTATTCGAGGTCACTTAATACTTTCTCATATGCCGGGATATGGTTATATAGAGAAATAAAGAATATAATGTGAAATAGGTGATAATTTTTTGAACTTAATTTCTATGCAAATCAAATGGGAGAGAGAGAAATGTAAAGTTTTGTGAATTTCATTTCAAGTAAAGATCTAAACAGGTTTTGAAACCTCTTATAGCCTTTCTCACCAAAAGGTAGCTGAAGTGACGGCTCTCTTAAAAAAAGAGTCTCGTTGCCATGTTCCATAGGTCACGTGATTCACGTGCAATGATTACATAGGGGACGTAAACCTACAACGTACAAATTACTAAACATAGGGATTATATCTACATAATCTCATGATTTCTCTCCCACTAATAATTAAGGGACGCGTAGCAACTAATGAACATCTAATAAGGAAATACACATCACATGTGGATAATACATCAAAGAAGAAGTAGGCCAACCATGACAAAATACTGATCACCCCAGTTCTAGGGGAAATTGAAGGGATGTGATTTAGGTTTTCCATGAGGCATAACACATGGAATTTTGGAAACCATAATGATTTTGATCCCTAAGAGATCACGGAATAGCTGAAGGCTAATCGTAAAAGATAACAATAAATATGACTTCATATAGTCCTACCTGAACTCAACTGCTTTAAAAATAAGATAAAGGATATAGGAAAAGTTCCAGGAGAAGGGTATTATGTAGTTTATATGGTTGAGACACCTGTATCTATAAGAAAAGTTATTCCTAATGTGAAAAGGAGAGATATAACTCAAGAGTATACACATGGATAGGACATTCAGCTAACACTTCATAGCACTCTAAGTCGTATTTGTCTTCACCCCGTCAATGTAATAAAACCTCATTCTTCCTTTCCCATGTATGTAGGCAGGTCAACATGCCAAACCACATACATATTTGTGTTCTTTTATCAATTTCCCTCATATTTATGGGTAAAAGTGGTATTTAGTATTATTGCAGGAATTATATCTCGTACCGTTATGATCACTCGTAATGAAACTTCCCTTTAATTTATTCTTTTCCTCCATTTATCGTAGAATTTGCAAAAAAAAAAGATAACCAAATTACGAACAAGGTTTCTTTAAAACATAATGAAAGTTTTCTAATTAAATTGACTTAATTAGAGTATATCCATAATAAATAAATTCCAATATAACACAACCAGGATAGAATAATAATATAAAAGTGCTTAACACTAATATATAAAATAGGATTCCATAAGACAAGGTGTAGACACTCAACTCTAATACCCTATTCACCCGCACAGGGTCCCAACAATATCCCTTTTAACCCCGAACCCCCGGTCCTCCTTCAAAACCTAATCGGGGAGAAACTAGATGCACTTAAAGTACCATTTGAATGTGATCAACTCTAAAACCTAAAAAAATCATAGAACCCTTTCATAGAGCTCTGAATTCTCTTTCCAACGATTCCAGTCATACACAAATCGGACTTACGGTTTGCATTTTATGTCCATTTTATCCTGCCAACTACCCTCGACCACTGGTTGGAAGGTGGGACATTACTTGGTCACCAATTCTGGCACCCCTATCAGCAAGCAGTCCAACATCCTAATCCACCAACACACCCCCAGGGGTAGGCTGGTCATGTTGACCTTTTCAGGTTTCCTAGTTTGGGAGGCCCTAACCTCACTACTCTATATCCTACAATTTTGTGATTCATCCAATAAATCTATTACATTATTCCCAAAAACATTCTCTTACACCACCCCTTACCTCACCACTAGCCACCACTCCACCACCATCCTTTACACCTAAAAATCATATTATAAAAGCTTCAAAAATAAGAATTAAAATATCTTAGAAGTTCCAAACCCTCTTCATTCTACTTTGACAATTTAGTGTTATTTCATATATTTTACTACTTTTAGCACATTTCTTAGTTGATTCTTGTTTTATCCCACCACCAATCACATTTTATTATTTATTTATACTCAGACTTATTTTTATAAAATCAAAAGCCCAAAAAAAGGTTTATCCTATAAATCCCAAATTATAGTTTTCTCACTTTTTCTTACACTTTCACCATATTTACTCACTTTTCCATAAACTAAAACGAGAAACTATAATTTGAAAGCGTGGGTTAGACCCCAGCTTGTTCCCCTCTCGAGCTACGTGGACATTTATGACAATTTAGACTACATAGGCATCCCAAGATTATCTTGGGATTTGAGTTCTCATTTAGTCATTTCACTTTGTTTATAATGGTATTCTACTTATATATTTTATATATGTTACTCCCGTAGTTAGCTTACTTATTTTATCACCGTTTAGCAGTTCCCTTGACATGCATACTCACTTTTTCATAGTGAGTCATGATCCGGTGCATCGCTCATAAGTTATCTATTTTTTAATTATTTTATTACTTTTTAGCGATCCCGTTGACATGTGTGCTCACTTTTCCATACTGAGTCACGATTCGGCGCATCACTTATAGCTTAGCCACTTTTATTTCTATAATAATTTTAGCATTCCCATTGACATATGTATTCATTCGTTCATAGTGAGTCACAATACGGTGCACCACTCATAGTTTAGTTATTTTAGTGGTCTCGTTAGACATGCATACTCACTTGCTATGGTGATGTTATGCTCTAGTGTGTCGCACACATTCTAACTAATTTCACATTTTTTGTCTTATTTTAGTCTTACTCAGAGTGATTCGTTCCCATCTTCCACATGATGGGAATACAATGATTTCACTCCTCATATATTCACATGTACACACATTGCACACGCAACACACTCTTACACATTATAAACATTTTCACATTTTTTAGGAGAAGGAGAAGATTGTAATGTCCATAAGAGATAGAAAGGGAGGAATAGGTTCCTAACACCTTCCCATTTCCAAACATGGTCTCCCAGTACATTATTCAGCTGGTTTCACACACAAAAGTAGTCCTTCGTGCCATCTCCTAGGAGATGACCAATTATATTGCTTGTTTTGAGTAAAATAGGCTAGAGACTCCAATATATACACATTCACACACCCTCACAACAGACGCTTCATGTCCTTTGTATCCTGCGAACACCGTGTGAGCAGTGGGAGGATATCTTCCCTCCTCCTCAATCGGGGTTGGGATATGTGTATCCTCTCTCACTTGTATATTCTTTTTTCTTCGCATGTTTCCATGTTCTATGTGCCATATTCATATTATGATATCCATGTATACTTCTCTTCATCACGCTTATGTTCTCATCACTTGTATATACCATATTTTCTATCACATGCTCCATGTCACTTGGATACATCCATGCTTCACTCGCTTATATATGCCTTATATTTTATGTCCACTTATACATATTTTTCCATGTTTCTTTCATATATCCACATGTCACTCCACTTGTATATATCACGTGATTCACTTTTCTTGAACATTATATCCATGTTTTCCCACTTGTATATATTTTCATGCCTTTTCCACCTTGTGCCCATGACATATCTTACTTGTTTATATATCCACATGTTTTATATCAATTGAACATATTCCCATGTCTTACTTGTACATATTTTCTACACCACTTTTTTCTAATCACATGTTTAATGTTATTTGTACATATTTACTAGCCTTTACCCCACTTGTGTAGTTATCTCTCTTTATTTCCTACCGATTGTGTATATTTATATGCTTTACTTCATGATTAGTAGTTGTACATAACCCTCTCAGAATACATAATACCTTGCATAAAAATACCATTTAGGACTAATTCAGTTTCACACTAAATCACATGAGCATCTACTATTGACCCTATATTTGGCCCGTACTAGGATGTCAAGTTGTGATGGGTTGTTGGTTCTGCGAGGTGCAGTTAACCTAGGTGATATGACTCTCACCTTCCATTGGAAGAGTACCCTTGTCATATATTAAACAGTTCTAATGCGTCGTAATGCTTGATCAAACTCACCATGAGAGTTATATATTAGGAACTTGTTTGGGTATGTCAAGTATATATAATTTTCTCTCACGCGTACCATCACCATAAGGTATATCGGGAGGCAATTCACGTACGTACACTCAAGTATATCAAATGGATTTTCCACATGTAACAATGAGTGATTGTCTTATAAGCAAGAATTACATCGTGAAAGTCATGCCAAAGGAAGGAATCGTTATACTAACTTCCCATGTATAAACCGCATATAGATGTTTTCCCTAGGACAATTATACCTAGAGTATCGATTCCAACGCGAAACTCTACCAAAATTCGATTTGTCTTACCATACAATTTTTCCTTGTTTTGCCTATTTTTAAAACATGACCCTTTCCATGTATCTAAAAACAAGTTAAATTGTGTCATGTATCGCTTACCCTAGTTCTCTCCAAAGATCGGGTCTTGTCTGTCATTTCACTTGCACCCTAGGCGAAAGATAATACAAGTGAAACCTAATAATAATAACTACGTTGATTTATGTTACCACTTTTTCTTACACTTTAGAAAAAACTGTGACAACCCTACTTTTTAAATCTAATTCGGTTAGCTACGCCTAATTAAATTAAAGCGGAGCGTCAATATGTTGGCATTAGAAACAAAATTTAATTAAATGCAGTAAAGTAAACATGTACACTCTCATACGTGTAACCATATCACATCATAACAGCTATAACAAGTGAAACCAACTCATAACTATTAACTGTAATAATCCATCAGTAATCTCAAACTGAAAATATAAAATGCCAATACATGCGGCCCAACACAAAATGGGAAAGAGTAATACAACAATTCTCTCAAATCCAAAGTATAAACAAAGTGATATTAATCTCGGATACCACCCTTAAGAAAAGGGAAACGAACGACATAAATTAAAATAGAATAACTCCACGGCTACATGAATCCTAAGATTGATATGATCTCATCAGGCTCCGTAGTCTATTGTCCAGCGGGACGAGGACCTGTCATATTATATATATATATATATATATATATATAGGAGAGGAGCAAGAAGCAAGATAGACGGGCGTCAAAGCAAGAAAACAAGCTATAAGATTATAAGATGTACTTATAATGAAAGCACACTAGTTATTACTCGTCTTCAGTAATTAAGTTGTTCAATTACCCAACCAATGCTCCTATGTCGTGACTACCTAACCCAAACTCGAGTAACGTGTAGTCTCATATCGTATCATGATTAATCATTATTAATCTCATTTCAGTAATTAATGTATCAAAATATTTCCTTCAAGTATAATATCATATACATCGATTTGGGATATTACTTTAAGACACAAGCATAATATCTCACACAACAAGTCATATCGGGTCACTATCGTTACCCGGGAGAACAAGTCGTAACACTAGGCCTACACACGAATATTCCCCAATATTACGTGGCAAGGGAAATCATACTAAGTCCTAAATCACATGGCGTTTCAAGGTCTTTCTCTCCGACCCGCATTACAACCATGTGTCCGGTTCTGGTGGTTTATCTCCGACACGGCACTCGAGCGGAACCTAACCGGATCAATCACAAAAAAAATCGCATTCAACATGTGCCTACGTAGACCGGAGGACTAGTCTAGTGTATACTCGACAATATACATATAAAACAATTTCACGCTTATGTATATATACAATCGTGTCAAGTCTCTTACTCGAGTTATACCATAGTCATTATTTACAATATAGCATAATTTCCATCATTAATTTACTAATTCAACATCAAATCGTTACAAGGTTATATATCTCTAATAACCATAAGTATGTGATAAAGTTAGGATATTAGGCACAACACCATAATTATCTTACTAACAACATGAAAAACATTAGCACTCTTATTTCAACAACATTCTGCCCAGAATTTAAAATGCAGATTCGAGGCTCTTCCGATCCGTTTTGGGAAAAACTTAAAACTACAAAGTTCTTCGGAACGTGATTTTTTACAATGACACGTGAGCACGCTACCATATCCTGCCTAAAACAGACCCGAAACTAACATATAATATTCGCCCCTGTTTTCAACAACATTCTGCCCAGATTTTTAAAACGCTTATTTAAGACTTTTCCGATCCGTTTTTGGGAAAACTTAAAACTACAAAGTTGTTCGGAACGTGATTTTCTATAAGTACACGCGAGCACGCTACCATATCCTGCCTAAAACATACCCGAAACTAACATATACAATTCGGACCTGCTCACGACAACTTTCTGCGCAGAACCGTAAAACGCAAATTCGAGGATTTTCCAATTCGTTTTTAAAAAAAGTTAAAACTACAAACTTGTCCGGAATGTGATTTTCTATCGGACAGCGTGGACGAAACATTCATTTTCGGAACCAAAACAGCTCAAAATAGTTTTTAATATGACGATTTACTCAATTTCATAGATTTCTAAAATTTAAGAGTTTGTTCAACAATTCAATCCCTATAATGATGTTATTGCATTTGAATCTACATGGATGATGATCCTAATACATTGCATATCATTTTTAACATCAATTTAATATTAATTTAGGGATCCAAATACATGTTCATGTGAAATTTCATTATAGATACATAATATACACATATAGGTTATTAACTTGCCTTAGATTTTATGGAGATGTTGATGAAGAAGATGACAACCTTCTTCTTCTCATTCTTGTTCTTCTTTCTTCTTCTTCTTCTTCTTCTTCTTCTTCTCTCTCTCTCTCTCTCTCTCTCTCTCTACCAAACCCTAGCCCCATTTTGTGAAATGAAAGAATGAAGACTTCTTCTCTTCTTTTCTATTTATACCTAGGGTTAGTTTATTTACAAAAAAGTCATTGCGCTAAATTTAACCCTCTCGATCCTTTTACGCGTTAATTCGCTTCTAATATTTAAGTCGCACATTCATATATCAATGAATTCATTTTAACTTTTCATTTCCAATCATTTTGAATATATATACTGACATAGTTTTATTTCCAAACATTTCGAATATATATACTGAAATAGTTTTTTTTTTTTTTTCAATTCAATCAAAAATGCGGGGTATTACAAAAACATTCTATTTCCACGCTTTCCCTTTCATGTACGGCCTCATTCCCATAGCTTGTCCTAAATCCGTATGAGCTAAGATTCTCCCTTAAACAACCTTTAAGCTCTTCTCCATTATCAACAAATTTAGAAGAAATAAAACTGTTAGACCGTAGATTCCTCATGGAAAACCCTCATTATAGTCCTCCAAGAATCAATAGCATTGCGTCGAAATACATCATGTCTTTTCACCATAATGCCTAGCCCAATTTGATGGCTATAATTTCATAACTCACTATGGACTGACAACCTGCAATCAGATGTTTATGAGTTTAAAGAAATAGGATCCAAATCCCATAAATACCTAATCCAGAAGTTATGTGTAATGCTACCTTTCCCCATGTCTTGGGACCAAAAATGCCCGAACCAATATGGGTTCCTGAAAAATATCAACAGGGTCTGCATGCTGCAATGCCTCCATAGGTTTTGCCCGTCAATGGGCCATCTCTTGCACATATGCCGATGTTGAATCTTCCTCAGTAAGGGGTAACTTTACCATGCCTTTTCTTAGATATCCTAAGGAGGAAGAACTCAATCGAGTGAAGGAGGATATAAAAATGATTCTATGAAACTATATGGATTACACTCATATGCCCACATACCCAAAAGCTAGACTACCTAAGAAGTTCAAAATGTATGATATCTAGAAGTTCGAAGGGAGATGACCTACCATTGTACATATCCGAAATTACCATCGTTTTAGGACTCTCCTTGGGGCTACTAAAGAGATCATGTCCTAAATGTTCCATCAAACCCTAGAGGATAGTGCTCTTTATTGGCTCTTATCACTAAAATAATCTCGGATCCGCAGTGGGAAGATGTTTCTAGAGAGTTTATTGTTCATTATAAATACAATGAGAAGTTGGAACTAACATACCGAGACCTTATATTACTCAAGCAAGGCCTTGGAGAGTTCGTTAACAGTTTCATAACAAGGTGGAGAGAGAAGGATGCCACCATAACTAATCGTATATTTTATGAAGAACAAGTCAGTATAGTGAAGAAACTTTTCCTTTCGCATATTCATAATTTTATGGGTAGTTAGTATTACCCCAAATTCAAAGCCCTTCGAAATGATGGGGTTGAAATTGAAGAAAGTGCTGCCAGTCAGAAAACAAAATCAGAAGGGAGGAAACCAATTGGGAAATTCACCCCTCGAAAGTATGATAAGCCTGCTACTACTTCCATTAGTAACATCTCCTCTTATCCTTCTACCTTGTGGTCATCAGAACACCATTATACTCTCACCAAAAAAGAGTCTAATGAACTCAATGCTCCTCTCTCTCCAAAGTATATCAAGCCTTCTTGTCCCGCAATTTTACCAAACCTTTGGAACCTCACCCACTTACTGACCCATTTCTTAAGTACTTCAAATATGATGCTCATTGTAACTTTTACCAAACCACCGGGTATACCACTAATCAATGTCACCATCTGAAGAATGTTGTGTAAAGCCTCATCAACAAAGGCATATTCATAACTCTAATAAGACGTAACCAAACACTACCCAAAATCGTTTACTCATGCATCAAGCCAGCGTGAATTCCATCCTTACCGATGAAGATCCTGATTTTAACCCTTCAACTAGAAATAAAACCATCAATAATCCTATTTTATCTATCATCTCAGAAAAATCCCCGATTTCTCTCCAAATATGCCTTTTTTTTCTATTACACCCTATAAAATTATCAGGATCTATCTCCTTCATAATAAGAGCATGCATGGCAGTCGGATCCAGGTCAAAAATATAAAATACGGATATGTGCATTATCCTCGACCAATTGTGAAGCGTCATAATGAAACTCCCATCCGAATTGACCCTTGAAGAAGGATTTGTGCTAGAATTATCAATCTCTATATGGAATCCTATACGTGGGCTATATAATCCCATGATTTGTTTATACCATGAGAAGAATTCAGCCTAAATGACATTGTGCAGACCGTGATATATGAAAGAATCAAGAGAAGAAATATTTATAAAGCTACTGAACTATAAACCTCCCTTAAGTTAAGAGGATACTTGACCCCTTCCCTAAATCAATACTCTGCAACTTGGGAAGATCTATGATTTGAAGCGCTCATAGTTGTTGAGTATAGTTATTTCTCTTTGAGAAGTCATATAGTTTCCATATGATAGGCAGATAATTCCAATCCTTCAGATGATTTAGAGGGTGAACCCAACATTAAAGATCCTAGTACATTTTCCTCCCTTTGTCGCGTGATCTCCTTTGAATAATTCGTATCTAAAATCGATGAGGTTTTTGTTGCCCCTAAAAATTATTGAGGAAACGAGTTTCCTCTTATTTCGCCATCAATGAACCCTATGACCTGGTCATGATAGTATTACAAAGATCCAGTAATCCCGTCAGAAAGTGTGCCCATGGATAAAGGAAAACGAGCTATTGAAGAAATCCCAATGCTTGAAATGACAATTAAAGAGAGCAAGATCCTAAAAAAACTAAATAAGAGTCGGGTTAACATCACCTTGGGGGAATTTTCATGTCTTCCCAAATGCACATGAGTTCTCTTATCAAGCTTCTTACTCAAAAATACAGTTCCTCCCTTTACTCCCCTTAATGAAGAAATTCATATAGTCAAAACTCTAACTGCCATGAGGCTCATCTCTTTAATCGAAGAGGAGATTCCCAAGTTTGTTACAATAACTACCCCCTTAATATCTAAGTCGAAGTCTTGGACAAAACAACTACATTGGTTCTTATCGAAAACGGTTCCGCCCTAAATATATGTTCACTTCAAACACTCTGATGTTTGAGGATGCAAGTCAGCGATCTTACTCCAACATTCGTTGTTGTGCGCACTGATGATAATACCCGATGAGAAGTTATGGGGTCGATAAAACTCACACTAAGGGCTAGCTCGATATTCCCTCAAACAAAATTCCAAGTCATTGACATTCGTGCATGTTTCAACTTACTTATATGTCGCCTATGGCTCCATAGCAATAGAGAGGTTGTTTTCTACCTTGATTAGAAATTAAAATTCTCTGCAGACAATCAAGTCATTACCATCATCGGGGATGAAGATAAAACAAATGGTGTCGGTACAAGTAACCATGTCCTAGAAATTCAGCATAGTGCAAATGTCGTGTTTTTTTCAGGCTTCAAGATTGATTTGCTCCCTCCCCCAACTAGAGATGACTTTAAGACAAAGTGATTCCCGAACCCAACCCACACGAGAATGTCAACACGATTCAGATGTTCAAGAGTACGCATTTTATGCCTAGAATGGAGTTAGGCAGCAAACAATAAGGAACTCTCGAGCTGATTGTTCTAAATAAATCCTAACACCACAAGAAAAATGGTTATTAGGGAGGGAAAAAATCTGTCCCTAAAAGATTTTTTACCGTCCCAAAATAGTATTTAGGATGGATTTTGCAACTGCTAAAAACTGTCATTTATACTCGGCATCGCAAATAATTTAGAAACAGACTTTTTCGTACTAAATTCTAATTTATTAACGCTTTACATTTGGCATTAGGGATAGATTTTGTCATCCCAAAATGCATTCTCACAAAAAAACTCACTCCCGCGCAAAGAAGAAGAACAATTTCTCTGTACTTAATACTCTTCAGATTCTCAAAAAACAATTGGAAAAATTTATAACTATCAATTAGGACAAAAAAATTGTCCCAAAAAGTATTCCTAATCGATACAAGAAAGGAAGATGGACGATATATAACTGTCCCAATTGATAAAAAAATGGTATAAAAATTATATTTTTGTATGTTGTATGCTGAAATGATAAATAACACGTAATTTGTATTATAAGTCAAGTCATCCAACCACAAACACAATATATCAACTTCATTCATTAAAACACGTATCCAACACCAAATTTTTCCACTACATCAAACAACCCAAAATAAACCTTTTAATTAACAAGTACAAATAATTGTCACATCCAAATCATAATACTTAAATGATTACAAAACCATACTAATTAATAAGAAATCAATTTGTCAAAAGAAAAGTCATCCCTAAATTAAGATGATAAATATAGTAGCCACACTAAAAAACATCTCTCAATATCATACATATAGTAGACACGCTCTAAAGCTCATCTCTTTAATTGCTTGTACATAACCTGCAATGAATAAATAATCAGTTATCAATATAATATTATAGTAAAATAAATTTTCTTATAGTATAATAAGATTATAGTAAAAGTAAAATAAGATTATAGTTACTCGTCTTGACAACTCTTTACAATTTTTTAAAAATTTCGACAGTCATTTTTTTATAAATGAAAACAAACTTGTTTAATCATCACAAAAGCCCGCAAGACCATAAAACAATCAAAAACAACAATCTCGAATGTCAACAACAACAATAAATAAATAATATACATGGTGTAAACAATTGACTTGTTCTTGTGTTCCACGTGGATAAAAGCTAACGCTGAAATATTATCCTGCAAAAAAGATAAGACACGAAACAGAAAAGATATCAGTTATCAAATAATGTTTAAAAAATTGTCCAAGAAGAAAAATTGCATATATTTATCACCATATTAAAGTCAAAAGTCCTGAGATTTGCAATTTTTTGTCATATTTTCATACTGGGAATCCCGTGACTATACGGTCAGTTCCTCGGAATCACATTGATCCCGTGTGAGGTGTCCGTGCCTATTACGAAGTCGTTTGGAGACTGTTTTGAGTTTTTGACCTCTAAAAGCATCTTTTTAAGCCCAAGTCTAGAAGTATCTTATAATGTTTTTTACTTAAAGCTTTAGTTTCAATAGACAGAGACTGATTAAAAGTCTCCCATAACGTTTTTATTGTTTGATAGATGATTGAGAGATTACAATAGGGGTGCTCGCGGTCCGGTCCGATCCGGTTTTTAGTAATTTTAATGACCGGACCGATTAAACCGGTCCTAGAAAAAAAAGGACCAAGACCGGACCGATTAAACCGATTTTTCGGTCTTAGTCGGTCCGATTTTTTGTATGGTCGGTCCGGTCGAACTTGTCGATCCTAAACTTATTGAAATAATCTTTTTAAAAATGAAAACTACCCTCAAAAATTGTCCAAATTTTACCATCAAAACTCCCAAAATTTTACCATCAAAACTGTCCAAATTTTATCATAAAAACAACCCAAATTATACAAAAAAAAACTGTCCACATTTTACCATAAAACTGCCCACAATGTTGTTCAAAAGTGCTTAAATTTGGACATATAAAGTTGTCCAAAATTGCTCAAAGTTGCATATTAAACTGTCCAAAAATGCCCAAATATTACAAACATATAGAGCTGTACAAAACTGCCCAAATTTGGACATATAAACTCTCCAAATAATACAAAATAAAGCTGTCCAAATTCAACCACAAGGTTGTCCATAATAATACATATCAATAATAAGCCAATAAAATAACTACATTCATAAAAATGGCCCAAACTAACTGCAACATTCAAAATAATGCAACAATAATGCTGCTTAAAACAATCTCCTCCATAAACCTGAAAATTATCACAAACAATTTTAGAATAAATAGAAAAATAGTTCAAAAAAATGCAACCATGAATTTGAAACATAGAAAAATTAAAACCGAGTGTGTGGAAAGAAGGCTACCTACATTTTCACTCGCCATTGTCTACACCTGAAAAAATTAAAACATAGAAAAATGAACAAACTGTTATTTATATGTCCAACTGAAAAAAATTAATACAACTGAAAAAAAAAACAAAAAAATTACTCTAACTGATGGAGCATAACAAACACATCTGAAATGAAAAATTAGTTGGGAAAAAAAATTAAACACACTAAAACCATCCAATCAATATACAGATCTGGAAAAAATTTACATACGGAGCATACAAATCTGTATAAACCCATATATACAAAACGATTTGTGTATATATATACAACAAGCAACTATATCGATTTATATATATATATATATATATATATATATATATATATATATATATATATTACCGATCTGATGGTGGTTGAGCAGCTGAACGCATGTTGTGAGGGCTGACAGGCGGCGAGGTGGCGAGGGGCGGAGAGGCAGCGAGGGGCTGGGAGGCGGAGAGGCAGCGAGGGGCTAGGAGTTGATCGCCGGCTGTTATGGTTAAGAGGTGGCGAGGGGTTGAGGGAAATGAAGTGAGAGAGAGGGTTTGAAATGAGAGAGAGAACAGCTGAGTATTTAGAGAGATGAGAGGAGAGTGAGTGGGTGTTAACTTAGGGTTTTCTTTTCTATATATATATATTAATATGTAACCGGTCCGGTCCGGTCCATATCGGTTATTTTTTGTGACGGACCAAGGACCGGACCGGTTAGACCGGTTTTCCAAAAAAAAAAATGGACCGGACCGAATAAAAAAAAAGACCGAAAAAATTAAGGCGGTCCGGTTCGGTCCGGTTCAGTCCGCCGGTCCAATCGGTTTTTTGAACACCCCTAGATTACAATGACTTACTACTGGATTTTTTCTATATATCAGCTAACATCTGAAAATTTTGATTATTCATGAATCATTCGTTGAAAACTATAACTGAATGGGTTAGATCCACTAAAAACATCTGATACAATCGCCAAAAATCAAGAACTTTTGAAAATGCAATAACATGCAATTCCAGCCACTGAAACTATATCGAACACATTATAAATAGAAAGTTAAAATCCATAAATGCCCCTGAACTATCATCTTGATGCCAAAATAACCCAACTAATAAAATAGTGCAAATACCACCATTACGTGTTGCTAAAAATCTTTATTTTCCATAGCAAAAACCCTTCCTTAGGGGTTTGTTTATGATAAATATATATTGATGGGTGGGTAGGGCTGTAAATCGAGCTGGGTAAGCCGGGCTTGGGGTTGCTCAAGCTCAACCCGAACTCACTTACCCATGCTCAAGCCCGAGCTCGGCCATAATTATTTTTTCCCACCTTGGCCCGAACTTGGCTCATAAATATTACGAGCTTCAAGCCCGATTTCAATTTTTTTGGTTAAAAAAGTTTGAATTAATTTTTTTGTCTTGTATTTCCATCATGGACAAAATTACACATTAAAATATAATTGATATTTCATGAAATGAAATATATAATTATGAAATGTATTAAATTAAAACATGAAAAATAAGAGTGAAAACCTACAAATGCCTAAATTTCATACATTTAGCAAAATTTGATCACTAACAAAGCCCTATTGTGACTTGAGCAATTATTAAATCAAATGTCCATAATAAGATTAACAATAAAATCACAAAATTGAAAAGCACGTGTAATCTAATGTATTATCACAAATGAATTTTTTTTTTTTTTGAAGTAGTAAATGAAATAAAAGAACGAAACCTAATTAAACAATGTTAACATAAATATGTTATTTTATATAAATTATTTATTTATTTATAAATATAAAGTTCGGGCTTCGGGCCCAATTCGGGCTTGGCAAAGTTCGGCTCAAGCTCGACACGAAAATAGCGGGCGAACGGGCGGGTCGAACAGGCTCGGGAGCACAATTTACAAGCCTACTGATGGGAATCCACATTTTATTTTTCTTTTATTTTCTTCGATTGTATTTTCTATTTCTTTTAGTTCTTTTTAAGCCTTTTTCCTTCTTTAATTAGTTGCCAAGCATGTTTGGGACTAATTAGGTATTCCTTTATTTTTAGTAGGCACTTTTAGTGAATTTAGCTAATTACTTTATTAGCAAGTAATTCAGCCCTATAAATAGGTTTGTTTCTCATTTGTACTTACTTTTCAATTCTTGAATAGAAAACTCTTTTGTTTCTCTCGAGAAATCAAAGTGTCTTGATTTTTAAGCCATTGACGTGTTCACGTCAAATTGGTATCAAAGCGGGTGAAGCTCCAAACATTGGTGTTCGTGTATCGGTGTGAGGTGAATATCAAAATCGTGCCCTACATTTTTCAATGGCTCCGAAGAAGGCAAACTGAATTCAAGATGAGATTAACGAAGAGTTTAGACAAAACAATCAAGAATTTAGGCAAAGTCATTAAGAATTAACACAGCGAATGGATGAAATGACAAAGAGACATCAAGAACAATTTGAAACCCTAATGTTGCAATTCTCCAAATTGCAAAACCCTAATCCCTCGAAAGAATTTCTGGAATCAAGTCCCCACCGACCCGAAAAACAACTCGAATCCACTGAACAATTTTCTGAACAAACTCCGACGTTGGAACATCAAAAATTGGAAGGAGTCTCTACCGGCAAGGGCCAAACAACAACACCCATGCGTCAGATTACATGTTCAGTGACCAACCTCCAACACCCCACTACCAACATGTGTCGCCGTTACTTACGGCCCAGATTTGAACCCCGACCTACAATACCTCTCCGACTACCTTCCTGGACCAATTACGGCGCTGGATGGAGGAGGATTTGATCCTAACGCGGACGACCAATATCGGGTAGGGGTTCTGAAGTGTCGAACCACTTTAAAAGGGGTCGACACCCCTCCAAAGGAACATATAGCAACCATTGGCCACCTGCGGCCTACAGCAGACCCGTCACAGAGTCGGACCACCCTCCCGGTGGTCGATCCTTATTTTTTTGCCTTGGAACCCCCCGATTCAGGTGTGTATACCACACAACCCAACCAAGATTATGATTTACACCCTTTAAACACCAATAGTTGTCCAAACGTCACACATAAAACCCTAGCTCGTGTGGATTTAACCAAATCATTGCCCCAATCTACCGACCATTTCCCTTACCCCAACCGTAAAACCCATTCTAAACCCGGACCCGCCATAATTTTTTCAACCAAAATGTTAACCCTAATTGTACCCAAGAATGTGCACCAACCCAAAAATTAACCCTAGAAATCTCAAACACAATTTCTCTCAACCATCCACCCAGTCTCAACGCTATTCGACCTCCTGAACCACGATCTATTTGATTTTGTTATTTTTGAATATCAAAATATCGATCCGCGTTTGCATCCCCACGCACCACCCCACTCATATCACCCCACATGTCATCACGTCACACCCCCTCTCATCATGACCTCTCTTTACTTTACACGGATTCCTCTTCTTTCTCTGACATTGGTGATACCCGTCGTAGTGTCTATGAGTAGATTCCCCCACCCGGCGCCTATCGCCCCATTCCATTACAAGATCGCCAGTGTTTCTATTGTGGAGGACGTGGTCACCTCATTGCCACGTGTCCCCACTATCAGTGTGATCCCCAAGCACCTCCCATGGCTCATCATGCTCATCCTCCTCGCCCACCACCTGTACAGATGCCACCAACCCGGTTGATTATGTTGCATCAGCACCAAGTGATGTGGTGGGCCCGTGAGCTCGCTCATCAGTATGGAGACTCACTCTCTTTAGCACTCCAGTTACTTTCTCGGTGTCTCCATGGGGACATTCGTATAGACATTCCTATGTTTGATGGCAGATTCTATCCGGATGATATGACCGATTGGCTCGCCGCTATGGAGACAGTTTTTTATTATAAGCAGATTCAAGGCCGCTCGTGTTATTCTAGCTGCGACCAAATTTCAGGGGTTTGCTCGTGTGTGGTGGAACGATCTTTGTTATCGTAGGACGACTGCAGGACTCCCACCTATCCAGTACTGGCTCGACCTCAAGGCAGCTCTTCTTCAGGCCTCCTTTATACCTCCGACGTATGAGAAAGACCTCTTTACGCGTATTTAGTTTCTCCAACAGGACACGTCTTCGGTCGTAGAGTACACGGAGCCGTTCTAACTCCTCTGCACCATAGCCCGCCTACCCGAGACGGAGGATCAGCGGATCAACCGCTACATCCTAGGACTTCAGCCACCACGTATTCGCCGCGACCTTGGATTGAGAGAGATACTAACCTTTTTGAAGGCGGTAGAGTATGCTACTAAGGTTGAGGCCTATCATGCAACGTTAGCAGCTTCTCCAGCGTCCCGACCTCCGTTTTCCTTGAGTTCTGCTCCTCCTGCAGCTTCATCTTCGACATCTTCGGTCATTGCTCCAGTTACTGTCACTTTCGTCGCGACCCATACAGGCCCTCCCACATTTCGCTTCTTTAATTACAGCACTATGGGACACCGAGCTTCTGATTGTCCTTAACCACATCGACGGGCCCTGCTAGCGATGGATTAGCCCCCCGAGTATATTGACGAGGCCGAGCAACTCCCTAGTCCTGCATTGATTACCATTTTAGAGGGTGATTCTGTTGGTCTTTCCCTCTGAGTTCATGGACGAACTCTTTTAGAGGGGGGAGAATGATGGGAATACACATTTTATTTTCCTTTTATTTTCTATTTCTCTGAGTTCTTTTTAGGCCTTTTTCCTTCTTTAATTAATTGCCAAGCATGTTTGGAACTAATTAGGTATTCTTTTATTTTTAGTAGGCCATTTTAGTCATTTTAGCTAATTACTTGATTAACAAGTATTTCAGCGCTATAAATAGGTTTGTTTCTCTCATTTGTACTTACTTTTCAATTCTTGAATAGAAGAACTCTTTTGTTTCTCTCTCTAGAAATCAAAGCATCTTGATTTTTAGGCCATTGACGTGTAGTTCGCGTCATATACTTTCATAGGTGGTCGATTACCATATACAATAGTTGATGAGTTGTTTCGTAACTTCATGCATATGACAGATCTTTTTATGTCCAAAAAAAAGGGAACACGTTAAACTTACATTGTTTCAAATGTATCCCCACATGTTGGGCAAGGAAAATAAAGGGAAAAGGATAAGAATAAAGAAACATGTCGTTTCTTTTTAATCCAATTTAACTTATTTTTCATAATAATGTCAAGGAAAAGAAAAGGTAAAGTTAAAGCTAACCTGACATAGAGCTCACGTACATCCTGGAAAAATTTGGTGAGGATCTTTATCTTGAAACCTAACAATCTGAAACAAGAGAACCATGACAAATTAAGAAAAATGAAAAATCAAGTTTAAAAGGCAAAGGCAACTTCATGACTATATAAAAAGGCATTAAAAGAAAGTCTCTAATATTTTGTACTATGCATACTAGATGGAGTAAATTGTAATAAACACCTTGAACTCTTAGCCCAATTGCAAATACACTCTAAATGCATAAGAAGAACAATAAATTATCTAAAATCTTATAATTAAAGGTAACCCATTTGTTGACATTTAATCTTAATTAATATGAATAACAAAACTTTTTTCCTTCAAACACATCCTAAAATAAATTTCTTATACAGACACAAAGATGCCTTGGGTTACAAAGAGCTCAAAGTAACCTCGAGTATAATGCCACCATCGTAACCAAGGTTTAGGTACTCAAGTGACCCAAAAAATCAAGACTCTCAAAATCAAAACTGGAGGGTGAGAAATTTATTTTCAATGATCTGAACACACTCCCAAAATCAAAACTTGCATTTACTTGAGAAGAATGCCACCAAAGCGAGAAACTCTAATTTGGTCGCCTGCAGTTGTCGATATTGGTCTCTAGGACTCCATCCAAAATATATAATAGACTCGTCTTCTTCTAGAAATTAGAGTAAGTGGGTGGTATTAATATATCCAAATGTTCAAGGACAGTGTTCACAGATTTAAGTTAAAAAATCATTCATTCACAAATTAAGTTAACTAACATAGAAAGTATCCCTTATCTTGGGTTTAACCAAAATGGGAACAAAATGAGCTAAGATTAACTCCTGTAAAGGATTCAGTCATCATACGAACATATATTAAGAAGAAAAATTGGCCCTCGCAGTTTTGATATTAACAAAAAAGATAATATTTTTAATCCAATAGGTCCCATTTACCATCAAAACCTCGTATTACCATGTCGTATCATGTTATTCAAAAATAGAAAAGAGCAACAATGAACAAAAGAACTTAGTGCAGTTTTTTTATTTCACCTTTTAGCCAACTTTCTTTTACAGAAATGACTAAGCAAGCCCTGGCACATGTCAATATAACCATTTTTGGTTACTAGGTTGAAAGTCATATTGCTGTTAAAATTTAATTTTTCTTTCTTATTTATAAGTTCATTTCTTTTGATATATTGTTTGTCCTATGTTCATCATAGGAAATGGGGTACTTAAACAAGATAATGTTCAAAACATCATATACATAGGTACCTGTAGCTCCTGCAAATCCGTCGTGTCAAAGTAAGAGCCTCAGGAGATGTAGGTAGTGGTTTTGCCTCTAACTATGAGCTAAGCCGAGAGGGTGAGATGGACATAGTAACCCTCTGTACAGAACCCATGACATTATGCACGTAGTCGCGGACCATAGTAGCCACATTGTCCCAAAAGTAGTTTTGAAGGGTAAATTGGAACATAATAGTGAGCACAAACCTTAGTTTATAATTGATCGAATTAGCTCCGCCAGGTGGACGTGCTCTACAAGATCTTTGTTCAAGGGTAGAAGCCCAATCCAATGTTTGAGTTCCATTGGGCCCAGCCTACAATACGAAAGAAAAAGATTTTACTAGTAGAAGGCAAAATTAATTACCATGATCTTGATTATCAGAGGTTATGCTCATAGTAATGTTTTCTATAATAATAATATATTGGAGAATTACAGTGACAGCCCTTGCAGTTTGGGATTTATTACAATTACAAACACCACTTCTATGTTTTGGGTAACTATAAGGATCTCCTTTGTGCTCAACATATCTTGATTTTGGCGTCATTTTCTATCAAATTTGGCAGCTCCTTTGTATAGAAAACAATCATGAAGTAAGAAGAATTGTGCATACAGCCAAAACGTAGGAGAAGTCACTATCATCGTCCCATTACATATTTTATAAATACATATAGTATTATCAATAGTAAAAAATCAATAGATGTTACTGAATTGATTTAGGATACAACAGTATAACATGGAAACCAGATGGCAGCAAAGGAGCATCAGCAGCACATGATTCATCAATAGGTGCAAAAACTACTTGTAATGCTTAATAAAAGATATCTAATCCCAGAGAAGGTTTGTTTTCTACATGATTAATACAAGCTTTATTTAATTGACGTTTACCTTGAAAGCATAGGACAGTGCAAAAATGAAAGGTTTGAAGTCCCCGAGAAAATAACGTAGATTGTGCAACCAAGGAACAACTAATCAAAAAATTAATAAAGTGGGTTTATGGAATACAATACGAACCTCAAGTAACTCATAACCATTAAATGACCATAATAATCAACACCTTTCTCATGACATTGACTTTAGCACTCAGATCTACCCATTGCATCCCATCACATCCCACCGGGAGTTGCTATGGCAGAAGTACAAACTATACTCAAAATAGAACATCATTAAATGTTGGATTTCTAAATGTTAAATTTCATAGGAAAAGAAAAGGGAATATTCAACATTCAAAACTAATCTATGTATCAAAAGTAGTTTACTAGTTTACCAAATAAAAACTAGTCAACTACATTGACATAGATATTGCTGATAAATCACAACTACCACCAAAGAGAAAGTCATCAATTATTTTAAGACTCGTTTACATGATCTTTAACAGATATGGGACATGAGGATATCAACGCAAAATTTTTAAAGATCACCTAAACATAAATAAATGAAATTGCATAACAGATTCTTTTATTATATATTGTTAATCAGCCAAAAAAGACAGGAGAATAATGTAAATTGTGACCTTAGAGCTTGAACAATGTTGAACGAAACACAATTTGGGTGGTTTTTGTGGGAGTTACTTATGTGCAGGAAGTTATCCCATCCCATACTTATAAAAGATAGCAATGTAGATTGTCCACAATAACAGATATGTAATTTTTGAGGTCTCAGGTCCATGGGTACTATTTTTAACCTCGTTACGTCAATGAGTTATTTCTTGGTCCTTTTGTATTAAGGGTAGTATTAGAAGTCAAAAAGTCAGTTCATTACTTATTGATTATCAGTTCATGGGACATTATTTATTAAGTATCAATCTCGAGCATAAATTTCAATGGTAGTACTGGACATTATGACATGTTCACAATTAGTACGAAGAAGATAAACTCAAATCACTAGAAATAAAAAAAAAAAATAAGGTTTGTAGAACTAAAAAAGTTACTTTCCGATGACATACATTATAGAAAATTACATGAATGATACCGACATGTCTAACACCACTTTGGCTAAGTAAGGCCTACTGGTAAAAGGCTCGATGGTTGGTGAATTGGATAAAATGTATTAAATGACCAATAGCATGTAATGATTTTCGTAAATGGGAAAGCATTTATGCTCGGTTGTATGCAAAAGGAGAGAAATAAGTTTCACTCAATATGATAGTTATGATCCTAAATAATTATGCTCAACCCTTCCTTGTTAATGAGAAGGGGGATTTTTTAGCATTAACATCACAGAAAAGATGTCTGCCTCCTTTACTTTAGGCCTGAAATGACTCCATATTTGACAGGGGTCAGCCATGAGCCATATCCCTTGTGGATTTAAACAGTAGGTCTAATCATGACTACGTATAGTGTTGTATAACTAAGTACTTGGATATGAGTAATGGGATAAGTATTAATATTTCATTAAATAATTGAAATCTGATTACCTTTTTGTCCACGAGAGATAACTCCCAGAGCATAATAACACTACAGCTAGCGTTTTCACACGATAGAAAATGTGACTCCCATTGTTTAGCTACAAACACATTGGCATAGAGATATTTAATACGGATAATTTCAGTCAGGGGTTGATAATAAATGTATATATACATATATTAATTTATATAATAACAATTTAGAAAATGCATTCATCATTGAAGACCTGAAAGTTCAGCTAAAAAAGAGAATTTATTTATAGTTTAGGAAGACTTGTTTAAAAAAACTCCTTAAAAAGGTAACTACTAATTACACGTATCAAATTTGATCTAAGTACATTAAATAATAAATATAAAATCAAACAGAATAATTGTGTCCCGTCACTTTACCAAATGAGGCGTTCATCTTCAACAACCTAATATGACATGATTAGAGCCATCGCAATAAAAATCATATCAAAGGCAGGCATAGGAGAAGGATAAGGAGAAATTGGTATAAATCATAGTGTCCCTCTCAAGTATCAATGATCAATCTTATCATGCATATTTGAAGGCCAAAAAGCGACACCAATAAAACTCTCTTTCCACTTGGACAGAGGTCCTAACATTTTGTCCCTATATTCATGGAGTCCAAATAGGAGAATAATAGGTTGCTAAGGGATATTTCCCAATTTATTTTAGTAGATAAGGGGAATCAAGTACGATGAAATAGAATGTATAACTTGAGTTACCTAAAAGATCCCACCAACTCACGGAGATTCTAATAGAAATGGTTAAATTTGTGTTAGTACTTCGGCACCAACATAAGAAGGTAAATTGGAACTTTAAGGAGTTTTGGGATCCTACTCAATAAGCTAGGGGGATGTCACTGATCCATTATTGTTAGGGGGAAAAACCTCTGCAATACTAGAAAACATTAGTCATTTTTAGGGTTTGGTCCTCTTATTTTTCAGCACCCCGGATGGAACTAGACTCTACGCAATGAGGCTCTTAGCCACATTAATTGATGACCTCTCATCAACTTCGATATCCGAGGTCCAAGAACATAGTGGACAAAGAGATGTCTGCATATCTGGGATAAAAGTAAAGTAACAAAAAAAGGGGAGTAAGAGATTACCATGTAAGTGCTTTAAAGATCTGATGATTTCCTCCACCAAGTTATCAAATACCTCATTGATGTTGGGTGGGAGGATGGAATTAAACTCTGTCACTTATTCTTACCCTCCACTAGCCTCAATGACCGCAGTTAAAAAGAGAACCAAATATTTCACGAGAACCTTTAAAACAAGAAAAAAATTGAGGTTCATTACAAGGACTAATGGTAAAAAAAACACAAACACATGTCGAGTTTTTATTTCAATTACAAACCATCGATAAGTTTACATTAACTAACATAAACACAAAAACTAAACCCAAAAAATACGATATGACATTAAGGTTATATGTTAAATAGTGTCCTAAACACCATCCAAACGACAAAAAAGTCTACTTGTACCAAATTTTTCTACTATGCTTTTTTTCTAAATTTCTTAAAGGTCCGTTTGGTTGTTAGTGGACAAAAACGTGGCATGACAAAATTTGTCTAGACAAATTCAGATGACGCTATCAAACAACATTAGGTGAAATTAAAGTCAATCCAATTAATTTATTTAAAAATAATTTTTATATTATATTCAAAAATGTTAAAAATAGTTTTTGCAATATTTTTATATTACAGTTTTTATATTATATTCAAAAATGTTAAAAAATTTGTAAAACATTCTCTTAACAATTTTTTATAATATTAAAAGCAGTTTTCAAAACATTACAAAACATTTTTTAAACATTCACAACAGTTTTTTTAAACTCTTTAAAACAGTTTTAAAAAATGTTTTTTAAAACTTTAAAACAGTTTTTATAATATATACAAAACAGTTTTTAAAAATGTTAAAAACTGTTTTACAATATTTTTATATTACGGTTTTTCAAAAAAATTGTAAAACATTCTCTTAACAATTTTTTATAATATTAAAAGCAGTTTTCAAAACATTACAAAATAGTTTTTAAATATTTATAACAGTTTTTTTAAATATTTAAAACAGTCTTTAAAATTAATTTTTAAAACTTTAAAACTGTTTTTATAATATATTCACAACAGTTTTTAAAAATTTGTAAAACATTCTCTTAACAATTTTTTATAATATCAAAAACAGTTTTTAAAATATTACAAAACAAATTTTAAACATTCATAACAGTTTTTTTAAACTCTTTAAAACAGTTTTAAAAAATGTTTTTTAAAACTTTAAAACAGTTTTTATAATATATCCAAAACAGTTTTTAAAAATGTTAAAAACAGTTTTTACAATATTTTGTTAATACGGTTTTTTAAAAAAATTGTAAACATTTTCTTAACATTTTTTTATAATATTAAAAACAGTTTTTGAAACATTACAAAACAATTTTTAAATATTCATAACAGTTTTTTAATTATTTAAAACAGTTTTTAAATTATTTTTTAAAACATTAAAATCGTTTAAGAAGTTGACAAATTTGTGGGCAAATATTTCTCACTCAAATAGGTAAGCAAAATTTGTCCACAGATTGTGCATAGGAGGTGTTGTACATTGGCAAATAATGCCTAGGCAAATTATGCAACCAAACAGCCAAAATGTGGACAAATTTTCATATTTGCCAACTTTTTGGCATTTGTCTAGGCAAATTATGTCAACCAAACGGACCCTAAAATCTTACAACTCAAGTGCAAATACACCTATAGCCTTACCAAATAAAAATAACAGGTAACCCAAGCCAATCATTTGTATTTATCGTTCAATTCAAACCAACAAACATAATTCAAAGACTAAAACAAGTCCAAAAATCATCCCCCAATTTCTTATGTCATCACAATTATATTACCAATCCAAAACTACTAAAGGTTTCTTTCAGATATACCCAATAACATCTCAGGATATTAAATTTACAATGTTTACATTCAAATAAAGTAAACAAAAGAAAGAAAACAGCCAAAAAGGAAGGAAAAAAACTACTCATGTTCAGGACCAATAGATTTTTATTCAAAACTTTTATGTGCCATAACTCACTGTAAAAATGGACCACCTCATCTTTTAGCTTATTCTTCTAATTTAAGAACAAAAATGCCCAAATAACGAGAAAATTTTATCCAATAAATAGAATTACAAAAATCATAACCTAATTTATAAGAATCAAAAAGTTCGTAACAAAAAACCCACCAACTCAACCAAAAAGGCAAAAAGCAATTTGAATTAAAAAACACAGCGATAAAAATGGACTTGATTTAAAAATTGGACTTTAAGAACCACACCTAGAAAGATAAGATACTCTTAAATTCTTTTCTTTACAAAAAAGTGGAGAACAATCGAAAAATCAAGGTCGCCAAATAATAAAAACACATTTAGAGGATTCCGTATGATTGGAGAATCTGTGAAATCCATTTGGAGGATTCTGTATATCAACTAAAACATATAACAACAAACAACATGGACCTCTCTCAGAAACAAAAGCCCTAGTTGAGAAAAGATAACAAGGTGGAGAAATGACATAGACAGAAAAATCAGCAATGGTCCATCAAACAACTCAGAGGGGATGGAAAAGAGAGAGGCAAGGGCATGGGAGAGATCAGGGCAGGGGTGGGTGGGGGCGGGGTGCAGTGGGACAGAGGGGGTCACCGAAGGGATTTGCTGGAGGGTAGGGCAAGGGTGGAGCCAGCATTGCTCCACGGGGTGGGCTAACACCAAGTCAAAGTTCATAAAAATAAAATTAAATAAAAAATAAGAAAAAAAAAATATGATAAAACTCAGTTCAATAATAGAATTCAATCATAATCAAATAAAGAAGTTGAATAAAAATTGTTCCCCCTAATCTTAAAATATTCACATTCAATGATTATAAAAAAATCTATCGAAATTTTACTCGACGAGTCTTTAGAGATTCAAATTCATCGATCACGGAGTCCAAATCAATACTCAAAGTGAGGTCCCGTTCAAGGAAGAGAGACAAGCAATCGGCAAGAAATTCATCCCCCATTGAGTTTCGAATTGATGTTTTAACATGTTTCATACCGGAAAAAGCTCTTTCAGTAGTTGCCGTGGAAACAAGAAGAGTGAGGAGGAGACGAATCAATCTATCAACCAAATAGTAGTCATCAATCTTTCTCTTAAGATAAAGTTGTCGACATAACTCATCTAGGGTAGAAACATTTTGAAAATCGGGATCACCACTTACATCAAGATGGTAATGCATCAACTGGCACCGCAAGCGATGGATATCTTGTCCGTCAAAATCCTCAGGATAAAAGTTTTCTGCGATCTTGCATATATCCTCAACATTAAATGATGAAAAACAATCACTAGGATCCAAAGCCGCACTAAGAGTGAGAAGTTCCACTATCCCACCGGAAAATCGTTGTTCTAACTCTGTCAATTGAAAATCTATTGTGGCATTAAAAACATTATAGTGATAATAATGTTCAAGTGTAATGTGATCTTTCTGTTGACATTGACGACCTGTACCCTCGTCAAAATGACAACTCATATCTGGATATGAATCAAATGTTTAATACAAAATGATGTCACAGACTCAAGAAAAGTTTCCCAACCACCTTGTCTCAATTTTTGAAGAAGATCTTTTGTCGTAGAAACTAGCTTCATAGCATTTAGAATATCTTGAGCTTTACGTTGTAAGGCTTGGCAGAGCATGTCAGTGATCTCCATGATTTTGTACATTAAAAACATAATAAATATGAATTCAAAATCCTTCATAGCTTTAAACATACCACGAGCTTGCCCGCGTATTTGTGGACTTGCTCCACTATTTTTAAGAGCCTCAACAACTGTGCAAGTTGCATCATACATATCCATCAAGTCCCTCACTGAAGCATAATGTGAGCTCCAACGAGTAGCTCTCGGTCGATGCAAAGTACCAATCTGATTAGCCCCTTTACCAGATTGTCGTTCACCACTGGCCAACATACGTTCGATATCATTCTTCTGTGCAGATTTTAACTCCGACAAGCGTTTTGGAGAAGAGGCAACAAGATTCACAATACAAGTCAAATGAGAGAAGAATTGCCAAACACTAGACTCTTCTTTTGCCGCTGCAACTAAAGCTAGTTGAAGTTGATGAGCAAAGCAATGAACATAATAGGCATATGGGCAATCCTTAAGAAATAATGCTTGCAATCCATTCCATTGACCTCGCATATTGCTTGCACCGTCATAGCCCTGACCTCGTAAGTTTTCAATAGGGAGATTGTGACGAATAAGCATATTAGATATCTCTTTTTTAAGATTTGATGCTAATGTGTTTTCAACCCCCACAATATCAAAAAATCGTTCAGCTATCAAACCATCTTTCTTAATGTATCTTAACACAAGGGCCATTTGTTCCCTTTTCGACTCATCTTGAGATTCGTCCACAAGGATACAAAACTTTCCTCCTCCTATTTCATCACATATCATCTTTCTCACTCTATTAGCTAAGATATTTAGAATCTCCGTTTGTATAAAGTGAGAAGTGTACATGGCATTACCTGGAGCATTATTTAAAATTATACTTGAAAGATCATCATTCCCTTCAGCTTTGAACTTCAATAATTTGACAAAATTCCCCCGATTCAATGACTCTGGTCCTTCATTATGACCTCTAAAACCCACCGCTTGAAGTGCGAGAAATCGAACGGCTCGAATGCTTGCCATAAGACGCATCCGATTCTTCATAACATCCTCCACTGATTGTGCATTAATGACTTTGTCAATATGTTGTGTCGAATTTTTCAAATTGAGAAGACATTCCACGGATTTGCTATGCGGTGAAGATATGCCTCCAATATGAAGCAAGAATGCACATTTTGCCCCATCATTAACTCTCTTCCAACTATCAAACCCATCAGTAGTAAGTGAAGAACGACTAACTGGATTATTTTTATCTTCAAAAAGAAAGCATGGAAAACAATATGCTTTATGATTTGATGGGGAATACTCTAGCCAAGGAAATTGTTTAAACCAAGCATATTGAAATCGCCGATATTGTTTACCAAACAAAGTCTTTCGATACTCAGAAAGTTTAGGTTGATAAGGCCCAAAATTGATGTATGCTCTTCTAATCTTATCTCGTCGAGCAGGAGATTCAATATCACATATCGAAGTACGTAATCCGGGATCTCGTTCAATAGTAAAAGAAGAAAATAGTATTGGTTCCACCACTTGAGGTATGGAAGGAGGGCATAAATCGGGAGTTGCAGTATCCTTACTTGACGCGGGAGGTGTATTTTCCGTCGATGTCTCACCACTCTCTCTCTTTTTAAAGAACGAAAATTTTATTTTTCCTTTCTTCGTTGGTGGTTGATTATCTGCCATAATAATTTATAACCTAACAAAAGAACAAGGAAATATGATTTATTATACAATCATAAAAAATATTAATACATTTTTTAAATAATTCAATCGTTGAGTGCTTACAATTACAAAAATACCTGAAGATAAAAATAATCTCAACTGAGCAATTAACTAATTTCTTATTTAACAAATAATTGAAACAAGAAATTAACTAATAGATTGATAATAATTAAATTAAACAAATAAAATCAGAATAACAAATGTGAAAAGTTCAAACCCCCAAATTCTAATATTTCAAAAAAAAGTTTACTTATTTAATTTTGACAGGAAAAAAGTCCCCAAAATTCATTCTAATATTTATTAATCCAAAAGCATAAATCTAAGATTTAAACCACTTATTTAATCTTACAAAAAAAAAGTTGTAATTAATTTAATCATTAATAGATTGTTAAATAATTAAGGTCAAAGAAATGAAATATGAGTTCTATTATTTATACCCTAAGCGCCGGATTTATAAAGAAGACGAAAAACAGGATAAAAAGGGAAAAAACTGTTGCAAAGAAAAACAAAAAAAAAAGGAAAAAATGTTTCTTACCTAAGAGAGAGCCGGCCGGAGAGTTTGCTGACCGCCGACGGCCACAATGAATTGCAGCAGGTACAGGTACTGCACTGTTGGTGCTGCGTGACTGGTGTCTGGTTGGGAAAGTGGCGGCGGCGGCTTGGTTTTCTTTGGTTTTGTTTATTTGGGGAATGAAAATTAATTATTAATTAGTTGCAGACATTTGACTTGGAATAAAAAACAAAACTGCACACACACACACGTTTCTTTTCTTAACTCCTCCAGCCTGCACACACGTCATTCTTTTCTTACCTTTTGTTGGGACATAAATATGGTTTTGGTTTACTTAATGTGGATTGGGCTTAACTCTACTGATGGGCTGAAATTACATTAGTAAGCAGTTTTTTTTTTGGGCTGGGCTGTAGCCCTGCTCAGCCCAGGCCCAGATCCGCCAGTGGGGGAGGGGGAGGGGGAGGGAGATGGAGAAGAGAAGAGAGGGCTACGAGAGAGAGTGGGAATGAAAAGAGTTGGAAAATTAAAGAAAAAAGTAAAACCTACGGTGAGTTTGGTTCTCAATTCTAAAAGTTCTATTTAAACATTGTTTTTAAATACAATTTTAAAATTTAAATTTTTATGTTTATAATTATTGATGCATTTAATAAACTTATTTTTAAATACAGTTTTTTAAAAATTTGACAAAATTGACAAATATGCATATTTATATCATACATATGAGTGTATGTATGTGTGTGGATATATATATGTATGTATATATAAACATACATAAAACTTTCATACATACATGATACATAAATGTATACATACATACATACATCATAAATTATATACAAGTATATTTAATAACATATATTTTTAGATATATTTAATGAGGTGTGTTGTGGAGTTTAACTATATATATATATATATATATATATATAGGAGAAGACTCACCTACATCATGTTATATACATCATCCATACATCACACCTAGTTGTAGCCCCTTAAAAACTATTTTTTCCAAATTTTTTATTTTTCTCTTGAAACTAACCTTCCAATAAATTCATGATAAAAAAATTAGGTCAAAATGCATTTTGTTTCTATTTTTAAAAAATCAATAAAAAACTGCTCAAAATATCTTATTTGTAAGGGTCTACGCTAACAAGAACAAAAATGTATTTTGACCTAATTTTTTTAATATGGGTTGATTAGAAGGTTAATTTCAAGGAAAAAAATAAAAAATTTGGAAAAAAAAAAGTTTCTTAGGCCCTAGAACTAGATGTGATATATACATCATGATGTAGGTGAGCCTTCATCTCTCTCTCTCTCTCTCTCTCTCTCTCTCTCTATATATATATATATATATATATATATATATATATATAACTTTCATACATACATGATACATGAATGTATACATACATACATACATCATAAATTATATACACGTATATTTAATATCATGTATTTTTAAGTATATTTAATGAGGTATGTTGGGGAGTTTAACTCTCTCTCTCTCTCTCTCTATATATATATATATATATATATATATATATATATAATGATGTCAGATGTATAATTCACTATAAAATTATATACATACATGAATTGATAATATTTTTTAATATATATGTACTATATGTATATTTTATATTATTCCATACATTAATAATACATGTATAAAACTATATATAAGTATCATGTATCTATTGATAATATTATTTAACTTTATATTATTCCATACGTAATTTTGTGTATTATGTACATATATATTTTTTATTTATAAGAATTACACACATTAATGTATTATGTATGTATATTATATATTAAGGTATAATTGCTTTAAAATATTAAGAATGATTAATTATGAGTTGAAAAATAAAAAACAGACGTTATAAAACACCCAAAACCTGTTTTCTGAAAAACTTGATTATAACACAGGAATATTATAATTCTGTGTTTAAAAACAGGTTGTCAAACGACGATTTTTATCAGAATTGTATTTAAACACATAAAACAGAATTATAGTTGCAAACCAAACAGGCCCCTAGTTATTAAAATGGACGATTTTACTTCCATCCCTTTTACAATTTCTCGAAGGAGGCGGATTTTTCATGGTATAAGCAATACCAAATGGGGCGAGTTTTTAAGGTTTGTCCCTTTTATAATTTATTAAAAGGGACGGTTGTATAAATATGTGGTATAATCTTATATCAAATGGGACAGTTTTTAAAGCCCATTCCTTTTATTTGTCTGGAAAAAAGCACTAAAATTTTAACTTACATAAGGGACAATAAAGAAAAGCCGTCCAAATAAAACCTAATTTATATGCCTTTCAATTCTAAAAATTCCAGGGCTAGATATCAAAGGGCGGCAACAACCATCCTTCGAGGTCTAATCTATGATCATCAACTACAAAACTAGTGAAGGTCGCATCCCTCCATTGAGAAAGTTATTCGAACGACTACGATAGTATTAGATACACCTTAATCCCCCAAAGTGCATTTTCAGTGTTATGAAAGGTACGAACCTAGGCTTTATTGTTAGCAAAAAGTGAATCGAAGCAAACCCTACTAAAGTTAAGGCGATCTTTAAAATGTCAACGCCTCGAATAGAGAAAGAGGTACGTATTTTCTTAGCAAATTTCTAATACATTAGCAGATTCATCAGCTAGATCACTTCAATCTACGAAGACATCTCCAAAATCCTCTAAAAATATTCAACCAAAGTCTGGAATAAGGCATGTTAATAAGCCTTTGACAAAATCAATCAATACCTTACCTAATTATCGATGTTCTTGCCACCGCAGCCCAGTTTACCACTTCTCTTGTACCTAATTATCACTGACACCTTAAATAGGGTTATGCTAGCGTAATACATCGAGGAGTCATGCAAAGAGAGAACTATCTACAATCCTAGCCAAAAATTGGAGGGGTGTGAAGTATATTATACGACACTCGAAAAGGCTTGTGTTGCCTTAGTTTGGGTCACTCAAAAACTCTGACACTGAGGCTTTCATTCCTCATGAAGTTAATATCTCAAATGAAAACCATGAAGTACTTGCTAAATAAATCTGCCTTGTCAATCCACATGGCCCGACGGATGCTCCTACTAGACGAGTTTGACATCACCTACGTCACATAAATATACATCAAAGAAAGGGTTATCTTGGATTACCTAGCAGATTATCCCATGAAGGAAGTTGATGTATGGATCTCTGAATTCCCAAATGACAAAATTCTCTATGCGACGTATAAAGATATTCGATGGAAAATATTCTTCAACATAGTTGTCAACAAGAAAGAATATGGCATTGCGATAGCCCTAATCGCGCCTGACGATTCTCACACTCCCACCACTAATAAGCTAGATTTTCCTTGTGCTGACAACATGAAAAATGAGAGGAATGTGATGTAAGACTCAATATTGCCTTAGAGAAGAGAATATTATATCTTGATGTTCACGAAGACTTGACCCTTATCGTAGAACAAGTCCTTTAGAAATGAAAAATCAAAGACGAGAAACTCCTACCCTTTCATGATCACTTTGAAGATATTGTTTCCTAATTTAAGTATGTCACATTCCACTATCTCTCTCGCCCAAGGAATAGTTTTCTCATCGCATTAGCAACTTTGGCCTCCATAATATACATTCCCTAGGGAATAATAATTTATCCCTTAAAAGTTCATAAGAAGTTCATGCCAACTCTTCGCTACCATATTGGGCTCAGCATGGAAGAAGATTCGGTCAAGATTTGGTTATGGTATTATGATCTTTGATACCTCCTTAAGCATGGTCAATACCCTTAATGGGGTAATAAGAAAGATTATATGACCCTTCGAAAACTTGTAGCCCAGTATATCATTTGCGAGAAAGCTAGGTTCAAGTGAAATTTCGACGGTACTCATTTGCAATGCATAACATGAACTGACAATGACGAGATTATGCGAAAGATCCATGATGGGGATTGATGAACCTCCATGAATGGCCATATTCTTTCAATAAGATCTTTCGGTAAGGATATTATTGGACCCCCATGGTCCAGGACTATGCTAATTATGTCAAAACGTGCTTTAAATGCCAATAATTTGCCAATCTCTAACACTTACCCCCCGAGTTGTACAACATCCTCTTCATGGACCTTCTCGATTTGGGTCATTAACATTATTAGAAAAGTAAATAGTGATGTGAAAATTATTATATATGTCGTTTAGTGAGTGAAAGCAACGAATTAAAAGATTAAAGGTCGATCCGTACTATACGCACATGTCGAGCCCAGTCAATGTAATGTTTGAACATTTTTAGTTCGGTAACTCAGATGAACTTTTTGAGCCCGCCGATTATCCAGAATGGGTAAAAATATTCGAGAATAGGTATCCAGGGGTTCTAGTTGGGTTCCGGGGGCTTTTTAGACATATAATGGCTCGTATAAGGTCATAGTCTTCTTTTTACCCTTAAGGTTTAACCCAAACACAAAATTAGGGTTTTAAAATGGGATACTAGTGGGTTAGTGGGGTGGATATCAGTTGTCATTAACCTCAATTTAGTGGGAATAAGGGAGATATCAGGAGAGAAGAGAAAAAAAGAGAGAAAATAAGCGGAAGAGGGCTTGGAGAAGAGATAAGCCATTTTCGGAATCAACTCAATAAGAACGTGTCAAGCTTCGTATAATCATCCATCAAGGAAAGCGTTTACTTGAATTTAATTTTCATTTTTGCAGTTAAATATATTCATAGTTAAAAATAGTTAAATATGAACTTAAGCATGCAATCATGGGGACAATTAAGAGGATTGATTTGTGATTTAACATATTAATTTGATTGAGGATTAATAAGAACTAATTTAGTGGTTAGATCTGCGAGTATTCAATAAAAGGGATGAACTTTGATGGGTGTTTTGGGATGATGGGTTAAACACTTGATTTATTTAGAATGTGTGAAACAAATAAATAAATAAGAATCTTTGGTGAAATAAATGTTGTATTCGGGTTTAGATCGTGTTTAAAATAAATCTGGGATGATTGTATTTGTTTGGGATCATAATTAGTTGTTTTAAGAAGCTTAGGAACTCCACTAATGAACATGGGAGGTGTAAACCCAAAGCTGAAGATGAAGGGAAAACTAGCAAACCGAGTCGATTCGCTGGGGGAGCGAATCGGTTTGCTTGATCGAACTGGTTTCATTTTCTAAGAGAACTGTTTCTGTTTGCTGGTCTGTCCTAACTTTATGTTGCATTGTTTTTAAAACAATGGTGTTCGATACATGGGTGTATAAGTTCCCGAAATTGGTTGGGATTACCTTGGAAAATTATTAGAGGGTTGGTGCGTGTTTTAGGCCAACTATTAGTTCGATTTAAGTGAGATGAATCAGTTGACAAGTGGGTGAATACTTAATAGTGATATATTAGAAAATGAGAAGTCGGTTTGGACTTCGGTATTGGTAGACTAATATGTTATGGGGTTTCCCATACGTAGTCAGCGCTATATATATATATATAGGCCTATAAACAGGTCGGGTTCAGGTCGGGTATGCCTATATTCATATCCGATCTGGGTATTTTTTTAGCGGATCAGGTCTTACCCAATCACCCGTCGAGTCTAAAAAAATTTGTCCAAACCTGGACCCGTTAAGGACCGAAAAACTCGATCCGATACCCAACCCGAATACCCGATTAGCTGAAATAAAAAAATGGACCAAAAAAATAAATATATAAAAATCAATATGAATACGTATATATAGATATTTTCTTAAACGGACTTCCTAAAGAACGGATTAACGAACTTTTATCTTTATCCGGCTATGGTCCCCTCTTGGTCCCTAAGACATTTTGTTATTTTCTTTATATAATCTTCTCATCTTATATTGAAACCTTATTTTAAGGCTATATATTTAAAAGATTTATAGTTTAGACCCAAATTGGTATCAAGACCTTAAGAGCTTTAGAATCTCACCGAATTTCGACCAAAACCCTAATTGTGGTATCAGAGCCATAAGACTCTCCTTTTAGACTTATAGTAAAAAGACTTTAATGCCCTTGGAATTTATCCCTCGCGTTTACAAAAATATTTTTGGAACCAACCCAAACTATCAACCTACACCCATAACTGATTTAGACCCAGAAGGTTGCTTAACCTCACACATAGACGGCTGTTCACACACTGAACACGTCCCAGCTAAACACGCAGATAGTAGATAAGTTACTGCTAGTGCTATCAATAGTATAATAGACCAAAATAAGTGTATACTCCTTATTTTAAAACAATTAATAATAGACACTCAAACCCTAGAAATAGAGGTAAAAAATATCTTTAAAAGAATACAAGAAGTAAATAGCCAAATCCCAATAGACCTAGTGAAAGTTCTACAAGAAATAAATCTTAAGACTAATCATATAGAAGTCCTTAACAAAGACATTTTAGAAATTACAACTTTGACTAAAAATCAAGACAGTGAGCTAACTCACTAAAGAATAAGCTAAGCTTATTCCTAGATTAGATAATTATCTACCTAATGGAGATAGTTAGATCAGAATGGAATGAGGTACCTAGAGATCTCTCCATTCAGACTTTAGCAAACTTTTACCAAAGAATTCTATAAAAGATAAATGATGATAAATTTTATTATAAGATAAATGGAAATGAAATTGTCAACGCTGCTAAAGCAACTAGACTCATATTAGAAAGATTAAATTTAATTTCTACATCTATAACAGCTACCCAAGACTATAACAGTAGCTTTGTTAAAGACTTATGATTAGATTTAAAAGCTAAGACAGAAGGATTAACCACCTTCTACACAGACTTTGTTAAATTTCAACAACATTTAGCAAATTATCTTAATAATATGGAAGGCCATAATATATACAAAATGGATAGTATTATTAATGAACTTAGACCAGACATGGCCCAAGTAGAAGAAAAATACGAAGAAATTATAAAGGGAATTAAGTTTATATATAATAAACCCTCCCAAGCCGAATTAGACTCTCCATTTATTTTAACCCGTTTAGATAAAATAGAAAAAACTGTAGAAACCATAGAAGCTAGAATGGCACATGAATCTGTGCAAAAACAAGAAAAAGAAGATGAGGTAGAAGACTATATTAATAAGATCACTAATACTATTGTTAAAAATAATGAAGATATTAACAATAATGCAAGAAAAGAGAATAAGACATTTAATGAAGAAATCCTTAGGCAGATAAAAAGACAAAAGGATTATTCAAACTCTTTAGAAATGATTGAAAAAAGACTTGAACAAAAACAAGTAACTACTTGTAAATTTAGAGAATCTCCTCATATAGGAACTAAGGAAGAAAAGACCATAACTAGAATAATAATAAATGATGGATTAGATAAGACTAGTAAGATAGTTAGCTCTATCCCAAATATTGGACAAAGTAATTGTATGCTCCAAAGACTTAAGGATTCATCCTCCAATGTTAGAACGTGGTGGAAGGAGAGAAATTTCACCAATCCTCTCTAATGGAAAGAATGGGGTGAAGTTGACTGGAAGATTATTGAAGATTCCATTCGTAATGGACAACTTCCAGCCGTTAGATACGTAGACCTTTTTAAAGAATGTGTCACTCCTAAGACTCCTAATTATAACATGAATTATCATTATAGGAATCATGCGTTAGACAAATCCTACACTGAACTTCAAGTTTTTGACTCAGAATGGCTTAGATCTAGAGGAACTGATAGGAAGTTCCAATTCCTAACCTTTGGACTCTTTTAGGCAAGAATTCAAGGATTACATAGACCTCAAAATAATATCAACATATTATGTTGTTTAGTAGATAAAAGATGGAAAGATTTTGAGAAAAGCCTTATTGGGATAGCCCAACTAGAAATGTCAAATAATATAGGATACTTTAATGTCATTCCGGCATTTACAGTAACCATAGACACAACCAAATATTTTAAGTTAATCTTATATGCTAGCGGCTATGAAGACTATATAATCCAAGACGCTAATATAAATATAGAATTCCAAAGCTATGTGAAGTTCTCCTAATTTCCTTATGAAGGAATGCAATCGGGAATTCCTAGCGGTAGACTTAATGAAGAATTATTAGTTAGAACCAATATTTCAGACTACAATCATACTTGCAGCTTTAGAAATACTGGACCTATAAAAGAAAAAGCTAAGACCCTTTGGCAATTGCCAGAGTTCCAAGAAACTAAGACTATATAGAATAAACCTTTGTTTATTAATCAAGACGATGTCACTGAAAATGTTACTATCCAGTTCGGCCCTCCTAATATTATCAGTAAGAATATCCAAACTGAAGAAGTTAGATTTAGGAATATGGGAGAAGCCATAATCAATGATCCTTCAGAAGGAGAATGTAGTAGTAAGACTAGTTCTAGTTTACTAAGACAGGCCCCGGTAATTAGACCTAGAAGATCGTTTGAACAAAAAGATTTAGTTAAAGAAAAATCCAGGATCCCAAACTTTGGACATGAACCCTTAGAATTGGACATAAAGACATTTAAAGATCACCTTAAGAAAAGTCATTATGTTAGATTTCAAGAAAGAGAGAGATTTAATATGATAGCTCAATAACGTATATTAAAATTAAAAGAATTTAAGAATACTAAAGAACTTCTTAGAAACTTAAGACTAATAGAAGAAGGTGAAGAAAGACTAATGCCAGCTACACAAGTAGGTCCTAATAAACAAGCGATAGGAAGTAGTACTAGGCTAGAAGATGCTCCTAGACACTTTTAGTAAACCAATAGGAATAAACATTCCCATTTATTCCAATACTTTGGTTAAGACTAAACCTGATTATATAAAAGACTTTCTAACTAGTGACAAGAGTTTTACTCCTGTTAAGACCATGACAAGTCAAGCCATAAATCCAGTTGGATATACCTTAACTTAGACGACGTCCAATATAAGAAGAAGGCTTTAAACGACTGGCGTAATCAGATGAACATGTGCTTTGCATCTAATGAACAATGAGATGCAACTTCATATAAGAAATACGCCGAGCAATCCATTAGAGGTATTGCAAAAGATTATTTAGATAGTTTAAGAAATGCCACAGATGAAGACTCCTTAGCTAAGATTGTGAAAATGAAAGAGAGACTAGAAGAAAGATCAATTGAAGAATATATTCAATTGTTTACATCTGAATTCATTGGAGATGGACATTTAGCTCAAATCAATGAACAAGACCTAGCAAAAACTAAGTTAGACCTCCTTAGCATTTGTAAACTAGATAAGATCAATGAATATAGCAATAATTATGAGCAGTTATATTACCAAATTAAAGAATTTGGAGAGACCTTAAAAGATGAATACTTTAGGAAGATACCAGCCATAGGACAAATACTAATTAATGAATATAGGAATTGGCCAAGAATAGCTGGAGTTAAGAATAACTCTCTTGGTGAAAGAATCAAATTTGCCAAAGACTATATCATATCTAAGAGACGTGATATAACTCAAGGAAAGTTAATAGAAGAAACTTTCAAGCAGATCCCTCCAATCAAAGACGAAAGAGACATCGCTCCAATCCAATGGGGATGTGGAAGTGAATCTAAGAAATTTAAAAAGAGATTAGAATGGAAATATAGGAAGTTTAAGACTAGACCTGTAGGATTTCTAAACAAATATAGATTTATACCATCTACTAACTTTAGAGAAAAGAACTCTAAGACTAAGAAAAACAAATTTAACCAAAGAAGATATTTTAAGAACACTAGTAAGTATAAGAAGGTTCTTAATTATAGGAAAGAAAAAGAAGTAGCTCAATCTAAGATTGCCATCAAAGAATGTTGGACTTGCGACAAAGAAGGAAACTTTACTAAAGACTGCCCTAATAAGAAAGATAAAGAAGGTATTAAGATTATTAATATAATATTAGGCTATAAAGATAAAAAAGAATTAGATATTCTATATGCTATAGAAATATCAGATATAGAAGATGATGATAATACTAGTATCTATAGTGCATATATAGATAGTGATTCAGAAGACTATAATAGTGATACTGATGAGTATGAAGACTCTCAGGATACTCTAGACTTATATATGATCCACACTAATCAAGACGAATAAGATAATGATTATGAAGACTTTGAAGAAGCTTGGTATAAATGTATATTGATCCCCTTTTTAAAGAAAAGATGGACAGTTAGTAATCCTGAGTTACTAACATATATACCTAGATGTTACTTTGATGAAAGACATTATTGAACATTTGAAATGAAATGTAGCAAGAAATACTTTAGATGTGTAGAATGCTTCGAGACTATACAAACATAATTATTTATGGTTTGTGTTATTTGTCAATTACACTACCATGAAAGCTATTGGAGAACTAGATTTATAGCAATTTATACTAGCTATTAGAACATATTATCAAGATATTGATAGAAATATAGCTAAAAGAATGCAAGAAAATGAAGACTTAAAAGGAAAGGGAATTTCATATGACTTAGAAAACAACTGCTCTGATAGTAGTACAGAATACCCAACATCCTTAGATTTTATAGATAACCTCAAAAAGGAATATTTATTCTAGAAAAGAATAATTTAGGAATATCTACTAAACCACATGCTTGTTTTGTAGAGTTATTTGTGCAACACAAAGACTATCCTAAAAGACTTTCAGCTTTTATAGATACAGGATGCTCTCAGAGTTTTTGTAAAGCTAATTCCTTCCCTGAAGAATATTTTCTAGATAGTAAGAAGGAGTTCCATGGTAAGGTAGCTAATGGAGAACCATTTGCCTTATACTTTCAAACTATTCCTATTTATTTTAAATTAGGAAAGAAGACAAACAAAACTGTAAATCATCAGTTTTGGATAATGGATCTTCGTCCTAGTTTCAGAGGAAACATTATTTTAGGTCAAGACTTTATTAGTAAATATCATCCTTATACTCGGTATAACGATAAGATATTAATTAGTGATAAAGTGGAATTTAATATTAAATCCCCTCTAATAGATCATAAGACTGCCTTTGACCTTATGTAGGTTAAACCCAATTATAGACCCATAAAACTCATAGTTCTTCAGCTAAGCATGGAGGACTTAGACCTACAAACCAACAAGAAGCCTTAGAAATAACCAAATCCTTACAAAAGGAATGTAAGTGTCCAGACCAAAAGTGTTATAAGCAAATAACGCTTATACAACAAGACATTTTAGATCAAGCCCAGCACACCTTATTACAGGTGCAAGCTGAAGCACCTTATACTATTGACTCACTTGAGTCTACATTGTATAAGTGCTCATCTAGTTTGGAAATTATGACAAAATTGGAGTCCTATTCCCTAGAGACCAAAGAGACTCAGATTCTTCTAATGCCACACTTGATTCAATTGGTGGTATAAATCTCATTCACACATACACTAGGGTTGCATACATTGTTCATATATTGCATTGAATGATTGTGTGTGAGTTGTGTGTGTTAAATCCCATTCAAGTTGATTTTAATAATTTTTAGGAATTTTAAATATTTTTTTAAAATTAAAATTTGGCTTATAAAACTTTTGGGGTCCTTCTGTAATTACTGTTATTACCTTATTATACCTGAAAGTTAGGTTGGGTAGGATCTGAAAGTGCTTGAGACTTCAAGGGAGCCGTGTAAATATTTCAAAACACGCACGTCTGAGTTTATCCTGTTCCTACACCTGTCAACTTTATATCGGCCAGATGTGTGTTTGTTATAAGACTCATAACCCTTGTGTTATCTCATCCATTGGATCTAAGTAATCAACGTTCTGCATGCGTTCAAACTCAATCAAAGTGAAACCTCCCTTGTCCAATCAGCGTATACTTTTTCCACCGCTTATATTACACCGTTAGATCAAAGTCAAATGGCAAATGCCATATCTCAGCCTTTGATTTGATGAGGCATTCTCGAACCTTCCCCTCTCAGTATAAAAGGAAGCCAAGTCTCTGCATTTGAGGAGTTTTGCCAGTTCGTCCATAGAGAGAGAGAGAGAAAAGAGAGAAACCAAAGAGAAAACCTAACTCGTTTCAAACCCTAAATTCATTTTTCTAAACAATTTATACCAAACACCATACCTGAGTGTTTGAGAGTGATTTTGGTAGAGGTTTGAAGGCTATTTGAGAGTTTTATCCTCTGAGTTCAAGATCTTATTTCCAACTTAGACATTTCATGTTAGATCTCCATTTCTTTTTCTTAAAAATTGTAGATCTGGCCATTGCATGTCATATTACACTTAGATCTGCATCTTTTAGTTTCTCATCTTGAGAAATCATATTTTTGATTAAAGTTTTTTTGTAAATATTTTTAACAACTTAATAATCAACAAATCTACTTTCTGTTTCTAGTTCTTATGAAACAAGACTTTTGACCTTGTTGGAATTGCAATTAGTGGTTTATAATTTTAAAATTATTTTCAAAACTCCTGAAATTCTTTAAGACCTTGGCAATCTTCTGATAAAGGTAACCTTGGATTCTGGGATTATTTGAAAGGTCAAATAAAGTCTTTTGTTTCTAAAGAAGAGAGAAACTGAAAACAGCTTCATTTAGATCTGATCTGTAATTTGCTAGGACTTGTTTGTATAAATAAGTGTACGTGCAAGCATGCATGTGTTAGAACACCGTCACAAACACTTGTCACACTACAACATAAGAAGTGTTGGCTGTAAGATCTTGAAACGTTAAGAGAATATGTAAAGCTGGAACAAAGTGGAGAATTTAGCAAACTGAGAAAGCCACATCAACATCAGAACTGCAGAAAAGTTAGAATCAAACCAGTGGGTACATATTCTAAACTTGTATAGGTCTGTTTTGTGTACATGTGTGTTATATAGTTTGTAACTTGTATATTTTGTTTTAGTGGATTTTTGGTTTGTGACTTAGAAGTCACCGTGGATGTTTCCTCAGTTGGGTGAGGTTTTACCACGTAAAAAACTCATTGTCCTTTATCTTTCTACATCTCCTCATCTCATTCTTGTGGGTATGATGATTTTGTTGACTTAACCTTTTTAGTTTTGGTTTTCAAAACTAGTCACAAAATCTTGAACATATCTCGTACATTTTTCATTAAACACATCTTTTAATTTACCTGTTTTGATTTAAAGAAAAGAGTTTCTCCAAAAAACAGTTCGGAGTTACTTAGACTGTTTAATCCCGAATTAAACGACTTGAGTAATAGCTTTTTCACAAGCCATATCCAAACAGAAGAAAATAGATATAAAAGTTAAGAAAAGATTAGGTAATTAGCAGAGCCTACTTTAGGAGAAAATCCCATCACTAAGTGGGATAAAGACCAAAGTTATTGTGAAATTATGCCTATTAACCGAGACGCCACTATTAATGGTGGAACCTATAAGAAAGGATATTCACAAGAAGATATGGAAGAATTTCAAAAAGACATAGATGAAATGCTTAATCTAGGCATTATTAGGGAAAATAAAAGTAGACATAATAGCCTTGCCTACTACGTTCAAAATGAATCTGAACGAAAAAGAGGTAAAAGACGTATGGTTATAGACTATAGACAACTAAATAAAATTATGAATTTGATTCTTATAAGATACCAGACAAGAATAATTTAATCAATTTGATTGAAGATAGAATTATATTCAGTAAGTTTGACTGCAAATCAGGCTTCTGGCAAATTAAGTGTAATACCCCGTATTTTTGTGATATTTATTTATGGGATTAATTGAATTAAATGTGTATTAATTGAAAATTAATCCGGATTAAAATACTAGCGAGATGCGAGTTGGTATTTGATTATAATGTGTATATATGATTATATATGAACATTGAATTATGAAATTTGTCGTGAGATTGAAATACGGCAATTTGAAAATTTTGTTGAGACGCGTATGACAGTCGCGTCAGGAATATTATTATTTAATTAAAAAAAGTGAATTTTATTTCTATTAACCATATGGTCGTTTTGAGTGCTCCAACGCGTCCGAAAGGGTTGAGATAGTCAGAAAACACTAGCCGGGGGTTTAGTTTGGGTCCCGGGGCATTTTTAGGCCATACCGGCAACATATAAGGGTAGTTTGGTAATTTTGGATTTTTGGAAATTAAAACCCACGAAAATTAGGAATTTATATCTGATTTGGCAATTACCCATTAAACCCACTAATAACCTAATGGGCTACGGAGGTTATTGGAATTAATTCCAAAAGAGTTCCTAAGGTAAACCCTAGCCACCATTGTCACTTTGGAGAAGAAGGCTTGTAGAGAGAGAAGAGAGGAGAATTCTGTAGAGAGAGAGAGAATCATTCATCAGATCGACATCAAAATCAGAGATATACATAAGGCAAGTGGTTTAATTTCATTTATTACAAAGAATGTTTCTTCCATGCGTAGGAAATTGGCAAAATTTGTATTGTTCTTGGGAGATTGATGAAAACCCATTAAATTGGAATTAGAAACTTGTATTTTGATGAGGAATTGCATGTAGAACTGTATGTAGGTGATTAATCTGATGATAATATATTTTGGATGAAACAAAAACGGATTTAATTAGACTCATTGGGGATTTAAGAATTTTAGGGTTCATGTTCATGTGATTTGGGGATAAATGGAGGGATTTGATGATTTAACAATGTTTAGGAAGAATTGGCCCTATATAAACGTTAATATATGACCTAAGTATGTTTAGGATTGATTAGAACCCATGTACAATTGTTGGATTGATGTTTAGATGAGATTAGAGTGGAAGAAAAGATGGAAAAACGAGTTAAGGAATTTCTGGGCTCGAAACTGGCCTCTCGTTAGAAGACCTTCCCAGGTCGTTCGAACGAGCTTCTAACGAGTTGATAGTTTGACTTCTAACGAGAGGGAGGTTCGTTCGATGACTTTCGTTCGAACGAGATCTCGTTAGAAGGCCCACTTCGTTCGAACGAACTCTCATTCGAACAGCCTCATTCGAACGAGACTTCTAACGAGCTGACAGTTTGGGCTTTTTAGCCTATTTTGATCCCGAGTGTCCCGTAACCTTGCTTATATGTAGAGATAACACTTCCTTGTGGATTAATTGATATATTTGGGATGTTTGGGATATAATGAGGAGTAAAACCTAGAAGTGTAATTTGAACCTAAGGGAAATTATGAATTAGGACGTGAGTGCATATTACGATGCGAGAACTATTGACGGCCTAAATAATTAAATTAACCGGGAACATATAAATTGTGTAGCATTATATGTCGGTACGAGAATGAGAATTATACCACAACTATATTATGGTGACTACTAAGATGTTTGCATACTTAGTATATTTATATGATTTTATGTGTATGACATACCTACCATACTTGCTATCACGGGAGGTTTACGTTCGCTTAGGGCCCTCTAATCCTTGTGTTGCCCGGATCTAGATTGGTACCTCGAGAACATAGGTCAGAGAAGGACTTATTGGGATGTTAATAAGTCTGCTGATCGTGGGAGCGCAGGTATGTGCGTGACCCATGTGATGTGACTGTGTTCGCCTCCATTGTTTGTGATTGTTGTTATCTGAGAACGATTCCTGAGAGATTCGGAATGCGTGATCCTTATGTACGTGATGTACTGGGATGGATAGCAGAGTATGTGTGCACCGCAGCTTAGTCTCGGGGTGCTTGTATTGTATATTTATGACGTGAATAATATACCCTTAATTAATGGGAACTTTCATGTTGGTATTGTGAAAATATTTATGGTAATGTTTTGAGAAAACATAACGGGTTAACCGATAGTGAATTGTATTACTAATTGAGAATCTGAGTTTAAGTAAAGCCCTCTATTTAATTGATAACGCTAGAATGTAATATGGGAATCGAGTAGTAAGGGGTAGAACGTATTACGGTTTGGTTAGATATGTATGTTATTTAGATGGGTACGGTACGTTAGGAGTGCACATGTAGTCGAGAGGTGAGAATTTCATGTGAGTGCACGTCCGAACATGTATTTTGCATTTAATGTTTTAATGTTATTAAAACACTTGCTGTTTTTAAAATGATTTCCACTTTTGGGCTCTGACCCATTTGCTTTCAAATCTATTTTTGTAAAAACCATTTTAGGTGCCCAGCCACAAGGACACCATGCTTAGGATCCTCATTCAGGTGACGAGCTGTAGCTGTTTGTGGAAGTTACAGGACTTTTCTTGTAGACGCTTCATCTATCTTGACTCTATATTCAGCATTTATCAGTTGTAGGGCATGTCGCTCATTTCTTTTAGAGACATTTCATTTATTTCAGTTATTCAGACTTCTGGCATGTAATTAATTCAGGATTCAGACTTGTCATATTATTTTTCAGTTGTGGGATTGTTGTGAGGAGTTTTCCTCCGGACTTATTATTAATTGTTGGTTATTTCATTACTTCGTTATGGTGAATGGATTATGTTGTTCTTCCATTATTCTTTTATTGCATGTTAATCAGACTTAATTAAAATTTGACCACTTACTTTTTAAATACTCGGTGGTTAGTAACAATAAAAATGTTTTCGACAGTGATGCTATTAACTGGACCAACTTGGCATTTTGTATTAATTTAATAAAGGAGTAGTTACCCGGTATTTAATTAGTCGGGGTGTCACAGGTGGTATCAGAGCATCAGGTTCTAGTGTCCTTAGGATCTGTACGGTTATTATGTTTTCCGCTGAGCTTTCTTTGATGTAGAGCCCTATATTTTAGGACTGTTGTATTCTTTTGTATATGATACGTTCTTCAGCTATTTCAAGTTTATAACTGCGAACTTATAAACTTTATTCGTATTTCAGATGCCTCCACGACGTGCACAACGGATTCCCAAGGATGCTACGCCAGAACCACAGCCCGCACTAGTACAGGGCACGATGAATGCCGCCGAGGTTGCAGCCATTGTGGCCCAGGCGGTAAATGCCGCACTAGCCGTAGTTCAGCAGGCACCACTTCAGGCGCCAGTAGCCGCACCAGTTCAGGCACATGCATTCCCGTCTGCTTGGGAACGTGTACGTGATGCTTTTCAGAAAGCACACCCACCGGAGTTCGCAGGTAGCTCCGATGTTGTGGTTTCGAGTCAGTGGAGGAAGGACATTCAGCGGCACCTGAGGATGTATTAGTGCACCGATGTCCAGAAGCAGATACTAGCTACCTTTAAGCTAGTTGGGTCTGCACTGCAGTGGTGGGAGTCTATTACCACCATGGAGGAGAGAGATACTCTTACTATCCAGGAGTTTTGGGTGCGGTTCGACCGCAAATACTTTCCGTCAGCTGTTCACACGGAGATGAGGAGGAAGTTGATGAGCCTCAAGCAGGAGGGTAAGACTGTGGCCGAGTATGAGGCCGAATTCACTAATCTTCTGAACATTGTTTCGGATGAGATACCGACGGAAGAGAAGAAGATACAGAAATTTACAGACGGGTTGACTTGGAGGATCCGTCAGCATTTGTTGGGGAACCTATCGTTGGCCACTTACTCTGATGTGGTTAACGCTGCACTGCTCCATTGCTAGGATCACCGCTTTCACATGGATGAGGGAAAGCGATCGGGAGAGTCCAGCCATCAGGGCAGGACTGGAGGAAATGGTGCCAGTGGGGCACAATCTGTTCAGGGGCAGAGACAGGGCGACCAGGGTTCCCAGCAGGGGGATCACAAGAGGTTCAGGTCGGGAAATTTCAGGCACGGACAGGGAGGTTTCCGGCAGGGCCATCAGGGTCCGAACGGCCATCAGAACCAGCAGGGTCAGAATGGTCAACAACAGTTTCAGCAGGGCCAGCAGGGCCAGTGGAGGAATGGTAACGGCCACCAGGGCCGGGGGCAGCAGGGACAGAGAGGGGGGAACTTCCCGGGGAAGTGTTTCGTTTGTGGAAAGACTGGCCATAAACGCCAGAACTATCCTGATAGGGACAGGGCCCCGCAGCAGCAGCAAGGTGCTCGACATGAGCCACAGAGGCCACTTTTTCCACCTGCCCTCCCAGCTCCAGCCCAGGTGCCAGCACTACCAGTGATTGGGCATAAATATTGTATATTTATCCCCCTAATTTCAGTACTTTTGTGAACCTGAATGATGTAACATATATGGATTTGATTCACTTTTATGCTTCTAACCATCTTGGCGAGTATTGCGTGTTTCGTGTTTCTCCTATTGGTTTTACAGGTTAATTATGCAAGCAGTGCAAAGGAGGAAACAAGACTGTGCAAGAAAAGCTAAGAAGACAAGTTCAAGGGCATGTCGGTAATTTTGTAGCTCAATCCGGAAGAAGAAGTCAACTGGGAAGTTGAAGAGCTCGGAACAACGAGAACACTGGAAGAAACGGCACCCAAATCCGAGCTACGGTTGAAAAGTTATGCTCAGTTGAAGTTGAAGAAGAATCCAAGAAAAGAAGAGAAAACCCAGAAAAAATCTAAGTGTTGAGAGCAAGACCAGGCTGGTACATGCGAACCCCACCCCGAACCGGTTCGGAGGGGCGAACCGGTTCGCTGTACCTCCGAATCGGTTCGCATGTACCTGACACGCGAATTTTATCTTTCATTTGGATTGATCTCCAAGTCTCCTAATAGGTTTAAAAGACTCAAAACTTGTGGAAAACGGGGGGATTAACCAAAGAGCAGCCTTTAGGGTTACTTTTAGAGAGTTTTTGAGAGAACAAAAGGAGAGAAATATCTAGGAACATCAAGGGCACAAATTACTTCAAGAATTCATTGTTCGGGTTTGTTTTTACCAGTTTTAATTCAAAATTCTTGTTCCTCATTATTGTTCTTGCATGCTTAATTTTCCTAATTGATTCAACTTGTTTTTGCATTCATAATACGTAGTTACATGTTTCTAGTCAGTTTCATCATGAATTCCTACACATGCAACGTCATTATTTCACGCATTAGTCAATTTAACATGTCCGGCTAGGTTTTACAAGGTTGGGATGCATGAACCCAACCTGATGTGTTAGTGCAAGTGTATAACGTCGATCCGCTAAATTTAATGATTAATTTAAATCGTATCGCGTAATTTCATAAGAATTATAGATCTTTATATCTCGTTTGCCTATGGGTACTCGTGATGATTTAGAGTACAATTTGAGTGTAATTACCGCGATACCGATTTACTCATCCTCAGATTAGGTATGACGCGGGCTTGAACCTCGTATACATAATGCTTGGGAGTACTAAATTCCGGGTTTGAATTAATCGGATAAATTTATGATTGACGTTGTCACTGCATTACACTAGGGTTGGGGATTGTATTCCCATCCTGTTTTCTCATCATTTAGTTAAAAGTTTCAATTGAATCCTTCATTCGTAATCTAGATAATTTAGTAGTTGCATTTTTCATTATACTTTCATAATTGCATTTAGTTTAATCCATCTCAAAAAGCCAAATCAATCTTTTTCTTTTCTTCTTAGAGTCATCGCTAGGATTCTTCACTCTTATCCCGTCGTCACAACTCCGTTGTCCTTTTTTCCTGAGGATCGATACCCGACTTGTCGGATTATTACTTGAACGACAGGCTTGCACTTGAGCCTAGAGAGTACACACCTTAGAGACACATTCTGAGTCGTGTCAAGTTTTTGGCGCCGTTGCCGGGGAATTAGGTAGACTTAGGATTAGATCGAGTTAATCTAAAGCTTTGACCAAAAATTCAAAAATAAAAAATAAAAAAAAATAAAAAAAAACACAAAAAGATTCACCATCATCTCTCCTGAACTTAATGCAAAATTCTGAAACCACTCCCACACCCCATAATACTCCAACCAGCATTCACGAAAATCCACTTGTTGAGTATAATCCTGATAGTCCCCACACTCCACAAGCCCCACAATTCTGGATCCCACCTCCCACACCGTCACATTAAATCTCTAGCAACACTCCCTTCTCCTTCGTAGGACACACATCGTGCACACCTAGTGAGAGCACCGAATCATCAAGTGAGATAGAGATGTCGCAATATAGCAATGCAGCTACCGGTGAGGACGAGCCCCCGTACCGCCCGTTGAGAGAATTTTTATATCCCGAGCGCACTGTCACTCCGGGATGCATTATACTCCCGTATAATGCCGGGCAGTTTCGTTTCAAAAATGGGATGATCCAGACGCTACCACATTACCACGGTATGGATTCTGAAAAGCCATACCTCCACATAAGGGAATTTGAGGACGTGTGTGATACTCTCAATGATCAAACCTGCACACAAGAGGTAATCCGCCTCAAACTCTTCCCCTTCTCGCTTAAAGATAAAGCTAAAGATTGGCTATGGTCTTTACCTCCAAGCTCGATTTCATCCTGGAATGAGCTACAGTCTAAATTTCTCAAGAAATTCTTCCCAACACATCGAACAATCTCTATAAAGGCTCAAATTCAAGCATTCAGGCAACAAGAAAATGAGCCATTCCATCGATGTTATGAACGTTTCAACGAGTTAGTGGCTTCATGCCCCCATCATGGATTCGATCCATCGCAAATCATCTCCTTTATCTATAATGGGTTGAATCTTAACTCTAAACAGCTTGTTGAAACCATGGGAAGTGGTCCATTTGTCGATCTAGATGCCCATGACGCTGATCTCCACATGAGGTATGTCGCCGAGACTACCCAATCCTGGGATACCTCTGATCCGAACGCTCAAAACCGAAATCGACAATCCACCACCGCTCCGTCGACGTCCGGTCTATTCCACGTAGATAAGAATTCTATGTCGGACTGTCGGTTGGACACCATTGAGAAAGGACTGCGAGACTTATGTGAGGTAGTTGGATCTATCAAAAATCCTATCGTAACGGTGTGTGCGATTTGTGAGGCGGGACATTCAACTGAGGAATGTCCGACGATACCCGCCTGCAAAGTAATATTACAAGAGCAAGTTAGTGGGATAGGAGGCTTTAAGGGTAATTTCGGTGCCCCGCACGGAAATTCATACAACCCTTCGTGGAAAAACCATCCCGGTTTTAGCTACGGGCAACAACACGCCACAATGAACCCTCCTTCGCATGTTGCCCCTCCTCCTCCCCAACAATTTCAACAAGCTCCACACATGCAAGGACATGTGCAAGCACCACCACCTCATGGAAATTATATCCCGCCACAGCGGAGAACTCTCGAGGATACTGTGAATCAATTCATCGCAAGCCAGGCCGCAACCAATGCCAAGTATGATCGTCTCATTGGCGACCTAAATGCAAATCTGTCTAAGATACAATCCTCGTTGAGTGTTCAAGAGAAGGGCAAATTCCCTGCCCAAGGCCAACGACCTCCCCAAGGTCAAACTAGTGTTAGCTCCACATCCACTGAACATCAGGAGCAATGTCAAGCAGTGACCACTCTTCGTAGTGGAAGAGTCGTTGATTTATCACCTCCTCCACACGACACAACAAAAGATAAGGAGATTTCGCCCGGCACGAAAGAGGCCGAAGATGTCCCCTTGGACGAGAGTGATAAGGAAGACACTAGTGAGCCTGAGGTGGTAGTTAAACCACCCTCCGCAGCACCATTTCCTCGAAGATTGATTCCTACTCAAAAAGGGACTCCACGTGATGAAGTGCTAGAAGTTCTAAAGCAAGTGAAGCTGAATCTACCCTTCCTTGATGCCATCAAACAAATTCCAGCCTACGGCAAAGTTATCAAAGATTTGTTGACGGTAAAAAGGAGGATGAAAGTTAAAAAGAACGTCTTTCTATCTCAGAACGTGAGTTCCATTCTGCTAAATGATCTCCCGCTTAAATTTAAAGATCCCGGTGCACCCACCATATCATGCATCATTGGAGATAATAAAATTGAGAAAGCCTTACTTGACTTGGGAGCAAGTGTAAACATACTTCCTTACTCCATTTATAGGCAACTTGACTTGGGCGACCTCAAGCCCACAAAGGTCACTCTCCAATTGGCGGATCGATCAGTGAAGATTCCACGAGGCATAGTCGAGGACGTGATCGTCCAAGTGGACACTTTCTACTTCCCGGTAGACTTTGTCATTTGGGACACGGAGCCCTCCTTTAACTCAAGAAACCATGTTCCCATCATCCTTGGTCGCCCTTTCTTAGCTACAGCTAATGCAATCATCAACACAAGAAATGGGCGAATGCAGCTCACCTTTGGGAACATGACCTTGGAAACCAACATCTTCCACATAGCCCAAAATGCAGGGGAGGAAGATGATCTTCACGTGGTGAGCCTCATAGATGAGGTAGTAGAAGAGTACTTCGAAGAAACTTTTTGTGGCGACGCCTTAGAGTCATGTTTAGCAACGAGCTATGAGTGTGAGGGGACGTCTACCCACTTCGAGAGGGATGTTGGAAGGTTGAGAGAATTACTCGATGAGAGTGCGTCGGACGAGGAAGTGAGAGAGATTGATTGGGTTTCTAGATTCGAGGAACTACCTCCGAGGGAAACACATATGGCTCCTTCCAGTGAAAAATTTCCAACCCTCGAATTAAAGAAACTCCCCTCCCATATCAAATATGCATACCTAGGAGAGGATGAGACATTTCCTGTTGTTATCTCCTCTAGCCTAGACGAAGGGCAGGAGGGCAAATTGATGAGAATTCTGAGGAAGCACCAGGGTGCTTTTGGTTGGTGTATAGCTGATTTGAAGGGGATAAGTCCTTTGATTTGCACCCACAAGATCCATCTCGAAGAGGATGTCAAGCCCTCTAGAGAAATGCAAAGAAGACTGAATCCCAATATGAAAGAAGTTGTGAGAACCGAGATCATCAAACTATTGGATGCCGGGATTATCTACCCAATCTCGATAGAAAATGGGTGAGACCTATTCAAGTCGTCCCGAAGAAGTCGGGTATGACTGTGATTGAGAATACCAAGGGAGAGCTTGTTCCCCAACGCACCACCACCGGTTGGCGTGTTTGCATTGATTACCGGAAACTCAATGCGGGAACAAGAAAAGACCATTTCCCCTTGCCATTCATCGATCAAATGCTTGAGAGAGTTGCGGGCCACCCTTATTATTGCTTCCTTGATGGTTATTCCGGATATAACCAAATTGAGGTAGATGTACTTGACCAAGAGAAGACAACTTTCACTTGCCCTTTTGGTACGTTTGCCTACAAACGTATGCCATTTGGCTTGTGTAATGCACCCGCGACCTTTCAAAGGTGCATGTTGAGCTTATTTAGCGACATGGTCGAGAGAGGACTCGAGGTGTTCATGGACGATTTCAGCGTTTTTGGCACCTCTTTCGATCATTGTTTAGAAAAATTGGAAAAAGTACTTACCCGGTGTGTGGACAAGAACTTAGTGCTGAATTGGGAGAAGTGCCATTTCATGGTCACTGAGGGAATAGTTCTTGGTCACATAGTATCATCCAAGGGCATAGAAGTTGATAGGGATAAGATAGATGTCATAGCTGACCTTCCCCCATCGAGATCGCTTAAAGACGTGCGCTCATTCTTGGGTCACGCCGGGTTTTATCGAAGGTTCATTAAGGACTTTAGCGCCATCGCTAGACCCTTAAGTAACCTTCTCATGAAGGATAACCCGTTTGAGTGGACCGAGGCATGCCAAAGCTCCTTTGATAAATTAAAGAACATGCTCGTGTCCGCTCCCATCATGCAAGTTCCGGATTGGTCCCTACCGTTCGAACTTATGTGTGATGCAAGCGATTACGCAATTGGGGCCGTTTTGGGCCAACATAAAGATAAGCAAGCTCATGTCATCTACTACGCTAGTCGGACCCTTGCCGGACCTCAACTCAGCTACTCTACCACGGAGAAGGAGCTGCTAGCGGTAGTCTTTGCCCTTGATAAGTTCAGATCATATCTCATTGGTTCTCCTATCATTGTCTTCACCGACCATGCGGCTTTAAAATATCTACTTGCGAAGAAAGACGCCAAGCCGCGCCTCATAAGGTGGATCCTACTCCTACAAGAGTTTAATCTCTCCATCAAAGACAAGAAAGGAGTAAAAAACGTGGTGGCCGACCACTTATCTTGGCTCTCGTCCGACGTACCTAGTGATCCCATACCCATAGACGAGCACTTTCCGGATGAGCAACTATTTGCCACCTCTTCCTATCCCTGGTTTGCGGACATAGTAAACTATCTAGTCACGGGAGCCGTCCCTCTCGATTGGACACCGCAAGATAAGAAGAGGTTTCTTAATTGGTCGCGCATGTTCTTTTACGATGATCCCTTCCTTTTTAAATATTGCGCCGACCAAATCATCCGACGATGTGTACCGGATGACGAGATTCCAAAGGTCATCCAGTTTTGTCATTCGGAAGCATGTGGAGGCCACTTCTCGGCGAAAAAGACGGCCGCTAAAATTCTGCAATGCGGTCTCTATTGGCCCACAATCTTCCGGGATGCAAATGACGCATGCAAGTCATGTAATAGGTGCCAACGAATGGGAGCCATTTCTCGACGCGACATGATGCCCCTTACCCCCATACTCATCATTGAGATATTCGATTGTTGGGGTATTGACTTCATGGGTCCCTTCCCCCCATCCTTTGGTTTCCTATACATCCTAGTCGCGGTAGACTACGTTTCTAAATGGGTAGAAGCTATAGCTACTAGGACTAATGACAACAAAGTGGTGATAAAGTTTCTACAGGAACACATACTTTCTCGCTTCGGAGCACCGAAAGCGATAATTAGCGATAATGGCACGCACTTTTGTAATAGGCCGTTTGAAAAACTCATGAGAAAGTATGGGGTCGTCCACAAGGTTGGGACGATATATCACCCACAAACGAATGGGCAGGCCGAGCTAGCGAATCGGGAGATCAAGAACATTCTTGAAAAGACCGTCAATCCTACCCGGAAAGATTGGTCCCTTAGATTGACCGATGCACTTTGGGCCTATCGTACCACGTTTAAAAATCAACTTGGAATGTCCCCTTTCCGTTTTGTGTATGGCAAACCTTGTCATCTCCCTGTTGAGCTCGAACACAAAGCGTATTGGGCAATTAAGCAATTGAACTATGCCTTGGACAAGGCCGGTGAAGCCCGTAAGCTACAATTGATTGAGTTAGAAGAACTACGCAATGATGCGTATGAGAATGCTAAAATTTCAAAGGAGAGGATGAAACTTGCTCATGATAGCATCATTCGACGAAAAGAGTTTCATCCCGGGCAAAAAGTTCTTCTATACAACTCTCGGCTCCACCTCTTTCCAGGAAAGCTGCGGTCACGATGGTCTGGCCCGTTCGTCGTAAAGAACGTTTTCCCCCATGGAGCTGTTGAACTAAACGATTTAAAAGGGGAAAACACGTTCAAGGTAAATGGACAACGCCTAAAGCCATACCTAGAGGCGGTTGTGGATGAGGTCGACACGATTTGGTTGTCGGACCCTGTTTACGGGGTCAATTGAGCTAAGCGAGTGAGGTCGTCGCACCCCCGACGCGTATGGGGTGATTTTGTGTGTATAATAGTCGTGTGTAAATAGGTTAGTTAGGAGTCCGGAGCCTGCGTTGCATGAGAGATAGGTTAGCACATTTTTCGAGGGTGCTAGTACGCTTTTCGAGGTCGTATTCGAGGAAGTTTTTGAGAGCCCGAGGATCTAGAAGGTTTTTAGGGGCATTATGCACAAGTTAGGGGATGAGAGAGCACTTAGAAATGGAGAGAAGAGTGAATTTCAGCGATTGGACCAGCCTGGTACCCCCGAACCGGTTCGCTGTACCCCCGAACCGGTTCGGAGGGGCGAACCGGTTCGCTGTACCCCCGAACCGGTTCGGAGGGGCGAACCGGTTCGCTGTACCCCCGAACCGGTTCTGAGGGGCGAACCGGTTCGCTGTACCCCCGAACCGGTTCGCATGTACCTGTCAGGTTCTTCTCCCCTTTTCTCTAAGTTCATTCCCTTTCCCTCCATTCTTTTCCCCTTCTTCCCCCTTCGTTTTTCTTCCCTCCAAATCCTTCCCTCCTTCCCAAATTCATTCCAATTCATTCCCTCCACCCTCTCCTTCCCAACCTTTCATATTTCCCACCAAAACCACACCCCTTCACACCTATAAATACACCCCACCCCTCCTCCATTTTTCACACCAAAACGTTCTCCCTCACTCTCTTCTCTCCCATATTTTCTCCCTCTCTCTCCCTCTTTTCCATCAAAATGCCGCGCCGCCCCGCTCTCCGCCCAAAGAAATATGATGAGACCACCATACTTGATGACCCGGGTAGGGGGGTATTCCGATGCGTCCAAGAACGCCATTGGTCCGAGATCTACTTCTCCTCCACGCGTGCCATTCACATCGAGCGCTTCGTGGATTGGGACACCCTTCCGGGCGAAGTCACCGCCCTTTTTGACCGCCGTGGGTGGTGCTCTTTCCTCGCCCCTACATGCAATAACGTTTTTGATACCGCCATTCGTCAATTCTATGCGACCTTGGTTCGAAAATCTTCCACACTTCACGAGGCTTATCTCGACGGTATCACTATTCCCCTCTCGTCAGCTATTATTGCACGCAAAATGCGTGCCAAAGGGGTGATCCTCCCCGTGCCCTTCCAATACCCCAACAATGGTGCCCCACACACAAAAGACGAATGCATTGCCCGCATGGCACCCGGGGCGGAATGGACACGCGAAACCTTCCCCATTGATGGTTTGGCCGCCACGGTCCGCTTCACACACATCATTGTTTGTGGCGCCATCCACCAAACCACCAATGACTCGGTGGTCCGGTCCCGTCACGCAAATTTCCTCTACTATTTTTTGGACCCCGAGAGCACCATCAACCTTGCCCAAGTCTTCTACGCGGATATCCTCAATGCCGCCTATGACGAGACTGGCAAGGTGGCCCTCCCATATGCCCGTTTCATTACGGAACTCTTGATGGATGCGGGAGTGGATGAACTCGGAAACCAAATTCGACTTCCTCGCCCTGTAGGCGGCACGTCCGCAACTCGAAGTGAGCGCCAAATGCGCGTGGCTCACCCCGACCGTCCTATTCACGAGGAGGACGTGGCCGAGGAAGCTCCCGATGACCCGATGATGGATGTAGATGAGGAAGAGATTGAGGATGATGATGAGGATTCCGATTTCGAGCTTCCGGGGGCAAACTTTGATAAGCGCCTTTCGGCGGTTGAGGCCCGTCTCGACGGGTTCATCAACCAATACAATCAAGACCAAGCGGACTACCGAAGGGACACCCGGATGATGTATCAACTTCAAGTCCACCTTCACCAGCTCAACTTTGGCGGTCCTCCTCCCCCCTTCTTTTATGACCCATATGACCCGAATGCACCGAGCTCCTCCCACCCACCTCCCCCATGAGCTTTGATTGTTTTTATCTTTTGGTTTAATTGTTAGTGGTGGTAGGGCTTTCACATTGTTCACAGTTGATTTTTCCTTTTCTTATGTAACACAGGCTCCTTTTTGTTATTATACAATCTTGCATTTTTTCATATTTGTTTGTTTTATTTTTTCGCACTTTTTATTTGCCTTAAGTTAGATTTTAGTCCTTTTTGCTTGAGGACAATGCAAAAGTCTAAGTTAGGGGGGGTCACAAGTGCGCATTTCTAAAACTTCACAAATTTTCAAAAATGCCCAAAATTTCCAAAAAAATCATAAAATTTTGAAAAATCCAAAAATATTTTCGTTCAAAATAAATAAAAATTGGAATTCAAATTTTTCAAAAATATCATTAAAAGTCAAATTGGAGTCTCAAATTGTAAATATCCAACATACACAAGCCGAAAGTGACTAAAGATGGAAATTGAGCGAAAATTGACGACTTAACGAATAAATGTGGAGATTAATAAACCCGGTGAGATTCGAGCCTATCACGTTTTGCGAGATTTTAAATCAATCCGAGTTAATTGTTAACTCAAAGTTTTTTTTAGCGCTTAATAAGTTGTCAAGGATCTCAAATTTTTTCATTTGATCGGTTTTGAAAAATGTGTGCAATGTTGCCTTGAAAATCGTGCCAAATTAGTTTCTAAACTTAAAGTCACCTCGAAACGCATATGGTAACGCAATTGACATTTTGGACAATGAAGTAGGCCCTCGTTTGTCACCCAAAAATATTGGCCAGAAAAAGTAGCGAAAAATTACCCTTTGCAACCCAAATTGAGCCGAATATATTTCCCTCTCGTTTGGCAACCCAAAATAGCCCGGAATTGTGAAAAATGACAAAAATTCAAAATTTAAGTCCGAAAAGTGCAACAAAAAGGGGCAAGAAAAAAAAAATAGAAGAATGCTCAACAAAAATAGCAAAAAAAAAAAATATATATATAGAAATAAAAAAAAAATAGAAAAAGAAGAAAAAAATGAGCAATAGCCCGGAAAATGCACAAATGGACATCACGAATGAATTTTCCAACTCCAACCTTCCATACCTCCTTCATTTTACCCTATACACCCTATAACCCGAAAAAGTCCTAACCGAGTCCAAATTGCGTAAATTGAGTACCGCGTGGAGAGTTAATACACCAAAAGATAATATAAGAGGTTAAATGCGCGAAATAGAGGCGATGTTCCAATTTTTAAAACCGTAATCCGTTGAAGAGATCCCTTCACCATAAAATTTCCGACTTTCTAATTGCATGCGTGTATTTGCTTCCATTACATTTACTCCTTATATCACGCATGCCGAGAGAATAGCCATAATCCGAGAGATTCGTTGTGAGTGCATTCCGTGAGAAATTGAAATCAAAACGAATTTTCGGATAAGTAACGTAATGATCAATCGATGCAAATTGGCGGTTATATTTCCGGCTTCGCACACACACACACTACGGTTTAAGACTTGTAAATATGACTTGATGATGACTATTTTATGGAAAAGTTTGAATTGTACAATTTTTGCGTATTTTGAATTTTCTTTGAGTCGAATTTTGTGGGTATATTCACTGCAAACCCTCACGAGACACAACTCGTCCTACTAGGGTAACCTAGAGGTTTAAAGGCTTGTTGCATATGCTAAATGCAATCGCTTGCCCGCGAAAGTGGTATTCTATCCCAATAAAGTCCTTGAAGTGTCCTTAACTCTTACTTTCATTCTTTTACATTGCTCGGGACGTGCAAAGTTCTAAGTTAGGGGGGTTTGATTGGGCATAAATATTGTATATTTATCCCCCTAATTTCAGTACTTTTGTGAACCCGAATTATGTAACATATATGGATTTGATTCATTTTTATGCTTCTAACCTTCTTGGCGAGTATTGCGTGTTTCGTGTTTCTCCTATTGGTTTTACAGGTTAATTATGCAAGCAGTGCAAAGGAGGAAACAAGACTGTGCAAGAAAAGCTAAGAAGACAAGTTCAAGGGCATGTCGGTAATTTTTTAGCTCGATCCGGAAGAAGAAATCAACTGGGAAGTTGAAGAGCTCGGAACAACGAGAACACTGGAAGAAACGGCACCCAAATCCGAGCTACGGTTGAAAAGTTATGCTCAGTTGAAGTTGAAGAAGAATCCAAGAAAAGAAGAGAAAACCCAGAAAAAATCTAAGTGTTGAGAGCAAGACCAGGCTGGTACATGCGAACCCCACCCCGAACCGGTTCGGAGGCGAGAACCGGTTCGCTGTACCTCTGAACCGGTTCGCATGTACCTGACACGCGAATTTTGTCTTTCATTTGGATTGATCTCCAAGTCTCCTAATAGGTTTAAAAGACTCAAAACTTGTGGAAAACGGGGGGATTAACCTAAGAGCAGCCTTTAGGGTTACTTTTAGAGAGTTTTTGAGAGAACAAAAGGAGAGAAATATCTAGGAACATCAAGGGCACAAATTACTTCAAGAATTCATTGTTCGGGTTTGTTTTTACCAGTTTTAATTCAAAATTCTTGTTCCTCATTATTGTTGCCATTCCAGCAGTTCCTGTACAGCAGGGGCAGTTAGAGTATGGACGTGTCTATAACGTCCACCAGGCAGCAGCTCCACAGGCACCACCCGCGATTGAGGGTATGTTTCCTATCCATGGTACTATGGGTCGGGTTTTATTTGATACGGGGGCAACGCACTATTTTATAACTACACATTTTGCGAAAGCCTTAGGGTTGTTAGCCACAGCAGAGAGCACAGTGACGTGTGTAGACTCACCATTGGGGAGTGGGTCACTTATTTTCTTTATATGTCGGGGAGTGGGGGTAGAGATTGGTAGTTTGGTATTACCTGCAGACATGTTGGTATTAGATATGCATGAGCACGATGTGATTATTGGTATGGATTGGCTCGCAACTTATAGATCCATGATTGATTGCTTCGGTGGGAGCATTATTTTTGCCATTCCGGGGCAAGAGATGTTTGTAGTGGCGATGCCTCGCCCGGAGGGAGGCTCGACCGCTCATTTGTATTACATAGAGGAGGATACCTCTAAGGAGGTTGTGATTCCTTTAGATTTGATCCCAGTTTTCAGGGAGTATTCCGATGTGTTTCAGGAGATACCAGGCCTACCCCCCAGTCGTGAGATAGACTTTGTCATAGACTTATTACCAGATACGAGACCAATAGCACGCGCACCGTACCGTATGGCTCCGGCAGAGATGCGAGAGCTACGAGATCAGATAGAGCAGTTGTTGGGTCAGGGGTTTATACGGAGGAGTACTTCACCGTGGGGTGCCCCTGTGTTGTTCGTGAAAAAGAGAGATGGTTCACTGAGATTGTGTGTGGATTACCGAGAGTTGAATAAGGTCACGATACGGAATAAGTATCCGTTGCCTCGAATCGATGACCTATTCGACCAGTTGAGAGGAGCTTCTTTCTTCTCGAAGATTGATTTGCGATCGGGATACCATCAGTTGCGTATCAGGGAAGAGGATGTCTCGAAGACTGCGTTCTTAACGAGATATGGTTCTTACAAGTTTCGGGTTATGCCTTTTGGTTTGACCAACGCTCCAGCAGTATTTATGGACTTGATGAATAGGGTGTTCAGAGAGTTCCTTGATCAGTTCGTTATTGTCTTCATCGATGATATTCTGGTTTACTCCCAGACCGAGGAGGAGCACGCAGAGCATTTGAGGCAGGTTTTGCAGACGCTACGTCAGAACGAGCTGTATGCAAAATATGAGAAGTGCGGGTTTTGGCTGAAAGAGGTCCAGTTTTTGGGACATATTATTTCCGATAGGGGGATATCTGTTGATCCGGGGAAGGTATCCGTGGTGAGGGAGTGGGGACAGCCCACGACACCGACAGAGATCCGTAGTTTCTTGGGCCTAGCAGGATACTACATGAGGTTCATTCAAGGATTTTCGAAGATAGCAGGTCCTTTGACACATCTGACTCGTAAAGGTATGCCGTTCATCTGGAGTGATGCCTGTCAGTTGGCATTCGATGAGTTGAAGGATAAGTTGACCTCAGCACCTGTGTTAGCATTTCCGAGACCGGGAGTTGATTATCTAGTTTACACCGATGCGTCCTTGCAAGGACTTGGAGGTGTATTACAGCAGGAGAGTCAGGCCATAGCTTATGCTTCCCGTAAGCTTAAGCCTCACGAGAAGAATTACCCCACTCATGATTTGGAGTTGGCGGCAGTGGTATTTGCCCTTCGAATTTGGAGACATTACCTTTTGGGGGAGAAGTTTCGATTGTTCACGGACCATAAGTCCCTACAGTACCTATTCATGCAAAAGGAGTTGAATATGCGGCAGCGAAGGTGGCTTGAATTTGTGAAGGATTATCAGTTCGCTATCCTATATCACCCGGGGAAGGCTAACGTGGTAGCAGACGTGTTGAGCCGTAGACCTGTTGATGAGGTGGCAGGGGTGTGGAAGGCCAAGTGGAAGGAGTTGGGACACCAGGATGCATTGGACCGATCATTCATGTCGGTGATGACTGTTACGCCGCAGATTGTCACGAAGGTGGTAAAAGCACAGGCAAATGACTCGTTCTGTCACGAGCTGATAGTTCAATTACTAGCAGAGGGAGCCGAATCCTATACCGTTAGCTCAGACGGAGGATTACGCTTCAATGGGAGATTAGTAGTTTCGGAAGGAGAGGAATTGCGGCACGAGGTGATGGCAGAGTCTCACGGCTCACGGTTCGTGGTACATCCCGGTGGGGACAAAATGTACCAAGACATGAGATGACAGTATTGGTGGAGCGGGATGAAGAGAGATATTGCCGTGTTTGTTTCAAAATGCGCCACTTGTCAGCTAGTAAAAGTGGATCATCAGAGACCGACAGGACTGCTACAGCCGTTAGAGGTCCCGATGTGGATGTGGGAGAGCACATCCATGGACTTTATCACGGGATTGCCTACGTCACAGAGAGGTCATGACTCCATTTGGGTAATTGTGGACAGGTTGACCAAAGTCGCTCATTTTCTACCCGTAAGGACAGACTACACTACGGGACAGTATGCCCAGCTCTTTATTGTAGAGATAGTGAGACTTCACGATGTGCCCCTAAATATCGTGTCTGACCGAGACAAGATATTCGTTTCACTGTTTTGGGAAAGTTTTCAGGAGGCCATGGGCACGAAATTGCGGCTGAGTACGGCGTATCACCCGCAGACCGATGGGCAGACCGAACGTACAAACCAGATGTTGGAGGACATGCTACGTATGTGCATAATTGATTTTGGGGGTGGATGGGAGCAGTATCTTCCACTGGTGGAGTTTGCTTACAACAACTCCTACCAGTTCACTATTGGCATGGCTCCATTTGAGGCGTTTTACGGCAGACCTTGTCGTTCCCCAGCATGTTGGTTGGAGGTGGGGGACAACAAACTACTTGGGCCGGAAGTGATTCAGGATACTTCGGTGAGGATAGAATTGATTCGGAGTCGCATTCGGGTAGCTCAGGATCGGCAGAAGAGCTATGCTGATGCGAAGAGGTTCTTCAGAGAGTTCCGAGGGGACCAGGTTTTGCTCAGAGTATCTCCTATGAAGGGGATTATGCGTTTCGGGAAGAAAGGGAAGTTGGCACCGAGATATGTGGGACCATTTCCTATTATTGAGCGGATTGGACCGGTTGCGTATAGACTTGGGTTACCGGAGCATTTGCATCGGATTCACGATATATTTCATATTTCCTCGCTAAGGAAATATCTTAGAGATGATTTGGCTCATTCTCATATTGCTTTGGAGGACATCGATCTCCAGCCTGATAGCTCCTACGAGGAGGGGCCGATTGCTATTTTGGACCGAAGTGAGCGAAAACTGCGGTCAAAGATAGTTCCGTTAGTACGTGTTCAGTGGCGACATCATAACGTAGAGGAGTCCACATGGGAGCGCGAGGATGAGATGCGCGAACGTTATCCAGAGTTGTTCTTACCAGGTACTTTCTAGTTCCAAATTTCGGGACGAAATTCAGTTATTAGGGGGGAAGTATGTAATACCCCGTATTTTTGTGATATTTATTTATGGGATTAATTGAATTAAATGTGTATTAATTGGAAATTAATCCGGATAAAAATACTAGCGAGATGCGAGTTGGTATTTGATTATAATGTGTATATATGATTATATATGAACATTGAATTATGAAATCTGTCGTGAGATTGAAATACGGCAATTTGGAAATTTTGTTGAGATGCGTATGACAGTCGCGTCAGGAATATTATTATTTGATTAAAAAAGTGAATTTTATTTCTATTAACCGTATGGTCATTTTGAGTGAGCCAACGCGTCCGGAAGGGTTGAGATAGTCAGAAAACACTAGCCGGGGGTTTAGTTTGGGTCCCAGGGCATTTCTAGGCCATACCGGCAACATATAAGGGTAGTTTGGTAATTTTGGATTTTTGGAAATTAAAACCCACGAAAATTAGGAATTTATATCTGATTTGGCAATTACCCACTAAACCCACTAATAACCTAATGGGCTACGGAGGTTATTGGAATTAATTCCAAAAGAGTTCCTAAGGTAAACCCTAGCCACCATTGTCACTTTGGAGAAGAAGGCTTGTAGAGAGAGAATAGAGGAGAATTCTGCAGAGAGAGAGAGAATCATTCATCAGATCGACATCAAAATCAGAGATATACATAAGGCAAGTGTTTTAATTTTTTTTATTACAAAGAATGTTTCTTCCATGCGTAGGAAATTGGCAAAATTTGTATTGTTGTTGGGAGATTGATGAAAACCCATTAAATTGGAATTAGAAACTTGTATTTTGATGAGGAATTGCATGTAGAACTGTATGTAGGTGATTAATCTGATGATAATATAGTTTGGATGAAACGAAAACGGATTTAATTAGACTCACTGGGGATTTAGAATTTTAGGGTTCATGTTCATGTGATTTGGGGATAAATGGAGGGATTTGATGATTCAACAATGTTTAGGAAGAATTGTCTCTATATAAACGTTAATATATGACCTAAGTATGTTTAGGATTGATTATAACCTATGTACAATTGTTGGATTGATGTTTAGATGAGATTAGAGTGGAAGAAAAGATGGAAAAACGAGTTAAGGAATTTCTGGGCTCGAAACTGGCCTCTCGTTAGAAGACCTGCCCAGGTCATTCGAACGAGCTCGTTCGAACGAGCTTCTAACGAGTTGATAGTTTGACTTCTAACGAGAGGGAGGTTCGTTCGATGAATTTTGTTCGAACGAGATCTCGTTAGAAGGCCCACTTCGTTCGAACGAACTCTCGTTCGAACAACCTCGTTCGAACGAGACTTCTAACGAGCTGACAGTTTGGGCTTTTTAGCCTATTTTGATCCCGAGTGTTCCGTAACCTTGCTTATATGTAGAGATAACACTTCCTTGTGGATTAATTGATATATTTGGGATGTTTGGGATATAATGAGGAGTAAAACCTAGAAGTGTAATTTGAACCTAAGGGAAATTATGAATTAGGACGTGAGTGTATATTACGATGCGAGAACTATTGACGGCCTAAATAATTGTATTAACCGGGAACATATAAATTGTGTAGCATTATATGTCGGTACGAGAATGAGAAGTATACCATAACTATAATATGGTGACTACTAAGATGTGTGCATACTTAGTATATGTATATGATTTTATGTGTATGACATACCTACCATACTTGCTATCACGGGAGGTTTACGTTCCCTTAGGGCCCTCTAATCCTTGTGTTGCCCGGATATAGATTGGTACCTCGAGAACATAGGTCAGAGAAGGACTTATTGGGATGTTAATAAGTCTGCTGATCGTGGGAACGCAGGTATGTGCGTGACCCATGTGATGTGACTGTGTTCGCCTCCATTGTTTGTGATTGTTGTTATCTGAGAACGATTCCTGAGAAATTCGGAATGCGTAATCCTTATGTACGTGATGTACCGGGATGGATAGCAGAGTATGTGTGCACCGCAGCTTAGTCTCGGGGTGCTTGTATTGTATATTTATGACGTGAATAATATACACTTAATTAATGGGAACTTTCATGTTGGTATTGTGAAAATAATTATGGTAATGTTTTGAGAAAACATAACGGGTTAACCGATAGTGAATTGTATTACTAATTGAGAATCTGAGTTTAAGTAAAGCCCTCTATTTAATTGATAACGTTAGAATGTAATATGGGAATCGAGTAGTAAGGGGTAGAACGTATTACGGTTTGGTTAGATATGTATGTTATTTAGATGGGTACGGTACGTTAGGAGTGCACATGCAGTCGAGAGGTGAGAATTTCATGTGAGTGAACGTCCAAACATATATTTTGCATTTAATGTTTTAATGTTATTAAAACACTTGCTGTTTTTAAAATGATTTCCACTTTCGGGCTCTGACCCATTTGCTTTCAAATCTGTTTTTGTAAAAACCATTTTAGGTGCCAAGCCACAAGGACACCATGCTTAGGATCCTCATTCAGGTGACGAGCTGTAGTTGTTTGTGGAAGTTATAGGACTTTTCTTGTAGACGCTTCATCTATCTTGACTCTATATTCAACATTTATCAGTTGTAGGGCATGTCGCCCATTTCTTTTAGAGACATTTCATTTATTTCAGTTATTCAGATTTCTGGCATGTAATTAATTCAGGATTCAGACTTGTCATATTATTTTTCAGTTGTGGGATTGTTGTGAGGAGTTTTCCTCCGGACTTATTATTATTTGTTGGTTATTTCATTACTTCGTTATGGTGAATGGATTATGTTGTTCTTCCATTATTCTTTTATTGCATGTTAATCAGACTTAATTAAAATTTGACCACTTACTTTTTAAATACTAGGTGGTTAGTAACAATAAAAATGTTTTCGACAGTGATGCTATTAACTGGACCAACTTGGCATTTTGTATTAATTTAATAAAGGAGTAGCTACCCGGTATTTAATTAGTCGGGGTGTCACATTAAGATGCATCCAGACAGTATTTCTTGGACAACGTTTAGTGTGCCCCAAGGAAAATACGAATGGCTAGTAATGCCATTTGGATACTTGAATGTTCCTCAAGTATTCCAAAGAAGAGTGGATAATATATTTAGACCTTATTCATAATTTTATCTTGTTTACATAGATGACATTCTTGTAGCCAGTAAGACTGAGATAGAGCATGTAGACCATCTTAAAAAGATTATTTTTGAATTAAATAAATATGGTATTGTTATTTCCGAAAGGAAAATGCAATTACTTTAGATTGAAATAGATTTTGTGGGAATGCATATAAATAAAGGACAAATATCCTTAGCATAACACATAACTAAGAAGATTCTTGAATTTCCAGACCAGCTTAAAGATAGAAAACAATTTCAATCATTTTTAGGATTGCTTAATTATGCTGCAGATTTTATTAAAGATCTTGCTTCAAAGAGACAAAGTTTAACTTCCAAATTAAAAGGAACAAACAAGACTAATCCATTTTATGTGACACCCGCCTAATTAAACCTTGGGTGATCAAGCCTTAATTTAATTAAAACATGTTTCTTAAATAGTTAATTCTTAGCATCACTGCCGAAAGCTTTTTAAGTTACTAACCACCTACGTGAAATTAAGCTAGTGCCAAATTTCATCTTCCTTAAGCAGAGTAAACAACCCATACAAAACGATGCAATTTCAGTAATAATAAAATAATTCGCATAATTAACTGAATATAGATAAATTCTTGCCGAAAACCACGACCAAGCAAAACAAACTCAAAATCCAGAATCAGAATAACTCTAGAAGTAAAGATTGGACAATATGTCCCAACTAAGAATACTAAAACTGAGATCCTGCACTAGAACTGAAAAAGGGAAAACGTCTAAACAATCCCTGCAACAGCCACACGTGCTGCAGCTCCCAAATCCCTGGAATGAAATCATGATGGGTGTCCCTGTGGCTGGGCACCTAAAAGGTTTTTAAAAAATTTACATAGCAAGAGTTAGTACTCAAAACATTTGAAAATATTTTGCAAGCAGTTATCACAATTGAGTTATTGATTACACATATTAAGGTTTCGCACACTCCCTTGAACTTCCTCACCTCTCTTCTATAGTGCATGTTTAACGAGGGTACTTAGCTTACCTAGTTGTAATACCCCAGTTAACTAGATTAGGATACCCCCTGTATGTACCCCCTCACTAAGTCCCCATGACCTACTCGCAGTATTTTAATACTCCATATTTCATGTTCTATAAACGTAGATAACTTATTCACATCTTGTTATCCTTATTCTTGTAATAATTACATCACTCTATTTAATTATTACTAAGACATTTACAATCCATCTCACTATCTACTATTCTAAGTCAGTAGATTATACATATGGAACACATTTTATCATGCAATCATGTATTAAATATTAGTTATCACTAACATATCCTTTTGACACACATAAAGGACTCTTGGTTCGGAATGATACATCGACCCCAAGTGAGAGTTGGTTAAGAATGATCCATCGACCCCAACTATTTATATATATATATATATATATATATATATATATATATATATATACACATATTCTGGTTCGGGACTCTTTCATCGCGACACCAGTGTAAGTTTGGGTTCGGCATTTTACATCGACCCCAAACATATAATAACTTTATGTTAGTTCGAAATGTCTCATCGACCCTAACATAATTAATTTAGGTCAAATTCTCTTAACCCAAAATTTCATATAATTTATTAGGTACACACCCGACCTATCAAATCATGCCCGTACGTAATATATTTTACTTATATTCACCATACTCATTAATTTACGATTTATTTCACTATTGCATTTATTCGAGTATTCACGCAACTCTAAGGGTCCTAGTTACCCCTCCCTTGATTCAGAAGTTATCTTTAACCTACTGGTTTTTTTCCGGAATTTACTCTCACTCTTTCCGTAACTAAATTCTCACATTCCGACATACGACTCAATCGATTATCTTCCCGTCGGTCCATTTCTCCAAATTTCCCACTCCATCATTTATGAGGAAATCTAACGGTACACCTACTGGTATTTATTAAGTCTCCTCATAGGTAAAATATCATCACTAAGGTTCCCATTAAGCGACGGTAATCAAAAGGAAATTTATCCACAAAATTTTCTAAAGTACAGTCAAGGTCGATCGATCGATGGGATATGGTCGATCGATCGACTGCTCGATCGATCGACATTCAAGGATCGATCGATCGATCAAGCAGTGACAGACCCAGATCGTCTTCTTCATGCGGGTTTCACCTTTTTTATTTATCTATCTCCCATGATAATTTACCATATTTGCAACTAACAATTTCTAATCATTCCTACATATTCTGGGATGATTACTAACGATTTAAAACATCAATATCATTATAAATTTTGTCCAAATTAACTAAAAAATCTTCTTCTTATTCAAGAACCCTAAAAATACATCTTTCCATCTTTTCCTCATAAGTCCAGATTTTTAGTTCGATTTAATCATCAAGTCTTCTATGATATCAGAATATTTGGATATTAAAAACGTTCTACATAAAATCCCTATCAATCATGGATCATAATCAAGTGTTTTACTCCCAAAAATATCATAAAAACCATGTTCTTCATAAAGCTTATATATGGGTATTATAACTCAATTTATTTTGCAAATAACCACTTGCCTTATGATTTGTAGGGTCTAATTTCGTGGCTGTTGTTGATGATTGATGATTTTTTATCCTTCAATCCTCCTTCCCAACAAGTTGGTGGTGAAATCTCCTTAGAATTCTCCCTCCTTCCTTCTTTTGCCTTAGGAAATTGTTTCTCTCTTCTCTCTAATGGCTATGGTGTATTTCCTTCCTTTCTAACCCTAGCTTCTAACTCTTATAATCTGATTTAGGGTTCGAAAATTCGTAGGTCTCCTCACCCATGAATGTAAAGAGACCAAAATGCCCTCGAATGGTCCCGGTTTAGCCCGAAAATGACCCAACACTCAACTAGTACCCCAGGTACACTATTTTGAATAATTCGACCCTTTCGGAATCATCCGTGGACTCTAAATTATCTTTTGAGTCTCTTAAAATATGTTTCTCATCTCATCTTCAATTTTTATCTACGCGCGACACTCAGTTGAGATAACTCGGGTATGTCTATATACATCGCTAGGCCGTACATATCAACATTAAAAATTTACTACTCACATTTAGTAAATTTTTAATCGTCATATTAATCTTTATTAACATTACATCACATTAAATTACTCTACTCACGTAATTTAATTTAAAACGTGTCACATTAAATTACTCTACTCACGTAATTTAAATAAAACGTATTTTTATCACATTAAATTACTCTACTCACGTAATTTAAAAAAAATGTATTTTCCTAACTATGCTGAATTACGGGGTATTACATACTTCCCCTCTTACAAAAGGAATGTCGTCCTCGAAATTTAGAAAAATACCTGCTGTGAATAATTCGTGATATTGTTCTCGCATATCCTCCTCCCGTTCCCAAGTAGACTCATCCATATTGTGATGTCCCCACTGTACTCGCACTAAGGGTACCACCTTGGATCGTAGTTTGCGCTCACTATAATCCAGAATAGCCACGGGTCTTTCTTCATACGAGACATCTGGCTGTAAATCGATCTCCTCCAGTGGAATGTGCCAGAAGGCTCTCTCACTCCTCTTGTATTTCTTCAGCGACGCTACATGGAATACATCGTGTATTCGCTGAAGATGCTCTGGGAGTCCCAATCTGTAAGCTACCGGTCCCACCCTCTCAATGATAGGAAACGACCCCACATATCTCGGTGCTAACTTCCCTTTCTTGTCGAACCTCATAATCCCTTTCATAGGAGATACTCGAATTAGCACCTGGTCGCCCACCTCTAGTTCCACGTGTCTCCTACCAGCATCAGCATAACTCTTCTGCCTATCCTGAGCTATTCGAATACATCACCGAATCAACTCTATTTTGGAGTAAGTCTCCTGTATCATCTCTGGCCCCAATAGCTTGTTATCCCCCACCTCTAACCAACAGGCGGGCGAACGACAAGGCTTCCCATAAAGTGCCTCGAATGGAGCCATACCGATAGTGAATTGGTAAGAGTTATTATATGCAAACTCCACCAAAGGAAGGTATGGATCCCAACCTCCCCCAAAATCTAGGACACACATTCTCAACATATCCTCCAACATCTGGTTTACCCTTTCAGTCTGACCGTCCGCCTGTGGGTGGTACGCCGTACTCAACCGTAATTCGGTGCCCATGGCCTCCTGAAATCTCTGCCAAAAATGTGACACAAATATTTTGTCTCTATCAGACACAATATTAATAGGAACTCCATGCAGCTTAACGATCTCTGAAATGAATATCTGCATGTACCGTATCGTATCATAATCCATACGAACCGGTAAGAAATGAGCTACCTTAGTAAGCCGATCCACTATCACCCATATGGAGTCGTGACCCTTCTGTGATGTTGGTAACCCAGTAATAAAATCCATCGAGATACTCTCCCACTTCCACACGGGAATTTCCAGTGGTTGTAGCATTCCTGAAGGTCTCTGATGGTCGACTTTTACAAGCTGACATGTAACACACTTTGAGACAAATTCTTCAATGTCTCGTTTCATACCTGACCACCAATATAGTCGTCGCATATCCTGGTACATTTTTTCCCCACCTGGGTGTACCGAAAATTTTGACCCGTGCGACTCCGTCATTACGGCATGCCTCAAATCATCATCTTCGGGTACTATCAGCCTACTATTAAACCGTAGTCCTCCCTCTGAGCTGATGGAGTAGGACTCTGCCCCCTCGGCCAGTAACTGTCGTACTCTGTCCTGACAAAATGGGTCCTCATCCTGTGCCCTCACTACCCGCATAACACTCTCGGGAGTGATAGCTAAAACTGCCATGTATGCTCTAGCTATCTCATCCTCGTGTCGAAGTTCACTCCACTTCGCCTTTCAAATTCCTGCCAACTCTCCGGTAGGTCTTCTGCTTAACGTATCTACCACCACATTAGCCTTACCATGATGATACTGTATATTAAACTGGTAATCCTTCACGAATTCAAGCCACCTCCTTTGCCTCATATTCCGATCCTTCTAAGTGAAAAGATATTTAAGTGACTTATGATCCGTGAATAGAGTGAACTGCTCGCCCAGAAGATAGTGTCTCCATATACTCAATGCAAAAACGACCTTTGCCAACTCGAGGTCATGGGTGGGGTAATTCTTCTCATGTGGCTTAAGCTTTCGGGAAGCATAAGCTATAGCTTTCTCTTCCTGCTGTAACACACCCCAAGCCCCTGTAAGGATACGTCAGTATAGACTCGGTACTCCATTCCGCTCTTAGGCAAGGCAAGAACGGGTGCTGATGTCAACTTGTCCTTTAGCTCATCAAACGCTAACTGACAACAGTCACTCCATACGAAGGGCACTCCCTTTCGAGTCAAGTTCGTCAAAGGTCCAGCAATTTTTGAGAACCCCTTGATGAAGCGACGATAATAGCTGGCCAACCCCAAGAAACTGCCAATTTCGGTTGGTGTCGTGGGCTGTCCCCACTCCCTCACCGTCGATACCTTACTTGGGTCAACAACAATGCCTCTGCTTGATACAACGTGGCCTAGGAATTGAACCTCCCGAAGAAAAAATCCACACTTCTCAAATTTGGCATATAACTGATAGTCCCGCAATGTTTGTAGAACCATTCGTAAATGTTCAGTGTGTTCCTCTTCTGTGCGAGAGTAAATTATAATGTCATCCATGAATACAATCACAAACTGATCCAAAAATTCCCTGAATACCCTGTTCATGAGATCCATGAATACTGCAGGCGTATTAGTGAGTCCAAACGGCATTACCCTGAACTCGTATGACCCGTACGGCGAGAGGAAATCGGTCTTAGGTACATCTTCTTCACGAATGCGCAATTGATGGTAACCCGACCTCAAATCGATCTTTGAGAAGTACGCATCCCCTCTCAACTGATCAAACAAGTCGTCAATCCTCGATAACGGATACTTATTACGTATCGTCACTTTGTTCAGCTCCCTGTAATCTACACACAGATGAAGTGAACCATCCCTTTTCTTTACAAATAACACCGACGCACCCCATGGCGATGTACTTCGTCGAATGAAGTCCTGTCCTAAGAGCTGCTGAATCTATTCCCTCAGCTCTCGCATCTCCAAAGGATCCATGAGATAGGTGCTTTGGCAATCGATCTCGTCCCCGACGCTAGGTCAATAACGAACTCTATCTCCCTGCTGGGTGGTAACCCTGGTATCTCCGGAAAGACATCCTGGAAATCCCTCACAACTGGGATTGAGTCCAGAGGAACGACAACCCCATGTGAGGTCTCCTCTTCAATATAATATAAATGAGTGCGTGATCCTCCCTCGGGTGGTGGCATTGCCACAAGGAACATCTCTTATCCCGGGATGGAAAACACGATAGTCCTCTCGTAGCAATCTACCATTGCCCTATAACGCGCCAACCAATCCATGCCTAGGATGACGTCATATCCCTCCATATCCAGCACTAGGAGGTCCGCCCCTAGACTCAATTTCTCGACCATAATGTCCACACCCTTACAAATCGAATGTATAAGGGACCCATTACCCATCGGTAACTCCACACACATAAGATGAGTGTCAGCTGTTGCTAAGAGGACGGCTGTTCGTGCAAATCTAGTGGAAATAAACGAATGCGTCGCCCCCATATCAAACAAAATACTACCCTCAAGTCCATGAATAGGAAACATACCCGCGACTGCCGGCAGTGCTGGAGGTGCTGACTGAAATAGAATGTCACGGACGTTGAATACACGTCCGTAGGGCATCTGGCCTAACTGCGGGGCCTGTGCCACTGCTGGGGATAACGGAGCCTGCTACCCCTGTTGGGCACCCTGTTGTTGTGCCCTATCTTGCTGTGGAAAATTTCTACTCTTGTGACCCTGCTGGCCACAAGTGAAACACTGACCCTAAAACTGCCTCTGACCTTGGTCCTGTTGGCCCTGACGTTGGCGCTGTCGACCTTGGCCTTGTTGTCCTCCACCTTGGTTCCCTTGGCCATGTCGACACTGAGAAACTGGCTGCTGGGGACCCTGCCAGCCCTGTCTGTCAAAGCGATGCCTCCCATCTTAAACTTCTTGGCATAGTTCCCCTGTCAAAAATCATGCCCTAGCTGGACCACTGTTTGCTGCTGTGGTGTGTTGCTGTCACTACTTCCACCTACTTTGCCCGGTTGGCTAGGCTCACATCTCTTGTTTCCCTTTGCATGAAAGCGGTGATCCTGACAGTGTATTATAGCGGCATTGACGACATCTGTGTAAGTTACCAACGCCGAATTACCGATCAAATGCTGTCTGATTCTCCAGGTCAGGCCATCCATAAATTTTAACTTCTTCCTCTCCTCATCGCTTACCTCATTTGGCACAAAGTTAGCCAAGCGGGTAAACTCCTCCTCATAATCAGCAATTGAGCGATCACCTTGAACTACTTCGCTGAATTTCTTCGTCATCTCTGACTCTACTACTGGAGGAAAATACTTGTTGTCAAACCGCACCCAAAACTCAGAAATTGTCAAAGTGTCCCTTTCCTCGGTGGTGGTAACTGACTCCCACCACTAAGGCTGCTCCCGACAGACGGAAAGTGGCTAGCATTTGTTTCTGTACCTCGGTTCACTCTAGCATGCGCAAGTGGCACTGGATATTTTTCTTCCAGTTGCACGCCTCCACTACATTGGTACTACCCTAAAACTCGGGTGGATGTCCTTTCTGAAATGTCCCTCTGACTCGCTGCCAAGTAAATGGCCCTGCTGGGGCCTGAACTACCGGTGCTACGGGAGGAGGTACTTGGGTCTGAGGAAAATGGGCTGCCATAGCCCTCATTACTGTCTCGACTATCTGAGCCACTATCACTGCAACTTAAGTAGTGGAAATTAACTCGGGTGGTGGTGGTGGTAGCGGCACCTGTGGCTCCTGATGAGACTCCCTCACCTCATCTCTGGCTTCAGCCCTCTCCGCTCACTGCCTCCTCGGTGGCATCTGAGAATAAGATCAAATTGTATAAGTACACAATTTATACAAAATTTTAAGATCAGATTTATGATAACGCAAAACGGATATTGAATCAACAGTACTAATAGTAGGGATCTAATACACCTAAACGTTACGCTGAAACGCAGTAAGTCGTACAGATCCTATGGATACTAGAACCTGATGCTCTGATACCATCTGTGACACCCCCCTAATTAAACCTTGGGTGATCAAGCCTTAATTTAATTTAAACAGGTTTCTAAAATGGTTCATTCTTAGCATCACTACCGAAAGCTTTTTAAGTTACTAACCACCTACGTGAAATTAATCTAGTGCCAAATTTTATCTTCCTTAAGAAGAATAAACAACCCATACAAAATGATGCAATTTCAGGAATAATAAAATAATTCGCATAATTTACTGAATACAGATAAATTCTTGTCGAAAACCACGGCCACGCAAAACAAACTCAAAATCCCGAATCAGAATAACTCTAGAAGTAAAGATTGGACAACATGTCCCAACTAAGAATACTAAAACCGAGATCCTGCACTAGAACTGAAAAAGAGGAAACATCTAAACAATCCCTGCAACAGCCACACGTGCTGCAGCTCCCAAATCCCTAAAATGAAATCATGCTGGGTGTCCCTGTGGCTGGGCGCCTAAAAGGTTTTTAAAAATTTTACATAGGAAGAGTTAGTACTCAAAACATTTGAAAATATTTTGCAAACAGTTATCATAATTGAGTTATTGATTATACATATTAAGGTTTCGCACACTCCCTTGAACTTCCTCACCTCTCTTCTATAGTGCATGTCTAACGAGGGTACTTAGCTTACCTAGTTGTACTACCCCAGTTAACTAGATTAGGATACCCCCTGTATGTACCCCCTCACTAAGTCCCCATGACCTACTCGCAGTATTTTAATACTCCATATTTCATGTTCTATAAACGTAGATAACTTATTCACTTCTTGTTATCCTTATTCTTGTAATAATTACATCACGCTATTTAATTATTACTAAGACATTTACAATCCATCTCACTATCAACTATTCTAAGTCAGTAGATTATACATATGGAACTCATTTTATCATGCAATCATGTATTAAATATTAGTTATCACTAACATATCCTTTTGACACACATAAAGGACTCTTGGTTCGGAATGATACATCGACCCCAAGTGAGAGTTGGTTAAGAATGATCCATCGACCCCAACTATATATATATATATATATATATATACACATATTCTGGTTCGGGACTCTTTCATCGCGACACCAGTGTAAGTTTTGGTTCGGCATTTTACATCGACCCCAAACATATAATAACTTTATATTAGTTCGGAATGTCTCATCGACCCTAACATAATTAATTTAGGTAAAATTCTCTTAACCCAAAATTTCATATAATTTATTAGGTACACACCCGACCTATCAAATCATGCCCGTACGTAATATATTTTACTTATATTCACCGTACTCTTTAATTTACGATTTATTTCACTATTGCATTTATTCGAGTATTCACGCAACTCTAAGGGTCCTAGTTACCCCTCCCTTGATTCAGTAGTTAAGTTATCTTTAACCTACTGGTATTTTTCCGGAATTTACTCTCACTCTTTTCGTAACTAAATTCTCAGATTCTGACATACGACTCAATCGATTATCTTCCTGTCGGTCCATTTCTCCAAATTTCCCACTTAATCATTTATGAGGAAATCTAACGGTACACCTACTGGTATTTATTAAGTCTCCTCATAGGTAAAATATCATCACTAAGGTTCCCATTAAGCGACGGTAATTTAAAGGAAATTTATCCACAAAATTTTCTAAAGTACAGTCAAGGTCGATCGATAGAGCAGTGACAGACCCAGATCGTCTTCTTCATGCGGGTTTCACCATTTTTATTTATCTATCTCCCATGATAATTTACCATATTTGCAACTAACAATTTCTAATCAAACCTACATATTCTGGGATGATTACTAACGATTTAAAACATCAATATCATTATAAATTTTGTCCAAATTAACTAAAAAATCTTCTTATTATTCAAGAACCCTAAAAATACATCTTTCCATCTTTTCCTCACAAGTCCAGATTTTTAGATCGATTTAATCATCAAGTCTTCTATGATATCAGAATATTTGGAGATTAAAAATGTTCTACATGAAATCCCTATCAATCATGGATCATAATTAAGTGTTTTACTCCCAAAAATATCATAAAAACCATGTTCTTCATAAAGCTTATATATGGGTATTATAACTCAATTTATTTTGCAAATAACCACTTGCCTTATGATTTGTAGGGTCTGATTTCGTGGTTGTTGTTGATGATTGATGATTTTTTATCCTTCAATCCTCCTTCCCAACAAGTTGGTGGTGAAATCTCCTTAGAATTCTCCCTCCTTCCTTCTTTTGCCTTAGGAAATTGTTTCTCTCTTCTCTCTAATGGCTATGGTGTATTTCCTTCCTTTCTAGCCCTAGCTTCTAACTCTTATAATCTGATTTAGGGTTCCAAAATTCTTATGTATCCTCACCCATGAATGTAAAGAGACCAAAATGCCCTCGAATGGTCCCGATTTAGCCCGAAAATGACCCGTCACTCAACTAGTACCGCGGGTACACTATTTTGACTAATTCGACCCTTTCGGAATCATCTGTGGACTCTAAATTATCTTTTGTGTCTCTTAAAATATGTTTCTCATCTCATCTACAATTTTTATCTACGCGCGACACTCGGTTGAGATAACTCGGGTACGTCCATATACATCGCTAGGCCGTACATATCATCATTAAAAATTTACTACTCACATTTAGTAAATTTTTAATCGTCATATTAATCTTTATTAACATTAAATTACTCTACTCACGTAATTTAATTTAAAACGTGTCACATTAAATTACTCTACTCACGTAATTTAAATAAAACGTATTTTTATCACATTAAATTACTCTACTCACGTAATTTAAATAAAAATGTATTTTCCTAACTATGCAGAATTACGGGGTATTACTTTTTATTGGACTAAATGTGATTTTGAAGTTATAAGATAAATTAATGGAGCAGTCAAAATATACCTTTACTTGAACTGCCCAACGCTGAAGACCAATTTATAATAGAAACAAACACATCTGATAAATAATGGGGAGCAATATACTTTACCATTGATCATCAGACTAAAAAGAAGAAACTTTGTTGATATTGTTCTGGAACCTTTACTGATCTAGAAACAAGATACACCGCCCATGAAAAAGAAGTTTTAGCCATAGTAAGGGCAATAGAAAAATATATGCTTTTTCTTAGACCAAACATTGTACTGTGTATACTGACTCTTATGCAGTAAAATTCAGAGATTTAGACTTGTCCAAATCAAGGACTAATAGACTTATTAGATGGCAGCAATTTCTTAATGGTTATGAATTCTCTGTTATACATATTAAGGGAAGTAAAAATACCATTCCAGACATTATATCAAGAGAACCAATGTTTGCTAACACTAATATGATTTCATGTTTTATGTTGCAAACAGAAGACTTAGACATCATGAGTTCATCTGGAACAAATAGACTGAACAAAGAAGACATTGCAGACTATCTTAGACGTGTAAGACCAAATGCTGGTGTAACGTAAAGACAGACTCATATTCAAAACTCTCAAGAAAGACCAATCCTAGAGAACTTTAATGATATCGTACACTACACCAAAATGACAGAATTGTCACCTTTCAGCTGGCCACCCTTGTCAAGTTCATTGACCGTGACATAAATCTCGCGTTTTGTGTCACGGTCATTGACCTTGAGACGATCGTGACAAACAATTGTCACGGTCATTTACCGTGACAAGGCTGTGACAAATGTAGTTGTCACGGTCGTGTCACAGTCAATGACCGTGACAATTCTTTTAATAATTGTCACGGTCAATGACCTTGACACGACCGTGACAACTTCTCCAGTAAAAAAACCTTACCCCTTATTTTTCCCTCCCGCCGTTCCCTCTCTCTCTCTCTCTCTCTCTTCCATTTATATATATGTTTGTGTGTGTATATGTGTGTGTGTGTGTGTATATGTGCGTGTGTGTGTGTGTGTGTGTTTACGTGTGTGGGGGTGGGGTAGGGTGGGGGTAGGGGGTGGGGGGTGTGGAGGGAGGTGGGGCAGGGTGGGGGCTATTGTGTGTGTGTGTGTGTATGTGGTGGGTGGGGGTGGGAGTGTGTGTGTATGTGGTGAGTGGGGTGTGTGGAGGGAGGTGTGTGTGTGTGTGTATTTGAATTAGTCCATGAATTTGTATTTTTGTCTTTGAATTAACCCATAAATTTATTTTTGTATTTGAATTAACCCATGAATTAATCCATGAATTTGTCAATTTCATATGAAAGTAGGATTGCCCCTCAGTGTAATTTAGTAAATTAATAATTCTATATGTTAATTGTTAATTTAATTGATGAAATGAATTAATTGAGTAGATGAATTAGAAGGAGTACGGGATACACATTTGTTGTTGACATTGCTGTTGGATTATTTTGTTTAGTAAATGTTTGGTTGGTTAGTTTTAAAAGTGGCATGACCACTGGATTATTGTCCATATGGGGATGGGATTTTTCAACTTTTTTTAAAAATTACTCTGTATATCGAACAATATATATATAGTATGATAATTAAATGAAACATACTTGAAATTAAATATAGTGCGCATAGATACTAGCCTTCTAGTTCTTATGCGTACGTATTCAATAGCCCTAAGACCCGTTCGAGAGTCATTACCCCTGTAATGAGATCTCTCGAATTGTCCCGTTTGGACAGTTTGAGACTGTATAATTTTTGTATAATATTATTATTGGCTTAAAGTTGTTACTTTTGGAGGAAGTTCTGCAGTCGTATCTTAATGTTCTCTCGGTACATACTAGATTGACAAGTGTGACTGTTATTTCAATTGATCAATTGAAATAACACTCACACCTGCCAATCTACGTCGTGTACTTGGAGAACTACGGGGATATGCTGTCGAATTTTTTTCAAATCGTAACAATGTTCATGAGCTGTTAAGTATATTACAGGAAAATACAGTCTTGAATGAGATAGGACCACTCACCCTTTAATAGGATAATTAAATGATGGGGTAATTATATAAAACATACTATAAATCTAAGTTTTGTTTACCTTTAATACGTGTTTAGTTGTGGTAGCTGTGATGGGATATCCTAAATACAAAGAGTGGATGGGTGAGACTAATAGAATGGGGGATGTGTTTAGCAGAGGTGCTAACGAATTTGTGAAATATGCAAAGAGATGTCATAATGATGAAGAGTTTCCGTGTCCGTGTGCTAGGTGTAAGAATGGTAAGGTGTTTGAGTGGAAAACAGTTGAACTACATTTGTTAAGATCGGGTATGCAAGATAGTTATCGATTTTAGAGTTTTCACGGTGAATTGAAAGTTCCTTTTGTCCCCAACCAACCTTCACAACAACCTTCAACAAGTAGAATAGATGTAGAAGGGGACGACGTAGATCATAATATATTAAAGGATTTAGTTGATGATGCGTACGGAGTTTATGAAGCAGAGGAGAATGAGGTTACTGATAATGTAGAAGATTCAAGTGCTTGTGAAGATAACACGATAAAACTTGACGATGACTACCAAAGTTTAAAATTTAAGGCGAACCAACCGTTATACTCTGGCTGTGAGAAAGATCAAACAACTTTACATGCCATGGTTGGTTTGCACAGTTTGAAGACGCAGTACGATTTGTTTGGCAATAGCGTGATGGGAATTCTGAAATGGATGAAGGGCTTATTACCCAAGGTGAATACACTTCCAAATAACTATCCTATTATGAAGAACAGTTTGAAAGGTTTGGGACTGAAGTATAAATCAATTCATGCTTGTGTGTATGACTGCATACTATACCGAAAGGAGTATGAAAATCTCGATCGTTGTCCGGTATGCGAAGCTCAAAAGTGCCTAAAAAAGTATTGAAATATTTTCCCATTGGGCCTAGATTAAAGCGATTTTTCACAGTACCATGGATTGCAGAGGCAATGACTTGGCATGCTAGGACAGAAGTTGGAGGTAATATCATGCGTCATCCTATTGATTCTACTGCCTGACGGAGGATGAATTTTGAGTATCCCGATTTTGCTCGAGAACAACGCAACATTCGTTTGGCTATATCAACAGATGGTTTCAATCCATTTGGAAATCTAAGCACCAATCAGAGTGTATGGCCAATGATCCTAGCCCCACTCAACCTCCGTCCTTCACAGTGTATGGGACCTGAATTTTCGATGATGGTTTTGTTGATACCTGGGCCAAAGGCACCAAGTGATGACATTGATGTCTACCTGGATCCTTTGGTAGAAATATTAAATGAGTTGTGGGAAGAGGGTGTGCAATCATTTGACTCTTTTAGAAAAGAAGAGTTTACGCTGAAAGCTATGTTGATGTGGGCAATTCATGATTTTCCAGCTTATGGGACATTATCTGGTTGTGTAGTACATGGTTATTTGGGGTGTCCTATTTATGGAGAGGAGACTAAATCTCTTCATCTATCCTCTAGCTTAAAAAATGTATACCATCGCCATACGAGGTTTTTACCCCCAGCTCATAGTTTCAGATTTGAGAAAGGTTCGAATTTTTTATTGTGAGGAGTTGAACATAGGCTACCGTCGAGACAACTTTCGGGTTCAGAAATTGAAAGTAAATCTTCTGAATGTGGCCCTAATATTCCAGGTAAGAACCCCAAATTTAAGAATGTCACCCCAACTGGGAATGAAACTGAGATAAGAAAGGCATGGTCTCGGAGGTCAATTTTATTTGACTTTCCTTATTGGAAGAATAACCCGGTGCGCCATGTATTGGATGTGATGCATGCAGAGAAGAACTTCGCTGAACATATTATGGGTACTTGCATTGGGGGGAGTCATTCGAAGGATGGAGAAAATGCACGAAAAGACCTTAAAACATTAAAACTTAAGCCACAACTATGGTTGAAAGAAAATAGTAGGGGAAGGACAATAATTCCCCCTGGTGCGTTTACTTTGACGAGTGGGGAAAGGAAGGTGCTTCTAGACACAATATAAAATTTGAAGGGCCCATCTACTTTTTCGTCCAACTTATAAAGGATTGTGAATTTTGCTACTCATAATTTACATAAGTGTAAGTACCACGATTGACATGTGATCATGCAATTGGTTCCTCTATTGTTTAAGCACTGTTTCTCCAAGCACAAGGATTTGCGTAGGGCTATTATGCAAATTAGTATTACCTTCTCCCTCTTTTGTGAGAAGGTAGTGAATCGAGAACACATAGTGGCCACAAAATTGGCTGTGATCGAAGCGATTTGTGTATTGGAGAAGTACTTTCCCCCAACATTCTTTGACATAAGTGTTCACTTGTTGGTACACCTATGTGACGAGGCACTTCTTTGTGGTCTAGTTCGATATCGGTGGATGTATCCGTTTGAAAGATTGATGAAAGTTTTTAAAGATTACGTCAAGAATACGCGATACATTGCAGGATCAATTGCAGCGGAATACATCACCGTGGACCATCAATATATGCTCGAGAATATATGCCTGACTCGACCAACATTGATGACACTGATGAATTCGTCGATGATGGTGGTCATGTGATGGGAAAACGAGTGAAATTAACGAGTTTGCAACATGAACAAGTAGCTCGTTATCTATTTGACACACATGAAGATGTCGAAGAATGGAAAAAGTAATTTTCGATTATTATAATGTTTAACATTATTTTAGATTATTTTATACATGATTAATTTTGTAATATGCAGAAAATATGAAGCCTGTGAGAACAATAAAAGAAGAAAAACATTGGTACAATCAGACAGCGAATTTAGGCTGTGGTTGACACAAGAGGTAATTATAATGATAACAGTCGTTATATAACGTTACATTACACTCAAATTTTACCACTAATATAATTAATTTATCTATATTCTCAGCTCCTAAAGACGGGTGATGCGACATCAAGGTTTGCTCGTGTAACCACTGGACCCTTCTTCGTGGTACAAGAGTACAAAAAGTATCGATTGAACGGTTACATTTTCAGCGCTAAAGTGTACGAGGAAAGTACAAATGTACAGAACTCGAGAATTTCATACAAAGATCTTACTATCTTTCGAGCGAGCGCAAAAGATAAAAACCTCGTTGAAGCTGAAATGACTTACTATGGTGTAATTCAAAATATATTTGAATTGGATTATATAAGCTTCAAAGAGGTTGTATTTTACTGTGACTGGGTAAGAATTGAGGATAAAAATGCTTGTAAAGTTGATCCTGTCACCAATTTGATCATGGTTGACTTGTCTAAGTTGAAGAGCAACGACCACGTGAGCGATGAGTCGTTTGTTTGTGCATTTTAAAAGGTTAAGCAAGTGTTTTATTCGGAGTATATCAATAACGAGTCGTGGTCAATTATCCAACACGGTCCAAGGCGTCTAAAGAGTAGTGTGGATGGCTTGGCTGCTCTTACCGAATATCAATCCATTTTTGATGATAACCCGAATTTGAAATAATTTTTCAATTTGTAATAAATATTTCAATTTGTACTGAAACATCCATTTTTAATGCTTTTAATTGATTTGCACTTTATCATTTTCACTCTTGTGTGGCGTGCGTGTGTGGAGAGGAGATTAATACATAAATATTCCAACTACATCTATGTTTTGTTTATACTAATCCATGAATATACGCTTCTTACCTTTAATAGGTGATTAGTACATAGTTATTTGGGGTGCCCTATTTGCGGAGAGGAGACTGAATCTCTTCGTCATAATCCTATGGAGTTATACTCTGCAAATTCCTCCCAACCGTTATGTAGCCAAACATCACCAGTTGAAGTTGTCAATTCCACTTTCCATACCCCACCACTTGGAAACTCTAGCAAAACATGGGAGACCATTGAAAGGTGGAATTGACAACTTCAACTGCTGATTTTTGGCTACACAACGGTTGGAAGGAATTTGCAGCGCATAACTCCATAGAATTATGACATTTCTTAGTGTTTAGATATGAAGAGAATTACATTTGACACGGTTGCCCGGGGTACATTAGTTGGAATGAGGTGCCATATGAGCTCAAGTTAGCTGTTTGGGTGACACTACAGGTAATGTATTTATATTTATATGTCAATTTCGATTTCGATTTCAATTTCGATTTATATTTATCTATATTTGCGGGCAGATACTAATTTTACTTTATTTCAATTCAGGGGACAGGGAGTGGCCCTGAGGTAGGCCACATATGCTCGATACTTATGTGGCTATTCGGACGAGAAGGGAAGGATAAGGAGGTGTCCCCGAGCGTCGCGGTACAAAATCTCTTTTCCAGCTAAATAGTTTGTAGATTTGAGATAATTGATGGTGATGTTGTTTATTCTTAAATAGTTTCTATTTTGAATATATATTTGCATTATCTTTAGTTTGTTTGGATATATGATGTTTGAATAGGTACAACGTTGCTATAATAGGTACAAATATACTGCTGGGCAGTGGCAGTGGCCATACTGCCCAACAAATTTTTTTTAAATTATGCCCAGAATTGTCACGGTCATTGACCTGACAAGTCCGTGATAAAGGTTGTCATGGACTTGTCACGGTTAATGGCCGTGACAATTTTTAAAAGGGGACAAGACGTTGTCACGGTTAATAATCGTGACTAAACGTGTCACGGTCATGGCCTGTGACACGACCGTGACAATTCTAACGAACTTATCAAGGTCAATGACCGTGACACGTCCGTGATAAAAAAAGTTATCTCGGTCAGTATTGTCACGGTCATTGACCTTGACAAGTCCAACTTGTCAAGGTCAATGACCGTGACAATATGGCAGATTTGGTGTAGTGGTAGTTCCTCCTAGAAAATCAAGACATAAGATTGTTTCTCAAAATAAACTCATTGGAAAGATGTATTTTTCCAATATAGACCTGATCAAAGATATCCAGACTTTATCAAATTTAGACGAGAATTTTCAAATGATGAAAATACTCTTATCGACGTTATATGGTGGAACATGAAGAATAGACTGTCGATAAAGTTCAAACAGAATTTAGTAGCCATTGCCAGATTCATGAGGACTCAAATACTTACAGTCACCCAACTCAGTAGTACTGCTATTCCTAGACTGTAGACTTAGACTTATGCTCAAACTCTTGGAGAATCCTCCAAAACTAGACTTTTGTTATCAGAAAAAGACTTTTAAGACTAAGATTGTTATACCTTTTGGTCATAATAATCTTCCAATATCAGAAGACTATCAAAAATACATTAATAACATTATTGAACATTTTAATATGTTATTATCTAAAATTAATGGAGATACCTTAATGTTCAGAGGTTTCTTCAAAGATGTTCTAAAAATTTATCTTTTTGGAAAGACAGACGTATCCCAAATCACCTTAGCAGACTATGGGTTCATTGGAATCGTCCATATAAAGACTATAGAAGACTCTATTGCCCTTGGAAAAATAGTATTTGAGTATGTTAAAAAGGTAGAAGACTTTCTTCCCCTGTTTGCCAGAATCTACCAGATTGCTCCAAGTCCTTGTAGAGGAATGAGAGTTGAGGGGTTTAGACTTGTTAAATTTTCCAATTATTCTTTTGAAGACGTGGAGATTCTATTCGAAGACGAGACTAAAGACTTAATTGTTAATAATTACAAGCTCCAGATTGCCCAAGCTATAGAGACAATAGATTTCATGGAACTGTTAATAGGTGAAGACCGATGGTATACTGTATACCATAAAAAAGACCTCATTATCCAGGCTGATGAGCCATTTAATGGAAGACTCAAGAAAGAATCTAAGAAAATGGGGGAGATTACTTTGCCAGCCAGCCAGCCTTAGAGTGGTAGGCCTCATTGATGAATTCTTCAACAATAATGCTCTACCAAACGGAGACAAAACTGAAGCAGAAGAAGATGAAGATAGAACATAAAAGGGTCCCACCCTACTCAACGAATTATTAAAGACCGAAGACTCAATTGTTTGGACTGTTGATTCCCTTACATTATGAAGATGAAGAAAGCTCAAACCTGCTCCATATGGGCCCCATGCAGAGCTTCTTTTCATAAAGAAGAAAGAGACAACCACGAAGACATTAGGTTCACAACTATTATAAGAGGCCAAGACTGCTTTTGGAAAAGCAAAAATGTGAAGACTTAAAGTTTCCAAAGCTATAGACCTTTAATTATTGTAGTTTGCTTTAATTATTATATGTTTTCAACCAGATCAGTTTTTGTAACCGATTACCAGTCATCTGTAAGCCTGCTTATGCTATAAAATAGAGGTTAGAAAGAGTGTGTAAGCTTGTAAAGAGTAATATGTATGTGAGTGAGTAATTCCCATATATTTAGGGGAATGGTGAGAGTTGTAACTACTAATGCAATGCAATAAAAGTATTTTCTTTTTCCAGAAATCTCTTATGTTAAGTTGTTATTATTTTCCAAATTGTCTCCAACTTTCTGTTCATAGAGGACTATTGCGTGGAATTTCTGGTGTAGCACACAAGGTGTTATACTGTTGAACCGCCGTCAGGTGTCGATTTACCATGAACCGTTAGTCAGGTGGGCGTTAGGTGTGAAGGCGTACATGCAGGAAACGGGTACAATGCCAAAATAGTGGATTGAGGTACGACACATAAAGGGAGAGTTGCAGGAGGCCGAGACCGGAGAAGAATAGTAACAAGGCTAAAGAGACTAAGGAAAGAAGATAAAGATATTGCAGACCAGAAGAAAGGTATAAACTCGAACCAAACCCCTAGCTATTTTACATATTATTGTTATAATCCAAAGAAATTTGCATGAGCCTACAAATCACTATAAACTTTTTAGCATTTGTTAATCAAACAAATTTAGACTTAACTAGAAAAATCCAAGATTGGACTCTTACAGACCCTAAAGATAAAGAACTTATGGAATTTGCTTTAACATACGCAGGTGGTACTTTCAAATATATAGACCAGGTTATTGAGTGGTTAGTACATGAAGTACCTAGAATATAAATAATTAGAACAGGGATTCGTGATCTCTTTAGACAAAAATTAAGAACTGAAGATTTTGCAGAAGAACTGTCAAGATCTGAAAAATATTACGAATATACTAGAGTACTTGAAGACAGTATAGACGTATTAAAATTTATTAGACGAAAAAGGCTAGCAGAAACCAAAGCTATTTTAATTAGAGCCGGAGGAATCCGTCCTCTTCTTAAAAACGTAGAGACAACTGCCCCTAGAATATATCGTAGATTTTTGTCATCTTATGGTGATAGTAATTTAGACAAATTTATAAATAACGATATAATTGATATTTTTAATCAGATATATAACAAAACTAAACTGATAAAACCTCAATACCGTATAAGTTATTTAAGACTAGAATATTTTCCATCAAAACCGCTTGTAATTTTCAGACACCCTCAGGAAAATATTTACATAGATAATCCCCACTATTCACAATTCCAGTACGATAGTGACAGAAGAAGTCGGAGAAGTAGTAGCTCTGAAACTTCTCTTAGACTCCCAGATTAATTTAGACGTTAAAAATAAGTGTTGATGTAAAAAATTAGATCACTCTAATAATTTAATCACAGATAAATAAATGAGACAAAAGATTTTTAAAGTGGTTCAGCCTTATAAAAATGGCCTACGTCCACTGTTTTGGTATTGCTGTTTGTATGGGAATTCTTGATTACAAATTATCTCAAGAAATTTCGGTCCATGGGTCCTCGATTCGATCGATTACAATGAGGATTGTACAATGTATTTATAGCCTTGGGGCTTTCATGTGAAAGGGTGATACATTAAATGATATACATATGAAAGGGTAATACATTTAATGCCCTCTTTGCGTGTGCGTCTGAATGATAAGCATCTAATGAATCAGTTGAACTGTTGGTTATCCAGCTTTTAATGCTTTGTTCGAGATGCAGCTCGGACCGCCTGAGCTTCTCGGTACTTAAGAGTTCCTCGGAGTGGCATGTTTCTCGGAACGTATGAGTTCCTCGGAGAGGTCTGTTCCTCAGAGCGTATGAGTTCCTCGGAGTAACATGGTTCCTCGGAGCATGTGATCATCTCGGAAGTTCTTGTTGTTGCCATGTAGATAGCCACGTATCTTCATACGATTGGTCCATGTCAGCAGATTAAATTTGGTATCAACAGAAGCCCCTAATGTTTCATAGTTTGAAATTTGAGGAGTATGGGACATTCTTTCTTGGAATATGGTAGCTTTAAATAGTCTTCCTGATTTTTAGGAGCACTCCCCTTGTATTTATTTCTCCTTTCCAATTCGTATAATCATGCTTTTTTGGACTTTTTTGCGTGCTTCGATTTCCGCATCACTTTTTGTCTTTTTAGCCGCTGTTGTTCGCTTTGATTCCCGCATCATTATTTAATGCCCTTTTAGCCACCGGTAACGTAATAATCCTTTTTTGTAATCATTACTTCACCATTTCCCAAGGCAAAGTATTTAAACTTCACAGACACTCCCATTGTCTTCTACCTTTTTCAAATTTTCATCTTTGAGTTTTACATCGTCTCTTCCTACTCTCTTGCGCGTTCATCTTTTCCGTCGTTCATTGTTAGCAGATCCATTCTTTTCCTGTAAGATCTTCTTACTTCTTCTTTATTTCTTTATTCACCATGGTTTATCTTGTTGAGTCTCTTGAGAAGTTTCGTTCTGATTTCTCCATCCCCTCTTGGGTTGTCTTGGAAAAACTTTCTGAGCCTTCTGATTATTTCAATTTGGCTGAGGGACATTGGTTCGCCAGTCTCTTTTTTGCTGAATGTGGATTGTCTTTTCCACCCAATTCCTTGTGTCTGGAATTCTATCAGTATTTCGATGTTGTTCCTGCACGAATAGCCCCCAACACATGGAGAATAGTTAATGGGGTGCATAGATTAAATCAAGTGCATGGAACTCGTATTGGAATCCCAGAAATCATGTACTGCTATAGATGGGCAGTCAATGAAAATATTTATTATTTAAAAACTAGATTTTTAAACAGAGCCTTAGTAGTTAATCTCCCTGATGCCAATAAGGATTATTTTGAACATGGGGTTGTCATAAAAAATTGGCAACACCCTCCATTGACTGGAGATGAGGTCTACCAGGATCCCAGATGCCCTCGTTATGGCAATGGGATAGGTTATTTTTATTTTATTTTATTTATTTTGAAATTATGCTTCTTTTGTGTTTGATAAAATGTTCCACTGATATCAATGTTTGATTATTTGCAGTTGATAATAAAAGAAAGTGCCCAAAAGAAGCAGATGTCAACATAAGGCATTTAAAACTTATCTGGAGTCTACATCAAAGTGTTGCCGACGAGCACATTAGATTAGCCTCGTATTTGCTGCAGTATAAGAGCTACACAACCTCTTTCACTGCTCATCCAGTGATCAGTGAAGCAGAGCCAGTACCAGCCTCCGCAAGTTCTTCGCCTGAATCCCATATTCCTTTGAGCGAAAGGATGAAGAAGAGAAGAACTCTTGCTCTGTTTGAGAAAACTGCCTCCGGTTCTGGGGAGGTAAAAAGGATTAAGATTGATGTCCCAAAAGAGGGGACAAAGAAGACTGATGCAGCTCCTCCAGCTGCTCCTGCTAAAGTCGCCGAGAAGCCCGCAGTGGCTCCGAGCAGGTCTGCTGCTCTTAGAGAGGTGATTGTGATATCACCGACCAAGGGTTCTTCCTTGGTTGAATCTGTACCTGTTCCCCCGAGGAGGCTGAAGAAAATCTCCTCGGTTAATTTTGCTGACACCATTACTCAGCCCCCAGCTGCTGGGACTGTAGTTCCCACTTTTGTTCCTCCGAGATCTGCCATGAGCTCGGTGAAGTCCCGAACCATTCCCGAGGTCCAAGGTAATGAAGATAATCTTGCTCGGGATATGGTTACTTCTTTGGCTGCTCATCATCTTGCTTCAGTATGTCTCTTTACTTTGAACTTTTCATATTTTCTTTGTCATTTCTTGTTTCTAACTTGCTTTCTTTTTCTGTTCACAGTTGACGAGCTACTTTAACATAATCCTGAAGAAGGATGAGGCAATTAAAGCTTCATGCTCCTCGTCCAGAGGGAGCTTTGGAGGAAGCTAAAAAATCTCTGGCAGATTCTCGCCAGACATATGCCACTGATAAGGCTCTCTGGGATAAGAAGCTTGCCTCCACCGAGCAGGATAAAGCTCGAGCTGTTGAAGCCTCCAAAGAGTTGGAGAAGAAAAATAATGCCTTGGAGAAGGCAAATAAAGAGCTCGAAGAGAAGCTCAAAGCTGCTGGAGAGCTGGAAAGTAAACTCAAGGCTGCTGAGGAGAGGTTGGGCCAGCTTCAGGAAGTAGGTCGGCAGAAGGAGGAAGCAGAAAATAAATTGAAGGATACTAAGAACCTGTTTTCCGAGAAGCTTTCCTTGGAAAAGACCAAGAGGAAAGCTGTTGTGAAGAAGTCCTTCAGCTCTGGCTGGGATAAGGGGTGGAACAAGGGGTGTGCTGCCATGGTATCTCAAGTGGACTATGGCAGTCTAAAGTATTTTAAGGATGGATGGGTTGCTGCCCTTCAGGAAATGAAGGTCGATGAATCATCTGAGCTCTTCCAGCGACACATCCCTAGTCCCCCTCCTACTCCAGAAGAATTAGAAGAGGACGAAGATACCTCTGAGGGGTCTTCAATGGTGATGGGAGATCACCCCCCAACCATCCAATATGCTGCCGAGCAAGTCGTTTCTTCTTCCGAGCAACAGCTGGTGCTTTCCGAACAACCCACAGTTCCCTCCGAGCAACCTGCTTCCTCTTCCCAACCTCCCGAGAAGGTTTTGGGAGATAAGGAAAAGGTGTAGTGTTGTTCGGGCTTATCTTTATATTTTTCTTCTTTTGTCAAATGTAATCCGGAACTTGTAACTCTGAATTGTATGATCTAATAAAACTTGAATTTTCTTGCATATTATTGTTCATCTTCTATTCATACTCTGCTTATATTTCTTATTGATGATTGCTCTTTCTTTCTCTGCTAGTTTCTGGCCAGGATGGATCTGCTATCTGCCCATGATACAAAGTTGTTGCAGCAATGTAATGAGTACTTTAAGGCTGGTCACACAGACTTGAGTGCTGCACAAGTTGCCGACATCCTTGGTCATGATGCTTCAGAACATGTAGTTGAAGAATATCAGTACTTGAAGTGTCTACTTGACCGAGCAGTGGCCAATAATGTGGTTTACTATGAAATGATTGAGGATCTCCAGTGCACCCTTGAAGACCTTCAGAATCAATACAAGGAATCAACTGCCTTGTTGCATGAGAGTTACGAGAAGAAGTATAAGCTCATCGTTACTGACAAGGGCTACGAGAAGCTTTTTGTTGGCTATGATATAAGGGAGAGAACCCTGAGGGGCGAGGTTGAGGAATGTATACAGATTGCCGAGCTGCTGGAGCAAGAGAACAACAATTTGCAGAAAGAGCTAACTCAGTTGAAGTTTGCAGCTTCTTCTTCAACAGCCCTAATCCCAGTGACTGACGAGGGATTTTAATTCTTAGAGGTTGAGAATGCCAAGTTGAGGAACGAATTGGATATTTTGAGGAGTTCTGGCACCTCTACACCTTCTCGGGGACGAGCAAGAGCTCCTCGGAGACGAGGAAGAGCAACTCGGGTCCTTGTCGAGGAACAGAGGACAACGTCTGCCTTAGAGAACCAGGCCTTCCAACTAATGGCGAAGAACCAGGCGTTATCTGATATGTCAAAGAAAATTAGGGACCTGGAAAAACATCTCTTCGCGCAGAAGTCAGTCTTGGAGAATAAGGATCTTTTCATCAAGAATCTCCACGAGCAGCTAGAAAGGCTAACGTATCAATTCCACAAACAACCCAGGGAATTCTGGATGGCTGGATACAACGAAACACTATTCCATTTAGATGATCGTATCCAGAATGCCAACAATGAGGGCTACAAGCAAGGCTGGCTGAATGCCTTAGGTGTGTTGAAGCTCGAACAAGGTCATTATCTGTGGGACTATCACGATCCTGGGTTGGTCGACTTGCCTATGCCACCATACAATTTGGAGATGGAATGGATCCCTGCTCGGGCCATTCCTCGGAGCTTAATTTTAAAATACCTCGGTGACTACAATCTTCACTCTCAAATTGAGGTATCTCATCCCGAGCATCTTTTAGATCGACCATCGGTGATGAATGTCAGGATGCTGAAGGATCTTAACTTTATCAATTCTCCTCAGTCTTTCAATGATCCGCCTGCTGGCGAGGAACCTGTGTCAAAAGCGGAGGGGAAGAGACCAGTAGAATAGGATTTTTTTTGATGTAAAAGTTAGTATACAAATCAATGTAACTGTAATTTCATTATCAATGTAATTTATTTTGAATTTAATGAAAAACTTTCATTTCTGTTTGCAAATCTGAATTGCTATTGTCTTGTAAATATCAACACTTTACATTTATGCATATCTGTTAAAAATAACAATATTGTGATGTTCGTCGACCAATTCAGTAATAATTAAGTTACAAGTATCGATAATGTTGCTCGATCATTTAATAATAAAGTCACGAGTATAAAAATGTTTAAAATTTTTCCAACTAACAAAGGTTGTTAAATTGTGCTCGTCGACCAACTATAGTTAGTGGGTTCTTATCCCCGACCAACCATACTTGGTAGATTTTTATCTTTTTCATAAAATGTGTCCGACCAACCAAGGTCGATAAATTCTCCTCGTCGACCAACTACAGTTAGTGGGTTTTTATCCCCGACCAACCATACTTGGTACAATTTGGAATATTTCGTTTCCTAGCCAAACACGTTGGCATTTTTAGGAATATTTCTCCTCGTTGACCAACTACAGTTAGTGGGTTTTTATCCCCGACCAACCATACTTGGTACAGTTTGGAATATTTCGTTTCCTAGCCAAACAGGTTGGCATTTTTAGGAATATTTCTCCTCGTCGACCAACTACAGTTAGTGGGTTTTTATCCCCGACCAACCATACTTGGTACAGTTTGGAATATTTCATTTCCTAGCCAAACAGGTTGGCATTTTTAGGAATATTTCTCCTCATCGACCAACTACAGTTAGTGGGTTTTTATCCCCGACCAACCATACTTGGTACAGTTTGGAATATTTCGTTTCCTAGCCAAACATGTTGGCATTTTTAGGAATATTTCTCCTCGTCGACCAACTACAGTTAGTGGATTTTTATCCCCGACCAACCATACTTGGTACAGTTTGGAATATTTCGTTGAGTAGTCTGCCGAACTTTGCCGAGTAGTGCGTAGCACTAGTATTCCCCAAAATTTTTTCAATAAACAGAGAGACTTGCAGAATATTTTCATTTTATTCATAATGATGGAACTGTGTTACATATACATCACTGATAATACTTGTGCAGGTGCTCTGCATTCCAGGCATTTTTAAACTCCTCGCCTTCTAAAGTTGCTATTCAATAAGTTCCTGGTCGAACAACTTCTGTAACTCGGTATGGTCATGCCAGTTTGCCTCTAGTTTATTATGTTTTTGAATTACTTTCTTCAGCACATAGTCTCCTTCTTTCAGGTCGCACTTCTTCACCCTCTTGTTGTAGAACAAAGCTGTTCGCTGCTGGTAAGCAGCATTTCTAATGGCTGCTTCTTCTCTGACTTCCTCGAGCATGTTTAAATCCAGTCTTCTCATTAAGTCGCTGATAGGGGAATTGAAATTCAATACCCTGTGTGTTGGGAGGCCCAACTCGGCAGGTATGACAGCTTCACTTCCAAACGCCAGCATGTATGGTGATTCTCCAGTTATTACTCGGGAGTAGTTCGGTAAGCCCAAAGTACTGATTGTAGCTCGTTGATCCAGTTGGCTTTTGCATCATCCAATCTTTTTTTCAAACTGTTCAGCAGCGTTCTGTTTGTCACTTCAGTTTGTCCATTGCTTTGAGGATGACCTGGTGTTGAATGAACCTTCAAAATGTTTGACTGCTGACAATAGGCAGCGAACTCCTCGTTATCAAATTGTGTTCCATGGTCTGTGATGAAAGCATGAGGAAGACCATATCGACAAATGACATTCTTCCAAACAAATTGGTATACCTTCTCGTACGTCATGTTAATGAGTGGCTCAGCTTCTACCAATTAGTAAAATAATCCACTGCGACGACGAGATACTTGAACCTTCCTCGGGTCGTTGGCAGTGGTCCAACCAAATCAATTACCCACATGGAAAATGGCCAAGGGGAAGTTATGGGTGTCAACAATGCTTATGGAGTTCTTTCGATGGAGGAAAAGCGCTGGCACTTGTCACATTTCTTGGCATAGGCTATACAATCAGCCCTCATCGTCGGTCAGTAATATCCCTGCGTCATCACCCTTTGCAAAAGCGTCCGACCTGCTACATGTGCTCCACAAGACCCTTTATGAATCTATTCAATCAAATCTTTCACCTCGGTGGGATGTACACATCTCTACAAACCTGCCATAATTCCCCGTCTATATAGAATACCGTTAATTAATACATACCGAGCAGCTTTAAACTTCAATTTCTTGGTTGCGAGCTTGTCAATTGGCAATTCTCCATCCTCGATATATGCCCTGATGGGATCCATCCAATATGGTCCTAAATCAAGGGTGATAAAGTTCATCGTCAGATCTTCATCTATACTCCGACCAGCCAACACTTCAATTGGGATTGTTCATCGTAGCTCGGTGCGAGTAGCTGATGCTAGTCGAGCTAGGGCGTCTGCTCTCGCATTCTCCATTCTTGGTATTCTGACCAGCTGAATAACGGCAAATTCTGACACCAGCTCCTTTGCCTTTTCATGATATCTGATCATTAATTCTCCTCTAACTGCATATACTCCCATCATTTGGTTTACAATCAATTGAGAGTCGCTGAAGATCACAACTTGCTGCGCCTCCATAATTTTTGCCAAATTAAGCCCTGCAATCATGGCCTCATATTCAGCCTCATTGTTGGAAGCTTTGAATTGGAAACGCAAGGCGTATTCCATGTCGACCTCGTCCGGAGTGCTCAAAACTATCATCGCGTCGCATCCTGCAGTGCAAGATGAGCCATCTACATATAGTCTCCATATAGGTAACTCGTCTTCAAAGTTCTGATCAGTTAGAATTCCTCGGTGAAATATTTGTTCCTTCCTTTCCTCCTCGGGTTTTTCTTGCTCTTCGTCGATCATCTCTCCTTGCCCTTTTACCAACCGGAGTTGGTCTGAGCTCGAATTTAATGATCTTGTAACATCCACTTTCCCTTTTACCAACCGGAGTTGGTCTGATCTAGTGTTTGTTAATCCTGTAACATCCACAGGTTGATTATCGAGTAACTTTTGTTCCTCGGGGGAATCAGGGTAGGTGAACTCTGCTATAAAATCTGCTACAGCTTGCCCTTTTAGCGATGATCTGGGTTCATAGATTATATCATATTCACCGAGCTCTATTGCCCAGTACATCAATCTCCCTGATTTTTCTGGCTTATGAAGGGCTTGCCTCAATGGTATATCAGTATATACTATTATAGTATGAGCCTGGAAGTATGGCCTCATTCTCCTACTCACTTCGATCAGCGCCAGTGCCAATTTCTCCAGCCTTGGATATCTGATCTCTGCTCCTCGGAAGGCCTTACTTGTGTAGTAAATTGGCTTTTGTATTCCATTCTCCACTCTGATCAACGCCGAGCTAACTGCATTCTCAGACACTGCAAGGTACAAGTACAATTTTTCTCCCATCACTGGCCTAGACAATAATGGGGGTGCTCCCAAGTATCTCTTTAAGTCTTAAAAAGCCTTCTCGCATTCATAATTCCACTCAAAAGTCTTTCTGAGTGTCTTGAAGAATGGGAGACATCTATCAGTTGCTCGTAACACAAATCTGTTGAGTGCCGCTACTCGTCCTGTGAGACTCTGTACTTCCTTCTTCGTTGTTGGAGATCGCAGCCCTAATAGAGCTTTGATCTTTTCAGGATTTTCTTCAATGCCTCGTTGATTGACAATGTACCCGAGGAACATGCCTTCTCGCACTCCAAATATGCACTTCGTCGGGTTCAGCTTCATTTGATATTTATCTAGTTGATCAAAAGTCTGGCTTAAGTCAACTAGATGATCGGCAGATTTCTTGCTTTTTGTCAGCATATCGTCAACATAGACTTCCATGTTGTCACTGATTTGTTCAGCAAAGACCTTGTTCATCAGCCTCTGATATGTCGCACCTGCATTTTTCAAACCAAAAGGCATAACATTATAACAATAAGTTCCCCTAGGGTGATAAAAGAAGTACTTTCCCTGTCTTCAGGTTTCATTTTAATCTGATTGTAGCCAGAATAAGCATCCATGAAGCTCAGCAACTCGTGTCCCGAGGTAGCATCCACTAGTTGATCAATTCGGGGTAGTGGAAAGTGATCCTTTGGGCATGCTTTGTTGAGGTCGGTGAAGTCTACACACATCCTCCATTTGTTGTTTTTCTTCTTTACCATCACCACATTAGCTAACCAATCTGGATATTTAACATCTTTAATGAAACAAGCTTTTTGGAGCTTCTCGACTTCCTCCTGTATAGCTTGATTCTTCTTGGGACTGAATACTCTTCTTCTCTGCTTCAGAGGCTTGATCTCCTTATTCATGTTGAGCTCGTGACATAAGAAGTTCGGGTCTATTCCAGGCATATCTTCATGACTCCACGCAAAAGTTTGTCTTCTACTTCTAAGGAAAGTTATCAATTCTTGTTTTAATGAGGCTTCCAACGATGAACCTATTTGATTAGTTCGCTCAGGGTGCTCGTCGTCCAGAATGATATTTTCAGTAGCTTCCACCACTTGACCCTTTACGAGTTGCGACTCATCTCGGGGATCCAATGTTTCAATTTCTGCACCTTCATCCACTTGATAAGTAGTGGTCTTTTTCTTTGATTCTTCCAGTTCTTCTTGCTCGACGGATGAATAATAGCATTCCCGAGATACTTTCTGATCACCTTTCACAACTCCCACTCCAAAATTTGTTGGAAATTTAAGACATTGATGCACTGTAGATGGCACAGCATCGAACTTCTTCAATCCCACTCTTCCCATGATGATATTGTACGATGATTGGACATTCTTATCCATCACGAAGAAACGTATTCTTTTTGTCCGACAAGCAGGCCACGTACTAATGAATATATCTAACTTGATCGTCCCAAGTGGAAATACTTTCTCTCCAGCAAAACCGATGAGGGGTCTGTGGTAAGGCTCCAGTTGAGATAGCTTTAGATTTAAACTATCGAAGCACGAGTAGAACATGATGTCTGCCGAGCTACCATTGTCGACCAACACTCTTGAAATCATTACCTCCTTCATTCTCATTTTGATCACTAGTGGGTCGTCATGAGGATACAGAACTCCTGCAAGATCATTCTTTGAAAACCCAATGACCAATTTTTCTTTGTTCACCTTTCTCGGGCGATCCTCCTCAGCTAGATTTATTCACTGAATGTACGAGCAAGCTTGAGCCTCTCCGAGGTAAGCTTTTCTCTCTGCAGTAAGGTCTCCTCCTCCTACATCTCCTCCTGTAATAACATTACAATTAAATGACCCAAAGCGTATTAAAAATACCTCTCGTTCTGGCTACCTTGGTTTCTTGGGAAGGTCAGGGTCATCATCTGGATCAACTTCATGGTTTCTCTTCTTGTTCTCCTCTGCTCGACGAGGAGATCTAGACCTCTCTCTAGTTCGGTCGTTGTTTCTTCTTTCGCCTCCCCGATCAACATACTTTGTTAGCTTTCCTCGTCGGATGAGTGTTTCAATCTCATTCTGAAGAGCTATGCAATTTTTAGTCATATGGCCATGATCCTTGTGGAACTCGCAATATTTCTCCCTATTCCTCGTGTCAGGGTCTACCTTCATTTTCTTTGGCCAGTTTAACTCCTCACTGTTCTTAATTTCTTCCAGGGCGTGGTTGATATTTTCCTTCAAAGGCGTGTAATTATCCAATTTCCTCAAGACTTCCCATGACGACCTATTTTTGGATTGTTTGTCACCACCATTGTTCTTATGCTCTTTCTTCTTAGCTTTATCACCTTCCACCTTGGTTTCTTTGGCTTCTATATTCTTCTTCGCAGACATAACCTCCTTGGCGTTCATAATCTTGGACGCTTTTCCCATCAAGTCCGACATGGTTCGAGGTGGATCTTTGGCCAAAGTGTAGTACAGCTTGTTTGGCAGTAATCCACTCATCAAAGCGGTAATTGTTATCTTCTCCTCATAATCAATGACTTCGAGCTTCTCGTTATTAAAATGAGTTATATAATCTCTGATACTCTCGCCAGCTTTTTGTCTAACACTTAACAAATGTGCTACTCGTTTAACTGGCTTTGCTCCAAAGCAGAAATTCCCAATGAATAACTCGGCCAGTTGAAGAAAAGTTGAAATCTGACCCCGAGGAAGATTATTATACCATATCTGAGCATATCTGGTAAGAGTTCCGGAGAATGCCCTGCATCTCATCTCGTCTGGGACAACATAGATGTCGGCAGCAGCTTGATATTGTTCTATATGAAGGACAGGGTCAGTCTTCCCATCATACTTGGGAGTCACAACAGGTGCTTTGAACTTTGATGGTGTTGGAAAATCAACAATGTCCTGGACAAAAGGTGTTCCTCGAATAAAGGTTCGTTGTAGAGGGTTCTTGGCCCTAGCCATTTCCCCCAATCTATCCTCCAGCCTCTGAATAGATCCTTTCCATGCATCATTTCCTTCCTCGGGCCTATTGGTTCGAGCAACTGATCGCGTTGAAGTGGCTTCTTGGGATTTATCTTGACGAGTAGCTGGTCGGTCATAAGACCCATCTTGACGAGCAGCTGGTCGCAACTGGGCAGATCATTCCCTTAAATCTGATGGTCGTCGAAAGCTCCTCGACGTTGCATTAAGAGGACTTTTGTTCCTCCTAGGGCCTAATCGGTCGAAAGGAGAAGCCCTACTTAATCTTTCCAATGTGCTGGCCCTTTCTGGGGAGAGAGTGATACGTTGGTCAGTATCTGTGGCTCGCACGGACGAAGTTCGCCCAGGTTGATAAGAGAAATCTTCAGATTCCTCATTGCGATATGAATTAGTACGCCTAGTATGTGAAGAAGGCGCACGGGTATTCCTTTGAATGCTTCGTGGTCCGGAATGGGTTGATGCACCGCTATGGAGGGTTTGGATGAGTTGTCGCATCGTTTCTTGCATGACGGTCTGGCCCTGAGCAAGATTTGCCATTATTCCAGTCAGATCTGGAACAATTGGTGGAGCAGACGGATTTGGAGGGGTTCCGGCGTTTCGATTGCTGGATTCAGGAATATCAGCCATTGGTAATGGATTGTATTTGAGTGAGAAAACGATATTACCAGTCGCTTCACACAGACGACGCAAATCTGTTGATGTAAAAAATTAGATCACTCTAATAATTTAATCACAGATAAATAAATGAGACAAAAGATTTTTAAAGTGGTTCAGCCTTATAAGAATGGCCTACGTCCACTGTTTTGGTATTGCTGTTTGTATGGGAATTCTCGATTACAAATTATCTCAAGAAATTCCGGTGCAGGGGTCCTCGATTCGATCGATTACAATGAGGATTGTACAATGTATTTATAGCCTTGGGGCTGTCATGTGAAAGGGTGATACATTAAATGATATACATATGAAAGGGTAATACATTTAATGCCCTCTTTGCGTGTGCATCTGAATGATAAGCATTTAATGAATCAGTTGAACTGTTGGTTATCCAGCTTTTAATGCTTTGTTCGAGATGCAGCTCGGACCGCCTGAGCTTCTCGGTACTCAAGAGTTCCTCGGAGTGACATGTTTCTCGGAACGTATGAGTTCCTCGGAGCGTATGAGTTCCTCGGAGTAACATGGTTCCTCGGAGCATGTGATCATCTCGGAAGTGCTTATTGTTGCCATGTAGATATCCACGTGTCTTCATATGATTGGTCAATGTCAGCAGATTAAATTTGGTATCAACAATAAGCTTAAGACTCTAGAAATTATTGGGGTAGAAATTTCTATTTCGAAAACATTAGAAAATACAAAGGCATAAGAAGACAAAGCAGTCCCCCAAAGGTGGTCCTAAAAAGACAAAAATGGTCCCAAAAACGTGTGGATGACATTAGCCCGTCATTTAAGGCCGTTAAATTAACCCGTCGGAGAACCTTACCGTATACACACACACACACACACACACACACACACACACACTCACACACATAAAAAAAATACATATATAAAAATCAATATAAATATATATACACATACATATATAAAAATCAATATAAATACACACACACACACACACACACACACACACACACATAAAAAAATACATATATAAAAATCAATATAAATATATATACACATACATATATAAAAATCAATATAAATATATATACACATGCAAAAATACATATATAAAAATCAATATAAACCAATATATATATATATATATATATATATATATATATAGAGAGAGAGAGAGAGAGAGAGAGAGAGAGAGACCTCGGGTCGGGTCCTTAATGGATCGGGTCTACCTATATCCATATCTGATCCATTTAATTAGCGGGTAATCGGGTTTCATAAAAGTGCTCAGACCCGGGTTTAACGAATCGGGTCCGGGTCCAAACCCGACCCAATGACAGGCCTATATATATATATATATATATATATATATATATATATATGTGTGTGTGTGTGTGTGTGTGTGTGTGTGTGCGCGTATGATTGTTGTTTTATCTATTTGAAACACACCTACTCGGTAGTGCTATCGTTAGGAGGTCGCTCGTAGTGGGCAGTTCACCATCGCGTTGATCAACAGGTGTTGGGTTATTTCCCCAAGTCATAGTAATGTTGCATGTCCATTATTTCAGAATGAGGAAAGGTATTTGTTTGGAGACCTATTGGGAATAAGGTGGTATGGTTGCAACCCTCGTATGTATGTTTATAACCGTCTCCTTTGTTCGTGTTTACGTCTTGAGTTCAGTGGTGAGATTATGATCCAGTGGCCCAGTATTGGCATGTGTTGTGCGTGGAGCCTAATAACACACGAGGTATACATCTGTGAGTCCCTACGCTGGGGATGTTGTATATATGTATATGTATATGTATATGTATATGTATATGAGATAGTTATGTGAATATTTAATTATAGAATGTGATAGCTATGTAATAATTATTAAGATATACATAACGAAGGAAATGCATATTAGCTAATAGTGAGTATTAGAGGGATTGGCTATGTTCGTAGCTATTATCCTAGTTAAGATGAGTAGCATGATTAGGATAGTAAAATAAATGCGTTAGGTGCGTACTGTAAATGAGGGTGAGGAAAAGTCTCATATGAGTGCTATTGAAAGTTAATAATGAAATTAATACACTGGACCTTAACATTAAAGTATTTAAATGATTACAAATAATTTTCACATTTTTTGGGTTTTGAACCATTGTCAAATATTTTCAAAACCCTAGGTATTCAGCGAGAGGGACCACAGGGTTAGTCATTCCATCGTACCGTTGCATGCAGTAGTTAGGGTGCTACGAGATTTGATTGTAGCCGCCTCAATTCATTATATCTAGATAGGATCTATTATTTCAGTATTTTTCCTTTAAAGGCGTGTTGCCCGTAGATTGTCAGGACATCTCTTTTGAGACAAATACATCCTCTTATTATTCTATTAGTAATTTATATTTTATTTATTAGTGGGTACCGATTATTTATTCGATTTTATGTTACTAACTATTATTCTCCTTCAATTTATGTTGTTTTATTAGTTGTTGTGTATTTATGATGGTTGTCTTTAATTAAGAAAAATGCTAATGGTTGAAATGAAATTGGACTTAATAGGATATTAATATAATTAAATTATGTTATGACCATGATGCTAAGAATCAAATCATACTTGATTCTCATTTGATTTTAATAAAGGCTTGATAAATTAGTAGTAGATTAGGCAGGGTGTCATAGGTGGTATCAAAGCATCAGGTTGTAGTGTCCTTGATGATTTGTGCAGACTTACTACGTTTTCAGCATTTCGCTATGTTTAGGACTGTTATTTCCGTATTTTACATTTTTGCTCTTTATGCTACTATAATCTATTTAAATGGAATCTCACACAATTTAGGTTTGATTTTAGATGCCAAACATAGGAGAGGGAGACCATGATAGGCAATGAGAAGGGTTGTAGAGAGGGAGGCTTAGCCGGAGTCGTAGACCGCCTAAGTGAATGTGATCGTAGCAAAGGTCTTAGCCATCATAGCGCAGGCAGTTAACGTTGTCATAACATCCATGGCACATCACCTGCCTCAAGCGTAGCCACATCCACTAGTTGTAGTATCAGTGCAGACTCATACCCTATCGTCCGTCTAGGAGCGAGTTAGGGATGCCTTCCAGAAAGGCCATCCACTAGAGTTTCAGGGGAGTGCAACTGTGGTTGTGAAAAGCCAATAAAAGAAAGATATTCAAAGGATTATTCACATGGTTGAGTGTGGATACACTAAAAAGCAGGTACTAGATACTTTAAGCTAGTCGGGACAACTTTGCAGTGGTGGGAGTCGGTCACCACGTCAGAAGAAAGGGATATGATACCTATTCAGGAGTTTTGGGTGCGGTTTGAACATAAATTTTTCTCATTAGCTGTGGAGACTGAGATGAGGATGAGATTTTTAGACCTCACATAGGAAGGAGGGAAAGTGGCTGATTACGAGGAGGAGTTAACTTCTTTGGTGAACTTTATACCAGATGAGGTGAACACGTATGAGCAAGAAATTATAAAGTTCATGGACGTGCTCATGTGGAGGATCCAACATCATTTACTGGGTAACCCGATATTAAAAACTAACACTTACGTCATTAATGCAGCATTGCTACACTACCAAAATCATCGCTTCCATTTCAGGGGAGCAACGAGGTCATGAGAGTTGAGCCCGCAGGGCAGGACTACGGGTAGTAGTGGCGGTGAGGTGCCACAATAGAAGGGCAGGAAGGAGGAATGGGGTTCCTACCGGGGGGACTTGGATAAGAGGTTCAAATCGAGTAATAATGGGTACATGCATGGCCATCAGGGCCTACAGTGTGTCTCTCAGGTCCAGGAGAACCAGAGTGGAGGTCACCAGGGTCGGGGATTTCAGGGCCATTAAGGCCAGCAACCGGAGTAGTCTCGTCAGGGCTAGAGGCCAACAAACTGCCCTCGAAGGTGCTTCATATGTGGGGAGCAGGGCCACACACAACATTCTTATCCGAATAGGTCCAGGGGTTAGTAGTAGTATGCCTGTAAAGGAAAACAACTGCCATAACTATCGTCCCCACCAGTGGTTCCAGCATTAACACCTCAGTAAGGGAAGCTTCAGTATGGGCATGCATACAGCGTCCGTGAGTTAGTTGTGCCAAAAGCACCACCAGTTGTGCCAAAAGCACCACCAGTAGCATGTGTGTCGTACCGCATAGCTCCATTAAAGATGCAGAAATTTAGATATCAGATTTAGCAACTTTTGCAACAGGGTTTTATCCGTAGGAGTACCTCACCTTAAGGTGCTTTAATACTTTTTGTAAAGAAGAAAGATCGATTTGAGGTTGTGTATTAATTATCGGGAGTTGAATAACGTCACGATTCGAAATAATTAGCCATCGTAGTGTATCGATGACTTGTTCGATTAGCTAAAAAGAGTAGCATAGTTCTCAAAGATCGATTTGAGGTCAGTATACCATCAGTTGTAAATTAGGGAGCAGGATGTTCCTAAAACCACATTTTTTACTAGATACGGGTCTTATAAGTTCAGGATTATGCCATTTGGGCTAACCATTGTATCAAAAGTTTTCATGGATCTCATGAACCGAGTGTTCAGGGAGTTCATAGATTAGTTTGTCATTTTCTTCATAGATAACATCCCGATTTATTCCCAAAAAGAGGGCGAGCACACAAAGCATTTACGAATGGTTCTTTAGACTTTGGGAGATCATCATTTGTATGCCAAGTTTGAGAAGTATATGTTCTGGTTATGAGAAGTACAGTTCTATAGTAATATAGTCTCTTATAGGGGAATTATGATGGATTTAAGTAAAGTGTCAATGATGAAGGAGTGGGGCCAGCCCATGACATCGATAGAGATTCGTAGTTTTTTGTGTTAGTGGGTTACTACCGCCGGTTTATTAGAGGTTTTTAAAAATTATGCGTCCTTTGATGAATTTGACTCGTAAGGATATACCTTTTGTATGGGATGATTACTGCCAGTTCACTTTTGATGAGGTAAAGGATAAGTTGACTTCAACACCTGTTCTCACATTGCTTAGGGGAGGAGTGGGGTTCCTTTTTCTTGCCAACGTATCCCTATAGGATTTGGGGGAGTTCTACATCAGAAGGAGCATGCTATAGATTTTGTATCTCTCAAGCTTAATCCTCACGAGAAGAATTATCCCATGCATGACTTGGATTTAGCAACAATTGTTTTTTCCTTGAGGATTTAGAGGCATTATTTATTAGGGATAAGTTCCATTTATTCATGAACCACAAGTCACTACAATATCTTTTCTTGCTAAAAGATTTAATTGTGAGGTAGTGTCGGTGGCTTGAATTTATGAAAGACTACCAGTTCCATATTCAGTACTATCCGGGAAAGGCTAACGTGGTGGCAGATGCATTGAGCAGTAAGCCTACGAGGTAGTTGGTGGCAGTCTGGAAAGTGAAATGGGATGAACTCCGTCAGGAGGAGAAAGTCTTCAAGGCTTATATGGCAGTGATGACCGTTACACCCAAGATCATTTTGAGGGTTATAAAGGCTTAGGTATGAGATCATTCTTATTAGGAGAAGGTGCGATAATTACTAGTAGGCAAAGCAAAGTCCTACTTAGTCAGCTCTGAGTGTGTCTTACTCTTCAATGGGAGGTTAATTATCCCAGGCGATGAGGACCTATGGTGCGCAGTTATGGAGGAGTCGTATAGGTCACTGTTTTTTGATCATCCATGAAGGGATAGGATGTACATGATATAAGGATGCAGTATTGGTGCGTTGGTATGAAGAAAGACATCGCATAGTTTATTTTCAAGTGCACCACTTGCCAGATGGTGAGGTTGATCATCAGATACCAACTAGGGTTTTACAACCGTTGGATATTCCGATATGGAAATGGGAGAGTATATCAATGGATCTCATCACGAGGTTGTCGATGTCATAAAGAGGTCATGATTCCATATGGGTTATTATGGACCATTTGACTATGGTATCTCATTTTTACATATTCGGGTCGACTATACGATAGGGAAGTATGCCCAACTTTTCGTTGTAGAGATAGTGAGACTGCATGAAGTACCACTCGACATTATATATGATCGGGATAAGATTTTTTTATCCCACTTCTTTTAGAGCTTTTGGGAGGTGTTAGGGATGAAATTACATTTGAGCACGGCATATCATCGACAGACTGATAGGGAGCCATAGAGGGCAAATAATTTGCTAGAGGATATGCTGAGGATGTGTATTCTAGATTTTAAAGGTAGGTGGGAGCAATATCTACCGTTGGTGGAGTTTTCATACAATAATTCACAACAGTTCACTATTGGCATGGCATCTTTTGAGGACTTGTATGGGAGACCATATCATGCGTCCTCTATTAGTTAGAGGTGAGGGACAATACACTTCATAGGTTAGACATGATTTGGGATACTTCGACGAAGATTGAGATGATCAGGAGTCATATTCGGGTAGGTAGCTTAGGATCGTCAGAAGAGTTATGTCGACACGAACCGAAGGCACTTGGAGTTTGACGTGGGAAATCAAGTGCTATTACGAGTATGTCTTATAAAGGGAGTGATACGGTTCAGAAAGAAAGGGAAGATGGAAACAAGATATGTGGGTCATTTCCCCATGATTTAGAGGCTAGGGTTGGTTGCGTATAGACTTCCCTTACCAAAGCACTTACGGCGGACTCACGATGTATTTCATGTGTCGTCATTGAGGAGGTATCTCATGGATGAATTGGCGTACCATCAAATCATATTAGCCGAGATAGATTTACAACCGAATATTAATTATGAGGAGAGTTCGGTTGCTATTTTGGACTATAGCAAGAGAAAGCTATGGTAAAAGGTTGTACTATTAGTACATGTGCAGTGGGGGAATCACAATGTTGACGAGTCGACTTGGGAGTGCGAGGATAACATTTGGGAAAAGTATCCAGAGCTCTCGCTGTCAGATATGTTCGAATGTTTGGGATGAAAATTTTGTTATTAGGGAGAGAATGTCATACCCCGTACTTTTGAGAGATTTTTTATTCCATGTGTGCATTAAATTGTTAATTTAATTGGAAAATTGAATTGGTTTCGACAAATATTAATTAGTGAGTTCTAGGGTTAATATTTACGATTAAAATTATTTACTTGGGTGTAATAAGTAAATAGTAATTTGGAAATTGTTATATTATGCCATTTAGTAAGTGAAAGCGATGGATTGAAGGGTTTAAGGGCGACGCCTAGTTAATGTAATGGTTGAAATTTTTTACTTCGGTAACTCGGATGACTTTTTTGAGTATTTGGGTGATTCGAAATGGGTCGAAATAGTCCACAATAGGTGCCCAGAGGTTATAGTTAGGTTCTGGGGGCTTTTTAGACATAAAATGACTCCTATAAGGGTATACCCGTCTTTTTACCCTTAGGGATTAACCCAAATACGAAATTAGGGTTTTAAAATGGGGTATTAGTGGATTAGTGGGGTAAATATTAGCTCCCATTATCCTCTGTTTAGTGGGATTAAGGGAGAGAAGAAGAGATAAGAGAAAAGAAAAAAGAAAGAAGAGGAAAAGGGCTTGGAGAAGAGAAAATCCATTTTTTGGAATCAAATCAACAAGAACGTGTCAAGCTTTGGATAATCATTCGTCAAGGCAAGTGTTTACTTCCTTTAAATTAGCATTTTTGTAGTTAATTATGTTCATAGTTAACAGGAGTTAAATTTGAAATTAAGGATGCAATAATGGGGACTATTAAGAGGATTGATGTAAGATTTAACATATTAATTTGATTGAGGATTAAAATGAACGAATTTAGTCATTAAATTTACGAGTATTCAATGAAAGGGATGAACTTTGATGGGTATTTTGGGATGATGGGTTAAACACTTGATTGATTTTAGAATGTGAGAATCGAATTAAAAAAAATAAGAATATTTGGTGAAATAAATGTTGGATTTGGTTTTGATCATCTGGGATGATTATATACATGTTTTGGATCATAATTACTTGCTTTGGGAGGTTTGGGAGGTGTAAACCCGAAGTTGAAGACCAAGGGAAACCCAAAAAATTGAACCGATTCGCTGGGGGAGTGAATCGGTTCACATGACCAAACCAGTTTGTTATGCTAAGCGAACAATTCGGTTTGCTGGCCTATCCCGACTTTATGTTATATTGTTTTTGAGCTGTTAGTATTGGATAAATGTGCGTATAAGTTTTCAGGATGGGTTGGGATTACCTTGAAACATTATTAGAGTGTTAGTTCATTTTTTAGGCCAACTATTAGTTGGATTCAAGTGAGACAAATGAGTTAACAAGTGAGTGAACACTTAATAATGGTAAATCAAAAATCGGGAAGTTGGTTTGGACTTCGGGAGTGGTAGACTACTACGCTGTGGGGTTTCCCATACGTAGTCAGTGCTATATGTATATGTAAATATATATATTGTGGGATTACCTATATATATGTGTGAATGTTGTTTATATGTTTGAAACATACCTACCCGATAGTGCTATAGTTAAGAGGTCGTACGTTGCCAACAAGTGTTGGGTTGTTTCTTTAGATCATAGTAGTATTGCATGGACACTATCCATAAGTGAGGATAATTATTGGTTTGGAAACCGGTTGGAAGTGATGTGGTATGTTACGACCCCAGACATATGTTTATGATCACCTCTATTGATGTGTTTATGTCTTGGGTTCGGTGGTGATATTATGACCCGGTGGCCCAGCTATGGTACATGGTGTGCCTTGAGCCTAATAACAACGAGGTATGCATCCAGGAGGCCCTACTCTGTGGATGTTGTATATACATATATAGTGAGTGATTTATAAGTATATATATATGAGCTAGTCATGCGAATATCTAATTTTATCATGTGTGCAGTTGTGTCATAATTAAGAAGATATACCTAGAAAAGGTAGTGTATATTAGCGAATAGTGATTATTATATGGATTGGCTATGTTAGCGATTATTATCCCAGTTAGGTTGGGTGGCGTGACTAGGATAATAAAATAAATGCGTTACGTGCTCACTGTAGATGAGAGGTGTGGAAAAGTCTCATGTGAGTACGATTGAGAGTGAAATATGAAAGTATTACACTGCACGTTTATATTTAAAGCATTTAAATACTTGCAAATATTTTTCAAATGTTTTGGGCTTTGTCTCGTTAAATATTTTCAAAACCCTATGTGTTTAGCGAAAGGGACCACTCGGCTTTATGTTATTAACTATTATTCTCCTTTCATTTTTGTTGTTCTGATAGCTGTTGTGTATTTATGATGGTTGTGTTTAATTGAGAAAAATGTTAATGGTTGAAATGAAACCGGTTTTAATACTTATTATTATAATTAAATTATGTTATGACAGTGATGCTAAGAATGAAATCATGCTTGATTCTCCTTTAATTTTAATAAATGCCTGATCAACCAGTATTATATTAGGAGACGTGTCACGCCAATACTCTCCATCCTGAGTACGTACCCTTAAATGCTCAATGTGGCAGTACACTCCAAAAAGTTTTGATGGGTATACGACACCCTCTTAAACAAACTCTGCAACCATAAACCACCTCCTCCCATATTACTCAACACAAATCTTCAAAGACAAATATTTTCATAACCATTTCTGATAATTCCTTGACACTACTTAAGCCTCCCCCATAGACTGGGTCAGACGACGAGAAGGCCTACAATGCTTCCCCAAACTCCCCACTGACATCCTCAGAGATTCATTCAATTCCTCCACGGGATAAAATTGTTTATAAATGAAGGGATAGTGTTTTCCAAACTAACTTGATTTAAGAGTATCCAAGAAATATAGAAAGAGGTCTTGCAGAGGCATATAAGTCGGATGTAGCGATAATCATTCAATTAGAAAATGGGTTCTAGTTCACCCCACCATGGCATAAACCAGTGAAGTAGACCATCTCCACTTGATAACATCTAGTTAGCCCATTCATTCATAGATGAGCCAAAGTTCATGCCCATTCGAAAAAATAAGTTAGGTATTCTATTCAAAGGGTACTCGAATGGCACGATAAGGTGAAGCCTCTCCACCAAGTATATGAACAACATTATAGGACTATCTCATAAAAAGGTAAGAGGATTATCTTTCTAAGAATCCAGACCATTTAGTATTTCCTCTAGGATGGTAGACGTAGGTTTAGAGTGATAGAGCATCCATTATACAGTGGAAATTACTTAATTGTCTATAATCATGTCTCCTGTCACTAAGTGCATCTTTGTAATCAGGACTATGGCCACCATGCCAACACATCCATCGTCCATAAATCCCTTTCATCCACATACCAGTGGATGGGCCACATGTGAAGATATGTGTAACAACTCAGCCAAGACACACTGAGGAGAATGGGAAAACTCAATCATGGTAGCTAATATTTGCGACGAAATACCCAACATGGCAAAAAATTCCTTGTAAGTTGGGCACACCTCGTCCAAGCAAAAGTTAAATATATGGTCTTCAGGGTACCATAATTAATTAGCCACTTCCAATAAAGTCCAATTTATTTGAAGGTTATGGCATAAAGTGGTCGAGCATAATTTGAAATCTGTGCAATCAATGCCATATAATCTCGTGGCTTCCAAGCTTTCAAGGTAGGCAACAAACATTTTTTTTCATGGGGAGGGCCATTATAAAAAATGGAGTTGTATGTAAGAAAGAAGAGAAAAGATGTTAGGGTGATTCAAAAGCCCCACCTTAAGATCCCTTTTATACTAGAATTCATCCACAAAATAATGATATTTTTGAATCAGATGCAATAATGAAGGAATCCAAGTACTAAGAGTGTAGAAAAAGCACAATAAAGGTTGAAAAGAAAATTTAACTAGAAGGGTGTGCCGGTTGGGAGGCCAACGGCTATACCCGTCGGCACCCCCTATTTTGGAATTTTTCATCTTTCCTTTTCTGTATTCCTCATTTCTCAAATATTCCCCTTCAAAATTAACTTTTTATATAAGAGTTTCCTGGGCGTTTCATTATTTGAACTTTTAAAAACATATTCAAAAATATTTTTCCTTACTTTTTTCAAATAAAACTCTTGGTGGAAAATTCAATTTCATATAGAAAAGATCACTAAATCAAGATAAATTAGACATAAAATGATTAATTTATATAATTTTGTTTCTTTTTATTCATCTTTGAGGTACATCGAAATAAAATAGAAAAGAAAAAAGAAGCAAAAATGCCAGGACGTAGACTCGACTTTCTAAAAACCTAATCTAACACTATTATTAGCCTCAAGGATCTCGGTGTATGTGCTTCATACAAAGGAAAGAGGTGGAAGCCCCACTCCCTGAGCTTGAAGACGATGAGGGATCATCATCCGCAGTCACCAGAAGAGTAACACAAGACCTAACGTTCAAACTTGGTCAACCATAAAAGCCATCCAGTCTCGGACGTCATGCAACCATGACATACGCACATTCACAATTTGTACAAGAAAGATCCAAGAAAAAGAAAAATCATATCAGTAACAGGCTGAAAGACAAAAATCAAGTGCGAAAATCAAATGAGAGAGAAAGTAGGCTTACCCCTGACTGAAAGTTTGCTTCAGGCATATGTGTCAAACCCTCTAGCTCTGCATGGGGTCAGTGAGGAACCTGATTTGTATGACCCCCTACAAGATGTATGTATTACAAGGGTAGTGCATAATGTCACAGCGGAGTAACCTTTGCTTCCCCCGCACTACTCCCCGATGCATGCACCGAAGGCATTGGGGAAAAAACTTGGGATTAATATTTAAAATGCGTAAAAATTTCATCCCCAACGATATTTGATTAATTAGGCATTCAAAATAAAAAAGAACTAGGTTTAAATATTAAACCTAGGGATCAATAATATAATGCCATAGTGAATCATGCTGTGATTCATATGAGGAGACAAAGGCTGAAGAAGATGAAATTCTTGCTGCGCTCGAAGTTTTCCTATAATCTTTTTAAAATGCTCTGACCGCCTCAAATCTTCTAGCATATTATCCACCCAAGTAAGCCTGGTGTATGTACACTCTTGGAACTGGCACCATGATGAAATATGAGAGAATTAATCTTCTCTCTCCTCAAGCCTCCACAAAAACATGAATAGTGTTTTCCTTCTCCCTTTCTAACTCTCCATAATGGATCCTTAACCTAAAATCCTAGATTATACCAATATATATAGGTGTGGTGCATGGGCTTCATTCAAACTGTACTTCCATAGAGTTGCAGGCCTACTACTTGGGTGTTGGACTATACTAGGGACCTAAGACAAATATTTAAATTAGCTTCAAATAAATACTTTGGAAATCTCAGATTATAACCTCGTAATTTATTTCCTTTCTTTATTCGATCACTATTAAATCCACTAAATAATCACGATTACGTTGCATTTTTATTAAATCTAAAATCACTTGAATATAAAGAGGTCTTATTTGTAAACTTGATTATGGTATATAATATGATTCCCCACATTAAGGTTTTAATACCTGCTTGGTCAAATCAATTTTCTGCTAATCAATTTTAACCAACATCTAATCAATTTCCTTAATTCTTAGGCTTAACTTATTTGATACTCCATCAAGATTATAAAATAATCCACCAATCAGGTTTTACTTGGTGGAAACAAAACATATAAGTATATTAAGGGGTATTATAATCCAAGATATCCCTTGTACACAAATTCCTCCCAATTATGATCTCAGAGGTACTCGCACAACTGTCACCCAATGTGTGAGGATCGTTTGAACTGATTAAATTATCAGATCGCACCCATAGCGAACAAAGTGTCATTTACACAAGCATGACAATCCTCATAATTCTTAGGATTAAGAATCCATGCACCATTTGTAAATGGTGAGATATTTTCTAAATCTAATCAATACAACCCTTAGACTCAAATCTCACAGGTGGACCTATTCAATACATTAGTGGAATGTATAGATCATAATCTTCTGTCAAACTATCGAACAAGTTATCGAACCATCAAACAAGTTCCTGCAGTTTGAGATAAACATTTGTAGCATTTAGTCCTAGTTTGGCTAGGAAACTAATCAAGTCTGGCACCCTCTCAGACCATAGAGCTGTTACTGCATCAATGTGCCGATCACAACTATCAGCAAGAGATACTCAAAGCTTAGCCTTAGTAAGTTTTCATATTTGAAGTTGGTCGGATACTGTTTATGTCTTCTCTGACTTGTACTGACTTGGATTTTTTCACGCAGTTCCTGGTTGATTACAACCAAATACTAGAGAAGGACAATCAACTACGTTCTTCTTTGAGAGAAGTATAGGAGACCTTTGAAGGTCTTGTAATACCCCGTATTTTTATGGCTTTTAATTATGTGACTTAATAAATTAAATTGCCTTGAACTATGAGATTTATTAAAAATTAATTTGGGATAATTAATTGGAAAATAATCCGGAAGTAAATGCTAGCGAGACGAGAGTTAGTATTTGATTATTATAATGTTTTTGAATATTAATGAGTGATTATGGTAATATGTGATTATTAAATTTATTAAAATTGCCGTGAGTTGAAATTACGACAATTTCGATAATTAAGATGGGATGCGCGTGTCAGTCATGTAAGGATCCGATTTAATGAATTTAAAGTATTTTATTTTTAACTCATTCATATGAGAATTTTGAGTACACCAACGTGTTCGAAAGGTTCGAAATAGTTAGAAAACACTAGCCGAGGGTTTAGTTTGGGTCCCGGGGTATTTTTAGGCATAACCGACAATCCCGGAGGGTATTTTAGTCATTCCTATTTTTGGGTGAATAGTGACCCATGAATTTTAGACAGTTAATATGAGCCAACACTTGAGTCCCTTAGGTTTTATCAACCAAAAATCATGAACGACCATTAGAGTGGAAGAAAATGGAGTTTCCAAAGGAGAACCACCAATTAGAGGCTTTTGCACTACCGTCACCACCACCGGATAGATCGGAAAGCAAGGATCATCCACATATCGTCTACTTCATCGGATCAGAATCGTCATTACCAGGCAAGTGATTTAACTTGCAATAATTTAGCGCATATATCATTCATGTTAGGCTAGAATTGAAGAATAACCTTAAATAATGAAAAATTGAATGGATTTGAAGAATTTAAATAATAATTTGGGTAGGTCTTGCATGCAATTTAATTTTGGAGATAGTAATAGCCACGAAATTATAATTTATGGGTAAAGAATTATGAAATTGTATGGAATTATATAGTGTTCTTGAAGAAATAGAAGAACTAGGGTTTTTATATGAAAATTAGGTAAATTGATCCAAGAATTTGATGTTCTATGTTGGAATGATTATTAGTATACTTGGTTGGGAGTTTAGGACATTGTAATGAAGAATTAAAGGTGTAAAAAGAGGAAAACCCGTAACTGTTTAAGAAATTCTGGGCTAATACCTGCTTGATCGATCGATCGACTCAAGAATGTCGATCAATCGACGATCGATTGATCGACCCCTTTTCTTCGATCGATCGACCCCTTCTGATTTTTGGCAATTGTTTTCCCTTAAGGCTTAATAAAATTCTCATGGGCGATGATGATTCTTAGGATGTTTAAATTGATATTTTATGACTTAGTTAAGGACAGTAGGGTCTTAGTTGAAGCCCGAAAAAATGGATTACCTTAGGGATTTGAATACTATTGCTTACGAGGGACTACCGAGTGAGTTACGGTTAAAAATCATTTAAATTGAAACTATAATGGGAATAAATGCTGAGGTAAGGATAAGAACAGTAATAGATGGGCTTTAAGTTACTGAGATAACATTAGAAACTAATAGGAGGCCTAGTAACCTTTTGGGGTAGGTTTAGGTACTCAAATTGACACGACGAGAGAAAGTTATCAAGTTAAATATATAATTACGTATGATGTTCGGGATAATCTTACTACGTACGAGACTTACTAGATAGAATGTGAATATCTATATTGAAATATTATTACTAAGATTGTGTAAATTCCTAGTGAATGGATTTCTTATGTGTATGACATACCTACCATACTTGTTATCACGGGAGGTTAGTTTTTTTTGTAAAGGACCCTCTTATCCTTGAGTGCCTTCGGGGGGATTTAGACTGGTACCTTAAGGACATAGGACTGTGAATGGCTTATTTGTGAGTTGATAAGTCAGCTGACCATGGGAGAGTAGGTATGTGCATGACCCATGGGTATGTGAACTATGTTCGCCTCCAATATGTGTGATTTTGCTTATTGAAACAGTTCTTGAGTGATTCTGAACTCGTAGTCCCTATGTACGTGATGTACCGGGATTCAATAGCAGAGTATGCGTGCACCGCAGCTTAGCCTAGGGGTGCCATATATGTATTTATGTACTGAGAGTGATATACTTATGTACTTATGAATGGTTCATTGTTGCTTAGTAGATGTGAATAACTAAGATATTTGAATGGGCTAAGAATGAGAATTTAATTAACACTTGAGATAAGTAATTTTAATGAATGCGAATATGGGTTATGAATATAACTATTTTGGGTACTAAGAGTAGACATCCTATGGTAGAATGCGAAAGCGGAAGAGGTGCAGACTAGTTAGTTAGTGACATAACAAGGATGGGTTAAGGTCATACGTTAGGCGTGCACATTAGTTAAGAGATGACAAACTCATGTGAGAGTACGCAACTAACATGTTTATAATATGTGTTGTTTAATTGTAATTTAAGAACTTGCCAAAGTTTTAAACTGTTTTCACCTCGGGCTCTGACCCATTTTCATCCAAATCTATTTTGTTTTGTAAAAACATTTTAGCTGCCTAGCCACAAGGACGCCAAGCATAGGAATTCCATTATGATGATGTCCTGTAGCTGTTGTAGAAGCTGCAGGATCTTGGTATTAGAGGCCTTCATATTTATCCTTGGTTCCTTCAGAGCCATTTGTATTAGTTAGGGCATGTCGACCATTCTTATTTAGAGGTTGTAATTACAATCTATCATTATTTCGATTATTGGTTTATTTATTCAAACTCTTGTATTGGGACTTTATTTACTCTGGCATTATCATTATTGGAGTGTTTACTCCAGACTCAGTTGATTTCATTTCGTTGGTTATTCATATGAGATTGTTTATGCGATTGATCGTTAATGATTTAATTCTTGGTTATTGGATAACTTAATTAATAAAATTCAACATCTCTCTCTTTTAAATATTAAGTGGCTAGTAATTAATTAAATATTTTTTGACAGTGATGCTAAGACTGAACCAACTTGATATTCTATTTTAATTTAATAAAGGAGTTGCTACCCGATATTTAATTAGATTGGGTGTCACAGGTGGTATCAGAGCATCATGTTCTAGTGTCCTTTAGGATCTGCACGCATTATTATGGTTCCAGCGTAGCTTTCTTTGATATAGAGCCCTATGTTTAGGATTGTTGATTTCTTTGGTGAGATTTTGTTCTCCTGCTATGATGTATATGATAGTGAATCTTATTTGCATTCGAGTGTGTTTGTGTGCCGAACAATGCAGTACGTCAGGCGAAGACAGTTGGGCAGACAACAGGAGGCAAAGATCAATTGAGGTTACTTGATTTATTAAAGAAGGATAACAGTAGTTGAAGTCACCCATATTATGGCACGAAAGTACAAGACGGTAAAGACGGCTAAGGCACGACTTGTGACTTCCAGGTACAACTATAGTAGAAAGTGGGGTCAAATTAGAATCACCCAGCAAGGTTGGATTGGGATAGAATCGGACGAAACATTGAAGAGAACCAGCAGTGGAAATACTAGAAATGCTGAGATGGCGTGTACTAGCCAACTAACATAAAATATCCAAAGGCTTGGACATATGAGAGGGTATAGCTAATCTAGAGTGAAAATTTGGGGTAAAATTTTTCTTGGCTCGTAAGAGAGGAGGTACAATGATAAGAGGGAACTACCACACTTAGAAGTGGAATGTGTCGTCGAGAGAAGGCGCATAAGTATGGTTTGATCATAAGTTCCTTCATTAGATGTTCAGAGTGAGATGCGAATGTTATTCTGAACTCACACAAGAGGGTCAGACACAGGTCACTTTGTGTGGAGAAATTTTATTATTTAGTGAACCTTACACCGGGTGAAGTAGGTGAAATGGAGAAGAGGACCTTAAAGGGAGAATTTGCGTACAAGAAGAATTGTTATCACTTCTGGAAAATTCTGCTTGGACGGTCAATGCAGATGGTAATTAAGTCGCGTTTTGTTAATATGGAGGTAAGCACTTCCTTGTGAGGGGAGCTATAAGAATTGAAGGATTTAGATAGAGTGAGACTGGGGGAAATGGTGTTGAAGAAGGACCACAAGGGGGAGACCAATCAGGGAGCCCATTTAAATGATTCGGATAGCTGAATTGTTACCAAGCGATGGTGATTTCAGAAAGAGATGTGGAAACTAGTAGCGTGTTCCTTTGGGCCATCAAAGCTAAAGGAACACCGGAGATAGTCACCAGAGTCGACACTACCAACGTCCAAGAAAAGGACAACCTTAACATGGTCAGTGTGACCGGAGATAAGTGAAGTATGTGTAGAGGTATTTTGTGGGGAGTAAAACCCGTGCGTTAAAATGTTCCCCGGAGCAAGTAGAAGGATAAGGGTATGGTGCATAGTAAGAGCAGTAGTTATTAAAATTTTTGGTTTGGTACGGACAAGTGTGATAAGTCCAGGAACCATTTAAGCTGCCAGGGCGATTGGAAAGGTAGAAGTATGAGTTATATCCTCAGAGGATGTCGCGTGTTGTATGTGGCTTGAACGAATTGCTACATTTGTTATTATTTCTATTTTCGTTTGAGAGTCGCATTTAGCGAGTATCTAGGCAATGTTATTATTTATGTAAATATTCCTCCCTGGTATAACGGGGTTACATTTAGTGTTATCCGCGGAGGATGAATGGGTATATTGATAGCGATATATACTTTATTAAAATTACTCGTTTTAGTGCTGTGTTATACGAGTATGATATTATCCTAATTATAGTTTTATTATAATGTTTAAACCGATAGTGTGCAGTTATTACAAGTCTATCGGGGTTACTACCTTGGTGCAGAATGTTTTGTTTTGCCGAGGCCCCATCTGCGAGAGATTCAGGCTCACGATTGTATATTAGTATGTATATATATATATATTATTGAGACTTCAAAAAGTAAAATGGTCTTAGGTATTTGTTCCCGGTATGTGTAGGGACTTTATTGATATAAATCGGAGTGTATTTGGTTTATTGTTCAGCGAAAAGATTTAGCTGGTTATTATAATTAACGCTCAGGATGTAGTAATAAGAAGAGTGGATTGTTATATCAGCCTTTAGAGACGTGGGAGTAAATACTCATGGTTGTATGTCTGGGGACGGGATTTTGAGAACCCCGATTATATTTGCATGATGTTTAAGGAAGGTGATTTACATCAATGTTAAGAGACAGTGACTTTTGGAAGGAGTCCCTTATTTAAGTGTAAGTGCGGAAGGAGACGTAACTTTATTGTCAAGAAGCAGGAATATAGGGGTACATGTTATGGACCGAGGGCCTAACAGATTCTGATGACCGACAATGCTAGAAAGTAGTATATTGGGGGGGTTCATTATTTGGATTTGGCTTTGCGAGACACTCCACGCATGAAACTTAGCGTAAGGTTGGTAGTAAGGAGATGTGTGGCCATTCGTTCATGATTTGGATACCTCGATCGTTATGGAAGTATGTAGTTATAACTGGAAGTTAAAGGGTAAATTATGATATAAGGCCAGTAGAGCCAGTGGTGTGGTGAGGAAGTACTGAAAAATTTTGGGTTTTTATTTCGGCGGGTTGAAGGATGCACTGAGGTTAAGGAGGATTTAGGATTTCAAATTTGGGGGTGATTGAGAACGTCCAAGTGGTATAGCCATGTTACAAATGCAGGGACAATAAAGAGTTTGGAGTGCGTATGGAGCGTATATGATGTTTAAACCCATATGCATGGGTTATAAGGGGTGTAGAGACCCTGGTTTGCTTATGTGTTAATCGCCGGAAGAGGGATATAGATGGGTGAAATTATTACTTGTGAGACTAATACGACAAAATGGAAGTGGTAGAGTGGATTAAGCGTCGTGAGAAGAACGAAAATATATTGATTCTTGTGTAATCAGAATAACACGTCAAAAATTGGTTGAAAGGCAGTGGGAAGCCATTGAAAAAGGGAGTGTCTCTTAAGAAGGCAAATAGTTAACTATTATGGACCATTTGGAGCAGAGTTCCACCCAATCGAATGTTGAGAGTGGCTTACGCATAAATAGAGTGAGGATGTTGATAAGGTATAAGAGTCCAGATGTGCACAACGTGGTGAAAGGTGCACGTGTCAAAATTTTGGTATACATCGAGGGAAGAAGAGGGTTAGTAAGTATCACTTAACGGGAATAATTATACGTGAAAGTCGGCATTAAAAGGAGTATAGTAAGTAGTAGATCGGTTGGGGTAAGATGATCAACTAGATAATTTTGTATCAAGCCGACGATTCCAGTGATGGAAGAGTCAAGTTGGTAAATTTCCTCGAGGGGTTGCCAACTTATAGATAAGTAACGAGTTCCATCGAATATTTGGGATAGGTTGTGCGAAAGGAGAGAAATTGGTATATCCTTGGGTGAATTACACTATTAGATAGTCAACAAGCCGGTACGTGGTCCTTGCAGAATTATTCTGAGCTAGTATGAGATACCTTAAACCCACCTTCAATATAGGGTATAAGGAAGTAGTGGGAATAAGTTTTTTTGAGAAAGTTGTATCACCTATAGCACGAAGAATAGGTGCAAGGTGATTGACGACTGGTGGAACTGTATGAAAGCAATTTTGGATTCATTGCGATCATTTCATTTTCAAAACGGGTATAGCTAGTAAGTGATGTATATTGTGGTAATGGGGAGAAGATATTACCTAATGGTACAGTCGGGTGAATGCCCCCGTATCTATTCATAGTGGACAAGGTACTCACTGAGGTTTTGTGTGGATAAACCTTATCATTCTTTCTATGCATGTTTAGAGGTGAGCGGATTATCAGAGTTTTGGAAAGTCAGGAGTTAGAGTCCGATGACTGAAATGGGATAACCACCAACTGTCGTGAGTGGTTTTCCCCTTGTGTAAAGTCACAATGCCGGGAACAGAGATACAAAGAATGACAAGAGCAGTCAGATTATGGTTTCTCACAGGATGGGAGTTTTGTGTCTAGATAAACGCGGAAGTTAATACGTAGTGAGGTGCGGACTCACAATAATGTTAAGATAATGCGGCCAATGATGCATAGGCTATTTTTATTCAAATGTTGGTCAGTAAGAGCGCAACGTGAGGTGCATTTATTGAGGTATAACCCTATAACTGATAAAGTGTCCAGAGTGCTCAATAAGCTTGTTATGTAGCGAGGGTTGTAGTGATTGAGCCTTTCTTTGTATTTTGCTTTGAGTACTGGAGGATTACAAATTTTTCCAGATATGCCTATTTTCTAAATTTCGGGATGAAATTCCGTTATTAGGGGGGAAGTATGTAATACCCCGTATTTTTATGGCTTTTAATTATGTGACTTAATAAATTAAATTGCCTTGAACTATGAGATTTATTAAAAATTAATTTGGGATAATTAATTGGAAAATAATCCAGATGTAAATGCTAGTGAGACGACAATTAGTATTTGATTATTATAATGTTGTTGAATATTACTGAGTGATTATTAAATTTATTAAAATTGTCGTGAGTTGAAAATACGACAGTTTCGGTAATTAAGATGGGACGCGCGTGTCAGCATGTCAAGACCCGATTTAATGGATTTAAAAGTATTTCATTTTTATGTCATCCGTATAAGCCTTTTGAGTGAACCAACGTGTCCGGAAGGTTTGCGATAGTTAGAAAACACTAGCTGAGGGTTTAGTTTGGGTCCCGGGGAATTTTTAGGCATAACCGACAATCCGGGAGGGTATTTTAGTCATTCCTATTTTTGGGTGAATAATGACCCATGAATTTTAGACAGTTAATATCAGCCAACACTTGAGTCCCTTAGGGTTTCTCAACCAAAAATCATGAACGACCATTAGAGTGGAAGAAAATGGAGTTTCCAAAGCAGAACCACCAATTAGAGGCTTTTGCACTACCGTCACCACCACCGGATAGATCGAAAAGCAAGGATCATCCACATATCGTCTACTTCATCGGATCAGAATCGTCATTACCAGGCAAGTGATTTAACTTGCAATAATTTAGCGCATATATCATTCATGTTAGGCTAGAATTGAAGAATAACCTTAAATAATGAAAAATTGAATGAATTTGAAGAATTTAAATCATAATTTGGGTAGGTCTTGCATACAGTTTAATGTTGGAGATAGTAATAGCCACGAAATTATAATTTATGGGTAGAGAATTATAAAATTGTATGGAATTATATAGTGTTCTTGAAGAAATAGAAGAACTAGGGTTTTTATATGAAAATTAGATAAATTGATCCAAGAATTTGATGTTCTATTTTGATTTGATGATTCTAAAACGTGGGAAGTGATGCAAACATGTTGGAATGATTATTAGTATACTTGGTTAGGAGTTTAGGACGTTGTAATGAAGAATTAGAGGTGTAAAAAGAGGAAAACCCATAACTGTTTAAGAAATTCTGGGATGATACCTGCTTGATCGATCGATCGACTCAAGAATGTCGATCAATCGACGATCGATTGATCGACCCCTTTTATTCGATCGATCGACCCCTTCTAATTTTTGGCAATTGTTTTCCCTTAAGGCTTAATAAAATTCTCAAGGGCGATGATGATTCTTAGGATGTTTAAATTGATATTTTAGGACTTAGTTAAGGACAGTAGGGTCTAAGTTGAAGCCCGAAAAAATGGATTACCTTAGGGATTTGAATACTATTGCTTACGAGGGACTACCGAGTGAGTTACGGTTAGAAATCATTCAAATTGAAACTATAATGGGAATAAATGCTCAGGTAAGGATAAGAACAGTAATAAATGGGCTTTAAGTTACTGAGATAACATTAGAAACTAATAGGAGGCCTAGTAACCTTTTGGGGTAGGTTTAGGTACTCAAATTGACACGACGAGAGAAAGTTATCAAGTTAAATATATAATTACGTATGATATTCGGGATAATCTTACAACATACGAGACTTACTAGATAGAATGTGAATATCTATATCGAAATATTATTACTAAGATTGTGTAAATGCCTAGTGAATGAATTTCTTATGTGTATGACATACCTATCATACTTGCTATCACGGGAGGTTAGTTTTTTTGTAAAGGACCCTCTTATCCTTGAGTGCCTTCGGGGGGATTTAGACTGGTACCTTAAGGACATAGGACTGTGAATGACTTATTTGTGAGTTGATAAGTCAGCTGATCATGGGAGCGTAGGTATGTGCATGACCCATGGGTATGTGAACTATGTTCGCCTCCAATATGTGTGATTTTGCTTATTGAAACGGTTCTTGAGAGATTCTGAACTCGTAGTCCCTATGTACATGATGTACCGGGATTCAATAGCAGAGTATGCGTGCACCGAAGCTTAGCCTAGGGGTGCCATATATGTATTTATGTACTGAGAGTGATACACTTATGTACTTATGACTGGTTCATTGTTTCTTAGTAGATGTGAATAACTAAGATATTTGAATGGGCTAAGAATGAGAATTTAATTAACACTTGAGATAAGTAATTTTAATGAATGCGAATATGGGTTATGAATATAACTGTTTTGGTTACTAAGAGTAGACATCCTATGGTAGAATGCGGAAGCGAAAGAGGTACAGACTAGTTAGTTAGTGACATAACGAGGATGGGTTAAGGTCATACATTAGGCGTGCACATTAGTTAAGAGGTGACAAACTCATGTGAGAGTACGCAACTAACATGTTTATAATATATGTTGCTTAATTGTAATTTAAACACTTGCTAATGTTTTAAACTGTTTTCACCTCGGGCTCTGACCCGTTTTCCTCCAAATCTATTTTGTTTTGTAAAAACATTTTAGGTGCCCAGCCACAGGGACGTCAAGCATAGGAGTTCCATTCTGATGACGTGTTATAGCTACTGTGGAAGCTGCAGTATCTTGGTATTAGACGCCTTCATATTTATCCTTGGTTCCTTCAGAGTCATTTGTATCAGTTAGGGCATGTCGCCCATTCTTATTTAGAGGTTGTAGTTACAATCTATCATTATTTCGATTATTGGTTTATTTATTCAAACTCTTGCATTGGGACTTTATTTACTTTGGCATTATTATTATTGGAGTGTTTACTCCAGACTCAGTTGATTTCATTTCGTTGGTTATTCATATGAGATTGTTTATGCGATTGATGGTTAATGATTTAATTCTTGGTTATTGGTTAACTTAATTAATAAAATTCGACATCTCTCTCTTTTAAATATTAGGTGGCTAGTAATTAATTAAATATTTTTCGACAGTGATGCTAAGACCGAACCACCTTGATATTCTGTATTAATTTAATAAAGGAGTAGATACCCGTAATTTAATTAGACTGGGTGTCACAGGTCTTAGGAAATACATTCTGGATTCCTAGCAAGCTTTAGAGACAAAGAAGAAGGCTTGGGAGGAGAAAATCAAGACTGCTGAAGAAGTTGTTTTGTTTGTGGCTAACTTGGCTGCTACTGAAGCTGAGCGTAGAGAAAAGGCTTTTGAAGGACAAGTAGCCAAACTATTCATTGACCTTTTTGCTGAGAATGCTAAGATAAATAAAACCAGAGAAACGTCCTTCAACAGGGGCTAGGACAAAGCCATCTTTGCCACTTCTTCCCAAATAACATATGCCAAGAAGAAGTTTTTCCAGGAGGGATGGTCGACAACTTTGAGAGAAGTGGGTACTGATGAAGACTCAGAATTATTTCTAAGACATAATCCAAGGTCTCCCCCTAATCTTGATGATGAAATTGGTGATGCTAGTTCGGGGGAATCCTATTTGATGGTTGAGTCTACTCCAGCTTCTGTCGACCAAGACAAAACTATTGTTGACTTAGCTATCCCTCCTACCGAACAAAATAAAACTCCCGCGGACTCAACTTCCCCTTCTGCCGACCTGGGTATAAACCCTAACGCTGAAAAGGATAAGAAGAAGGTGTAGACTTATTCGGCTTTTGGTCTTTGCATTTTACACCTATCTTTTATTTTTTTTTGTCTCTGCTCTACTTACTTATAATGCTCCTTATTTATCAATGAAATAACTTTTTCTTCAATTGACATGTCGTCTGTTATTGCTCGACTGTTGCTCTGTCTTATTTTATTATTGATCAATTGTTACTTTATCTTTCTAGTTTATGGCCAAGATGAAACAAATTGTCTCCACTGATTCCGACCTACTCAAACACTGGAACAATTTGTTTAAAGTTGGTCACTTGGACTTAACTAATGAAGAATTAACAGACCTTCTTGGCGCAGACACTTCTGATCAGGCAATGGATGCATACACTTATCTCAAGTTTCTCCTTAATCGAGCCATGGCCAATAATGTTGCATACTATGAGATGATCGAATAATTGCAAGCAGAGCACAATGAAGCCAAAGCTTTACTTCATGTTGAGTATAAAGCCAAGTACAAAACCTTGGGCAAAGCTTAGGGATTTGAAAAGAAGTTGGAAAAATATGACTTTGCTTTTAGAAAAAAGGAATTTTAATTGAACCATGAGGTGGATAAAGCTAGAAAGATTGCTAAACTTCTAGAGAAGGAAAATAATAGGCTGAGCGATGAACTTGGGGGCCTTAAAACAATCTTCTATTGTTGGTGCCGATGAAGGTGCCTCTTTTTAAGAGGAGGAAAATGCCAAATTGAGGGAAGATATTGAAGCTTTAAAAAAATCCAAACATGCACAATCTTCCAAATATAGAGCTAGCTGACCAATTGTAGAAGAGACTACGACCAAGAAAACTTTATTTAATTAAGCTGCCCAGCTGAAGGCTAAGAGTCAAGCCATTACCGATTTGTCCACAAGATTGGAAGATAAAGATAAAGCCCTTGCTGACCAATCCTCTCAGTTGAGGTGAATGATGAGGTTTTGAAGAAATTTCAACATCAAGTTGAAAGGTTAACCTTCTAATTTCACAAACAACCCAAAGAGGTATGAATGGATGGCTACAATGAAGATCTGGGCCATATAGATGATCACCTCACTCAAACTCATCGTGGACGTTATAAATGGGGTTGGACCAATTACTTGACTGTGATGAAGGTTGATCAAGATAAAAAACTCTGATATTGGCATGATCTTAGTTTCTTAGACTGCCAACAGCCTCTGTTCAAGTTAGATGTCCACTGGATTCCTGTTAAATTGATTCCCTAATGCTTGATATCTAAATATTTAGGGGATTATGAGTTACACGATGAACTTGAGATAGTTCAACCTCCTCATCTAATTAACACGCCGAGCAACAGCAACCGAAGGATGTTTAAAGATTTCAACTTTATCAATTCTCCTTATAAGCTAGATAATCCTACTACTGGTATGAAAAAGTGCAATCATCTTCCAAAGATGAGGGAAAACGTCCAATTGAATGATTATCCGATATTTTGTAATTCATTTGAGTGTAATACAGTTTTTATGAATAAAATGTGTTTGTTTTTGTCAACTTATGAATATTTTAATCAATAAATTAACTTCTAATTGTACTGCCATTGGTTGTACTAATACACTTAGATATATTAATCCAATTTTAGTATTAGTTACCAATGGTGATGCCATTGGTTCTACTAATGCACTTTGATATATGAATTATAATTTAGCATTAGTTATCAGTGGTGACCAAGCGTATGAGGAATATATGTTTATATTTCTTTATTTATGAATTTTTACATGTCCTCCTGCATTTGACTTAGTTTGGGTAAAACTTATTTATAACTTTTTTAGTTTTATATGAAGTTTTGCACTTCTTGCTTGACTTGTTTGTACAAAATCATACATGAAGTAATCAACCTATTATTCATGTTTTTATTTTTACGAAGTCATACATGAAGTAAATTGTTGTTGCCGACCAAGTGTTGAGGATTATAATCCTATTTTGACTTGGTTATTTTCTTTGCCGACCAAGTGCTGAAATTTGTAACCCTGTTTTGACTTGGTTGTTTTCTTTGCCGACCAAGTGCTGAGGATTTGAACAGATTTATCCATGTTTTGACTTGGTAAGAGTTGAAGATAGATATGTACTGTGTTATTTCTATTCTGGGGGCTGTATGTCATCACCGTACTCAGAAAAAAAATTGAAAAATTTAAGGGATTGAAATCAACTTTTTATTGATAGTCAAGTAAAAGCAAATGAAATACAATAATGGAAATCCTTTAAATTAATGATAATACTTTCGAAGATGTTTGGCATTCCAAAGATTTTTGAATTCTTCACCATCCAAAGTCTCTATCTGATAGGTCCATGGTTGGATTACAGCTGATATGCAATATGGGTCATGCCAGTTGGCCTCAAGCTTCTTATTCTTCTGGATAACTTTCTTAAGAACATAAATACCCTCTTTCAAGTTAGTCGGCTTAACCCTTTTACTATAAAAGTGAGCAGTTATATGTTGGTAGGTAACATTTCTCAGAGTTTCATCTTCTCGTACCTACTCTAACATTTCGAGATCTAATCGCCTCATCAAATCATTAACTGGGGAATCAAAATTTAGTACCTTCTGGGTTGGTAGGCCGAGCTCGACTGGTACCATAGCTTCAGTCCCAAATGTAAGCATGTATGGTGTTTCTCTAGTTGCTATTCTCGGCGTTGTTCTATAAGTCCAAAGAACAAAATGTAGCTCATTAATCCAGATACCCTTGGCAGCATCAAGTCTATTCTTTATCCCATTCAGTAAAGTTCTATTTATCACTTATGTTTGACCATTACTTTGAGGATGGCCTGGTGCCGAATGCAGTTTCTGGATTTTGGACTGGGCACAATATGCTTCAAACTCCTCATTGTCGAATTGGATGCCATTATCTGTAATGAAAGCATATGGTAAATCATATCAACAAATTATATTCTTCCAGATTAACTAATACACTTTATCATAAGACATATCAACCAATGGATCTGACTCCACCCATTTGGTGAAATAATCAACATCAACGACTAAATATTTAAACCTACCTTTAGTGGTCGGTAGTGGGCCGACTAAATAAATTTACCATATAGCGAACGACCAAGGTGAAGGAATTAGCGTTAAAGAAATATTATGTGTTGTATAAATGGTAGAGAATCTCTGGCACTTATCACACTTTCTCGCAAAGGCTGTACAATTTTCCCTCATGGTCGGTTAATAGTATCCCTGAGTGTTGATGCGTTGGAACAATGATCTTCCAGCTGAATGAGATCCACAGGAACCTTCATGCATTTCTTTGATTAAATCTTCCACCTCCGTTGGATGAACACAACGTTGCAAGGAAATCGTCAATCCCCTTTTGTAAAAAACTCCTTTGTCTAGCACATATCTCGCTGCTTTAAATTGGAGATTCTTAGCCTCTTTAGGATCAGATGGTAGGGTTCCATCTTCAATATAAACTTTAATAGGATCCATCCATGAAGGTCCCATATCTGCGATAATGAACCTAACCATCAGGTCCTCATCAATACTCCGATTAGCCAAGAGTTCAATTTGGGATTGTTCTTCTAAGCTCAATTCTTATTGCTAATGCTAGCCGAGCAAGTGCATCAGCTCAGGCATTTTCTATTCTTGGGATCCTAATCATTTGGATGACAGGAAACTTGGTATAACCTCCATGGCCTTAGTAAGATACCTGGTCATTAATTCTCATCTGACTCCATACAAATTTAGCGCTTAATTAACGACCATCTGTGAATCACTATGCACCACTACTTGCTTGGCGCTTAATGAATGAGCTAAATTTAACCCAACGATCAAGGATTCGTATTTCGCCTCATTGTTTTATGCTTTGAACTGAAACCTGAGAGCATACTCAATATCAATATTTTTAGGAGTGTTAAGTATTATACCTGCTCCACTGCCAGTAGCACATGAAGATCCATCCACGTACAAATTCCATAACGGAACATCATTATTGAAACTTTCTACTGTCAATGATCCATACTGGAATATCTTCTTACTCTCCTCTAAATATTTTTGGGCCATTTCCTAAATTCTGGATGACTCAGGCTAATTGGTAACCATATCAGCTAACTTTTGAGTTGAGCTCTCTTCTTTCGAATTCTGCTCGACAGGCAAGTTTTATTGGTCGAGAACCTCTGGATAAGTAAATTCAACAATAAAATCTGCTAAATCTTATCCTTTTAATGAAGATCTTGGTTCATAGACAATGTCATACTCTCCCAATTCTATTGTCCAGTACATCAATCTTCTTGACTTCTCAGGCTTGCGGAGTGTTTTCCGAAGAGGTAGATCAGTATACACCACTATGGTGTGCGCTTAAAAATAGGATTTTATACATCTAGAAGCCTCAATAAGTGCTAGGGGCTAATTTTTTCAAATGTGGATACCTGATTTCATCTCCTCTGAACGCTTTGTTGGTATAGTAGACTGGTTTTTGGATTCCATTGTCCCGTCTGACCAATGTCGAGCTCATTATTGACTCAGAAACAACTAAGTATAAGTACAATTTTTCTTCCAAAATTGGCCGGGAAAGTAATGGTGGTGATCCTAAGTACTTTTTTAACTCCTGGAATGCTTTTTTACATTCTACATTCCACTCAAAAGTTTTTCTCAACACCTTGAAAAATGGTAAACACCTGTCTGTTGCTCAATATTTTTCTCAATATTTTTAAGGTTGCCACTCTTTCAGTGAGCCTCTGTACATCTTTTTTACAGATCGACGACTGCATTTCAATTAGAGATTTTATCTTTGTTGGATTAGCCTCAGTTCCCCTTTGATTAACTATGAAGCCGAGGAACATCCCTTCTTGTACTTGAAACACACAGTTGGTCGGATTCAACTTCATCTGATGCTTTTCCATCTAATCAGAAGTCTAACTGAGATTGGCGATTTGATCTGAAGCTTTTTTACTCCTCGTCAACATATTATCCACATAAACCTCCATATTCTTGCCTATTTTTTCTTCGAAGACCTTGTTCACTAACCTTTGATACGTTACACCTGCATTTTTGAGACCAAAGGACATTAATGAAGACTGTACTTTCCCTGTCCTCATCTTAAAAGCTCATGTCCCGATGTAGTATCCAACAGTTGATCAATTCTAGGCTAGGAAAAATAGTCTTTTGGGCACGCCTTATTTAAATCAGTGAAATCCACTCACATTATCCATTTATCATTCTTTTTCTTGACCATTACAACGTTGGCCAACCAGGATGGATACTTCACATATTCAATGAAACGGGCCTTTTGTAGCTTCTCTACTTCTTCTTTAATAGCTTGATTTTTCTCTGGGCTAAAAACCCTAGGTCTCTGCTTGATCGGCTTGGCATCCTTACTGATGTTGATCTCATAACAGAAGAAATTAGGATCAATCCCAGGCATATCTTCATGGCTTCATTCAAATACATTTCTATGCTGCCTTGGAAATATAATCAATTCCTGTTTAAGAACGGGATCCAGTGTTGAGCCGATCTGTGTAGTTCTCTCCGGTTTGTCGTTGTGCAGGATAATGCTTTTAGTGGCTTCCACAATCTGTCCCCTGACCAACTCTGTTTCATCTCGAGGATCTAAAGTTTCAACTTCAAATTCACCGTTAGGCTCAGTGGTATCCACCTAGTAAGTGGTAGTCTTCTTGTTCTTCAATTCAATCAGATCCTCTTGCTCGGATGAGGAGTAGTAACACTCTCTGGCCACCTTTTGGTCGCCTTTCACAACACCTACCCCAAATTGAGTTAGAAATTTCAAGCATTCATGGACTGTTATGGTACGGCTTCAAACTTCAACCCTACCCTATCAAGGATCACATTATAGGCTGATTGAACGTTCTTATCCATCACGAAGAAGCGTATTTTCTCTATGCGGTCCAGGTGCCAAAAAATACTTCTAGCTTGATTATTCCCAAAGGCTAAACTTTTTCACTAGAAAAGCCTATTAATGGCATGTGATCAGGTTCCAGCTGGCTGAGCTTCAAGTTCAAACTCTAAAAGCAAGGATAAAACACAATATCGACTGAACTCCCATTATCAATCAAAACTCTGGCGATGATAATATCATGGATTTCGAATTTGACAACCAATAGGTCATCATGGGGATAAAGTACCCCAGAGGGATCATTTTTTGTAAAACCGATCACCAGCTTGTCTTTGTTGACCTTCCTCGGCCGATCATCTTTGTTCAGGTTAATTCTCTGGATAAAGGAGCAAGCCTGGGCTTCATTCAAGTAAACTTTCATTTCGATAGTGTGATCACATCCTCCTGCATCACCACCACCTGTAATCATATGACAATCAAATGAACCAAAACTGATCATAGCTACCTCACGTTCTGGTTGCTTGGGCTTATTCGACAGGTCTGGATCATCTTCATAATCATCTTTATGATTTCTCTTCCTGTCATCTCTTGATTTGCATAAAGAATTTGACCTTCTTCTTAGTTCACTGTTATCACGCCGATCAACAGATTTATTGAGTTTTCCTCAACGGATGAGGGATTCTATCTCATTTTGCAAAGCGATGCAGTTATCTGTTGTATGATCATGATCCTTATAAAATTCACAATATTTGGATCTATCCCTCTTGTTAGGAGATGCCCTCAACTTCTCCGGCCAAATCTTTATTGTGCTTGATTTCTTTCAGGATATGATGAATGTTAACACTCAATGGAGTGTAGGTTTCGTATTTTTTGAGCTTGTCTTCTTTCTTTGGCTTCTGCTCCTTCTACTCTTTTTGTTCATTCTTTTTAGGCTTTGTATCTGGTTTTGTGGATGGACTCTATTTTGTGGCCATCGCTTCTTCGGCGTTCTGCTTTCGCCATGAGTTCAACTATTGTTTCTCGAGAAGCAAGCCACTCATAAGAGCAGTGATGGCTAATTTCTCCTCATAATCAATCACCTCTAATTTCTCATTGTTAAAATACGTAATGCATTCTCTAGTACTTCCCCCCACTTGCTGCCTTACACTTGAAAAGATGAGCTACTATTTTCACTGGCATAACTTCGAAACAAAAGTTGCTAATGAATAGCTCGGCAAGCTAATTGAAGTTGGCGATTTATCCTCGGGGTAGGTTATTATACCATATTTGGGCTGAACCCGTGATGGTATTTGAAAATTCTTTGCACCTCATTTCATTAGGAACGAATAAATATCAGTTTTACCATCATATTTGCAGGTAACCACAGGAGGTTTAAATTTAGATGAAGTAGGAAAATCCATAATTTCCTGAATAAAGGGAGATCCTTTAACAAAGCTCCGTTGTAAAGGATTTTTTTCCTTCTTCATCTCCCCTAGTCTATCTTCCAACCGTTGATATGATCCTTTCCATAAAGGATTACCTGCATTAGATCTATGCAAAACAGCTCGACTGTTCCGACCATGTGTCTGAGCTGAACTCTCCTATGAGACGTCTGCTCGGTGCATACAGATCATCGGACGCTTGATCTTGATCTGACAGAGGCTTATCGTTGGTCAACCGCATGGCATGTGTTCCTGGATAATGGTCTAAGAGGGTTTTTATTTACTCGAGGTCCTAGGCGGTCAAAGGGCGAAGCTCTGCTTAGCCTTTCCAAGACAATTGGCCTTTTAGGAGAAAGAGAGCGGATATCATAGGGTTCTATGGACCTGAGTGATGAACTTGCTCCGGGACAATAAGACCTGTCGTATGAAGTTCTAGAATAACTATGCGTGTTGGATCTCAGAGGTGGAGGCGACATTTCTCTCTGAGGTGATAGAACAACCTATTTTTCGGATAAGGCTGGAGATCTGGCTTCAATAAAATGGGCCAGTTGTTTTACCATTTCCTGCATAGCTTCTTGCCCTCTGGAAATACTAGCAAGGATTCCAATTAGGTCTGTCACCATAGGCTGAGCAGATAGAACAAGCGGGTTGCCTTTAATTCTGGCACTGGACTCAGGGTCATTCATCTTTCCTTGAACAAAGGTATATGAGAATGAGAACGACACTTAGAAACATGTTCCCACAAACGTCTCCAATCTATTAATGTAAAAAACTAGATTTGATCTAATTTTGTAATCACAAATAAAATATGTAACGGTAAATAAAGAGAGTTTTTAACGTGGTAAAACTATGTAAGCAAGCATACACTCATTGTTATTTTATTAATTTCAGAGGATACATAAAGCTAGGCACTCTTGTAGATAAGAATATCCCATAATCCATTCGACCGTGCCCTTGATGAAAGGTATACAACGTATTTATAGTGACCCGGAGGTAAAGGGATGGAATGATTTTATACAATTAAGCATTTACATTCTTACATAATGAATGTGACAATTGGCTGGATAAACCACGTGCGGTATGAACCTTGGTATGATGACTCTTCGTTGGTCTTGTTAGTCATCTGCTGACTAGGATTTTGGCCATATAGGAGGACATGTGTTCACTTCTGATTGGTCCACATAGGTGGATAAATTTTGGCATCAACAGGTCCCAATCCCCATATTGGTAGCATACACACTTTAGGTCCTCAAAATTGATGTAGACCCTCCAAAATTTGGTCATGATATCCGTATTGGTTGCATGCACCCTTTAGGTCCTTAGAATTAACATAGGCCCTCAAAATTAAGTCGCGATCCTCATATTGTTCACACATACTTTTTAGTTCCTCAGAATCCGCCCGTATTAGGGTCACTCACTCCTTAAGTCATAAAAATCAAACTATTATACTCTACATGATCAAAGCCCACCTCAGGGTTCCTACAAATGCCTAACATTTAATCCCCACAAACCTCCATCAAGGTGCCTATATTTTAATGACCTTTTCTTATCCTAAGCTCTTCTATGGAGGGGATATGTATACACCCCATTCTAAAATCCCCATAGACCGCCATAAGGTCTAAACAAAACCCCTTCCAACCTTGAACCTGCAAACCTCCTTCAAAACCTAATGGAAGAACAACCGATTGATCTACGATCCCCGTTTGACTTTGGTAAACTCTTGAACCTAAGAGTATCACAAAACACTTTCATAGAGCTCTAAATATTCTTTCAATCATCCCATCCGTGCACAAATCAGACATACTGTTTGTATTTTATGGCCATTTTACCAAAAAAATCCATTTTAGTCTCCCAATTGGCACACCTTCTATCGGCTAGCAAATGGGATATTGCTTGGTCACCAAGTCTAGCACCCCTATCGACAGGCATACCAACACCTATGTCGACCTTCATACCCAGGGGAAGGTTGGTCATTTTGAATTTTTTAGGATGTCCTTTTTAAGGAGACCCCGACCTCACTACTATAAATCAATTAGTCTTGTAATTTGTGCGGTAACTCTATTACATCATTCCCACAATCATTCTCTTACACCACCCCTTACCTCACCACTTTCTAACACTCTACCACCATCCTCTACACCCAAAAATCGAATTACAAAACCTTCAAAAAACAAAATTCAAACAACTCAGAAAGTCCAAACCCTCTTCATTATACTTTGCCATTTTGGTGTTATTTAATATATTTTATCATTTTGAGCACATTTATTGGTTAACTCTTATTTTCTACCACCAGTAATCACATTTTTATTATCTATATATCCTCAAATTTATTTTGTTAAAATAAAAAACCCTAAAAGAGAGTTTATCATATAAATCTAAAATTATAGTTTTCTCAATTTTTCTTATACTTTCACCACATTTACACACTTTTTCATAAATTAGAAAATAAATATAATATTGGACTATGGGTTCCTCGCGAACTATATGGACTTTGGTGTCGATTCCATCAACGTAGGCCTCCCAAGAACATCTTAGGATTTGAGTCCACATATAATCATTTCCCTTTGTTTATACTAGTATTCTACTTATATATTATATAGGTTACCATCGTAGTTAGCACACTTATTTTATCACATTTTAGAGGGCACGTTGGTATGCGTACTCACTTTTCCATAGTGAGTCACGATCAGGTGCATCGCTCATAATTTATCAATTTGACTTATTCTATTACTTTTTAGTGGTGTCATTGACGTGCATGCTCATTTTTTCATAGTGAGTCACGATCCGATACATCGCTCATAGCTTAACCACTTTAATTATTTTATCATCTTTTAGCAGTCTCATTGACATGCATATTCAATCTTTCATGGTGAGTCGCGATCCAGTGCACCACTCATAGTTTAACCATTGTTAGTTGTCCCTGTACACATGCATACTCATTTTCTGTAGTGATGTCATGATCAAGTGTATTGCTCACATTCTAGTTGTTTTAATACTTTTTCTCTTCTTCTAGTCTTACTCCTCAGAATATTCTCGTCTTCCCAGTGAAGCGAATACGACTATTTCTCTCCTTACACATATTTCACATGTACACACATTTTTCACTCTTACTCATTATACACATATTCAAATGTTTCTAGGAGAAGGAAAACATTTTATTACCCATTAGAGACCGAAATGGAGGAATTCGTGCCTAAACCTTCCATTTCGTAACATAGTCTCCAAGACCATGATTCAATTGTTCTTGCACACACCAGTAGTCTTTTGTGTTGTCTCGTAGGAGATAACCATTTCTTTTTCCTATGTTCAGTAAAATAGGTTGGAAAATCGAATCTCTACACATTCACACACACTCACATCCTTGGTGATAATCTTTTCTTGTCCTTTGTAGCTCGTGAACACCGCACGAGCGATGGAAGGAGGTCTCCTCTCCTTCTCATTCGGGGTCAGGATAGACACATAAGAAATTAAAGATTATTGGAAATGCATATATATGTATATATATATAAACTGAAACATATCATGTACAAGTCATAAAGTATCCAAATTATATCATCCAAAGCTATATAAACCATTATTGTAACGAAATAGTGACACATTTCATATAAATGTATCATAACTACAAAAATGATACCAAGAGAGTTTAATAATAGAACATCTATAACAACAAATATACATCCGTACTCATCAATAACCAATAAAATTATCCACAAAAATTGATAAAGAACCAACAATAACGGTCACCAGCATTTCCAAATCCAAACGAAGAGTGATAGAAAAATCTAGAGTTATAGCCTTGTTCAAATCCAAACTCCCCTTTTTTCTCATTTTTTTCCTTTTTCATCGTCGCCATCATTTTGACACATCTCGTTGTATTCATGTCGTAGTGAATATATGTCGATTGATAGATGTTGAACATTATCATTTAGGATTTTTAGCTCGATAGATAAATATGAAAAGAGGTTCAAGTGGTCCTACATACTCACACTAGGTGATTCAAAGTTTACGCTCTCAAAGTTCCTAAAGGGATTCTACTTATAATTTTAACTCGATGAGTGAGATTTCAACTCCCTCTGTAGTATCAAAATGAGTTTATAATGAAAATGCTTAGATTTAACTATGTTGTAAAAGTTTTGTGTTTGACTAAAATGACTAGATATGATGTATTTGAAAGGTGAAACTATTTGGAATAAAAAACTATAGTTAAGGCCTATCTCACTGAGATCAGTATATGAGACAGGATCCTGGGTAAAGTGATCCTCTAGTCTAGTATTTTTTTAATTTCATGGTATAAAGAACTTTTATTTGGTTTTTGATAATTATAAATGTGTAAAATATACACACACACACACACAAACACACACACACACACACACACATATATATATATATATATAGTATTTGATTTGAGCTTTAGCGATGGATATGAACAAGTGTAAGAAGAAGAATAAGTAGTAGTAGTAGTAGTAGTGGTGGTCCAGACCCAACCCTAGAGCAGGGGTAGCTGAAGCAGTAGTGGATTCGGTCGATCTAATAACAGATGGTTGGGTGAGATGGATAACTAGGGCACATCCATTTCCCCTCATTTTGAACAGTGCTTAGCTTAGATCGACTAACCGGACCATATTCAAAAGGGAGATAGCTTTCTTAAGTATTAGTTGTAGTAGTGGTAGTGGTGGTGGCAGTAGTAGTAGTAGAAGAAGAAGAAGAAGAAAAGGGAGAGGGTGGTGGTATAACATAACACCACCCTTTAGTTTTGGATTTTTATATATTATATATGAAAAGTAGATTTACTGAATCTTACATGTGATATATCAAGGACATTCTTCTGCTTCGGTAGGATTTCATCTGTAGGTTGTCATTCAATAAAGTTGGTTTGCCTTGGAAATGTGTGGAACACTTACTAAAATGAAGGGTATTTTTGGAAATAAATTTTGATTTGTTTTGAGAGGGGTCTAAGTAAGAAAAAAATGACATTCGGGACTTTCTTACAGAGATAAATTAGAATAACTTTTACACTCCCTAGTTAATTCTCCAAAGTGGTAGGTGGGATTTGTTATTTATATCCATTAGGGTTCACTACCATGATCAAATGATCTGCTTGGGTAGCTTTATTGTATATTTAGGATATGGTCCTCAACTGGTTGGCTTTTCTAAAAGGATTCCCATAAAGAGTTTTGGGGGTTTCACTTACTGGAATGGGGATTTTTAGGAACGTTCTTAGTTTTCTCTTAGTCTTGGCTATTCTTGAATTTTTTCAAGGCCATGCTTTAACACTTTAGAGTGACCCAGGACATTTATTGTTCTTTCATTTTTTAGGGGGAAGAATGAGGTATATACAATGATAATTATCTTCTTTTAATGATGTGTTGTGCTTAACTAATAAATAATTAAGTAATTGTTTTTAGGCTCGTACTGGATAAAATAATAATTTGTTTTGTCTCATGATTCAACTGGCTTTTGGGATATTTAGAGTGTCCGTTTATGATTTAAAATAGTGGATTTTAAGTCCATTGGGTTGGTATATGGATTGAGTAGAGTTTTGGGCTAATTGGAATTGGACCCATTGGATTGAGGCTCATATGGGGCCTAAGGTTAATTTTGCGGGTTATTAGACATAGGTTAAACTCATTCTAGGCAATTGAGAAAACCCTATAAGGCTAGAAAGAAGAGGTACATAAGAGAGATGGAGTTTTGGAGGTATATTCGCTTGGATTCAGCCTTTTTTACTAAGGCAAGTTTACCTCGTTTAAAGATTTAATTTAAGGTTTATGTTATAATCACAATGGCTCACTGGAATTTGTAAATTTCATGTTCAATAATTTGATTTTGATAATAAAATATTAATTTTGAAATTATCTTAATATGTAAAGTTTAACCTTAATCACTTGTTAATATTGTAGGGATTATTAGTGTTGAATCTCATGAATTTAAGTAGGTTATGAATGATTTTCGTTAGATATGGAATCATATTCACAAATCAATTAATATCCATTCGTTTATATGTATAACATTACTAAATTCGATATTAATTGGAAAAATTATGAAATTAGGGTATATAACTTATAATTTGGAAATTAATCCTCAAATACATGTTAGATTGTGGTAAAATACATAGATATGGGTTACTAATACTATTACATAACATATATCTAAAGGAAGATTTGATTGGTGATGATTAGAGGCTTTTGAGTAGGGCTGTAAATCGGGCTGGGTGAGCCGGGCTTGGGGTTGCTCAGGCTCGGCCCGAACTCACTTACCCATGCTCAAGCCTGAGCTCGACCCGAATTATTTTTTCCCACCTAGGCTCGAACTCGGCTCATAAATATTATGGGCTTCGGGCCCGATTTCAATTTTTTTTGTTAAAAAAGTTTGAATTAAGTTTTTTGTTTTGTATTTCCATCATGGACAAAATTACACATTAAAATCTAATTGATATTTCATGAAATAAAATATATAATTATGAAATGTATTAAATTAAAACAAGGGAAATAAGAGTGAAAACCTACAAAACAATTAGATTACTTATATATGTATATTTAGCAAAATTTGATCACTAACAAAGTCCTATTATGACTTGAGCAATTGTTAAATCAAATACCCATAATGAGATTAGCAATAAAATCACAAAATTGAAAATCACATGTAATCTAATGTATTATAACAAATGATTTTTTTTAAAGTAGTAAATTAAATAAAAGAACGAAACCTAATTAAATAATGTTAACATAAATATGTTATATTATATAAATTATTTATTTATTTATTTATTTATAAATATGAAGTTCGAGCTTCGGGCCCAATTTGGGCTAGGCAAAGTTCGGCTCACGCTCGGTTCGAAATTCATTTGGGCTTGAAATTTTGGCTCAGGCTCAGGCTCGGCTTGGCTCAAACTCAAATAAATTCCTAACCAAAAATAACGGGTCGAACGGATGGGCTTCGAGCACTCAATTTATAGGCCTACTTCTGAGATAGGTTTTAGGGTTAAGAATAGCGGAGTTTAAAGGTTTCTTGATGATAACTATGTTCGTCTCGCTTGAATGAGATGGGTGATTTTGTTCGAATGAGTTGAGAAGTTGTTAGAATGAGTTGGGGCATCTCATTCAAATGAGTTGCGTAGGTCATTCGAACGAATTTAGTAAGCTCATTAGAATGAGTTAGGAATCTCGATAAAACGACCTTGGAACAGTTTGGTCTTAAATTTATAATTAAATGGGGATAATTATCTTAAGAATTCTACTTTGTGTCTTGGTAATATGCGGGTGATTAGGATTCATATTATATGATCTTATATGTAAGAAAATCATATATGAGTGATCGTGGATTTTGATGGGGAATGCACGATATTGACCGCGTGGGTAGTCCGGTGATAGAAGCATGCCTTACCCTGGTCCTTTTTCCCCTATCCTATAACTGACATACCTGTATCCCGATGGGGAATACATAGGGGCTATAACTTATATCGTTGGGTATGAAGTTCATGCATTATGATGATAATGCGTTATGATTATCCCTTCCCAATGGCTTTGAGGTTATAGGTTTGGGATGGCCTATAACGGAACATGGTTTACAGGTGTGATCCCTGAAGGCGATAGGGATGGGCCTCCATATATGTTTAGGTTCATACTCGAGAGTAATCCATCTACTTGTATGTGTCGGGGACTGTACTTATGTAGATATCAGACTTGAGATTGTCTTCTTCTTATTTGGTATTATACGTGAAATGTGTACACTGGCATATATGATGGGACCCCTTATATTAAATTTAAATAATAATAATAATAATAATTAAATATTGGGTTAACTTTGTATTGGAATTATATGCATGTGATATTTAGGGTTATTTGAGCTGGGATAACTTAAAAATAACTAAAATATGGAGGAAAATGCTTAGTTATTTAATGTAGGCCAAATTAGGTTAAATTTTTATTCTTCGTAGACTTGTTGTTTATGTTGTTAATGATTCTTTTTTTCAGGACCTAGGCCACTGCTACCGCCTCAACAATAATTCATCCTTTTGAATTCTCTCTAGTTTCTGATCTCTTAGGATGTAGGAGTCGATCTTGCCTGCTAATTGTTTTACTTTCCTTTACATTCATGTCGTGTGGATTTATTATGAGACAGATGTATTTCTTGAGTTGGGTTTATTACTATTGGTTTTATTGGTATCGGAGATAATTTGGTTCACCTTATTACGTTTCAGTTAGTTATTTTATTTATGTCAGTCTTTATTTCAGTTATGCTTCGAATGATATATAATTATTTTAGACTCATGTATCAATGTTATAAAAGACGATTTGAGGCGTGCCTCGAGGCGAGGCGCTGAAGAGGCTTCATGAGGCTTACACCTCTGCTATTTTTTCTGAGGCTTCCGCCTTGTGAGTGTGAGGCGTCCGCCTTGAAGCTATGTGCCTCGAGGCTTCTGAGGCGTATGCCTCTTTATTTTTGTAACGAGTTAGGGTATAAGTGTCTAAACAACTTAAAAGAAGAAAAAAAATGTGCGTAACCATTCAAAAACCCTTCGTCTGTCTTTGTTTCCCCAAAACCGAAGGCAAAAAACCTACAAACCCCAGCCGTTTCACAAAACCCAAGGGAAAAAATATTGATTTTGCTCGTTTTTGGTTTTCGGACCTCTGTTGCAACAAACCGAAGGTATATTTTCTGTGCCGATTTGGTTTATTTTATATTTTTTCTGCTATATATATAAAGATATACATATATAAGGAATTTATGTTACTTATATATTTATATATATGTATATTATACTTTTTACTTACTTATATTTACTTACTTATATATATATATATATATATTTACTTACTTACTTATATTTACTTTCTTATATTTACTTACTTACTTACTTATATATATATTTTTACTTTCTTATATTTACTTACTTACTTATATATATATATACTTATAATATATAAGTAAGTAAGTATATTACTTATATATAAGTATATAAGTAATTTACTTAATAATATATAAGTAAGTAAGTATATTACTTACATATAAGTATATTACTTATATATAAGTATATAAGTAATTTACTTAAATATATATATATATATATAAGTAAGTAAATATACATATATATGTATATTTACTTACTTATAAAGTATATATATATAAAGTATACATATATATACTTTATAACTAAGTAAATATACACTTTGTATATATGTATACTTTATATATATACACACATACAGTATACATATATATAAAGTATACATATATATACTTTATAAGTAAGTAAATATACACTTTATATTTACTTACTTATAAAGTAAATATACGTATATATGTATATTTACTTACTTATATAATATATATATAAAAGTAAACTTATATAAGTAATATATATACTTATATATATATGTTACTTATATATATATATATATATATATATATATATATATATATATATATATATAAGTAAAAACAATATATATATTACTTATCTATATAATAAGGAGTAGAAGTTTGGTTACTATTCAATAAGATGATAAGCTAAGTAGTGGTTAAGATTTGGCCAACAATGCAAGAAATGAAGGGTTGAGATTGATTTATTCTATTTTACTCTTTTACTCCTTTAATTTTGATTTCCCCCTCTTTTGCTTCACTCCAAATTGATTTCTCTCTCTTACTTTAATTCAAAACTTGGGCTAAATTAGTAACTTTCTTTATCTCTACTGGAAAGTACCCACTTCCCCTCTTACCGATGCAAACTTTCTTACCATACCAACTCTAGAACAACAACGAAAAAACCCGTGAAACACTCATCAACTTCAGCTCCAACACTATCGCCACGCTGCCGTCCTCATCGACTACTTGCATCCGATAGGTAATCTCTCCCCTGATTTTATTTTCCATTTCTTCATTAGGTTTCAAACACATGTTTTACGAGTAGCATTGTTTTTACGATTTGGGTTTGCGGAAAAAAATTGGGGTTTTGAATTTATGTGTCCAGATTTGGGGTTTTGAAATTATTGATTTGGGTTTGAGAAAAAGATTTGGGTTTTGACATAAATATTTTATTTTCTTTATTTTCGGATTAGCATATCGTTTTATAGATCAATGATTTTTTTTTCCAGATCTATGAATATCAATAATTTTTTTGTTGAATTGATTTCAAAATTAGGGCTTTCTTATTTTTTTCGCAGGAAAATAGGGATTTCTATTTCACCTATGGATTTTCAAAATAGAAATATGGGGTTTTCAAATTAGGGGGGGGGGGTGTTAAATTTTAAAATATGGCTTTTAAGTTTTCAGAACCAGGGTGTTAGATTTTGAAATAAGAAAGTTGGGTTTTCAAAATGGGGGTGTTGTATTTCATACAAAAATAATATGTGCATCAGTGTACAATGGTGAGATTTAATACTTAATGCATTGTTGTTACTTAAATGAATTGAGGGCTTTTGATTCTATTTTATACTTATAGGTTTTGTTGTTAATGTTCTTTCATTTTTTCTCAGATTCGAGTCTATCAAAACCCATGAAGAGTACGCTTATGTTCAAATAAAGAAATTATTTAATTAAACTCAGTTTTTCAATAAAATCCTAAACATGCATCTAGGTGTGATTGAAGATGATGAAATCATGCAAGAACAGTCAAACTCACACAAGTGAGGAAAAATCCCCCAAAGGGGCAAAACCGTTTTATTTTCACTATAATTTTGTAAGATACAATTACACGGATAATAATGAAAATAAGTGTGACACAAAATACCCGCAGGTGTCGGTTCTGACGTTATCGGCTGGAATCACCCGCAGAAACTCCAGGTGGGTAGAAATGAAGAAGAGAGCGACTTCTCCACAAAGTACTCCAGAAGAGTAAATGATCCTCTTGAAGGTTTAACAATTCACATATATAAATGGGAGTGATTAATTGAACAAAGAAGGCTTAAGAAAACCTTAAAAGGTGAAGTCTGATTCTGGGCAGTTTTCGCATAAATCGTGTTGTGAAAAGACTTGAGAAAACGTGTAGAAGGCACACTGGTATTTATACGAAAATCGAGACGGTGGCGTCGCTCGAACGAGATAGGCATCTCGCTCGAACGAAGGACAGGTGTCATTCAAACAACTTCGCGCGAGATGCTAATCTCGCTCGAACGATAGTGAAATCTCGTTTGAACGAGCTCTTCGACCGAGACACTCCGCTTCTACACTTAGAATTTTTTTTGATTGTTATAAAAATAAATCAGACTTCGAAAAAACATTTTCTAAAAAATTTCCCATATATTTATGCAAACATAAACAACTCCAATAAATCATTTTACCAATAATGCGCAGTGGAGTAGTGGAAAACACTTGAGCAGGACGTCGCATGAGCATGATGAACGTGTGAAGATGATGGATGCATGGATTCGGATACAGGCCGCCGTGGATGATCGTGATGACGTGCCGAATGTAGCGATATCAGACATACAAATTGTGATCTAGAAAAAAATGAAAATTCGTAGATTCTACCTCGGACATTTATAAAATTATGTCCTTACAAATCTCCCTCTATGTCTATGCCGGTATATACATAAAAAATCCGAATTACGCAATCTCCCTAAAACAAATGACATATAATATAATATCACCATTAAACCCTCAAACTGAGAATACTACATGACATGTCTTCAATAAAACTTCAACAACTTCAAGTCTTCAGCTCTTCAGACACTCCCAAAGCTTTTCTCATCAGGTTGTGCAATCCAATAAATCAACTTTGTACCTATACACATGAGATAAAGCAGATAACCGTGACAAATAACAGTTTGAAATATAATGATATGCTAAAATCAAAGATCAATTAAGCTTAAGAAAATCATTGATAAATCAACCAAACAAATCTCCCCCATAATTCATTCTCCCCTTTTTTATGATATCACCAAATAGACAGATATGAGAAGCATAAATATGGAAAATGTCAAAAGGTAAAAAAAACTTTCTATTTTTGAAATTTTCAAAATTTTTCTCACAAAAGATACAACAAAGAATCACACCATGAACAAACACAAAAACAACCAAGTCGATGACAGCGTAAATGTAGGGGTGTGATCAAATTCGATAGGAAAATCAATGCATACAAACATGACATATGTGCACGATGAATATTGGATACTCCTAACGAATAAACTCAACATCTTCCTTAGGTGTAAAAATATGGAAATTTGAGACATTGACTCAATCAAATCAACAAATCAAAAAATCAAAGCTCAAAATGATTTCCACACCAATAACGTCCAAAACGATTTAATGCTTTTTCAGGACTTTAAAGGAAGTGCAAACCCGTTTAAATTCTCCAACCAAACTCCCTCAGATTTATATTTTGAATAGAGTTGATCTAAATTCTCAAACTATGGAGAATTGATGGTGAAACCTAAATGGCCCATATTTGGCATGTATTGCTTTTTATTGCCTTTAAATTTTTTCGGGCTCTTTTAACCTCTTTGGACCCAGAATAATAAAATTCCTCAATTTTTAAGTCCAATTTAACGGTGGCTTAATCGCAAAGGAATGATAATTACCTTTTGTAAACCTTCACCATTTAAAAAAGAAACACAATCTCACCAAACGATTTTTTACATGCATTCCAATATTGTCAAGTTTTATCGCATATGGTTCATTGTATAGATAGAATTGAGATGGAAACACTCAAGCCAATATGTGATAGACAAGTGAAATAATCAAATAAAACCCCGCATGTGTGCAATAAAGGAGATAAGGAGCCAAACATGTAGAAAGATATCACTAATCACATCTCAAAGGCTCCAAACAATGTAAAGCACATGGATGCAATGATGTAGTGTCTCAAATCACTATCAAACAGTCAAGTAGAATAAATGGAATGAAATTTGTGACTCGGCTATCTTAAATGCTCATCCATAAAAGTTGCAAATAAAATACAAAAATCTTTCTGTGATTTTCTGAAATTTTTATAAAAAGAAAATCTTTTTGGATTTAAAAAAAAAATAAAAATCAGAAAATGAAACAAACTAATGGTACATGCTAGCAATAGGCAAAGAGACATCATGTAAATCACCCTATGCTAGCAGACATGTCAAGACCTCAACCGAGAAGAGCGGTGGAGTTTTACAAAGATGGTGACATCTTTTGGACCAACTCCATAAGATCATATGTGGTCTTGATAAAAAACTTCACTTGCTCGCGAATATGTGCAAACTCTATATCATTATGTGCAAGCAAAGTATCATGAATGGGTGCATGTGCGGGAATGTGGAAAGTGGCATGATATGGCACAAAACCCAACTTATAACAAAACTCCCTAAGATGTCCTCGCTTCTTGCAGTGGGAGCAAACATAAACCGGTCTAGGAATTAATTTATCAAGAATTTTGGGATGAGCTTTCCTAGACGGGCACCCATGAGACTCACTCACCAAAGTGGATATAGGCTCGGGTGCATTAAAAGTAGTGAATGCACCGTCATTACCTTTTTCAACCTCATTCAAAACGGGATAGGGAACCATCTTATCAACCTTCTCAGATGCACTCTCTAATGAGACTTGGACCTCCCGTGCTTATTTGAGATCATCCTCGAGATGGGATACACGTGTCATCAGACTAAACACCGTGTTGGTCAAGTCACATTTTTCCTGTTTTAGCTCATCATTATCTTCCTTCAACTCACAAATTCGAAGACCTAGGATCCTATTTGACCTTTTTGTTTCCATGGTCCCGATAAAAAACTTTCTAAAAGCTTTTCGGATCACACTTTCATCTCCATCCTCATCCTCACTATTGATTAGGGTAGTGGGCATGAAAACTTTCTTTCCCTCTCTCCTAAGTCTAGTGGAACACTCAAATTTCTTGTGCCCTATCCCATCGCACTCAAAACATCTTATCTTCTCAAGTTTGTCTTTTCCCTTTTTTGCATTCTCACACCAACTCTCTCTCTCTCTCTCCAAACAGTCTTAAATCTTTATCTAAAGTGATGATCCTAACTACTAACGCTTTTTTACGCTGTTTGGTTTTAAATGACTCAGTATATAACTCAGTGTAGGAGCGTTGGAGATCACACTCGATCTCACTTGCATCAACCTCCCCCTCACTCACATTGTTCTCACTATCGAGGTGTCCCTGTAAAGAAGCATCCTCATCATCGTGAGGAGCACTTGAAGTACTCACATGACTAGCCATGAATGCGGTGAAGTTACATTCATGCGGTGAATCGTCTCCCGAGTCCACCGACTCGACCTCACTGTCGTCACTAATGGTAGCATTAAGGACAACTTTGCCTTTTTCTTTGGTAAGTCTGTTCAGCCTGTTATCACACTCAGAATATCTATGACCCTTACCGTCGCACTCATAGCATCTCTCACTATCTTTATTAGGAGGATCTTTAAAATCTTTTTCATTTTTCTTTTCAAACTTATTTTTTTTAAACTTCTTTTTATCTTTAAAATTACCATTTTTCTTGAATTTGAGAATTTTCTTGAAATTTGTAGCAAACAGGGCCAAATAATCTAAATCAAAGTCACACTCAGAATCTGACGTATCTATCTCTCTTTTTCTAGATAACTCAACTCTCTTTCTTGCTGACCCCTCACTCTTTCTCTCCTGGGCATTAAGTGCGATTCCCTTATCTTAAGGCTTGGCAGATTTAAGAAACATATCAATTGCATACGTTTGTAAGTCTCCTACAAGTTCCTCTAATTTAAGCATGTTTAAATTACACATAGAATTTAGCACAGTGACTTTAGGGATAAAATGCTTAGGCAGTGATCTAAGAATATTTTTAACAACTCTAGCATTAGGAATGTGTTCACCAAAATTAAAGCTAGTGTTAGTCTAGCATAAAATTCATCAAAACATTCAGTCTCAAGCATGGTGATGGTTTCAAATTGAGTTGTCAAATTTTGTAGTTTAGACTCTTTCACAACATTAGTTCATTCATGGGTAGGATGTAAAACATCCCATGCCTATTTTGACGTGGTGCACGTCATTATGCATTTGAACTCGTCAGGTGTGACGAATCCAGAAATAGCACTTAAACCCTTGAATTAAAACATGACCATTTAAATTCTTCTTCAGTCCATGTATTTACAGATTTTAAACTAGTCACGTTCTCAACGGCGATGGAGGGATGTGTCCACCCTCTTTCAACCAAAATCAAGACATGTTCATCTATGACTTTTAATGCAGATCTCATGCGGGCTTTCTAGTATGCATAGCTTGTCCCGTCAAAAACTGGCATTTTATTATATAACTTCTCCATTATGAACACGCTCTTTTTGAAAAATCAATTTTAAAAAAAATTGATATCTTAGAAAATTTTTGCGAAAAATTACACGGTATAATTGTGTAATTGGCTCTGATACCAATTTGAAGAGTGCATGTATGTTCAAATAAAGAAATTATTTTATTAAACTAAGTTTTTTAATTAAATCCTAAACATGCATCTAGGTGTGATTGAAGATGATGAAATCATGCAAGAACAGTCAAACACACACAAGTGAGGAAAAATCCCCCAAAGGGTGAAAACCTTTTTATTTTCACTATAAATTGGTAAGATACGGTTACACGGATTATAATGAAAATAAGTGTGACAAAGAAATACCCGCAGGTGTCGGTTCTGATGTTGTTGGCTGGAATCTCCTGCAGGAACTCCAGGTGGGCAGCAATAAAGATGAGAGGGGCTTCTCCACAAAGTACTCCAGAAGAGTAAACGATCCTCTTGAAGGTTTAACAATTCACATATATAAATGGGAGTGATTATATGAATAAAGAAGGCTAAAGAAAACCTTAAAAGGTGAAGTCTGATTCTGGGAAGTTTTCGTAGAAATCGTGTCGTGAAAAGACTTGGGAAAACGTGTAGAAGGCACACTAGTATTTATACGAAAATTGAGGCGGCGGCGTTGTTCAAACGAGATAGGCATATCGCTCAAACGAAGGACATGTGTCATTCGAACGACTTTGCGCTAGATGCTTATCTCTCTCGAACGACAGTGCAATCTCGTTTGAACGAGCTCTTGACCAAGGCACTCCGCTTCTACACTTAGAAAAATTTATGCTTTTTATAAAAATAAATCAGACTTCGAAAAAACATTTTTTGAAAAATTTCCCATATATTAATGCAAATATAAACACCTCTAATAAATCATTTTACCAATAATGCGCAGGGGAGTAGTGGGAAACAGTTGAGCAGCACGTCGCATGAGCATAATGCACGTGTGGAGATGATGGATGCATGGATTCGGATGAAGTCCGTCGTGGATGATTGTGATGACCTGCCAAATGTAGTGGTATCAGACATACAAACTGTGATCTAGGGAAAATAGAAAATTCCTAGATTCTACCCCGAATATTTATAAAATTATGTCCTTACAAATCTCCCCCTATATCTATGCGGGTACATACATAAAAAATCCGAATTACGCAATCTCCCTAAAACAAATGACATATAATATAATATCACCATTAAACCCTCAAACTGAGAATACTACATGACATGTCTTCAATAAAACTTCAACAACTTCAAATCTTCATCTCTTCAGACACTCCCAAAGCTTTTCTCATCAGGTTGTGCAATCCAATAAATCAACTTTGTACCTATACACATGAGATAAAGCAGATAACCGTGACAAATAACAGTTTGAAATATAATGATATGCTAAAATCAAAGATCAATTAAGCTTAAGAAAATCATTGATAAATCAACCAAACAAATCTCCCCCATAATTCATTCTCCCCTTTTTTATGATATCACCAAATAGACAGATATGAGAAGCATAAATATGGAAAATGTCAAAAGGTAAAAAAAACTTTCTATTTTTGAAATTTTCAAAATTTTTCTCACAAAAGATACAACAAAGAATCACACCATGAACAAACACAAAAATAACCAAGTCGATGATAGCGTAAATGTAGGGGTGTGATCAAATTTGATAGGAAAATCGATGCATACAAACATGACATATGTGCACGATGAATATTGGATACTCCTAATGAATAAACTCAACATCTTCCTTAGGTGTAAAAAGATAGAAACATGAGACATTGACTCAATCAAATCAACAAATCAAAGCTCAAAATGATTTCCACACCAATAACGTCCAAAACGATTTAATACTTTTTCAGGACTTTCAAGGAAGTGCAAACCCGTTTAAATTCTCCAACCAAACTCCCTCAGATTTATATTTTGAATAGAGGTGATCTAAATTCTCAAACTTTGGAGAATTGATGGGGAAACATAAATGGCCCATATTTGGCATGTATTGCTTTTTATTGCCTTTAAATTTTTTCGGGCTCTTTTAACCTCTTTGGACCCCCGATAATAAAATTCCTCAAGTTTTTAGGTCCAATTTAACGGTGGCTTAATCACAAAGGATAGATAATTACCTTTCGTAGCCCTTCACCGTTTAAAAAAAAACACAATCTCACCAAACGGTTTTTTACATGCATTCCAATCTTGTCAAGTTTTATCACATATGGTTCGTTGTAAAGATAGAATTGAGATGGAAACACTCAAGCCAATATGTGATAGACAAGTGCAATAATAAAATAAAACCGTGCATGTGTGCAATAAAGGAGATAAGGAGCCAAACATGTAGAAATATATCACTAATCACATCTCAATGACTCTAAACAATGTAAAGCACATGGATGTAATGATGTAGCATCTCAAATCACTACACAGTCACGTGGATAAATGAAATGAAATTTGTGACTCGGCTATCTTAAATGCTCATCCATAAAAGGTGCAAATAAAATACAAAAATCTTTTTCTGCTTTTCTTAATTTTTTATAAAAAGAAAATATTTCTGGATTTTTCTAAAAAAATAAAAATTAGAAAATAAAACAAACTAATGGTACATGATAGGAATAGGGAAAAGAGACATCATGTAATTCACTCTATGCTAGCAGACATGTCAAGACCTCAACCGGGAAGAGCGGTGGAGTTTTACAAAGATGGTGACATATTTTGGACCAAATCCATAATATCATATGTGGTCTTAATAAAAAACTTCACTTACTCGTGAATATGTGCCAACTCTCTATCTTTGTGTGCAAGCAAAGTATCATGAATGGGTGCATGTGCGGGAACGTGTGAAGTGGCATGATGTGGCTTAAAACCCATCTTATAGCAAAACTCCCTAAGATGTCCTCGCTTCTTGCAGTGGGATCAAGCATAAAACGGTCTAGGAATTAATTTATCAAGAATTTTGGGATGAGCTTTCCTAGACGGGCACCCATGAGACTCACTCACCAAAGTGGATATAGGCTCGGGCGCATTAAAAGTAGTGAATGCACCGTCATTACCTTTTCCAACCTCATTCAAAACGAGATAGGGAACCATCTTATCAACTTTCTCAGATGCGCTCTCTAATGAGACTTGGACCTCCCGTGCTTGTTTGAGATCATCCTTGAGATGGGATACACGTGTCATCAGTCTAGTCACCGTGTTGGTCAAGTCACATTTTTCCTTTTTTAGCTCATCATTCTCTTCCTTCAACTCACAAATTCGAATTCCTAGGATCCTATTTGACCTTTTTGTTTCCATGGTCTCGATAAACAACTTTCTAAAAGATTTTAGGATCACACTTTCATCTCCATCCTCATCCTCACTATTGCTTAGGGTAGTGGGCATGACAACTTTCTTTCCCTCTCTCCTAGGTCTAGTGGGACATTAAAATATCTTGTGCCCTATCCCATCGCACTCAAAACATCTTATCTTCTTAAGTTTGTCTTTTCTCTCTTTTTCATTCTCACACCAACTCTCTCTCTCTCTCCAAACAGTCTTAAATCTTTCTCAAAAGCGGTGATCCTAAGTACTAATGCTTTGTTATGCTCTTTGATTTTAAATGACTCAGTATATAACTCATCGTAGGAGCGTTGGAGATCACACTCGCTCCCACTTGCATCAACCTCTCCCTCACTCACATCATTCTCACTATCGAGGTGTCCCTGTGAAGCAGCATCCTCATTGTCATGAGGAGCACTTGAAGTACTCACATGACTAGCCATGAATGCGGTAAAGTTACATTCATGCGGTGACTCGTCTCTTTAGTCCACCGACTCAACCTCACCGTCGTCACTAAGGGTAGCATTAAGGACAACTTTGCCTTTTTCTTTGGCAAGTCTGTTCAACCTGGTATCACACTCAAAAGCTCTATGACCCTTACCGCCGCACTCACAGCATCTCTCACTATCTTTCTTAGGAGGATTTTAAAATCTTTTTCATTTCTCTTTTCAAACTTCTTTTTCTCAAACTTCTTTTTATCTTTAAAATTACCATTTTTCTTGTATTTAAGAATTTTCTTAAATTTTTTAGCAAACAGGGCCATATCATCTAAATCAAAGTCACACTCAGAATCTGACATATCTATCTCTCTTTTTCTTGATAACTCAACTCTCTTTCTTGCCGACCCCTCACTCTTTCTCTCCTGGGCATTAAGTGCGATTCCCTTATCTTTAGGCTTGACAGATTTAGGAAACATATCAATATTATACGTTTGTAAGTCTCCTACAAGTTCCTCTAATTTAAGCGTGTTTAAATTACCATAGAATTTAGCACAGTGACTTTAGGGATAAAGAGCTTAGGCAGTGATCTAAGATTTTTTTTAACAACTCTAGCATTAGGAATGTGTTCACCAAGATTAAAGCTTGTGTTAACAATATCAGACAGTCTAGCATAAAATTCATCAAAACATTTGGTCTCAAGCATGGTGATGGTTTCAAATTGAGTTGTCAAATTTTTTAGTTTAGACTCTTTCACAGCATTAGCTCATTCATGGGTAAGTTGTAAAACATCCCATGCCTCTTTTGACGTGGTGCACGTCATTATTCATTTGAACTCGTCAGGTGTGACGGATCCAGAAATAGCACTTAAACCCTTTGAATTAAAACATGACCATTTAAATTCTTCTTCAGTCCATGCATTTATAGATTTTAAAATAATCACATTCTCAATAGTTATGGAGGGAGGTGTCCACCCTCTTTCAACCAAAATCCAGTCACGTTCATCAATGGCTTTTAATGCATATCTCATGACGGTTTTCCAGTATGCATAGTTTGTCCCGTCAAAAACTGACATTTTATTATATAAGTTCTCCATTACGAACACGCTCTTTTTCAAAAATCATTTAAAAAAAAAATTGATATCTTAGAAAAATTTTGCGAAAAACTACACGATATTATTGTGTAATTGGCTCTGATACCAATTTGAAGAGTGTGCGTATGTTCAAATAAAGAAATTATTTAATTAAACTCAATTTTTTAATTAAATCCTAAACATGCATCTAGGTGTGATTGAAGATGATGAAATCATGCAAGAACAGTCAAACACACACAAGTGAGGAAAATCCCCCAAAGGGGTAAAACCTTTTTATTTTCACTATAATTTTGTAAGATATGGTTACACGGATTATAATGAAAATAAGTGTGACACAGAAATAGCCGCAGGTGTCAGTTCTGATGTCGTCGGTTGGAATCTCCCGCAAGAACTCCAGGTGGGCAACAATGAAGAAGAGAGCGGCTTCTCCACAAAGTACTCCAGAAGAGTAAATGATACTCTTGAAGGTTTAACAATTCACATATATAAATGGGAGTAATTATGTGAATAAAGAAGGATTAAGAAAACCTTAAAAGGTGAAAGTCTGATTCTGGGTCATTTTCGCAGAAATTGTGTTGTGAAAAAGACTTGGGAATATGTGTAGAAGGCACACTGGTATTTATACGAAAATTGAGGCGGCGGCATTGCTCAAACTAGATAGGCATCTTGCTCGAATGAAGGACACATGTCGTTCGAACGACTTCGCGTGAGATGCTGATCTCGCTCGAACGACTGCGCGTGAGATGCTGATCTCGCTCGAACGACCGTGAAATCTCATTTGAACGAGCTCTTCGACCGAGGCATTTCACTTCTACACTTAGAAAAATTTCTGCTTTTTATAAAAATAAATCAGACTTAAAAAAAACATTTTTTGAAATTTTTTCCATATATTTATGCAAATATAAACAACTCCAATAAATTATTTTACCAATAATGCATTGTGGAGTAGTGTGAAACAGTTGAGCAGCACGTCGCATGAGCATGATGCACTTGTGAAGATGATGGATGCATGGATTCAGATAAAGGCCGTCGTGGATGATCATGATGACGTGCCAAATGTAGCGGTTTCAAACATAAAAAATGTGATCTAGGAAAAACAAAAAATTCCTAGATTCTACCCTGGACATTTATAAAATTATGTCCTTACAACCCAGGTATACCTTTTACCTTATATTCTCTATATTGTTTATTCGGTTGTTAATAACCTTTAGGGAACTTGTTGTACATTTGTTTATAAGTAGTTGACTAAATCATGATTTGTTTGTGTCCTAATGTTAAGTGACATTTGTTATTATTGATGCGTGTAAACAAAAATTAATTCTCTTACATTTGTTATTATTGATGTATATTTCTTCATTTAGTTATATTTGTGATTTTTTTCAGAATCTCGAGCTATTCATGAAGTTTTGGTTTAGGTATCACTTACCACTTATTGCGATTTATTTCCGAAAATGTTTATTGGGAAAAAAAATTCGGATGTGTTCATCACCATTAGTCTTGACTATGGATTCTACTTTACGATTCAGATGTTCATGTCAGATGATGTTTCCATTTGGATTTTATGAGCGCTTCTGTCTCTGAGATGATGTTTTCATATATTTCTAATAGTACATACTTTTATTTGAATGTTAAAAGGAGTGCTTTATTCTTTGGATATTAAAGAACCTTATATTTTTTAGTTACCTTATAATTAAGTTTGTGCGTCTTTAAGTAGTATAGCTGAATTGAAAGATGTGAAGAAGAAATTAATGGTGTATTGGACAAAATAAAAAAGTGTATATATGGAATGTTTGAGTATGCATTCAAACTGATGTTATGTTTCTATTCAACAGGGGGTCATATTATAGCTGTGTGGATTTGCCCCTATTTTTTTTTAGTTATACACCAAAAAATGAAGCTGAGAGGAAACTAAAGTTAATCTAGGCAGATATGACATGATTTATACATGTTGAAAGGGTGTGTTAGAGGCACAAATATACCATAACAAATTATGTTTCTCTTTCTCTTTTTCTTTTTTTTCCCCCTCTTTTTCTATTTTTTGCATGGGTGATGTCTTTTGTACAACCAATTTGTTTTTCAATAAAATTGTGTTGTTTAAACACTAAGCCATTTTTACTCTTTTATTTTGCAAATTTTATAAAATTGTGGATTTCATAAATTTTAGGTCAATACAAGCCGTGCCTAAAGTTTTTCATCTATTGGATGTAACACTGTGATGTGAATTTAAGAACATTGGATGTGATTTGAGAATCAAAGCTTATTCCAGTGCTGGATTAAGCCATGTACATTTATTATGAAATTTACCAGAGCCACCCACTTAAATAGTGGAAATTAGCTATAAATATTTAGCCATTCACTGTTCATAATGTGCCATATTCTGTTCATTTTTAAATCTTTGGATGATCCCTGTTTCAAATGTGTATGTTATAGATTCTTTAGTTTGTATGCTTATTATAATGTTTGATTGCTTCCACAATTTACCGAGAGAGGAAAACGACGGGGAAACTTGAAGCCATCTTTGTATATCTTCATGCATTCAAACATGTGTTGTTGGTTATGTTATGCAAGATAAATATGTGTTCTTTTCATTAATTTTCCCTTTTATAGTGCAAAATGATGCTTGATCCATACCATGTTATTATGTTTTTTTAGCGTTTGATGTTTACAGATCCAACTAGGCACTACAGATCAAACATTTGAGCCAGTTCCTTCCATTGATAAACAGAGCAGGACCAACAGTATTGTGCTCAAATTTTCCCAACCATTAGTATTACATCCAAATCCCCGTGGTTGCAGTTATATTCAACACAAATAAACAAGAAAAGCGCAATCATCAAAGGAAATAAAGAACAGAAAATGCCAATCACACAACACAATATGTACGTGGTTCAACAAGAATGCCTACGTCCACGGTGGTATAGTCAGTATTATTTCTATATACTCTGGGGAGTGTTTACAGAGAATACAAATCATGCCTCTTGCCCCAGGCTTAGGGTTTGTTATACACATGTTTATCTTCAGGGAGTGGGGGTGTTGGACTCCCCCACGTCCATCTTTCTCTCCTGGAATATCTCCCTACGAGATTTTTGGAGAGGACTAAGTCATAACTGAATTTAGTTAAGGTGCGAGGGGTCCGGACTTTGGGACATTTTTATTAGGCTACTCGTCTAGGCCCATGATGGCAAATTAGGGTACCCACAATTACCCCTAAAGTTGTTGGGCCATAATTTGGGCTCAATAAATTTAAATGATTTGGCATAATGTCTTTTTTGTAAATTGTTAACTCTTTCCAATGTTGGAGTTCTCTACTTGATTTTGGCGGCAGCCTGCTTCGTGTCCTGTGCATCATGATTGAAAACGTTTAAGGAGTCATTTGGAGTGGCATTTTTATATTGTCGTTTCAAGCTTCTTAGCATTTCCTCATCTTCTACGAGTTTTAGCCGTTGTGCCCTCTTCTCCAGGTCTTCATTTTCTTTGCTCTTAATCTCCCTCATCATCTGGGCTTGTGATCTTGCGTTGTCCAAGCCAAACTTTCATCTCGTAAGTCCCCTTTGCTCTCTCTCTGTGCTTTCTCTGTTGAGTTTTCTTCGAATTTGTAATTTAGGGTTTACAAATGACGAAGATAGGTAACAGATCAGTCCCTGAGTTTAGGAAGTTCTATAATATCCCTGAATGGGTAGAGATTAAGTGCGTATCTGTCCCTAACAATGTTGGAGAGATAGAGGGCGCTCATTGGATTCACGTCCGGTTGCTTTCCCAAGGGGGTCTTACTTTTCCTCATTTTTGCATTTCTTTGGTTATTTCAACATTGTCCTCGCACAGTGTCCGCCAAATGTATGGAAGATAGTCAATGGGGTTCATAGAATAAACCAACTCTATGACACCAATTTGGGGCTCACCGAAATCTATTTTTTCTATTCTTTCTCTCGAACTAGATCCGTCCTTCTTTACCTCAAGGCCATGAGTCCTAATAAGGTATTGGTAGTAAATCTACCCGATTCCCATAAGGATTACTGGCAAGAGGGTTTTTTTGCTAGGAATTGGTAGTTCTCCCCCCCGTACTGAGGGGGCGAGGTCTGATAGATTCACAGTCCATTTTTATGGGGAGGAGTACATAGGTAATTTTCGCTCTGCTCATTGGTCTTCCTGTTAATGTTTGATTTTTCTGATACCTTCCTGTTTTATTTTCAGAGAGGAGAAAGAACTTAGAGCCTTCCCTTAGCGAGGTTCGAGCTGTCGAGCTGGTCAAAGCTTGGAATATCAGGGAGTCTTTGGCTAACGGTGAACATCCCTGGTCAGCTGCTTTTCTTCTGGAGTACAAGAACATCGGGTCCAATTTCATTGCTAGGCCTGCGGACATCATTCCTAACTTAGATATTACTGAAGAAGCTGTTATCGATCCCATCCAGTTGGACGAGGAAGAGAGAAGCTCTGAAAGTGATATCAGAGGAGGTGCTGAAGGTGGTTCCAGCGAGGCGAGCTCTAGTGGTGAAGAGTCTTCCAGCTCGAATGAGGTCTCTAAGGCTCAGTAATCTTCAAGTACATCTAGAAGTTCTAGCGAGAAAATGGCTCCCCTTAGGAGGAACCTGATCCGTGATGATGATGATGAGGATGATGTGCTCCTTGCTCAGCAGTCGAAGAAGCAAAAGAGTAGCAATGGGTCTGATGCCACTGGTTCTCAGTCTGCTTCTTATGAGCAGGAGAAGAAAAGGAAGGAGAAGGAGCTGTTGAGATAGAAAGAGAGAAAGAGGGAGGAAGAGGGGAGAAAGGTGGAGGAGAGGAGTAAAGCTGAGGATAGGAGGAGAGTTAAGAAGGAGAGGAAGGATAGGGAAGAGGAGAGAAGGAAAGAGAAGGCAAAGATGAAGGCTGGGCATGCTCTGGTGCCCGTGTTCGCTTTACCAGAGGGGGAATCTATTGCCTTCTATCCTAATTGGCTCCTGCGTTGCTTGAGAGAGAAATTTTACCTGCTGATCGTCAGAAGGCGATGGGGGCTGATCAGCTAGCTCTGGAGGCGATCCAGAGGCTAGCTCTAGTAAGTATTTTTCTTTCCTTTATGCTCACAATTTAATATTTTTCCGTTATTGCAACCTCTTGCTCAATGTTCTTTTTCCTTACAGTTTGTGACCGACTTCGCCGTCCTGTACCGTACTCGCGATGAGCTGGTAAGGATGAAGGCTGATTTAGAAAGACACAATGCCGAGGTGTGTGGGAGGAATGCCGAGTTGGTGGCTAGCTTCGAGGCAGCGACCATAAGTCCTCCGATCTTGCTCTTGTCGAAGCCAATGGGGCAAAGAAGGTGGTGACGAAGGAGATGAATGAGCTGAGGCATTCCTATGACCTGGTCTACATGAACAAGCTCGCTGTGGTGTAGGAGAACAAGGTACTGGTAGAGAAGGTGAAAAAGATGGAGTTTGAGGCAACCACTATTAAGGAAGGTTCATATAATTCCGGATGGGCTGCCGCATATGAGGATGCTGAAGTTCAGATAGGCTATATCAGCCGTCTGAACTTCAAAAAGGGTTGGAACAAGGCTCTTCTAGCTGCCAGGGTGGATGTCGATTCTCCCTTATTTGATGAGCATGATCCAGGCTCAAATCCTGTTGTAGATGAAGCCCCTGCTCTAGCCATTGAAGGTGTTGCCCCTGCCTCTCAGGCTGTTCCGTTGGTGCTCTTCCTACTCAGGGAACAATAGTTGTTCCTTCTGAGGGTGATGCTCCTACTGCTGCTGATAAGGGAAAGTAGCCGACTTCCTTCGAACAAGCTGAGGTTGCTATTTAGACAACTCTTAGGACTTCTCTGTACTTGTACTTCTCTTTGAACAAATCGATGTAATTATACCTTTTTATTTTAATGAAATGAAAGTTACTTCTTTTCTGGTTATTCATTCTTCTGCTTTTTTACTACTTGTATGGCTTGTAGTTAATTGATATGAACGAGTATATACCTTCCACTTCTAACTGGGAAGAATTCTTGGTCCTAACGTGAGCACATAAGTTCGTCAGGCCTTTATTAGGATCTGCAAATCTCTCAGGTCAAGAAACAATAGCTTTAAGGACCAGTCTAAGCTTGTCGCCAAGCTGAAGGACAGACTTCAGGAAATGGAAGAAGTTGGTGCCTCAGTCCAAGAAAAAGTAAACACTCTAAGAGCTAGGCTCATAGATGCTTCTGAAATCAATCAAGTCAGAGAAATTCTTCAGCAGGAGAACGAGACACTGAGGAGGGAGGTATCGCGACTCAGGGAGTATGTGCCGAGCATCGCACCTCACGTTCGACGAGGTTCCTCTTCCTTAGCTATTCTGCGAACTGGCACAGAGCCGAGCGGTGCTTCCCCATCTTTGCGAGGTTCTACCTCATCGGTGGTTTTACGAGCTGGTCCTGATGTAGGGGGTCTAGCTAGGGAGATTGATGAGCTTCGAGAAGACGTCTGTCGAGCCTATGTGATTGGTGCTGGGATTTAAAAGGATGTCACACGGCTGAGGCATCTGTTCAAGAAAGGACATCGGCGAGTGTGGGCTGATGGTTATGATCAAGGTTGGGCAGATGCCCTGATGAGGATGACAGAGTTCGATGAGGAACTCAGTACTCTGGTATCGTCATGAGATCTCTCCTTCAACCTTGAGGCCTAATCCTTTCAGGAGGGACGACCAATGGATCCCTATTGATGCTATCCCCAGGCAGCTGTTAGAGCCAATCGCCAATGAGGTCGAGCAGGAACTGGCTCCTCATCCGGACGATGGCCGAAGAGAACAAGTGGCTGACTATCTTGTTCGAAGGCCTCAGCCTTATTAGGATTTTACCAGTTGTAACTCTTTGTATATAAATAATGAAGTAATGTAATATTGATGTTTTGGGTGATCTCGCCGACTAAACACGGGTTGTACATTCTTGCTGTAAATGTGATGAAGTAATATAATATCTATGTTTTGGGCGATCTCGCCGACTAAACATGTGTTTATCATTTATCTCTCACTTAATTATCTTGGGCCCCTGATGGTCTACTAGATTGGTAGGGTTACCATGTTGAGTAAGTGTCCTCCCAGTCCAGTATGCTTATAACATACCGTTCGACCTCACTTTACCTTTTAGGTCGTGTCATCACACTCCCTTAGGCCTAAGTGTGGTAATGGCGAGGACACACCTGGAGCTGGATGTTCTATCTGAGCAGATTTTTTGATCCAAACATAGTTTGGTGACCAATTCGTTTTTGGTCTAATTGCCTAAGGATCCCCTATAGGGCTTCATATATTACCGGGGCAATGCTAGGAGGTTGTTCGTATTTCATAATGAATACCTGATGAGGGTGATACCCTGCTTTTATGGTTTGAGTAAGGTGCCTGTTATTTTCAAAGGGTGTGCAAGTTATAAAGTTCTCAATACAGAATTAACACTTAATAGAATGCAACTGCCAAACACCTTTCATTAATTCACGAGTAAATAAAAAATGATTTGCCTATTCCAAAAATTTGATAAAAGAGCCAAGAAAAAACTAGAAATAGAATTTCTTTAGGTTGGCTGCATTCCATGCTCGGGGTATTTCTCTACCCTTTAGTGTTTCTAAGTGATAGGCTCCTTGCAGATCATCTCTTGTTATCTTGAATGGTCCTTCCCAGTTCGGCCCTAGCTTGCCGTCTGATGGTTTTACTGCGCTGCCAAGGACTTTCCTTAGGATGTAGTCCCCTACTTGGAATGTCCTTAAAATGACCTTCTGGCTATAGTATTTTGTGAGTTATTACTGATAGCTCGCCAGCTTTACTAGGGCTAGCTCTCTACGTTCGTGAGCTAGTTTAAGTTTAGCGAGTAATGCTGCATCGCTCTGGCCTTGGTCGACAAGGGTGGTTCTCATTGTTGGTAGACCAGCTTCCAAGGGGATGATTGCTTCCATTCCATCCGTTAGTGAGAATGGGGTTTCCCCAGTTGCTCGCCGTGGGGTAGTGCGGTGAGCCCACAAAATATGTGGTAACTCGTTCACCTATGCGCCCTTGGCTCGCTCTAGTCGTTTCTTTATCCCATCGATCACCATTTTATTGGAAGCGTCGACATGGCCATTGCTCTGGGGGTAGGCCACCGAGCTAAAATAGTGCCTAATCCCCTGTTTTCTACAGAAGTTTTGGAAAGGGCCACTTTAGAACTGTGTTCCATTATCGGTGATGATGGTTCTGGGGATTCCGAAGCGGGTAATTATGTTTCTCCATATGAATCTCATCATATCTGCATCTCTGATGTTCGCCAGTGGTTCTTCCTTGATCCATTTGGTGAAGTAATCTATTGCAACTAACAGATACTTGCGATTGCCGGTGGCGGTAGGGAGAGGACTTACGATATCCATTCCCCACTGAGCGAAGGGCCATGGGCTGGTTAGTGATCTTAGGTCGTTGGCGGGTTAGTGGACCATAGGAGCATGTAGTTGATATTTCTCGCATTTGTGAGCATACACTGCCGAATATCTTTGCATATACGACTACCAATATCCTTCCTTCATTGCTCGAAAAGCCAGTGACCTCCCTCCATTATGGCTCCCACATATTCCTTCATGAAGTTCGTGTAGGACTTGATCGACGTCCTTTGGGATGGAAACATTGAAGGTAAGGGCAGGTGAATGATCTTTTGTATAGTTTGCCCTCAGGAGATAAGTGAAAGCGAGCAGCTTTGACTCTTATCTGATGAGCGAACTTTTTATCATCTGGAAGTGCACCATCTTTCAAGTAGTCTCTCAAAGGGTCCATCCAACTGGGTGCTGACTCGATCTGGAGCATATGTTCCACATTTGGCATCTCGTCTCTTTGGTTGATGCTTGGACCGGCGAGGAAGTCGATGGGGATCGTTCTCTTTAAGTTGGAATCGATTGTAGAACTTAGGGCTTCCAGGGCATCAATTTGGCTATTCTGTCCACGGGGAAACTGTTGGACACTTACTTCCTAGAAGTTGGTCTTTAGCTTCTTTGCTAAGGCAAGGTAGGCTGCCATCCTTTCGTCTCTTGCGTTACAGTCCCCACTTATCTGGTTTGAGACCAATTACGAGTCGCCGAACACCTGCAACTATTTTTCCCTCAGTGCCCGTGCCTTCTGCAGGTCGGCTATCAAAGCTTTGTATTCCACCTCGTTGTTGGAGGTTTCATATCCAAACCTGATTCCTTGCTCGAGGATTGTGTTTTCTGGAGTAACGATCACAATACCTATTCCTCCCCCCTTTGAGTTGGAGGCTCCATCAATAAACAGTTGCCAGACTCCTACTGGTGGGAGATTTTCCATCTGCTTTGTGGGTTGAGGCTAGTCGCAAGGCTGGGCGCCTGTGAATTATGCGATGAAATCGACGAGGACCTATCCTTTGATCGCGTTCCTGGGCTAAAATTGGATATCAAATCTTTCGAGTTTGACTGACCATTTTGACAGTCTGCCAGACAGATCCTCTTTTCACAGGACCGCTTTAAGGGGGTGTGATGTAAGGACGACGATAGTGTGAGATTCAAAGTAGTGCTTTATCTTCCTCGAAGCTATTACTAGTGCAAAGGCGAGCTTTTCCAGTGGTAGGTACCGCTACTCGACATCCAATAAGGTTTTGCTCGCGTAGTATACTGGATGCTGAATTCCTGCTTCCTTGCACACTATTGCAGAACTGATGGCATGGCTGGAGAAGGTGAGGTATAAATAGAGGGGATCATCATCCTGAGGTATGACGAGAAAAGGTGGCTTACTAAGATAGGCCTTGAGCTCCTCCAATGCTTTTGAGCAATCTTGATTCCACTCTACTCTTTTGTTTCCTTTCAAGAGCTAGAAGAATGGTTTGTACTTCTCATAGGATTTTTAAAATGAAATGGATCAAAGTAGCGAGCATGCCTGTGAGCTTCTACACGTCCCGTATCGTACGAGGTGGTTGTACCTTATTGATTGCATCGATCTGGTCCGGGTTAGCCTCAATGCCTCTCTTGCTAACCAAATACCCGAGGAATTTTCCTGACTGGACACCGAAAGAATATTTGCTCTCATTGAGCTTCATTCGGTATTTCTTGAGGATCTCGAAGGTATTTGACAGATATGAGATATGGTCCTCTTTGCGCTTACTCTTGACGAGCATATCGTCGATGTAGACCTCCATGGTTTCTCCCATTTGACTTTTGAACATCTTGGTGACTAGCTTATGGTAAGTTTCTCCTGCATTCTTGAGCCCAAAGGGAATAACTTTGTAACAGTATAATCCGACAGTAGTGATGAACGCTGTCTTATCCTAGTCTAGTCATGCAAGGGGATCTGATGATACCCCGAATATGCATCCAAAAAACTCATTCTCTCGTGAGCTGCTGTGGCGTCCACCAACTGGTCGATTTTTGGGAGAGGGAAACTGTCCTTAGGGCATGCCCTGTTAAGGTCAGTGAAGTTATTGCAGACTCTCCATTTCCCATTACTCTTCGAAACTACTACTGGGTTGGATAACCATTTAGGGAATTGAACTTGCCGTATGGATCCTGCATCCAATAATTTTTCAACTTCTTTCTCTACGGCTTTAGCCTTCTCTGGCGCAGTTCGCCGTGCTTTCTGTGTGATAGTTCTGAAGGTGGGGTCGACGTGCAACCGATGAGAAACCACACAAGGGTCAATTCCAGGTAGCTCGTACGGTTCACACGCAAAAACATCTAGATTACTTATCAACAACACTGTTAGCTCCTTTTTTTCTTGATCTGTGAGAGAAGCTCCAATCAAGAACATCCTATCTTTCTTGTCCCCACTAGCTGCGATCTCTTCCAGATTTTTAACAACTCGCTCAGAGGGGAGGAGCTTGGTTTCCTCCACTCTGGGCCTTCCATATCTTAGTTAATATTTTGAAGGTATCAGACCTTCCTGTTCCTTGACTTTCTCTTTGGCCTTCTTGACCTTCTTCTCTGGTTTTGGGCGGATGGCTGCTATGAAGCACCTTCTTGCCATCGCCTGATCTCCGTGAATCTCCATCACTCCTCGCTCGGTTACGTACTTGAGTTTCTGATGGTAGGTCGAAGGGACTTCCTTCATTGCATGTAGCCACCCCCTGTCGAGGATATCTTGATATGGCGAGTTGATGTCGACCACCAGAAACTCGATCATCATGGAGACACTTTCTGCCCTTACCGGCAGCACGATCTTTCCCAATGGAATAGTCACTTTTCCAGCGAAGCCAACTAAAGGGACAGTGGCTTCCTTTAAGTCAGCAACGCTTAACTTTAATATCCTGAATAGGTCGAGATACACTACCTCAGATGAGCTCCCCTGGTCGACGAGTAGCTTGTCGACGTCGTAGTTGGCTATCCTGAGCGTAATGATCAAAGCGTCATGATGTGGGGTTCTTACTCCCACCAGATCTTCATCTGTGAACATGATATGTTTGCTATAGTAGAAGTCATATGATCGTCGATGCTTTCCTGATTGTGTCTTTGCTGGATCGATCTGAAAAGCTTGCATTACTACTGTAAGCTTTTTTACCTCCATCCGAGCAGAATTCCCTTGAATCTGGTTCATATCAGATGCCCCATGAATTACAGTGAATTCATGGTCAGCATCATCCTCGAGTACATTATCAGGTCTAGTTTCTCCATTGGCAACGACCTTCTCTGTCTTCTTCTCCACAAACTCGTTCAGGTACCCAGTTTGGGCCAGTTCCTCGAGGTGAGACTTAAGAGCCTTGCAATGATCGGTCTTATGTCCTCCCTCCTTGTGAAAAGTACATCTTAGCGCGTTATTTCTCTTTGAGGGATCTCCTCCCATCTTTCTGGGCCATTTAACAAATGGATCGTCTTTGATCTTCGCAAGGATCTTGTAGATTAGTTCTTTGAAGACAACGTTTTCTTCCTGAAATGTTTTCTAAACGTCGTTCTTGCCTCCGTTCTTAGAGCCATTCTTGCCTCCTTTCTTCTGGATTTCAATTTTGTCGTTGCCCTTGGTAGCGAGCTTAGTTCGGCCATTCTCCCCTGCACTGAGACGGGTCACATCTTCCACCTTGGCATACTTCTCGATGCGAGCCATCAGGTCATCGATGGTTATGGCCTCCTTTTTCATCAGGGATTGGTGCAGAAGGTAAGAGTTGTGAAGGCCAATCTTGAAGGAGGCCACTGCTACCTGCTCCGAGTAGTCTTCGACTTCGTTGAACAACTCCCAGTACCTCTTCGCGTAGTCCCGAAGGCTTTATTGAGGCATTTTCTTCATTATTAGTAAAGCATCCATCCTCTTTGGGTGGGAGCTACTGGTAATGAAGCGAGCCATAAAGAGCTCAGACAGGGACTCAAAACTCCCGATGGATCTGTGAAGGAGCCTCTCGAACCACTTTCGGGCCACGTTATGTAGACTCGAGGGGAAAATTCGACACATCAGTGCATCCCGGTGGTTCCAGAGAGTCATGGCCTGCCTGTACTGCCTAACGTGATCGATAGGGTCAGTTTTTCCATCATAGATCTTGAATCTCAGAATAGAAAATTTCTTAGGGGCTTCCTCTTCTTCTATCTCCTTTGAGAAAGGGGATTTCATCTGGGTCTTGAGAGCTCGTCTAGCAATCTCCCTGGTCGATCTGGCACCGCGATGTTCTGGGTTTTGGTCCATCTCCCTTCGAACCAAATTTTGTATGTTCTCATTGCTGCGAGTTAGGCTCGTGTAATGACGAGCTGGTCGCTGGTGCTCGAGCGAGTCATTGCTTGACTCGTGCTTCTCACCCTTCTGGGATCCGTGTCTAGGGATCCTTACTCGGCTGCGAGACTTGCTCGCCTGAAGTATAGGAGTGCGATATGAACATTGCCTGGTGCTACGATGGAGTTCTTTCTCCAACCTTTCTAATTTCCTTTTGAGGTGAACATTCTCAGCCTCTTGCTTGCGAGCGGACTCCCTCTGCTCTTGGAGCCTCGCCTCATAGTCATCAATCAACCTGGAGATTTGTGTGGACCTCGCTGGGCCTTGACTATCCTCTGAGGCTGGCCTCTCTGGGCGAGCCTATGATCTGAACGCCGAACTTTAGATTTGATCCTGCGAGGGGCAGGTTGTTCTTGGATATCTCCTGCCTGAGGGGCGTTGCTACTGTAACCATACATTCTATCTTCTTTGTTGGTGAGGGCTTTCTCAAGGAAGACTAACGCTTCCCACAGACGGCGCCAATTGTGGTTGCAGTTATATTCAACACAAATAAACAAGAAAAGCGCAATCACCAAAGGAAATAAAGAATAGAAAACGCTAATCACATAACATGGTATGTACGTGGTTCAGTAAGAATGCCTACGTCCATGGTGGTGCAGTCAGTATTATTTCTATATACTCCGGGGAGTGTTTAAAGAGAATAGAAATTGTGCCTCTTTCCCCAGGCTTAGGGTTTTTTATATACATGTTTATCTTCGGGGAGTGGGGGTGTTGGACTCCCCCACGTCCATCTTTCTCTCCTGGAATATCTCCCTACGAGATTTTTGGAGAGGACTAAGTCATAACTGAATTTAGTTGAGGTGCAAGTGGTTAGGACTTTGGGCCGTTTTTATTAGGTTACTTGTCTAGGCCCATGATGGCAAATTCGGGTACCCACAATCCCGATGTTGTCTTTCATCATAGCCAACAGTATTTTTCTCAAATTAGGATGATGTCCAATATCCAACTACAACATCATGTGTATGAAGTGGACATTTAGGAAGTTTCTCATGAGGAAGAGCGCCCTACAAAAAAACATGCAACCAAAATTATGGTAGACAATAACAACCAGCTGTGATAGATCCAAGCCTTGATTGTTATTTCGTGTGGACCAAATGTCTTATTAGAGCACACCCTTCTTGGTATTTCATCTATTGTGTTCTTCAAAAGTTTTTTCTTCCAATTTTTTACTTTTTTTTTACTTTTGGACCATTTTGTTACTTCTTTCTAAATATGTTTTGTTCGAGCTTGACTTTTATCTATTGTTATTACCCCTGTATTGAATTATTTTTAGTTGTAATTGATCATGTTTAGGCCTAAACATGAAATATTGGAGAACATGTATTCTACCTATTTTGGATTCATTTAGTGGGGAGCTTAATTTATTTATTTTTGGTATCAAACAGTAATTATCAACATAACAGTACTTTCATTTATTGCTCACTTAAGACTTTAGCTTCTCTCTCTTTTTAGATAGATGACTACTATGGATCTGGGATGGTTCTGTTGGATGATATGTTTAATCACAAAATATATGATAAGGATGTGCATTTCACCGTTGTATCTTTACTTTCTGAATCTGGCAGTGATTCATTATTGGACTATCATCCCTGTTTTGTGATTAAACATGTCACCATTGGACTATCATCCCTATAATGCTTTCTGAAATGTAATGTATTCTGAAATTGTAATGTATTCTATCATCCATGTAATGTAAGTTATAGTAGACTATTACATCTGTGTGTATTTTGGAAATTTAAATGTGGACAGGTAGAATGAACAAATGCATATTCTATGTACAGATCTTGATTCAGTAGTACTAAGTTGTTGAAAAGTAGGCACCAACAAGGGTGTAAAATTAGTAAGTTTTTACATATTATTAACAAGATCATTGCTAAAGTTGTTGGCTTAATTTACTTGCTAACGAGATTATTGTTAGAACACGACTCATTTTCAGTTTGGTTTTATACATTCAATTTTCTACGTGTGTGAAATGCTTACACCAATCATCATTATTTAAAACATGACTCATTTTTCTATTCGGTCTAATAGGGTCTTTTTACAAAACTTTGCACTGCGATATTTTGACTCATTTTATTAACTTATATCTCAGGTACCCACGCCGACATAATTTGGATTTGAGGCACGTATTTAATAGATTGAACATGTATGTCAGTTTAATAGAGTTGTGTTTAAGATTAATGAGTTAATGGAGATGCATCCTATTTTAGTCGTTGAAGTGAATTTTAACAATCATATTCAATATGGTTTCTTTCGTTTTTGTCGTTGAAGTGAATTTTTTCATATTTTTGTTATTTTGGGTCTGAACAAATTTTACATCTTTTGATTTTTAATCATCCATATGGCAGTTATGACTCATATGGCGGTTATTTTGAGTATTTAATCATCCAGTGGAAAGTTGATGTTTGATCTATTTTATTTTTTTCCAGCGGTTATGACTCATATGGGTATATTAGTTTGGTATGATTAGATCTTTGTTTCATCTTTGAGTATCTAGGTATTAATTAAATATGGATCTTCATTGTGTACCCATCATCCTCGAAACTGCACTAAGACCCAATCCTATTGAATGTACAGCCGCTGAAGATGGCCTCAATCAGGTATTTATACCATATCTAATTCACTTCATTATTATTTCAATTAAATGTAAAGCAACTGAAGATGTTATCCTTTTGTGGAGATTGTATATTACAGGTCCATATTGCAACTGTAAAAACAATCATGTTTTATACAATTTCAATTTCAATTTCAAAGATCATGTTTTAGCAATTTCAAAGATCATATTTCAAATTGCAATTTCTAATTGAAATTGCCTTAGTATTTAAGAAAATTAAGTTTATTTCGGTTGATTATTACATTCTCAATTGAACTTCAGTTAATCTGTTACTTAAAATTTTTACGACTTCTTAATTTGATTTTACTGTATTAGCCTGTGAAGTGTTTAGAGAAGATGAATGTATAGACCATGAAGTGTTCACCATCGGTGAAGTTTTCGTCCGTCTAAATTTTTGGTGAGGTTTTTATTCAATATTTTGAATATTTGGGGATTATTGAGGGGTTTTCATTGATTACTACTTAATTTTTTTTATTTGATGTAATTGCTACTCAAGTTTCTCTATTTTCTGGTTTTTATTTGATTTAATTGCTACTCAAGGTGATATGTAAGTGACGCTACCATCGATTTGGATGCATCTATATATGGTTGAGTTAAATGTAAAAAACCTTTATTCTCCTATTATGCTCTTGGAAATGGCCCACTTATAAATCCAAGTTCACCCTTTTAACTTTACTTCACTAATTGATCCATTTTTGAATTGGCTAACAGATATTTCATTTGAACGTTACCCGCTTTAGTGTGACCCCGGTGAGCTATTTTAGCAACAAACGTTATGGCTCAGTAGCCATTTGAGGCAACTTTAGTACCCGAGCAGCCGAGGCAGGCCATTTAAGGTAGCTAAGCATGCCATTTTGGCAACAAATGTTCTGCCTCAAAACCTTATTCCGGGGTAACTTTTTTAGCAACAAACAACAGACAAAATGACTCGCCAACTAAAATCCATTTGAATTTGCTGAGCAGTTGAGGTAGGCCATTTAAATTTCCTTATAGTTAATGTTTATTTTTGTATTCAACATGTGTTCCTAAAAATGTCTTTATTTTCTTTGTTTGTAGATAGACCTGCACCGTGACTCACCGGAGGGTCGCTGTTTGTTGTCTGGCCAAAAGTCTGACATTTTTATCACGTATTAAAAATGTGTTTATCATGTGTGGGGTTTGCATTCCTCCTAAGAACACAAGCCAGTGCATCACTAAAGACCAAGTTGCCAGATTTTTTTGATTAGTGTCGAGTTACTCTTAGTATATGGTCTTGCATGTGTGTAGTTTATGAGATGGGGTGGGGTTCTATGTTTGTGTATACTCTATTTACAATTTACAAGCATCTATAATATGTGTAAATATAAATTTCACCTATGTTTTAAGGAAAAAAAACCTAAGCTTGTTGATATTTTATCTTGAGTTGTTGTAGGATCAAAGCTGAAAGTGAATGCTACTGCTATTGCTTCTTTGGCACCACGGATTCTTCTCGAAATAACCAGGGGAGTTTGTCAATCTACTGCTACTTTTTTCTTTGGTTCTTAAATTCTTGAGGCAACAAGGAACTATGGTAACATATGGTGGAATGTCTATGAATGACTAAACATGTAATGCTTAACAAACCAAAAATGATTGAGGTGAGACTTTAACACATTCATTAGTATACTTGCTTTTAACTTATTTTGTTATTTTTTTCATTAATAACTTTGTGTGTGTGTGTGAATGCAACTTCGGATGCAACTACTACTCCGTGTGTGTGTGTGTTTCTGATTTAGGTAGCTATGATTTTGATCTGGGCAGTGTATGTTTTGATACGTAGATGTGATTGTGTCTTGGAACCACTAATGTGATTGGAACCTTCAAGCTCTAGAATCATTTTGTTCAACTATGGTAAATCGATTGGAACTGATGATCGGGGATTAGTATAGCTATTTTTGTTGGGTGAACGCAGCCGCATTAGCTATTTTTAGACATATCTCTTATTCACATGGGGAAAATGAGGGTTGTTTAGTTTCTCAAATGTTGCAAACTATTTCATAATCCTTAAACCACTATGTAATGTTGGAAATCACATAAAACAAGCAAAGATCAAGTATAATAGTTGTTATAACTAATATTAAGGAACAAAGTTTCTATAACTGATATTATTGATACAACTGCTATTACTGATACCATTCGTAAAGCATATTTATGGGAATTTCTTTAGATGTAGCCCGTAAAAGCTTAGAAGTATGTCTTTTGATGTTATTATTATCAGTTATTGATAAAAATATGGTGCTATCAAGGCTTCATTTCTATAGATTGTAATTTTTCAATATGTACGTTTGGGTGCCCATTAGTTTTATTCGCTATTACAATCCTCTTACCTGTATACAATGTTGTTTCTAATATCCTTATATCTTAGATTTGGGTAATGATTTACATTGTTGGAGATTTTAAAGGTTCATTGAATATTGTATTGGGATTGTGGGAGTAACTATAGAAATATTGTATTGGGATTTTAAAGGTTCTTGATCACTCACTATTTTTGTTTCTTTGTCTGGTCACAGTCTCACAACCATTAATCTTACACCCTAATCTCACATCCATCAATTATAGGTTGCATTCTTATAGACAGTGGAGAGGAAAATGTCATTTGATGAGCATGTGGATATATCATCAGATGATTCTATATCTCAAACAGATAATGAAGTTTTAGTTAGCATGAAGTTTAACAATAATCTCACAACTGATCAATCGGCCAAAGGGATGACATCTGAAGGAGTAGTAATCCGACGGGCGCAAATGTATCAAGATTACATGAAACAGATCCGGATACCAATTAAATGTGTTTATGTCATCTCGTTTACCTCATGGATAAGGTTAGCCAAGTCAATGAACCAATTATATGGGCAACCCCTTCATTACCTAACCAATGTTCGACTAAGGCAGTGGGACCAGTTAAAGGATTGGTGCTAAAGATGAAGACAAACCCTTGGATACCATTGTTCACCCCTGCAAAACTGAAGCCGCCATCTGGCTCATGGAAGAGGTTTATCGGCTCATCACTTCTCGCGACTATCAGGCTAAGCTCTGGCGGACTGACCCCATGCACCATGCTTTTAACTAATTGAAGTTTTAATATATATATATATATATATATATATATATATATATATATATATATATATATATATATCGGGTTATTTTGTAAAATTTTTAGCTTAAAGGTTACGATTTATATTTTACGAACATGAGGATAGTTTTTTTGTAATTTTTTTTAATAAAAAAACACATGCTCTTACTAAACAAGACAACCTCACCCCTCACCCCTTTAAACTTATAACCCCAAAAACACTTTCTACTACTCTTAATCCATTCCTCTTGCGTCGCTCGCTGCCTCTCCACCCTTGCGCTATCGCCGCTACCTGCTCACGGCCCTTGCTCCGCTGCCACTCCACTTCTCCTCTGCCTCTCTCACTTCTCTCACAACCACAGCAGCAGGTATGGGGATTCTTCCTTCCTCATGTGTTATTTTTAATTGTAAATAGTGGTAAAAATTATGAATAGGTGTTATTAATTCTGGATCTCAGTTATTATTTGTGAATCTCAGTTATTATTTGTGAATCTTAGTTATGATTAATCTGAAATTAGTAATTGGTGTTATTAATTAGTTTGAAATTTTGATAAAAGTTTTATCGATCCTGTTTTCCCCCGACTGTGAACCTCTCATCATCCTCTGTATGTGGAATCTTTCACAAGTGGTTTTGTTAAAAAAAAAGAAAAGAAATTTTGATGATATATGAGAGTTACCGATGAGGCCTAAATGAGGAAGTAATTCTAAGAAAAAAGAACCGTGACACACTGAAAGCTGTAGCTAGGTATGAAAGTATGTAAGTAATTTTTGAAGTTTATGAAGTTAAACTTGGTTGGTGAGTTGCATAACCTTTCATGAAAAAATAAAGTTCCATAAACCCTCTTATCAGAATGTGGGATTCATTGATAAAAGTAGTTTTTCTAGACAGTTAGTCTTTATACCTTTCATTTTTCTTGATAGTTAGTCCTTATACCTTTTGTGTTTGATCGTTCATCTATTTTTTCTAGGATACTATTCTCCACAACCAATGACTCTGTTCTTATTTCTTTAATGAGGAAAATAGGGAATAGTTGAAAAAGAGAGTTTTTTTTCACTTTATTGTGTTTGATAATGTTAATGAGGTTTTAAGTGATGTGTCCTAATCATTTGATTTCGATTGTTTTGTTAATAATTTTCTTACACTCTTTTATAGGTGGGCTATGTGTTAACACTTCATCCATTGATTTTTCTATCATTGCATAGGTAGTTTCAATTTCTTCAGGAGGCTTAAGCACTTCTGTAGGTTTTACCACATGAGCATATTCCTTTGTAGGAGCTTAACAACATTTGTTTCTTTTATTTCTTTTGATGCTTGAACAACTGGTTGCTGAACCACCTGAGTGTTTCCATATAAGGGGGACCTTCAAATTTTTGAGGTATTTGGTGTAAAGCATATATTTGGATTTAGATGCTTTAAATTTTGGTTTATTTGAAGTTTGCCCTGATTCTATGTAATCGGGTATATTTGGATTATGTTGATTATACGAGGTCCAAAACAAATTATTTGTTTTGTTGAATTAATTTTTTATTTCTTAAACATCGTGGATAATCCTATAAACAAAGGGAACTCTTCCTAATTTTTTAAAATTATTTACGCATTTGTATTGTAAAAGAAATTTTACGACTTCAATTTAGACGATTTAACACTTTGAAAATCTACACTTAATAGATAAAAGACTTATTATTTGTATTATACACGACATTATACTTTTCAAAATTATGTGCGTACCTTTATTGATTTTTTTTCCATTTTGCGATTATGTACTTTCAAAATTTTCGCCCGTTTGCGATGTACTTTCGAAATTTTGGATGTTTCGCGATTATGTACTTTGAAAATTTCGCCGTGCCTTCAGACACGGGCATTTCGCTAGTGTATATATATATATATATATATATTTGTGAATATTCTTAATGTGTGAAATTAGCAAATTGTAAATGTTGGTAAACGAATTAACTTAAGGGGATAAAGGATTTACTACCAAAATCGGGAATAATCAAATCTAGTTAATTGTAGTAAGGTATTTAATAACGTATTGTATGGGCGATATGGGTTTCTCTTACGAGCTATAATTAGCAGTATATGTCTATAAACTAGTTGGGAATATTATAGATGACTAGGTTATAGTAGACGTACGCTAGATGTGCACATTAGTGGAGGGGTGAGGATCTCATGTGAGAGTTCAGAACTAATATGCACATGATAATTGCATTAATGCAGTTTTAAATACTTGGTTTGTGAATATTCTTAATGTGTGAAATTAGAAAATATTTAAATGTTGGTAAATGAAGTAACTTAAAGGGATAAAGGATTTACTACCAGAACCAAGAATAATCATATCTAGTTAATTGGAGTAAAGTAATTAATAACGTATTTTATGGGCGATATGGGTTTCTCTTACGAGCTATAATTAGCAGTATATGTCTATAACCTAGTTGGGAATATTATAGATGACTAGGTCATAGTATACGTACGCTAGGTGTGCACATTAGTGGAGGGGTGAGGATCTCATGTGAGAGTTTGGAACTAATATGCACATGATAATTGCATTAATGCAGTTTTAAATACTTGGTTTGTGAATATTCTTAATGTGTGAAATTAGAAAATATTTAAATGTTGGTAAATGAAGTAACTTAAAGGGACAGAGGATTTACTACCAGAACCAGGAATAATCAAATCTAGTTAATTGGAGTAAGGTATTTAATAACGTATTGTATGGGCGATATGGGTTTCTCTTACGAGCTATAATTAGCGGTATATGTCTATAACCTAGTTGGGAATATTATAAATGACTAGGTTAGAGTAGACGTACGCTAGGTGTGCACATTAGTGGAGGGGTGAGGATCTCATGTGAGAGTTCAGAACTAATATGCACATGATAATTGCATTAATACAGTTTTAAATACTTGTCTTGCTATTTCTCTTCTCTTTGGCTATATATATATATATATATATATATATATATATGGCTTTTATGCTAACACAAAATCTATATTTTGTTATTAGTTGTATTGTGTTGTGGAGTCAAGTTTAAATCGTTTGTTTTCATGATAGTTGTGATACTTAATTTGTTCCTCGTTTAATTACTATTTTTATACCAATTTTTAGTTACTTTTGTGGAAAAAAGTTGAGGCTTATGCCTCCGACCGCCTCGAGGCTTACGCCTCGCCTCACAGAGGCAAAACGCCTCAACTACGCCTCTCGCCTTTTAAAACCTTGTCATGTATTATTTATTTTAATTCCTAATCAATATAGCTTAGATTTTACAGGGTGTCACATCCAATAAGGTTCTTATTCAAGCTCAATGAATATGCATTCCAAAAAGGACAAATTTCTTATCACTCAAGTTCTAATAAATTCACAATGCTTCATCTACATTTTAAAAGTAAAAAAATATTGCAAGATGATTTAGAGTGATTTAGGAATTATTATAAATATGTTTTTTTCTCTTAAATAGTTATCCAATTGGATCAAACATATACACAAAAATTCACAACTTTTGCAATAAATTAAAAAATTATTTTTAAGTTAGGTTACATCAAAATCTACTCTATTAGTTGATTAAACTTGTTCAGTTGAGAAAAACTTATTCAATCAACTAAAGTAGATAAAGTTATTCTAAGAAAGATTTTACCAAACCGCTTGGGGTTTAAGTCGACTAAATAAATTATTAAGTCAACTCAACTACTTTATAGTCCATTAATCATCAGTAAATGGAAATCTAACAACTAGTTTTTTAAATCCATAAAAGCAACTTATTACCAACAACTCATAAAGGTTAGTTTTCTTTACCACACTATAAATACTTCATTAAATATAATATGTACTTACATAAGAGTTCATCAAAAATACCAAATATCAAATCTCCATTACAGCACTCATATAAAAGATTTATTGATATTTCAAAAGAAAAGAAAAGGAAAATATCACAGTACACATTGAGGTATTAGTTTCAACAAAAATAGAAGCATTACAATCCTAGGATAAGTTATTATTTAATCAAAATATTTGTTTATACCAATAACCATCCTTTTATTTTATGGTTTAAACTCCATTGTATTATTTAGTCTAGTAGTTCCTTTACAAGAAGTCAAGGAAGAAGTCCTTGAACTTGTCCATGTCTACAATAGCTAGAGAAAGCATATCTTATTCGTTGTTGTTGTAAGGTATGAAATATCCATTTATAGTTTTTGATCTACCTTATTGAACGGGAGATAGTGTCGTGTCAGTGTGAATATAGACAAAGACAAAATACGTAAAAGCTTGGTTTTCAAAGTCTATTATCTCTTTCTCCATTATTTCTATTTTTTATTCATTGTTCACATTCTTTTATATTAACTATTCAGAACAAGCAAAGAGGAAAAACAAATCGCAAGTCTTTCGAATTTTTTTGTGTCTAACAATAGCCTTCCAATCCTTTTAGGAATGTTGTAATGGTTTGTATCTTTCAATCTACTAATGAAAGATTGTTAGAGGTAAAGAATCACATATAGTTACAAGATAAAAAAAGAAAAAATGAAATACTGAAACATTGACGGCTATGAATATTTTACATGACTCTCTAGATGATAATTGTAAGAATATGATTTTACACTCCGCATGTCTTCGTTTTGTCTTTATTAAATAACAAATGTCAAAGTGTAATTTTTAGTTTCTTTCGAGTTTTAATTTCATATTATTCAAGACAAAGACAAAGACAAAGACAAAGACAAAGCACAATGACAAAGAACTACCATACCAAAAATTCACATATTCAGATTATCGGCGATTTGGTAAGAACTTGAGGTTTTGTAAATTACATATGTTTCTTCTGTGAGTAAGGAATTGACTTGAAAAAATATTAAAGTCAGGAAAACACTTTTTTTCTCTATGTAGGTCGTAAAAATTCTATTAGGTTTGGCTGAACACAAAATTATCCGAACATAAAGTAAATCATGCACAATCATATACGAATAATATTTACGTGGCTTAAGGGCATGCCTATGTCTACTTGATATTTTATCTTTTCTATTAGTCTGGTCCAAATAGTTATGATTACACTCCCCTTTCCCATGGGGGCTAGGGTTATATATATATAGGAAAATAGATGATGGAACTGTGTATGGGTTTATTAACTATAGAACTATCCCAATTTTATCATCCGTATCCTTCTCCTTTATTCCCTAAGGTTAGTTATATTAAACAGTCCTTATCTTTATGGATCGAATCCTAATAATATTAAGGGTGATGTGCCCTCTTCACACACATGGTCGAATTATTTTCCTCACGATTGCCCCAAAACATTTGAAACTAACTGATATTACAAAGCATTGTTAGCTTCTAAAAAAATCCGAGTCTTGTTTATAGATAGTTTTAGTCTTTGAAACATACTATTCTCGGAGGGTATGGTATTAATAGTGCTTGAAGGTGAAGAGTCCTTTCACCCACCCAGTTTGGAGGTTACGCTGGTAATTTGCCCCGATTATTTTAGGGGCATGCTGGTAATTTAGAATCCTAAGCTAAAGGGGAGGTTGCATGCCATACATCATTAGAAGTGTGTTAGCTATTTGATGATTATTCCCTGGAATGTGTTCCAATCCACTAAATTCACATCTACCGCCAATTTAATCCATTATTAAAAACCTCCCTTTACTTAAAGAGAACCAAAGCTCCCATTGTTGCTTCCACAGTTATTAGTCTTCTTTATTCCATTTGTGCATGAAGATTAAATTTCCTTAAAATGTTAAATTTCCTTAAAATAATTCTATCCTTTTCTATTTATTATTCCTTGTTGTAAAAATGGTGTATGTAATTAACGAATATAACATTGAGGCCTTGAAAGTTCATTATATCCCTTTAGGGGTTAGTGTTGAGTTAGACTAAGGATGGACTTCTACAATATTAATGATAGGCATTTGCTTTTCTACCAATTTGTAGTCGAGGCTAGAATCACATTTTCCCCCAAACTGTCTATTCCTTGAGTTCTGTCAATTCTTTAATGTATTTAAATACATTGAAGATTCCAATCATGGAAAATAATTGAATGAGACTTTCTTCCCTATTCATTCCTCTCACAGAAACACACAGTTAGATACATAAGCCCCCCCCACACTAGACTCAGTTTTGCGCACACACATACACACAATTTCTTACGTAGTTCCATAAACACAGAGTGTACAGAAAGTATTCCACAAATACACACAATTTCAAAAATTGAATATAGTTTTATGTGTGCACATTCTCGAACAGTCTCATACATAGTTCCATACACACGAAGTATACACATAATATTCCATAAACACACACATAACACACAACATTTCACACAATATAACACACAATTTTCACAAACACTGCACACACAACAATAAACAATTTGGAAAAACACCACACACAATATTGCACAAACACTACAACACACAAACAAATCAGATTGCCATGTAAACCCCACATTATTTCCACAATGGAATTAATTGAGACCTAACGTCACAGATATTAATTGATTCCAATACTAAGCTACCAAACACACCCTAAACAAATAATCGACTAAGAGTAAATTGCATTCAAAAATAAAATTTCCTCCATAGTGCATTTTAACTTAATCAAAGATTCCCTAAAATTGCAACAAATGAATGTCATAAACCATTATACATTTACTTCATCATCCGGTATGCTTTTTGTACACAAAATATTCATTTTTCTCATCCAAAACATTAAAACACAAAAATTTTGTTTTGAGAGATCAATATATATATAAAAAATAATAGAAAAACCCTAAAATACATTAATGAACATAAGAAACACAATCATTGATTACTCATCACGCCAATCAAATCTTTAATCATCGTTAGGGAAGAGAATCCGTAGCATGGAAGCAAAAATGCTGATGGAATCGAGACCGACTTCAGCTTAGAGCTTTTGCTTGATTTTGTAGATTCGGGATATGTGTGTTTTTTTTTCTTATTTGAGATCATAGGTGTCTTCGTGGAGATTGATTCACAGAGTTCCTAAAGGAACTCTAAATTTCTCCGTAAAATAGGAACTATACATGGACAAATCGGGAAAAAAATGAATTATAACAATCCACAAATCAATGTCTAATACAAACACACACACACACACACACACACACACACACACACACACACACACACACACACACATATATATATATATATATATATATATATATATATATATATATATATATACAGAAAGGATCTCATACATACCCAGTTTGCATACCCTCCGTGCGGACCATTTTTTTAAAATAGTAAAAAAAATAATTTCGGGCTGATTTTTTTTTTATAGTTTCTAAACATTTCAATAGGACCATAAAAAAAATTCAACTCAAAATGAATTTTTTTGCTATTTTAAAAAAATCGGTCAAACTTTGTCAGTTTTTAAGTTGTTAAAAACTGACAAAGTTTGACCGATTTTTTTAAAATAGCAAAAAAATTCATTTTGAGTTGAATTTTTTTTATGGTCCTATTGAAATGTTTAGAAACTATAAAAAAAAATTACATCAAAATATTTTTTTTACTATTTTATCAAAATTGGTCCGCGCCAGCGGTATGCAAACTGGGGTATGCATGAGAACCGCTCTCTCTCTCTCTCTCTCTCTCTATATATATATATATATATATATATATATATATATATACACACACACACACACAAGTAATATTATAGAGGAGACTTACCAAAGAATCCCCTAATTAGGAAACCCTAAGTGACATGAATTTTGAGACATCGATGGAGAAGAGGCCGCGAGTTAGAGAAAAAGCGGTGTCAAGTCTCAAACCTCAAATTGCAAAGTTTGAAAAGAAATCAAGGCCGAGAGTTCTGAGAAGAACGAGACGTTTATGTGTGTGGGAGTCGGGGAAAGTTTCTTTAGGCTGGGAAGGAAAATTCATGTTTGGCTATGTATTTTCACTTTTATAATGTTGAATTATAATCAATAATGGTTATATTAGATTACTAATGGTACTCGATGGTAAGAAATAGTAATGGTTTGGTTGCACAAATTGTTTGATTATATGAATTAGTTCATTGTGAATTAGTGAATTGTAAATGAGTGGGTTTGAATTGAGTTTAAATTCAATTTTACGCGATGTTTGGTAATTTGAAATTGATGTTAAGATCCTATAAGAAAAAAGATTAAAACAAATTGGGGTGGGGTGGGGGGGAGGGTGTTGGACAGGGAGGGAAAGAGAAAAATGAGCATGCACTTTGTGTGACTCCTATTTCAAATTAATGCATTTCACCTTTTTTATGAAATGATCCAATTTCAGATTTTACACATGAGCTAAAATGGGGCAATTAATGAATCATTTCATTAATGAAACCAAACAAAATTAATGGATTAATTTGTAAATGGATCAATTTATAAATGAGTCAATATATAATTTTAGGACAACCAAACGGGACCTTAGTAATCATAAAATTAGTTAGTTACTAAAAGTGCATTTTGGTGTAGTGTTTCCTACCCAGTGTTCTGCCAACACTTGGAGGATTGTAACTGGTGTAAAATGTATAAACGAGCTCTATAGGACGCAACTAAGGATCCTAAATATTCATTATTTCTATATATGGGTAATGACTAATGAGATGGCCAATTTCCTTAAGGAATGGACAGATGAAAGGACTTTAGTCATCAACTCTCAAGACTCCCATAACCAAAAATTAGGCCCATGGTTTCGTTGTGAAGAATTGAGAACATTTTCTTGCACCAAAGGGCAATGAGCCCTACAACGGACCATGTGCCCTAAGGGCCGGCATAAAATAAGTATAACTTTCCTTTGAAATGATTTACTCAATTATGTTTCCTTGTTTCCATATATTATGCATTATTTTGATACTTTGATATTTTGTTGTTCATATTCTTGCAAGAAGAAAGAGCCCAATCAAATGGATGTAAACTTTGTTACTATGAATAATAATTGGTCCATCGAATAAAGTTTGAGAGACCCCAACTACACAATATCAACTACACTCCTTCTCTCCCACACCTCATCAATAACTTACTTTGTTGCTCGGCCTGTAAATGAAGAACAAGAGATCCTAGATGGTTTTAATGAGCACAACCATTTTGTTTCTAGTATATTGGACTTTTTTGAGCTTGTGGATGTCTCTTCCAAACCATATTTGTTCCCACTTCTCTTAAGGAAGATACGGATCCAAATGAGAAAATCCCAAATATGATAGGCGTGCTCTCTGCCAAACTTACCATACTACTCAATTGATCAAGTGAAAGGATGTCAGAGTTCTTTCTAACCTCGTTATTATGGGGGATTCCCCTGAGAAGGTGTAGTTTCAACTTGCAAAAAGGATTAAGGTGAGAAACAACCTTGTTATTCAGGCATCGACTTCAAAGTTGGTGGATTCATCAAGCATGGGGAAGGATCTTACTGAGGGGTTAATTTCTAAGCATATAGATATGGATCTTGTTCTTCTAAGGGGATATTATCTCCCCACCAACCAATCTTTGGTAATTATCCTATCCTAAAATAAATTGGATCTTCATGCCGCCTAAGCACTTTATCTTGCAAGTGTTGAAGTACCCCTATCTGTCTTTTATTGATTTAAGTTTATGCACGTGATACTAATCTTGAATTCTTTTATACTGCTGGAAAGTTTGGACTTTGTCAATATCCTTGACAATAGATTTGATTAGAAAAAGAAAGTGGTCAGTATGGGGTTGCCTTGGATGGGTCCTAGAAGGCGCTTAATGTTGTAAGTCCCATATAATCGAGCATGATACCCAATCGAAGGCCCAAGATAATGAAATCAACCAGCTAAAGGCACAGTTGGAGGTCTTGGAGAAGGGGAGTCTTTCCAAAATGTTATACAACACTTAAAGTAAATAATGTTGCAAAGAAGTTTGACTTTGTTTAGAGTTATTTGTTCAAAAAAGGTTGGGACGAGGCCCTGGCTAAGGATGGAGTTGTTGACACTGAGTTTTTTTCCCAATATGCTCCTGATTCTCCTCCTAACTTGGAGGACGAAAAAGAGAATGATGAGGCTTTCGACCAACTTAAGGTTATAAAGATCCCAAAGAGACATGTGTACTTTAGTTTTTCTTTGGATGTTCTATAATTTTGTATGTCCTTTCTTTTTCTTCTTCTGTAATTTTTATAAGGGCTTTACCTATTAACTTAGTGAAATGAAACATCTTTTTATTCCAACCAGGCTCTGTTCAGCCAATTTTCTATACTTTGCTCCTGCATGTTTTGTGTCGTCGTTTTCTTATATTTTTGAACTTATTTCTTTTATTCTCTCAATCTGATGATTGACTAGCCATTGTTCATGTAGTCCAAGGGAATGAGAACTGGGAATTTATTATTAGGATGATTTTATTGATCAAGCTAGGACATTCTGTATGGTTATTCGTTGAGCATTATAAAAAAATGAAAAGTAACCATGGTTACCAAACAAATGTGGTCATGAGTCTCGAGGATGGGTTGGAGGAAATAGGAAATATTATCGATCTCTTGTCAAATAATAAGTGGTTATAAGGGAGGATATCGATAAGGGCTATAAGCTTTCGAGAATAATGAATCGATTAGAATGGAGCTACACCATAAGATTATGAGGTTAATGTATCATCTCGAAAGATAACCTTGTGTGGTTTGGGCATACGGCTACGATGAGTGTTGGATGATTGCCCCACTGTATTTGGAGGAGGCCAGGCAAGTAGCCTATAAGTATGGATGGCTAAATGTCATAGTGTTCCTTAAAGTTACCTAAAATAATCAGTTATTATATTTGTACCAGGTCTACACCATGAGATTACGAGGTTAAATGTCATATTTTCCCTGACTTTGATAGTGGTCAACTAACAACCATAGCCAAGGAATTAAACCTCCAAAGATGGTGTGACGAGACACTAATATTATATTTAAAACCCCTTTATATCTACACATTCTAGCATAATCTCTATTTTCATTGAATAATCCCAAGACTTATGCTCATTTACTAGATAATCTCTATTTTCATTGTATATATCTTGTGCAACATTTATTTGAGCTTTTATAGGTGTTGGGAATGCTAGGCATGAAGTCTGGTTGATTTCTGCAAAAATTCCATCGATAAACACAACTTTGATGGAATTTATTAAAGTTAACACTTCGTCTATAGGCCTGAACTCTCACTATACATGTAGATCTCTGAGTTATCTTCGTGTGTCCATTGATAGTACGTGGTTTCAATTCGTAACAAATAAGTAATGAAAATTTATGCGGGATGATGATAATACTAGTATCTATAGTGCATATATAGATATATAATTCCAAAGCTATGTGAAGTTCTCCCAATTTTCTTATGAAGGAATGAAATCGGTAATTCCTAGCGGTAGGCTTAATGAAGAAATATTAGTTAGAACCAATATTTCAGACTACAATCATACTTACAGTATTAGAAATACTGGACCTATGAAAGAAAAAGCTAAGACCTTTTGGCAATTTTTAGAATTCTAAGAAACTAAGACTATACAGAATAAACCTTTGTTTGTTAATCAAGACGATGTCACTTGAAATGTTACTATCCAGTTCGGCCCTCCTAAGATTATCACTATGAATATCCAAACTGATGAAGATAGATTTAGGAATATGGGAGAAACCATAATCATTGATCCTTCAGAAGGAGAATGTAGTAGTAACACTAGTTCTGGTTTACTAAGACAAGCCCCAGTAATTAGACCTAGAAGATCATTTGAACAAAAAGACTTAGTTAAAGAAAAAACTAGGATCCAAAACTTTGGACATGAATCCTCAGAATTGGACATAAAGACATTTAAAGATCACCTTAAGAAAAGTCATTCTGTTAAATTTCAAGAAAGAGAGAGATTTAATATGATAGCTCAATAATGTATATTAAAATTAAAAGAATCTAAGAATACTAAAGAACTTCTTAAAAACTTAAGACTAATAGAAGAAGGAGAAGAAAGACTAATGCCAGCTACACAAGTAGGTCTTAATAAACAAGAGATAGGAAGTAGTAGTAGGCTAGAAGATGCTCCTAGACTTTTTAGTAAACTAATAGGAATAAACATCCCCATTTATTCAAATACTTTGGTTAAGACTAAACCTGATTATAAAAAAGACTTTCTAACTAGTGACAAGAGTTTTACTCCTGTTAAGACCATGGCAAGTCAAGCCATAAATCCAGTTGGGATATACCTTAACTTAGACAACGTCCAAGATAGGAAGAAGGCTTTAGATGACTGGCGTAATCAGATGAACATATGCTTTGCATCTAATGAACAATGAGATGCAACTTCGTGTAAGAAATACGTTGAGCAATCCATTAGAGGTATTGCAAAAGATTATTTAGATAGCTTAAGAAATGCCACAAATGAAGACTCCTTAGCTAAGATGGAGAAAATGAAAGAGAGCCTAGAAGAAAGATCAATTGAAGAATATATTCAATTCTTTACATCTGAATTCATTGGAGCTAGACATTTAGCTCAAATCAATGAACAAGACCTAGCAAAAACTAAGTTAAGCCTCCTTATAATTTACAAACTAGATAATATCAATGAATATAACAATAATTATGAGCAATTATATTACCAAATTAAAGAATTTGAAGAGACCTTAAAAGATGAATACTTTAGGAAGATACCAGCCATAGGACAAATCCTAATTAATGAATATAGGAATTGGCCAGGAATTTTTGGAGTTAAGAATAACTCCCTTGGTGAAAGAATCAATTTTGCCAAAGACTATATCATATCTAAGAGACGTGATATAACTCAAGGAAAGTTAATAGAAGAAACTTTCAAGCAGATCCGTCCAATCAAAGACGAAAGAGACACCGCTCTAATCCAATGGGGATGTGGAAGTGAATCTAAGAAATTTAAAAAGAGATTAGAATGGAAACATAGAAAGTTTAATACTAGACCTTTAAGATTTCTAAAGAAATATAGATTTAGACCATCTACTACCTTTAGAGAAAGGAACTCTAAGACTAAGAAAAATAAATTTAACTAAAGAAGATATTTTAAGACCACTAGTAAGTATAAGAAGGTTCCTAATTATAAGAAATAAAAAGAAGTAGCTCAATTTAAGACTTCCATCAAAGAATGTTGTACTTGCGGCAAAGAAGGACACTTTGCTAAATATTGCCCCAATAAGAAAGATAAAGAAGGTATTAAGATTATTAATACAATATTAGACAATGCAGATCAAGAAGAATTATATATTCTATATGCTATAGAAATATCAGACATAAAAGATGATGATAATACTAGTATCTATAGTGCATATAGATAGTGATTCAGGAAACTATAATAGTGATACTGATGAGTATGTAGACTCTCAAGATACTCTAGACTTATATATGATCCACACTAATCAAGACGATTTAGATAATAATTATGAAGACTTTGAAGAAGCTTGGTATAAATGTATATTTAGCCCCTTTTTAAAGAAAAGTTGGACAGTTAGTAATCCTGAGTTACTAACATGTATACCTAGATGTTACTTTGTTGAAAGACATTATTTCACATTTGAAATGAAATGTAGCAAGAAAGACTTTAGATGTGTAAAATGCTTCGAGACTATACAAACAAAATTATTTATGGTCTGTGTTATTTATCAATTACACTACCATGAAAACTGTTGGAGAACTAGATTTAGAGCAATTTATACTAGCCAGTATGATGCTCAAATAGACCTAGATATTAGAACATATTATCAAGATATTGATAGAAATATAGCTGAAATAATGCAAGAAAATGAAGACTTAAAAGGAAAGGAAATTTGCTATGACTTAGAAGACAACTGCTCTGATAGTAGTACATAATACCTAACATCCTTAGATTTTATAGATAACCTCAAAAAGGAATATCTATTCAAGAAAAGAATAATATAGGAATATCTACTAAACCACATGATTGTTTTGTAGAGTTATTTGTGCAACACGAAGACTATCCTAAAAGACTTTCAGCTTTTACAGATACAGGATGCTCTCAGAGTATTTGTAAGGCTAATGCCTTCCCTAAAGAATATTTTCTAGATAGTAAGAAGGATTTCGATGGTAAGGTAGCTAATGGAGAACCATTTACCTTATACTTTTAGACTATTCCTAATTATTTTAAATTAGGAAAGCAGACAAACAAAACTGTAAATCATCAGTTTTGGATAATGGATCTTCGTCCTAGTTTCACAGGAAACATTATTTTAGGTCAAGACTTTATTAGTAAATATCATCCTTATACTCAGTATAACGATAAGATATTAATTAGTGATAAAGTAGAATTTAATATTAAAGCCCCTCTAATAGATCATAAGACTGCCTTTGACCTTATGCAGATCAAACCCAATTATAGACCCATAAAACATCATAGATCTTCAGCTAAGCATGGTGGACTTAGACCTACAAACCAACAAGAAGCCTTAGAAATAACCAAATCCTTACAAAAGGAATGTAAGTGTCCAAACCAAAAGTGTTATAAGAAAATAACGCTTATACATCAAGAAATTTTAGATCAAGCCCAGCACACCTTATTACAGGTGCAAGCTCAATCACCTTATACTCTTGACTCACTTGAGTCTACATTGTTTAAGTGCTCATCTAGTTTGGAAATTATGACAAAATTGGAGTCCTATTCCATAGAGACCAAAGAGCCTCAAATTCTTCTAATGCCACACTTGATTCAATTGGAGCTATAAATCTCATTCACACACACTAGGGTTGCATACATTGTTCATATATTGCATTGATTGATGGTGTGTGAGTTATGTGTGTTAAATACCATTCAAATTGATTTTAATAATTTTTGGGAATTTTAAATATTTTTAAAAAAAATTAAAATTTGGCTTATAAAACTTTTGGGGTCCTTCTATAATTACTGTTATTACCTTATTATACCTGAAAGTTGGGTTGGGTAGGATTCGAAAGCAATTGAGGCTTCAGGGGAGCCGTGTAAATATTTTCAAAACACGCGCGTCTGAGTTCATCCCGTCCCTACACCTGTCAACCTTATATCGGCCAGATGTGTGTTTGTTGTAAGACTTATAACCCTTATGTTATCTCAGCCCTTGGATCTAAGTAATCAATGTTATGCATGCGTTCAAACTCAATCCAAGTGAAACCTCCCTTTTCCAATTAGCGTATAATTTTTCCACCGCTTATAGTACCCCGTTGGATCGAAGTCAAATAGACAAGACCATATCTCAACCTTTGATTTGATGAGCCATTATCGAACCTTCCCTTCTCACTATAAAAGGAAGATAAGTCTCTACACTTGAGTACTTTTGCCAGTTCGTCCATAGAGAGAGAGAGAGAAGAGAGAAATGAGAGAGAAAACCTAACTCGTTTCAAACCCTAAATTCATTTTTTCTAAACAGTTTATACCAAACACCATACCTGAGTGTTTGAGAGTGATTTTGGTAGAGGTTTGAGGGTTGTTTGAGAGTTTTATCCTCTGAGTTCAAGATCTTATTTCCAACTTAGACATTTCATGTTAGATCTATATTTCTTTTTCTTAAAAACTGTAGATCCGCCTATTACATGTCATATTACACTTAGATCTGCATCTTTTAGTTTCTCATGTTGAGAAATCATATTTATTGATTAAAGTTTTTCTGTAAATGTTTTTAACAACTCAAGAATCAACAAATCTACTTTCTGTTTCTAGTTCTTATGAAACAAGACTTTTGACCTAGTTGGAATCGCAATTGGTGGTTTATAATTTCAAAATCATTTTTAAAACTCCTGAAATTATTTAAGACCTTGGCAGTCTTTCGAGCAAGGTAACCTTGGATTCTGGGATTATTTGAAAGGACAAATAAAGTCTTTTGTTTACAAAGAAGAGACAAATTGAAAACAACTTCATTTAGATCTAATCTGTAATTTGCTAGGACTTGTTTGTATAAATAAGTGTGCGTGTGTGCATGCATGTGTTAGAACACTGTCACAAACACTTGTCACACTACAACACAAGAAGTGTTGGCTGTAAGATCTTAAAACGTCAAGAGTCGACATAAATCTTGAACAAAGTGGAGAAGTTATCAAACTGAGAAAGCCACATTAACATCAGAACTGCAAAAAAGTTAAAATCAAACCAGTGGGTACATATTCTAAACTTGTATAGGTTTGTTTTATATGCATGTGTGTTATATAGTTTGTAACTTGTATATTTTGTTTTAGTGGATTTTTGGTTTGTGACTTAGAAGTCACCGTGGATGTTTCCTCAGTTGGGTAAGGCTTTACCACATTAAAAACTCCTTGTCCTTAATCTTTCTACATCTCCTCATCTTATTATTATGGGTGTGATGATTTAGTTGACTTAACCTTTTTTGTTTTGGTTTTCAAAACTAGTTACAAAATCTTGAACATATCTCTTACATTTTTTATTAAACACATATTGTGATTTACCTGTTTTGATTTAAGAAAAGAGTTTCTCCAAAAAAAGTTCGGAGTTTCTTAGACTGTTAAATCCAAAATTAAATGACTTGAGTAACATCTTTTTCAATTGGTATCAGGGCTTTGGAAATTCTTTTTAAAAGATCCTGTGTTTCTAAAATTATTTTCTTAAAATCGAAGAATGGACGAGAAATCTGAAAGATTTGGTAACTTGTCTAGACTACCTCTCTTTGATGGAAACAACTTCCCTTACTGGAAAGTAAGGATGGTTGCTTTCATACAAGAAACCTTGGGAGATGATGTCTGGGATATTGTTGAAAATGGATATACTTATCCTACTAAACCATCCACTGAAGGAAGCAATGAGAGGATTAAGAAAGTGTTAAGTGAATTTACTCGAGAAGAGAAACAAGCCTCTCTGAACAATAACAAAGGCAAGAATTCCATTTTTATGTCTATAAATGAACATGAGTTCAAAAGGATCTCATCTTGTACCACTTCTAAGGAATCTTGGGATACACTGGTTACTACACATGAAGGTGACATTAGAGTTAAGGTTGCTAAAACTCAGATGCTTATTCAGCGGTATAACTCTTTAATCATGTCTGACTCAGAGTCATTTAATGACTTTTACATGAATTTGACTGACATTGTGACCAAATTACATGCTAATGGGATAACTTATGTTAGACATGAAATTATCTATAAAATTCTAAGGTCATTTCCACAGAGATTTGATAACAAAAGATATGCTATTGAGGAAATGAGTGATCAAAATCTCACTCCTGAATTACTCAGTAGTAAACTGAGAACTGTGAAAATTGAATTAGAATTTAAGAAACAATTAACCCAGTCCCATAGGAAACAGACTAGTTCTAATTTGAGTTTTTCCTCTAAGCTGATTAAACCTAAGCTTAGTATTTCAAATAATGATTCTGATGAGGAATGTGATATAGATAGTTTGGATAATCAAATTTCCTTGATGTCAAAGCAGTTTAAGTAGATTGTGAAATTTAGAAATAAAATGGCAAACAAACAAGGCAGGCCAAATTATCCAACTCAGTCTAACCACAAGCCTCATGAGAAAGGTCAAGACAAACATCACAAGGACATTCATATGAGACCTAACAAAGACTTCAAGAATATTGAATGTTTTAGATGTGGTAAATTGGGTCATATAGCACAAGACTGTAGAGTTAACTTAACCACGATCAATAAACATACTAGGGCCAACATTTGTAAGACATGAGATGATTCAAGTGATTCTGATAATGAGGAACCTTAGTCATCTGATGTTTTTCATCCTTGTATATCTTTTTTTTCCAAGATAGTATATAATGATGATATGCTTGTGCCTATGTATAAGAATGATGATAGTAGCTCTACTTATGTTATTATGAACCTTGCTGCTACTGGTTTAGATGCTTTAATTTTCGAGAACAATGCTAGTTCTACTGCGGGGTGTGTGAGTCAAAGGGACAACGATAATGACGATGTCAATGTGTGTGTGTGAGTTAAAGAAATGAATCCTTAGGGGTCACTTCACACAATACACTTAGTGATTCTGACACTGAAGACCTCCCTGATATTCACATACTTTATACCAAGACTCTTAAGAAAAGCACTAGACTAGAGAAGATAGTGAAAGATCTCACTAAGAAACTAGAAGACCTAAGTCTAATGGTTAAACTTAACGCTGAAGAGTATACCACCCAATGTCTAACTCATGAAAATGAAGTAAAAAGTTTTGATCAAAAATTGAAGAATTTGATTGAAATAAATGAAACTCTGGAGAAAAAATATAAAGGGACTTTATTAGAATTGGAACAAGCTAAAGAAAAGACAACAACTGTTTTCAAGAAATTTGTTAAATTTGAAAATAATTTTAATTGTTTTGATGGTTTTGTTGTTGATTCAAAAACCATTCTGATGATCAAACTGGAATAGGATTTTTCCCAAATTCAAAGACACAAATTAAAAACTTTGAACCAATCAAGTTTGTGGCAGGTGGCAAAAGATCTATAAAAACATGTCCAGATTTTCAAGCCTTAAATGATGAGTTTGATAAAACACAACAAAATTTGGATATTGGGGAATCAAGTTACTCTAAGTGTGACAGTTTGCCTAAGAATAAATACGTCTGCCCTCCGATTAGGAAGAGTGTCTCTTCGTTTCAAATTGCACTTCCTAGGAATAAGGTTCAACCTCACAATCCCTTAAAACCTATGTTTAAAGACTTTCCTAAGGAGATACCCTCGTCAAGCAATCTTTATTGCTCATACTGTGACATATACGATCATTATTTTGAAGGTTGCTACTCTAGACGTTTAGTAAAACCTTTCTGTAATACTCATTGATACCAAAACTTTAACAACTCTAGGAGAAGCCGTAACAATTATGTCCTGCCTAAACAACCGGACAAAAATTCTAACTATAGAAAGAGAAAGACCAAACCTAAAAGATCATTTCAAAGAAGGATTCCTAGGCACTTTTCTAAACCAAATGCTCATGTCCTTCATAAAACTCAAATGCATGCGCAAAATATTTTTCAATAAAAATCTAATGCTCACAAATTTTATCAAATGAGAGCAAATATGCGTAAAACAAAAACAAGAGCTATTTGGGTTAGAAAAGATGAGCTATTGTCACAGATGAAGTGTAACATTGTGATTACTGCTTTAAAAGCTGAACACACTCCCTCTGGTTTGTATTTAGACTCTGGGTGTTCAAAGCACATGACTAGGGATGATATAAAACTGTTAAACAAAACCAGCTTTGCTAGAGGAAAAATTATTTTGGTGATGGTGTATCATCTCAAATCATTAGTAAAGGAACACTCCGAGAAGAAGGAATGCATGTTCTTGAAAATGTTCTTCTAGTAAAAGGTCTCAAGGCTAATCTACTTAGTATTTCGTAATTTTGTGACTCAAATCATACTATCACTTTTTCAAAGAATAATGGTAAAATTTTAAATGAAAAAGGTGAGTGCATAATTATAGGACTCAGGACTCCTGACAATTATTATACTGTCCAGAAAAGTACTGAGGTCTGTAACATTGCCAGAATAGATGATAATGAAATATGGCATAATCGAATGGGTCACATAAATTACGATAGCCTTAGTAGATTGTCTTCACAAGAAATAGTTAGAGGAATTCCAAAGATCAATCCTATTTCTAACATTGTCCGTGGTTCATGTCAGGAAGGAAAAATTATTAAAGCATCTCATAAGAAAGTTAAAGATATCCTTTCCTCTGAACCCTTGGAGCTCATCTATATGGACATAATGGGTCCTTCTCGCACTGTTAGTCTATATGGGCACAGTTACATTCTAGTTATGGTAGATGACTTCACCAGGTTTACTTGGGTAGCTTTCTTAAAAACAAAAGTTAAATACTTTCAGAACCTTTTTGAAAATCTTACTTCGTATAGAAAATGAGAAGGACACTCAAGTAAATAGGATTCGTAGTGATAGAGGAGGAGAATTCATATATACATGTGTTATAGAGTACTGTGACTATAATGGTTATAAACATGAATTTAGTGCTCCTAAGACACCTCAACAAAATGGAATTGCTGAGCTAAAGAATCGTACCCTTCAAGAGATGGCAAGAGTTATGATTCATGCCACGTGTTTACCTAAATATTTTTGGGTAGAATCAATTCGTACCGCGTGTCACATTATTAATAGGGTCTATCTTAGGAAGAATTCAAAACAAACTCCTTACGAACTATGGTATGGGAAGAAGCCCAATCTTAAATACCTTAGAACTTTTGGTAGTACTTGTTATGTATGTAAAGACAAAGCACACTTATCCAAAAGTGAGACTCGTGGAGATAAATATATTTTCTTAGGATATTATCCTGATAGTAGAGCGTACCGTGTCTACAATCTTCGCACAAAGACTTTAATGGAATCCATAAACGTTATTGTAAGTGACATTAATGTTGAGAGCAAGACTGGAGAACTAACTATTGTAGAAGAGTTTGAAAATGTTTCAGAGAAAGACTCTCCAGAAATAGATGATTCTTTACCAATTGAGAAACCTGAAGTACCTAACTGGGTTTCTAAAGATCATCACATAGATAACGTTGTTGGTAAACCCTGTGAGCCTGTACGTACAAGATCTCAATTAAGAAATAATGCTCATTATGTATGTTTTGTTTCCCTTGTGAAACCAAAGAATGTAAATGAGGCATTGAATGACCCTCAATGGATTTCTTCTATGCAGGAAGAACTTATTCAATTTGTCATTCATGATGTTCGGTATCTTGTACCTAGGCCCGATCATAAAAAGGTTATTGGCACACGTTGGTTATTTAAAAATAAAACTGATGAAAGTAGGATAATCATTAGAAACAAAGCCAAATTATTGGCTCAAGGATATTCTCAAATTGAAGGAATAGATTTTAACGAGACATTTGCTCCTATTACTCGCTTAGAATCTGTTCGTCTTCTCTTTGCCATAGCCCGTTACTTGCATTTTACGATTTATCAAATGGATGTAAAGTCATCCTTTCTTAATGGAATCTTGACTGAAGAGACCTATGTTGAACAACTAAAAGGGTTTATTAACCCTCAGTATCCAAATAATGTTTATCATCTTAAAAAGGCATTGTATGGTCTAAAACAAGCGCCAAGAGCCTGGTATGAGCGTCTTTCCAATTTTCTCCTAGATAAAGGTTTTAAGAGAGGTGGAAATGATCAAAACGTATTTGTAAAACATTTTAACAAATATATTATTATTGCTCAAGTTTATATTGATGATATCATTTTTGGATCAACATCCCCTTCAGAAGTTAAATCTTTTTATGAAATTATGCATAAAGAATTTCAAATGTCTCTTATGGGGGAGTTACAATCTTTCCCGGGTCTTCAAGTCAAACAGAATTCAGAAGGTTTAGTTGTTTCGCATTCAAAATTATGCTTTAGAGATTATCAAAAAATTCGGGCTTGAAAGTGCAAAAGAAGCTAGAACTCCCATGAGTACTACGGTCAAATTATCTAAGGATTAGTGTGGAAAATCCATAGATCCTACTCTATATCGTAGTATGATAGGAACCTTACTATACCTTACTGACTCGCGTCCTGATATTATGTACGCAGTTTACGTGTGTTCCAGTTATCAAAATAATCCTAAAGAGAGCCACTTAGTATGTGTAAAAAGAATCATTAAATACATAAAAGGAACTCTAAATTTAGGACTCTGGTACACCAATGATACTCCTAGTACTATAATAGGATACACTGATGCCGATTGGGCAGGGTGTACTGATGATAGTAAGAGCACATCAGGGGCTTGTTACTATATCGGTAACAATTTGGTAGGATGGAGTAGTAAGAAACAAAACTGCACTTCTTTATCCAGAACTAAATCAGAATACATAGCCGCTGGTAGTTGTTGTGCTCAATTACTCTGGCTTAATCAAATGCTCAATGATTACGGTATTCAAGAAGATCAACTGCATCTCTATTGTGATAATCAAAGCGTGATCAATTTCTCTAAAAATCCTGTTCAACACTCGCGAACTAAATATATAAAAATTAGACATCATTTTATACGCAAATTAGTTGAGACTAAGGAATTAAAAATTAATTATCTGCCTACTGATTTGCAACTCGCAGATATGTTTACCAAACCTTTGGATTATAATAGATTTCTTGCTTTGTGAAAATTGATAGGAATGGTTTGTGCTGAATAAACTTGTGTAACTTAAGTATTTTCCCCCTTGTCCATTTGAGACAAAATGGGGGAGAAGTTTGAGTCTTATGAGTTCATTTTTGATTGTACATTTGATTAATAAGCTTGATCTTAGTGTTATTTGCAGGAATCTGTAAAGTTGTATTCAACAGATGTTATTAGGGTATTGGTTTGTAATTAGTTGAGTCATGTAATTTTCTTTTTCTAGGATATGGGTAGATAGAATTTTTGTATAGGAATATGTGTTTCTTATTTTTTTGTAGCCCTACGAGTCCTAAATTACTCAAAGGAGATTTTGTCTCATATTTACAAAGGGGGAGATTGAATCACCTTATACTCTTGACTCACTTGAGTCTACATTGTATAAGTGCTAATCTAGTTTGGAAATTATGACAAAATTGGAGTCCTATTCCCTAGAGACCAAAGAGCCTCAAATTCTTCAAATGCCACACTTGATTCAATTAGAGCTATAAATCTCATTCACACACACATACACACACACACACACTAGGGTTGCATACATTATTCATATATTGCATTGATTGATTGTGTGTGAGTTGTGTGTGTTAAATCCCATTCAAATTGATTTTAATAATTTTTGGGAATTTTAAATATTTTTTTTAAAATTAAAATTTGTCTTATAAAACTTTTGGGGTCCTTCTGTAATTACTGTTATTATCTTATTATACCTCAAAATTGGGTTGGGTAGGATCCGAAAGAACTTGAGACTTTAGGGAAGCCATGTATATATTTTCAAAACACGCACGTCTGAGTTCATCCTGTCCGTACACCTGTCAACCTTATATTGACCAAATGTGTGTTTGTTGTAAGACTCATAACCCTCGTGTTATCTCAGCCCTTGGATCTATGTAATCAATGTTCTACATGCGTTCAAACTCAATCCAAGTGAAACCTCCCTTGTCCAATCATCGTATACGTTTTCCACCACTTATATTACACTGTTGGATCAAAGTCAAATAGCCAAGACCATATCTCAGCTTTTGATTTGATGAGCCATTCTCGAACCTTCCCCTCTCAGTATAAAAGGAAGCCAAGTCTCTGCATTTGAGGACTTTTGTCAGTTCGTCCATAGAGAGAGAAGAGTGAAACGAAAGAGAAAACCTAACTCGTTTCAAACCCTAAATTCATTTTTTCTAATCAGTTTATACTAAACACCATACCTGAGTGTTTGAGAGTGATTTTGGTAGAGGTTTGAAGGTTGTTTGAGAGTTTTATCCTTTGAGTTCAAGATCTTATTTCCAACATTGACATTTAATGTTAGATATCTATTTCTTTTTCTTATAAATTGTAGATCTGGTTATTGCATGTCATATTACACTTAGATCTGCATCTTTTAGTTTCTCATCTTGAGAAATCATATTTGTTGATTAAAGTTTTTATGTAAATGTTTTTAACAACTCAAGAATCAACAAATCTACTTTCTGTTTCTAGTTCTTATGAAACAGGTCGTTTGACCTAGTTGGAATCGCAATTGGTGGTTTACAGTTTCAAAATCATTTTCAAAACTCCTGAAATTGTTTAAGACATTGGCAGTCTTCCGAGCAAGGTAACCTTGGATTCTGGGATTATTTGAAAGGTCAAATAAAGTCTTTTGTTTCCAAAGAAGAGAGAAACTGAAAACAGATTCATTTAGATCTAATATGTAATTTGCTAGGACTTGTTTCTATAAATAAGTGTGCGTGTGTGCATGCATGTGTTAGAACACTATCATAAACACTCATCACACTACAACACAAGAAGTGTTGTCTATAAGATCTTGAAACGTCAAGAGTCGACTTAAATCTTCAACAAAGTGGAGAAGTTATCAAACTGAGAAAGCCACACCAACATCAGAACTGCAGAAAAGTTAGAATCAAACCAGTGGGTACATATTCTAAACTTCTATAGGTCTGTTTTGTTTGCATGTGTGTTATATAGTTTGTAACTTGTATATTTTGTTTTAGTGGATTTTTGGTTTGTGACTTAGAAGTCACCGTGGATGTTTCCTCAGTTGGGTAAGGCTTTACCACGTTAAAAACTCCTTGTCCTTAATCTTTCTACATCTCCTCATCTTATTCTTGTGGGTGTGCTGATTTAGTTGGCTTAACCTTTTTAGTTTTGGCTAGTTACAAAATCTTGAACATATCTCGTACATTTTTTATTAAACACATCTTGTGATTTACCTGTTTTGATTTAAGAAAAGAGTTTCTCCAAAAAAAAGTTCGGAGTTACAATCCTGAATTAAACGACTTGTGTAATAGATTTTTCACAAGTCATATCCAAACAAAAGAAAATAGATATAAAAGTAGAAAAAGAAAAGATTAGGCAATTAGCAGAGCCTACTTTAGGAGAAAATCCCATTGCTAAGTGGGATAAAGACCAAAGTTATTATGAAATTCTCCCTATTAACCCAAACGCCACTATTAATGGTGGAACCTATAAGAAAGGATATTCACGAGAAGATATGGAAGAATTTAAAAAAATACATAGATGAAATGCTTAATCTAGGCATTATTAGGTAGAGTAAAAGTAGACATAATAGCCTTGCCTTCTACGTTCAAAATGAACCTGAACGAAAAAGAGAAAAAAACGTATGGTTATAGACTATAAACAACTAAATAAGAATTGTGAATTTGATTCTTATAAGATACCAGAGAAGAATAATTTAATCAATTTGATTGAAGATAGAATTATATTTAGTAAGTTTGACTGCAAATCAGGCTTCTGGCAAATTAAGATGCATCCAGACAATATTACTTGGACAACCTTTAGTGTGCCCTAAGGAAAATGCGAATGGCTAGTAATGCCATATGGATACTTGAATGCTCCTCAAGTATTCCAAAGAAGAATGTATAATATATTTATACCTTATTTAGAATTTTGTCTTGTTTACATAAATGACATTCTTGTAGCCAGTAAGACAGAGATAGAGCATGTAGACCATCTTAAAAAGATTATTTTAGAATTAAATAAACATGGTATTGTTATTTTTGAAAGGAAAATGCAATTACTTCAGACTGAAATAGATTTTGTGGGAATGCGTATAATAAATAAAGGAAGAATATTCTTAGCATAAAACATAACTAAGAAGATTCTTGAATTTCCAGACCAACTTAAAGATAGAAAACAATTTCAATCATTCTTAGGATTGCTTATTTATGCTACAGATTTTATTAAAGACCTTGCTTCAAAGAGACAAAGTTTAACTTCCAAATTAAAAGGAACAAACAAGAGTAATCCTTTTTATTGGACTAAAGATGATTTTAAAGTTATAAGCCAAATTAAAGAAGCAGTAAAAAATATTCCTTTACTTGAACTGGCCAACGTTGAAGACCAATTTATAGTAGAAACAGACACAACTGATAAACAATGGGGAGCAGTATACTTTTCTATTGATCATCAGACTAAAAAGAAGAAACTTTGTAGATATAGTTCTAGGACCTTTACTGATACAAAAACAAGATACACTGCCCATGAAATTTTTTTTAGCCATAGTAAGGGCAATAGAAAAATATATGCTTTTTCTTCGACCTAAACATTTTACTGTGTATACTGACTCTTATGCAGTAAAATTCAGAGATTTAGACTTGTCCAAATCAAGGACTAATAGACTTATTAGATGGCAACAATTGCTTAATGGCTATGACTTATCTGTTATATATATTAAGGGAAGTAAAAACACCATTCCAGACATTATATCAAGAGAACCAATGTTTGCTAACACTAATATGATTTCATATTTTATGTTACAAACAGAAGACTTAGACAGCATGAGTTCCTCTGGAACAAATAGACTGAACAAAGAAGACATTGTAGACTATCTTAGACGCGTAAGACCAAAAGCTGGTGTAACGTAAAGACAGAATCATATTCAAGACTCTCAGGAAAGACCAATCGTAGAGAACTTTGATGATATCTTAGTTCCTCCTGAAAAATCTAGACATGAGATTGTTTCTCAAAATAGACTCATTGGGAAGATGTATTTCCCCCAATATAGACCTGATCAAAGATATCAAGACTTTATCAAATTTAGACGAGAATTTTTAGATGATGAAAATAGTCTTATTGACGCTATATGGTGGAACATGAAGAATAAAATGTGGATAAAGTTCAAACACAATTTAGTAGCCATTGCCAGATTTATGAGGACTCAAAGACTTGCAGTCACCTAACTCAATAGTACTGCTATTCCTAGACTGCAGACTTAGACTTATGCTCAGACTCTTGGAGAATCCTCCAAAACTAGACCTGCTGATAATTTTTGTTATAAAAAAAAGACTTTTAAGACTAAGATTGTTATACCTTTTAGTCATAATAATCTTTCAATATCAGAAAACTATCAAAAAGACATTAATAACATTATTGAACATTTTAATATGTTATTATCCAAAATTAATGGAGATGCCTTAGTGTTTAGAGGTTTCTTCAAAGATTTCCAGAAATTTATCTTTTTAGAAAGACAGACATATCCCAGATCACCTTATCAGACTATGGGTTCATTGGAGTCGTGCAGATAAAGACTGTAGAAGACTCTATTGCTCTTGGAAAAATAGTCCACGAGTATGTTAAAAAGGTAGAAGACTTCCTTCCCCTATTTGCCAGGATCTACCAGATTGCTCCAAGTCCTTGTAGAGGAATGAGAGTTGAGGGGTTTAGACTTGTTAAATTTTCCAATTATTCCTTTGAAGACGTGGAGATTCTATTCGAAGACGAGACTAAAGACTTAATTGTTAATAATTCCAAGCTCTAGATTGACCAAGCTATGTAGACGATAGATTTCATGGAACTGTTAACAGGTGAAGACTGATGGTATACTACATAAAAAAAAGACCTCATTATCCAGGTTGATGAGCCATTTAATGGAAGACTCAAGAAAGAATCTAAGGAAATAGTGGAGATTGCTTTGCTAACCAGCCAGCCTTAGAATGGTACGCCTCATTGATGAATTCTTCAACAATAATTCTCAATCATACTTAGACAAAAATAAAGCAGAAGAAGACAAAGATAGAACAGAGAAAGGATCCACCCTACTCAATGAATTATTAAAGACCGAAGACTCAATTATTTAGACTGATGATTCCCTTGCATTATGAAAATGAAGAAAGCTCAGACCTGATCCATATGGGCCCAAGATAGAGCTTCTTTTCATAAAGAAGAAAGATACATCCACGAAGACGTTAGGTTTATAATTATCACAAGACGCCAAGAATGCTTTTGGAAAAGAAAAAACGTGAAGACTTAAAGATGACAAAGTTGTAGACCTTTAATTATTGTATTTTGCTTTAATTATTGTATGTTTTCAACTGGATCACTTTTTGTAATCGGTTACCAGTCATCTGTAAGCCTCCTTATGCTATAAAAGGAGAGGTAGGAAGCAGAGAAAATATATCGAAGACTAGAGCTTAGAAAGAGCGTGTAAGATTATAGAGAGTAATATGTATGTGAGTGAGTAATTCCCATATAGTTAGGGGAATGGTGAGAGTTGTAACTACTAATGCAATGCAAGAAAAGTATTTTCTTTTTCCAAAAATCTCTTATGTTAAGTTGTTATTATTTTCCAAATTGTCTCCAACTTTCTGTTCATAGAGGACTATTGTGTAGAATCTCTGGTGTAGCACACAAGGTGTTATACTGTTGAACCACCATCAGGTGATGATTTGTCGTGAGCTGTTAGCCAGGTCGGCGTTAGGCATGAAGGTGTACAGGCAGGAAATGGGTACAATGCCAAAATAGTGGATTGAGGTGCGACACATAAAGGGAGAGTTGCAGGAGGTCGAGATCGGAGAAGAACAGTAGCAAGGCGGAAGAGATGAAGGAAAGAATATAAAGGTATTACAGACGAGAAGGAAGGTATAAACTCGAACCAAACCCCTAGCTATTTTACATATTATTGTTATAATCCAAAGAAATTTGCATGAGCCTACAAATCACTATAGACTTTTTAGCATTTGTTAATCAAATAAATTTAGACTTAACTAGAGAAATCCAAGACTGGACTCTTACAGACCCTAAAGATAAAGAACTTATAGAATCTGCTTTAACATATGCAGGTGGTACTTTCAAATATATCGACCAGGTTATTGAGTGGTTAGTACATGAAGTACCTAGAATATAAATAATTAGAACATGGATCTGTGATCTCTTTAGACAACAATTAAGAACTGAAGATTTTGCAGAAGAACATTCAAGATCTGAAAAATATCAAGAATATACTAGAGTACTTGAAGACATTATAGACGTATTAAAATTTATTAGACGAAAAGGGCTAGCAGAAGCCAAAGCTATTTTAATTAGAGTTGGAGGAATCCGTCCTCTTCTTAAAAACGTAGAGACAGTTGCCCATAGAACATATCGTAGATTTTTGTCATCTTATGGTGATAATAATTTAGATGAATTTATAAATAACAATATAATTCATATTGTTAATCAGATATATAAAGAAACTAAACTGATAAAACCTCAATACCGTGTAAGGTATTTAAGACTAGAATATTTTCCATCAAAACCGCTGGCAATTTCCAGACTCCCTGAGGAAAATATTTACATAGATAATCCCCACTATTCTGGAATTTAGTACGATAGTGACGGAAGAAGTCGGAGAAGTAGAAGCTCTGAAACTTCTCTTAGAATCCCAGATTAATTTAGACGTTAAAAACAAGCTTAATACTCTAGAAATTATTAGGGTAGAAATTTCTATTTCGAAAACATTAGAAAAAGACAAAGCAGTCCCCCAAAGGTGGTCTTAAAAAGACAAAAATGGTCCCAAAAACGTGTGGATGACATTAGCCTGTCATTTATGACCGTTAAATTTACCCGTCGAAGAGACTTACCGTATATATATATATATATATATATATATATATATAAAGAGAGAGAGAGAGAGAGAGAGAGAGAGAGACCTCGGGTCGGGTCCTTAACGGATCGGGTTTACCTATATCCATATCCTATCCAATTAATTAGCGGGTAATCGGGTTTAATAAAAGTGCTTAGACCTGAGTTTAACGAATCAGATTCGAGTCCAAACCTGACCTAATGACAGACCTATATATATATATATATATATGTGTGTGTGTGTGTGTATGTGTGTGTGTGTGCGCGTGTGTGATTGTTGTTTTATCTGTTTGAAACATTCTTACTTGGTAGTGTTGTCGATAGAAGGGCGCTCGTAGTGGGCAGTTCACCGTCGCGTTGATCAACAGGTGTTGGGTTGTTTCCCCAGGTCATAGTATTGTTGCATGTCCACTATTTAAGAGTGATGAAAGGTATTGGTTTGGAGACCTATTGGGAATAAGGTGGTATGGCTGCAACCCTCGTATGCATGTTTATGACCGCCTCCTTTGTTCACATTTACGTCTTGAGTTTGGTGGTGAGATTACGATCCAGTGGCCCAGTATTGGCATGTGTTGTGCGTGGAGCCTAATAGCACACGAGGTATGCATCCGCGAGTCCCTACGCTGGGGATGTATATGTATATGTATATGTATATGTATATGTATATGTATATGTATATGTATATGTATATGTATATGTATATGTATATGTATATGTATATGTATATGTATATGTATATGTATATGTATATGTATATGTATATGAGATAGTTGTGTGAATATTTAATTATATAATGTGATAGCTGTGTAATAATTATTAAGATATACATAAAGAAGGAAATGTATATTAGCTAATAGTGAGTATTAGTGGGATTGGCTATGTTAGTAGCTATTGTCCTAGTTAAGATGAGTAGCATGATTAGGATAGTAAAATAAATGCGTTAGGTGCGCACTGTAAATGAGAGGTGAGAAAAAGTCTCATATGAGTGCCATTGAAAGTTAAGAATGAAATTAATTCACTAGACCTTAACATTAAATTATTTAAATGCTTACAAATAATTTTCACATTTTTTGGGTTTGAACCATTGTCAAATATTTTCAAAACCCTAGGTGTTCAGCGACAGGGACCACAGGGTTAGTCATTCCATCGTACCGTTGCGTGCAGTAGTTATGGTGCTACGAGATTTGATTGTATCCGCCTCAATTTATTATATTTAGATAGGATCTATTATTTCATTATTTTTCCTTTCAAGGCGTGTTCCCTGTAGATTGTCATGACATCTCTTTTGAGACAAATAATCCTCTTATTATTCTATTAGTAATTTATATTTTATTTATTGGTGGGTACCGATTGTTTATTCAATTTTATGTTACTAACTATTATTTTCCTTCAATTTATGTTGTTTTATTAGTTGTTGTGTATTTATGATGGTTGTCTTTAATTAAGAAAAATATTAATGGTTGAAATGAAATTGGACTTAATAGGATATTAATATAATTAAATTATGTTATGACGATGATGCTAAGAATCAAATCATACTTGATTCTCATTTGATTTTAATAAAGGCATGATAAATTAGTAGTAGATTAGGCGAGGTGTCATAGGTGGTATCAAAGCATCAGGTTGTAGTGTCCTTGATGATTTGTGCAGACTTACTACGTTTTCAGCGTTTCGCCATGTTTAGGACTGTTATTTCCATATTGTACATTTTTGCTCTTTCTGCTACTGTAATCTATTTAAATGGAGTCTCACACAATTTAGGTTTGATTTTAGATGCCAAACATAGGAGAGGGAGACCATGATAGGCAATGATAAGGGTTGTAGAGAGGGAGGCTTAGCCGGAGTCATAGGCTGCCTAAGGGAATGCGATCATAGCAAAAGCCTCAGCCATCGTAGTGCTGGCAGTTAACATTGTCATGACATCCATGGCGTATCACCTACCTCAAGCGTAGCCACATCCACTAGTTGTAGTATCAGTGCAGACTCACACCCTGTCATCCGTCTAGGAACGAGTTAGGGAGGCCTTCCAGAAGGTCCATCCACTAGAGTTTCAGGGGAGTGCAACCTTGGTTGCGAAAAGCCAATAAAAGAAAGATATTCAAAGGATTATTCACATGGTTGAGTGTGGAGACACTCAAAAGTAGGTACTAGATACTTTTAAGCTAGTCGGGGCAGCTTTGTAGTGGTGGAAGTCGGTCACCACTACTTTTGAGTAATAATGGGTACATGCATAAACATCAGGGTCAACAGTGTGTCTCTCGGGTCCAGGAGAACCAGAGTGGAGGTCACCATGGTCGGGGATATCAGGGCCATTAAGGCCAGCAACCGGAGCAGTCTTGTCAGGGATAGAGGCCAACAAACTTCCCTCGAAGGTGTTTCATATGTGGGGAGCAGGGCCACATACAACATTCTTACTCAAATAGGACCAAGGGTTAGTAGTAGGATGCCTGGCAAGGAAAACAACTACCATAAATATCGGCCCCACCAGTGGTTCCAGCATCACCACCTTAGTAAGGGAAGCTTCAGTATGGGCATGTATATAACGTCCGTGAGGTAGTTGTGCCATAAGCGCCACCAGTAGTTGAGGGTATGTTTCCTATTTTTGAGTATATAGGATGAGTATTATTTAACATGGGATCTTCACACTCCTTTATTAGGACAATATTTGTACGTGAGTCAAGTTTAGTGGACACGGTGTCTCATACTGTGATGCGAGTAGATTAACCATTAGGTTTAGAGGATCTTATCTCTTCCATCTACAAGGGGTGGGTGTGGACATTGGGAGGATATATTTGGAAGCGGACTTGCTCATTTTTTACATGTTTGAGTATGAAGTTATATTGGGGATGGACTAGTTAGTGACATATAGAGCGATGGTGGAGTGTTATAGGTAGACCATCGTGTTCATTATTCTAGGTCAGGACATGTTGCTAGTGGTAATAACTCATCCCAATGTAGGGTTTAACACTCATCTATTTTACATTGAGGAGGAGATTTCAGAGGGTAACATCATCTCATTAGATTTAATCCCTATGGTTAGGGACTTACTGATGTATTTTTAGAGACACTGGGGTTACCGCATAGTCGGGAGATTGAGTTTTTGATAGACTTAGCACTAGGGTCTAGATCGATAGCATGTGTGTCGTACCGCATGGCTCCATTAGAGATGCAGAAATTTAGAGATCATATTTAACAGCTTTTGGAACAGGGTTTTATCCGTAGGAGTACCTCATCTTAAGGTGCTTTAGTACTTTTTGTGAAGAAGAAAGACGGGTCGTGAGGTTGTGTATTAATTATCGAGAGTTGAATAACGTCATGATTCGAAATAATTAGCCATCGTAGTGTATCGATGACTTGTTCGATTAACTAAAAAGAGTAGCATAGTTCTCAAAGATCGATTTGAGGTCAGGATACCATCAGATGTAAATTAGGGAGCATGATGTTCCTAAAACCACATTTTTGATGAGATAAGGGTCTTACGAGTTCAGGATTATGCCATTTGGGCTAACCAATGCATCAAAAGTTTTCATGGATCTCATGAACTGAGTGTTCAGTGAGTTCATAGATTAGTTTGTCATTTTCTTCATAGATAACATCCCGATTTATTCTCGAACAGAGGGCGAGGACACAAAGCATTTACTAATGGTTCTTTATACTTTGGGAGATCATCAGTTGTATGCCAAGTTTGAGAAGTATAGGTTCTGGTTATGAAAAATACAGTTCTACGATCATATAGTCTCTTATAGGGGAATCGTGATGGATTTAAGTAAAGTGTCAGTGATGAAGGAATGGGGCCAACTCATGACATCGACAGAGATTCGTAGTTTTTTTTGTGTTAGTGGGTTATTACTGCCAGTTTATCAGAGTTTTTTTAAAAAATTATGCGTCCTTTGATGAATTTGACTCGTAAGGATATACCTTTTGTATGGGATGATTACTGCCAGTTCGCTTTTGATGAGGTAAAGGATAAGTTGACTTCAACACCTGTTCTCGCATTGCCTATGGGAGGAGTGGGGTTCCTTTTTTTTCCAACGCATCCCTATAGGATTTAGGGGAGTTCTACAGTAGAAGGAGCATGCTATATCTTTTGTATCTCTCTAGCTTAAGCCCCACGGGAAGAACTATCCCATGCATGACTTGGATTTAGCAACAGTTGTTTTTTCCTTGAGGATTTAGAGGAATTATTTATTAGGGATAAGTTCCATTTATTCATGAGCCACAAGTCACTACTGTATCTTTTCACGCAAAAAGATTTGAATGTGATGTAGTGCCGACGTCTTGAATTTATAAAAGACTACCAGTTCCACATTCAGTACTATCCGGGAAAGGATAATGTAGTGGCAGATGCAATGAGCAGTAAGCCTACGGGGCAGTTCGTGGAAGTTTGGAAAGTGAAATGGGATAAACTTCATCCGGAGGAGAAAGTCATTAGGGCTTATATGGCAGTGATAACCATTACACTCGATATCATTTTGAGGGTTATGAAGGCTTAGGTATGAGATCATTCTTGTTAGGAGAAGGTGCGATAATTATTGGTAGGAAAAATGAACTCCTACTCAGTTAGCTCTGAGGGTGTCTTACTCTTCAATGAGAGGTTAATTATCCCAGATGATGAGGACCTATGGTGCACAGTTATGGAGGAGTTGTATGGGTCACGGTTTTTAGCTCATCCATGAAGGGATAAGATGTACAGGATATAAGGAGGCATTATTAGTGCGCCGGCATAATGAAAGACATCGCATAGTTTATTTTCAAGTGCACCACTTTCCATATGGTGAGGTTGATCATCAGAGACCAAATAGGGTTTTACAACCATTAGAGATTCTAGTATGGAAATGGGAGAGTATATTAATGGATATCATCACGGGGTTGTCGATGTCATAGAGAGGTCATGATTCCATATGGGTTATTATGGACTGTGTGACCATGGTATCTCATTTTTACATGTTCAGGTCGACTACATGATAGGACAGTATGCCCAACTCTTCATTGTAGAGATAGTGAGACTGCATGGAGTATTGCTAGACATTATTTCTGATCGGGATAAATTTTTTTGTCCCACTTCTTTTAGAGCTTTTAGGAGGCGTTGGGGATGAAATTTCATTTGAGCACAACATATCATCGACAGACTGATAGGCAGCCGAAGAGGGTAAATAATTTGCTAAAGGATATGCAGAGGATGTGTATTCTGGATTTTAAGGGTAGGTGGGAGCAATATCTACCGTTGGTGGTGTTTTCATACAATAACTCACAACAATTACTATTAGCATGGCATCTTTTGAGGCCTTGTATGGGAGACATTATCATGCATCCTCTATTAGTTAGAGGTGAGGGACAATAATCTTATTGGGTTAGACATGATTTGGGATACTTCGACGAAGATTGAGATGATCAGGAGTCATATTCGGGTAGCTTAGAATCGTCAAAAGAGTTATGTCGGCATGAATCGAAGGCACTTGGAGTTTGACGTGGGAAATCAAGTGTTATTACGAGTATGTCCCATAAAGGGAGTGATACGGTTCAGAAAGAAAGGAAAGATGGAAAAAAAATATGTGGGTCATTTCCCCATGATTTAGAGGCTAGGGTTGGTTGCTTATAGACTTACCTTACCAAAGCACTTGCGGCGGATTCACGATGTATTTCATGTGTCGTCATTGAGGAGGTATCTCAGGGATGATTTGGCATACCGTCAAATCATATTAGACGAGATAGATTTACAACTGGATATTAATTATGAGGAGAATTCGGTTGACATTTTGGACTATAACAAGAGAAAGCTTTGGTAAAAGGTTGTACTAATAGTACATGTGCAGTGGGGGAATCACAATGTTGACGAGTTGACTTAGGAGCGCGAGGATAACATTTGAGAAAAGTATCCATAGCTCTCCCTGTCAGATATGTTAGAATTTTGGGGATGAAAATTTTGTTATTAGGGATTGAATGTCATTCCCCGTACTTTTGAGAGATTTTTTATTCTGCGCGTGCATTAAATTATTAATTTAATTGGAAAATTGAATTGGTTTTGACAAATATTAATTAGTGAGTTCTAGGGTTAATATTTATGATTAAAATTATTTACTTGGGTATAATAAGTAAATAGTAATTTGGAAATTGTTATATTATGTCATTTAGTAAGTGAAAGCGATGGATTAAAGGGTTTAAGGGTGATGCCTAGTTAATGTAATGGTTAAAATTTGGAAATTGTAATGGTAGAAATTTTTTACTTCGATAACTCGGATGACTTTTTTGAGTATTTTGGTGATTCGGAATGGGTCGAAATAGTCCACAATAGGTGCCCAGAGGTTATAGTTAGGTTCTGGGGGATTTTTAGACATAAAATGGCTCGTATAAGGGTATATCCTTCTTTTTACCCTTAGGGATTAACCCAAATACGAAATTAGGGTTTTAAAATGGGGTATTAGTGGATTAGTGGGGTATTTATTAGCTCCCATTATCCTCTGTTTAGTGGGGTTAAGGGAGAGAAGAAGAGACAAGAGAAAAGAAAAAAGAAAGAAGAGGAAGAGGGCTTGGAGAAGAGAAAATCCATTTTTGGAATCAAATCAACAAGAATGTGTCAAGCTTTGGATAATCATCCGTCAAGGCAAGTGTTTACTTCCTTTAAATTTGCATTTTTGTAGTTAATTATGTTCATAGTTAACAAGAGTTAAATTTGAAATTAAGGATGCAATTATGGGGACAATTAAGAGGATTGATTTAAGATTTAACATATTAATTTGATTGAGGATTAAAATGATCGAATTTAGTGATTAAATTTATGAGTATTCAATGAAAGGGATGAACTCTGATGGGTATTTTGGGATGATGGGTTAAACACTTGATTGATTTTAGAATGTGCGAATCGAATTAAAAAAAATAAGAATATTTGGTGAAATAAATGTTGGATCGGGTTTTGATCATCTGGGATGATTATATACATGTTTTGGATCATAATTACTTGCTTTGGGAGGTTTGGGGCCTCCATTGATGGACTTGGGAGGTGTAAACCCAAAGTTGAAGACAAAGGGCAACCCAACAAATCGAACCGATTTGCTGGGGGAGTGAATCGGTTCACATGACTAAACCGGTTTGTTCTGCTAAGCGAACGATTAGGTTTGGTTGCCTATCCCGACTTTATGTTATATTGTTTTTGAACTGTTAGTATTGGATAAATGTGCGTATAAGTTTTCATTATTAGAGTGTTAGTGAATTTTTTAGGCCAGCTATTAGTTGGATTCAAGTGAGATGGATCGGTTAACAAGTGAGTGAACACTTAATAATGGTAAATCAAAAATCGGGAAGTTGGTTTGGACTTTGGGAGTGGTAGACTACTACGCTGTGGGATTTCCCATATGTAGTCAGTGCTATTTGTATGTATAAATATATGTATTGTGGGATTACCTTTATATATGTGTGAATGTTGTTTATCTGTTTCAAACATACCTACCTGATAGTGCTATAGTTAAGAGGTCGCATGTTGCCAACAGGTGTTGGGTTGTTTCTCTAGGTCATAGTATTGTTGCATGGACACCATCCATGAGTGAGGATAATTATTGGTTTGGAAACTGGTTGGAAGTGATGTGGTATGTTACGAGCCCAGACGTATGTTTATGACCACCTCTGTTGATGTGTTTATGTCTTGGGTTCGGTGGTGATATTATGACTCGGTGGCCCAGCTATGGTACATGGTGTGCCTTGAGCCTAATAAAAACGAGGTATGCATCCAGGAGGCCCTACTCTATGGATTTTGTATATACACATATAGTGAGTGATGTATAAGTATATGTATATGAGCTAGTCATGTGAATATCTAATTTTAGCATGTGTGCAGTTGTGTCATAACTATGAAGATTTACCTAGAAAAGGTAGTGTATATTTGCTAATAGTGATTATTATATGGATTGGATATATAAGTGATTATTATCCCAGTTAGGTTGGGTAGAGTGACTAGGATAATAAAATAAATGCGTTAGGTGCTCACTATAGATGAGAGGTGTGGAAAAGTCTCACGTGAGTACGATTGAAAGTTAATTATGAAAGTATTACACTGCACGTTTATATTTAAAGCATTTAAATACTTGAAAATATTTTTCAAATGTTTTGGGCTTTGACTCGTTAATTATTTTCAAAACCCTATGTGTTTAGCGACATGGACCACTGGGTTAGTCATTCCTTCTTGCCATTGCGTGCACTAGCAACGGATGCTGGGATATTTGATTGTAGCCTCCTTAGTTCCTTCTAACTATATAGGATCCATCATTTCATTATTATTCCTATTGGAGCATGTTCCCCGTAGATTGTTAGGACATCTTTTTTGAGACAGATTCATCCTGTTATTTTTCTATTACTCGTTTATATTTGTTTGTTGGTGGGTACTAATCATTTCTTCGATTTTATGTTATTAACTATTATTCTCCTTCTATTTTTGTTGTTCAGCTTGTTGGTGTGTATTTATGATGGTTGTGTTTAATTGGGAAAATATTAATGGTTGAAATGAAACCGGCTTTAATACTTATTATTATAATTAAATTATGTTATGACAGTGATGCTAAGAATGAAATCATGCTTGATTCTCATTTAATTTTAATAAAGGCCTGATCAACCAATATTAGATTAGGAGACGTATCACACCAATACTCTCCATCCTGAGTACGTACCCTTAAATGCTCAATGCGGCAGTACACTCCAAAAAGTTTTGATGGGTATACGACACCCTCTTAAATAATCTCTGCAACCATAAACCACCTCTTCCCATATTACTCAACACAAATCTTCAAAGACAAATATCTTCATAACCATTTCTGATAATTCCTTGACATTACTTAAGCCTCCACCATAGACTGGGTCAGACGACGAGAAGGCCTACAACGCTTCCCCAAACTCCCCACTGACATCCTCATAGATTCATTCAATTCCTCCATGGGATAAAATTGTTTATAAATGAAAGGATAGTATTTTCCAAACTAAATTGATTTAAGAGTATCCAAAAAATATAGAAATAGGTCTTGCAGAGTCATATAAGTCGTACGTAGCGATAATCATTCAATTAGAAAACAGTTTCTAGTTCACCCCACCATGGCATAAACCAGTGAAGTAGACCATCTCCACTTGATAACATGTAGTTAGCCCATTCCTTCATGGAAGAGCCAAAGTTCATGTGCATTCGAAAAAATAAGTTAGGTATTCTATTCAAAGGGTACTCGAATGGCATGATAAGGTGAAGCCTCTCCACCGACTATATGAACAACATTATAGGACTATCTCATAAAAGGTAAGGGGATTCTCTTTCCAAGAATCCAGACCATTTAGTATTTCCTCTAGGATGGTATCCGTAGGTTAGAGTGATAGAGCATCCATTATACAATGGAAATTACTTAACTGTCTGTAATCATGTCTCCTGTCACTAAGTGCATCTTTGCAATCAGGACTATGGCCACCATGCCAACACATCCATCGTCTATAATTCCCTTTAAAGAACGGTTTCAAGCAGTGTGGGAAGACAAATGTTTCCTCCACACACCAGTGGATGGGACACATGTGAAGATATGTGTAACAACTCAACCAAGACAGACTGAGGAGAATGGGAAAACTCAGTCATGGTAGCCAATATTTGTGGCAAAATACCCAACATGGCAGAAAATTCCTTGTAAGTTGGGCACACCTCGTCCAAGCATGGTCTTCGAGGTACCATAATTAATTATCCACTTCCAACAAAGTCTAATTTATTTGAAGGTTATGGCACAAAGTGGCCGAGCATAATTTGAAATATGTGCAATCAAAGCCATATAATCTCGTGGCTTCCCAGGTTTCAAGGTAGGCAACATACATTTTTTTCTTGGGGAGGGCCATTACAAAAAATGGAGTTGTATGCAAGAAAGAAGAGAAATGATGTTAGGGTGATTCAAAAGCTCCAACTTAAGATCCCTTTTATACTAGAATTCATCCACAAAATGACGATATTGTTGAATCAGGTGCGATAAGAAGGAATCCAAGTACTAAGAGTGTAGCAAGAGCACAATAAAGGTTGAAAAGAAAATGTAACTAGAAGGGTGTGCTGGTTGGGAGGCCAACGGCTATACCCGTTGGCACCCCCTATTTTGGAAATTTTCATCTTTCCTTTTTTGTATTCCTCATTTTTAAAATATTCCCCTTCAAAATTAACTTTTTATATAAGAGTTTCCTGGGCGTTTCATTATTTGAACTTTTAAAAACATATTCAAAAATTCAAAAATATTTTTCCTTACTTTTTTCAAATAAAACTCTCGGTGGAAAATTCTATCTCATATAGAAAAGATCACTAAATCAAGATAAATTAGACATAAAATGCTTCATTTATATAATTTTGTTTATTTTTATTCATTTTTGAGGTACATCGAAATAAAATAGAAAAGAAAAAAAAAAAGCAAAGTTGCTTGGACGTAGACTCGACTTTCTAAAAACCTAATCTAACACTATTAGTAGGCTCAAGGATCTCGGTGTATGTGCTTCCTACAAAGGAAAGAGGTGGAAGCCCCACTCCCGGAGCTTGAAGACGATGAGGGATCATCATTCGCAGTGGCCAGAAGAGTAACACACGATCAAGCCAACGTTCAAACTTGGTCAACCATAAAAGCCATCCAGTCTCGGACGTCACGCAACCAAGACATACGCACATTCACAATTTGTAAAAGAAAGATCCAAGAAAAAGAAAAATCATGTTAGTAACTGGCTGAAAGACAAAAATCAAGTGCAAAAATCAAATGAGAGAGAAAGTAAGCTTACCCCTGACTGAAAGTTTGCTTCAGGCATATGAGTCAAACCCTCTAGCTCTGCATGGGGTCGGTGAGGAACCTCAATTTTATTACCCACTACAAGATGTATGTATTAAAAGGGTAGTGTATAATGTCAAAGCGGAGTAACCTTTTCTTCCCCCGCACTACTCTCGATGCATGCACCGAAGGAATTGGGGAAAAAACTTGGGATTAACATTTAAAATGCATAAAAATTTCATCCCTAATGATATTTGATTAATTAGGCATTGAAAATACAAAAAAGAACTAGGTTTAAATATTAAACCTAGGGTTCAATAATATAATGCCACAGTGAATCATGTTGTGATTCATATGAGGAGACAAAGGTTGAAAAACATGAAATTCTTGCTGCGCTCGAAGTTTTCCTATAATCTTTTTAACATGCTCCAATCGCCTCGAATCTTCTAGAATATTATCCACCCAAGTAAGCCTGGTGTATGTACACTCTTGGAAATGGCACCATGATGAAATATGAGAGAATTAATCTTCTCTCTCCTCAATCCTCCACAAAAATGTGAAGAGTATTTTCCCTCTCCCTTTCTAACTCTCCATAATGGATCCTTAACCTAAAATCCTATATTATACCAATATATAGGTGTGGTGCATGGGCTTCAGTCAAACTGTACTTCCATAGAGTTGCAGGCCTACTACTTGGGTGTTGGACTATACTAGGGACCTAAGACAAATATTTAAATTAGCTTCAAATAAATACTTTGGAAATCCTAGATTATAACCTCGTAATTTATTTCCTTTCTTTATTCGATCACTATTAAATCCACTAAATAATCACGACTACATTGCATTTTTATTAAATCTAAAACCACTTGAATATAAAGAGGTCTTATTTGTAAACTTGATTATGGTACATAATATGATTCCCCACATTAAGGTTTTAATACCTTCTTGGTCAAATCAATTTTCTGCTAATCAATTTTAACCAACATCTAATAAATTTCCTTAATTCTTAGACTTAACTTATTTGCTACTCCACCAGGATTATAAAATAATCCACCAATCAGGTTTTACTTGGTGGAAACAAAAAATATAAGTATATTAAGGGGTATTATAATCCAAGATATCCCCTGTACACAAATTCCTCCAAATTATGATCTCAGAGGTACTCACACAACTGTCACCTAATGTGTGGGGATCGTTTGAACTGATTATATTATCAGATCGCACCCATAGCGAACAAAGTGTCATTCACACAAGCACCACAATCCTCATAATTTTTAGGATTAAGAATCCATGTACCATTTTCAAATGGTGTGAGATTTTCTAAATCTAATCAATACAACCCTTAGACTCAAATCTCACAGGTGGACCTATTCAATACATTAGTGGAATGTATAGATCACAATCTTCTATCAAACTATCGAACAAGTTCTCGAACCATCAAACAAGTTCCTGCAATTTGAGATAAACCACTAGGATCACATCACAACTGTTACAATAGGATGTCAACTCCTTGTCTAGGTTGTGAATGTTTTAATAGTGCTTGAGCACGAATTTTAATCGCCTTGTGATCAACCCGAAGTCGACTCACTAGAATTCCTACTGAGCTCTATTGAACGACATGTCTATAATATATTATACGCATTCTCGTAGCCAAAATTCTTATTTCAAAATGAACTAACATGCCTTTATTTATAAGTAAACGTCATACACGATTTTCAGAATCAACCCCGACATAAGGTCCCAGTTCATTACCACCTCCCGCCTCTGTCGATGGGGAGGAACACTACTTAAATAATATATCTATGTCGGCCCCAACTAGTTGTCCACAAAGTCCAGATAATCGTGCGATGCCACCACATCCATGTACAGGGAGTAATGCTCTCTCACTATCTCCGCCATCAACTCCTCCTCTGGCATCTTCTATGGATCTTTTATGTATAATCGAGGGTTCGTCGTAGGAACTACCTCCTTATTTTCCATCACATATAATACCACCCTCTCACCCCGACACCAACAATATCCGAACTCATTCGACAGTAACCACCATGTTTGAGCATGGAAGCCGATGACTCCCATCTCTGCTGAAGACTGACCCTAGGGATAGAATGAAACCTATTCAAATAAATTCAATTATGAACAAATAATAAAAACTAGAAAAATAAAAAAAAAATCTTAAAATAAAATAAAGACTAACTTGACTGCTCGTGAGAGAGTTCACTACGAATCTCACATCCTTATGGGGTCGAGATCTCCTTGAGGGAATTGTTCCCCTTCCTCCACCTTGACATCCTAAGACACGCATTGGCCTTCTCTTCTAGTAGAGGAATCAACAGGGTGTTGTACTCGATCAGCTCACGGAACCATACCTGAAAAGAAATAAACCGAAAAATTCATTAATGTTTAAAAAATATAAAAATATGCAATAAAACCAAAAAAATGAACAATAATGAAATATACTTCCAAGAGGTACACGGCCCCCGTGAAAATTGGCTAGCAACATCGACTTAAGGCATCTAGGGAAACATACAGAGAATCCAACATCAAAATCCCCTAATTAAAGTTACTAATCCGAGAGAAGACCCAGACATAGGGAAGAAATAATAAGTGGACGTCTTGTTGCAGCTGCTGGACATTCATCACATGAATCACCTTTTTCAATAGGGTGTCTTTCAGCAAGGACACTTTGCCGACTCGCTTGAGACTACCCATCTTATAGGCCCCAATGCCATCCGAATCAAATTATTAGTCAAATTTAGGGATTGATTCACCACAATCTGTGTCCCCTCGGACTATAGCCCCAAAATATAGTGCACGTCTAATGATGTCACCGTCATCTCAACCACACCAAAATGGAAAGTGTGGTTAGTATCCCACCATCGCTCCCCGAAAGTGCACAATACTGGCATTCACCGAGACGTCTCGCCAAGCGTTCTCTCTAAAGTGCCAAAACCTGCTATATCCATTAAAACATTCACCTCCTCAGGAAGGATGTCCCAAATTTCCTTCTCATCGTCTTTGACAAAATGCTCATCTTCAAAAATACATTGACTAAATAAGTCCCTCAAGATAAATAAATCAAAATTCCAAATACAATTATAATTTAAAAAAATAAAAAAAAAAGGAATAAAAAATAATGAAATAAAATAATACTTATGTATCCATCAAGGTTATGCTCCCTAACCGAGGGCCGAGTCTCACGTTCCATCGGCAAAGTCCGCTCATCTGACATAACCTTGGCATCACGATATACATTCTCTACGACCATCGGTGTTTCCCCAAGTCAGGTCCATTCAATATTGGCCCACTCTTTGATATCTACAATATTCTCCATTTCTTTAAAAAAACTCAAAAAAAAGCTCGAGAACACTCATTTCACAAAGAGAGAGAGAGAGAGAGAGAGAAATCATTTTAAGGTGAAAATGAGGGATGACTTCACCCCTTAATATGGGGGTAAAGGGGCACCCGACACATCCTTGTGCCTGCCAGCCAGTAATGAACCTTGGGTACTTGCAAAACCACGAGACTCCGTGCCCTTTTCAGCGGGCACAGGTCACCCTCTTCTGGCTGGCACGACCTTCCAAATGTTGTGACAAAAAAATCTCAAAAAATCCCAAAAATCAAAGTTTGCAAAATTACACATTTTTTAATAAAAATCATCCAAATTAAAATTGGACACATGGATTAAAAAATTTATAAAAAATTTTAAAAATCACAAAAAATTCGTGAATGATCACAAAAACTCAAATTTCGCACATTTTCCATAAAAATCATTAAAATTCAAAAATACACAAACATTAAGTAATTATTAATAATTGCAAAATTCTCAAAAAAATTGAGGCTTTCTAGAAATTACCCACATTATCGCATATCCTTTCTAAAGCTATTATACACTTTTTAGGTCCCCAGAATTTACCTTCTCACTTTTTAGGTTCTCATAATTGATCAAGGCCCTCATAATTAAACAACGATCCCCGTATTGGTCACATATACTCTTTAGGTTATAAAAAATGACTTTGGTCCATATAATCAGACCATGATCTCCGTATTGGCTGAATACATTCTTTAGGTCCTCATATTTGACATTTTCCCTCTTTAGGTTCTCATAATTGACCTAAGCCCTAAGAATTAGGTCCTTTTGATGAAAAAAACTAGATTTGATTGAATTTGATAATCACAGATAATATATATAATGGTAAATAAAAAATAGTTTTTAAAGTTGTTCAGCTATGTTAGAAAGCCTACGTCCATTGTTATTTTATTGATTTAAGAGGTTACAGAAAGTTAGATATTCTTGTAGATAAGAATATCCCAGAATCCGTTCGACCGTGCCCTTAATGAAAGGTATTCAATGTATTTATAATGACCCGGAGGTCAAGGGCCGGAATGTCAAGGGATGGAATGCTTTTATACAATTAAGAATTTACATCCTTACATAATGAATATGGCGATTGGTTGTATAAACCACGTGCGATATGACTCTTGGTATGATGAGTCTTCATTGGTCTTATTGGTCGACATTCTTCATGTTGGTCGGCAAATTTATTATCTGCTGACTAAGATTTTAGCCATGTAGGAGGACACGTGTTCACTTCTAATTGATCCACGTAGGTGGATAATTTTTTTATCAATAGAAGCCCCCAATGTTCCATGCTTGATGCTTGCGTGAAAGTATGGAGCATTTGATTCTGGAAGTATCTCAGAGTATTTTCGTGATGTTTGATCGGCAGCCGACATCTTACACTGGTAAAATTTTACAAGCGCTGTTTGAAGATGGCATTTTTGTAAATAATTTGAATTTTAGCAGACCGCCAAAGGGTAAATGGGTATTTTTCACCTTTTGATTTGCAAAGCTGTTGGAATGTCAATCGTTGTTTCATTGAATCATTACGTTCGCTTATTTTTTAGGCAACCTATAAAAGGCGGGAGGGTTTTGCAAGTTTTGCCTTACCCCAAATTTTTGAACTGGAGCAACCATCTCTGAGATTTTGTGTGATCATTTTCCATCATTCCTCCTTTCTTTTGACAATTCTTACTGAATCCTTAATCCTTTGTAAGAATTCTTTCTTTTTCTTTATTTTCCCTCATTTCCTTCTTTCTGAACCATGGTTTATATAGTTGATGATGATTCTCGAGAGAAATTTATGAAAAAATTTAAATTACCTTTGGGGTCGATTTAGAAGTTTCCCATGGCCCTTTAGATGTATATTCATTGGGTGAAGGTCATTGGATCCCCACTTTTTTTTATAAAAGAGTGTGGTTTTCATTTCCACCAAACCCTTTTCTTCTTCATTTCTGCCAATATTTTGACATCGTTCCATCACGAGAGGCTCCCAACACCTGGAGAATTGTCAATGGTGTGAGCAAATTGAATGAAATCTATGGGACCCATATTACGATTCCAAAGATTATGTTATGTTATAAACGGGCGATTGCAGGGGAGAATACATATTATTTTAAAACCAGAGCGGCTTACAAGGTTTTAGTGTTGAATTTGACCGACTCCAATAAAGATTATTGGAGTCAAGCTTTAATAATTAAGCACTGGCAATATGCCCCACTTGATGGTGGAGTGACTTATCGGGTCCTAGGTGCCCTCAATCAGGGAATGGGATAAGTTGTTATTTTAATTTTTGCTCTTCATTACTGATCTCCTTTCTGATGTGTACTTACTATTTCTGCTTATTACTTTGTTGCAGAAGATCGTAAGAGAAAGTGCCCCAAGCCTGTTGAAGTAAATTTGGAGGCGCTGAAATTCTTGTGGGGTCTTAATCAGAGAACATGGGAAGATCATCCCCGATCAGCTTCTATGTTATTAGAATATATAAGTTTTGTATCTTCTTTTATTACTCAGCCAACAATTATTGTGCCTTCAATCGTAATTGATTTGGAGAGAGATCCAGTTTCCACCTCCCCTGCCACTAAGTCTGGTGGTATTGAAGTTGCTACTGGTGCCACTTCTTCCTTTGATTCTGAACTTCCCCTCTCAATCAGTATGGAAAAAAAATAATCCCCATTCTCTTGGAAGATGACTCTTCTATTGGCGTCAAGAAGCCTATTGATACTAGTTCCCCAAAGAAGAAGAATGATATTGGCAAGAAGCCCCCATCCAACAAGGGTGATGCGTATCATTTGAAGAGATTGAGGAGGGGTCCTATCAATATGCAGGTTGAGAAAGTTATTGGTGTCTATCAATAAGGTTTGGTCGGCATGGTCTCATTTATTGTTAGCTCATCTGTAGCCTTTAGTCCTAGTTTAGCTAGGAAAGTGATCAAGTCTGGCACCCTCTCAGACCATGGAGTTGTTACTGCATCAATGTCCCGATCAAAACTATCATCAAGAGATACTCAAAGCTTAGCCTTAGTAAGTTTTCATATTTGAAGTTGGTCGGATACTATTTATGTCTTCTCTGACTTGTACTGACTTGGATTTTTTCATATAGTTTTTGGTTGATTATAACCAAATACTAGAGAAGGACGATCAATTATGTTCTTCTTTGAGATAAGTAGAGGAGGCCTTTGAAGGTCTTAGGAAATATGTTCTGGATTCCTAGCAAGCTTTAGAGACAGAGAATAAGGCTTGAGAGGAGAAAATCAAGACTGCTAAAGAAGCACGATAGAGGGCTAACACTGCTTTGTCTATGGCTATTGGCTGCTACTGAAGCTAAGCGTAGGGTAAAGGCTGCTGAAGGACAAGTAACTAAACTATCCGTTGACCTTTTTATTGAGAAGGCTAAGAGAAACAAAACCAGAGAAACGTCCTTCAACAGGGGATGGGACAAGGCCATCTTTGCCAATTTTTCCCAAATAACATATGCCAAGAAGAAGTTTTTCCAGGAGAGTTGGTCGGCAGCTTTTAGAGAAGTAGGTACTGCTGAAGACTCATAACTATTTCTAAGATATAATCCAAGGTCTCCCCCTAATCTTGATGATTAAATTGATGATGCTATATCAGGGGGAATCCTCTTTGATGGTTGAGTCTACTCCACCTTCTGTCGACCAAGACAAAACTAGTGTTGACTTAGCTATCCCTCCTGCCGAACAACATAAAGCTCCTGTGGACTCAACTACCCCTTCTGCCGACCAGGGTATAAACCCTGATGCTGAAAAGGATAAGAAGAAGGTGTAGACTTATTCGACTTTTGGTCTTTGCATTTTACACCTGTCTTTTGTTTTCTTTTTGTCTCTGCTCTATGTACTTATAATTCTCCTTATTTATCAATGAAATAACTTTTTCTTAAATTGACATGTCATTTGTTATTGCTCGACTATTACTCTATCTTATTTTATTATTGATCAATTATTACTTTATTTTTCTAGTTTATGGCCAAGGTGAAACAAATTGCCTCCATTGATTCTGACCTACTCAAACACTGCAACAATCTATTTAAAGTTGGTCACTTGGACTTAACTAATGAAGAATTAATAGACTTGCTTGGCGCAGACACTTATGATCACGCAAGGGATGCATACACTTATCTCAAGTTTCTCCTTAATCAGGCCATGGCCAATAATGTTGCATACTATGAGATGATCGAAGAATTGCAAGCTGAGCACAATGAAGCCAAAGCTTTACTTCATGTTGAGTATGAAGCCAACTATAAAACCTTGGGCAAAGCTTGGGGATTTAAAAAGAAGTTGGAAAAATATTCCTCTGTAAGGACATAAATTTCCAATTGAGTCCCTGTATTGTTTTGACTTAATTTCGTGAACAAAACTGTGTTTGCAAATATGTCATAGGGAGAATTTTATTTTGTCACGATCTCACTTGGTCTATGACGTATTGAAGAAATTGAAGACGTTGCGGCAAAGCTTCAAAGAATTAAATCATGCCGAAGTTTAATTGGTGCAAGTTTAATCGTCTTCAAAGTTAAATTCATTCTGAGATCACTCAGGTATGAATGCGTATAATTAATGGTGCTCGGAATATTTTATTAAAGATAAGGATGTAATTTTTATAAAGAAAAATGTTTTTAAATGTTTTAAAAGTGTTTTAAAGGTTTACACTACGTTTTATGATGATAAGCTGGTAAAAGAGTTTGACATTTTTAGATCTCTCTTTGGAAGAGACTTTTTAAACAAAAAGTCAAAAAAGTTAAACTTTTGCGCTGTCGTTCAAACGACATCCAATCTCATTCAAATGAGATGGGATGTCCCTCGAACGAGTTCTCAAGTCGTTCAAACGACATGTTTTTCGAGGCGGCATTTAATTCCTATTTAAACAGTGTTTTCATCATAGTTTCGTAAGTGTGCATTCTGGAAAATAGTATTCGACCAAAAACTTGTTTGCACATGTTTTCTAAGGATTAAAAGTCTTAAACACTTCCTTAGAGTTTACAAAGATCCGAGTTATCATTCTTATATGTTTACGTGATCTTTCTTCACCAAAGTAATTTGTTCTACACATAGAAAATAAAGGGTTTTGCGGTGAAGAAAAGAGAAGGACTTCTTGTTCGACATCGTAGACGAATCAAAGCCATTCGGTGGACACCGAGACATACGTGGATGCGTGTATTGTGGACAGGTATCGTGGAAGATGAAATTTCTACGTGGGCACTATTGAAGAACGGTTGAAGATCGAAAGGAGCATCTAGACACGTGGGGATCGAGTCTTAGTGTAAGGCTAATCTGTCTTTGTAAAACCATTGTTCATAGTGATTGTCTGGCTTGGGCCGTCCGAGGTTATTTTCCCGTTTTGGGTTTTTTCCTCGTACATCCGGCGTTGTGAGTATTATTTACTTTACTTGCTTTAATCACTAGATGCATGTTTAGGATTAATCAAGATAAAACTGGTTTAAAGGAAGAATTGGGTTTTCACAACTTAGTTTGGTGCAGAATTAAAAGTTTGATCTTTTTCGGAGAAAAAATGGTTTTGTTTGAAACACACATATTGGGCACTCTTCAGCCTCTGCTTTTAGAAAAAAAGAATTTTAATTGAACCGTGAGGTTGATAAAGCTAGAGAGATAGCTAAACTTCCAGAGGAGGAAAAAAATAGGTTGAACGATGAACTTGGGGCCTTAAAATAGTCTTTTGCTGCTAGTGCCGATGAAGGTGCCTCTTTTTAAGAGGAGGAAAATGCCAAATTGAGGGAAGATCTTGAAGCATTAAAAAAATCCAAACCTGCACAATCTTCCAAACATAGAGCTAACTGACCAATTGTAGAAGAGACTAGGACCAAGAAAACTTTAGCTAATCAAGTTGCCCAGTTGAAGGCGAAGATTGAAGCCATTACCAATTTGTCCACAAGATTGGAAGCTAAAGACAAAGCCCTTGCCGACCAATCCTCTCAGTTGAGGTGATGGATGAGGTTTTGAAGAAACTTTAACATCAAGTTGAAAGGTTGACCTTCCAATTTCACAAACAACCCAAAGAGGTATGAATGGATGGCTACAATGAAGATCTGGGCCATATAGATGATCACCTCACTCAAACTCATCGTGAAGGTTATAAATGGGGTTATACCAATTGCTTGACTGTGATGAAGGTTGATCAAGATAGAAAACTCTAATATGATCCTAGTTTTTTAGACTGTCAACAGCCTCCGTTCAAGTTAGATGTTTGCTGGATTTCTATTGAATCGATTCCCCAATGCTTGATATCTAAATATTTAGGGGATTATGAGTTACACGATGAACTTAAGATTATTCGACATCCTCATCTAACTAACACGCCAACAAAAACAACAGAAGGATTTTTGAAGATTTCAACTTTATCAGTTCTCCTTATAAGATGGATAATCCTACTGCTGGTATGAAAAAGTGCAATCATATTCCAAAGCTGAGGGAAATCGTCCAGTTGAATGATTATCCGGTATTTTGTAATTCATTTGAATGTAATATAGTTTGTATGAATAAAATGTGTTTGTTTTTATCAACTTATGAATATTTTAATCAATAAGTTAACTTCTGATTGTACTGCCATTAGTTTTACTAATACAGTTAAATATATTAATCCAACTTTAGTATTAGTTACCACTCGTGATGCCATTGATTCTACTAATGCACTTAGATATATGAATTATAATTTATCATTAGTTATCAGTGGTGACCAAGCGTATGAGGAATATATGTTTATATTCCTTTATTTATGAATTTTTACATATCTTCCTACATTTGACTTAGTTTGGGTAAAACTTGTTTAAATTTTTTTTAGTTTTATATGAAGTTTTACACTTCTTGATTGACTTGTTTGTACAAAATCATACAGGAAGTAATCAACCTATTATTCATGTATTTATTTTTACGAAGTCATACATGAAGTAAATTGTTGTTGCCGACCAAGTGCTGAGGATTTTAATCCTATTTTGACTTGGTTATTTTCTTTGCCGACCAAGTGCTGAAATTTTTAACCCTATTTTGACTTAGTTATTTTCTTTGCCGACCAAGTGCTGAGGATTTGAATGGATTTATCCATGTTTTGGCTTTATCAGAGTTGAAGATAGATATATACTGTGTTATTTCTATTCTGGGGGCTGTATATCATCATCGTACTCAGAAAAAAATCAAAAAATTGAAGAGACTGAAATTAACTTTTTATTGATAGTTAAGTAAAAGCAAATGAAAAACAATAATGGAAATCCTTTAAATTACTGATAATACTTTCGAAGATGTTCGTCATTCCAAAGATTTTTGAATTCTTCACCATCTAAAGTCTCTATCTGATAGGTCCGTGGTCGGATGACATCTGATATGCAATATGGTCCATGCCAGTTGGCCTCAAGCTTGTTATTCTTCTGGATAACTTTCTTAAGAACATAAATACCCTCTTCCAGGTTAGTCGGCTTGACCCTTTTATTATAAAAGCGAGCAGTTCTGTGTTGGTAGGCAACATTTCTCAGAGTTGCATCTTCTCGTACCTGCTTTAATATTTCGAGATCTAATCGCCTCATCAAATCATTAACCGTGGAATCAAAATTCAGTACCCTATAGGTTAGTAGGCCGAGCTCGGTTGGTACCATAACTTCAGTTCCAAATGTAAGCATGTATGGTGTTTATCTAGTTGCTGTTCTCGGCGTTGTTCTATAAGTCCAAAGAACAAAATGTATCTCATTAATCCATATGCCCTTAGCAGCATCAAGTCTATTCTTCAGCCCATTCAGTAAAGTTCTGTTGTCACTTATGTTTGACCATTACTTTGAGGTTGTCTTGGTACATAATGCATTTTCTGGATTATGGACTGGGCACAGTATGCTTCAAACTCCTCATTGTCGAATTGGATGCCATGATCTGTAATGAAATCATATGGTAAATCATATTAACAGATTATATTCTTCCAGATTAACTAATACACTTTCTCATAAGGCATATCAACCAATGGCTCTGAATCTACCCATTTAGTGAAATAATCAACAGCAACGACTAAATATTTAAACCTGCCTTTGGTGGTCGACAGTGGGCCGATCAAGTCAATTTACCATATAGCGAAGGACCAAGGCGAATAAATTGACGTTAAAGAAACATTAGGTGTTGTATGAACGATAGAGAATCTTTGGCACTTATCACACTTTCTCGCAAAGGCTGTACAATCTGCCCTCATGGTCGTTCAATAGTATCCCTGAGTCTTGATGCGTTGGAATAATGATCTTCCAGCTGAATGAGCTCTATAGGAACCTTCATGCACTTCTTTGATTAAATCTGCCACCTCTATTGGATGAACACAACGTTGCAAGGAAATCGTTAATCCCCTTATGTTCAAAACTCCTTTGTCTAACACATATCTCGCTGCTTTATATCAAAGATTCTTGGCCTCTTTGGGATCAGATGGTAGGGTTCCATCTTCAATATAAGCTTTAATAGGATCCATCCAGGAAGGTCCCAGATCTATGATAATGAACCTAACCATCAGGTCCTCATCAATAATCCGATTAACCAAGAGTTCAATTCGGGATTATTCTTCTATGCTTAGTTCTTGTTGCTAATGCTATCCGAGCAAGTGCATCAACTCAGGAATTTTTTATTCTTGGGATCCTAATCATTTGGACGACAGGAAAATTGGTATAACCTCTATGGCCTTATCAAGATACCTGGTCATCAATTCTCCATTGACTCCATATAAATTTAGCACTTAATCAATGACCAGCTGTGAATCACTATGCGCCACTACTAGATCGGGGCCTAATGAATGAGATAAATTTAACCCAACTATCAAGGCTTCGTATTTCACCTCGTTGTTTTATGATTTGAACTGAAACCTGAGAGCATACTATATATCAATATTATTAGGAGTGTTAAGTATTACATCTTCTTTTCTTCCAGTAGCACATGAAGATCCATCCATGTATAAATTCCATAACAGAACATCATTATTGAAACTTTCTACTGTCAATAATCCATGCTGGAATATCTTCTTACTCTCCTTTGTATATTTTTGGGCCATTTCCTGAATTCTGGATGACTCAGGTTAATTGGTAACCATATCAACTTGCTTCTGATTTGAGCTCTCTTCTTTCGAATTCTTCTTGATAAGCAAGTTTTGTTGGTCGGGAACCTCTGGATAAGTAAATTCAGCAATAAAATCTTCTAAATCTTGGCCTTTCAATGAAGATCTTGGTTCACAGACAGTGTCATACTCTCCCAATTCTACCGTTCAATACATCAATCTTCCTGACTTCTCGGGCTTGTGGAGTGTTTACCGAAGAGGTAGATCAGTATACACCACTATAGTGTGCGATTAAAAATAGAATTTTATACATCTAGAAGCCTCAATAAGTACTAGGGATAATTTTTCCAAATGTGGATACCTGATTTCATCTCCTCTGAACGCTTTATTAGTATAGTAGATTGGTTATTGGATTCCATTGTCCTGTCTGACCAAAGTCGAGCTCACTACTGACTCAGAAACAACTAAGTATAAGTACAATTTTTCTTCTAAAACTGGTCGGGAAAGCAATGGTGGCGATCCTAAGTACTTTTTTAACTCTTGGAATGATTTTTCACATTCTACATTCCACTCAAAAGTTTTTCACAACACCTTAAAAAATTGTAAACACCTGTCTATTGCTCGGGAAACAAATATTTTTAAGGCTGCCACTCTTCAGTGAGCCTTTGTACATCTTTTTTGCAGATTGGCGACTGCATTTCAATTAAAGATTTTATCTTTGTTGGATTAGCCTCAGTTCCCCTTTGATTAACTATGAAGCCGAGGAACATCCCTTCTTGTACTCCAAATACACACTTGGTCGGATTCAGCTTCATCTGATGCTTTTCCATCTAATCAGAAATCTGACTGAGATTGGCGATTTGATCTGAATCTTTTTTACTCTTCGTCAACATATCATCCATGTAAACCTCTATATTCTTACCTATATTTTCTTTGAAGACCTTGTTCACTAACCTTTGATACGTTACACCTGCATTTTTGAGACCAAAGGACATTACATTGTAGCAATAAGTTCCTCGAGGGGTGATGAAGACTGTACTTTCCCTGTCTTCAGCTTAAAAGCTCATGTCCCGATGTAACATCCAACAGTTGATCAAAATTAGTCTAGGGAAAATAGTCTTTTGGGTATGCCTTATTTAAATTAGTGAAATCCACTCACATTATCCATTTATCATTCTTCTTCTTGACCATTACAACGTTGGCCAACCAGGTTGGATACTTCACATCTTCAATGAAATGGGACTTTTATAGCTTCTCTACTTCTTCTTTAATAGCTTTATTTTTCTATGGACTAAAAAACCTACGTCTCTACTTGATCGACTTGACATCCTTACTGATGTTGATCTCATAATAGAGGAAATTGGGATCAATCCCAGGCATATCTTCATGGCTCCAAACAAATACATTTCTTTACTGCCTTGGAAACATAATCAATTCCTATTTAAGAACAGGATCCGGTGTTGAGCCATTTTGTGTAGTTCTCTCCGGCTTATCGTCGTCCAGGATAATGCTTTTAGTGGCTTCCACAACTTGTCCTCTGTTTCATCTCAAGGATCTAAAGTTTCAACTTCAAATTCACCGTTAGCCTTAGTGGTATCCACCTAGTAAGTGGTAATCTTCTTCTTTTTCAATTCAATCAGATCCTCTTGCTCGGCTGAGGAGTAGTAACACTCTTTGACTATCTTTTGGTCGCCTTTCATAACACTTACCCCAAAATGAGTTAGAAACTTCAAGCATTGATGGACTATTGATGGCACGACTTTAAACTTCAACCCTACCCTGTCGAGGATCACATTATAGGCAGATTGAACGTTCTTATCCATCATGAAGAAGCATACTTTCTCTGTGCGACTTACTGGTCAGGTGACAAAAAACACTTATAACTTGATTATTCCCAAAGGCTAAAAATTTTCACTAGAAAAGCCTATTAATGATCTGTGATAAGGTTCCAGCTGGCTGAGCTTCAAGTCCAAATTCTGAAAGCAAGGATAAAACATAATATCGACTGAACTCCCATTATCAATCAAAACTCTGGCGATGATAATATCGTGGATTCTGAATTTGACAACCAATAGGTCACCATAGGGATAAAGTACCCGAAAGAGATCATTTTTTGAAAAATCGATCACCAGCTTGTCTTTGTTGACCTTCCTCGATTGATTATCTTTATTCAGGTTAATTCTCTGGATAAAAGTGCAAGCCTGGGCTTCATTCAAGCAAGATTTCCTTTCAGTGGTGTGATCACATCCTCCCGCATCACCACCACCTGTAATCATATGACAATCAAATGAACCAAAACTGATCATAGCTACCTCACGTTCTGGTTGCTTTGGCTTATTCGACAGGTCTGGATCATCTTCATAATCATCTTCATAATTTCTCTTCCTATCATCTCTTGACTTGCATGAAGAATTCGACCTTCTTCTTAGTTCACTGCTATCACGCCGATTAACAAATTTATTGAGTTTTTCTCAGTGGATGAGGGATTCTATCTCGTTTTGCAAAGCGATGCAATTATCTATTGTATGACCATGATTCGTATGAAATTAAAAATATTTGGATCTATCCATCTTATTAGGAGGTACCCTCAACTTCTTAGACCATCGTAAATCTTTATTGTGCTTGATTTCTTTCAGGATATGGTGAATGCTAACACTCAATGGAGTGTAGGTTTCACACTTTTTGAGATTGTCTTCTTTCTTCGGCTTCTGCTCCTTCTGCTCTTTTTGTTCATTCTTTTTAGGCTTTGCATCCGGCTTTGTGGTCGGACTCTGTTTTGTGTCCATCGCTTCTTCGGCGTTCATTATTTTTACTGCTTTTGCCATGAGTTCAACTATAGTTTCTAGAGAAGCAATCCACTCATAAGAGCAGTGATGGCTAATTTCTCCTCATAATCAATCACCTCTAATTTCTCATTGTTAAAATGTGTACTGCATTCTCTAGTACTTTCCCCCACTTTCTGCCTTACACTCGAAAAGATGAGCTACTCTTTTCACTAGCATAACTTCGAAATAGAAGTTGCTAATGAATAGCTCGGCAAGCTGATTGAAGTTAGCGATTTATCCTCGGGGCAGGTTATTATACCATATTTAGGCTGAACCCTTGATGGTATTTGAAAATGCTCTCCACCTCATTTCATTAGGAACGAATAAATTTCAGTTTTACCCTCATATTTGCGGGTAACCACACGATCTTTAAATTTAGATAAAGTAGGAAAATACACAATTTCTTGAATAAAGGGAGATCCTTTAACGAAGCTCCATTGTAAAGGATTTTTTTTCCTTTTTTTATCTCCCCTAGTCGATCTTCCAACCATTGAAATGATCCTTTCCATAAAGGATTACCTGCATTAGATCTATGCGAAGCAGCTCCGCTGTTACGACCATGTGTCTGAGTTGAACTCTCCTCTGAGAGGTCTGCTCGATGCTTCCAGATCATCAGACGCTTGATCTTGATCTGACTGAGGCTTATCATTGGTCAACCATATGACTTGTGTTCCTGGATAATGCTCTAGGAGGGTTTTTATTTACTCGAGGTCCTAGGCGGTCAAAGGGCAAAGCTCTGGTTAGCCTTTTCAAGATCATTGGCCTTTAAGGAGAAAGAGAGCGAATATCATAGGGTTTAGTGGACCTGAGTGATGATTTTGATCCTGGATGATAAGACCTGTCTTATAAAGTTCTAGAAAACTATTCCTTTTGGATCTCGGAGGTGGAGGCGGAAGTTCTCTCCGTGGTGATATAACTGCCTGTTGTCCGGATAAGGCTGGAGATCTGGCTTCAATAGACTGGGCCAGTTGTTTTACCATTTCCTACATGTCCTCTTGCCCTCTGGAAATACTAGCAAGGAGTCTAGTTAGGTCTGTCACCATAAGCTGAAGAGATAGAACAAGTGGGTTTCCTTTAATTTTGGCACTGGACTCAGGGTCATTCATCTTTCCTTGAACAAAGGCATATGAGAATAAGAACGACACTTTGAAACATGTTCCCACAAACGTCGCCAATCTGTTGATTAAAAAACTAAATTTAATCTAATTTTATAATCACAAATAAAATACGTAACGGTAAATAAAGAGAGTTTTTAAAGTGGCACAACTATGTAATAAAGCATACACTCATTGTTATTTTATTAATTTCAGAGGTTACATAAAGCTAGGCACTCTTGTAAATAAAAATATACCAGAATCCGTTCGACCGTGCCCTTGATGAAAGGTATACAATGTATTTATAGTGAACCGGAGGTCAAGGGTTGGAATGTCAAGGGATGGAATGATTTTATACAATTAAGCATTTACATCCTTACGTAATGAATGTGATGGTTGGCTGTATAGACCACGTGAGGTATGAACCTTGGTATGCTGACTCTTCATTGGTCTTGTTAGTCGGCTACTGAATAGGATTTTGGCCATATAGGAGGACACGTGTTCACTTCTGATTGATGCACATATGTGGATACATTTTGGCATCAACACGTCCCAATCTCCGTATTAGTAGCATACACACTTTAGGTCCTCAAAATTGACATAGACCCCCCAAATTAGATCATGATATCCATATTGGTTGCATGCACCCTTTAGGTCCTTAGAATTAACGTATACCCTCGAAATTAAGCCGCAATCCTCATATTGTTCACTCATACTTTTTAGTTCCTCAGAATCCGCCCGTATTAGTGTCACTCACTCCTTAAGTCATGAAAATCAAACTATTATACTTTACATGATCAAATCCCACCTCGGGGTTCCTACAAATGCCTAACATTTAATCCCCACAAATCTCCATCAAGGTGCCTATCTTTTAATGACCTTTTCTTATCCTAAGCTCGTCTATGGAGGGGATATGTAGATACCCCATTCTAAAATCCCCATAAACCGCCATAGGGTCTAAACAAAACCCCTTCCCAACTCGAACCCGCAAACCTCCTTCAAAACCTAATGGAAGAACAACCGATTGATCTACGATCCCCGTTTGACTTTGGTAAACTCTTGAACCTAAGAGTATCACAAAACACTTTCATAGAGCTCTAAATATTCTTTTAATCATCCCATCCATGCACAAATCAGACATACTGTTTGCCCACCAAAAAAATCCATTTCAGTCTCCCAATTGGCACACCTTCTATCGGCTAGCAAATGGGATATTGTTTGGTCACCAAGTCTAGCACCCCTATCGGCAGGCATACCAACACCTATGTCGACCTTCATACCCAGGGGCAGGTTGGTCATTTTGACCTTTTTAGGATGTCCTTTTTAAAAATACCCCGACCTCACTACTATAAATCAATTAGTCTTGTAATTTGTGTGGTAACTTTATTACATCATTCCCACAATCATTCTCTTACACCACCCCTTACCTCACCACTTTCCACCACTCTACAACCATTCTCTACACCCAAAAATCGAATTATAAAACCTTTAAAAATCAAAATTCAAACAACTCAGAAAGTCCAAACCCTCTTCATTATAATTTTCCATTTTGGTGTTATATATTTTATCATTTTCAGCACATTTCCTGGTTAATTCTTATTTTCTACCACCAGTAATCACATTTTTATTATCTATATATCCTCAAATTTATTTTGTTAAAATAAAAAAACCCAAAAAGAGAGTTTATCATATAAATCTAAAATTATTGTTTTCTCACTTTTTCTTATACTTTCACCACATTTACACACTTTTTCATAAATTAGAAAAAAACTATTATATTGGACTATGGGTTCCTCTCGAACTATATGGACTTTGGTGTCGATTCCATCAACGTAGGCCTCCCAAGATCATCTTGGGATTTGAGTCCACATTTAATCATTTCCCTTTTTTTATAATAGTATTCTACTTATATATTATATACGTTACCATCGTAGTTCGCACACTTATTTTATCACATTTTAGAGGGCACGTTGGTATGCGTACTCACTTTTCCATAGCGAGTCACGATCAGGTGCATCGCTCATAATTTATCAATTTGACTTATTCTATTACTTTTTAGTGGTGTCATTGACATGCATGCTCATTTTTTCATAGTGAGTCACGATCCGATACATCGCTCATAGCTTAACCACTTTAATTATTTTATCATCTTTTAGCAGTCTCCTTGACATGCATATTCAATCTTTCATGGTGAGTCATGATCCAGTGCACCACTCACAGTTTTACTATTGTTAGTTGTCCCAGTACATATGCATACTCATATTCTTTAGTGATGTCATGATCAAGTGTATTGCTCACATTCTAGTTGTTTTAATACTTTTTCTCTTCTTCTAGTCTCACTCCTCAGAATATTCTCGTCTTCCCTGTGATGCGAATACGACTATTTCTCTCCTCACACATATTTCACATGTACACACATTTTTCACTCTTACTCATTATACACATATACAAATGTTTCTAGGAGAAGGAAAACATTTTATTACCCATTAGAGACAAAAATGAAGGAATTGGTGCCTAAACCTTCCATTTCGTAACATAGTCTCCAAGACCATGATTCAATTCTTCTTGCACACACCAGTAGCCTTTTGTGTCGTCTCCTAGGAGATAACCATTTCTTTTTCCTATTTTCAGTAAAATAGGTTGGAAAATCGAATCTCTGCACATCCACACACACTCACATCCTTGATGATGTGACACCCCGCCTAATTAATCCCGGGTGATCAGTCCTAAATCAAGTTAGAAAAGGTTTCTCAGTTGGTCCATTCTTAGCATCACTGTCGTCTTTTTAATTACTAACCACCTAAGTGAGAAAAGTAGACGTGCCAATTTTTATCTTTCAATTAATTAAATAAAACTCATGCGGAACATAAAATAATACACAATCACAGTTAACTAAAATAACCATCCACAAATAAAATACCTAACCGAATAAACCATCGGTCCAAATAACCAATACAAGTAAAGATAAGAAGAAAATCTCAACAAGTATAATATTGATAAATGAACTGTGAGCGACAAGCCCAGATAACTACTAGAGAGTCTCTATACGAATGAAAGAAGGATGCGTCTATCAGAAACCCCGCAACATCCATATGTGCTGCAGCAAAGGATACCCGGAATAGAGTCAAGCCTGGCGTCCCTGTGGCTGGACAGCTAAAAGGTTTTTAAATTTTTTTATAGCAAGGGTTAGTACCCAAAAACATTTGAAAACATTTAACAAATGATTAACTTGCAGTAATAAATAAATATGCATGCTCTTCATATTTTAGTTAGTGCCGCACTCTCTTGAGGACTTCCTCACCCCTCCTCTAATGTGCACTACTAACGCTTCCATTTAATTTACTAGGTCCTACGCTCCTGACCCAATACTTATTTTAACCCTTGGAATTTACCTACTCTAACCGAGTATGCCTTAATTCATGATTTTTAAGTTATTATAAACGTCAAACTTAATTAAATCATTACCCTTTTTAATTTCATATAACATTCACACCTGTTATGCACATAATACATTTTTCACTATGTATTAATTATCCCATATATAATTATTTTCCTAATTATATATTTAATCCTATTACAGTATTCACAAACATACTGAAATAACATTTAATACTAACATTCGACCGAGTAAAAATACTCACAAAATATAAATTTTCTCAAGTGCTATCCCACTAGGTGTATTCACATAACCTAGTTACCCAAGTCAGATTCGCTCACTAACTTAGTTTAACATACGAATTGGAGGCGGTCATATTCCTTCCCTGAAAGTGTGATGCCCCTCACCCAAAGAACGGATGCTATGACCTGGAATTATACTCGCCCTACTCCTTAAGCTAGGGGATTCATCCACTACGCGCAACCTCCCCCTATAGCACTAGAGTATATACTAATAATATTCAATCACTGATATTAATGCACCCACACTATATATATATACTATCACACTCCGTATATATATATAAATATAAAATGTCCTGGCTACACCATGTACAAAATCCGTAACACAAGCCTATTTAATTTTATTAAGAGTTTATGGTCCAACTCTAATTATTAATTAATTCGCACCTTAATTAATTAAGTCACCTTTGGTGTCGCCCCCACCTTAAAATTTGGACTTACTCTCGTAATTCGAATTAACCTCACCCGAGTCTAAATTCCCGACTCCCGAATTATTTAGCCTTTACCTAAATAAGATTTATCTCACGGTATTCCTCAACCGTTATCCCCGGACTTGTTCACTACATCTATATTTAATCCTTTCGAACACCTTCCCAAAAATTCAACCTTAGTGTGTCACACCTAATTTCTTCAAAACCCAAAAAAATTAAATTATGATGTCACACTAAGTCGTCTCCAAAATTCTAATTAACTTAATTCACCATTAATTAGATTTAAAACCCATGTATAAATTTCTCACCAAATTAAATCATGGAAAAATATTAAATTAAATTTTCTTCATATAAAAGAAAACGGGGCGAACTGTCAAAATCTGTTGACCATCGATTGATCGACCCCAGACCTTCGATCAATCGATCGATCAGGTCTTCGTCTTCTTTGCGAAGACAGATTCTGCCATGGACGAGTTTTATACAACCCTAACTCCTTGTACTAGCAATCTCAAGCCTTCTTAACAATAATACAAGTTAGGAACCTTATTAGGGACTTCCAGAATGTCCTCCAACGTTATTAATTCGTCCATTAACTACAATTTCTGAATTTGGGGAAATATTCATCTTTAATTCCTTACCCATTTACACCCCAAATTCCTTCACCAAATTCGTTTCTAACTATCCAGATATCATCATACCAGATATGTATCAATTTATAATATCAGATTTCTACAATAATCCTCATTCAAATTCGTAAATCAGATTATTATTTTCAAAACCTCATGTTTATGCCATGAACACCAAAACGAATTTTGATCAAATACATCACATGAATATGAATTGAAAAACAGATTCAATACTATTGCAATTTATCCACTTGCCTTAGGTTTCGTAGTGTCTGATTCAGAGATGAATTCCAAGGTTGAAGATGATCCTTGTTGGCTCTCTAGTGATCCCAAAACTGCCTTTAACTGTTATTAGGGTTCCTTAATACACTTAGCCTTTTTCTAAAACTCTCTCAGTCGTTTCCTTTCTTCTCCTAACTTAACAATTAACCTAAATCCCGTTTTTTGCCTAATGGGCCAAGCCCAAATGACCCAATTGCCCCCGTGTGGGCCCGACTATGTCTAAAAATGCCCCGTGACTCGTTTATTACCAGCGGGTACACTTTTTCGACTATCTCGGCCCATCCGGACTCAACCGTACACTCAGAATTGGCATCCGAATTAATTTATAAAAATACTTATCCCCCCACCCCTATAGTCTATACTGACTCCCGGTTGAGATAAGTGCATACCCTATTATTAATATTCGAAATGACTTAAATAAATAATTACTATTCACTTAGTAAGTAAATTATCGTAAATATTAACCATTCACTCCCAGATTAATACTTAAATAAAATTTCCCTAATTAATTCAATTAAAATTACGACTCACAAGAAATTTTCAATTCCCGAATTAATTAAATATTTAATGCATTAAAAATGCGGGGTGTTACAGATGACAGTCTTTTCTCGTCCTTTGCCGCTCGTGAACACCGTACGAGCGGTGGAAGGAGGTCTCCCCTCCTTCTCATTCGGGGTCAGGATAGACACATAAGGAATCAAAGATTATTGGAAATGCGTATATATATATATATATATATATATATATATATATATATATATATATATATATATATATATATAAACTGAAACATATCATGTACAAGTCATAAAGTATCCAACTTATATCATCCAAAGCTATATAAACCATTATTGTAACGAAATAGTGACACATTTCATATAAATGTATCATAACTACAAAAATGATACCAGGAGAGTTTAGTAATAGAACATCTATAACAACAAATATACATCCTTACACGTCAATAACCAATACAATTATCCACAAAAATTGATAAAGAACCAACAATAATGGTCACCGGCATTTCCAAATCCAAACGAAGAGCGGTAGAAAAATCTGGAGTTATAGCCTTGTTCAAATCCAAACTCCCCTTTTTTCTCATTTTGTTCCTTTGTCATCGTCGCCATCATTTTGACACATCTCGTTGTATTCATGTCGTAGTGAATATATGTCGATTGATAGATGTTGAACATTATCATTTAGGATTTTTAGCTCGATAGATAAATATGAAAAGGGGTTCAAATGATCCTACATACTCACACTAGGCGATTCAAAGTTTACGCTCTCAAAGTTCCTAAAGGGATTCTACCTATAATTTTAACTCGATGAGTGAGATTTCAACTCCCTCTGTAGCATCAAAATGAGTTTATTGTGAAAATGATTAGATTTAACTGTGTTGTAAAATTTTTTTGTTTGACTAAAATGACTAGATATGATGTATTTGAAAGGTGAAACTATTTGGAATAAAAAACTATAGTTAAGGCCTATCTCACTGAGATCAGAATATGAGACATGATCCTGGGTAAAGTGACCTTCTAGTCTAGTATTTTTTTAATTTCATGGTATAAAGACCTTTTGTTTGGTTTTTGATAATTATGAATGTGAAAAATACACACACACACACACACACACACACACACACACACACACACATATATATATATATATATATATATAGTATTTGATTTGTGCTTTAGCAATGGGGATGAATAAGTGTAAGAATAAGAAGAAGTAGAAATAGTAGTAGTAGTGGTGGTGGTCCAGACCCAACCCTAGAGCAGGGGTAGCTGAAGCAGAAGTGGATTCAGTTGATTTACTAACAGATGGTTGGGTGTGATGGATAACTAAGGCACGACCATTTCCCCTCATTTTGAACAGTGCTTAGCTTAGATCGACTAACTGGATGATATTCAAAAGGGAAATAGCTTTCTTAAGGATTGGCTATAGTAGTGGTAGTAGTGGTGGTGGTAGTAGTAGTAGTAGTAGTAGAAGAAGAAGAAAAGGGAGAGGGTGGTGGTATAACATAACACCACCCTTTAGTTTGGGACTTTTATATATTATATATGAAAAGTAGATTTATTGAATCTTACATGTGATATAGCAAGGACATTCTTTTCTTCGGTAGGATTTCATCTGCAGGTTATCATTCAATAAAGTTGGTTTGCCTTGGAAATGTGTGGAACACTTACTAAAAGGAAGGGTATTTTTGGAAATAAATTTTGGTTTGTTTTGAGAGGGGTTTAAGTAAGAAAAAAAATGACATTCAGGACTTTCTTTCAGAGATAAATTAGAATAACTTTTACACTCCCTAGTTAATTCTCCAAAGTAGTAGGTGGGATTTGCTATTTATATCCATTAAGGTTCACTACCATGATCACATGATCTTCCAAGGTAGCTTGATTGTATATTTTGATTATGGGCCTCAACTGGTTGGATTTTCTAAAAGGATTCCCATTAATAATTTTTGGATTTTCACTTATTGGAATGGGTATTTTTAGGACCGTTCTTCGTTTTCTCTTAGTCTTGGCTATTCTTGAATTTTTTCAAGGCTATGCTTTAACACTTTAGAGTGACCCAGGGCATTTATTGTTTTTTCATTTTTTAGGGGGAAGAATGAGGTGTCTATAATGATGATTCTGATGTATTATTTGCGTGATTATAATATGGAATCTATAGAACACATGTGAATCTAAGAGATTTCAAAAGAATCGATAAATATCTTCTTATGACAACAATTAAATTGATAAAATACATACTTCACCCTAATGTTCTTGAGTTCATTGCATTATACTTAAATAATGGAGGGTTTATTACATGAATATAAAACATAATTGTTGTACCAAAGCTATTCAAATGAGAAATGACATATTCAATGTAATACCCCCTATTTTATTTGCACTAATTAAATTGTGAAATTATTTTATTTGCCTTCGGTGATATGCGATGTCACTATTTACATTATACATGTGTTATATGAGTTATATTATTCACATATCAAATCGAACTTACTACATATTAAATCATTAACTAAATATTTGGAAATGTCTTAATATTACAGGTGACTATGGACTAGCAAGGGATTTAGTATCGAGGGCTTCCTTGTTTGGATTATAACCTTGGTGTCAAGTCCCACCGATCGAGCAATATCTTCTTTTAATGACGTGTCGTGCTTAACTAATAAATAATTAACTAATTGTTTTTAGGCTCGTACTGGATAAAATAATAGTTCGTTTTGTCTCATGATTCGACTGGCTTTTGGGTTATTTAGAGTGTCCGTTTATGATTTAAAATAGTGGATTTTAAGTCCACTGGGTTGGTATATGGATTGAGTAGAGTTTTTGGCCAGTTGGAATTGGACTCATTGGATTAAGGATAATATGGGGCCTAAGGTTAATTTTGCGGGTTATTAGACATAGCTTAAACTTATTCTATGCAATTGAGAAAACCCTATAAGGCTAGAGAGAAGAGGTACTCAAGAGAAAGGGAGTTTTGGAGGTATATTGGCTTGGATTCAGCATTTTTTACTAAGGCAAGTTTACCTCGTTTAAAGATTTAATTTAGGGTTTATGTTATAATCACAATGGCTCATTGGAATATGTAAATTTCATGTTCAATAATTTGTTTTTGATAATAAAATATGAATTTTGAAATTATCTTAATCTATAAAGTTAAACCTTAATCACTTGTTAATGTTGTAGAGATTATTAGTGTTGAATCTCATGAATTTAAGTAGGTTATGAATGATTTTCGTTAGATATGGAATCATATTCACAAATCAATTAATATCCATTCGTTTATATGTATAACATAACTAAATTTGATATTAATTGGAAAAATTATGAAATTAGGGTATATAACTTATAATTTGGAAATTAATCCTCAAATACATGTTAGATTGTGGTAAAATACATAGACATGGGTTACTAATACTATTACATAACATATATCTAAAGGAAAATTTGATTGGTGATGATTAGAGGCTTTTGAGTAAGGCTGTAAATCGGGCTGGGTGAGCCGGGCTTGGGGTTGCTCAGGGTCGGTCCGAACTCACTTACCCATGCTCAAGCCCGAGCTCGCCCCGAATTGTTTTTTTCCACCTAGGCCCGAACTAGGCTCATAAATATTACGGGCTTCGAGCCCAATTTCAATTTTTTTTTTTGTTAAAAAAGTTTGAATTAATTTTTTTATTTTATATTTCGATCATGGACAAAATTACACATTAAAATCTAATTGATATTTCATGAAATAAAATATATAATTATGAAATGTATTAAATTAAAACAAGGGAAATAATAGTGAAAACCTACAAATGCCTATTAAATTTCGTACATTTAGCAAAATTTGATCACTAACAAAGGCCTATTATGACTTGAGCAATTATTAAATCAAATACCCATGATGAGATTAACAATAAAATCACAAAATTTAAAATCACATGTAATCTAATTTATTATAACAAATGATTTTTTTTAAAAAGTAGTAAATGAAATAAAAGAACAAAACCTAATTAAACAATGTTAACATAAATATGTTATATTATATAAATTATTTATTTATTTATTTATAAATATGAAGTTCGAGATTCGGGCCCAATTCGGGCTTGGAAAAGTTCGGCTCACGCTCAGCCCGAAATTCATTCGGGCTTGAAATTTTCGCTCAGGCTCAGATCGGCTCGGCTCAAACTCAAATAAAGATCGACCCAAAAATAACGGGCTGAACGGGCGGGCTTCGGGTGCTCAATTTATAGGCCTACTTCTGAGATAGGTTTTTGGGTTAAGAATGGCGGATTTTAAAGGTTTCGTGATTATGACTATGTTCATCTCGTTTGAATGAGATGGGTGATTTTGTTCGAATGAGTTGAGAAGTTGTTAGAATGAGATGGGGCATCAAATTCGAATGAGTTGTGTAGGTCATTCGAACGGATTTAGTAAGCTCATTAGAACGAGTTAGGAATCTCGATAAAATGACCTTGGGACAGTTTGGTTTTAATTTATAATTAAATGGGGATAATTAACTTAAGAATTCTACTTTATGGCTTGGTAATATGCGAGTGATTAGGATTCATATTATATGATCTTATATGTAAGAAAATCATATATGAGTGATCATGGATTTTGATGGGGATTGCATGATATTGACCGCGTGGGTAGTCCGGTGATAGAGGCATGACTTACCCTGGTCCTTTTTCCCCTATCCTATAAATGACATACCTGTATCTCGATAGGGAATACGTAGTGGGATATAACTTATAGCGTTGGGTATGAAGGTCATGCGTTATGATGATAATGCGTTGTGATTATCCCTTCCCGATGGCTTTGAGGTTATAGGTTTGGGATGGCCTATAACGAAACATAGTATGCATGTGTGATCCCTGAAGGCGATAGGGATGGGCCTCCGTATATGTTTAGGTTCATACTCGAGAGTAATCCAACTACTTGTATGTGTCGGGGACTGTACTTATGTAGATATCAGACTTGAGATTGTCTTCTTCTTATTTAGTATTATACTTGAAATATGTACACTGGCATATATGATGGGACCCTTTACATTAAATTTAAATAAGAATAATAATAATTAAATATTGGGTTAACTTTGTATTGGAATTATATGCATGTGATATTTAGGGTTATTTGAGCTGGGATAACTTAAAAATAACTAAAATATGGAGGAAAATGCTTAGTTATTTAATGTAGGCCAAATTAGGTTAAATTTTTATTCTTCGTAGAGTTGTTGTTTATGTTGTTAATGATTCTTTTTTTCAGGACCTAGGCCACTGCTACCGCCTCAACCATATTTCATCCATTTGAATTCTCTCTAGTTTCTGATCTGTTAGGATGTAGGAGTCGATCTTGCCTGCTAATTTTTTTACTTTCCTTTACATTCATGTCATGTGGATTTATTATGAGACAGTTGTATTTATTGAGTTGGGTTTATTCCTATTGGTTTTATTGGTATCGGAGATAATTTGGTTCACCTTATTACGTTTCAGTTAGTTATTTTATTTATGTTAGTCTTTATTTTAATCATGCTTCTAATGATATATACTTATTTTAGACTCATGTATCAATGTTTTAAAAGGCGATTTGAGGCGCCGCCTCGAGGCGAGGCACTGAAGAGGCTTCATGAGGCTTACACCTCTGCTATTTTTTTTGAGGCTTCCACCTTGTGAGTGTGAGGTGTCCACCTTGAGGCTATGTGACTCGAGGCTTCTGAGGCGTACGCCTCTTTATTTTTTTCCCGAGTTAGGGTATAAGTGTCTAAACAACTTAAAAGAAGAAAAAAAAATGTGCGTAACCATTCAAAAACCCTTCATTTGTTTTTGTTTCCCCAAAACCGAAGGCAAAAAACCTACAAACCCTAGCCGTTTCACAAAGCCCAAGGGAAAAAACAATTATTTTGCTCATTTTTGGTTTTCGGACCTCTGTTACAGTAAACCGAAGGTATATTTTCTGTCTGGATTTGGTTTATTTTATATTTTTTGTGATATATATATAAAGATTTAAATATATAAGGAATTTATGTTACTTATATATATATATATATATATATATATATATATATATATATATATATATATATATATATATATATATATTTACTATATATATATATATTAGTAAGTAAATACTATATTATATTCTATGTATTATATAACTTATATATATATATATCCATATAATAAGATGTAATGGTTTTTGAATTCTAAAAAATGTAGGAGCACAATAAGGGTTTAGATTCTTTGAGAGAAAATCAACGGTTGTGATTGCCTCTCAGATTTCAATATCCCGCCTAAAATTTTAGAGCCTCTCTCTTGCCTCGATTAACACGATCGGACAGTGGGATGTTTGCCCACTCTCTCTCAATCGACTGAGTACCCTATTTCTCTCAAACCCTCTCACTCTCACCATCTTCGAGCAACAACGACGCAGGAGGAAGGTACAAGAACATCTCTCCTACCTTGGTTAACATGTTCGGACAACCATTCTCTCTCTCAATCAACTGAATCAACTGAGTACCCTATTTATCTCAAACCATCTCACTCTCACCATCTTCAAGCAACAACGATGCATGAATTAGGTACAACAACATCAAATCCTCTCACTCTCAAACCCTAATTTGTTTATTTGTGTTTACATTTTTTATTTGGAGTTGTTTTCATTTATTTTTTATTGAGAGGTATCGCACATAATTTTTTGTGGGGTTATAGATTCTATATTTTGATTCAGAGGAACACAGTATAATCATTTTAGTTTAGGGATTAAGTATGTTGTGGAAATTGTTTCCCGTTTAACATTAATTTTATATCTCTTGAACAAATTTTTCTAAGAGGTTTGAAAATTCATGTTGTGAAGTTTATATCCACTTTTTTTTTTAATTTTTAGTGAGAAAGGTAAGATTTGTGAAGTTCATATCCAATTTTGTGAAGTTTATATCCAAACAGAGCTTTAATTTCACTGAATATAAATATAGATCTAGAAGAAACTTCACTAAATACTCATATAGATCCAAATATAGCTTTAAATTCACTGAATAATAATTTAGTTTTCATATACTTTTTCATCTCCATCCAAACAAAAGAAAAAACTAGGCAGATTGCATATATGGTGTAAAATGAATTTATAATTTCGATTATGTTTGTATCATTATGAATTCCTTAATTATTCAGTGTACCGAAAATGCCTCCAATGGGGACCAATGTGATTCAAATATGATTCTTTAGCGACATGCTTCGATTGTTTAGCGACATGCTTTAGAGTATAAATTTTTCATCATTATAGACAATTTATATGTTTGAGGGTTTATATGTTCTGAATGTATGATCTTCAATTTGTTTAATACATTAATGGTTTGTTTTTATTTGTTCATGGAGGGTTTATAGGTTCATTAGTTTGTTGAATAATATCATTCGCCTTTTATTATAATTTATATTGTTTATATCACCTGAATTTTGAGCACTGACATTTTTTTGTACATTAGAGTTTGGTTGATTTTGCAGAACAATGACTATCTACTTTGGTTGATTTTGCAAAACATGTGCAGTCAACTACAATGACAATGACTTTGGTTGATTTTACAGAACATGTACAGTCCTCACAAACGTCACTGTCTTGGACAATCCGATGTTCTTTCTGGCCCCATTTCAGTTCGAGATCTCCTACGACTGCATTACTCCCCGCAAAGAAGATTTGGAATGGAAACTCACATGCGATGTATATGGATCACTCTGCCCAAATTTGTATCACTCATGTGCTTAGCCACATCGGCATATATGCATATTGCATATATGCAGAGCATATATGCAAGCTGCATATATGCAATCTGCATATATGCATATGGCATATATGAATATACATATATGCATCGGCATATATGCAACTTGCATACTTTAGTTAATATCGTTTAGTTAGTTTCATTTATGTTAGTTTCAATCATTTAGTTTGAATGTTACTTTGAATGTTAGATCCGTAGTAATTGATCCATAGTAATTGATTTTATCAGTTAATATCATTTATGTTAGTTTCAATAATTTAGTTTGAATGTTGCTTTGAATGTTAGATCCGTAGTAATTGATCCGATTTGCTAATATTATTTAGTTTGTTTTAATCATTCAGTTTGAATCCGTAGTAATTGATCTGATCAGCTAATATCAGGTATGATCAGTAATTGATCTTGCATACTTCTATAAATTCAATAGATCCGTACCTATTACCTATGATCATAACTATGTCGGATCAGTTATTACCTATGATGATAACTGATCTTCTATGATCAGCTATTACCTATTATCTGCTATGATTAGTTTCTACTTATGATCTGCTATGATCGGTTTACCTATGATTATAACTGATCTTCTACGATCAGCTATTCCATCGCATACTGCATTTTTTATCAGTTATTTGCATTATAGCATAGTCATTTGTTTTGATTTTGTGCCTCAATTCGAATACTCATTTGTTTGCATAGTCATTAAATTACCATCGCATACTACATTTTTGCTCTAACATAGTCATTTTAATGCAATTCCATTGAAAATTCCACAAAAAATAACATGAATTGCATATTGCATCTTTGCTATAACATAGTCAGCGATAACATAGTCATTATAACAGGTATGTGGAATTCTTTACAGACCTTCCTCTTCCCGATCTCTAATTTCAATAGCTGCTATAATAGCTTCTTGAGACTGCAATAGTTTGAGGTTACCTCTTCAATACTTTAGTGTACCCATGCCAACTGATATTATAATACCACAAGTGAGTGGAAGTATTATTCATATCACCTCTGCATTTTATCAATTGGCATGATTGGTAAACTCTGCATTTTATTCAAGTATTGAAAGGTTACCTCTCCCCAAGCTATGCTATATCATATGAAAACTGAGGTCATATACACCAGCGAGAACGAGATTATTAGTTGTAGGTGATTTCAAAACAAAGGCGCCAAACAAATATGCATATAATGCCAGTGTTTACATAGAAAGATATGTACTGTTAATGGGGTTTTGATATTGGCTTTGGAATCTACTAGGAATGTCACACATTTAATGTTATAATTACTGTATATGTAGTGTGCGTGTCTCTTTTCTCAGATTTAATGTCAATGGGGGTTTTGATATTGTTTTTTTGTTGCAGCGCTACTGAGTAGGAGGTTCTGCATCTGGTAAAAGGAGGCCATGCTGCTGAGTAGGAGGTCCTCCACCATTGCTGATTTCCATGCTATTGATATTCAAATTTCTTCACACTATTAAATCATCTCCACCGAGTTTGGTTGCAATTTTTTTTCTATTTTGAAAATCTGGTACAAAAGGGCAGTATGCCTTGCCTCTTTCAAATCAGGGTTTTTGGTGATTTACAATTTTGTCCATTTTATATTATTTTAAATGTTTTTGTAGGGCTTTGATACACGAACGTCAACTTTGTTGAAGGGTTGGTTTTCATTTGAGTGGTATTTTGATAAGTGGTATTTTAAATGGTATAACTTTTATGATAGCAGTTGGTAACATGTATTTGAATTATGTTATAACTGTTATGATAACAGTTGAAATGACATAACTTTATGATAACAATTTGAAATGGTATAAGTTTAAGATATCGTTGTTTATTAGTTATGTTAATATAGTTACGGACTTTATTTGAATGTTTGTGCTTTATGTTCTCAGGATAATGTTTTGTTTGGGGAGTCGAGGCTCTCAAAGATAGCTATGTAATGCTTTGGTTTTATCTGATCAGTCTACATATGGTCCTGATGAGATTTGGAAAGGTTGATTCTTTGTTAATGCATCCTGAACAGTAGTCTCACGCAACCAGACGAACTGTTATCAATGGTCTCACGCAGCCGCACGAACGTTCTGAATTTCCTTATTAGGTGTGAGATGGTCGAAACTATACCCTTATTTATTCAATTTGAGGTTGGTTAGTTATTGTTTTGATTTCGAGTGTACTATTGCAGGTCACACACCTTATTTTTATTTTCAAGAAACGGTGGTAATCACCATGGAATGTTATATCATTGTTGAGGTAAATATAAAGTTCTCATATTTCCCAATTAGTTCAATTATAATTATGTTTTTTTACTATAATTGAGAGATATATCATTTGATTGTGAGGGTGTGAAGATTTAATTTATACTGTGTTTGGGAAATTGCAAGCAATGTCCCATTATTCCTAATGATACATATCTACAGGTCTAAGTTCTATTTTTTTCAAAAGAATATAGGGATGATTTTCTATACCTTGAGTTAATATATCATGTGTTGGGTTGAGATATAGTAACATAATTATGTGTAGGGGATGTCCTACACTTGAGTTTTAGCAGACTTCTCACCCAAAGTTTTTTTCCTCTGTGTGTGATATGTTTGATCGCTGCTGGACCTTTTCACATCTCATGTGCTATATTGTTCCTTTACTATGGAATTCTTATGTTGGGATTCTTTGTGTCGAAGATCATGATGCAGATAGACCAACCACATCTATTATAGTTCTCATTTCTGGTATCGGTTGATGATTTGAACTTTCTCTCCCGCTGTTTCGCAGTTCCATTTGAGTAGAGATGAATGTTGTTGCTGCCTATTTGTTTACCGTTTTGGGTGGAAACACCACTCCTTCCGCGATTGATATCAAGGAAATTATCGGTTCCATTGGAGTTGAATGTGATGACGATAGGATAAAGCTTCTTTTATCAGAAGTTATGGGAAAGGATATAACGGAGCTTATTGCATCTGGGCGAGAAAAGATAGCATCGTTCCATATGGTGGTGGCAGTGTTGTTCCTTTTGTTGCATCCGGTGGAGGCATTGGTTCTGTCATTGCTGCAGCTGAGGCTAAGATAGAGGAAAAGGCCGAGGAGAACAAAGACTCATACGATGTCCAGTAAATCCCAGTCTCTACAGTCCCAGTCTCTCCCTGCCAATCTCTCTCGATGTCCAGTAAATCAATGATTTCTTCTATTTTTCATTTGTTAGGTTAAGATTCTTAGGGATTTCCATTATTTTTTGGGGAATATCTTATTGATTTATAACTATGGATTTTAAGTTGGTTCATTTGTTCCAAGGCTGAATTGTTGTGGTGAACTTCTTATGATGTTCTCTCGAGTCTACACTCAATTTGTCGGCCCATTGAGTTTGATATCTCACATTTTGTCTATGTGTGTGATTATGGGTCCATTATAAGCAATATGTTTTTTGCACTTATGTATGCGGATTATAATATTAATGCGATTTCATATATCGATTTACTTATAAACTCAAGTGATAAGAAGCAATATTATAGCAGCTTGCCCACTATTTGTCAGCTTGCGCACTCTTAAATGCTTAATTATTTCTAATGTCAACATATTTTTATTTGGTGTTCAGCTTTTGTACTAAACTATAAAATAAGCATATGGTAGTGTTATTGACATATAAATTCCGGAAAAAAATTTGGCGACTCAATTTCACCAAACAAGTTGGTGTCTCCAAAATTTCAATCGTGCCTTTAGGTTTGGTAACAATCATTCCACGATGACTTTTGTCACCGCCACCACACATGAAGTAACCACGTAGTTTATTTTTAAAAATTCCAATAGTGCCTTTGCGTACTATTAATGTTGTTGTCACAAACTATTTGTATTGTTGTTGGAGTACTTTTCTTTTTTAAATAGGGTGGATACTCTTATAAACAAAGGAAGTTTTGCCCAATTTTTTTAAAATTCTTTACACTTATTTGTATTGTAAAATAAATTTTTTGACTCAAATTATATATGATTCAATATTGTGTAAATTTTCCTCAATCATTATTTAGTTGGGGAATGATATGTAGATGTTTTGCAGGGGAATGATATTTTTTCTACTTTTGAAATATTTGTTGTTTCGCAATTACGTACTTCAAAAATTTTTGCCATGCCTTCAGGCACGGGTATCCGCTAGTATATATATATATAGACTAGGGTGTACCCGTGCCGATGGCATAGATAAATTTTTTCCCATTATATTTTGTACACGTGCCAATAGCACGTCGATAAATTTGTTCCCGTGAGATTTTGTATCCGTGTCGATGACAGGGCAATAATTTTATTCCTGTGATAAAATTCTACACCGAAAACGTGGGCAGGAAAAAGAAAAAGAAAAGTTCAAAGTTAAGTCATAGAGTAGTTCATAAGTACCAATGGCTCGATTGTAAAGTTCTTCAAGTTCTCTTGACTATCAAACACAATGATCATGTGTTCACTACATGCTCGATGTGTTGAGTAATAATTATTAATATTGTTTATTGATTCCAAACAATTATCATAGAGTATTATGTAAATATTTCTTAAGAATACTTTTATTTGTACAATCACTTTTCTTGGGTGTCGCAATAACTAAATTTATTAGTTTCTTTTTCTTGGGTACTGCAAAAGCTGAATTTTAGGACTATATAAATTGCCTCACACAATTCAAAAAATGAATTAATAATATATTTAGCGCTTCCAACAAATGATAACTTGAATAAGAAGAATCCAATCACTATTAAATTTAATGGCAACCTTTATAAATATTACTAATTCTAAATACACCCTTGAAATTATACCAAAAATTAAACTCAATAATATGGTACTTCTTCGATTAGGACTTTTTTAGGTTTGAATTTTATATTATTATTTCAATAAGAAATTCAAGGTAAGCAAGTTCCATGACACTCCACAAATTTAGTGAATTAAACTTAAATTAAGAAACTGCTTCAACTAAAACTGGGTCATTGACTCATGAAGGGATTTCACTCATGAAAAACAATAGTAATAAACAACATTAATAAAAACAAACAGTAACACACATACTCACTATCACATGACACCTGACTGGAACCTAATTGACCACTGAACCAAACTTAGTATGATACCTAACCCAACCTTTTCATAGTATTTGGAAGATTGACAAAACAGATACCGTGAATGAAAACTAAGCACCATTGACAAACCAAAACGTGAACAAAAGAAATCTTTATCATTATTTTGGCTCCTCCAAACAGACACTGATATGGAATAAAGTCACCTTCAGAACAAATATTAACAACCCATGAAGTATATACATAAACTTAAACACCAAATTGTACCTAACATGAAGATTGACTTTAAAAAAATCATCATCAAGTCAAAAGTGTAATATCCTCCTATAATAGGAGAGTTGCCTCCATTGTAGATTACATCTATATAAAAACAATCTCGACCAAAATAAATATAGACCTGATTAGAAGCCAAAATCAGTAAATAAACTAAATAACATTGCATTACAAAATCAGTAAAAAACATTGCATTACAAAATCAGTAAACTAAATACCAGTAAAATGAAAAAAAAGTAGAAAAAAAAATAGGCACACACAACTCTACGAGACCTGCTATGATAGCAGACTTCAGTGATTCACAACTCTATTGAAGTTGAAGTTAAAAATGATACAAAACTAAAAAAACATAAAAACTAAACAAACACTAAGAACAAAAATCATAAATATTAAAAATCGACAAAAAAAAACTTAACGCCTCTGCCGCCCATCAAACCCTGAAAAATTCAAGAATCAGTATGTAAGGCCATAAATATGATTAGGAAGGTTAATTACATGATTAATTATAACTTAGGAGTTATAAGTTATAAATTGCTTATGTGTGTTAAACATGTTAATTATCATGTTTAGGGGATGCATGCTCATGCTCATGTGATATATGTGTTGTTTACATTAGGTGCTAATTGAGCTTATGATCGGGGATACCATGTTTAGAACATATGATTAGTTATGTAGTTAAATGCATCAAAAACTATTTTTTTATGCATGATTATGTTTATAAAAGTAAATTAGGGTGTTGATACGAAATTGGCAATGTTTGGTCGCCAAATGTGAAAGTTTTGAGATTTTCGGTGAATTGCTACTTTCCTGTTCGAGCCCAAATTACGAGTATTAATTTTATGATTTTTGGAAACCACAAAATATGAAATTTGTATATGTTTAATTTATCTACTCATAGATACAAAGAGGGAGTAAATCGGGGCCCATGATAGTGAGTAATGGTAATTTTACCAAGGTGGGAAAAATGTGTCATTAATGGAATTGTCTAATTCGACCTGTCATCCAACCAATCACGTGTTACCACTACCCCTATTGATATTGGACCACTATACAACGTAAGAGGTATGTATTCTTCCTCATAATAAATAACAAGTTTTTCCTAAAGAGAGAGAAAGAGAAGAAAGTTAAGGAAGAAATCTTTGGAAAATTTCTATAAATCGAGGGATCCTCGTAAGGTAATTACATCTTTATTAAAGTTGGTCACATGGATGAGTTCTATAATTGGCATGTTTTTATTTTTTATTTGGATATATATTTTAATGATACCCATATTTCTTAATTGTGTTGGAACAAGGATGGGTTAAGAACATAAGTTAGAACTGGAGCTAGGATCGTAAATGCATACTTTAAAGTCCTAAATTTACATCATCTTTTCGTAAAGCATTTTGATTTATAAAATTCATTATTATGGTGTATATTTCTACTAATTCATGTTTATTATATGTTTCCATTATTATACCCAAGGTCAAGGTTATGTATGCTTAAAAATGTTAAGTTATGCCTTAATGTTCTATTTTGACCTGGTTTTGCTAAAAATGGTATAAATCATGGAATACTTATTGGAATTGAGTGATTCAAGTTGGAGAGTAAAATAGACTCATACATGTATAACATATCCAAAAATTGTATAAAAATATCAAGTAATGAACCTTTGGTGATAGTTTGAAGTTTTGGTTTAAAATCTTCCCTAAAGGAGCAAGAATGCATACCAAGTGTTTGACATTTTGCTCGACATAGAAAATGAGCCCTAAAAATTATGAAACATTAATTTTATATTATTAAATTTATTTACTGATATTGGATAGAATATCATGCAAAGTTATGTTGTATAAAAATTATGAAAATTCCAGGAAGTTGGAGTTGTGTTGTTGTTTTTCTTGAGAAACGATTTGGAAAAAGTTGTAATAAAATGGGCATAACTTTGTCTAGAAAATTGGTAATTTAATTCCGTAAATTGTGTTAGAACCCTAATTACTTGGGTGTTATAGAAATGTGAAGTATCATATTTATTTCCTCCTTAATTATTTTTGATTGACCAAATGATGTGATGTATTTCTAGGTTTAATGTTAATTGGTGTATTCAGATACTAATGACGTTGACTTGTTAGGTGGGGAAGCAGCTAATACTACCATACCAAGAAAGTAGTTTGGTATTAATCTTAGCACCAAATACAAGGTGGGTGACCTATCCTATGAAATATAGATGATTATATGTTCATATGTAAATGTGTAGTTCAATACATGTGTTAAAATGCTTATGGGAGTGATGTTGTATTTAGAATACATATGCATATGATTAAAATGTTAAGTGATGTTATTTAATGTTAAGGACTGTGGTGGGTTCTGTTAATCCAACTTAAAGGTGTGTGTACTCGGGCCTAAAAAAGGGATGTGGTGGTCCCCAATAACTGTGGTGGATTAATTGGACTGTGGAGGGTCCAGGCTTGCGAGAGTTTCATAATTCCTGTTGGGTTATAGCATTAGAACAAAATAAAAATGGTTATTCAATTTGGTTATAGGTGTGGTATATGGTCATTCACTAAGCTTATATTGCTTACACTCATGTAATGTTATGTTTCAGGTATGCCTATCGTTTGGAGTTCACTACCAAGTTAGGACCTTAAAACGGGGGAGTGACGGATATTTAGTATGGTTTGAATATCAAGATTTCTTTTATGTAATTATTAAACTAAGGATATTGGTTATGTAAAGCTATGTAGTACTTATAAGTTATAAGTAAAGGCAGTTATGTTTTCATCTACACATACCTTTGGAAAAAAAAATCTTATGCTATTTTTCCTTAAAGATTTAAATTAAAGCTTTGTTTAAGGCAATTTATCTCTAATTAAAAGGATGAGTTTAACTTAATTAATTCGGGCATGACAACTTGGTATCAGAGCGTGGTTATTAGGTTCTGGATAGGGTGTGAGGGTCTAGATTGCCAGTGGACCCTAGAAAGTGAGTTTGTTATGCACCTGGATTTTGACTAACAATGTTAATATTAAACTGCTGCTATTGCGTTTTGTTTAAGTGAATTATATTGCAACGAATGATGGATCCACATGAGCCGCATGATGGAGCAGAGGGTGAGGCATCTTATGTTCCTAATAGTCAGAAAGGATATAGACATATTCAAATGGAGGAACCAGAGGTGCAACAACAACCTATTGATGACATGGTAAGAATATTACGTGCTATGGCACAATTTATGGAACAAGCAAGAGGTGGAGAACATGGTGGGGATAGGGACAAATTGCATAAGAGGTTCATGAAGTTAAATCAGCCAGCATTTACTGGGACTACGGATCCGTTAGTGGCAGAGGGGTGGATTAGAAAGATGGAAACAATATTCAAGGTGATGGAAGTGCGAGATGAACAAAAGGTTTTGTTAGCAACCTTTAGGTTAGAGGCTGATGCAAAGTTATGGTGGGATGCAACAGAAAGGTTACTTACTACAATGGGGGGATTGGTGCCAATAAATCCTCCACAAATTACATGGGAGAGGTTTGTGAAGGTGTTCTTTGAAAAATATTTCCCAAGGCTTTATAGGAAAGAGAAAGAGGAAGAATTTATCACGTTGAAACAGGGGAACCGAACAGTGGTAGAGTATGAAGCTATATTTATATCCTTATCTAGATTTGCACCTGACTTGGTGAGGACAGAAGAAAGTAAATGTGATTGGTTTCAAACCGGGCTGAGTGTAGATATAAAAAGCATGGTTGCTAATATGAATATCACGGATTATATGGACTTGGTGGATAGGGCCCGGTGTCAGAAAAGTCAATAAAAGAAATGCAAGTTGAACACTCGAAGAAAGCTAGACATGATGGTATAAGATCATATGGATGGGAGGCGGGAACCTCAACTCAGAGTGTAGCATGAGGAGTACCTAAGGGCCAAGAATTTAAAAATAATATAAATGCACGTGGAAGATTTCAAGCTCGAGGTGGAAGGACTGGGATGAATCGGTCAGAAAATGAATCTGTGATGGGACCGAGGGCCATATTTTGTTATAGATGTGGTGGTCAAGGGCACATGTCTCGGGAGTGTACAATAGCTGAGACGACACATTTATGTTTCCATTGTTATCAACCGGGGCACTTACGAAAGAATTGTCCAGCGATGGGAGATACAACTTCAGTTGGGAGTGTGACAGTAGGAGATAGGATTTCTACACCGAAAGTACATAGGGGAGGTAGAGGAGGCGTGTCTCAAAACCAAGGCCAAGGCAGAGTGTTTGCACTGATGCAACAAGATTCACAAGCTATGCCTAATGTAGTGACATGTACACTTCCTATTAGTGATAAAGATGCTTATGTGTTGATAGATCCTGGTTCTACACATTCTTTTGTGTCTTTACTTTATCTGTTGCATCTTAATAAACCATTATCATCATTAGATTCTGGTTTAGCTATTGTTACTCCAGTGGGGGGGTTGGTTTTTATTGAGAGGAGTGTGTGGTGCGAGTGGTGAAAAAAATTACTAGTTGACTTATTACCTCTCGATATGCGCGACTTTGATGTAATACTGGGTATGGATTGGTTAGCCTCATATCATGTATGTTTAGATTGCTTTAAAAAGGAGGCAGTGTTTCGATTACCGGGTGAACTTGAATTTAAATTTATTGGGGAACGAAATGTCACTCCAACATGTTTGATCTCTGCTACAAAATGTTATGAACTGCTAAGGAAAGGATGTGAGGTTTATCTTGCTCATGTGGTGGACACACGACAAGAGGCTGGAAAACTATTAGATATACTAGTAGTTAATGAGTTTGCAGATGTCTTCCCAGAAGAACTCCCAGGGTTAGCACCAGACCGTGAGGTGGAATTTTTGATTGAGTTGGTACCAGGAACTATAACAATATCTATTGCACCATATCGTATGGCACCTGTAGAATTAAAAGAGCTAAAGATACAGTTGTAATATTTGTTAGATCGTGGTTTTATAAGTCCTAGTGTATCACCGTGGGGAGCCCCAATATAGTTTGTGAAGAAAAAAAGATGGAACCATGAGGTTGTGCATCGATTATCGTCAATTGAATAAGGTGACTATCTGTAACAAATACCCACTACCCCGCATTGATGACTTGTTCGATCAGTTGCAAGGAGCCAAAGTGTTTTCCAAGATCGATCTTAGATCCGGATATCATCAATTGAAAGTAAGAGATTGTGACATTTATAAAACTGCTTTTCGTTCTAGGTATGGACATTATGAATTTCTTGTCATGCCATTTGGGTTAACAAATGCACCGGCCGTATTCATAGATTTGATGAACCGTATATTTCACCCATATGTGGATTCTTTTGTTATTGTCTTCATTGATGATATTTTGATATACTCTCGTAGTAGGGATGAGCACGAACACCACCTGCGTATTATTTTACAGGCCTTGCGAGTGAAGCAGTTGTTTGCTAAATTTTCTAAATGTGAATTTTGGCTAGACAGTGTAGTATTTTTAGGGCATGTTATTTCTGCTGATGGTATTTGTGTTGATCCCAAGAAGGTAGAAGCAGTAATGAATTGGGAAAGACCAACTAGTGTGATAGAGGTACGTAGCTTTTTGGGATTGGCGGGCTATTACAGGAGGTTTATACCAGGGTTTTCTTCTATTTCCCTGCCATTGACTAAGCTTACCAGAAAGGAGAACAAGTTTTTCTGGAGTGGAGATTGTGATAAAAGCTTTGAAAACTTAAAGGGTAAGTTGACATCAGCTCCAGTATTGACTATCCCAACGGGTACAGAAGGTTTAGTTATTTATAGTGATGCCTCGTATCAAGGACTCAGTTGTGTGTTAATGCAGCATGGAGAGGTAATTGCTTTTTCTTCTCGATAGTTAAAGATACATGAACGCAACTACCCTACACACGATCTTGAGTTGGCTGTAGTAGTTTTTGCAATAAAAATCTGGAGACACTACTTATATGGTGTTAGTTGTGAAATTTTTACTGACCATTAAAGCTTAAAATATTTGTTTACACAAAAAGACTTGAACTTGAGACAAATAAGGTGGATGGAACTTATAAAAGATTATGATTGCACGATACATCACCATCAGGCTAAAGCTAATGTTGTTGCTGATGCATTGAGTAGAAAATCTCTAGGCATAGTATCTTGTATTTATTGTTTTTTAGTTGACCTGCTGAGAGAGTTAGCTTTAATGGGGATGGAATTAACTTTGAATGAGTCTTACGGAATAGTAGCACATTTAAATGTTAGACCCACATTAATAGACTGGATAAAACAAGCACAGGCAGGACATACATAATTGGAGAAAGTTAGAGATAATATGAAAACGGGTAAAGCAAATGAATTTTCTATTCGGGATGATGGAATTGTTATGTACCGAAACCGTTTGTGTGTACCTAATGTGCCTGATTTAAGAAGAACTATTTTAGAGGAAGCCCATTGTTCTTTATATGCTATGCATCCAGGGAGCACAAAACTATATAGAGACTTGAAATAATGCTATTGGTGGCCGGGAATGAAACACGACATTGCAGATTTTGTTGCTAGATGTCTAGTTTGCCAACATGTGAAGGTGGAGCATCAGAAGCCAAGTGGTTTACTACAGCCCTTACCTATTCCTGAGTGGAAATGGGAGCATGTTAATACATATTTTGTTATTGGTTTACCAAAATCATCCCGAGGGTTTGATTCTATTTGGGTTGTCATTGACAGGTTGACTAAGTCTGCACATTTTCTTCCTGTTAAAGCTACTTACTCCATGGATAGATATGCAAAAATATATATGGATGAGATTATTAGATTGCATGGTGCACCTATTTCTATTATTTCTGATCGAGATCCTAAGTTCACTTCTCTTTTTTGGCCTAGTTTACAACAAGCTTTGTGGGCCAAATTGAAATTTAGTACAACTTTTCATCCTCAGACTGATGGGAAGTTATAAAGAACGATCCAGACACTCGAAGACATGTTACGAATTTATGTATTGGAGTTCAAGGGCAGTTGGGATGAACACTTGCCACTAATAGAGTTTGCTTATAATAATAGCTATCATTCGAGTATTGAGATGGATCCCTATGAAGATTTGTATGGGAGAAAATGCAGAACTCCAGTGTGTTGGACTGAAGTGGGAGAACGAAAACTACTTGGGCCAAAAATTGTACAGCAGACTACTGAAAAGATCAATCTTATCCATAATCACTTGAAGGTGGCGTAAAGTAGACAGAAAAGTTATGTAGACAACCGAAGGAAAGAATTGAAATTTGAGGAAGGTGATCGAGTATTCCTACGTGTTTCTCCTTGGAGAGGGGTTATGAGATTCGGGAAGAAGGGAAAGTTAAGTCCCAGGTACATTGTCCCTTATGAGATAGTGAAACGGGTTGGAGTTGTAGCTTATAAATTGGCATTACCACCAGAATTGTCCTGGATACACGATGTTTTTCATATATCCATGTTACGTAAGTATGTTCCCGATCCTTCACATGTGTTCATTTCACAACTGATAGAGCTTCAATACGACTTAACCTATGTGGAGGAACCAATTGCTATTGTAGATCGAAAGGAGCAAGTGTTACGTAGTAAAACCATTTCACTAGTTAAGGTGATGTGGAGAAGTCAGAATGTAGAGTATGCCACTTGGGAAGGGGAGGATAACATGAAGAAGCAATATCCTCATTTGTTTGGTAAGTTTCTTATACGTTAAATTTCGAGGACGAAATTTTTATAAGAGGGGCAGAATTGTAAGGCCATAAAATATGATTAGGAAGGTTAATTACATGATTAATTATAACTTAGGAGTTATAAGTTATAAATTGGTTATGTGTGTTAAACATGTTAATTATCATGTTTAGGGGATGCATGCTCATGTGATATATGTGTTGTTTAAATTAGGTGCTAATTGAGCTTATGATCGGGGATACCATGTTTAGAACATATGATTAGTTATGTAGTTAAATGCATCATAAATTATTTTTTTATGCATGATTATGTTTATAAAAGTAAATTAGGGTGTTGATATGAAATTGGCAATGTTTGGTCGCTAAATGTGAAAGTTTTGAGATTTTCGGTAAATTGCTACTTTCCTGTTCGAGCCCAAATTATGCGTATTAATTTTATGATTTTTGGAAACCACAAAATATGAAAGTTGTATATGTTTAAGTTATATACTCATAGACACAAAGAGGGAGTAAATCGGGGCCCGTGATAGTGAGAAATGGTAATTTTACCAAGGTGGGATAAATGTGTCAATAATGGAATTGTCTAATTCGACCTTTCATCCAACCAATCACGTGTTACCAATACCCCTATTGCTATTGGACCACTATACAACGTATTTATGATTATAAATGAGAGGTATGTATTCTTCCTCATAAGAAATAACAAGTTTTGCCTAAAGAGAGAGAAAGATAAGAAAGTTAAGGAATAAATCTTTGGAAAATTTCTATAAATCGAGGGATCCTCGTAAGGTAATTACATCTTTATTAAAGTTAGTCACATGGATGAGTTATATACTTGGCATATTTTTATTTTTGATTTGGATATATATTTTAATGATACCCATATTGCTGAATTGTGTTGGAACAAGGATGGGTTAAGAACATAAGTTAGAACTGGAGCTAGGATCGTAAATGCATACTTTAAAGTCCTAAATTTACATCATCTTTTTGTAAAGCATTTTGATTTATAAAATTCATTATTATGGTGTATATTTCTGATAAATCATGTTTATTATATGTTTCCATGAATTATACCCAAGGTCAAGGTTATGTATGCTTAAAAATGTTAAGTTATGCCTTAATGTTCTATTTTGACCTGGTTACGCTAAAAATGGTATAAATCATGGAATACTTATTGAAATTGAGTGATTCAAGTTGGAGAGTAAAATAGACTCATCATGTATAACATATCCAAAAAGTGTATTAAAATATCAAGTAATGAACCTTTGGTGATAGTTTAATGTTTTGGTTTAAAATCTGCCCTAAAGGAGCCAGAATGCATACCAAGTGTTTGACGTTTTGCTCGACATAGAAAATGAGCCCTAAAAATTATGAAACATTAATTTTATATTATTAAATTTGTTTATTGATATTGGATGGAATATCATGCAAAGTTATGTTGTATAAAAATTATGAAAATTCCAGGAAGTTGAAGTTGTGTTGTTGTTTTTCTTGAGAAACGATTTGGAAAAGGTTGTAATAAAATGGGCATAACTTTGTCTAGAAAATTGGTAATTTAATTCCGTAAATTGTGTTAGAGCCCTAATTACTTGAGTGTTATAGAAATGTGAAGTATCATATTTATTTCCTCCTTAATTATTTTTGATTGACCAAATGATGTGATGTATTGCTAGGTTTAATGTTAATTGGTGTATTCAGGTACTAATGACGTTGACTTGTTAGGTGTGGAAGCAACTAATACTTCCATACCAAGGAAGTAGTTTGGTATTAATCTTAGCACCAAATCCAAGGTGGGTGACCTGTCCTATGAAATATAGATGATTATATGTTCATATGGAAATGTGTAGTTCAATACATGTGTTAAAATGCTTATGGGAGTGATGTTGTATTTAGAAAACATATGCATATGATTAAAATGTTAAGTGATGTTATTTAATGTTAAGGACTGTGGTGGGTCCTACAAGATGTGGCGGTCCTGTTAATCCAACTTAAAGGTTAGTGTACTCGGGCCTAATAAAGGGATGTGGTGGTCCCCAATAACTGTGGTGGATTAATTGGACTGTGGCGGGTCCAGGCTTGCGAGAGTTTCACAATTCCTGTTGGGTTATAGCATTAGAAAAAATAAAAATGGTTATTTAATTTGGTTATAGGTGTGGTATATGGTCATTCACTAAGCTTATATTGCTTACACTCATGTAATGTTATGTTTCAGGTATGCCTATTGTTTGGAGTTCACTGCCAAGTTAGGACCTTAAAACGGGGGAGTGCCGGATATTTAGTATGGTTTGAATATCAAGATTTCTTTTGTGTAATTATTAAAATAAGGATCTTGGTTATGTAAAGTTATGTAGTACTTATAAGTTATAAGTAAAGGCAGTTATGTTTTCATCTACACATACCTTTGGAAAAAAAATCTTGTGTTATTTTTCCTTAAAGATTTAAATTAAAGCATTGTTTGTGGCAATTTATCTCTAATTAAAAGGATGAGTTTAACTTAATTAAGTCGGTGCACGACAACTTGGTATCAAAACCAAAACAAAAAAATCTAGGACATAGTTAAAACTAAAAATGAGGAACAAAAGGAGAAAATAATGGAAGATGTGAGTATTGGATCCGGCGCCGGCCCCAGCTCCGGTACCGGTTCGATCAACCAAGTCTCACTTACAGTGTACAACTTGGCCCCTTGTATTCGGGGTCGACTCTAGCTCTGGTACTGGTTCGATCAACCAAGTCCCACTTACGGTGTACAGATTGGCCATGTGTGACCGTCAAACTGATGGATTTAAGAGAGTTGGAGAGAACCCATCATCGTCGCGTCGGTCGATCAACAACGACAAAAATCAAGAACAATCCTTTTACCCATCATCTATAGGGAAGAAGCTGAGCTCCGAAAAAATCGAACGTCAATAACCAATCACCATCGTTCAACTGTGGCTGATGAACCAACAGGGAAAAATTGACAATAGAACCTAGTTCCATCTGCTCTATTTCTTCACCGAAGATCTGATCCGAAACAAAACAATATAAAAACCCATAATTTTTTATGACCACTTAATCACCGGAGATGTGATGAAACAAAACAACAGAAAAATCCAAAAAACAATAGAAAACCCCACGGTAGAGAGGGGACATGGTAGTGTCGGAGAGAAAATGTGTTGAGGTTCGGTTCAAGTGGCCATGGTAGTGTATGAGAGTAGGGTTTTAGGAGTAGAAGTGATTTATTGTCTCTTCATTTTTTTGTCTAGAGTGGGATGTTTCAAATGGAGGTGGAGTGAAAGGGTGCGGAGAGAGAGGACATACAATGAGTGATGGAGAGAGAGACTCTCGAGCCTTGTGCTCTGACCTCGAGTCATGTGTGGATCAGAGGTGTAAATGACCCCTTTGTCCCCATAATCTTTTCAAATTTACATCATTTACGATCGTCAGATTCAAACCCATAATAATTAATCGGATGATGACAAAGATAAGAGAAAAGATAGATACACAAGTTGTTTATATAGGTTTTGTGTATAAACTTATATGATGTGGGAAAAGTGCCTCCTCCTTTATTATATAGATAACTATATATAAGTACTATATTATATTTTATATAACTATATATACATACTATATTATATTCTATGTATATTTATATAACTTATATATATATATATATATATATATATATATATATATATATATATATATATATATATATATATATATATATATATATATATGTAATATACTTACTTATATAACTATATATAACTATATAAGTAATATACTTACTTACTTACTTATATATTATAAGTATATTACTTATATACTTATCTCTCTCTCTCTCTCTCTCTCTCTATATATATATATATATATATATATATATATATATATATTATGCTAACATACAATCTATATTTTGTTATTAGTTGTATTGTGTTTTGGAATCAAGTTTACCTCGTTTGTTTTCATGATAGTTGTGATACTTAATTTGTTCCTCGTTTAATTACTATTTTTATATCAATTTTTAGTTACTTTTGTGGAAAAAAGTTGAGGCTTACGCCTCCGACCGCCTCGACGCTTACGCCTCACCTCACAGAGGCAAAATGCCTCAACTACGCCTCGCGCCTTTTAAAACCATGTCATGTATTATTTATTTTAATTCCTAATCAATCCAGCTTAGATTTTACGGGGTGTCACATCCAATAAGGTTCTTATTCAAGCTCAATGAAGATGCGTTCCGAAAAGGACAAATCTCTCATCACTCAAGTTCTAATAAATTCACAATGCTTCATCTACATTTTACAAGTCACAAAATATTGCAAGATGACTTAGAGTGATTTAGGAATTATTATAAATATGCTTTTTTTTTCTCTTAAATAGTTATCCAATTTGCTCAAACATATACACAAAATTTCACAACACTTGCAATAAACTAAAAACTTATTTTTAAGTTAGGTTACATCAAAATCTACACTATTAGTTGATTAAACTTGTTCAGTTGAGAAAAACTTATTCAATCAACTAAAATAGATAAAGTTATTCTAAGAAAGATTTTACTAAACCGCTTGGGGTTTAAGTCGACTAAATAAATTATTAAGTCAACTTAACTACTTTATAGTCCATTAATCATCAGTAAATGGAAATCTAACAACTAGTTTTTTAAAGCCATAAAAGCAACTTATTGCCAACAACTCATAAAGGTTAGTTTTCTTTACCACACTATAAATACTTCATTAAACATAATTTGTACTTACATAAGAGTTCATAAAAAAATACCAAATATCAAATCTCCATTACAGCACTGATGTAAAAGATTTATTGATATTTCAAAAGAAAAGAAAAGGAAAATATCACAATACACATTGAGGTATTAGTTTCAACAAAAATAGAAGCATTACAATCCTAGGATAAGTTATTATTTAATCAAAATATTTGTTTATACCAATAACCATCCTTTTATTTTATGGTTTAAACTCCATTGTATTATTTAGTCTGGTAGTTCCTTTACAAGAAGTCAAGGAAAAAGTCCTTGAACTTGGTCATTTATACAATAGCTAGAGAAAGCATATCTTATTCGTTATTGTTGTAAGGTATGGAATATCCTTTTATAGTTTTTGATCTACCTTATTGAACGGGATTTAGTGTCGTGTCAGTGTGAATATAGACAAAGCCAAAATACGTAAAATCTTGGTTTTCAATGTCTATTATCTCTTTCTCCATTATTTCTAATTTTTTTATTCATTTTTTACATTCATTTATATTAACTATTTAGAACAAGCAAAGAGGAAAAACAAATCGCAAGTCTTTCGAATTTTTTCGTATCTAATAATAGTCTTCCAATCCTTGTAGGAATGTTGTAATGGTTTGTATCTTTCAATCTACTAATGAAAGATTGTTAGCGGTAAAGAATCACATACAGTTACAAGATAAAATAAAGAAAAAATGAAATACTGAAACCTTGACGGCTATGAACACTTTACGTGACTCTCTAGATGATAATTGTAAGACTATGATTTTACACTCCGCATGTCTCCGTTTTGTCTTTATTACATAAAAAATGTCAAAATGTAATTTTTAGTTTCTTTCGAGTTGTAATTTCATATTATTCAAGACAAAGACAAAGACAAAGCACAATGATAAAGAACTAACATACCAAAAATTCACATATTCAGATTAGCGACGATTTGGTAAGAACTTAAGGTTTTGTAAATTACATATGTTTCTTCTGTGAGTAAGGAATTGACATGAAAAAATATTAAAGTCCGGAAAACACTTTTTTTCTCTATGTAGGTCATAAAAATTCTATCAGGTTTGGCTGAACACAAAATTAGCCGAAAGTAAATCATGCACAATCACATACGAACAATATTTACGTGGCTTAAAGGCATGTCTATGCCTACTTGAGATTTTATCTTTTCTATTAGTCTGGTCCAAATAGTTATGATTACACTCCCCTTTCCCTTGGGGGTTAGGGCTATATATATAGGAACATAGATGATGGAGCTGTGTATGGGTTTATTAACTATAGAACTATCCCCGCTTTATCATCCGTATCCTTCTCCTTGATTCCCTAAGGTTGGTTATATTAAACATTCCTTATCTTTATGGATCGAATCCTAATCAAATTAAAAGCGATGTGCCCTCTTCACACACATGGTCGAATTATTTTACTCACGATTTCCCCCAAACATTTGAAACTAATTGATATTACAAAGGTTTGTTAGCTTCTAAAAAAATACGAGTCTTGGTTATAGATAGTTTTAGTAAACATACTATTATCAGAGGGTATGGTAGTGATAGTGCTTGAAGGTGAAGAGTCCTTTCACCAACCCAGTTTGGAGGTTACGCTAGTAATTTGCCCCAGTTATTTTAGGGACATGCTGGTAATTTAGCATCCTAAGCTAAAGGGGAGGTTGCATTCCAGACATCATTGGAAGTGTGTTAGCTATTGATGATTATTCCCTGGAATGTGTTCCAACCCACTAAATTCACATCTGCCACCGATTTAGTCCATTATTCAAAACCTCCCTTTCCTTAAAGAGAACCAAAGCTCCCATTGTTGTTTCCACACTTATAAGTCTTCTTTATTCCATTTGTGTATGAAGATTAAATTTCCTTAAAATATTAAATTTCCTTAAAATAATTCTATCTTTTTCTGTTTCTTATTCCTTGTTGTAAAAATGGTATATGTAATTAACGAATATAACACCGAGGCCTTGAAATTTCATTATATCCCTTTAGGGGTTAGTGTTGAGTTATACTAAGGCCCATGGACTTCTAAAATATTAATGATAGGCATTGGCTTTTCTACCAATTTGTAGCCGAGGCTAGAATTACATTTTCCCCCAAACTGTCTATTCCTCGAGTTCTGTCAATTCTTCAATGTATTTAAATACATTGAAGATTCCAATCATGGAAAATAATTGAATGAGACTCTCTTACCTATTAATTCCTCTCACACAAACACACAGTTCGATACATACACCCCCCACACACTAGACTCAGTTTTGCGCACGCACATACACAGTTCCATACACACAGAGTATACAGAAAGTATTCCACAAATACACAAAATTTCAAAAATTGCATATAGTTTTGTGTGTGCACATTCTCGAACAATCTCATACATAGTTCCATACACACAAACTATACACATAATATTCCATAAACACACACATAACACACAACATTTCACACAATATAACACACAATTTTCACAAACACTGCACACACAACAACAAACAATTTGGAAAAACACGACACATAATATTGCACAAATACTACAACACACAAACAAATCAGATTGCCATGTAAACCCCACATTATTTCCACAATGGAATTAATTGATCTCTAACGTCACAGATATTAATTGATTCCAATACTAAACTACCAAACACACCCTAAACAAATAATCGACTAAGAGTAAATTGCATTCAAAAATAAATTTTCCTCCATAGTGCATTTTAAATTAATCAAAGATTCCACAAAATTGTAATAAATGAATGTCATAAACCATTATACATTTACTTCATCATCCGGTATGCTTTTTGTTCACCAAATATTCATTTTTCTCATCCAAAACATTAAAACACAAAAATTTTGTTTTGAGCGATCAATATATATATATAAAATAATAGAAAAACCCTAAAATACATTAATGAACATAAGAAACACAATCATTGATTACTCACTACGCCAATCAAATCTTTAATCATCGTTAGGGAATAGAATCCGAAGCATGGAAGCAAAAATGCTGATGGAATCGAGACCGACTTCAGCTTATAGATTTTGCTTGATTTTGTAGATTCAGGATATGTGTGTTTTTTGTTCCTATTTGAGATCATAGGTGTCTTCGTGGAGATTGATTCACAGAGTTCCTAAAGGAACTCTAAATTTCTCCGTAAAATAGGAACTATACATGGACAATCGGGAAAAAAATGAATTATAACAGTCCACAAATCAATATGTCTAATACACACACACACACACACACACTCACTCACACGCACATGTATATATATATATATATATATACACACACACACACACATAAGTAATATTATATAGGAGACTTACCAAATAATCCCCAAATTAGGAAACCCTAAGTGACAGGAATTTTGAGACATCGATGGAGAAGAGGCCGCGAGTCAGAGAAAAAGCGGTGTCAAATCTCAAACCTCAAATTGCAAAGTCTGAAAAGAAAAGCAAGGTCGAGAGTTCCGAGAAAAAGGAGAGGTTTATGTGTGTGGGAGTCGGGGAAAGTTTCTTTAGGCTGAGAAGGAAAATTCATGTTTGGGTGTGTATTTTCACTTTTACAATGTTGAATTATAATCAGTAATGGTTATATTAGATTACTAACGGTACTCGTTGGTAAAAAATAGTAATGGTTTGGTTGCAAAAATTGTTTGATTATATAAATAATTTCATTGTGAATTAGTTAATTGTAAATGAGTGGATTTGAATTGAGTTTAAATTCAATTTTACGCGATGTTTGGTAATTTGAAATTGATGTTAAGATCCTATAAGAAAAAAAGATTAAAACAAATTGGGGGGTGGGGGGTGGGGGGAGGGTGTTGGAAAGGGAGGGAAAGAGAAAAATGAGCATGCACTTTGTGTGACTCCTATTTCAAATTGATGCATTTCACCCTTTTAATGAAATTATCTAATTTCAGATTTTACACATGAGCTAAAATGGGGAAATTAATGAATCATTTCATTAATGAAACCAAACACAATTACTGGATTAATTTGTAAATGGATCAATTTATAAATGAGTCAATTTATAATTTTAGGACAACCAAACGTGACCTTAGTAATCATAAAATTAGTTAGTTACTAAACGTGCATTTTGGTGCAGTGTTTCCTACCCAGTGTTCTCCCAACACTTGGAGGATTGTAAGTGGTTTAAAATGTATAAACGAGCTCTATAGGATCCAACTAAGGATCCAAAATATTCATTATTTATATATATGGGTAATGACTAATGAGATGGCCAATTTCCTTAAGGCAGGGACAGATAAAAGGACTTTAGTCATCAACTCTCAAGACTCCCACAACGAAAAATTAGGCCCATGGTTTTGTGGTGAAGAACTGAGAACATTTTCTTGCACCAAAGGGCGATGAGCTCTACAAGGGACCATGTTCCCTAAGGGAGGGCATAAAATATGTATAACTTTCCTTTGAAATGATTTACTCAATTATGTTTCCTTGTTTCCATATATTATGCATTATTTTGATACTTTGATCTTTTGTTGTTCAGATTCTTGCAATAAGAAAGAGCCCAATCAAATGGATGTAAAATTTGTTACTATGAATAATAATTGCTCCATCAAATAAAGTTTGAGAGACCCCAACTACACAATATCAACTGCACTCCTTCTATCCCACACCTCATCAACAACTTCCTTTGTTGCTCGACTTGTAAATGAAGAACAAGAGATCCTAGATGGTTTTAATGAGCACAACCATTTTGTTTCTAGTATATTGGACTTTTTTGATCTTGTGTATGTCTCTTCCAAACCATATTTTTTCCCACTTCTTTTGAGGAAGATATGGATCTAAATGAGAAAATCCCAAATACGATAGGCGTGCTCTCTACAAAACTTACCATACTACTCAATTGATCAAGTCAAAAGGATGTCAGAGTTCTTTCTAACCTCGTTATTATGGGGGATTCCCCTGAGAAGGTGTAGGTTCAACTTGAAAAAAGGATTAAGGTGAGAAACAACCTTGTTATTCAGGTATCGACTTTAAATTTGGTGGATGCTTCGAGCATGGGGAAGGATCTTATTGAGGGGTTAATTTCTAAGCATCTAGATATGGATCTTGTTCTTCTAAGGGGATATTATCTCCCCAGCAACCAATCTCTGGTAATTATCCTATCCTCAAATAAATTGGATCTTCATGCCGCCTAAGCATTTATCTTGTAAGTGTTGAAGTAACCATATCTGTCTTTTATTGATTTAAGTTTATGCACATGATACTAATCTTGAATTCTTTTATACCGCTGGAAAGTTTATTTTGGACTTTGTCAATATCCTTGACAATATATCTGATTAGAAAAAGAAAGTGGTCAGTTTGGGGTTTCCTTGGATGGGTCCTAGAAGGTGCTTAATGTTGTAAGTCCCATGTGATTGAGCAGGATACCCAATCGAAGGCCCAAGATAATGAAATCAGCCAGCTAAAGGAACAGTTGGAGGTCTTGGAGAAGGGGAGTCTTCCCAAAACGTTATACAACACTTAAAGTAAATAATGTTTTAAAGAAGTTTGACTTTGTTTAGAGTTATTTTTTTTAAGAAATGCTAGGAAGAGGCCTTGACTAAGGATGGAGTTGTTGTTGACACCGAGTTTTTTGCCCAACAGGCTCCTGATTCTCCTCCTAACTTGGAGGACGAAAAAGAGAAGGATGAGGCTTCCGACCAACTTAAGGTTATAGAGATACCAAAGAGACATGTGTAGTTTCGTTTTTCTTAGGATGTTCTGTAACTTTGTATGTCCTTTCTTTTTCTTCTTCTGTAATTTTTATAAGGGCTTTCCCTATTAACTTAGTGAAATGAAACATCTTTTTATTCCAACCAGGCTCTGTTCATCCAATTTTCTATACTTTGCTCCTGTATGTTTTGTGTTGTCGTTTTCTTATATTTTTGAACTTATTTCTTTTATTCTCTCGATCTGATGATTGTCTAGCCATTGTTCATGTATTCCAAGGGTATGAGAATTGAGAATTTATTATTAGGATGATTTTATTAATCAATCTTGGGCATTCTTTATGGTTATTCATTGAGCATTATAAAAAATGAAATGTAACCATGGTGACTAGACAAAGGTGGTCATGAGTCTTGAGGATGGGTTGGAGGAAATAGGAAATATTATCGATCTCATATCAAATAAGAAGTGGTTATAAGGGAGGAGATCGATAAGGGTTATAAAGCTTTCGAGAATAATGAATCGATTAGAATGGAGCTACACCATAAGATTATGAGGTTAATGTATCATCTCGAAAAATAACCTTGTGTGGTTTGGGCATATGGCTACGATGAGTGTTGGATGCATGCCCCACTGTATTTGGAGGAGGCCAGGCAAGTATCCTACAAGTATGTATGGTTAAATGTCATATTGTTCCTTAAACTTCCCTAAAATAATTAATTATTGTACTGGTACCAGGTCTACACCATGAAATTATGAGGGTAAATGTCATATTTGCCCTGACTTTGATAGTGGTCAACTAACAACCATAGCCAAGGAATTGAACCTCCAAAGATGGTGTGACGAGCCACTAATATTATATTTAAACTCCTTTATATCTTCACATTCTAGCATTCTCGTGATGAATAATCCCAAGACTTGTGCTCATTTACTAGATAATCTGTATTTTCATTATATATATCTTGTGCAACATTTATTTGAGATTTTATAGGTGTTGGGAATGCTAGGCATGGAGTGTGGTTGATTTCTGCAAAAGTTCCATCGATAAACGCAACTTTGATGGAATTTATTAAATTTAACACTTCGTCTTTAGGCCTGAACTCTCGCTATATATGTAGATCTCCGAGTTATCTTCATGTGTCCATTGATAGTACATGGTTTCAATTCGTAACAAATAAGTAACAAAAGTTTTTGTGGGATGATCTATGTGAAAAGTAAGGCATAAAGGGTTTCTTAATCTCATTCTGGTTCCGAATTAATTCGAACCTGATTTGAATCGAGTCAGATGCTGGAAGACTCGAATTAACTCTGGTCCAAATCGATTAGGTTTTGATTCTAATTGAATCACCCCTACTTATTTGAATCTTCTTTTATTCATTATTTTTCCATTTCTCAAGTTGTATATATAGTTTTCCCTTTTTATTTTGTACAACACTTAGTTTTATTTTGAGAAGATAATCTTGAAGATCATTCACTACTTTCTCTCTCTTATGCTACTTTGAAAGTTTTCTTTATCTCTCTTTTCTTCCATTAAATACATCAAAGTTGTTGGTTAATAATTGTTGCAACCTTATTTACTCTTGACTTAATTGGTTATATAGTTTGAATTTTCATTTACTGAAATAATTTATGTTGGTATCTCTCTTAAATGATGTCTTCTTTATTATTAATGCTTGATCTGATTGTGTAACTCATATTTACCATGAGTGGCTAGTTCTTATAGGTTAGGGATCATATTACCACCATAAATGATTGAATTGCAAAGTTAGGGCTTTAATTTATAATCATTTTTATTGAAACTCGTGGGTTGAAATTAGAGTATCATAGTCTATTTACATCCCTTATCATGCAATTATGTTGTTTAAATCTTTACTACAAACTCAACCTATTTGTCACCATAACTAATTAAAATCATAATATTTCATTATTGAGTTTTGTTTGTACATGGTTGATGTTTGGCCTTAATTGGATATGATAGATTAGAATTGAATTAAATCAAACTCCATCAATTATTTAGATAGTCCGAAGTGGGAGAATGATCCTTAATCTCTTTTGTCTATTTTAAATCTCAAGTTTCTTGTTCGTTTTATCATAATCATTGTCTTTTACTAGTTCACAATTATTTTAGTGCGTACTAAGAAAGTTATTGGTTAGAGTTCACCACTCACACAATTATAATCTTTTTCACTTTACTTTTGTGACATATAGTAACTTCATATTCTAAGTGTCCATTCCATGTGGAAATGGATCCAATACTTTCCCAGATATTACTTGTTGAGATTGATTTACACTTGAATTAAATGTAGTTTTTAGAGAAACAATTTTTTGGAGCCGTTGTCATGGATTGATAATAAAATTTATGTTATACAACATTTCTGCACGTGATTTCATTCCCTCCAATCACCATGGCAACACAGTTTCCAAAGTAAATCCCAAAAGACCATAAATGCATAACGCTAATGACAATAATCAAAATCCCATGGTGGAATATCCATCATTAAGTCATCATTCAGATTATTGGAGACCATCTCCTACTCCTTCCAACTTCACACATTCTGAAGCCAAATCTAATTCCTCCACCATGGGTGATAATTTGAGTGAGCATGGTAGCCGAGAAGAGGTTAAGTCATTATATCGGCGAATGAGAGAATAACCTTAATAGGAGAGGACCACCTCTCCATTTTGCATCATTATCCATTGAAAAACCACACAATTCCATTTTTGGAATGGAATGATACATCTATTACCCACTTTTCATGGCATGAAAACTGAACAACCGTACCTACATATACGAGAGTTTGAGGTGTACACTACTTTTAGTGACCAAAACTTCCTATTCGATGTAACACGCGTCAAACTCTTACCCTTTTCTCTCAAGGACTAGGCTAAAGCTTGGCTTTGGTCCTTGTCACTAATTTTTATTGGGAGTTAGTGCTATATGCAATACCAGTTCTTAAAAAATTCTTTCCCACCCACCTAACCAACACACTCAAAGGATAAATTCAAACCTTCACCCAAGGCGATAACAAGACCGTTAGGTCTTAGGAGAGCTTTAATGATATCTTGAGTAAGTTTCCCCACCATGGTTTTGTAAATGGAGACTCATATCCTTTTTCCACAAAGGGCTTGCACTCAACTCCAAATAACTGGTGGAGACCATGTGCTCCGGGTAATTCTCTGAATTGGACACATAATATGTCGAGACTCACTTTAAATATTATGCTGAGACCACTTGAGCGTTGGAAACATCGGACCCAAATAAAGTTAATCTGCGATCTTCTAATCCAACTTCCTCTAGCCATGGGATCTATCATCTCGCTGATGTGGATGATATGTCAATGAGATTTTCTCAACTAACAAAGAGAGTTGAGGAAATGAATTTAAATAGTCGGGATTTCACCATTCCAACTTGATATCATATTGAGGAGTCCTGTCCCATTTACGACATTTATGATCACGCTACCAAGGATTGCCCCATAATCCCAGCCTATAAGGTGATCCTTCACGATCAAGATCATTCAATGGACCCAAGAAGTAATATATAACTCTTCTTAATGAGGGGTACAATACTTCATGGATAAACCATCCTAGTTTCCATTATGGGCAGTCCCAACAATCTCAAAATCCCCCCCCCCCTCCAAATTATCATAGACCACCCCCACAACCAATTACCAAACACCTTATCTAAAAGTACCTCCTCCTTCATCACAAATTAAAGGTCCTCCAATGGTACCTCCTTCCACGGTTCGACTTCCCTATGTGACATCGCATAGGAAAAGCCTTTAAGACACTGTTCAAGCTTTTATAAATGTTCAAGTTAATGCGAAAAATCAAAATGTACAAATATTTGCAAAAATAAAATCTTCACTTTCTAAGATGGCTACATTAATTATTGTTTAAGAGAAGGGTAAATATCCATCACAACCTCAAAGGCCTATTGGGGAAAATAATATCAGTCCTTGCAAGATCAAGCTAAGGCCACCACTCTAAGGAGTGGGAAACCCATTGACAAGACAATCTCACCCCCACCCACAAATTCTAAGGGAGTCTAACCCAATCCAATAGAGGTCTAAGATGCTTCCACAAAAGAAAGTGGTGAGTATCCTCGAGTCGAGTCTTTAGTAATTGTGAAATGCCCAATTTTCGTGTTTTACCCTCAAAGGCTAGTGGCTCCCTAAAAATATAAAAATTATATCGATGTCTTAGAGATGTTTAAATAAGGTAAAACAAACATCCATCTCCTTGATGAAATCATTCAAGTTCCTTCTTATGGCAAGTTCCTCGTGGACTTGACCATGGTAAAGCGAAAACTTTATGTGATCAAAAAGATCTTTTTCGCTCAAAATGAGATCTTAATTATCCAATTCGAGTTGTTCCCTAAGTATAAGGACCCATGATGTCCCACCATTTCATGTGATATTGGGTAATTCCAAATCGAACAAGATTTTCTTAATTTAGGTGCAAATTTCGTAATACTCCGTGTATGACCAACTTGTCTTAGGTGAGCTTAAGCCCATAAAATCACTCTTCAATTAGAGGATCGCTATGTTAAGGTTCTGAGAGGGGTGGTAGAAGATGTCATCATTAAAGTTGAAAAATTCTAATTTTTGATGGACTTTATGGTTTTGTATACTCATCACATTGCTCCAAACAGAAACAACATCCCCATTATGCCTGGTTGCCCTTTCTAGCAACCTCAAATGCCTTAATCAATGCTAGAAATGGGCAAATTATGTCACTTTTAGGAACACGTCTTTGAAGCTTAACATTTTCAATACTGTTAGGAAAATGGGTAATTATAACGAGGTCCATGAGGTAGACCTCATTGAAAAGATTGTCAAATAGCACTTTGACGTTACTTATTGGGCAGACCCTTTCGAGGCATGTTTTATAAACTCGTTTGATTTTAAAAATGATTATTTCCCATATTATCATGAATTCAACCTTGTGAGTTCATTATTGGATAATGTGGAAAATTAGAGGAAATGATGTGGTTTTTTAATTTTGAAAATTGACCCCTCGTGATTCTTAAGAAAGTGCCCTCGAATGTGTGATTTCCAATGCTTGATCTCAAGCAATTGCCATATGATCTTAAATATGTTTATTTGGGTGAGAGTGAGACATATACCATAATTATCTCACTTAAAGTTGATGAAGGCCAAGAGGGGAAGTTGATGAACTTGTTGAAAAAGCATAAAAGTGAATTTGGGTGGAAGACAACAGACTTGAAGGGAGTCAGCCCTTTAATTTGTACGTAAAAAATGCACCTCAAGGAGGAAGCCATACCCACCAGGGAAATGCAACTTTGGTTGAATACCGTCATGAAAGAGGTGGTTAGGGCTAAGGTTATTATTTTTTGAGATGCAAATATCATATACCCGATATCAGATAGCAAGTGGGTTAGCCCAATTCAAGTGGTTCCCAAAAAATTGGGAATTACCGTCGTTGAGAATGAGAAGGGAGAATCAATATCAAAACACACCACCATCGGGTGGCACGTGTGTATTGAATACTAAAAACATAATGATGTCACTCGAAAGGATTATTTCCCCCCTTCATTTATTTTCCAAATGCTTGAATGCGTATTCAACCACCATTTTTATTGCCTTCATGGTGGTTATTATAAATATAACCAAATCAAATTAGATATTTAAGGCCAAGAAAAAACTAATTTTACATGCCCTTTTGGTACTTTTGCCTATAAAAGGATGTCCTTCAATTTTTGCAATGCACCAAACACATTTCAAAGGTGCGTGTTAAATATGTTAAGTGACTTGGTTGAGAGGGGTTTGGAGGTGTTCATAGACGATTTTAGTGTCGTTGGAAAACATTTTGACCATTGCCTCTCCATTATTAGAAAAGTCTTCTCTATCTATTGGGAAAATGCCATTTTATGTTTACCTTAGGGATTGTCCTCGGGCACATTGTCTCATCGGAAGGGAAAGAGGTGGATAAAGAAAAATTCAAATTTATTTTTAATTTTCCCACTCTAAAATCACTTAAAAGCGTAAGGACTTTCCTCGACCACATGGGATTTTATCATAGATTTATTAAGTACTTTAGCTCCATAGCTAGGCCCTTCTGTAATCTCCTCTCAAAAGAGGCCCGTTCGAATGGAGCGAGGCGCTCCAATTAACGTTTGAAAAGTTAAAAACCATGCTTACCACCTCCCCCATTTTGCAAGCCCATGATTGAACCTTTACATTTGAATTAATGTGTGATGCAAGTTATTTTGTGATTGAAATTATTTTAGGGTAGAGAAATGACAACAAGCCCCACGTCATATACTACGCTAGTCAGACTCTGAATGGTGCAAAATTAAACTATTCTCCCTCCGATAAAAAGTTGTTAGCGGTAGTATTTGCTTTGGACAAATTCTTAACATAATTGGTGGGATCTCTAGTTATTTGTTTCACCAAAGACGTGAGACTAAAGTACGTTCTTACAAATAAGGACTCTAAGCCGCATTTTATTAGGTCGATCTTACTACTCAGAGAATTCAATCTCATGATGAACGATAAAAAAAGAGATGATAATGTCATAGACGACCACTTATCTCGATTGACGTTTGAGGCATCTAAAGATTAACTCACCATCTACGAGTTATTTCTGGATGATTAGTTATTTTCCTCTTCCTCTCTTCCTTGCTTCACAAACATAATGAACTACCTAGTGACGAGGTCCATCCCCAACATTCGACTCCTCGAGAGGAGGAAGTTCTTCCTTTGGGTGCGCATGTTTTTCTTCGAGGACCCATACTTGTTTAAGTATTGCGAGGACCAAATTATCTTGAAATCTGTCCCAAAAGATGAAATTGAGAGAGTCATCCTATTTTCTCATTCAAAAGCGTGTGGAGACCACTTTTCCTGCTAGACAATTATCGTAAATATTTTTCAATGCGGAATCTATTGGCCCACACGTTTTGAGGATGCTCATGAGTTCTGCAAGTCATGCGAGCATTGGCAAAAGTTAACCACTATTGCTCGACAAAACATGTGTAATACCCCGTTATTTTGAGGGCTCAGTTATGAATATTATATAAGATTTCAATCAGGACATTTTATTTTGAATAAAAATATTTTTATTGATGTTATATTAAATATAATTTATTTTGGTTTGAAATCGAATCAAACATTTAAATTTAATTCAAAATGATTTTTGGATATTTAACAATGGTTTATATATTTACAACATACAATTTTGAATTAAAGTGCAATACGGTAACATGCATAGTGTGACACCCCGCCTAATAAAATACCGGGTGATCAGCCCTATATCAAATTAAAATAGGAATCCCAGGTGGTTCACTCTTAGCATCACTGTCGAAAACCTTTTTAAAAGTTACTGACCACCTAGTATTCCAAAAAGACGGTGCCAAATTTTAACCTTTTATTTTAACGAGACAAAACATGCGGAATTACATATAAACCACTCACAACAACTGAATCAAATTAACTGAATAAATAATTAAACTACACGCCAAATAAAACATTGGACATCAAAGTAAATAGTCCAACAACAATAATCCAACAACTGAATAAATAAATTTGAAAACTGTACTAAAAAGTCTGGGCGACAAGCCCTAAGTAAAACTGAAACTGATAGATGATTCTACTCTAGGAAAGAATGAACGATGCGTCTAATCCAAGCTCCTGCTAGCATCCACATGTGCCGCAACTACGTGTCCCTGGAATAGAATATCAAGTTTGGCATCCCTATGACTGGACACCTAAAAGGTTTTAAAAATAATTTTATAGCACGTGTTAGAACCCAAAATATTTCGAAAATATTTAGCAAGTGAATTAACTGCAGTAATAAAAAATATATGAATGCGCTTCATATTTAAGTTAGTGTCGCACTCTCTTGAGGACATACTCACCCCTCCACTAATGTGCACACCTAATGATTACCTTAACCACACCTAGTTGTACTACCCCGTCCAACTAGTCCTAGTATAATCCTCCCTTGACATTCTACTCTAAACCGAGTATTATTATTCACGGGTAATAAAAATCCAAAAGATATGGTGCTAATCTATTATGGGATTTTCCAACAAATGCTGGAACTCGATTATGTAGATTTTACCGAAACTGTATTCTATTGTAATTAATTCCTTTTAATTAATATCGTATAACATTGGCAGAAGTTATATAAAGTAAATACATCACACACTGTATTATTACCCACATATAATATTTAATACCATTATATACGTAGCTTTACTACAACATCCACACATATTTCATATGTATATCCATCCCTCCGAGTATACCCTTGCCGGATGATTTCCTCTAAAGTGTTATCTCACTAGGTGTGCTAACATAACCCAGTTACCCAAGTTGAAATCACTCACCAACCTGAACCAAAATATAACGTATTGGAGGCAGTCATATTCCTTCCCTGAAAGTGAGATAAGCCCCTCACCCATATACCGGACGCTATGACCTGGGGATATACTCTCCCTACTCCTCAAGCTAGGGGATTCACCCACTTAGCACAATCTCCCTTGATAGAACTAGAGTATATAAATTAAATAAATATTTAGTCCCTGATATTTAATAGTACATACATATATATACTATCACCACACTGTATATATATAATATAAATCCCGGCTTTACAGTGTACTAAAACCCGTAACACTAACCTGTATATTCCCGAGTCTATGGTCTGACTCAAATTTATTAATTTTCTCCTTAATTAATTTATCACCTTCCTGAGTCTACAGTCCGACCCTAATTTAATACCAGATTCTATATTCCGTCCCCTAATTTAATACCAGATTCTATATTCCGCCCCCTAATTTAGGGGAATAAATCTTAAATCAATTTCCCGTTATATTTTAAACTAGCCAATCTGCCAAAAATCTGGGACCATCGATTAATCAATCCTTTCCATCGATCGATTAATCGAACAGGCCTGCTCCTTATCCGACCTTCTGTTTCTCCATTGATGATTTTCTCTAAGGTTTTATCTCCTCCCCTGTTCTAACCCAATCACTACTAACGATACCTCCACATAAGAAAAAGGTTATAAACATCTTAGAGACCTTAATTTATCATAAAATTTATATACAACTCTGGGTATATCCGATTTAGGTTTTTAACCCGGGTCTCATTTTACCGAATTCGATCTCATCATTCTCAGTCAAATTAATCACCAATACATATTGTAATTCACCCTACAATCCAATCTCAGCGGTCCCAATTCATAACTTAGCATCCATTGAGTAATTAAACCTATCCATTACTCTAATTCAGAAAAGCCAATTTTCAATTATGGTTACACACCCAAAATGAATTTTCATATACACCTACCATAATATGAATTAGCTATCACCTATTTTAAGAATCACAACAGATAACCACTTTCTTGGAATTTTTCGTAGAGTCTGATCCGTTGGTGCAGAGATGGTTGATGACGAACACTCACTTTGTCCCTCGATTTGTCTCCAAACGATCCCCAATTTTCTCTTGTTTTGTTATCTCTATTTCTCTCTTAAACCCTAGGTTTAGAATTTTGTTAACTGCCGTTGAACACTCCCTTAATTAGGCTTAAAACCCCTAATCCCGTTTTTGGTCACATGGGCCTTATTATAATGGCTCGAATCCCCCCGTGTGGGCCCGACTATGCTAAAAAATTCCCTGAGACCCGATTACTACTTTCGAGTACTCTTTTTTGACTAACTCGACCCATTCGGACTCAACCGCCCACTCAGAATTATCATCCGAAATACTTTCAAGATTCTTCAATTTTTGACCTCAAAATGGGACACACAAAATTTCGAACAATTAAACTTAAAGTCCAAATATAAATAATTCTTCCCACTCAAATAAATTCTCCAAATCATAAATTGAAGTTTCTCTAATTTAAATATTTTTTTTTCTCCCAAAAATAATTAAATACCCAAATCCTCAAAATTATGGGGTGGTACATACTCCCCCCTTACAAAGGAATTTCGTCCTCGAAATTAAGATAATCCTAGTGCTCCAAGCTTTGAATGTCACTCCCTAGTCCTATGCCACTAAGCTCGCTACATCAATCTCTCCCGCTTTTATCTATGAGTTACACAAATATGCATTTTAATTAACTAGGGCGCCCATACACCCTGTCCCCATGCTTAACCGCACGAAAGTTAGCCGACTATGGTAGCCGTAACCCATAATATAACTTCCAACCCGTAGTTATATCACATATATGAATAATAGTCGGGGTACCCAACCCATGTACTAATGACCAAACATCTCCCCAGTCCTAACGTTTCGCTAAGTTTCATGCACGGGGCGTCTCGCAAAGCGAAATCCAAACAAGGAACCCCCCGATATACTACTACCTAATATTGTTATTCGTTGAGATCTGTTAGACCCTCAGTCCATAACATGTACCCCAAAATACTTCTCTCTTAATACAAAAGCATACACGCCTACTCTTATGCTACAAAAGACAACATAAAATACTGCATCCTTACTATCACTCGTTCTTGCGCAAAATAAACCCCGAGTTATCTTTCCCTGCTTGAAAATAAATCTAACCATACTGATTCACTTCAGTAGACACCCCTACTTACCGGGAGAAAATATAAGAACGCAAGACATCCTTATGTGTCTTTCGCATCACACAATACAACATATATGCACATATATATATAGGCTAGACGCCCTCTCAGGTGACACCTAATAAAATTCATTCATACCCTGGTGTTGTGAACACCAAAACTTACCCTCACTATCCACAATAGTTCAAATCCATCGCTATCTAGCCGATATTTGGAAAAAAAATTTACCCTACTCCCATAATTCTCGAAAGTAGTAACCTCTCGCATAATTCAAACCTTCTCTCAGTGTACACTTCCACTCTCTCGTGGATAACACCAAAGGACTCCGCAACCCCACGAATTTTTTTTATATACATAATATGGTTACTACAGCCAGCGCACCCACTAAATTCAACTTACCCGTGAAATCTAGTGAAAATAAATTTTATATTGTGACACCCTCACTATCACTCAAAACATACCACATGCCCATAGGATAAAAAGATAATTACCTCCATACTCTAGTTGTAATGGCTGCTCCTCGGGTTCCTGAGCAGTTTCCCCCTGCCCGAATGCACCCATGACTTATTGTAGTGGTTGTACATCCAGAACCTCGTGCTGTAGTTGACCCCTGCCTCGCTTAAGATAATCCCTCTTCACGTGTACTTCTTCCCCACTAATTAAACACCTCCTAATAAATTCACTCTTCCATCGATCCCTTCATTGATGGCCTTGTTGGAAGTCCTGTCCATCCTGTCGATAGCCCCCAGATTTAAATCGCTTAGCTTGATTCCCCTCCCAAAAATCCTGCCCCTGATGTCCCCCTGTCTGCTACTGGGATACTCCACTGGTATTGTTCCCTCCTTCTTTATCTGACTGGCTGGGTTCCACTCCCCTTCTGCTTCCTTTCATGTGGAAGCGATATTCCTGGCAGTATAGGAGTGTTGCTTTAAAGACGTCTATATAAGCTACTAATGCGGGATTACCAATCAAATGTTGTCTGATCCTCCAGAGTAGCCCATCCATGAACTTTGACTTCTTTCTTTCTTTGTTGTTTACCTCATCCGGTATAAAATTTGCCAAACGAGTGAATTCTTCCTCGTAGTCATCCACTGAACGGTCTCCCTGAGTCACTTAACTGAATTTTCTCCTCATTTCGGCCTCAACTGCTAGCGGGAAATACTGGCGGTCGAACTGCACCCAAAATTCTGCAATAGTTAATGTATCCCTTTCCTCAATTGTGGTAATCGAATCCCACCACTATAGCTTTGCTCCCACTAAGCTAAAAGTGGCTAGCATTTACTTATGCACTTCATTGCAATCTACCATGCGTAGGTGACACTAAATATCTCTCTTCCACTGACACGCTTGCACCACATCTGACCCCTCTCAAAACTCTAGTCGATGGCCTTTTTGCAAGACCTCTCATACTTGCTTCCACTCCGATGGCCCTGGTTGGGCCTGAACATACGGTACCACTAACGCCTATGGCTGATCTTGTGAAAAGTATCTTGCCATTGCGATCATCATCGCTTGAATTGCCTATGCCACTAATTCAGTTACCTGGGCAGCCGAAGTCATCTCTGGCAGTTGCTGCGATAACACTGGCTCCTGATGAGCCCCTCTAGTATCTTCTCCCCTTGCTGCTCTCTCTCTCCTGGGAGGCATCTGAAATGAGAATCAAATCATACGAGTTCACCATCAAATATAAAATAATTGGCAGAATAAAGTAATTTTGCATACGTATAAGAATACAACAATCCTATGATAGGGCTCTATATCAAAGAACACTAAGATGAAACATGAAAAGCCACACTGATCCTAAGGACTCTAGAACTATGCTCTGATACCATCTGTGACACCCCGCTTAATAAAATATCGGGTGATCAGTCCATTATCAAATTAAAATAGGAATCCCATTTGGTTCATTCTTAGCATCACTGTCGAAAACCTTTTTAAAAGTTACTAACCACCTAGTATTCCAAAAAGTCGGTGCCAAATTTCAACTTTTTATTTAAACGAGACAAAATATGCGAAAATACATATAAACCATTCACAACAACTGAATCAAATTAATTGAATAAATAATTAAACTACATGCCAAATAAACCATCGGCCACGAAAGTAAATAGTCCAACAACAATCATCCAATAACTGAATAAATAAATCTGAAAACTGTACTGAAAAGTCTGGGTGACAAGCCCTAAGTAAAACTGAAACTGATAGATGACTCCTACTCTAAGAAAGAATGAACGATGCGTCTAATCTAAGATCCTGCTAGCATCCACCTGTGCCACAGCTACATGTCCCTAGAATAGAATATCAAGCCTGGCGTCCCTGTGTTTGGACACCTAAAAGGTTTTGAAAATAGTTTTATAGCAAGGGTTAGAACCCAAAACATTTTAAAAATATTTAGCAAGTGAATTAACTGCAGTAAAAAAAAATATATGAATGCGCTTCATATTTAACTTAGTGTCACACTTTCTTGAGGACATACTCACCCCTCCACTAATGTGCACACATAACGGTTACCTTAACCCCACCTAGTTGTACTACCCCGTCCAACTAGTCCTAGTATAATCCTCCCTTGACTTTCTACTCTAAATCGAGTATTATTATTCATGGGTTATAAATTATCTCTCAAATTAACTTAATTAATTCCTTTTAATTAATATCATATAACCATGGCAAAAGTTATATAAAGTAAATACATCACACACTGTATTATTACCCGCATACAATATTTAATACTATTATATACGTATCTTTACTACAACATCCACACATATTTCATATGTATATCCATCCATCCGAGTATACCCTCGTCGGGTGATATCCTCTAAAATGCTATCTCACTAGGTGTGCTCACATAACCTAGTTACCCAAGTCGAAATCGCTCACCAACCTGGCCCAAAATATAAAGGTAGTGGAGGCGGTCATATTCCTTCCCTAAAAGTGAGATAAGCCCCTCACCCATATATCGGACGCTATGACCTGGGGATATACTCGCCCTACTCCTCAAGCTAGGGGATTCACCCACTTCGTGCAACCTCCCTTGATATCACTAGAGTATATAAATTAAATAAACATCTAGTCCTTGATATTTAATAGTACACACAAAGTACATACATATATATATATATATATATATTCTATCACTACACCGTATATATATAATATAAATCCTGGCTTTACTGTGTACTAAACCCGTAACACTAACATGTATATTTTTGAGTCTATGGTCTGACTCAAATTAATTAATTTTTTCCTTAATTAATTTATTACCTTCCCGAATCTACAGTCCGACTCCAATTTAATTAATTTACACATCAATTAATTTAATACTTGGTGTCGCTCAACCAATATACCCGGAATCGCTCACTTGGCCCGTACCATCATTAATACCCGATTCTATATTCTACCCCCAAATTAATTAATTACACCACAATTCATTTAATAATGTAGTGCCACTCAACTACAATACCTGAACATTTTCCCACAGTCTGAAATTAATACTAAAATTTATTTCCCAAATTCATCCCTTGAGACATACAATTATCACCCCTCTAAACCCAATTATATCCCCTTATAATTGCTAACGAATATGTGCTACATATGCATTTATCACTAAATAAAAAGTATGGGAATAAATCTTAAATTAATTTCCCTTTATATATTAAACTAGGCAATCTGCCAAAAATCTTGGACCACTGATCGATCGATCCTTTCCATCGATAGATCGATCGAACATATCTGCTCCTTCTCCGACCTTCTGTTTCGCCATTGATGACTTTCTCCAAGGTTTTATCTCCTCCCCTATTCTAACCGAAGCACTACTAACGATACCTCCACATAAGAAAACGGTTATAAACATCCTAGAGACCTTAATTTATCATCAAATTTATATATAACTCTGGGTCTATCCGATTTGGGTTTTTCACCCAGGTCTCGTTTTACCGAATTCGACCTATCATTCTAAGTCAAATTAATCACCAATACATATTGTAATTCACCCTGCAGTCCAATCTCAACCATCCCAATTCATAACTTAATATCCATTGAGTAATTAAATCTATCCATTACTTGTGACACCCCGCCTATTAAAATAAGAGGTGGCCAGCCTAATACTCCAATAATATACAGAAATCATAGATGGTCCATTCTTAGCATCACTATCGTGTAAATAAAATATGATATAACCACCAATTATTTTGGAAAACAGATGTCAAATAATTTGTATGTTTAATAAAACCATATAGACAATCCAATTTATAAAAGACGGTAGATAAAAAGAGGGCGTATAATAGATTAATTATCATGCAACAAAATAATAAACGAACAAACTGTCGGTTAACAGTCCAATACAATAGTTACACTAAATATTACAAATAAATAGCACAGTATATATAACAAGTACAAATCTGGGGCAACACGCCCGAATGTCCAGAATGATCATAACTAGAGTATAGAGAAGATGGATGCGACTAAAACAAAAATCCTACAACATCCGTAAAAATGTTGTAGCTCCCTGACACTGAGAAGGAAGGATCATATCGGGCGCCCATGCGGCGGAGCACCTGAGCAGAAGAGAGAACCACACAAGAAAGAGAAATATAAACGGGCCAGGGCCCGGTTTTATATGATAGACGTGCGAATAAAATGCATAACAGTTATGAGGGATAAACATCATAAACAAGATGGATCCGCTCTTCAATAATGATCATCCTCACCTCTCAACTAAAATACACTTCCCAGAGTCGCACTAAATCATTATGAATTAAACTTCCTGTTTAAGTAAGAGAAATAGCTAAATCCCATAATCATGTTTAACTTACAATGATGAATATACATTAATGCAAGACGATATACTTATTTTCAACTTAATAAGATTTCCTTTTCAGTTTTACACAATTTAATTGCACAGTTCCCTTTCTCTTTAGGAAACATATTCAAAGCAATTTATCTCATAAAATGCTTTATCATCAATACGAGTTCCACTTTAATAAGAATAGTTATAATCACATCATATAATGATTCTAAGACCATCCTTTCAGGTACCCCCACTGGATGCGCCCCTAAATAGCTATCATCTTCCATGGCCTATCACCAAGACAACCTGGGCATCCTAAATCGTGTCACATCGGTAAGCGTCCATATACCTTCGACAGTGAGTCATAACCACACCCGTAATTACCTCACTTCGAACAATAATCACACACTATAATAAATGGTCCTCTGGTCGAGGACTATATTCACCCTGCATTCACTAGCCAGGGGACTTCACCTCATGCGCATAACTTCCCTTATGATAGCGATTTAGAGAGGTGTGTATATGCAAATTATGATTTACAAATTATTCCCATTTAAAAAAATTCATTTTTTACATTTTTCCAAAATCATTTATGCTTAGCAATGTGTGCCAATTTTAAAATATGCATTTCTTATTCACGAAGTCATGTGTTATTAACAACTTAGGCCACAAAGTAAAATTTTCCTCACGCTCGTCTCTAAGGGTTCAAAGCAATACCATGGGCCACCAAGGGTAAATATTCCTCAATACCTGTATCCAAGAATCCTAGACCATACCTTCTTATTTCCCTTAGTCCTAGGCTAGTCTCCTAAATGAAAACGACTCTAACTTCTATTGAATAACACCCTGAATAAGCCCCATTATTCCCATACTAACCTAGATTATTTATTCCCCTAATACGCTTAATTTCTTCCCAAGAGAAGGTTCCTAGGCCTTAGACCTAAAAGAAAAGGAATAGAAACCAAGATATAAAACTATCCTAAGACAGTAGGGTTTCCGAATCGATTCGCCTAGGGCTGAATTGATTCGCCCCTGGTAGCGAATCGATTCGCCCAAAAGCGAATCGATTCGGCTGAGAAAACTATCTTTTTTTTTCAACCGGAATCGATTCGGCATTAACCCGAATCGATTCGGTTTCCCAGACCTGTATCCCCCATTTTAGTGAATCGATTCGCAAGGGGACGAAATGCCCAGTTATGGCGACAGGTTGTATGAACCCTAAAATCCTCCAAACTTAATACTTCAACTCCCTTCAACCTCAACAACTAATAATTCCACGAAATCATTCCTACATAACTACTAACTAGTTAATTCATCTCAAATCATACTTAGATAAAATATTAAGGGTTTAAACCCCAAAATCCCCAAAACTCAAAAATGGTTTAAATCTAAAAAACATAACTATATATACAATTTATTCACACTAAATCATACATTTGCAAGTAAGAAACTTGCCTCAAGTTGGTAGTCTCGAATTCTCTTCCCGAAGCAACAATCCCAAGATTCAACTCTCCAATTATCTCTTTTCTCTCCATTTTCTCCCAAGCTCTCTCTTCTCTCTCTCTCTCTCTCTCTCTAACTCTCTTACGTTTAGAAACCTAAAATGAGAAATAAATGAGTTTGCAAGACTAATATACGAAATTGCATTAAGTCTACTCGTTTAAATGTTACTACATAATTAAAATGTATCGTAACAATATAATCAAATTATAAATAGTAAAAAAAATGTCCCGGAACCCAAAAATACAACTAGGCCTTTATTTTGACTATCTCAACCATTTTCGGACTAACCGTACCCTCAAAATTGGCATCCGAAATATCATAAAATATTTTTTGTTCCAACGTCATATTAAATCATTAACAATGATCCAAATGAGAATATAAGTCATAACCATCGCTTAAAACACAACGACGCAATAAAACACAATATAACACTATTTACGATCACTTAAATATGCAAAACTCAATAAATATTATCTCTTAAATCACTTAAAATAATATTCACCTTAACTTTCTTTTATATTATAAAATTAACCCACCCGATAATTTAATATAAAATAATCACTCAAAAGTAAGGGGTATTACATACTGCCCCCCTTACAAGGGAATTTTTCCCTTAAAATTTAGGCGTACCATATAACAAGATCAAGGGGTACTTCTCTCAAATATCGTCCTCTCGTTCCCAGTGAATTCCTCAGCATTGTGGTGTCCTTACTGGACTTGGACTAAGGTTACCACTTTCGATCTTAGTCTATACTCTCCATAATCTAAACTAGTAACTGGTCATTCCTCACGTGAACTATCAACCTATCTTTACAATAACAAAAGAAAATGCCTATATAACACGGCACAAGTTGCCTTTCCTCCCGAATCCCATTATACCCTTCCTCGAGGATACCCACACCAAAACTTGATCCCTACCTCCCATACTACATAACTTCAATTCGCATCGGCATAGCCCTTCAAAGTATGCGGTTCAAATGAGCTCAATAATCAAAGAAGTATTCCATGACCATTTTAGGTCCAAAGAGTTTATTGTCTCCTGTTTCTAACTAACAGGCAGGAAAACTACGCAGTCGGATACATGAAGCCACGTAGGGTGCCATACCTATAGTGAAATGGTACTAATTATTATATGCAAATTCGACCAATATAGGATACAACCCCCATCCATCCTTAAAGTCAATTACGCACATCTGAAGTATGCCTCTTAGCATTTGGTTAACTCTCTCCATTTGTTCATCCATTTGCTGGTGATAGGATGTACTCGACTTCAATTCGGTTTCCCATTACTTCCTGGAAACTTCACCAAAAAAAATTTGATACAAAAACCTAGTCTCGATTCAACACTATATTGATAGGCACCTCATAAAGTTTCAAAACTCCGCAATAAAGAGATGGGTGTAACCTGCTGTAAATAGTCTGTCCATATTGGCAGGGGGTGTGGCGATTTAGTCAAATGACCCACAATTACCCAAATAGGATCATGACTATTGCGATGCCGACAATTCAGTGAGAATATCCATGGATATACCCTTCCTTATCTACACCGGTACTCTAACGGTTACAATAATCCAGTTGGTCGTTGGTGATTTAAATTCACTAATTGACAAGTGGCGCATTGGGAGACAAACTCAGAAATGTCCCTTCCTTGCGCTTCCACTAGTCTCATTACACTAGTAAGTGTAATGGTCAATAGTGACATAATTGCTCTTGCCAAAGTGTCCTCCTGGCTAAGCTCGTTCAACTTGGCTTTTCATGCCTTCGCTAATCTCCCCCACGGGTTTTCTACCTGTCTTATCCACTACCTCATTTGCCCTTTTTTGGGTGAGAATAAATCTCGTATTGATAGTCCTTTACGAACACTAACCACCGACTCTGTCGCCCCAATGAATACTGTAACGACTTGTGGTCCGTAAAAAGACTAAATTCTTGCATAAGAGGTAGTGCCTCCATATCTTTAAGGTGAGCACTACTGCGACGAACTCTAAATCATGCGTGGGATAATACTTCTCATGGGGCTTAAGCTTGTGAGACGCATAAGCAATGGCCCCATGCTCCAGTATTAACGCACCTCCCAATCCTGGTAGAGACGTGTCCGTAGAGACCAAACATTCCACTCTCGATCTTGACAATGCGAGTGCAGGAGTAGAAGTCAACTCTTTCTAAAGATGGGCCTCATATTCTTTTCGTCCTGGTTGTCCCGAATTACTCGAGATTCCATACTCCTCATTCTTGGGGACCCAATCCTTCAAAAAGTTAACCCACCAACCATCTCGTGGTTAACTCACTACAGCCTCCCTAAACAGCGTCATATGCCCCACGGGCCTTACTTCCTAATAATCCTAAGGTTGAAGTGTTTATTCTCATGACGAATAAGTACAATACTAACTATATCCCTAGTGCCCCAGACCTTTCTCAGTCTCCGACATTTGCTCGACTTCATGCGTGGGATGTCTCGCAAAGAAAAATCCAAACAAGTAACCCTCCCGTTACATTACTACCTCGCATCGTAGATCATCAATATATAACGGCCTAAGGCACACAAGAGGGACCGTTAAAAATCCTATCTCATAACCCTACTAATGCGCTTCTACCTCTATGTCCTCCCATTGGGACGGAAAGGAAAATCTAACTAATCAGGGCGCCTACTTTCTGCAATGTGCTATGAAGTTCCTTCCGAAAATATACATATATATATATCCTTTACATTTTCCTTCTAATCAAGGCCTGGCCATAAGCCTCTACCCAACTTCCTTTTCCTTGTCTCGCCCACATACGTACGGTGAGAGAAACATTTCCAGTGCTTTTGCACCACACACCTACTTTTAGCCCTTAATCAATCATGTGACTCTCGACCCAGTTCACTAAAACCAACATCCTAACATAAAGTAACATCTCTCCGCTCCCAATGTCATTAACGTTCATGCGCGGAGTGTCTCGCAAAGCGAAATCCAAACAAGGAACCCCTCCGATACACTACTACTTAACTTTGTCGGTCGTGGAGATAAGTCAACATAAAACATGTATAATAATAAAAATTTACATATCTTAGACCATCTCTATAAAGTCTCAACCCATATCCAGGTGAGATATTATAGAACAACTAGTTCCACCCTGCAACCGCATATACGATAGCCTTGTAATCATTAGCCTGCTATCGCTCCAACCAATCAATATATTTATACTCGTATAACACATACAAAATGAGTAAAACAAACCAGATATAACTTTAAAATATCAACACTCGCTTCCACAGCGAATGAAAGAAAATAAAACCTCTCTACCGCAGAAAACATATAGATATACCCTCTATAATATAAACAATACTGCCACCAATCTCAATTTACACACCCGCATCTAAGGTTAATAAAATACTACTCCATTTTTCTATACATAATGCACCACCCTCAACCGAGGTGGAATTCACGACAACATTCTTAACAGTTACCCTGGCCACTTCAAATAACTCCTAGATACCATACCTTTGTCATATTTGTACCAAAAACTACCTTAATCAATGCCCCATCTAGGCACCCTATTTTATCCTTTGACTCCTACCGAACAAAAACTCAAAGCGTGGGGCTCTATGTTCCACATCGCAATCATTCCCCACTTCTGGCCACCCCGACCATGATAAAGTTTTCAGCATCTCAAGCCCTATAGCCTCAATCCCGACAATCACCCTCATAATTTTGTTAACTCCCCCAGCAAAGGAAAACATGTTACCGGCCTCAACTTCCTTATTTCAATGAATTCCTCGGGTGGAAGTCCACCAATGAGGTTTCACGAACACAACTTCTCCATAAATTTTAACAACACTTACTAGTGAACTTATCATTCCACTGAAGGACCTTTCTTGCTCGTACCTACTTTATTCACTGTCGACCTCTGACCGATCCTCGTGTGAATACTTGAAAAAGTTACATTCTTTTCATTTCTTATATAAAAAAAGAACTTGCTTCTAAAACCATCCTTAGGATTCCTCTATGAGCAAAACATCATGCTCTTCCAATTATGGTGACTACCCTTTCTACCATTTCAACATTACTCCAACGGGTGAAAATTTTTCCTCAATTTTTCACATCTGGCTATTTCTATACCCCGCTCTAGGCAAAACCTTATGAGACTTATACTTCCACCGAATGAAGTTACACTGCCTCCTCCTGACTTAACTTCAACGTGTGGTCCTTATCAAGGACTTTTCAAACTTCAATTTAACTTCGCTGGGAAAATCCAAGCTTAGTACCATTCTCTACTTGTAGCGATACTTGGGAAACCATAGCTACTGTACTTAGTAGTCACTGTAGTAATCTAAGAAAATGCCCCAAAGGGAGTGACTTTAAACGCGGTCCTCATTCCTCGACTTCAGTTTACAATTCTAACTAAGCCCCGTCTCCTGGTGCCCTCATAACGGCCTTCCCTAGCCTCCCTTCATCACTCAGCCTACGAATCTCGAATGAACGCGCAAAAGATTTACTGAATTCATACATTATGGCAGGAGAATGAAATCTCATAAGAGAAATCAACAATCCTAATCCTAAGGCTCTATCTCAAATCAAAAGTAACGCTAAAAGCGTAGTACGTCCGCACAGATTCCTAAGGACACTAGAACCTGATGCTCAAATACCATCTGTGACACCCCAACTATTAAAATAAGAGGTGGCCAGCCTAATACTCCAATAATATACAGAAATCATAGATGGTCCATTCTTAGCATCACTGTTGTGTAAATAAAATATGATATAACCACCAATTATTTTGGAAAACGGATGTCAAATAATTTGTATGTTTAATAAAACCATATAGACAATCCAATTTATAAAAGACGGTGGATAAAAAGAGGGCGTACAATAGATTACTTATCATGCAACAAAATAATAACCGAATAAACTGTCGTTTAACAGTCCAATACAATAGTTACACTAAGTATTATAAATAAATAACACAGTATATATAACAAGTACAAATCTGGGACAACACGCCCGAATGTCCAGAATGATCATAACTAGAGTATAGAGAAGATGGATGCGACTAAAACAAAAATCCTACAACATCCGTAAAAATGTTGTAGCTCCCTGACACTAAGAAGGAAGGATCATATCGGGCGCCCATGCGGCGGAGCACCTGAGCAGAAGAGAGAACCACACAAGAAAGAGAAATATAAACGGGTCAGGGCCCGATTTTATATGATAGACGTGCGAATAAAATGCATAACAGTTATGAGGGCTAAACATCATAAACAAGATGGATCTGCTCTTCAATAATGATCATCCTCACCTCTCAACTAAAATACACTTCCTAGAGTCGCACTAAATCATTATGAATTAAACTTCCTGTTTAAGTAAGAGAAATAGCTAAATCCCATAATCATGTTTAACTTACAATGATGAATATACATTAGTGCAAGAGGATATACTTATTTTCAACTTAATAATATTTCCTTTTCAGTTTTACACAATTTAATTGCACAGTTCCCTTTCTCTTTAGGAAACATATTCAAAGCAATTTATCTCACAAAATGTTTATCATCAATACGAGTTCCACTTTACTAAGAATAGTTATAATCACATCATATAATGATTCTAAGACCATCCTTTCGGGTACCCCCACTGGATGCGCCCCTAAATAGCTATCATCTTCCAGGGCCTATCACCAAGATAACCTGGGCATCCTAAATCGCGTGACGTCGGTAAGCGTCCATATACCTTCGACAGTGAGTCATAACCACACCCGTAATTACCTCACTTCGAACAATAATCACACAATATAATAACCGGTCCTATGGCCGAGGACTATATTCACCCTGCATTCACTAGCCAGGGGACTTCACCTCATGCGCATAACTTCCCTTATGATAGCGATTTAGAGAGGTGTGTATATGCAAATTATCATTTACAAATTATTCCCATTTAAAAAAATTCACTTTTTACGTTTTTCCAAAATCATTTATGCTTAGCAATGTGTGCCAATTTTAAAATATGCATTTCTTATTCACGAAGTCATGTGTTATTAACAACCTAGGCCACAAAGTAAAATTTTCCTCACGCTCGTCTCTAAGGGTTCAAAGCAATACCATGGGCCACCAAGGGTAAATATTCCTCAATACCTGTCTCCAAGAATCCTAGACCATACCTTCTTATTTCCCTTAGTCCTAGGCTAGTCTCCTAAATGAAAACGACAGTAACTTTTATTGAATAACACCCTGAATAAGCCCCATTATTCCCATACTAACCTGGATTATTTATTCCCCTAATATAGACCCCTAATACTCTTAATTTCTTCCCAAGAGAAGGTTCCTAGGCCTTAGACCTAAAAGAAAAGGAATAGAAACCAAGATATAAAACTATCCTAAGACAGTAGGGTTTCCGAATCGATTCGCCTTGGGCCAAATTGATTCGCCCCTGGTAGCGAATCGATTCGCCCAAAAGAGAATCGATTCGGCTGAGAAAACTATCTTTTTTTTTCAACCAGAATCGATTCGGCATTAACCCGAATCGATTCGGTTTCCCAGACTTGTATCCCCTATTTTAGTGAATCGATTCGCAAGGGGGCAAATCGATTCTCCTTGGACGAAATGTCCAGTTATGGATACAGGTTATATGAACGCTAAAATCCCCAAAACTCAATACTTCAACTCCCTTCAACCTCAATAACTAATAATTGCACCAAATCATTCCTACACAACTACTAACTAGTTAATTCATCTCAAATCACACTTAAATCAAAGATTAAGGGTTTAAACCCCAAAATCCCCAAAGCTCAAAAATGGTTTAAATCTCAAAAACATAACTATATATACAATTCATTCACACTAAATCATACATTCACACTAAATCATACATTCACACTTAATCATACATTTTCAAGTAAGAAACTTGCCTCAAGTTGGTAGTCTCGAATTCTCTTCCCAAAGCAACGATCCCTAGCTTCAACTCTCCAATTCTCTCTTTTCTCTCTCTCTCTAACTCTCTTAGGTTTAGAAACCTAAAATTAGAAATAAATGAGTTTGCAAGACTAATATACTAAATTGCATTAAGTCTACTCGTTTAAATGTTACTACACAATTAAAATGGTTCGTAACAACATAATCAAATTATAACTAGTAAAAAAAATGTCCCGGAATCCAAAAATATGACTAGGCCCTTATTTTGACTATCTCAACCATTTTCGGACTAATCGTACCCTCAAAATTGGCATCCGAAATATCATAAAATATTTTATGTTCCAGTGTCATATTAAATCATTAACAATGATCCAAATGGGAATATAAGTCATAACCGTCGCTTAAAACACAACGACGCAATAAAACACAATATAACACTATTTATGATCAGTTAACAGTAAATATGCAAAACTCAACAAATATTATCTCTTAAATCACTTAAAATAATATTCACCTCAACTTTCTTTTATATTATAAAATTAACCCACCCGGTAATTTAATATAAAATAATCACTCAAAAGTAAGGGGTATTACATTACTCTAATTCAGAAATGCCCATTTTCAATTATGGTTACACACCCAAACGAATTTTCATATACACCTACCATAATATGAATTGGTTATCACCTATTTTAAAAATCACAACAGTTAACCACTTTCTTGGAATTTTTCTTAGAGTCTGATCCGTTGGTGCAGAGGATGGTTGATGATGAACACTCACTTTGTCCCTCGATTTGTCTCCAAACGATCCCCAATTTTCTCTTGATTTGTTTCCTCTATTTTCCTCTCAAACCCTAGGTTTAGAATTTTGTTAACTGCCGTTCAACACTCCCTCAATTAGGTTTAAAACCCCTAATCCCGTTTTTGGTCACATGGGCCAGTTATAATGGCCCAAATCCCCCCGTGTGGGCCCGCCTATGCTAAAAAATGCCCCAAGACCCGATTACTACCCCAGGGTACTCTTTCCTGACTAACTCAACCCATCCGGACTCAACCACGCACTCAAAATTGTCATCCAAAATACTTTACAACATTCTCCAACTTTTGACCTCAAAATGCAACACACAAAATTTCGAACAATTAAACTTAAAGTTGCTAAATATAAATAATTCTTCCCATTCAAATAAATTCTCCAAATCATAAATTTAAATTTCTCTAATTTAAATATTTTTATTTATCCCGAAAATAATTAAATACCCAAATCCTCAAAATTACGGCGTGTTACACATAGCTTAGGCTCCAGTAGAGGATTTAAGAGAGGGGATATATAAGAAACATTATGGATGATTATAAGGAAAGGAAAATGAAAAAGAAGGGCCAAAAACAAAATCTAAAGAGGCAAAATTGAGAAGAATGAAAAGAGTCACTTTGGGGTGTTTTAGATCTTCTTTTTTAGTGCTTTCGGATGAGGTTTGAAAAACTCAAAACACATATCTGGCCCAATTTTTCGCGTAGAATACAAATCTAAAGTTGGATAGGAGATTAGTATAATGTTTGGAATAATTTTTTGTGTTTTCAAAACAGACCTACAATTGTAGATTTTGTCTCTCTTGAGGTATGTTTGTTCTCCCATTGTTAATTTAGTGTGCTACACGTATTCAATCTTTATTGTATATTTATATCTATGATATGTGTTACATTTATATGTATTATATGCTCGAATACTATATTCATTATTGCACCCATTTTGTATGTGTTATTTTCATATCGTGTAGTTTAGGGTAATGAAACTAGTTGATTTTACGAGCATGTTGGGTTATAGAAATTGGGTAGAATACATGTAAACTTGATTTATGGGAATTGAATCATAAATTTATTTGAATTGAGAGAATGATATTATGATGATCATTATTAGAGAATGCATAGTCATTCCTTAGCCAAACCACCCGTTGTACGGGGTACGCTGTCAGCTACGATTTTTTTGTTATCCAAAGACTACGCCATGGGCCCGATTGACGAGCATGCCATGTGTTATTATGGCGGTGAGGCCAAGATTTTATAGCAGTGATGCCAGGTTATGATGGATCATGCGCTTGAGTTAACTTATTTATTTTTTGGGGCCACAGGATGGATAATTAACAGGGTAGTGGACAGTAGTCCATACCGTACTGTGGAAAGTGCAGCGGGAATTTTAATATGGGACTTTGGATTGTTTAGTGCTCCCAATGAGATCCTAGGTTATGATTATTGTTGACACCAAAAATTTACCCATCTACATGGGCCACTAAGAAAGGGACACATGTTATCTTACGTGGCAATATTCATACTTGCTCGGCATAAAAGACACTTGGTCGGCCCCCGAGTAGAGTTAGTCGGCGTACCGCCCGACCAACCTACAGAAGACAAACCATGTAGAAGGATAAACGTCATTAGAGAAGAGCAACCAATAGTCATTGAACCCTAGAAAGCCAATAATCATATTTTCATGTAAATAGATGTAAATGTCTGAATATATAAAGACATTCCATTTATTGGACTCCCATCACTATAAATACATCACTTCCCTTAGCTAAAGGGGTAAGAAACTAACTTATTCTAAGCAAACAATTCATCCCATCTCTCTACATACCATGTTGTGCATATGTAAACTCCTAGGAATAAAATAACAGTGGATGTAAGCTTTCTTCAACAGCCGAACCACTTTAAAAACCTGTCTCTTATATATTTGATGTGATTTCCACTTCATCTTCAATATCATCTTCTTCACACCTTCACTTTATCTATTGTTGATGCCTATAAGATAACATGGATGCTATTTCTAGTCATAACATATTGGCGTCGTCTGTGGGAATTGTACACAAGAATTATTCCCTTCTTATTAAAAGAGATGAAGATCATCATCAAAAGCTAAGTTTTTCTTTTTTCTGTGTATTACCATTTATATGCTGTATATATATCTTTTGATTCAATCATTGTGGGTACCCAGAATTAAGACCATGGGCCTGGACGAGTAGCCTAGTTCTGGCTAGGGGTGTAAACGGGTCGGGTCTGGATCGGGTCTGGGTATATCCAGATCCGATCCGGGTATATTTTTAACGGATCGGGTCTTACCCGATTACCCGACGGGTCTCAGAAAATGGATCCAGACCCGGATCCGTTAAGGACCCGGAGACCCGACCCGATTATATATATATATATATATATATATATATATATATATATATATATATATATATATATATATATATATATATATATATATATATATAAGTTATATATTTATATAAAAACAGTTTTATATAAAAATAATTTTATATATATATATATATATATATATGTATGTAAAACTGTTATATATATATATAAGTTAGTTATATATATATTTAGTAACTATATGTAAGACTATATATATATATAATATTATATATAAATATATATTTTTTATATTATATATATATACACATTCGGGTCGGGTCCTTATCGGATCGGAGTCATGTATATCCAGATCCGGTCCATTAACTAATCGGGTAATCGGATAATCGGGTCTATAAAATTTGCTCAGATCCGTTAATTCTGGTCGGGTCCGGATCGGGTCCGGATCGGGTCCGGGTCCAGACCCGGTCCATTGACAGCCCTAGTTCTGGCGGCCCAAAGTCCAGGTCCCCCACCTCTTATTTTGATCCGGTCTCTTCCCACGTTCCCCTGAGGGGAAGTTATAGGAGAGATGAAAGACGTGGGGGAACCCATCACCCCCACTCACCTAAATGTACATGTATATATTAAACCCTCGGTCCGGGGCAAAAGGACAAGTTGTATTCTCTGTAATCACTCCCCGAAGTATATAGAAATAAAACCCACTGCACCACCGTGGACGTAGGAACTTCTTTGCTGAACCACGTACATCCTTTGTTGTGTGATTGTCATTTTACTTTCCTTCTTCCTACTTGGTGATTGCCTTTCTCTTATCTATTTGTGTTGCATAATAATTGTCACTACAATTGGCGCCGTCTGTGGGAAACGTTCATCTTTCCCTGAGAAGAGCCCACACCAAGAAAGGAGTTTAAAATGTCTGGTCACAGCAGTAATGCCCCCCAGGCAGGGGATATTCAAGAACCACCTGCTCCTCGTAGGATCAGGTCTGAAGTTCGACGTTCAGATCCGAGGGCTCGCTTGGAAAGGCCATCCTCAGAAGAAAGCCAGGGACCGGCGAGGTCCACACAGATATCCAGATTGATTAATGCATACGAGGCAAGGCTCCACGAGCAGAGGGAGTCTTCTCGTAGGTACGAGGCTGAGAATGCTCGCCAGAAAGGAAGACTGGAGAGGGAGCTTCGTCCTGATAACAGGAGACGTCTATACCGCACTCCTAGCCCTCAGGCGAGCAAGTCTCGCAGCCGAGGAAAGAGCCTTAGGCGAGGATCTCAAAAGGTCGAGGGAGACGAATCAGACGACGACCTCCACGAGAAGCTGCGAAGAGATTGCCGTTACCAGATCCCTGCTCGCAGCGACGAGAACATATGAAATCTGGTCCGTAGGGAAATGGACCAACATCCTGCCCACCACAGTACCAGATCAACCACAGAACTCGCAAGGCGAGCTCTCAAAACCCAGATGAAGTCACCCTTCATGAGGGAAATCGAAGAAGAAGAAGCCCCCAAGAAATTTTCCATTCCAAGGTTCAAGATTTATAACGGTAAGACTGATCCCATCGATCACGTTAGGCAATACCGACAGGCCATGACCCTCTGGAATCACCGAGATGCACTGATGTGACACATTTTTCCCTCGAGCCTGCATGATGTGGTGCAAAAATGGTTCGAAAGACTCCCCCACCGATCCATCAGAGGTTTCAAATCCCTGGCCGAGCTCTTTATGGCCCGGTTCATCACTAGCAGCTCCCATCCCAAAAGGATGGATGCTTTATTGACAATGAAGAAAACGCCTCAAAAGACACTCCGAGACTACGCGAAGAGGTACTGGGAGTTATTCAACGAGGTCGAAGATTGCTTGGAATAAGTGGCAGTGGCCTCTTTAAAAATCGGGCTACCCAGCTCCTCCCTTCTATACCAGTCCCTGATGACCTAATGGCTCGCGTCGAGAAGTACACTAAGGCAAAGGACGTCACTCGCCTCAACACAGGAGAAAACGGTCGAGCTAAACTCACTACCAAGGGAAGTGAGAAAATTGAGAACCAGAAGAAAGGAGGAAAGAACGGGGGAAAAAATGACTCCAAGAATGGAGGGAACCATGACGCGTCGAAAGCATTCCAGGCGGTCAACGCCGTCTTCAAAGAACCAATTTACAAAATTCTCGCGAAGATCAAAGATGAGCCATTTATCAAGTGGCCCAGGAAGATGGGAGGAGATCCCTTGAAGAGTAATAATGCGTTAAGATGCGCTTTTCACAAAGAGGGAGGAGATAAGACTGAGCACTGCAAAGCTCTTAAGTCTCACCTCGAGGAGTTGGCCCAGTCTGGGCATTTGAACGAGTTTGTGGAGAAGAGGGTAGAGAAAGCGGCTTCCAACAGAGAGGCGAGACTTGACAACGTGTTGGAAGATGACGCTGGACATGAGTTCGCATAAATCCACGGGGCATCTAACGCCAAGAAGATACAAGGAAACTCAGCTCGAATGGAAATGAAAAAACTCACAGCAGTAATGCAGGCCTTTCAGATTGACCCAGCAAAGTCACAGTCAGGAAAACGTCGACGAGCAGATGACGTCGACTATAACAAGCATATTGTCTTCACAGATGAAGATCTGGTGGGAGTGAGGACCCCACATCTTGATGCTCTAATCATTACGCTCGGGATAGGTAACTTTGACGTCGACAAATTGCTTGTCGATCAGGAAAGCTCGTCCAAAATATTGTATCTCGACCTATTTAGAAAATTGAATTTGAGCGTTGCCGACCTAAAGGAAGCTACTGTCCCTTTAGTTGGCTTCGCTTGAAAAATAGCTATGCCCATGGGGAAGATTGTACTATCGGTGCGGGCTAGAAACATCCCCAAGATGATCGAGTTTTTGGTAGTTGATATCGACTCACCATACCAGGCCATCCTCGGCAGGGGATGACTCCATGCGATGAAGGCAATCTCCTCAACCTACCATCAGAAACTCAAATATGTAATCGAGAGAGGAGTAATGGAGATCCACGGTGATCAGGCAATGGCGAGAAGGTGCTTCATAGCAGCCATCCATTCGAAGCCAAAAAAAAGGGTCGAGAAGCCCAATGAGAAGGTTGAAGAGGGTGTAACACCTTCTAAATAGAAATTAAAGTACGAAAGACCTGGAGTAGAGGAGACCAGACTCGTCCCCTCTGAATGCGTCATCGAAGACCTGGTAGAAGTAACGGCTAGGGAAGGCGACAATAACAGAGTCTTCTTGATTGGAGCATCTCTCACCGACCAGGAACAAAAGGAGTTGACAACCTTGCTGAGGCGCAACATAGATGTTTTCGCATGGGAACCATACGAGCTGCTTGGAATTGATCCCAGTATGGTTTGTCATCAGCTACACATCGATCCCACATTCAAGCCAATCACGTAGAAGGCACGGTGAACTGCACCCGAGAAGGCTAAAGCAGTCGAAAAAGAAATTGAAAATCTACTGGATGAAGGATCCATACGGGAAGTACAATTCCTCAAGTGGCTATCCAACCCAGTAGTAGTTCCGAAGAGCAATGGGAAGTGGAGAGTTTTCATCGACTTCACTGACCTCAACAAAGCATGCCCTAAAGATAATTTCCCCCTCCCGAAGATAGACCAACTAGTAGACGCTACCGCAGCTCACGAGCGAATGAGTTTCCTGGACGCATACTCAGGGTATCACCAAATCCCCTTATATGCCCCAGACCAGGACAAAACAGTGTTCATCACTACAGTGGGGTTATACTCCTACACAGTTATGCCCTTTGGGCTCAAGAACGCCGGGGCAACATATCAGCGGCTGGTTACCAAGATGTTCAAGGATCAGATGGGAGACACCATGGAGGTCTACATAGATGACATGCTCGTTAAAAGCAAGAAGAAAGAGAATCACCTCTTAGACCTATCAAACACCTTCAAAATTCTCAGGAAGTACCGAATGAAACTTAATGCAAGCAAGTGTTCTTTCGGTGTCCAGTCAGGAAAATTTCTTGGGTACTTGGTCAGTAAGAGAGGCATAGAGGCTAATCCAGACTAGATCGATGCAATCAATAGGGTACAACCCCCTCGCACAATCCGGGACATACAAAAGCTCACTGGTATGCTCGCTGCCTTAAATCGCTTCATCTCCAAATCCTCCGAGAAGTGCAAGCCTTTTTTCCAGCTTCTAAAGGGGAGCAAAACGATAGAGTGGAGCCCAGATTGCTCGCGAGCATTGGTCGAGCTCAAGTCTTACTTAAGATCTCCATCACTGCTCATCATACCACAGCAAACAGATTCTTTGTACCTGTACCTCTCCGTATCCAGTCACACTGTCAGCTCTGCGCTAATATGCGAGGTTGCAGGAATCCAGCACCCCGTTTATTACGCGAGAAAGACCTTACTGGACACCGAGCAAAGGTAACTACCATTGGAGAAGCTCACCTTTGCACTAGTAGTAGCCTCGATGAAGCTGAAGCGTTATTTTGAAGCTCATACTATCATCGTCCTTACATCGCATCCCCTTAAGGCAATCCTAAGGAAAGCGGATTTGTCGGGCAGACTGTCTAAGTGGTCAGTCGAGCTCGGTCAATTTTGACATCCAATTTCAACCAAGGACAGCTATCAAGGGTTAGATCCTTGCTGATTTTATAGCCGAATTCACGGGCGAAGAACTCTCCGACCAACCTCAACCAACAAGGCAAAAGGAGAACCCAACAAAAAAGGAAACCTGGAAATTGTTTATTGATGGAGCCTCCAACTCAAAGGGGGCAGGGGTGGGCATTGTCCTCATTACTCCAGAGAACACAATCCTTGAACAAAGAATCAAGCTTGGATTTGCAGCCTCCAACAACGAAGCAGAATACGAAGCCCTAATAGCCGGCCTCCAAAAGGCGCATACTTTGGGAGTAAAACATTTACAGGTGTTCGGCGATTCCCAACTGGTCTCCAATCAGATAAGTGGAGATTACAACGCAAAGAATGAAAGAATGGCAGCCTACCTCGCCTTAGTGAAAAAACTGATGTCAAGATTTGAGGAGATCAACGTCCAGCAGTTTTCCAGGGGGAAAAATAGTCATGCTGATGCCTTAGCAGCCCTTAGCTCGGCAGTTGACTCCGACCTAAAAAGAGTCATCCCCATCGATTTCCTCACTTGTCCGAGCATCGACAGCAATCCACCAAGCATGGAACGGGTACTCCAGGTGCGGTCAGCCCCCAGCTGGATGTGCCCCTTAAGAGAATATTTAAAAAATGGCACGCTCCCGGATGACAAGAAGACTGCCCACCAGATAAGAGTCAAAGTTGCTCGCTTTCACTTATCCCCAGAAGGCAACTTGTATAAGAAATCCTTCTCCGGTCCCTACCTCCAATGCGTCCACCCAGGGGATGTCGAGCAAGTGCTACGTGAGCTTCACGAAGGAATCTGTAGAAGCCACACCGAAGGAAGTTCTCTAGACTTTCAAGCAATGAAGGAGGGCTATTGGTGGACATATATGCAAAAAGACTCTGCAGTGTATGTTCACAAATGCCTGAAATGCCAACTCCATGCTCCTATGGTCCACCAACCTGCCAGCGATCTAAAGTCCCTGTCCAGCCCATGGCCATTCGCCCAATGGGTAATGAACATCGTGGGACCATTGCCTACCGCTGCCGGCAATCGCAAATATCTGTTGGTTGCGACTGACTACTTCACCAAATGGATCGAGGCAGAAACCCTGACGAACATCTGAGACGCTGATATGATAAGGTTCATATGGAGGAATATAATCACCCATTTTGGAATCCCCAGAACCATCATCACCGATAATGGAACACAGTTTGAAAGTGTCTCCTTTCAGAACTTTTGTGACGAACACGGTATCAAACACCACTACAGTTCAGTGGCCTACCCTCAGAGCAATGGCCAAGCTGAGGCCTCCAATAAAACCATTATCGATGGATTGAATAATCGATTGGAACGAGCCAAAGGTGCATGGGTAGATGAACTACCTCACATCATATGGGCATATCGGACCACTCCTCGGCGAGAAACATGAGAAACCCCATTTTATCTGACATATGGCATGGAGGCAGTCATCCCACTCGAAGAAGGTTTGCCTACAATGAGGTCCAACCTTGTCGACCAAGGCCATAATGATGTAACATTACTCGCTGAGCTCGACCTAGCCGACGAGCGCCGGGAACTAGCCCTAGTGAAACTAGCTAGCTACCAGCAACAGCTCACGAGGCATTACAACAAAAGGGTTAACCCGAGGGCATTCCGAATTGGGGACTATGTTTTAAGGAAAGTCCTGGGCAGCGCGATGAAACCATCAGACGGCAAGCTAGGTCCCAACTGGGAAGGACCCTTTAAGGTAACCAGAGATGACCTGCAGGGCGCCTATCACTTGGAAACGATGGAAGACAGAGAAATACCACGAGCATGGAACGCAGCTAATCTCAAGAGATTCTATTTTTATATCTATCTATTGTATTCTTTTATACAAGTGCATTTCCCTTAGTATTAATGAAAATTATTTAATTGGTTATACTCTGATTAGTAACAGCTGCATTTATCGCACATCTTTTCCAAGTAACAGGCACATTAATCACTATACTATAGCAGGGGAATACCCCTCCTCAGGTCATCATCATGAAATATGAAGAACCTCTTATCATTGCCTCTGGCAATATATGAAGCCCTACAGGGGATCCTTAGGCAATACGACCAAGTTTTATACTGGTCATCAAAACTCCTTTGATTGAGTAAAATCCTGATCGGATGGAACATCCAACCTCTGGTGTGTCCTCGCCAATTGCCCCACTTAGACCTAAGGGAGTGTGACAACACAACCTAAAAGGTAAAGTGATGCACAATGGTATCTCGATATTATACTGGACTGGGAGGACACGTGCATGACAAAATAAACTTAGAAGATTATAAAGCAGCAAGAATATGAAGAATATGATGCACACATTTAGTCGGCAAAGTTTCCCAAAACACAAACTTTTCATTAATTCATCATATTTACAACAATGGTGATACATGTTTAGTCGGCGAGCTCGCCCAAAGCATTTACATTACCAAAAAGAACAAAAAAAATAACAACTGGCAAAATCTCAATGAAGGGGAGGCCTCCAAGCAAGATAGTTAGACACTCGAGCTCTTCGTCTGTCATCAGGAGCAGGAGCTAACTCCTCCACAATCTCATTTGCATCCGACTCCAATAACTGTCGAGGGATAGCATCGATGGGGATCCATCGATCATCCCTTCGGAAGGGGTTAGGCTTCAAGGTAGAGGGAGACAACTCATGGCGATACCAGAGCATCGAGTTCCTCGGGACTTGCAGCTCCTTCAAAGAACTTAGCCATCCCCTAATAAAAGAAAGCTCCTCGAACTCAAACAACCTTATTGGAGCATCTGACCAACCCTGGTCATAGCCGTCATCCCACGCTTGTCGAGGACCTTTCTTGAACAAGTGCCGCAACCAAGTGACATCCCTTTGAAGCCCGGCAACAATCACATAGGCTCGCTGGACATCACCATGGAGTTCTTCCATTTCCCTATCTCGAAGTTCTTTCGCTTCCCTATTTTTGCTCCTGGTGCTCCTACCAGCTCGCGGAATGGGTGGGCGAGTGGAACCCCGCGACATAGGAGGAGTAATATTCTGACCAGTTCTAGTTTGCGATGATAAGTAACCTTGTAATACTGCTAGAACAGTGCTTGGCGCATGCTCCTTAAGTCGTAAGACTTCTCTCCTCAGGTCCTCATTCTCCTGCTGAAGAACCTCCCCAACTTGGTTGATCTCAGAGGCCTCTAATAGTTTTGTTCTTAGCGCATTGACCTCCTCTTTTACTGAAGCACCAATGTCCTCCATCTCCTGGAGCCTGTCCTTCAGCTTGGCCACAAGTTCAGATTGCTCCTTATACTTCTGATTCCTAGATCTAAGGGATTTGCAAAGCTTAATGAAGGCCTGGCGAACTTTGGGATTCGCATTGGGACCAAGGGTCCTGCCCAATTGGGAAGTAACAGGAATGTAATCATCCACATCAACTAACTACAAGCGAGAGAAAGATAAGGGAGAGAAAGAGACAAATCAGTGCGAGCAGAAATTGAGGCCTTTTCATTAATAACGGATTGGAGTTACATCGAACAGTAGAGAAAAAATTTACAGACATAAAAAACCAAAAGTACAGAGCAATCCTAGTGGATAACTAGTTACAACCTCAGGTGGCCCAGAGGTCGATGGCCTCTTCCCCTTATCAACATCAGCAGGAGCACCGCCCTCAGCAGGGGTAATCTCTGTCCCCACAACCAGAGAAACGTCAGCAGGGGTCTCTTGAGGAACAGGATCAGTGCCTTCAATAGCTGGGGTAGGAACTTCATCCACGATTGGCTTCGAACCTGGGTCATGCTCGTCAAATAAGGGAGAATCGATGTCGACGCCAGCAGCCAAAAGGGCCTTGTTCCAGCCTTTCTTGAAGTTCAAACGACTAATATAGCCTATCTAAACTTCAGCATCCTCATATGCTGCAGCCCAACCAAAATTATATGAGTCCTCCTTGGCAGTAACATCCTCAGACTCTTTCTTCTTTAGCTCTTCAGACAGCACCCTGTTGTCCTCAACAACCACTAGCTTGCTGGAGCAAACCAGGTCGTAGGCCTGTCTCAGCTCCTTCAGATCCTGGACTGTAGCGTCTTTCTCCTTGTTGGCAGTGGCAAGAGCCAAGTCAAATGAAATCCGAGCAACGTCAATGGATTTAAAGTTATCCTCGAGCTCTTTACCCTTTTGATTCAGTGCAGAGTTCTCTTGCTCCAGCTCGCTGTTTCTCTTCACCAGCTCATCGCGTGAACGATATAGCACGGCAAAGTCAGTAACAAACTGCAGAAAAAAGAAGGCATTAGAAGAGGAAAATGAGGGAATTCAGAAAAAAGTAGGAAAAAAGGGAGAAACCTTACCAGAGCAAGCCTTTGACTAGCCTGAAGGGCCAACTGCTCCGACCCTACCGCCCTTTGGCAATCAGCAGGGAGGACATCTCTCTCAAGTAGAGCTGGGGCCAATTGGGGAGAAATTGCCACAGAGGCCCCCTCGGGCAGCGCGAACACCGGGACTAAGGCCTGCCCGACCTTCGTCCTCGCTTCTGCCCTCCTTCTCTCCTCCTCCTTCTCACTCTCCTTCTTCTTTCTCTCCACTACCCTCCTTTTCTCTTCCATCTTCTTCCTCTCTTCTTCCCTCTTCCTCTCTCTCTCTCTCACCTGCTCCTCTTCCTTCCTCTTCCTCTCCTGCTCTTGAGCAGAGGATTGGGAACTAGTAGCCACAGCCCCCGAGCTAGATTTTTTCTTCTTTGACCTTTGTGCGAGAAGCATATGTTCTTTATCATCATCATCCCTGATCAAGTTCTTCCTTGGAGGAACCATCTAGAGCTCTCTCCCCATAAATCACCTACAACTCCTACAATGTCACTCCCAGAGCCGCTCTCTTCCTCATCCAACTGGATAGGACCCACAACAGTCTCTTTGAATAAATCAAACTCTGGGATACTATCCACAGGCCTTGCTATGAAGCTGGAGCCAACGTTCTTGTACTCGAGCAGAAAGGCAACAGATCTGGGATGCTCACCGTCACCCAAATGCTCCCTGATGTTCCAATCCTTAAACAATTCCGAGATACGAACCTCGCTAAAAGCAGGCTCCAAGTTCTTTGACCTCGCTGTGGAAGAAAAAGCAAAGAGGAGTTAGAAAGATCACAAATCAACAAAAGTCGAAATAACAGTAAAATGTCTACCTATGTATTCCTCCCCATAAAAGGGAACAGAGAACCTCTCAGACCTCGACCCTTCAAATTGGGGAGAAAACTGCCAATTTCTAACAAGGAAAACTTCTTGCCAGTAATCCTTATGGGAATAAGGTAGATTTACTACCAATACCCTATCAGGGATCCTAGCTTTGAGGTAAAGGACACCAGAGCTAGTTCGAGAAAAGGAGTAGCAAAAATAGACCTCAGCGAGCCCTAACCTAGTACCATACAATTGATTTATCCTATATACGCCATTTACTATTTTCCACACATTGGGCGAGCATTGCGCAGGAACAATATTAAAATAGCCAAAAAAATGCAAAAATAAATCATTAGGAGTAAAAGTGAGTCCCCCCTAGGAAAGCAACAAGACGTGGATCCAGTGGGCATCATCTATATCTATAACGTTTCTAGGAGGGGGGGCACAACACTCAATATCTACCCACTCCGGGATGTTGTAAAACTTCCTAAATTCAGAGATTGACCTATTTCCAATATTCGCAATTGGAAAAACCCTAGAAAAACTACAAACCCAAAGAGAAAGTACAAAGAAAGGGCACAATAAACTTACAAAATAGAAGATCGATTCAAGCGATGAAGAAGCACGAGCCCAAACAACTAAGAAGCAATGAGAATGGAGATTGAGAGAAGAAGGTACGAAGCGCTAGAGCTCATAGAAAATAGAAGAATGCTGGAAAGACTGAAGCGACGGTAGAAAAGTGGCTATTCCAACAAACCTTCAAATTCTGCTAATCATAGTGCACAAGAAACGAAGCGGGTGCCGCCAAAATCAATTTCACAGCTTTCGAAGAATTGCAAAAAAGCCATTATGGCTAATCATTTAAATTTATTGAGCCCATGAACATGGCCCAACAAACTTAGGGGCAATTTTGGGTACCCAGAATTAAGACCATGGGCCTGGACGAGTAGCCCAGTTATGGCGGCCCAAAGTCCAGGCCCCCCACCTCTTATTTTGATCCGGTCTCTTCCCACGTTCCCCTGAGGGGAAGTTATAGGAGAGATGGAAGAGGTGGGGAAACCCATCACCCCCACTCACCTAAATGTACATGTATATATTAAACCCTCGGTCCGGGACAAAAGGACAAGTTGTATTCTCTGTAATCACTCCCCAGAGTATATAGAAATAAAACCCACTGCACCACCATGGACGTAGACACTTCTTTGCTGAACCACGTACATCCTTTGTTGTGTGATTGTTATTTTACATTCCTTCTTCCTACTTGGTGATTGCCTTTCTCTTATCTATTTGTGTTGCGTAATAATTGTCACTACAATCATGATTTTGTATTCAAAACTGTTGGATCAATTTATATTCACAAATATGCGTAACTGTGAATTACATAATCACAAATGTTAAGAAAGTTGTATACAAATATATTTTATACACACATACATGATATATTTTGATTTCCATCCCTTGTACCGAATGACAGGAACTAAAATAATTTCTCTCATCATAAACTTTTTATGTATAAGTATATATATTTTTTATTCTTATGTACATCCGATCTCGATGTGAAGTTCTAAGAAATATATATATATATATACACACACACACACACACACAGAGATCAATAGAAAATTGGGAAAAAGAATGCTTTAGGACTTGTACATTAATAAGATTTGAAAATAGAATAGAAAGTGAAGTTTATTTTGAAAATACACTACAAGGAAGTGTGTATAATTGTTATTTTGTGTTTAAACTTGCAGATGAATATAAACAATTTAAATAAATTTTTAATGTAGAAAGATTCACTCATCTAGTAAAAGAGGCATTTATAGGATCAAATCGACTTCTACATTTAACAGAAAGACAGACAGAGGCACTAAGAAATCTAGAACAATTACAAATATGTAGGTTAGAATATATAGGAGATTACACTAGAAAATTTGTAAAATATTGGACACAAACTAGACGAACAACAGATACTGACTTACTAGATAGGTATATACAAAAAATACCATGAAATATAGGTGAAAAAATTTAGAAAAATTGGAAAGAACACATAGGATCAAAAAGAGATTGCTCTATAGGAATTAAAATAAAAACTGTGTATGATACATTAAAATCAGAATGTAGAAAACTAAAAGAAGGAAAAGAAATTAAAAAACACAACAAATAGATTTCCCGCCACAACAAATAGATTTTACACAATATATGTTTATACTGTGCATATTGCATACTGAAATACAATAAATTATAGGCATCAACAATTATATTATTAAGATTCTATTTGAGTGTGCATATTGCATACACTCTTGTATATGATGCACGCACACACGAGTATACGTAGTTACACTTGGAGCATTTATATGAGCTATTGAGTTTTTCGCTCAAACCCCATAGTTTATTGTATTTCAGGTTTGATGAGAGATGATATTTATGGCATCATTGGGATTGAGATCATCATTAGAGGCTCCGGATATTTATTTTTAAAATTTAAATATTTTGCTTCATTTATTTTAAATTATTTTGTAAAAGGACATTTGAGATTTAATAAAATTGAGACATTCTAGTTAATAGATTTATATATTTATGGTTGCCCAAATTATGATCAATCCAAATGGTATTTTTTATAAAAAAAACTATCTAATTTATCAATATTTTTCCATGGCACCTCTAGAGGTGTTACAAAGTGGTACAGAGCATAGGTTATTCGCATTCTCGGGATTAGTACTATTGATTCGTTATGTTTTTCGTTGAGAGGTATGTTATTTATGTTGTCTCTTATTTGGGTGATGTCGAACTTTCTATTTGAATTTAATGGAGGAAAATTTTAGGTGAATTTCGAGGACAAAATTCAATTTATAGGGGAAAAATGTAATACCCCATTATTTTGAGGGATCATTTATGAATATTATATAAGATTTCAGTCACGATATTTTATTTTGAATAAAAATATTTTTATTGATATTACAGTTAAAATAATATTTTAGTTTGAAATCGAATGAAACATTTAAATTTAAATGGGTTTTGAACATTTTAAAATGGTTTAAATATGTAAAATATACAATTTTTAATTAAAGTGCAATATGGTAATATGAGTTAGCTACCCCAAGTTAGGATTTGAGAGAGGGGATAAATAAGAAACATTATGGTTGATTATAAGAAAAGGAAGATGAAAAATAAATGCCAAAAATAAAATCCAAAGAAGCAAAAACGAGGGGAACAAAAAGATTTGGGGTGTTTTAGATTTTCTTTTTTAGTACTTTCGAATGAGATTTGAAAAAAATTCAAAACACATATCTAACCCATTTTTCATGTAGAATTCAAATTTGAATTCAGATAAGTGATTTAGATAATGTTTGGATCTGATTTTCCATGTTTTAAAAACTACTCTACAATTGTGAATTTTGACTCTCTTGAGGTTGTTTCGTGCTCCCGTTATTAATTTAGTGTGCTACACATATTCAATATTTACTGTAGAGTTATATCCATGATATGTGTTACATTTATATGTATTATATGCTCGTATACTATATTCATTATGGCACCCATTTTGTATGTGTTATTTTCATGACGTGTAGTTTGGGGTAACAAAACTAGTTGATTTTATGAGCATGTTGGGTTATAAAAATTAGGTAGCATACATGTACACTTGATTTATGGGAATTGAGTCAAAAATTTAGTTGAATTGAGAGAATGATATTATGATGATCATTATTGGAGATTGTATAGGCATTCCTTAGCCAAACCACCTGCTTAACGGGGTGTGCTATCGGCTACGATTTTGTTTTTTATCCAAAGACTAGGCCATGGACCCGATTCATGAATATGGCAAGTGTTATTACGACGGTGATGTCAAGATTTTATGGCGATGATGATAAGTTATGATGGGTCATGCACTCGAGTTATGTTATTTATTTTTGGGGGCAATTGGATTGTTCCGAGGATAATTAACAGGATAGTGGATGATAGTCCATACCATACTGCGCTAAGTGCCGCGGGAATTTTTATATGGGTTTTTAGGTTGTCTAGTGACCACGGTGAGATCCTAGATTATTATTATATTATTGAGATTTTTTTTGAGTGTGCATATTTCATACACTCTTTTATATTATGCACGCACACACTAGTATGTGTACTTATACCTGGAGCATTACAAGAGCTTTTGAGTTTCCCACTTACCCCTAATAATTTGTTATATTTGAGGTTTGATGCGAGATGATTTTTATCGCATCGTTGGGATTAGGATCGTCGTCAGAGGGTCTGGATATTTATTTTCAAAATTTAAATGTACCACCTCCTTTACTGTAAATTATTTTTTTAAAGGACTATTGAGATTAAATAAAACTATGATACTCCATTCAATTGATTTATATATTTATGCTTCTGCAAATTTATTCTCAATCTAAGTAGTATTTTGTATAAAATAAATATCTAATTTATTAATATTTTTCAGCAGCACCTCCCGGGGTGTTACAACATGATGTTGATGCCCTCATACTAGAAATTGAGGTGTTTGATTGTTGGGGCATTGACTTCACGGGCCCATTTCCCAAATATTATGGTAACCTATACATCCTTGTCATGATTGACAACATTTCCAAATGGGTGGAAGCTATAACTTCGCGAACGAATGATCATAGAGTGGTCTTAAAGTTCCTAAAGGAACACATACTTTCTCGCTTCGACACTTCTAAAGTGATCATTAGTGACAATGGGCCCAATTTCTGAAATTCTCCATTTATTAATATCATGAGGAAATATGGGTTTTTTCATTAGGTTGGAACAACCTAACACCTTCAGATGAGAGGCCAACCTGAGTTAGCTAATCGTGAGATGAACATATCCTAGAAAAGACGGTCAATCCCGACCTCAAGGATTGGTCTCTATGGCTAACCGATGCACTATGGGCCTATCGTAGGGTGCAAAAAACTCCCCTATGTATGCCCACACAAACTTGTTAATGGAAAACCTTTCCATCACCCCATGGATCTTAGGAACAATGCCTATTGGGTAATTAAAAAGAAGATTTTCAAATTGGACTAGGTCGAAAAAAGCGGTTGCTCCGACTCAATGCGTTTGAAGAAATCTAGAATAATAAAGATGAGAATTCACGGATTTAAAGACATGGTTAAAAGACAAGAATGATTAATACATATCTCGAAAGTCGTTCCCCATTCTCAAAAGGTTTTTGTACAATTCAAAATTGCATTTGTATTAAGGAAATACGAGGTCGATATGGATCGGTCCGTACGTCGTAAAAAATGCATTTCCTCATAAAGTGATTGAGGCTGAGAATCCCAAGGATGGGAATATATTTAAGGTTAACGTTCAATGGCTTGAACCATTTTCAGAGTTTTAACTCGTTTACTGAGTCAATTTCATTAGATGACGCCATTTACGATGCCCAATAGGCTCCATCAAACCTAAGTTTTGTGCCGAACAACCCCCGACACTTATTGGGGTTACATATTTTTGTGGTGAATATATATTGGGTTATTTACAAGTTTTTAAAAAATGTCTATACCTAAAATCCCACAATTCTACCATTTCTACCGAAAGAGGAGGCAGTGCCAAATCTGCCAAATCTAACAGGTGTCAAATCGATTCGAATCAAGACAATACTCAATTTAGGACGTGTGAATCGATTCAGACAATTTTAAATCAATTCAAAGCCATCAGGTTAGAAACTTTGGGGTGTTTAAGTTACCCCAATCATCTTTACCATTTCTCCCAAACTTTCCTTATTCTATCAAGACTTACTCGAGCCCTAGCTTCCCAAAACATCATCTTCTTCACCCACATCATTTCAAACATCAATTTAACCACTTCTAGGAATAAAACCATTCATTATCTTGGTTTTTCATTAATTAATTTGTGGTATTTTTGTGTTCTAGCTAGGGTTTGAGACTGTTTTGGATGTTTATTGATTCAACTTGCATATGAGTTTTTGCCAATGCTTAATTCATGTAATAATTCCTTCAAATGCAACCATTCTTGATGTATATTATTACTATTATTATTTGAAAGTTTTTCTTATTGAATCAAATGCTCCCCTACCCCCATTATAATGCATTGCCCGCAATGTGTTTGACAAAATGCCCCATAAGCTTTGAATGCACAAGTTGCACATATCTTGAACAATTATTTTGTACAATTGTACCATCGCTTTAAATTGGTTTGCGGTGCTCATCGATCACCCAATGACCAAACAATTTCAACACTTCATGCACATTTTGACCAAAGTTATCATTTATACATTAATTTTTCATTTCACTAATAGTGTTTTGTATTAAATTATTATCTTGTAGGTCTAAAACATCAACTAAGCCCAACTCTATCAAAATCTAAGGAAACTAAGGTTTCAAAGGATTCTGCTTAAAAGCGGAACGTGATTGTTTAAGGCAAGTTTCAAATCAGGTCGCCTCACTTGTGTGGAGTGGGCATTAAAATTGGAGTACTTTTTGAACTATGGAGTTTCTTATAGAAGATTGGGTGGGAGAGACACTTATCTATGGGGGTGGTGAATGAAGACTTGGTGCACCATTTTTTATGCCACATTAGTCATGAAGCTGGACGAGACATATGAGGCATTCATGTGTGGACGCGTCATTCGTATCTTGACTACCAGTCTTATCGGACATTTGGATGGGGTAGCTAGGCCCAATCCCTATGACTATCTTGTTGTGGATGATATGGTCAAGGATTTTTATGTTACATTGGTGGAGCGCCTGGCTCCAAGGGATGCTTAAACGTCTAACACTTTCCATCCATCTAGCATATGCAAAGTATATCGCCGTCTCCATCTCATTAACGTCAAATCCATTTTATTAATAATGAATACGCCATCTGATATAAGCTTGGGTTACTATATAGTATTTTGGGGATGGATACTCATATTAGTTTACCAGTTTTGGTAATTAAGGACATATTGGTCTCAACATTTGATAGATTGGCCACAATGATGCTCCCATACACGCATCTTATCACAAGGATTTGTATTGAGAAATGGTGTCTAGCCGAGGAAAGTGATAAAACTCCCAAGGTGCCTTAGATTATGGATGATACTTTGATCAATAAATGATTAGGAGGGTGTTACTGGGAGTGAAGGAAGAAAATGAAGCTTAATAGGATTCCGAGGAGTCCGATAAGGAGGAGGGGGAGGAGAGACTACATGCTGGTGTGGACGTCCCACCTGTAGACGGAGTTTACGATCTTCAGTCACTGGGGTGCCAGGTGGATGCCCTTCAAGAGATCCTCACTTCTTAAATGGACAGTTTTACTTCTTTCCCGCCTGACTATAGTCAGGACATCGATATGATTACCCAATTCTAGATGGCCATGTATCACCACCAACATAGGATCGATGCACCGCCATATTACTATGACCTTTATATTTCATATGATTATGATGCTCCCAAACCCTATAGTAATTATTAGGATTCCTTTCATTCATTTATCTATGGTTGTAGTTGTTTTGGGTTGGACACATGATGCTGGTAGTGCAATGTAGGGCTGTAAGAATAATTTAGATGTATTTTCTTTTATTCCAATCCTATGTGTTAGATGTTTTAATGTTAATGACATAAATACATTTCTATATATTGTTGCCATTTATATATCTCCTGTATAATTTGGTTCTATATACTCATGTTTTGGTACTAACTTGTTTTGTAGGCTTTTCGTTCCACTCATCGGGGATCTTTCCAAATGGGGTGATACATTTCTCACCCTATTTTTCATTTTTGTCCTTAGCAACATTGAGGGCAATGCTCACTTCAAGTTAGAGGTGTGATGTACTCATTTCATTCAATCATGAACTGCATAACATGTTTATATATATATATATTAAAAAAAATCAAAAATAAAAAATTTCTTTATTTTATCCTTTTCTCCTTTCCTCTTCCTTAGATGTCTAGACTATGTTTTTAATGATTGATTCAATGATCTCCCTATCAATTTGTATAGCAATGGTGCATGTATAGATTTCTGATTTATTAGACTTTAATCCTCAAATTGTTAATATTATGAAAACTTCATAAAATAAGCTTTGAAATCCATGGGCACATGCTCAAATACTTGTTTGTGATTCGATTTAAGGCTATTGTAATTCGGTGATTATATGGTGCGTTGGTTAATGTAACAACCCAGGTTTTCAAGCGACTATTTTATACTATTTTTCCTAATGGGCTAATTTTATAAAATATGGAATATTGGAGTAAATATTATTTCCCGTGAGACTTAGGGATAATATTTACTATGTTCTGACTATTTACCGTTATGAGAAGGTAAATAGTGTTATATTGTGTATTTTGCGTCGTTATATGTAAAACGACGGTTATGACCAATATTTAAATCGGGTATAATTAATGAATTAAAAATGGAATTGGAACGTAAAAATAGTTCACACTTTCCCGAATGCCAAAATAGGGGGTGCGGTTGTTTTTAGAATAGTCGAAATAAGTGACCATTTGTAATTTTTGAGATTTAGGCATTTTAAGGGGTTATGACTCAATTAAGTGGTTACGAGTCATTTTAGTGGTGTATTAACAATTAAAAGTGGGGATTCATGTTTTGAGACCCGTATAAGTCCCCCCACCCCTTTTTCTTTCTTCATTTGTGTTAGAAGCCAAATGAGAGAGAGAGAGAGAGAGAGAGAGAGAAGAGAGAGTTGGGAGAAATGGAGAGAAATGAAGATTTGGACCGGATTTCCGTTGCTACGGGGAGAGGATCAGAGACTACGAACCCCGAGGCAAGTTTCTTACTTGCTAGATGTGATTTAATGTGATAAATTGCATGTATAGTTAGGTTTTGGATATTTAACCCATAAATGGGTATTTGTTGATTTTGATGTTTAAACCTTTAAATCTTAGTTTTAATTGGATTTGAGGAGTATATATTAGTTATAAATGGTGTAGGATTGATTTAGGTCGAATTGTTGTTATTGAAGTTGGGAGAAATCAAGTTTTGGGGTTTTTGGGATTTTAGGGTTCTTACACCCCGTAGCCCAAATTGGGCAAAATCTCAGGACCGAATCGATTCGGTCCCAAGGGAGAATCGATTCGGATAAGGAGAGGGTTACAGGTCTTGCAGACCGAATCGATTCGGATTTAAAGCGAATCGATTCGGCAATTGCAGAAGGTCAGTTTTTGCTCACCGAATCGATTCGGTTGTCTAGCGAATCGATTCGGTTCCCCTGTTTTTGTGAGATTTTCTTATTTTGATTTTTAGCCCTTTTTCTTTTAGGTCCAAGGTTTAGGAACCTTCCTTTGGGATTTAATTAAGAGTCCTAGAGGGTGGTTTTGGGTAGACTAATGCCCTAAGATGATAATGGGATATTTAGGCTTACCGAGGGCTAAGTGGCGTAGGTTGATATCCGAATGATTTAGGAGATTAAACTAGAAATGAAATTGGAAGTTAAAATATTTCGGTTGAGCTTATGAGAGACACTCCATTATGGAGACTCACTTTGAGGGTTTATGAATTATATAACATATTCGAGGCTATTTTGAGGTTAGTGGCACTTTGGGTCTTAGGTCATTAATAAATTATGACTTAATAAGAATGGAATATATATTCTAAAACTTGGTGCTTAATGGCTAAATGGATGATTTTTGGAAATGTAAAATATGAGTTTTCAAAAATGGAAAAAGTAATGTTTTTCATAAATGATAATTTATGGATACACACCTCTCTAAATCGCTATCATAAGGGAAGTCGCGCGCGTTGTGGTGAAGCCCCCTGGCTAATGATGCAGGGTGGATATAGTCCCCAGGCCATGTGAGCGTTTGTTTATATATTTTCTGCGCTGGTTAGGAGATTCCGGGTGTGGTCTTGACTATCCCGCAGGCACATGGTCGCTTCCCGACGTTTCGATAGGATCCCAGGTTGTCTTGGAGGCCCTGGAAGATGATAGCCATTTAGGGGCGCGCACAGTGGGGAAACCCGAACGGGCGGTCTTAGATTTCGTTATATTAGATGATATATAACTATGATTCAATAATGTGGGACATTATTGGTTATTAAAGCATTTTATGATAATAAAATGGCTTTAATTTACATTTCCCGGATATAAGAAGGGAAATGGGACGTTAAATACATTTTTCGGATGGAAGAAGGAAAATGGATGATATAATATGAAAGTAAAGCATTTTTATGATGATAAAAACTTTCTTTAAATTATGTGTTTTTCCTGGATAGAAGAAAGGAAATAAAATTCGGTAAAGAAGGTTTTGAAATGCGATTAATTGGTAAACATTTGATAAAATGAACTTACCATATATGTATATTCCTAAATAAAGAATTAGGAATTTTGCCATTAGATTATGGATTGGTTTTATGTTTACATTACTTGAGTAGCTGTAGTTGTGACCTCCCACACTTATGCACACACATGTATTTATTTATTATTTCGTGCTTAGGGTCTAATGGATCTCGACGATCAACCTTGCCTAAGTAGTAGTGTATCGGGGGGGTTCCTTGTTTGGATTTCGCTTTGCGAGACACCCCACGCACGAATAGGGCATAGTGTTGAGAATGGGGAAAAGTTAGCCCTTAGTACTTAGGGTTAACTAGAACATCTCATGATAATGCGTTAGGTTGCTGCTAGATCGAGAGGTGAGGAATATCATTGTTATCTTCGAGAGATTTACGCATTTACCTGCCATGCATTTTAGTCACATGGTAATCATATCAACCCGGCCCTGACCGGTTTCTATATTTTCCTTGTTTCTGCATATTCTTTGCCGTTACAGGTGCTCTTCCGCATGGACACCCGTGTTTACATTCCCATTTCCAGTTGTCATAGAGCTACGGCATATTGCGGATGTTGTAGGATACTTGTAGTAGACGCTCCCCTCTATTGTACTCTAGTTATGATCAGTACTTTTATTCGGGCGTGTTTGCCCAAGGTATTGCACTCATTTATTATATTGTAAATATTGATGGTAATACTTAATGTATTATTTGTATTGGTCTGTGCACCGACAGCTTATTCGGTGATTATTTATTGTATTGTCATACTTTATTCATCGATTTTGATACCCACCGTTTTTACAAATGGGATTGTCTAAGTGTTTCTCTTTTACTTTTAAATTTTTTTTGTATATGACAATCCGTTTTCTAAAATCATTGGTGGTTATCTCATACTATTATTTTAATCGACAGTGATGCTGAGAATGGACCATCTATGATTCCTGTAATTATTGGAGTATTGGGCTGGCCACCTATTATTTTAGTAGACGGGTTGTCACAGATGGTATCAGAGCATTAGGTTCTAGAGTCCTTAGGAATCTGTGCGGATGTTTTCCGTCTTCTGCGTTTCCCTCTATTTGATGTAGAGCCTTAGGAATAAGGTCGTTAAATTCTCTTGTGAGATGTCGTTCTCCTGCTATGGAATGAGAACCCCGAATATCTTCTACGCGATCGTGTGAGGCTTGTAAGTCGTTAGATGAAGGGCGTTGAGGAAGGCCATTGTGAAGGCGTCGTAGGACGGGATTACTATAAGCTGTAGGCTGTGGTCTGGAATAAGGACCGCTTTGGAGGTCTCTCCCTTTGTAGCATTGTTTTATAATGCTGCCGTGACTACTAAGTACAGTGAAAATAGTTTTCCCAAGTACCGCTGCCGGTAAAGAGTGGTACTATGCTTGGGACTCCGAGCAATGTCACTTCAGAGTTGAGAGGTTCTTTATTAGGACCACATGATTGAAAGTTCGGTTGGATAGAGGAAGTGTAACCTCATTCGGTGAGAACGTAAGGCCCGAGAGTTTTGGCCTAGAGTTGGGTATAGGAGTGCTCAGGTGTGAGGATTTGAGGAAAACCTTTCACCCTTTGGAGTAAGGTTGAAGTGGCGGTTATGATAGTCGCCTCGTTATGGTGGGGCAAAATGTTTTTGCCCATAGAGAGAGCCTCTCAGTGGAAATGTTAGGCTCGTAAGTAAGTGTTGGAAACACTTTTGGAGAAGTAGTGTTCATGAGACCCCATTGGTGGACATCCACCTGGGGAAGGCTCGTGGAGCTAAGGTCGGGGAAGTTGGCAGAATGTTCTTCTTGCTGAAGAAGTCAAGGGAAGTATTCGTTCTAATCTTGTAGATTGAAGATAACCGGCAAGGATATGACTCCTAGTTGAGTCATTGGTGGAAGTAGTTCGGTTCGGGTAAGATTAGAATGTCGTGTCTTAGAACTATCGGTAGCAGCTAAGGAGGTTGGCTAGTATGTTGGTGGGACTTTCTAACTAGGGTGCGAGTAGTGCATTCCTTAGGTAAGATGGGAGTAGTTCGGTGTTAGCCCTAGATTCGGGTGCGTATATCGAGCTTGTGATGGAATCGGTACATATTTTATATGTAGTAAGTATATCTATGTGACTTCCATGATAGGGGAGTTATGTATCTTCCTTCACACTCGTTATGGGGCGAGTGGTGATATATGTGGTACGTGTTATTTGTATTATATATTATACGAGTAGAGATATTCTTAGATTGGTTGGGGTGATAGAAAGCGAATATATCGCGAGGCTATCCTAGTTCTAGTTCTAGGAGGAGGACTAGTTGTTCTATAATATCTCTCCTGGATACGGGTTGAGACTTTATAGAGGTGATTTACGGTGTGTAGATAGTTTCCTTTATTTTTATTTTTATTTTATTCTCTTTGCTTGCTTGTTTGCTTTGCTTGTGTATGCTATTGCCTTATCTCCATGACTGGCTAGTTAAGGTGACTGTGTGGAGGGGTTCCTTGTTTGGATTTCGCTTTGGCGAGACGCTCCACGCATGAACCTTAACGACGTTGGGAGTGGAGAGATGTGCATTTTCTTTTCTGTTCTTTTCCCCTTTTTCTGTTAGTTAAGTGCTGGGTTGGAAGGTTTAGCCAAGAATCACGTATCTGAGTGATTAAGGGCTAAGTTCATGTGCGATATATGAGCACTATGATAGTTTTCTTCTGACTAACGTGGGGGAAGACTAAGATTATGGATGTCCGATAGGGACTTATGGTTGTGCCTTAATGAGAAGGCCATTTGTTTAGAGATATATGTGTCTCTTGGGGTAGAGTATTGGTGGCATCTTACTGAAAGTAAATGCCTCAGTCGATTGTTATGGTAAGACGTAGACGTATATGTGTAGCAGTAGAATTTCGAGTTAGGATTCCGTCAATCCCGATCATGTGTCTTCGACCGTTACTTCTCAACGACTGACAATGCAAGGTAGTAGTGTAACGGGAGGGTTCCTTGTTTGGATTTCGCTTCGGCGAGACGTCCCACGCATGAAACTGAGCTAATGTCAGAAGTCGGGAAAGGTCTTGGACACTAGGGATATTTAGTATTATACTTATACGACTAGGTTAGGATAGATAGATTGACCTTAGGATTCTTAGGACGCTAGGCCCTTAGGGCATTCGGCGTTAGTTTAGGAAGATGGTTGGGAGTTGACCACAATAAGTTGTGGGTTAACTCTAAGTAGAATTTGGTCCCTAGACGAGAAGTATGGGATTTCGAGCTCGTTAGAATGTTAGGCCATTAGTGGTGGGGCCTCTCGTAGTTAGAGGGTTACATGGTTAACCTACCTTTGGAGGAGTTGGAGTATAAGTTGACTTTTCTCCTGCACTCGTGTTGTTATGACCGAGAGTGGATTTAACGAACGAGTCTTTGCCAAGAACGGGATGTGCTAATATGGGAACATGGACCTACTGTTCGTGTGTTTCACACTTTTAAGAAGTGTTATCCCACACTTGATTTTAAGTTCAGGGCGGTAGTATTTGCCTTAAAGACTTAGAGGCACTTCTCCTGGGCGGGAATTTGGAGTCTTTTCACGAATAACAAGTTTGTGACCACGAAGAACTATCGTTAGGATATTTCCTTTCACTAAGGCAATGCGAACGGGAGTAGTATATGCACCGAGTAGATACCATCTTATAGTTTATTCGTGGCATGGAATGCCAAGTGGAGTGAGCTTCACCGAGACGAGATATTGGTGTCAAGGTATAGGTAAAGTCTCCAGGAAGAATGGAAACCGTTGGGATATGGGGTATATCCTACCACCCGTAAGTGGTAGGGTGGATTTGATTTAAGGTGAGATTGGAGTAGAAATTCTAGGGATCGAATTTCCTTGCAATAGTTCGGATCTTCTTCGATAAACGTTAGGCCATGCATAGCCTAGTGTAGATGGCAATATGCCTTGTCTACTCGTTGAAATGGAAGCAGCGAATAGTATATTCCTGGGACCGGGAGTGGTCCGGTAACCTTCCTTTAGTTTGGGCTCAGTGAGCAAGTTGACCTCTGAGGGGTACACCAACGCGAATAGAAGTTAGTAGTGTTGGGGTTAGCGATTGTAAGTTAGTGTAGTTATGCCCTAGTAGAGGTATAACGTGTTTCGGAAAGTAAGGCAATTAGTGCCGAGCTTGTGTGGGTATCTCCTCCCGTAGTAGAAGGGTAGGATCGATGGTTTCTGAGATCGATAGCGATGACCTTAGTCTGAGTCCTATGGGGACATTTCTATTCGGGGGTTTGCCAGTATGATAGCACGGTTTTTATTATAGTATACCCTTTATATGGTTATGGGTTACGCCTGAATTTTGAGGGCAAAATTCCCCTTTAAGGGGGGGAGTATGTAACAACCCAGGTTTTCAAGCGACTATTTTATACTATTTTGCCTAATGGGCTAATTTTATAAAATAGTGAATGTTGGAGTAAATATTATTTCCCGTGAGACTTAGGGATAATATTTACTATGTTCTGACTATTTACCGTTATGAGAAGGTAAATAGTGTTATATTGTGTATTTTGCGTCGTTATATGTAAAACGACGGTTATGACCTATATTTAAATCGGGTATAATTAATGAATTAAAAATGGAATTGGAACGTAAAAATAGTTCACACTTTCCCGAATGCCAAAATAGGGGGTGCGGTTGTTTTTAGAATAGTCGAAATAAGTGCCCAGTTGTAATTTTTGAGATTTAGGCATTTTAAGGGGTTATGACTCAATTAAGTGGTTACGAGTCATTTTAGTGGTGTATTAACAATTAAAAGTGGGGATTCATGTTTTGAGACCCGTATAAGTCCCCCCACCCCTTTTTCTTTCTTCATTTGTGTTAGAAGCCAAAGGAGAGAGAGAGAGAGAGAGAGAGAGAGAGAGAGAAGAGAAGAGAGAGTTGGGAGAAATGGAGAGAAAGAGAGAGAAATGAAGATTTGGACCGGATTTCCGTTGCTACCGGGAGAGGAGCAGAGACTACGAACCCCGAGGCAAGTTTCTTACTTGCTAGGTGTGATTTAATGTGATAAATTGCATGTATAGTTAGGTTTTGGAGATTTAACCCATAAATGGGTATTTGTTGATTTTGATGTTTAAACCTTTAAATCTTAGTTTTAATTGGATTTGAGGAGTATATATTAGTTATAAATGGTGTAGGATTGATTTAGGTCGAATTGTTGTTGTTGAATTTGGGAGAAATCAAGTTTTGGGGTTTTTGGGATTTTAGGGTTCTTACACCCCGTAGCCCAAATTGGGCAAAATCTTAGGACCGAATCGATTCGGTCCCAAGGGCGAATCGATTCGGATAAGGAGAGGGTTACAGGTCTTGCAGACCGAATCGATTCGGATTTAAAGCGAATCGATTCGGCAATTGCAGAAGGTCAGTTTTTGCTCACCGAATCGATTCGGCTGTCTAGCGAATCGATTCGCAAGGGCGAATCGATTCGGCCCAAGGGGCGAATCGATTCGGTTCCCCTGTTTTTGTGAGATTTTCTTATTTTGATTTTTAGCCCTTTTTCTTTTAGGTCCAAGGTTTAGGAACCTTCCTTTGGGAAGTAATTAAGAGTCCTAGAGGGTGGTTTTGGGTAGACTAATGCCCTAAGATGATAATGGGATATTTAGGCTTACCGAGGGCTAAGTGGCGTAGGTTGATATCCGAATGATTTAGGAGATTAAACTAGAAATGAAATTGGAAGTTAAAATATTTCGGTTGAGCTTATGAGAGACACTCCATTATGGAGACTCACTTTGAGGTTTTATGAATTATATAACCTATTCGAGGCTATTTTGAGGTTAGTGGCACTTTGGGTCTTAGGTCATTAATAAAATATGACTTAATAAGAATGGAATATATATTCTAAAACTTGGTGCTTAATGGCTAAATGGATGATTTTTGGAAATGTAAAATATGAGTTTTCAAAAATGGAAAAAGTAATGTTTTTCATAAATGATAATTTATGGATACACACCTCTCTAAATCGCTATCATAAGGGAAGTCGCGCGCATTGTGGTGAAGCCCCCTGGCTAATGATGCAGGGTGGATATAGTCCCCAGGCCATGTGAGCGTTTGTTTATATATTTTCTGCGCTGGTTAGGAGATTCCGGGTGTGGTCTTGACTATCCCGCAGGCACATGGTCGCTTCCCGACGTTTCGATAGGATCCCAGGTTGTCTTGGAGGCCCTGGAAGATGATAGCCATTTAGGGGCGCGCACAGTGGGGAAACCCGAACGGGCGGTCTTAGATTTCGTTATATTAGATGATATATAACTATGATTCAATAATGTGGGACATTATTGGTTATTAAAGCATTTTATGATAATAAAATGGCTTTAATTTACATTTCCCGGATATAAGAAGGGAAATGGGACGTTAAATACATTTTTCGGATGGAAGAAGGAAAATGGATGATATAATATGAAAGTAAAGAATTTTTATGATGATAAAAACTTTCTTTAAATTATGTGTTTTTTCCTGGATAGAAGAAAGGAAATAAAATTCGGTAAAGAAGGTTTTGAAATGCGATTAATTGGTAAACATTTGATAAAATGAACTTACCATATATGTATATTCCTAAATAAAGAATTAGGAATTTTGCCATTAGATTATGGATTGGTTTTATGTTTACATTACTTGAGTAGCTGTAGTTGTGACCTCCCACACTTATGCACACACATGTATTTATTTATTATTTCGTTCTTAGGGTCTAATGGATCTCGACGATCAACCTTGCCTAAGTAGTAGTGTATCGGGGGGGTTCCTTGTTTGGATTTCGCTTTGCGAGACACCCCACGCACGAATAGGGCATAGTGTTGAGAATGGGGAAAAGTTATCCCTTAGTACTTAGGGTTAACTAGAACATCTCATGATAATGCGTTAGGTTGCTGCTAGATCGAGAGGTGAGGAATATCATTGTTATCTTCGAGAGATTTACGCATTTACCTGCCATGCATTTTAGTCACATGGTAATCATATCAACCCGGCCCTGACCGGTTTCTATATTTTCCTTGTTTCTGCATATTCTTTGCCGTTACAGGTGCTCTTCCGCATGGACACCCGTGCTTACATTCCCATTTCCAGTTGTCATAGAGCTACGGCATATTGCGGATGTTGTAGGATACTTGTAGTAGACGCTCCCCTCTATTGTACTCTAGTTATGTTCAGTACTTTTATTCGGGCGTGTTTGCCCAAGGTATTGCACTCATTTATTATATTGTAAATATTGATGGTAATACTTAATGTATTATTTGTATTGGTCTATGCACCGACAGCTTATTCGGTGATTATTTATTGTATTGTCATACTTTATTCATCGATTTTGATACCCACCGTTTTTACAAATGGGATTGTCTAAGTGTTTCTCTTTTACTTTTAAATTTTTTTTGTATATGACAATCCGTTTTCTAAAATCATTGGTGGTTATCTCATACTATTATTTTAATCGACAGTGATGCTGAGAATGGACCATCTATGATTCCTGTAATTATTGGAGTATTGGGCTGGCCACCTATTATTTTAGTAGTGAGGTTTGTGTCTTACCTTCATTTGGGAGTGTTTTTCAATTATTCTCTATTTTTTTCTTGAAAAACATAATTTTGTCGATAATCTCATTAATTGTTTATTAATTGGGTTCATCATGAAAAATGACACTCGGACATGATTTGCAATATTATTGAGTTTCGATAATCACATGAAATCCTAAGAAAGGATCATAGACCCTCTATGTATGAAACCCACATTGACCTTAACCTTACATACTTTATTATCCCTACTCAACCCCCTTGAGCCTAAATAAAGCCCTTCGTTTCATACACTGATCCCTTAACTAACTCAATATTGAAGTTACACCTTCCTCACAACTATTTGGGGATGAACTTGGGAATTTGTGATATTATTTTGTGTGGTTGAAATCAAGCAATGAGTTGAATTTTATTCAATAAATGAAAAAAAAAAGAAAAGAAAGAAAGAACAAGAAAATAAAGAGAGAAAATAATACAAAATAAAGAGTTCTGAAAAAGTTCGAATCCCATGCTTGTGTGAAAGAACAAAGGAATCATACTCCAATTGAACATTTTTGTTTATGAAACTTGAATTCTTTCAAATTTCCCACTCTTACCATTGTCCTCCAAATCTGTTACTATAGAGAAGGTGATGAAAATGGTTTCCTCCTCTCATAGGAAAGAACCTCATCTATACGAGGACCTGCAGGACCCTTACCCACATGTTGCGAACGAGAAGCCATACCCAGAGGGGTAAATTTCATGAAAATTTATTAATTTTTATATCAAATAGGAGAATCCAAAATAGCACGTGAAGATATTATCGAGTACCTAGGAGTGCATGGGAATGACAAAAAATTGAGGTTGGGGGAGTTCTCCAAGACCATTACAAGGAAGTCTTACACGTGGTACTCCCACTTGGAACCCAATAACATCCCCACATGGGAAGAAATTCAGAAGGCAATTCCTCCAAAAGTACTTTGTAGTAGAGGACGAGTTCACGTTGAGACACCTAGTGCGGGAGGTACAAAAGCTTGGTGAGGAGTTAATGCAATATATCAAGTGTTTTTGCGAGAGGGCACTAGATTCCCATGAGGATATAGCAGAGGCAAGGCTGTTACAAATATGTGTTGAGGGGATCTTTGAGGAATACAAGATCCATTTGGTCAATGAGACTAGAGATGGAACTTTTAGAGAGTTTAGAAGGGCTGCCAGTAATATATCCATGATAATTAAGCCTATGTCCTCAAGTTGGAGGACACAAGTGACACTGACTTTTGGAAGATTTCAAGTCTCGAGGATGCAAGTAGCCAGCTGTGTGGAAGGAGGTTCAAAGGGCAAGAAGGGGCACCCTGGATCTAAAAATAATAGCCCAGGTAGCAAGAGAAAGTTTGGAGAGGATGATCCACCACCGCTACCTTTCAACGTAGCAAAAATAATGGATTGTTATCGTATGTTGGTACGAGAGGGGGTAGCAGGTCCCCCTCATCTAAATGGGGAAATCCCAATAAAATCTGACAAATCTAATCCTAAGTATCGTGAGTTACATCAGAGGGTGCAACACTCCACTAAGGATTTCTACTATCTAAGGAGGATCATTGGCGAGCAGGTGGCCAATGGTACATTGCAAATACCTTTGGTTGATGTTAACGAGAATCTACTCCCTTCACATCACTTTGGCACCGCTAATATGGTATTAGCATATGATGAAAAAGCAGCTCGAGATCTGATAGAGTGGGAAAGTAGGAAGAAAATATGCAAAGAGCTAGAAGGGATATCACTGAATAGTAAATAGGGAACTAAGCCAGACAGGAGGTGTGAGGAGTAGTTATTCACTCCTGACCAAGAAGAGGTTGGAGGTGAGGAGGTTAAGCAAGTGAACTTCCTAGAAGGCAAAATGGATGTCATCCTTGCTCTAGATGAAGGAGGGACATCTAAGGCAGAGTGCGTCTGTAATGCCCAAATATATGAAGTGGACTTAGACTCCGAATGTGAAGCTGTATCGAGGAGTCCTAAGTTCAAGTGGTTATTTGACCAGATAGGAGTAAAGTATGACACCAAAGTAGTCATAACAAGGTAGGTTTTGGAAACGGTTCCGGAATGTGGAGACCCCTCACTAAATTGGTAGGGACCAATTGGGAGATTGATCAAAAGATACACTTCTGAAGTGGTCTTCTCCGAGGCAGACAAGCAGGTTCCCTACTTCCATACTTGCCCGTTGTACGTGATAATTATGATCAACAGAATCTCATTCTCTAAGGTGTTGATGGATGAAGAGGATTTTATTAATATTATGTCGATCAGTACATTATATGAAACAAGGATTGATTAGGGAATATAGTACTTGTGCTGCTGGTGATTTCAGGATTCGATAGTGACGGTATGAAGTCCCTAGGATATGTGAACGTGGGTATTAAGTTAGGGAATTTCACTTCTTATATCAAGTTCCACATCATCAATGCCAACACCAGCAACTGGTTGCTCATCAGAAGGGTGTGGATGCATACCCATGGCATTGTACCCTCTATATACCACTAATGTGCAAAAGCCAACATTCAAGGAACAAAGATCGTAATCAAAGAAACACATAATCCATTCTCTGTTAAGGAGGCCCACCTGGTGGATGCGGCATCACATAGCTGAACGAAGAAAGGAAGAGTTCTATAAGAAAAATAGAGGAAAGACAAGTGGTTGGAGGAGGTTCCTAGCCAAAGAAGTCTATCCACGATTGTTTAGGGGAGAGGGTGATCCCCCACATAGCAAAAGGCAAGAGAAAGTTAGAGGGATCTCAAGAGCTTCTTAGGGAAGGTGTCCTACTTAAGAAGGTTCATACATGTACAGGCGAAGGTGACCCACCCATTTACACCCCTATGAAAGACAAATCCAAGTGGACCTGGGGAGATGAATAGAAAAAAGCCTTTAAGAAGATCAAATAATTATTTGCCTCTCTATCCACGGTGATCCCGCCAAAAGTTGGGGTACCACTGCCTCTCTACCTCACTTTAACAGAAAGTTCTATAGGAGCACTGCTGGATCAAGAGAAGGAAGGAGTAGAGAAGATGATTTATTACTTGTCAAGGGTTATCTCGGGTACAGAATCCAGATATACCAATGTGGAGAGACACTACCTTGCCCTAGTCTTCGTGGCTCAAAATTTGAGACACTATCTGCTAGCCGTCGCAGTCTATATAGTCACTAAGTGTGACCCTATCAAGTACCTCATGGAATGGATGGTCCTGGTAGGATTAGCAGCGAGATGGTTATTAATTTTATTGGAATACGATCTCAAGTGCATAGTGCCTAAATCCATCAAAAGTCAAGCGGTAGCAGATTTATTTGCCCACTTCCCAAGTGGTAATTTTGATCCCCCCAGTGAAGAGTTACCTGGGGAGAATTTACAATGCATGGAAAAAGAGATGGAGAAGTGGGAAATGGAGTTTGATGGCTCTAGTACCCAAGGAACAGGAAGTGCGGGCATTATACTCTCAAATAGTAAGGAGAAGATCATCCTCTCCTTCAAGATAGACTTCAAATGCTCAAATAATGAGGCTAAGTATGAGGCTCTCATTTTGGGAATGTTAGAAGCACTTCGAAAAGGCATAAGGGCATTATGCATACGAGCGGACTCTAACGTGGTGGTGAAGTAAGTTAATAGGGAGTTCACTCTTAAACATTCTAACTTGGCAACCTACAGATCCATCATACAGAAGTTGCTGGGGAAGTTCCTAGAAGTAACCGTTGAGCGGCAGGCACGGACACTTAGCAGGATTCCGGATGCGATAGCCACAATAGCCCAAAAATTAGACACAGATGGTCCATAAGCAACAATCACAGTACGACGAAGAACAGTGCCTACCATAGTGAAGTCCTTGTTTCCAAGCGATGAGCTGAAAGATTGGAGGTACCTGGTTGTGAAGAAGTTATAAACAAGAGAAAGAACAGTAAAGATATTATAATTGGCTAACTACCACCTGCTCCTGGTAACACTTTACTTCAAGAGCCCTGGAGGGTTTTTAGCAAGGTGTTTTGGATAAAAGGAATTTATAAATAGGTTGACAGAGATGCATGCAAAGCATTGTGGGGATACCGATATCCCTCTTTATCGCCGATTGCGGCAGGGGGGCTACTATTGTCCCGCCATGAGCACAGAGTCTGCTTGTCTAAAACAAGGCTATTAAAAGTGCCAAACCCAATTTGACCAACCAGCAGAAGCTAATTTTATGGAAACCTTTGAATATGGGAGGCAACTATACATAGCTTATCTGAAACAGGGTGAGTTGCGAATAGAGAGAGCAGACGAAATTTATCTTCGAAAGAGAGAATCCCATTTCTACCCGGTAAAAGTATAACTACAATGAGAAGGCACTAACATGTATAACCAAATAGTATATGGAAAGAGTGTTGAAGGAAGCTCATGAGCCCTCTCACATGTATAGCCGATTGGCAGGGTTGGGGCTATGTCGATTGGCACACCCCTTACCCTATAAATAGATGCCATGACCTCACTCCCAAAGGACACCTTATATCCACCAATATTAATGATCTCAACTACATTCTCTTACAATCAGCGAAGTTTTCTTATGTGAAATTCCTTTTAATCTTTCATTCCAATCCTTTTCATACCCAATTTGGCAAAATCTCATTCTCTCTCATCCAACATTCATCTCAACACTCAAGGGAGTTCATCAAGGATCAAGATCAAGCTTCAATTCTCTAAAAAAGGTCCAAAATCCTTATCTCTCTCTTTAATTTCTTTATTTTTGTTTTAGCTGCATAAATTCCTAATCTAGCTTTTACTTTAGTTCATACACATTAATATCTCACCTTTTTATTAGTTATATCTCACATACTTTATTATCTATAAAAAAAAAATCCAAAACAAACAAAAAGAGGGTTACACGTATAAATTCTAACGGTATTTTCCACCACTATTTCTCAAAACTGAAAATACATTTTCTACACACACACATATAATAAATTATTGTTCGAATGTATGTGATAAACCTCACCCTTATACCTCATACGAACTACATGGACTTTGATGCCTTTATAGGCTACATAGGGATTTTTAGTTAAAACCCGAGACACGAGTCCAATTTTCTAATTTTCCAATTTTCTAATTTTTCCCAATTTTCCCATTTTTGTATTTGCATCCTATACATTAATTTAGTATACATTATACTTACGATTCTTATTGGCATTTTATCCTAACATATATAATCGTTTCATCACAATGATCAACATCCCGATAAACGCATACATCGTATTTTTTAAATATTATTTAGGGAACATTCCTATGGATGGCCTCACTTTACCCTTTCCATGGTTTGAGTTGGGAAATTTTGATCTCCATAATATATACACGCACACACACTTCATGGAGAAATAAAGGAAAACAGTAACACAAGCCCATGAGAGACCGAAAGGGCGGGATGGGTGCCTAACACCTTCCTATTTCGTAACATAGCCCCCGAACCTTCAAACTATTGGTTTCATAAGCATATGTTTGTCTTTGATGTCCCTCTCTCAAGGCGACGACATGTTCTTTTGCCTATATTGTGCAAAATAGGTTAGTGACTCCATCTCTTTATATTCACCACACACCGACGACGACCAAAGCGCTCTTAGAGAAAGCGGGCATGAGACCTTTTTTCTCCCCCCTCCCCCTCCCTCCCACCAGGATAGAAGGGAGAGAAGTATCGGGATGGACACAATGGCGACTCAGCCGGGGACTACTTTCATAAGAGGGATAATCTCTATTTGCAAGGGTGTTATTATTTTCTGCTTGTGTGCGTATGCACCTACTTGTATGTTCCCTTTTTTCTCCTCTATTTTTTATTGCACATATATATTTCATGTTCATATCACTACTCACTCACACACTTTTATATACTTCTCGATGTACACTTCCCACTACTTACACATAGGATCACTTATATCCACATGTTTCACTTAGAATATCCAAGCTTGGGTGTCACTAACACACACCTCCACTTATCACACTTGTATATATCAATGCTCACTCACACTTGTGTAACACCCCGTGTTTTTATTAACTATTTTTATTAATTAATCGGAATTTTTGAGAAAAATCAATTTTTGAATTTATTAATTTTTATTGGCTAAATATGTTGGTTATGATTTTAGAAGAATAGAACTTCAAGTGAAATTAAAATCGGAGTTAAAATGGATTTTATATTGATTTTACAATTTTTGTCCCTTATAAATTTTTTTAGGCGAACTGCCAGATTTTAGGCATGATCGATCGATCGATTCCTGGGGGTAGATCGATCGACCCTCCCAGAAAACGTGAGCAGTAAGCTGTTTTTAGTATTTGTGTAGGATTAGGACGCCTAATCACTATATAACCTTGTTAATCCGTAGGGGGACTTCTCATAATCACTTTTTCTCCAGTTTTTCACCAAAGAACACTTCCAAATATTTTTCCTCTCACCCGTAATCATCAACCTTCTTCATTATCAAGCTTTTTGTCACAAGTTTTGGGAGGCTTAATTGGGGTTTAATCAAGTTTGTTCAAGAACACTCTTTTGCTAATTTTTCGTAAGGAATCCAGATTTCAAATCAAATTTTCAACACAATCTTTACAGGAATGAATACTCTATTCTTTTCCTTTAGTATTATGCGTTTTAAGTGTCGTTTAAACACTTAATTACATGTTTTCTTAAAAATAATTAGTAACTTAATTAGAAAAAGTGGATACTAATATGGGGCTATTTTTATAAAATCTTTTAATCTGAATAATATTCATAACCCTTTGGGTACGTAGGATTCATGATTGATTTTGGGTTTTATTGGTGTAGGTTGCATGTAGAAAAACCCTAGCTTTAAAATAATTGACTTTTGGGTGCGTATAACTCATGTAATACTTGTAGAGATAATAAAATTTGGTTTTTGATGTATATATGATTAAAACCTGGTATATTTAATTTAAAATAATTAAATGAGATTATTTGGGTATTGTTGACGTTGTGATAATTAAATTAAAGATTTAATTGAATTGGACTATCATGCGCATTTTTATACGTTGACTAATTATTCTTGTTGGTATGACTTGTTGGTATTATTAAATATCATTGTGACGACAGGTTGTTGGGTCTTATTGCTCTCCCTATATTTTAGAATGCCTTCTAGGAATGGGACTAGTGAGGGAAAATTATCACGGTTTTATTGTGTTGGGGGTGAGATGATTTTTATTACTTTATCATCGTTACGCTAGTCTAGGTATGAGACTAGGTTATGATTTATATTAGAAAATCCTCCTATATATAGGTTAGGACATATTGATAACTTGGGGACCCTTAGGTATAGGACTAAGGGGTATTTTGAGGATCTCACATCAATAAAAGGGTGGGGTAATTTATAAATTGTGAATTGAGAAATTAAGAACAAATACCTAAGATAATAAGACGGGTATTAAAATATATTGGTGACATAATCAGCGAGGACCGACAGTTTAAACGGGCCAGCCGGCATTTTATGTCGTGTCGTGTGTGGAACCTTGTCAATCAGCGAGGTAGTTAGTGATTTATATTAAAATGAGGTTATAATAAAAGCTGGTTAATTTAATTAAATTAACATCGTGGGACTTGGGAATTTAAAATCATATTGGTGTGCCTTTATAAATGGGGATTTCTGCAGGTAGTTAGTGATTTATATTTATCGCGTTTAATTATCCCGTTTAATTTAAAATATTCTATTGTGATATTTATTGCGTATAATGCTATTGTCTGGATTCAAGGATCCTATTTGAGGGAAATAGTGTGTATTCTTGCTCGGGGCTTTAGCTCTGACCCATGCGTTGACTAATCTTTTTCAGGATTGGAATTGGAGAAGCTGAATAAGATTTTTGGAGATTATCATTTGGAGGTGCAGCTGGAGCAGATTTACTTTGTTATTTTGTTTTAGCTTAAACTTTCCTTTCAGTCATATTTCATTATGAGACTCAGTATAGAGAGTTATTGGGCCATTCGGTTCCAAAGTTGTTTATGGGATTTATTTTAGTTATTCGGAGTTGGATCTTTATTTAGATTTTTAATTAATTATTGGAGATTGGATTTCGAAGTTAGCATGTGATCGATCTTTTATTGCTTAGTTGTTTATGATCATTTGAGGTTGATTCAATTATTTATCTTATGGACTGATTTATTTATGTCTCATATATGTTTCATGCTAAGAATGGTATTTTATTTACTCACGCACGGCTTAGTTTTGGTGGCGGTCGACGCCAGAATTAGGCGGGGTGTGACAACTTGTGACACACCACTTGTAGTTAATCCATGCTTAGGTTTGCCACCACACACTTACTTGTAGATATTCACACATCGCTCACCTATCCATGTTTAGTATAATCTTCATGATCCAAGTTAGATTTATTTTTTTATACTTGTACATTCTCCCCTATTAGTATAATGATCATCATGCCAAATAAAAGTACTCTCTCCATAATATTCTAATCAAGAATCATGTATATTTGCACACTACATCACCCAAGAGGATGGTTGTTAATGAAAAAAACTAGAATATATCTAATTATTTTATCACAGATAAAATAAGTAAATAAGAGAGACACAGAAGATTTTCAAAGTGGTTCGGCTAAAGGGAAAAGCCTACATCCACTGTTGTGTATTGCCTTGCCTTTGTTCAGGTGTGTCCCTCTTCCCTTGGATTCAAGTATTACAATGTATTTATATCCCATGAGGGAGTACAAGAGTTGGAATATCAAAGGATGGAATGCCTTTATAAATTAGGCATTTACATTTGTACAATGCTCACAATGTATACAACTGATAACGCTTTACTGACTAGGTTGGTCGATCTTCCTGCTGTTGGTCGAGCTTCTTAATGTTTTGGTCAACATTCCTGGACTTGATAGGCATTTCTAGATCTAGTCGAAGGATTAGGCCTTGCTGAGTAGGATTGGTGCCACTCTGGATAACACACGTTCATTTATGATTGGTCCACGTGATAAGGCATTTTTTGACATCAACAATGGCTATTGACCAAATTTTTTCCCGTAACTGGGGGGTCACTTCGTGATGCTGATGGTCTGACAGGTTGTAGTTAGCCTAAGAGATATGACTCTCACCTTCCATTGGCCAAGTACCTTCGACGTATATTGAACGGTTCCCCTCGCATCGTACTGCTTGACCGAAGTCATGACGGGAGGTATATCATAAGGAACTCATTCACATACATTGAGTATATTGAATTCTATCTCGCACTTACTATCCCCACGAAGTATATACTGATGCAATTCACGTACATTCAGGTATATCAAATGGCTTGTCCGCACGTACCGATTGCCCTCAAAATCAAGACGTATATCGTGGAAGTCATGCCAAAGGGGGGAACCTTTCCAATTAACCCAATAACTTCATACCCTCATATAAGTGTCAAACCTAGGGCACTCATATTTAGTTTGCCGATTTCTACCCAAAACTCTGCTGAAATGACGGGTCGGCATGCGACCCAAATTTTTGTTCAAAATCTTATTTTTTTAAAATGGGACCCTCTCCATGAGCCTGGCAACAAGTCCAACCATGTTTTTACATATTTTTCAAACCCAATTTTCCCAGGCTCACGTCCCGTCTGACATTTCTCTTTGCATTTAGGAAAACCTAATACAAGTGAGAACATAGTAATAGTAATAGTAATTGTAATAGTAATAGTGATAGTAATAGTAATAGTAATAGTAATAGTAATAGTAATAGTAATAGTAATAGTAATAATAATAATATTAATAATAACAATAATAATAATAATAATAATAATAATAATAATTATCATCATTATCGTCATGCTAAGACCCTTTCCTCGTTTTCCTCTTTCTTTACCAAATGTGTCAAAAACATTTTCCCTTCCTTATACCAAAAACATATTCCCTTCCTTATACCCAAAATATTTTTCCTCCTTTTTACCCCAAAACATTTTGTCATCCTCTTTTCCAAAAATGTCAAAAAATAATTTCCTCCTATAATAAAAGTCTTTCCTTCCTCTCTTTCAAAAATAAATTCGAATTTTTCTCCTTCTCAGGTCAATCGCATACTCGTCCCTTAGACTGGCTCCCTATTGGCTTCGGTCTTTCGTTGAACCACCTCATGGCTTCGTTAGTTCCCTAGCTACTTCTTTCGAGTCCAGAATTCACCTTCATCCACTTCCACGAAGAACATTGACCAAGTACCGAATGTGAATCCAAATTTGAGGACGATCTTAGCCCAGCTCACTACCAAAATCGACAACCTTCAAACTGAGGTTTATGATATGCAACGAAACTGGGTCCCTATTCCCAAAGATCCTGAAGTCCTCTCCCCTCGCACTGTGCGTCCTCCCATACCCAAACCTTTTTGGGTCCCCGAGGAATATCAGCACGTTCCACGTGCCCTTCCAGCTAACGGGCCACTGCCAGCTCAACTCCCTATGTCGAATCTTGCCTAGCCAGGGGATAACCTACCCATAATCATTGATCCAAAGGAAGAAGAGTGGAATAAGTTCAAGGAAGAACTTATGCTACTGATCAAGAAGTTTGACCAAGTCCGAATCTCTAGTAACTACATGGATTACACCCATATGTCTTCCTATCCTAAAGCAAGGCTGCCTAAAAAGTTCAAGATGACTAACATTGAGAAATTCAGGGGGAGTGGACCCCCAATTATTCATCTTCGAAGTTACCACCGATCCATGACTCTCCTAGGAGCCTCCGAGAAAATAATGGCCCAAATGTTCCAACAGATTCTAAAGGACAACGCTCTTACTTGGTTCTTATCTCTCGAGGATTCTAGAATTCGTAGTTAGGAGGATGTTGCCCGTGAATTGAAGGCACAATACAAGTATAATGAAGAGTTAAAGGTTACTCACTATAATTTAGAACTTCTCAAATAGAATCCTAAGGAATCTGTCAGTAATTTCATAACAAGATGGAGAGAGAAATCTTCCACCATGACCAATCGGCTTTCCGAAGAGGAGCAAGTAAGTATTATGAAGAATACCCCATGTCCAAGAGACGATGGGAGGATAATACTACCCTCATTTTAGAGACCTTCGAGAAGGAGGGGTAGAGATCGAAGAAGGTCTTTCCAAGATAGAAGTTGAGCCGAAAAAAGTATTCGGACAGTTCACTCCTAGAAAGTATGAGAAGCTTGCCAATACCACGGTTTTAACCATCAATAGAATTTCTCAGACTGTCACTTCATGGGCACCAAAAATCCAACCTAACCTAGTCAAAAGGAATATACTGAGCTTCACACTCCCCTCACAAAAGTTTACCAAGACCTTTTAGGACGAAATCTTATCAAGCCGTTGGACCCTCGTCCATTGCCAAACCCATTTCCCAAAAATTTCAAATAAGATGCCCATTGTGATTTTCACCAAAGTTCCGACCGCACCACTGATCAGTGTTTCCATCTTTTAAATGTAATCCAAGGTATGATTAATCGGGGTATCATCGCCCCACCAGCCAATCCTAAACCAAACACTACCCATAATCAAATCCCAAATCATATAATTTCCATCTTTCTAGAAGAAAACTCAGAATTTGATCCATCTACCCAGATCGTATCCACTAAATCATCCATTATACCTATATATTCCCCAAATCCCCCCAATTTTTCCCATATTTTATTATGCATCCTACCTATTTTACTGATTAGGCCCTGTCTCTTCTTACTTGAGCATGCATTGCTGTTCGTATACGCTCCGGAGGGAAAGATATGGAATTATCAATAATATTGAACCAGCTTCTAGAGTTCGGGATGATATTTCCCTCCAAGATGACCATTAACTACTAGGGATTCAACACGTTATTCTTGGAAGGTCGAAACTGGGCTCGAGAGTTTGATAATTGCATAGTACCTACCGATGAGGTCAACTTAGATGATGTCGTCCAGATCATGGAAGCTTTATTCCGATAGACTGGTGAAATTTATAGTATGTTTGAGCTACTTGATGCTTTAAAACTATAAAGGGCGCTTAGTCCCTTCACTTCTACATCTCCCCATTGAGTGGGAGGACCTATACAAAGAGGTCGTGGAGTGCATTGACTTTTTATGAAAGGATGGTGTCATAGCCACCGAATGGGGGGACGAATTCGATAGTTTAGATGAAGAGCCAACCCCCAAGAAGACTAGCCTAATAGTCAGCATATGTATAATGATACCATTTGAGGAGCTGCTAGGAGATCAACAAGGTGGTTGAACAGCACGAGATAGATGAGGAAATGGGGTTTCTATTTTTCCCCTCTTCTATGAACCATATGACTAGATAAGGGAGGCATTACAAAGTTTCAAACCCACAATCATCAATGATCGACATGGGAAAAGGTGTTAAGAAACTCCCTATGTCAAAAATGACACTCGAGGAGGGCAAGATCCTCGATCAATTGAAGAAAACCCAAGCTAACATCACTCTATGGGGACTCTTTATTTCTTCATAATTGCACTAGAATGCCTTGATCAAACTACTCATCGGGCCCACAGTCCCTAATTCCACCATGCCAGAAGAAGCAATGAATATAGTCAGATCTGTAACCTCTACTAGAATTCTCTTCTTCTTCGAAGAAAAAATCCCCAAGATTGGGCCGAATCATAACTATGCTCTCAATATCTCTGTCGAAGTCATAGGAAAGATCGTCCCACTTTCACTTGTCGATAATGGATCAGCTCTTAATGTTTGCTCGTTGAGAACACTCAATTGCTTGGGACTGAAAGTGAGCGACCTTTCTCCAATCTCTATTGCGGTGTGCGTTTATGATAATACCCATCGGGAAGTGATGGGATCCATAAAGCTTACAATAGGGGTTGGACCTATAAATCCCGTTGTTGAATTCCATGTCATCGATATCCCAACTTATTTCAATCTGTTACTTGGATGACCATAACTCCATATTAGTAAGGGTGTGTCTTCTTCCCTTCATCAGAAACTGAAGTTCTTAGCCAATGGGTAGGTTATAACCATCTTAGGAGACGATGATAACACAAATAATGTAAGCACCAATATTCCATTACTGGAAATACAACATGGGGTGAATGATATGCTTCTGTCAGGTTTTCGAATCGAACCACTTCCACTCCCAGCCGGGGATGATTTCAAAGATAGAGTTTGTCCAGAATACACCCCTCGTGATAATGTCAATGTGATACAGATGTTTAAGAACATGCGCTTTATGCCCGGACTGGGGTTGTGATGATGATAATAGGGAACACTTGAACCTATAGTCTTAAAGAAGGCCTTTCCTCCTCGTGGCCTGGGGTATCAGCCATTAGGAGAGGAACTTAAAATGCTCCGCCAAACTCTGTAGAAGAGAAGGATAGAAAGAGACAAGATTGTTTCAAGGGATTCCTTGAACGAAAGATTCATCAAAAAGGGTGAAGATTTCCCCTTTTGCGGCTTTCTCAAACTGTGATATGATTATGTGGACAAGAAGATGAAGCTAGGAATGGAGATATTTTTCCAAGATAGTTACTCATGGGCCGAAAGTTCCCAGCATCATGTGAAAACACGCATTGAGAAGACTATAGCTACTATCAAAGATTTTAAGGGAAATGACTCCAAGGATTAGTTCAAGTTGTAGACACTGGGGCTGACACTTTGTAAGGTCCACTCAAGCGCTACATCATAAAATTCATCCCGCCTGATCAAAGTTGTTAATGCACCTCTCCTCAACTGGAATGCTATACTAGTTCCACTTGCTAAAATTTAACCCAACCCAGATGTTTATCCTATGTTATCTTCTTTTGTTATTCCTCCCCATTCTGATGTAATCAAGATCCCCTTTGATGAGTTTCTCAACCTTATTTTTCCCAATAATGAAATAAACGAAGATTTTGAGTATCTTGCTGTGAGTTACATTAATTGTCTTGATTCTAATCAAACTCTTGATGATGATATTTTGCAAATGAATAATTCTTAACTGATCTTAATAAGGTTAATAACAAATAACATAATCGCATTTAAGTTAATGAAGATGAAACTATTGTTATTAATCTCGGTTCTAGTAGCTAACTACGCGACATTAGGATATGGTCCACCCTTGACGAACTTGAGCACGCGCAACTTGAAGAGTTATTGAATGAATATGTGGACGTCTTCACATGGCCCAACGATGACTTTCCCCACATTGATCCCAAGATCGCTCAGCACGAGATTCTAATGCTCCCAGAATAAAAATTGGTCAAACAAAAACTGCAAAAGCTTCGCGCCGAATGGTCGCTCAATGTCAAGGAAGAAGTGGTCAAACAGTTGAATATGGGTTTCATTCGTGCGAATGAATATCCCACGTGATTAGACAACATCATACCCATGTAAAAATCCAGAGGAAATGTTCGCATGTGCGTTAGCTACCGAGACTTAAATAAGGCCTCTTCGAAGGATGATTACCCGCTACCCAATATCGACATGATTATGGATAACAAGACCAGTGAGAGTGCGCTTATGTTCAAACAAATAAATTATTTAATTAAACTCAGTTTTTCAATTAAATCCTAAAACATGCATCTAGGTGTGATTGGAGATAATATAATTATGCAAGAACATTCAATCACAAACAAATATATAAATGAGGAAAAAATCCCCAAAGGGGCAAAACCTTTTATTTTCACTATAATTTATAAAGAACGGTTTATACAAATTACAATGAAAACAATAGTGACATACGAAATACCCTCAGGTGTCGGTTTTGATGTCGTCGACTGGAATCTCCCGCAAGAACTCTAGATGGTCAACAATGGAAAAGAGATGGCTTTTCCACAAAGTTACTCCAGATGAGTAAAACGATCCATTGAGGGTTTAGAGATTCACAAAAATGATAAAGGAATGATTTGTAAATCAAAAGGATGTTTGGAACATCAAAAGATGAAGTCTTGTTGTGTTTGGACTCTCCAACACGTTTTCCCAAAGACTTCAAATAAACAGCTCCGAAATAGCCCTTATAAAGAATTTTCGAGTCTGTCAAAATCTATCAGATTCGGACTTATCTGATGTGGTGGTCCGGATCGCCCTGGGGACCCGGTCCGAATAGGTGCCTAATTTTAGACAGAGTTGAGATCCTTAGAATGCGGTCCGGATCCTTTTCTATAAAAAGGTTTGGATCGGTGAAATATAGTCGGGATCATTTTCCATAAAAAGATCCGGATCGCTGCCAAAAACTGTCCAGAGCCTTTACCTTTGGTGGTCCGGATCTCCTGGAATACCCGGTCTGAATCGGCCTGGAAATATCACGAGAAACTAGAAGTTATTTTTTTGTAATTCGGATTCGTATTTAAGGCAAATATGAGCATGGACATTCTTAACGGTGTATCGTTATACGACATACAAAAATGAAATGAACATTTATAAAATTCTGTCCTTACAAATCTCCCCCTATGTCTATGCCGGTACATACATAAAACATCTGAATTATGCTATCTTACTAAATAGACATGACATATAATTTAATATCCCCACAAAACCCTCAAACTAGAAATACTAAGAGACATGTCTTCAAACAAACTCCATCGTCTTTAAACTTTTCTCATCAGGGTGTGTAACATAGAATCTTCAATTTTCATACCTACACACATGATATAAAGAAAATACCTTCATGACGTATCGAGTTTGAAATGATTTTAGAATAAATCATTAAGGCATCGAGTCTCCTCCATACAAAAAAAAATCCCCATAATTACTTCTCCCCCTTTTTATTATGTCCCCAAATAGATAGATAAGAAGAAAAAAAATGGAAAATTGTACAAGGGAATAAACTTTCTCTTTTTGAATTTGTCAAAAAATTTCACACAAAATATACAACAAAGAATCACACCATGAAAGAACACACAAAAAAAAAACCAAGTTGGTGATAGCGAAAAGGTAGGGGTGTGATCAAATTCGGTAGGAAAATCAATGCATACAAACATAATATATGTGCATGATGAATATCAGATACTCTTAACGAATGAACTCAACATCTTCCTTAGGTGTAAAAAAATGGAATTATAAGAAATTGACTCAATCAAATCAGCAAATCAAAGCTCAAAGTGATTTCTACACCAATAACGTCCAAAAACATTTAATGCTTTTTCAGGACTTTCAAGGAAGTGCAAATCCGTTTAAATTCTCCAATCAAACTCCCTCATATTTATATTTTCTTTTAGAGGAGATCTAAATTCTCAAACATTGGAGAATTGATGTTGAAACCTAATGGACCATTTTGGCATGAATTTCTTTTTATTGCCTTTAAATTTTTTTGGGCTCTTTTAACCCCTCTCGATCTCGGATAATTAAAATTCCTCAATTTTTAAGGTCCAAGTTAATGGTGGCTTAGTATTCGCAAATTCCAAAGGAGTAACTTTCGCAGCCCTTCCCCGTTTTCAAATATCTCACAATCTCACCAAAATGGTTGTTACAGGCATTCCAATCGTGTCAAGTTTTATCGCATATTATTTGTTGTATAGACATAATTGAGATGGAAACACTCAAGCCAACATGTGATAGACAAGTACAATAATAAATAAAGTCGTGCATATGTGTAATAAAGGAGATAACGAGCCAAACATGTAGAAAGATATCACTAATAGTATCTCAATGACTCCAAACAATGGAAAGGACATGGATGAAATGATGTAGCGTCTCAAATCACTATCAAATAGGCATGTGGATTATGGACATGAAATTGTGACTCGGCTATCTTAAATGCTCATCCATAAAAGGTGTAAAAAATCAAAAATCTTTTTGTCTTTTTCAATTTTGCCAAAAGAAACGAAAAAACTTTTGGGATTTTTCACAAAAATATGAAAAAGAAAGCAAATAATACAAATGATACAAACTAGCAATAGAAAACATAAGATATGAACATGACAATGCATCCTATACTAGACAAAAACCAACACCCTCAGTCAACTGTGCAAATACCTAGAGACTTCCTAAAACTCTTATCTCGAAAGGCATCTAAAGGCTTCATGAGAATATCGGTTAACTGGAGGTCGGTAGACATATAACTATGAAATACGACCTTCTCCTCAACTAACTAACGGATAAAGTGCTCGCGTATCCAAATGTGTTTTGTGCACGAATGCTGGACTGGATTGCGGTATATGTGTATCATGCTCGTGTTATCACAGGAAATGATCATAGTGTCCTGTGATATCCCATAATCCTCCAACATCTGCTTCATCCACAGAAGTTGCATGCAACAACTCCTGGCAGCTATGTACCCAGCCTCCATAGTATACAAAGATATGGAGTTTTTCTTCTTGCTCAACCAAGAGACAAGAGTAGAACCAAATAAGAAACACCCACCAAAAGTTCTACTACATCCATCTGCACCCCCAAACCAGTCGGCATCCGAATAGGCGGACAATCGGTCATCGGTATCAAAGGAATACCAAATGCCAAAGGAAAGAGTCCCACTCACGTATTTGATAATACGTTTAAGAGCGAGTAAGTGTGACTTTTTCGGGGATGCCTGATATCGCGCACAGACTCTAATACTAAAGGTTATGTCGGAATGACAGCAGTCAGGTAAAGAATACTGTCGATCATACTCTGATACAAGGTTTTCTCAACGTCCTTACCTGAAGTATCCTTACTAAGATTTGTAAATGTACTCATAGGTGTACGTGCATGCTTAGCGGAGTCTAAACCAAATTTCTTCACTAGATCTCTAGCATACTTGGATTGGGAGATGAGCATCCCATCCTCTAGCTGACGAATCTGAAGACCAAGGAAGAATGTAAGCTCACCTACCATGCTCATCTCAAACTCATTCTTCATCTCATCCTCAAAGTCGTAAGCATGATGGGAGCACATGGATCCAAAGACTATATCGTCCACATAGACCTAGGTAACCAAAATAGCACCATCAACTCTCCTAATGAACAACGTCATATCAACTCCCCCTCTCTTGAAGCCATGAGATAAGAGATGAGAAGTAAGCCTCTCGTACCAAGCACGGGGTGCTTGCTTCAAACCATATAAGGCTTTCCTCAGATAGTAGACGTGATTAGGATGCTTAGGGTATTCAAACCCTTTTTGTTGTTCCACGTAAACCTACTCCTGTATAATGCCATTCAGAAAGGCACTCTTGACATCCATCTCATATAGCTTGAAGGGCAGATGACATGTGATGGCGAGTAGTAAATGGATGAACTCAAGCCTCGCAACAGGAGCAAATGTCTCGTCAAAGTCTACACCCTCTATCTGTATGTAGCCCTGAGCGACCAACCTATCCTTATTTCTGATGATAGCACCTATCTCATCCATCTTATTCTTGAAGATCCATTTGGTACCTATCACATTAGTCTCACTAGGTTCGGGAACTAATTCCCAGACATTATTCTTTCAAAATTGAAGCAACTCATCCTGCATCACAGAGATCCAGTGTTCATCCTTGAGTGCTTCTTTATAGTTCTTGGTCTTAACTTTAGATGTGTAGCAGACATGGCTAACAACATTCTCTAGTTGAGCACGAGTTTTAACCCCTAGGGTAGGATCTCCTAGAATAGACGTAGGGTCATGACTCTTATGAACCCAAGCAGGTGTGTCCCCTAGAACAGGAGTAGGGTCCACCCTAGGTGTGGGAGACATAGTGGGATCATTAATAGGGAGTGTGTCATCCTCACTCAAATGGGTGAAGTCAACAGACGTCGATGGTTCATCCTCTTGCACTATGACGTTTATTGACTCCATCACCTTAGAGCTTTTTAGGTTAAAGACCCGGTACGCTCTACTATTCGATGAATATCCTAACAGTATTCCCCCATCGCTTCGGGAGTCAAACTTTCCTAATTGCTATCTATCCCATAGGATGTAGCATTTACTCCCCCAACAGATGGAAATATGCAAGATTGGGCTTCTTTCCAGTCCACAATTAATAGGGCATCTTAAGTGTGTGTGGACGAAGGTAAACCCTATTCATCGTATGGCATGAAGTAGACACTGCCTCTGCCCAAAATATTCTAGCAACTTTACGACCTAGAAGCATAGATCTAGCCATTTTCTGAATCGTCCTGTTCTTTCTCTCAATAATCCCATTTTGCTGAGGAGTCTTCACAGCAGAAAACTCATGTTTGATTCCTAGGATATCACAGTAAAGATCTACTTCTTACTTCGTAAATTCAGTGCCGTTATCACTACGCATTCTATTGATAGTGACATCATGTTGGTTTTGTAGGAAACGATACTTGGTCATCAGAAACTCAATAGCATCTGATTTCTCTCTCAGAAATCCCACAATAGAATATCTGGAGAAATCATCTACCATCACTAGGTTGTACCTCTTACCACTCAGACTCTCTGTATGAATAGGACCCATGAGATCCATGTGTATCAACTCAAGTACTTGTGAAGTGGTAATGGAATTCAACTTCCTGTGGGGGCTACGGACTTGCTTTCCCAACTGACAGGGTCCACAAATCATGGAAGTTGGCTTTCCAAGTGTTTGCAAGACACGTACTAGGTCCTTTTTAGCTAATATCGTCAAATCTCTAAAGTTCACGTAACCTAGAGGTTGGTTCCACTGATCCATAGGAGTGATCATGGCGTTGTTACAAACAAATGAGGACTTGGGCACAGTCCCATAGCAATTATCCTCTATCCTCACCCCTTTAAATAAAAGTTTACCTGCTTGATTATAGACATTACACGCGTCTCGATCAAACTTTACTGCAAAGTCAGCATCGCACAACTGGTTAATGCTGAGAAGGTTTGCTCTCAAACCTTATACGTACAAAACATTCTCTAGCTTAGGAAATCCTGGTAACTCTACTGTACATCGTCCTACGATGCTAGACTTGCTCCCATATCCAAAGGTGACTTTACCTTCCTTAGGATCCGCTAGGTCGGTAAAAAATGAGACATCACTAGCCATATGTCTGGAGCACCCACTATCGAAATAACACTGTGAGGTATTTTGAGCTTTAAGAGAAATATGTGCAATAAGGGCTTTTACGTCGTGCTTAGGCACCCAAGATGAGGTAACCTTTTGTTTGCCCTTGTCAATATTGGTTCTAGTCGGGTTTGTGGAAGTATTCGCTGACGAAACTGAAATTAGTTGGAATTTTTCCATTAAACTCTGAGATGTGGTGACTAGGAACTCAACCTGCTTTCTAAGACTCGAGAAATCACTAGTGGAAGATGGTGGAGAAGAAGTACGTCGTGTCCGACCCAAACTATATCAAAACTCCCTGAGGTGGCCCTTTCTTTTGCAGTAAGTATAAAAGTACATAGTCTTAGGCCGACCTTGGTTTGCTTTTCTTGATCAAACTTTTCTTCATGATTTTTTACAAAGGCCATATGCAGTCGTTGTAAACTTAGGAACTGGTCCAGGTGCAATTTGGGACATGGAGTGATATGCCCAAAGTGTACCGAGTAATTCAGAGACCTCAACCTCAACCTGTATGACAGCCGAGGTAATAGAAGTTCGAGAATACTCATCAGTAAAATCGTCCCACTGAAGGTCGGCCGCAGCCAAAGTTCCCTCGAATGTACACATTACCTCGACTTAGAATAAGCCGAGATCAGCAAGGAGCTGGGAACTCATCTTTTATCAGATCGGCCACAGCCTACGTTGCCAGTACCACCTCAATTAAGCCTCTTCCGATGACTACATAACACATGATGTTGGCACAATCGACGTTACAAGTATCTCTCAAGAACCTGCAATAGCCTCATACATTCAACCAACCTCGGCCATGGTCGATGTCATACAAAAAGCTAACCTCGGCCGACCCCTTGGTCGAGGTCCTCATCGTATTTTCAACTCAGTAAGGCAAAGGTCATACTTCACCAACCTCGTACTTACCCAGGCCGAGGTTGGTACCCATCAAGGACGACCGAGTATTTTCACTCGTGAATGACTTAGAACACGTGGATAAGTCTGTTGTAACTGGATCATTCCCTCCACATGAGGGAATATGGCACCGGAGTTACTACCTTCTCCTCCACCATCTGGTGTTGGAGGTCCAAGTTCCATCCAGGCACCACCCCAGTCCAAAATGGCTGAGGTGGCGGCAGCCTCGAAGTCCTTGGCTGCAACATAGCAAGCAATGAATGAGCAATTTGCACAGCTCAGTAAAAATATGATAAGGCCACCTGGGATCTCACCGAAGATGATTACTCTGACGGCTGCTCATCCCCATCCTGAAGCCAGAGGGCCACCCCAGGCACCGTGAAAAGACCAACCTACTCCTCAACGGAGGAGGGACGTTGCTGACCCTAGGCGTTTACGTCTGGGGAGGTAAGGACACTCTTGCCCTGAGGATAGGTATGATGATATGGAGGCAAAAGCTTCTATAGAGGACTGCTAGGAGTCGTATAAGGTTTCGAACAGCACTGTACGTCCTATCCACCAAAGTCGAGGTTATGTGGATCGAAGAGATGGTGGTGCCCAACAGAGAGGATCAACTTTTGATCATTTGAGCAGAGGGTCAGCCTTTGAAAGGCTCGACCTAGTAAATGACCTAAGGTAGAGGTTATCCAGGTCAAGAAGTGAAGCAGGGTCACAAAGGGAAGATGGGGAACATCGGCCTCATCATGGCCGACCTCATTAAGTCCGAGACAGGGATCAAGAGGAGGTCAACAACTGACGTTGTGCTGCGGCTGGGGAATCCTCAGTCCACCCCTTAGAGGTGGTTGGGGACAACCTCAGTCAGGCCGACGTTGCAAGACCATGGAATGACTCCATCCAACGTCTTGAAGAGAAGATAGGAGACCTCATCAAAAGCCGAGACCCACTGTAAAGAAGTTTCTGAGAGGGATCTCCATTTGTGGCTAGGATAATGAGATTCCCAACCCCTACCAAGTTCAAACCGCCTACGGTGTCTCCCAAGTATGATGGTAGTACCAACCCTGTGAATCACATTGAGATATACCAGTCTACGGCGGACATTTATTCAATCCCAGATGAGATAAAGTGTCGGGCCTTCTCTAGGACTTTGACAGGAGCTGCATACATCTGGTTTACCTCTCTTTCGAAAAACTCAATTGAGAACTTTAAGGGCTTAGCTGAACGGTTCATTCATAATTTTTGTTTTTGGGTAAGACCTCAAAAGAATACCACCCATCTTTTGTATGTCAAGAAAGGCAAGAACGAGAGCCTAAGAGACTACATTGCTAGATTCAACAAAGAAAAATTGGAGGTTGAAGATTATGAAGATAATATAGAAATGACAACCCTTATTGGGGAACTACAGAAGGGGAAGTTGCTATGAAAGCTTGCGAAAGACCCTCCCAAGTCTATTGCAAAACTATTGGCAACTACAGGAAAGGTCATGAACGTCGAAGAGGCTACGGACGCGAAGTATGAGGATGAGAATGGAAGTGGCAGCGGGAAGTTCTAAAGAAAGAAAGATGGAAAAAAGAGGTCAGCCGACGACAAGTTTGCATGCTATACTCCTCTAACTATGAGCTGCGAACACATCCCCAATGAGATTAAGAATGATCGGTCTCTGAGCTGGACAGAGAAGCTAAAAGCTCCTCCGTATAAGAGGAATACTGAACTTGTGGTGTGAGTTCCCCCAAGACCATGGCTATGTGATAGACAAGTGCTTCACCTTGAAGGATGAGATCAAGAAGATGTTGAAATCCGGAAAGTTAAGGAAGTATGTTGATGGTAAGGCTCTTAAGAGGGGAAGAGATGACCCTAAAAGAAGAGAAACGACAGATGTCGAGATGATACCTTAGCAAGAATAGATGATGACTCAGACGGGGATGATGAAGACAATCCAGACCTCCCACTAAAATACGACAATACCCTAGTGAAGAGGGTCGGAATGATCTCTTTACGTGTTAATACCATATGTGTAGGACTAGCAGGGGGTGGCTCTGAAGTCGCCGACCAAAAAGCTCATGTGGCGGAGGCTAAGTGAGTGACAAAAGTAGAGGTTGTGAATCTGGCGTCTTAGGAGGCTAAGCAGAAGAGAAAGAAGGTAGATATGGATACTCTTATAGTTAGATTCTCCTGACTCGACTTCAAAGGTATCCTAGCCCTCATGATGACCCGTTGGTAATAATAACAAGAGTGAATGGATGTGAGGTATAGAGAATTCTCATAGATGGAGGAAGTTCAGTGGACGTGATGTTCTGGCCCTGTTTTAAGATCCTAGGCCTCAGTAGATCCAGGCTGGTACCTTATCATCATTTGTTGATGGGATTCAGCGGGGATAAGGTCCATCCATTAGGCATGTATGAGATGGATGTATGAATGGGGGACGAGTGTCCTAAGAGGTTGACTCGAAAGATCAATTTTTTCATTATGGATGAAAACGTCTTCTCGGCCTATAACATCATCACAGGAAGAGTAGCCCTTAAGGAGTTTGAGGCTATGCCATCAACGGTCCACCAAATGCTAAAATTACCGACCACCTATGGGGTAGGGGAAGTGCAGGGTGACCAGACCATAGCACGATAATTCTACTTCAACTTGGCTGAAGAGAGAGAGGCCCATAAGAGGGCAACTACCACATATAACATTGACACGCTTGATCCTAGAGACGAAAAAAAATTTAAGAAAGGAGAGGCCGCGAAAGAGGTAGAATCCATCGTCCTTAATGAGGACGAACCAGAAAAAAATGTCCAAATCGGTAAGACCTATAATAGGGCTCCAACTAGGCTAACTTCAGGTTCAAACTATCAAAGCATGGGTAGAATATGATGTCTGCAGAGCTACCATTATCCACCAACACCCATGAAATCACCACTTCCTTCATTCTCATCTTGATTACCAATGGGTCATCATGAGGATATAGTACACCTACCAGATCGTTTTTAGAGAAACCAATGACCAGTTTGTCTTTATTCACCTTCCTCAGGTGATCATCTTCAGCCAAGTTTATTCGTTGTATGTACGAGCAAGCTTGAGCCTCATTGAGGTAAGTTTTCCTCTCCGCAGTAAGATCTCCACCTCCTGCATCTCCACCTGTAATAACATTACATTCAAATGATCCAAAATGGATTGAAAATACCTCACGCTCTGGATGTCTTGGTCTTTTAGGAAGGTTGGGATCATCTTTTGGATCTCTCTTCTTGTCTTCTTTTTCTCGACGAGGATATTTAGATCTTTTCCTTCCTCGTTCGCTGGTCTTTCCACCATTTTGGCGATCAATATACTTAGCCAATTTTCCTCACCTGATGAGTGCTTCAATCTCATTCTGGAGAGCTATGCAACGTTTGGTCGTGTGACCATGATCTTTGTTGAATTCATAATATTTGGACATGTCCCTTTTGTCAGGATCCGCCTTCATTTTCCCCGACCAGGCTAACTCCTCGCTGTTCTTGATTTCTTTTAGAATGTGATATATATCTACCTTCAAGGGGGTATAATTTCTAAATTTCCTCATCTTCTCCAGTGCTTGCTTTCCTTTTGATGGCCTGTTACCACCATTATTCTTCTGATCCTTCTTCTCCATTTTACCAGCTTCAACCTTGGACTCCTTAGTTTTTGTATTCTTCTTTGCAGCCATGGCTTCCTCAGCGTTCATGATTTTGGCTTCTTTTGCCATCAGTTCTGCCATGGTCCTAGGAGGATCTTTGGCCAGAGTATAGTACAACTTGTCTGGTAACAGTCCACTCATCAGAGCAGTAATTATTATCTTTTCTTCGTAATTAATTACTTCAAGCTTCTCTTTATTGAAACGAGTAATGTAGTCCCTAGTACTTTCTTCTGGCTTCTGCCTAACACTCAGTAAGTGTGCTACTCATTTAACTAGTTTTGATCCAAAATAGAAATTCCCTATAAACAGCTCCGCAAGTTGAAGGAAAGTCGCAATCTTCCCCCGAGGAAGGTTGTTGTGCCATATTTGGGCTAACCCGGTGAGAGTTCCTGAAAACGCCCTAAATCTCATCTCATTTCGAACCGCATAGCTGTCGGTAGCAACTTGGTATTGTTCTATATGAAGGACAGGGTCAGTTTTTTCATCGTATTTAGGCGTCACCATAGGAGCTTTGAATTTTGATGGTGTGGGAAAGTTCACAATGGCCTGTACGAATTATGTCCCTTGGACAAAAGTTCTTTGTAGAGGATTCTTGGCTTTCGCCATTTCCCCTAATCTGTCCTCCAACCTTTGAATAAAGCCTTTCCATGCATCATTTCCCACCTCGAGCCTATTTTTTTGAGCAACTGATCGCGTTGAGTTTTCCTCCTGGGATCTCTCATTACGGGCTGTCGGGCGTGATTGAGAAGAGCCTTCCCTTAGGTAGAATGGTCGTTGAGAGTTCCTCGACGCAATCCTAAGAGGACTTCTATTCCTCCTAAGGCCCAATCGATCAAAAGGAGATACTCTACTCAACCTCTCTAGAGCACTAGTCCTTTCTGGAGTGAGAGTGACATTTCGGTGGGAATCAGTAGCTCGTACTGATGAAGTCCGGCCTGGTTGATACGAAGGATCACTAGATCTTTAAGTACGATATGAGTCAGTACGTCTAGATTAAGAGGCCTCCGGTAATAACGTTCTTCTAGTTCTTGAAGATGGTAAATGGGTATTTCTTTGAACACTTCGTTGTCCTGATTGGGCCGGCACTCCTCCTTGAATAATTTGTATAAGTTGACGCATGGTTTCTTGCATTGCCGCTTGGCCTTGGGATAAATTAGCCATTATACCAGCCAAATATTGAAAATTTGGGGAATTAGAAGGGTTTGGAGGGACCCCAGTGTTTTGATTACTGGATTCCGTATTATCAGCCATAGATGATGAATTATTTTGGTGAAAAATGCTAAGTACAGTCGTTTCCCACAGACAGCGCCAATCTGTTGATGTAAAAAACTAGATTATCTCTAATTAATCAATCACGGATAAAGGAATTAATAAGAAAAAGGATTTTTAAGTGGTTCAGCCTTGTGAGAATGGCTTACGCCCACTATTTTTGTATTACTGACTATTTATTTGGAATCTCGATAATAGGTTTACCAAGAGATCCAAAGTCCATCCCTTATGAGGAAGTTACAATGTATTTATATACTTGAGGCTGTACATATGAAAGGATAATGCATTGTTATCTAGTAGACATATACATCTGTACAATAATAATGTGCATTTAATGCGTAGCTGTCTTTTAATTCTCTTATTTTGGATGCTCTGCATGCTAAGTAGATCGAACCGCCTGAGTTGCTTGGTACGCTTAAGTTGCTCAGGGCGCCTGAGTTGCTCGGTGACAGTATGTTGTTTGTCTAAAGTATTTGCATTTGCCACGTAGGTTGACACGTGTCTTCAAGTGATTGGTCCATATCAGCAGACTAAATTTGGTATCAACAATGCTCATAAATTTTCAAACCCACAGAGGTATGTAGGCAACCCATAAAATACATATGGGCACGGCCCTTTCTCTCTCACAAAATGCTATCATTTTCTCCCTTCGAGAACGATATTCTCTCTTATCATTTAAACGAACAAAAGGATTATGTATGCCTTAGTGATTGGTATAGACAGTTCAAATACAAAATTCATCTAAGACATAACAAAATATATTAAATTTACTTTTATTTTAATTTAAATTAGGAATATAACTATTACATGCCGTATCAGAGATAGGAGTCAAATAAATCACTTCCTTCCAAACCCTTATACAACAAACAAACCCATACCATTAACACCTCCACAAAAGATCTAAATACCTACCAAACACCTACCCAAAACCAAACACCAAACACCAACTTCCAACAACCTACACCAATATCTCAAACCTTATCTCAACTACATGATGGGCTTGCCTCATCATCACTACCTGTCCCTAGAGGCATTCAGGAATCCCACTCCTGATTATGGATTCAAATGTGCTCTATTAGATGATATGCCTTAATGAGCTTAGATGAAACCACGGAACCCTCTTCTAAGGTATCGAACATTAGGATCCATCTTTATCCAATCTCCCCCACTAGAATATTCTCAACCACTCATTTGCATATCCATTTCAAATAGTCCCTTGATATAAATCCATCCCTCTTCGACAGATTGTGATAGATGGGTCGACGGGGGAAAACACTACCATAAGGTTCCCACTATCATCCTCAAAGACTCTATTAAGTCCTCCCTAAAAAAGAAGTTAGTTACACGGGGAGGAACAATTTGCTCCCATCCTGCTTGGCACAGGAGCCTCTATAGAAAGTAAAAAAAAGTCTGTTGAAGACCAACAACCACATATACCGGTAGTGCCCCAACTAAAAATTAATCTGCAAGTACCCCTAACACAGTACAGACGAATGAAGGAATAGGGCCCCATGCTCCACAAGTCAGTTAACCTAATTTATCATCGACGTGATGAAATTAAAAGAGGGATTAAACAAAGTTGGGAATTCCCAACAAAGGGTACTCAATAGGGGCCGCCAGGCATAGTCTCTCGAATAATCAGATAAACAACATGATAGGTCTCCCTCGTATAAAGCTAGCCCAACCCTCCTTCCAAGAATCTAGGACATTCAAAATTCTCCATCAATACCACCACAGTAGGGCTATTGTGGTAAGACATCCATAACGCTATTGTGGTAATTTGAGGGTTAGTCATCGAATTTCCCATCACCAATAAAAGCATGACAGTCAAACACGGGGCTACGACACCGACAAAGCTGTTGTCAGTAAAATCCCTTTGGCATACTGAATTCATGATCGTCGAGAGGATGATGTTTCCTCTATGCACAAGCAGTTGGGCGACTGAAAGGGAGATGTGGAACAACTCTACCAAAGACACCTGGGGAGAATAGGATAAATCTGGCATAATTGCCACTACATTAAGGCTAGGCCTATCAACGGGTCAGGTTTGGACCGGATATAGGGAGATTCAAATCCATTTACTAGGCACTTAATCAAATTCGAGTTCAGATTAGGTCTTAATCGTATCTATAATATTGGATCAAAATCCGGATCCATATCGAATCGGATTGGAACAGATCGAGTTCGGGTCTAGGTCTGGCCAGATATATATACATTGATTTTATATTTATTTTTTCTTTTAACACCCTTCTTTATTTTTAATCTTAGATTAAAATATTTTATAATATGTTAGAGTATACGATTCGTATAAATAAAACATTACTTATATTTATTTTGTACATAAATATATATTTTTATATATAATACTTACATGTTATATTGATAAAGATATATTTATAAATATCTATATCTAGATCTAGATCTATACATATATCTATCTATCTATCTATCAATATATATATATATATATATATATATATATATATATTAAAAAATAATAATGTACAAAGTAAGTCGGGTCTTCGAGTCTAGATTTTGTATAGGATCCCCCTACCCCTGTAATAAACAGGTATTTGGGTCTCGAGTCCAAACAATATGCTCAGACCTTATTATAACTTTCGGGTTCGGATCGGGTTCGGGATTAGACCCTACCCATTGACAAGCTTAACTACGGATGATACTTAGCATCGCAGAGAACTACTTGCACATGGGACACACCTTATGTAAGCCAAATTAGAAAACATAGTACTCAAGGTACAAGAACTGTACTGTTGCTTGCAAGAGATTCAAGTGTATGGGACGATTACACCACAAGGAGACCTGGCACAGACCAAAAGCTTCATAGTTAACGTTATAGAGGCATATGGGCTCCAGACCTTTAAGGTAAGAAAAAAGGCGTTCAAACACTAGAAGAGCCATTACAGAACATAAGAAGAAAATTACAAAGAAGAATAAGAGGGATGTGCTAATGAAAACACCTCTAAAGTCTCCCTTTATACTACAAGAATGCACAAAAAAACAAATCATTTAAAATGCCAGTTGATTCCGTGCTCCAAAAGTACTTAGAAGTACGTAGAAAGTGTAATCAAAGCTAAAAAAGTTATTTGAACTTGGACTTTATGATGATTGGAAAGCCAAAGGGTATGCCAATCGGCAACCCCCCTTTTGGGATATTCTTTTTCTTCCTCTTTTGTAAATATCATTTCGAGAATAAACATTTTCTTTGAAAAAATTGATCTCCGAGTTGTCCCTTTGAAAATTACTTATTTTCTCCTTTGTACATAATTTATGAAATAGACATTTTCCTTTACGTGTAAAAAATCAATCTTCGAATTTCCTTTTCCTTTTATCTTTATCTTTGAAAAATCAATCTTCGAGTTTCCTTTTTATTTTCCTTTACTTGTGACAAATCTCAGCAACAAAATAAAGTGTATATAGAATATGCCAATAAATCAAGATAACACAAAAAATGCATTTCTTATATTTAGCTTGTTTGGAATTATTACATCCTTTTACAAGTTAAAAAATAAAAGAGAAAAAAAATGCATTGGGATGCAACCCGAATCCCTTCAAAATCTATCTCATGATCCCCACCTTCAACCACCTCAGTGGATGAGCTTTCCTCGGTGATGAGAAGTAGACCCCTTACTCCCATAATCGAATCTCTCGTTAGACGTGGTTGGAGACACTAAGCAGGCACTGACCGACTTCCTCACATAGTCCAAAATCGATGCCATCCAATCATTGATATACTGAATCCCAGTGGTCGACACGCGGATAGCCTACACATAAAAAAGCAACAAAATCAAAGCAAGTAAATAAAGAGGAAAAAAATAGGAACTGTAAAAGAGAAGGAAATGGTCATACTTGTCCCCAGAGAGCCTCCTCAGGAAGATGAACCATCCCGTTTATCGACGTCAGAGGGCTATGAGGCACCGATACCTCATCCCCGATACGCATCCGAATGTGAAAATAGAGGTTAGAGATATGAAGAAATGGATCCTCCCTCAGTGCCACCATCACCCCCTCTGGAACAATGGGTCAACACCGTCGGTACGCTGGTACCTCTCCCCGACCCCCTCGCAAGTGGAGGCATGTTCTCCGCATTATATATGAATGACGACATTAACCAACTGGTCATAAAGTCTAGGTAATCATAGCCCATCGTAATATTAGTGTAATGCATATAGGGATCGCTCTTCATAGCTGTTGCCCTATCCTCGTCAGTTATCTCCTTCTCTCGCCTCATATTTTCAAGGGACGCTAATGGTGGGACCTCCACCTATCCCTCCATGATCAGTCTCACAACCCTCTCCCCAATATACCAGACGTGCCCAAACTCATGTACCAGTAACCTTCTCATCTGTGCATGCATACCGAAAACCCCTGCAACCCCCAAGGATAGACATCAGGGGTATAAGGTTACTTATTTCCCCAATAAAGAGTCTATAATGTACCTAGAAGGAAAAGACCTAGAAACTCAAAAAAAAAAAGAAGGATCAAAAGCCTAACTTGGTTGCTCGTCAGGGCATTCAGTGCCTCCCACACATCCCTCAGAGAAAGGGATTTGTTCGAAGGCATGTTTGACCTCCTCCATCTATTTATCGTGCAAAAGTTTCCCAACTTATTCATTTTTAAGGACACCAACCCCACATTGCGCCCTATCACCTTATAAAAACACGTATGCAAAAGGCAACACCAAAAGTCAAAAGTCAAAAGCAAGCAAGTAAAAAGACGACAAGTAAATAAAAAGGTATTATGAACGTAAAGATTGCCTCTAAGAAATACGTGAGTCCTGTAAAAGTTTGTCAACAACATCGACAGAAAACATCTAAGGAAGCATAGATGGACACTAATTTAAAGCTCCCTAAATCTTACGAATAGCTAGCTGAAATGATCCTCAAAAATGGAAAAAACCATAGGTGACGACATCGCCACTCACCGCCACCACGAATCCCCTAACAAAAAGATAATGAATAAATGGGTTGCCTACGTCACCTGCTATCCTCCAGTATCATAAATTTTCCTAGTTAACAAAGTCTCCTTCAAAATGGATATTCGAATAGAATCCTTTGACACAATTCTTCCTATATCCCCCAAAGCAGTCCAAAATGCCACCTCTATAACCTGTTGATTTCGATCCACCACAATCTGCTGACCAGCACACTCCAACCCTATCAGCTACTGAACATCCAAGGGATTAACCATCAACTCCTTAACCCCCAAGTGAAATATGTGGGTCATGTCCCACCACCTCTCGCCCATCGCACATAACACTACCGTAGAGCATGGTGTTTCATCAAATTCCCCTGTTAACATATCAAAACCAATAGACCCCGCAACCTACCGTACCACCCTAAGAAAACTATACCAAACCTCTTTTATCCAAATTTTCCCCTCTGGACCGAATGCTTGAAGAGGCTACGTCAAGCTACGTAAAAAATAAAAAAACTTAATTATTCCAAAGATAAGAAGAAAGAGAAAAAAATGGAAAACCAAAGGATAAACACTTAAATAGCCATTAGAGTTCTTCACCCTAGAAGAATGGTGATGTCCAGGATCCCACAGGAGAACCTTATCATTGACCACCGACTCAAAGCTATCATACATGTTCTCATTACCTAATGCCAACGGCACCGCAACCCACCATTCCAAGAGAGCCAAGTCATCAACAATTATCCAGTCTCTGTTGTTATTGCTAGAAGTACCATCCATTGAGTTCATGCCAAGGAAATAGACTCAAAATTGACATTTAATGAGAGAAATAAAGAGATTCAATAACTTGAAGTCGTGAAAAAATGAAGACGGACGCCTTCTTTTATAGAACGCTAAGGGGCATGCCGATCGATAGTCCCCTAATCCTGCCTATCGGCAGTAACCTTTTCCCTTACCTTCCTTTAGAAACCCAGGAGTCCATGCCTTATGACGATAGGAACCTCCCCATCCATTCCTATTGATAGTCCCCTCAAAATTATGTTACAAAAATGCCAAAAAATCCAAGAATTACTCAAAAACTTAACAAAAATCCCCAAAAAATCCCCCAAAAGTTAAGAACATCATTACTTAGAGAAAAATCCATTGTAGGACACCAAATTATTTATAAACCCTCATTAATCCCCGATAGGATCATCGACACTTACTCTTATCACCAATATACTCCCTAGTGGAACAAAAAATTGAAGGTGTGCTTGCATATACGATAATTTACACCTTCCCCGTCGAAGCCCTCAATTAGAAGTGACTCCCCGTAAATAAATCTTTAGGTAAAAAAAATTGACCTCGACCCTCTAAATTAGTCATTTCACTCTTTCGGTCTGTATAATTGACCTCGACCGTCTAAATTGGTCATTTTAATCTTTAGGTCCGCGAAATAGGCCTCAGCCATTTGAATTGGTCATTTCACTCTTTACATCCACTGAATAGACCTCAACCCGTAGAATCGATCTCTCTAACCTTGGGTCCACAGAATTGACCTCGACCCGCTGAAATAGTCATTTTAATCTCTAAGCCCGAAGAACTGACATCGACTTGCTGAATCGGTCCATTCAAACATTAGGTTTGTAGAATCGACCTCGACTTGCTAAAATGGTCATTTCAATCTCTAGGTTTGCAGAATCGACCTCGACCCTATGAATCAATTATCTCTGTCCCCTAGGTCCAAAAAATTGACCTCAATCCTTTAATCAACCATCTTAGCAAAACATTGATGTGGTGTCTATCTTTCGACGACCTCTGCTTGTTCCAAGCTCTCCCATTGAAGGGCTTTGTAGATACCACATCCTATTACACCCCTAAATATTTTCTTAGGTACTTCACACTCCTCATCCCTCCGTAAACCCTAGGTCCTAATCTGAGTACCTATCTAGAAGCCATCAAGAACTTTCGAGCCCCGTTTGACTCGGGCCAACTCTCTAACATGACAGAAGATAAATGAAACCTTGAAAGGCTTTGAATCCCCTTTTCAATGGTTCATATTGTGCATGATTCGGCTTCACGATTCGCACAAATGATCTTTTTTACTTCAAGAACTGATCTGGAGTCCACTTGGCGCTTTTGAGCTCTATTTGACTCTGGTCAACACTTTAATCTGAGCAAAGCTCAATAAAACCTCATGGGTCTATTAATTCCCTTTCCAAAGTTCAATACTATGTGCAAATTGGCCTCATGGTTCGTACTAACGACCCTTTCTACCCTGAAAGGCCATCGAGCACTATCAGACCCCATTTGACCTTGTTAACTATCCAAAGTGTCCATGGCTACGAAGCTTGACCCAGGATTGAGCCTAGACGACGAGCAGAAGATCAAGACAATTAGAGTCCAAGGTGAAGGCAGTGGTCTCGTTAAGTATGAGGACCTCATGGCCCCTGACATCCTAGCCAATATAGGACTGGACATTGGTCCTCTTATCGAGATCTGTAAGTTGATTTTTCATTTTAGATCGTAACCTTGTCTTTAATTGTAATTTCGGCTTTGACACTTCTGATATCAAACTTTGAACTTTTGCAGATCGTCCAAACATCACACCTAAGGAAATTTGGAAGATGGTGGCCCCCAATCTTTCCAATATGGTCAACAAATTTGGGAAGAAACAAGAACCCCCAAGTGTCTAGACGAAGAAGACAACTATTGGCGGTCCTAGCTAAGCCGATGATTTGAGGAAAAGGAAAAAGCGATTTGAGGAGACTGTTACCCATCGCCAATAAAAACAAAGTCGGCTGGAGAGAAGGACCGACAGGGAGATACCCATCTATACTAATGATGCCCTCGTCGCTCATCTCACGCAACTGAAGCATAATGACAAGAGTTTGATTGAGAGTGCTAAGAAGTAAATTGATTCCACCAGCTCCTTGATATCTGTTTTTGATAAGCATTTTCTTTGCTCTATGAACTCATCCCTTCTCACTGAATTTGGTCTTTATAGGGCCATTCAAGTAATTGCTTAAACTTTAGCAGTTTTTAAATTTCGAAGTGTTACTCATACTAACTTAATTCTTCATACTTTTGTAGTCTTTTCTTGGCTTTTATCGTCTGGGGGATTATGTTGAGAGGAAGCTTCCCTCAATTCAGAAGGTAAAGGATGCTAAAACCATAAAGAAGAGCCTGCGAGAAGAATTGGCTAATAAAGATCGTGATCATGAGACAACCAATCGATAAAACTTTAATGAGATCACCAGACTCAAAAATGAGCACGTCAATGTCTTGAAATAGCTGGCTGAGAAGATGTAGACCGATATTAATGCAGTAGTTCAGGCTGCTTTAGATGCTACTAAGGCCCAGGCCGTGGCTGATTTCAAGGAATCTGACAAATTTGGAGGCTACGACTTTGAATACCTTGGAAGGGGAGTGAAGATGGTCTGTCGCTGGTCCGAGCTGAAACAGGATGAGGTATGGACTCTTACTGCCATGCTATTTGAGGGTCTAGACATCTCCGATGACATGTTCGGTATAACATTGGCCGATGTGGAGAATATTAAGAAAGCCCCTGCTGAGGTCACTAAATAGATTGCGTCCGAGACATATGAGTAGGGGGAATTGAATGTGGTCGACGACGGTGGTAACAAAAATGAGGCCGACACTCAAATCCCAGCTAAAAACATTATCCTGCCTTCAGAGGAGACCACTGCTCAGGAGACAATTTGAGAGCCTTAATATGTTAGGGCGGTCGCTTGTGTCCATGTATGCGCTTTATCTGATGTAACACTTCAAAAATTTTGGAACAATTTTTAGATCCTGATTTACTTTTATATCGATATACTCCTTAAACACCTCGTTGGAAAAAAATTGGTTAAATTTCTGAATGACAAATGCTTATGTTTTTTGCTTTTGTCATTTCTTCTTACTATGTCATATTTTCTTATCTTAGCTTTGCATTACCTGTTTGTTTGGAAAAAGCTACCGATGTTTAACAAGTAACCATAACCAAATGGTTTTTAATCTGAGATCATTAATTAATAATTTTCTTCTCACATCTCGTTTCGTCTCGTCTTTAAACGAGATAAATATAACTTAGTAAATGATTTTTCAAATTTGAGTCACTAAATTATGGTGTTTAACCAAGTCCCCTCTCATCGTTTTGAGAGTGTATGGATGAGGCGTCTCATTCTACACTGTCATCTCGGCCGAGGTAGTTCTTCACAAAATTAATTATGTTGAGGTAAATCATAATGAAATGATGGAAAAATTTTAATTCACCAAATTATGGTGTTTAATCAAGTCCCCTCTCGTCATTTTGAGAGTGTACGGATGAGACATCTCGTCCAACACCGTCGTCTCAGCCGAGGGAATTATGTTAAAGTATATCATAATGAAATGATGGAAAAATTTGAATTCACCAAATTATGGTGTTTAATCATAAGTCCCCTCTCATCGTTCTGAGAGTATATGGACGAGACATCTCATCCTACACTGTCATCTCGGTCGAGAGTGTTTTTACCATCAAAGATGATATTATCATGTTGTTCCCCCTCTCGCTGTTATTGAGAATCCATGGATGAGGGCATTATGTACTTTAACACGCACTTGGCACTTGGCACTTGGCACGTGCGTATCGCCGCTTGGAGCATGGGAGCCTAAAGTTTTGACAAAGTAAAATAGATCAACGACTGTGATTGAACGATCTGATCAAAAGGTTTGAAATTCGAAATGACTTGATCTGAGCCATTAGATGAACTCGTAGCGTTTTGTGTAAGGGGTGTCCATTCGCTTATGATGGGATTCCTAATCTAAACCATTACATCGAATCTATTTCAAATAGACACGATCCAACGGCTGCTGAGTCGCTATATGAAGAGTTATGAATGTTGAAGAACAGTAACATAAATGGATATAAAAAGAGTTCCAGGCCTCTATTTTGGACACCAAAAATTGTTAAGTTCTCTCATCTCCGTCCACTATACTTTGGCATTATCAGATTACAAATTCAAAGTGTTATCGTTTTGATCAGATGGTACATAGTTTCAATCAAACAACTGTTCATACACCGTAATGTATCCTGAAGGCAGATTCAATAAACCCTATAGTGTACTCACGGTTCTTCCTCAACCGGATTGGGATTAATTTTGCCTAAAAGACAGCGTTCCCATAACGTGCCTTACAGAAATTAATTAAATTTTTCATTCTTTCCATAGAAAAACACCAACATCCTTTATTTTCTACTTCTCACATGTGATTTTTTTGGGAATGTTTTTCTTTTTTTATTGCGTGGAGTTAGACATTTTTGTAAAGTATTTATTTCAAACTCTCACTATTCAACATAAAATTATTTCCCACACTGCAAGGAACCCTTTCTAAAAAAAAAACTGCAGGGAACCACGAACTACAAATATTAGGATGTTTTTCTCTCTCTCCATCTCTCCTTTTTTTCTTCCTATAATTTAGGCTTCATTCGTGTTAACTTTTACTATCAAATTCTTTTGTAATCACTTTGTTTACCGGTATGAAAAAAGGAAAACTTTAGTAACACGATCATTTTGAACCAATGTCAAGAAATTAAAAACAACGGTGAACAAGGCCTATATAAGATGGTAGAAAAGATTTGTGAAATAATTCAAAGCATGAATTAGAAAAATTAAAATGTAAAATTAGAATAACTTAACACGGAGGTGAGTCACCTTATAGCATGCATTTCATGTAACACCCCGTAAATTCAAGGACCGTTAATTCAATAATATTTTGGAGAAAAAGAATTTATTTTATTGGGAGGAATTAAATTCATGATCTGGAAAATTTTTAGATTTGAGGAATATATTAATTTGGCGAATTGAGGATTAATTATTTGGATTATTTTGCGCGCATTTTGAGGTAAAAAATTTGGAGAAATTTATTGATTAATTCATATGGCAATTTAGAGCATACGGTTGAGTCCGAAGGGGTCAAAATAGTTGGAAATGAGTGTCCATAGGTATAAAATGGGTTTCGGGACCTTTATAGACACATTTGAGCTCCTAAATAGGTGTTTGAGCCCTTTTTAGAAGGCCCATAAGCCCAAAAACGGGATTTAAGTTAATAACCCTAATTGAGAGACGACGTGGGAACTTTAATTCATTTTTAGAAGACAAAATTAAGGAGATCCAAAGAAGGGAGTAACTAGAGGAGATTTTGAGAGATTAAACCAAGAACAAGAGAGGAGGTCATTGAATAAACCTATCATCTTCATCAAAGAATCTGATTCTATAAACCCTAAGGCAAGTGGTTTAACTTGCCTTTGATTAATTGCATTTTTACTACTCATATTATAAAAGATGTGAATTGATTAATATGTTAGGGTTAGTTCTACATTTAATTTGGGGATTTCATAATTGTGATTTAAAAATATGTAGATATGATAAGAATATGTGGATTTTGTTTCCCCAATTTATGTAAATGATGTAGTTAGATTGAGAAAATCAAATGGATGGATTTAGGATGAATCTTGGAACGTTTTGGGGTAAAATCTCTGCAGAAACGAAGGTTTAAAAACTGTAATGGCAGAAATGGGTTTTCTGGGCAACGATGGATGGGAGAGAACATCATGGTTGTTCGAACGACCTGGTGTCTCGTTCCAACGATAGCCAGAGTCGTTAGAATGACATGGCTAGTCGTTTGAACGATGTAGTTTAATTCTGAAAGATTTCTCCCCTCCCCTGATTCAGACCTGATTGTTAATTTATAATGAATTCATGTTCTGGATAAATCTTAATTTCGGGGGTTATAATTTAGGGTTTAAACTTGTAGAAATTTACCCATGTATTAGTAGAGGATAAATCCAAATAGATAATTAAGGTTTATGTTGAGTAATTATAAACATTGTAAATTAAGTGGGAAAACTTAATTGAAAGAAATTGAGTGATAATTTGGGGATTTTGAATTTCGGGTTAAGTGAGTTACTCCGAGTGTATTTGGTTGAGTGACGCCAAAATAATGAAATTAATTAACTGGTGATTAATTAAATTAGGTCTAATTATAGACTTGAATGTGTTAGGCTAGTGTTACGGATATAGTACACAGGTAGCCTACGTTTAATATATATATATATATATATATATATATATATATATATATATATATATATATATATATATATATATACGGTGATGTGTTGTATATATATGATTTATAAATACTTTTGTGTATAATATTTATATGGAAGCATATCTATTCTAATGCTATTATGGGAGGTTGCGCAATGTAGGTGAATCCCCTGGCTAGAGAACGTAGGGTGATTACAGTCCCCAGGTTATAGCGTTCGAGTTCAGGAGTGAGACGCATTGTGTCTAATTCGATGTCACTATCGTGGGAAACTATGATCGCGTCCACAGCATTTGTTACATTTTTCTGATGCGGGGAGTTAACCGTGTCAGTATTCTAGGTGGATGAGTATACCCAAGCATGATAGCATTTAGAGAACACCCGATGAGTGTCTACTCGAGAGGATGGTTCTATATCTACGACATATATGCGTGAATGTTGTAGTATGATATTACATATATATGGTACATTTATATACAGGTAAATGCATGAAGAGAATTGTATTAATAATATAACTTGTGGGATTGTAATATGATATCAAATGAGAAATGATTTAAATAAGTTAGTGTGATTAATAACTTATAACTCGTATTCTAATCTCACTCGGGATAGAGTAGTGGGAAAACTAGGATATGGATATATATATATATATATATATGACAAGACTAGTTACGGGGTAGATAACTAGATGGGTCATTTATAAGTACATTAGGCGTGCACATTAGTCGAGGGGTGAGGTGTCCTCAAGAGAGTGTGCAACACTAACTTAAATATGAAGAGCATTCATGCATTATAATTTTTGCAATTAAATTCACTTGCTAAATATTTTCAAATGTTTTGGGTTCTAACCCTTGCTATAAAATATTTTCAAAACCTTTTAGGTGTCCATCCACAGGGACACCAGTATTGTTAAATTCCAGGGTAAGCAACTGCGGCATATGTGGATGTTGCAGGACTTTGACTTAGCCACTTTTGTCATTTCATTCCTAGAGTAGGATGCAGTCAGTATTCCATTCGGGTATGTCACCCTAGTTGTTTCATTTTATTTCAGTTAGATGATGTATTCAATTATTCCTCTTGTGGTTCATGTTTGGTATTTGATTTATAGCCGATGGTTGTCTCGGCAAGGATTATATTTATTCCTTTTATGTATTACTGATTCAGTGATTGTGTGAATGGTTAATTATATATTTTTTCACATGTTGTTAGAGATGTTAAATAAAAAGATAAAATTTGGCACCATGTCTTTGAATACTAGGTGGTTAGTAAGTTTATAAAAAAAAGTTTTCGACAGTGATGCTAAGAATGAACTAGATGATATTCCTGTTTAACTTTATATAGGATTGATCTCCCGGTATTTTATTAGGCGGGGTGTCACATTTCACTTCAACTTTTTCATTGAGTTCACAATTCCAGATAAAGTTGGTATGCACTTAGAAAATATATTAATTTTTCATATGTTATTGAATTGTCATTGGGGTAAGTAATTACACACATCTAATAGTACACTATAAAAATGGAGTCTTCTCACCACGTATGTACACGTGTCTCATAATCAATTCACATTTTATCACTTTATTTTTTTCTTTACATCCTCTTAACCAGTTGGGTAATTTTTCCTCCCAAGTGACTCTCCATTTTCTAATCTCCTGAATCTCTCTCTCTCTTACTTATTCTATTCATATACCCCTTACATAATAAAAGTGGGGAAGGCCTTCCCTCCATCGATCCTCAGAAACCCTAGCATTACACACCTTGTAGAGAGAGAGGGAGAGAGAGAGAGGGAGAAAGAGAGAGATTACTTGTTTGGGGGTGTTGGAATGTGGTTTGGCTATTGGTTGTATATGTAAATGTGGTTTTTATGTGGGTGGTTTGGTGTTTTTGGTTATTGGTTGAGGTTTGCGTTTTTGTTGGCTTCTTTTATTATTAATTTTTGAACTTTAGGTGGTTTAAAGATAGTGGATAAGGTTTGTTATGTGGTAATCCAGATGAAGATGAAAGAGAGTGTTGGTTCCGTTGTGTTTACCGTTTTGATTTGAATTTTAATATTGAAATTAGTTTACTATTTTTTGGTTTAATCCATGCATAAAGAGATCTCAATTGAATATCTATTTTATACCTACATATCACATGTATACTTTCCAAAAGCTTATGTGTGTTACCTGCTTCTTTTTTGTGTACTTTAAGTGCATAAATAAGGTTCTTAGTTCGATGGATTATGTAATTGGAAAAAGTTTGAACTTATTATTTTGTAAATGCTATATATTTTGATTTCATTATGTTTTATCATTCACCCAATTAACTCTCTATATTTATCTCACTAAATGTTTGACAAAATATATGAATTAACTTTTACGTATATGCACGGATGTTTTTAAAGTAAAATTTCCAGTTTTTTATCATTGGTATGCAACCCATGATTTGGGTGATTTGTTTTATCCATTTTGTGTCATTTATTGATTTGTAGTTCACTTGAATGCCCACATTTTTTATGTGATATTTTATGAAATAGGTATGGTATTATCTCTCTCTAAAGTTATTGGGGTTGTATCAGGTTTCATTTTTCGATCTTAAGTTTTTTCTATTTTCGGTATTTCTTTCCATTTCATTCGTACTATTATACTTTCCATACAAAGTGGTCGTGCAATGAATAGTCATTTAAATTGGTTGTGGTCTTTTTGTAAGGTTATTTAGAATTTTTTATGAATATTTTGAGTTAGTTTTTTTTTTGGAAATGGATTAAAAATTACAAATACATTTCTAAAGTTTGAACATTATAAAAAGATAATGGAATGTGTCGTGTGAACAATACAATTGTTCCTAATCATCTGTGCGTATTTCCTCTATGCATTTATTATGTATTATTGTTAAACCTTAACAATTATTGTATCTGAAAATTCATTTTCTTTGTTGTGAATGTGTTCGTGTATATTTTATTTTTTTATTCACTGCATTATATGACTATTTATTTTCTTTGCAGTGATTTGTTTTACCATGAACATGTTATATCTTAAGTTGGGTTGAGGCTATTCGAAATAGAGTCCCCTTCACTTTGATTTTTTTTAAATATGTATGTTCTTCACAGTGCAATCATGGCATAAACCACAACTGTAAAGAATCTTTAAAATGTCAATGAACTTTAAAAAAGATAAAACTTTTTCTGTTATGTTTTCCTGAATATAAATATTGATATTGAGTATTTACTTTTAATAAATAACTAGAAATTTATATTTGGTTATGATAGCTCCTCTTCGAATTCGTTCTTCAATTAAAGATTTCAATTGCAGTAACAAATATCAAGTAACTAATTCACTGATCAAGATTTCGATCATTTTTATTTGTTTACTTCCTTTATATTATGACTTTTGCGTGAGATTATTTCAAACATTCAATATGATAACCAACCTTATTTGCTTACATGATCGCCAACATAAAATTCTGATCAGTCTTATTAAACATAAGGTACAACAACCATTACAAAGCGCCCGAGCATTACGCGGGGCTAAAATCTAGTATTAATAATGATGGCACCTAGTATTTAATTGATTATAGTGTACCGTTTTTTTAATCTCAGTTTAAAAATCATTCATGTATCGCACAAGCCTATAAGCTAGTTAGTTAGTTAGTTATAATTCACTGATTGATGAATAGAAATTATTTTTCCCAACAAATAATACAAATAATTTTCTTAAGAATAAATCTGAGATATTAATAATTATTATATGCATGTTTACTCTATGATTCTCATATAACTAACTTAAATCCAATAATATCTTCGTAGATGAGATGAAAGCGAGATATTGTATGCATATTATAAATTAATCTAATAATACACTTTGTAATTAAAATTTTGATCAATTATTTGTGGACTCAGCAGTCCCATTTAATACATTGATTTGATTGGAAACTTTTAGGGTATATTTCACATCCAGAAGCCATTCCCCATGGACTTAGAGCAGCATGCACGATGAATATTGCTCAAGGAGAAACTATTCATGTCTTATTTGGATTAGCATCAAGTATATGTGGATGATTTAGGTGTAATACTTATATATTATAATTCTCATTTTGAAGTAATGGACTTATAGGCAACCCGTGTTTTTTCCTCAAGGTTTTTTTTTGTGCCAATAAATCTTGGCATCTTTTTCTTTCATGCAATCATCCATTTAAGAATTCAATCACTATTGATTTCGATGGTTTATCTTCTAGTTTGAATGTTATATGGATGATTAACTTCTATTGAATAGTTAGTTAATGTTTGGAAGATAATTGCAGAATTAGTGAAAAACTAGCAATTCAAAAATATACAGAATAAATTAGAAAGCTTAATGATTGAGGCTTATCATGACATAATTTCCTAAAAGTGAAATTATTTATCGTATTATTGTCATGGGGCTCTTGGATACACCTTCTAGGATTCAATGACCAGGGATTTCTATTAGTAACTTTAGGAACCCTTAGAAACCGTTAAAACTCTCATGTGTAATCGAGATTGAAAATAAATGAAAAATAAAATAAAGAATAGTTTTATGATTTTATTTGAAGACGATGGAAGTGGGAGAGAGAAAATAATCTTTTTTTTTATATTTTTTGACGAAGGTTAAAGACCCAAATTTATAAAAAATAATCAAAACGTTGAAAATGCAGTTAGGCATTAACGCAATATTATCTCCACTAACATCTCCTCCAATGGTAGAAAACCAAGTCAAAAAAGAAATAAACGTGTTAATAATAATTAAAAACAAAAATTTTGTTGTGGAAAAAATCTAGCAACTCAAGAGGAGTCCAAGACCCTATCAAAGACTATTAGTGTTTAGTGAGTTCATTGGACTTTGAACCCCAACCTCAATTCAAATACCCAATATATATACCATGAGAAGTGCTATGAGTTCCAAAAAAATCTCCAAAATCATCTCCTAAATAGTAATAAAGTGTTGTGCTCTTGTCGTACCCATCCCATAAGATATAACATTTAATGATGTTTAGGGAATGATTTGAGGAATTTTTTGGGACTTAAAAAAGCATTTATCATATACCATATATACCCAACAAATAATTATATAGGTGGAGACATTTTCTCAACAACTGTGAAATATACTAAATATATATGTTTTATTTCACATTGATCTCAAATGTTGTTATGGAATCTTAATCTGATCTTGATACAACCATTCATGTATTCTTAGAATCGCTGAACTCAGGTAATCAAATAACAAGGAAAATAATTTTCATAATTATTAAAGATGGTGCTAAGAGCATCCCAAAAATAACTTTCAAATACCACAATCTAATTTTTACTTCAAAATACCACATTGAGGGCCACCACATATTTAAAGTGTAAAAAAATCATTTTACCCACCTTCCTCCATCTCTCTCCACATTCAAACCTCTCAACTTCTCAAACTTTCAACTTCAAAACCTCTTAACTCCAACTATAAATTAATCCCATTGTCTAAACATCCAATGCTTAAAAGATTTTCATCAAATCATCACCCAACACCATATACCCAAGATTATACTCATCAAAATATATATAATTGACATTGTTTGATATATTATTCATTATGAAAAACATGTTAAACCCTTGAAAAACATGTTGGACGTATTAAAAACATGTTGAACAACAATAATGTGTTAATTTTTGGTGCAAAGAACATTTAATACCCCTCATATGTTTAGAAAACCCCACATAGTCAGTAAACCCTAGCATACAAAACCCTAGATGATAACCCAGTGGTTCGACATAATCACCCCGAGTAAAGACCCAACATTCATCGTGTTTGCCCCGAATAAAATATGGTATGTAAAATTAGATTCAAACATCATTCAGTATAATTAGCCCGACTATATGTGTAGGGAGGAGTCCCCACCAAAGAGTGTTTAACTTAGTTAACTTGTTGTTTGGGAGACAAAGGAGGAAGATAAATATCACCCGAGCGAGTTCTCTAAAAGATTCTCCACAGACATGGCTCGAAGGTTCTACCTCGAAGATTCTCCACAGACGTGAATTGAAGGATATACCTCGAATATTCTCCACGGACGTGGTTCTAAGAATCCAACTCGTAGATCAAAGTCAGTCAAATGACAATAGTTTGTAAAATGAAAAAGAATGAATTGTATTATGTACTTTATCTTATGTTGTATGTTGAGAGAGGTTGTTTGGTACCCATGAGGGACCATGCCTGGTAGGGAATGGGAGGGCTAACATTCCCTAGCGAACAACCTCCTCCTGGAAATCTCGCTGGGACATGGTTTGGAGGATTGGGAGCAAGGCAACGTTGGAAATATAGTTACCAACCCTCTTGGCACACTTGGGAAAATCTTCATCTAGTATATGTGGTTGCTCGAGCCACCTAAAATCGAGCTTCCATAACTTCCACTCATTCGAGGGAACCTACTTGAGGTACCTCAATCTTGCAGCCTTGGCCCAAGGATAGTTTTTATCCAATAAATAGAAGACTAAACACTCGAGCTACCTATCAGCCGAGCAACCTTAAATTAGACACCATCTCGCCTAACTGATGTGACCATACACCTAGTAGGGTCACTGTTTACCCACTTTCTGACGTCATAACGTTTGGTATTTAGGGACTCAAAGTTACAACACTCAAGTGGGTTTATCCTTAGGACGACAGGGCTATTCCACCAAATTTGATCCCTTAGTCGTTACTATATAAGCCCTAAGCTGCCACATCATGTCCCTCATTAATGCCCATTGTGCCTCCAACCAATAAAGAAATTTCCCTCCATATTATGAGATTCCATGCATTTAATGCAATATCTCCTACATTAATGAGGTGGGGTAGTTGTGAATTTAATGTGGTCAATCACATTGAACACAAGACAGGTTACCCAAGTAACCTTGCCTCCATATAAATTCACTAACCAAATAGTTTATAGGAGATCATTCTGAACCTAGAATTGCTACCCAACTACCTTCATATATGAGAGCTCCCATGAGGACATTATTCCCACAACCATTTGATACCCATATTATTGAGCATTAACTGAGCTTGAAGTTCCTGCCTTGCCTCAATTATGCCCAGAATGCTTGCTCTTTCTCCCTCTGACCAAAGATATAAGAGGTTTCTTGGAACTCTTGTGGTTCCAACAACAAATTCGGGGGAATATGATGGGCCACTACACCAAAAACACCAATTTGGCACACCCTGATATTAAAAATCTGGCACAGTTTTAAACTGTGCCAAATTCTGGCATGATTTAATGACAATCTGGCACACTTTAAAACAGTACCAAAATTTGGCACTATTTTAAAGTGTGCCAAAATTGAGTACACTTCACTAAAATATAAAAGACCCTAAAAAAATTTAACTATCCTCACACTTTGATATCCCGCTCTCTTCCCGCTCACCCCCGCTCGTCCCTCTCTTCGTTTTTTCTGCCTTCACCATCCACCTACACACTACCTGGAGCCTCATCCACCAACTACCATCATCAATGCCTCATCCTCCAACTACCACCATCTACGAGCCTCCGTCATTGAAACACCACCATCAGCTCCAATTCTGAAATCGAACAAAACAAGTGATTTTAACTGTCAAGAGTTTCTCTCTTGATCTTACTTTTACGACTTTTACTCTTGTATGTCAGAATTTGTAGATCAAGATGTGACTACGGTTTAACTTTCTCACTAATTTCATTATCACTGTATTTTTTTGTGTTTTTCTAAAATTTGGATATTCTTCAAGATTCAACCCTAAATAGTTGGAACTTAAATACATATAAACTGAGGTTTTCCGATCTGGATCATTGCAATTCCTTTTGGCCGGCTATAGTTTTGTTCGAATTCAATTTTTGATTCAATGTCTGATTCAATTTCAGACTCTATGTCGCTCACTCACGCCGTTCAGACCTCAATGTCTGATTGTTGAGCTATTCAAATTTTTTTATTAATGAATCAGACCTATTTTTCTATTATAAGATCTCGGTTTCTCAAAACGATCTGTTTATGTCGGATTTGCGGATGTGTTTTGTAGATTTTTTTGGTTCTCTTACTATTGCTGGTATATATAGTGTGATGTTAAATTGTATGTGCAGTGTGTGAAATTGTGTGCATGAGTCCGAAATTATGTGTATGTGATGTGAAACTATTTGTGCATATGTGTGAAACTGTGTGTATGTCATTGTTGATATCCCTAGTGCCCTATCCATTAAATGATTTTGTAATTATCTACTTGTACTTTGGAATTCAATTTCTTGAATATTTTGAAGTTTGTGAGACTTGTGCAGGGGGGGGGCCATCCACAAATATGAATAACAATAATTTGAAATTATCCTTAGTGTTAAGAACCACATTAGTGGACATCCATGCATATGTGGGAAAATTGAGCATGAGCAGAGCTATATTTGGGGCTAAACCAAGCTCTAGCTCAAGTCAATGTTTAAAAATAGGGCTCATAGGCATTGAGTCTTGCATTTTGAGATTTTTTTAGTGAGTAATACTATGCCTTTTTATATTGGATATAAGTACCATTCCCTACAAATATGCTCACTATAAAAAAAATTTAATCCATAAAAAGTGGAGCAATTGATTATACAAAACCCACCAAAATGGGCATAACCGTTAGATTTTGAGACTGCCAACAAAAAAAAAAGGTGTGGGATCGAACACAAATAAAACATATGGGTACAAGAATTTTGACAAAATATATGTTAAAAATAATCAATTAGTACTAGATTTGTCCCAGAGATGTGAACTTTTGTTAACCAATAAAAAATTCTAAGTTGTCTCTTCACTTCACCATACGTTCTATTCATTGTTTATTAATGCCATTGTGGTTTTTTTAATACAATAATTGATGTGTGTTATTTCACTGTAGTTTATATTAATTGTTAAAATTAATTTTGTGATTTGTTACTTTCTTTTACAGAAGAAGATAGTCAATACCATTATTTTGTTATGTCAGTTATAAGTTTTCATCTTTTGGCTGTGGTATGCCAGTTTTCTTAATACTCTTATCTTCTGCAATTTGAAATATGTAAGCCAATAATGGCGGCCAACAAAATTTATACTTACAATCCAGATTTTACACCCGATCCATGTATGTCCAGTAAAATTAAACATGGTAGAGCATGCTGCTTAAATATACCAAAATATTAGTTTGAAAACAAACACACGTTCTATGAAAAGTAAATAATAAGAATAAATTGTGGCCAGGAAAAGGGAAATCAAACCCCATGTGGTTATGTTTTTTTCCTTATTATCTCCATTTCTAATTTTGATGAATTTGTTTTCTTTAAAATCCATTGTTCTGTGTAGATTTATTTTTTAATCTTCTTGGACAGAACATAATGGATTTCATGGATTCAGTGGGATTTCTGAAATTAATTTTGTTAGCGTGTCTCATATGGTTACTTTTCATTGACTTCAAATATTATTTCGAAGTTTTTGAGACGATGGTCTCATTGATTTCAATATTTTTTTCGTATGAAAATTATTGCCATTATTATCAGGTATCTTCTACCTTAAATTTATATAAATCGAAAACCCTTTTACCCCCAATATACTCTTGTTTTAGTTATATGTTTAGAAAAATTTGGAAACTCGGAGAATGTAAATATGATTTAATGGAACTTTTTATTAAATCTGATTTAAAATCTTTTAGGTCTCATTATAAGTTGTATTTATAGAGTATTGATGTCTATGGGCAGTTTTTGCCTATTGATTCAGGAATGTTTGCAATTTCAAGTGGCCAAGGAACAATCGTTGACTTTGGAACAAGTTTGGCATACCTTGTGGAAGAAGCTTATGATCCTTTTGTTGAGGTCGTAAGTTTGTTCTTTGCATTCTTATTTCATATCCATATTATTTTTATAGAATTCTAGAGCTTTGTTATGAAGTCTATTTTCTTATTACAAAGTAATAACTACCAACATAATGTGTGTGTTTCCAGTATTCAGTTGGAATTGCGGTGGTTATTGGTAATTTATCTCTAAGAAAATGTCTATGTGCATAAAGAAAGTACATAATAGCGTTATGCAAACTGATGTGACAGTGTAATAATGTGTTTTACTGTCAATGAGTAAGTAATGGACAATACCTTATTACATTGCCACATCAGTTTGTGTAATGACTTTGTGCACATAGCATTAGCAGATAAGAGTTCGAATTCAAATTCGAATACTAAGGTGTGCTATTCTTTATCCCCAGTTAATTCCATTAACTAAAAATGAATAAAAAGCAAAACATTTTATCCACCATAGAAAACCTAGTCAATAAATTTAGTGTGATGTTACAATCTTGTCTAAAGGCGATTATTCATTATTTGTTCAACTATTATCTAGAATTAAAGCTTGAAATCCATTATATGTTGCTGCATTGGTGCATCATAGTCTATGTTGGCTATGCTCATCTCGTAGTGGATTAATATGCCTAAGAAAGACTATCTTCATTTTTTTCAATAATGTTCTTATTATGATCTTTTTAGAGCACTGGAAAGGCTTAAATATAAAAAAACATGATATTATTTTCTCCTTCTATAGATGACTTGAACAGAAGAAAAAGGTCTGAATCAAATAATTTCATATATCCTAAAATGATAATCATTTAACTATTATGTGATGGTGTTATGTAGTAAATGCAACTTATTGGCAAATAAGCTACAAGTTATAAATACTTTATAAATTGCATGTTAGATGAATGCATCCAGTGTTGAAACTGATTTTTTTTACTTTGTTTCTGAGAGTTCTTGTTCCCCCCTCTCCCCCTTTTCTTCTTCAATTTATCTCCTTTGGATACACCCTCCTGATAATTAAAACATTGCATCATTTATACTTGAGCAGTTGCTGCTGTTTCTGATGGCTTGAAGGCATGGGAAGTTATTAAAAGAAGACCCCATGAAATAGACCTCATATTGACAGAAGTGTAGCTTTCGTCAATATCTGGATTCGCTCTTCTTACGTCGACTACTGAGCATGAAATTTGCAAAAACATTCCTATTATAAGTATGATTCAATACAAACTCTTGGGTGGTGATTGATTTGAATTTCTACTTTCCCAATGTCTTTTGTTTTAATGTGAGGTTCTAACATTTCTTTCCTGATCCTACAGTGATGTCCTCACTTGATTCTGTTAGCACAGTTTATAAATGCATGTTGAGAGGTGCTGCTGACTTTCTTGTCAAGCCTCTTAGAAAGAATGAGCTGAAGAATTTATGGCAACATGTTTGGAGAAGACAAGTTCTATGCTCTATCCCTGATCCTTACTAATATGTTACATGTTTTTCTTTTTTTCTTTATTCACTTCAAATCAAATTTTCTGATAGAATATTTATTTGTTTCATATTGTCTTATCAGTCAAGTGGTCTCAGAACTGAGCCCTAAGATGAGAGTGATGCACAACAGAAAGTGGAAGCCATAGCCGCCAAATGGCCCGTAAGAGGCACTAACACCTTGCACGGGATCAATGTAACTCGTAGGAACTGACCGCGTAGTAACGGGCCTCTCGGTTTGAGAATATGATGATATTTTGAAAATATTTAGATTAGGCTTAGAAATAAGGCGTTGAAGGGTGAAAATCCAAACCAGCCCCCAAACGGCCCAGTAAGAGGCACTAGCACCTCGCACGAGACGAATGTAATTCATAGGAACTAACCGTGTAGCTATGGACCTCTCGGTTTGAGAATATGACTATAATTCGAAAATATATAGATTAGGCATAGAAACAAGCCGTTGAAGGGTGAAAACCCAAAGCAGTGCCCAAACGGCCCCATAAGAGGCACTCACACCTCGCACGAGACCAATGTAACTCATAGGAACGGACCGCATAGTAATGGGCCTCTTCGTTTGAGAATATAATGATAATTTCAAAATATATAGATTAGGCTTAGAAACAAGCCGTTGAAGGGTGAAAACCTAAACCAGCCACCAAACGGCCCCGTAAGAGGCACTAACACCTCAGACGGAACCAATGTAACTCGTACGAACTGACTGCATAGTAACAGGCCTCTTGGTTTGAGAATATGGCATTAATTTGAAAATATATAGATTAAGCTTAAAAACAAGCTGTTGAAACCCAAACCAACCACCAAACTGCCCGTAAGAGGCACTAACACCTCGCACGGGACTAATGCAACTCGTAGGAACTGACTGTGTAGTAACAAGTCTCTCGACTTAAGAATATAACGATAATTCGAAAATATATAGATTAGTCTTAGAAATAAGCCGTTGAAGGGTAAAAACTCAAACCAGCGGCCAAACGGCCCGTAAGAGGCACTAACACCTCGCACAGGATCAATGTAACTCGTAGGAACTGACCGCGTAGTAATGGGCCTCTCAATTTGAGAATAGGAAGATAATTTGAAAATATTAGACTAGGCTTAGAAATAAGTCGTGAAGGGTGAAAACCCAAATCAGACCCCAAAGGCCCCGTAAGAGGCATTAGCACCTCGCGCGGGACCAATGTAACTCGTAGGAACTGACCGTGTAGTTACGGGCCTCTCGATTTGAGAATATGATGATAATTCAAAAATATAAAGATTAAGCTTATAAATAAGTCGTTGAAGCATGAAAAGCCAAACCAGCCCCCAAACGGTCCCGTAAAAGGCATTAGCACCTCGCACAGGACAATGTAACTTATAGGAACTGACCGTGTAGCTACGGGCCTCTTGGTTCGAGAATATGACAATAAATTGAAAATATATAGATTAGGCTTGGAAACAAGCCGTTGAAGTGTAAAAACCCAAACGACCTCATAAGAGGCACTAACACTTTGCATGGGACCCATGTAACTCGTAGGAACTGGCGGCGTAGCTACCGGCCTCTCGATTTGAGAATATGACGATAGTTTGAAAATATATAAATTAGGCTTAGAAACAAGCCGTTAAAGGGTGAAAACCCAAACAAGCTCCCAAACTGCCCCATAAGAGGCACTAGCACCTCGCATGGGACCAATATAAATCATAGGAACTGGTCGCGTAGTCACGGGCCTCTTGGTTTGAGAATATGACGATAATTTGAAAATATATAGATTAGGCTTAGAAACAAGCCGTTGAACGGTGAAAACCCAAACCAACCCCCAAATGGCCTCGTAAGAGGCACTAACACCTCACACGGGACCAATGTAACTCTTGGGAATTGGCCTCATAGTCACGGGCCTCTCGGTTTGAGAATATAATAATAATTGCAACTCATATATGCAATTTTTTTATTTGAGTAAACTTTTCTTATAAATTACTTGGTTACTAATGATGATACGCGAAATCGACCATAAGACGTTCTCATACCAGCAGGTCAAGAGTGATGTGCGTGTTAAACAAATAAAGCAAGCAAACAGAAGGAAGACAAGGTATAGAGTGGTTCAGCCTCTAAACTAGGCCTACGTCCACTGTGTTGCTCCGTTCTCATTATGTGCGTTGCATTGTACAATATAATCATGCCTATAGAGTCGTACAAGTATGAGAATAAAGGAGAGTACATGACAATATCGGAGATTCCGATGAGCCCGTGAGGTGGCTGTGATGCAGATCCTTAGCCTCCAAAGCCTATGTTGGGGTGATGTAGAGAGGATCTGTGTTGTAGTGCCTCAAGTGTGTGTGGAATCCATCCCCCTCTTCTAGGTGAGGGTCCTCTATTTATGAGGAAGTGTGTTGAGTCAGATGCCTTGAGCACGTGCGTATACCAAGTTTACGGCAGTTGTGGATAAAACAAAAAGGGGGGTGCGGCCTGCAAGGCATGCAGTGATGTAAGCTGGAGTGCCGCGCACCCGTTGAAGGGATGCCGCGGCCTATGATGGAGAGTGCCGCGCCCTGAATACATCCACGGCAGGGTACTATATTTGTACTATCAATAAGCCCCCAAGCCGTAGTGCCAAGGGAGATCAATTGGGGTTGCGGCTAAGTAGCATAGGTGCCGCGGTACTATCAAAGCGACGATTCGTCTTCCGCGCTCCCTTATATAAATTGTTTCTCGCCGTGGACTTCATTACGTTTCCAAAACTTTTGAGAGCATATCGATAGTGAAACTCTGCACTTTCTTCCTTGCACATTCCAGCGACTTTTCGAGGCGGCGTGTGGCGGTTCAAGGTGGTCTGAAGCTGATCTTTGCGACTTTCTTCATTTCCAGGTGATTTTCTTCAACCACTATTTATAGTTTTCTTCCCTTATGATACTTTGCCTGGTTCATTTGCTAGAAATCTAGGGTTTTATTTGTTCATTTTGCTTTTTGTACATATGCTGCATATGAAATACGTAAAACTGTTCTTGATGTTCATGATCGAACACTCCGTATTCTGTGTGTTTGATTCTAAAAGTGATTAGATTTAGGTAATCAACTTATTTAGGATTGAGGCCGCGGTATGGTAGGATTTCAATAGTCATTTCTGTGAACTGGTACAATACTTCTGCGTCATATCGTGCCAAATGGTCGCGGTCCCCCAAACTATCATCCGCGGCATCAAATCACCACCCTTGGTAGTCTCGGAATAGCCTTAAAACTTTCATGAACCCAAGACGTTCATGTTAAATAACTATAGCTGCTGCTAGAGCATAAAGAGTGGACTGAAAATTTAGGAATGGTTGCGGCCAGGAACGCCCTAAAAGTAATTCTATCTTATTACCGCGACATTCTATGTTCCTCTGATATGGATGTGGCCGCGGCTTGTTGGGATAGTACGATCCCATTAGACATTTTTTATTCAAAAATACCCTTCTGCGGCTTCTTGAAGTTTTATAAATCATACTGGCTGGGGCGCCTAACTGCGAACTCTGCTTTTCAGGTACTGCTGCAGCCATATGAGCTTTGACCCAGACGAGTTCCTGAGAGGCTTTTGGGCAAAGCATTTTGGGACCTCTCCCCCCGAGCTTACTTATGTGCCCCCTCTAAGATCAGTTGGGCCCTGCAAACTAAAAGATTGCCCGAACTGCGTGATAATCGACTCAGACTCCGCGGAACCTGCATCTGGGAAGGATTCCCAACCTCCGCCGATGGAGGAGGAAGCCAACTCAAGTACACATCCAATGGGTGTAGGAGATAATGCCGCGGCTGTTAGAAATAACCCAGGAGGAACATCTGGGAGGGCTGAGAGACCCCTGGCCGCGCTCGATATCCGTGGCTCGATGACCCAAGATTGGGTCGATCAGGTTGCTGAGGCCTTCGAATTTCCAGAAAATTTGACGTGCTCGGACCCTGCCGCAAACTAAAGACCGTGCACAGTTCTATCCGATGATGGAATTTGCTTCTCGCTGCACACCTTCATTTACGGGATGAAGCTACCAGTCCCAGTTCCTATCCGTCGCCTTTTTCAGGCAATGAACCTGGCCCCGGCACAGCTGGACCCTAATGGCTGGAGAGCCGTTCTTGCTGCAATTATCCTTTGGGATAAATTGTTCAAAAAGGACATCACCCTTGCGGAGTTCTTTCACTTCTACCGTCCAAAGGAGAACACAGTGAAATTCACGGGGTATTATTACCTCTCTAGCCGCGATAGGGACGAGGCCCTTTACATTGGGAGACCGACCAGTGTGAAGAATTGGAAGGGGAAATATTTCTACATCTCCGGTGAAGGCTAGGAGATGCATCCCGAGGAGAATGAAAGAGAGAGAACATATAAAATTCCGCGGCAGTGAGGGTCACCATCAAAATTAGGTATAAGATTATAGCCGCTTCCTTTTTATTTCACATGTAACTTCCACTAACCTGAATCGTCTTTTCTTTCTGCAGCCCTTGACAATCTGCATTTGAACAAGCGGCAGGAACAAAGGGTTGCTGAGGCCGCGGAAGTTTCTGCTGAGCACAAGAAGTTCAGCACACTCGTAACGTCAGTAACCATTTTTGAAGAAGGATTTTTCCCAAAAAAATCCATTCCTCAACAAATGGGTGCAGAAGGTAACTAACTGCACCATAATTTTTACTCCGCGGTCGTTTATTCTCTTGAACTCGAACTCATGCCATTCCTTTTCAGGCGAAGAAGTTGACAGGGAGTTACTAGCGGCGCAGCTAGCGGAGATGGATGAGGACGCAGTCGTCCTAAATAATACTGCGCGTAGAAAGAAGAGGAAGAGGTCCAAGGCCAAGGGACCTGCCGCGGCCCCCTCTGGAGAAAATAATGCTTCCCCATCCGTGGTCGCTATCGATAAGGCTATTGATCCTGCCGCGGATCAGATGGTCAATGATGAAAACCCTGCAGATCATTTTGATGACGATATAGGGGAAAACTTGGTCGCGGCTGGCCTGATGTCAACTGAAGTGCCCCTTCAATCATCCTCTCCTCCACCGCCAACTGTAGTGGCGGTTAATGCGAACTTGCCGCCTCCTCAATTCCGCGGAGAGTCTGGGCCAGATGGTAGACCAAGGCCTCAATTAAGGCAGCCTGACCCAAATTCTTCCTGGGACACTACCGCAAAGGCTGCGCGGAGAATGAAGCGAGCCTTGGATGCCGCGGACCTTGAAAGGCTGGTTGGAGAAGATCATGAAGATCTGGAGGACTGTGGCCTCCATAGCCTTCTTAGGGTATGTACTAGTTGTCATTTGACTTTGCATCTTATATTTTTCTATATTTTCTAACGTCTTTTCTTTCAGGACGCGGATGTTATTGTGGTCCAGAAGAGGAAGTATGAGGCCCTGTATAGGTTGAAAGAGGCCGAGAAGAGTGCACATACCGCGGACTTGCAAGCTGCACGGACTTCTGCTTTTGAGGCGGGGAAAAAGTCTGCTGCCGCGGCCCTTCAAGCATCCCATGTAGGCCTTGAAAAATTTGTCAGGGTGAGGGAGGAAGCGGAGGAGAATTTTAAACAGGCCGCGGAATCCCTGAAATCCTCGCAGGCCCAGACTGCGGAGGCCGCCCGTGTTGCGGAAATTTCAAACGCCAAGCTTGCCTTCCTTCAGCAAAAATATGAGGATCTAGAAGCCAAGTCCACCAGGAAAGATGAAGATCATGCCGCGGCAGTGAAAAATTTGGAAGAAGATCATGGTGACTCCCTCCATCTAGCCATAGATCATGCCGTGGAGTCATTCAAAGGCTTCAAGGACTTCTTCCTTATCAATAACAGGGCCTACCTCCGCGGCTACCAAGAGCTGCGGAAGAGATTTATCAGGAGGTTCCCTGAGGCCAAGGAGGATGTCCTTGCCTGGAAGTTAAGCGATGACGAACATCAAGAGTGCATCGCTGAACTTAAGGCCGCGGCAGAAGAGAGGGCAAGGCTCAGGGCCGAGGCAGAGGCAGAAGCCGAGGACGGAGAGACAGAGACTGCCGCGGGCGGAGAAGATGGTGATGATGATGACGACGCAGACTCTTGAACTCCTAATTTCTGTTGCATCATTAATATAGGCCTGCGTCCCTCCCTTTTGTAATCTTTGAACTTCTTTTGTGGCTGCGGCCTTCATGATGTAATCTATGGCTTATTAATACCAAGGTTGCGGCCATATTTTTACCATTACAATTGACTGCTTAATGTATTCCTTGCTCTTTTATATTGAATAACTTACATTGCTTGCTATAATGAATGGTTATACGTTACTGCCTCATCTCTGAAAATGCATCCGCGTCCCGACAGACGTAACATTTCAAGTCCGTAGTCAGAGGTCGATATCGTAGTTTGATTTTTTATCAGTGTCTGCATCCATACAAATGGTGTTAAATCCCTGGCATCGACTGCTGCGTCACGTCAGCTGTGTACAAGCCGCGGCTCGTTATTATGTCGCATTATGTAAACATCTAATCCTGATTGCCGTGGACAGGATTTCAAGGTTTGGACTTGCTGATTGCCTGGATCTCCAGCTGCTTTCCTTGCACCTGGTTGTCTGAACCGTTTATCTTTTGTTATCCCATAACCAACATGGAATATGTGGAGAACTCTTTCCTTAGACTTGGTACAACTGATTCTCTTCTACCTTTGCATTCGACATTGTAGCTTTCTCATGCTTCAAGATGTTAGTGCCTTACATTTTCATGAATGAGTGGCTCCTAGGGCTCTGTAACCGTACCGGTGGGATGCGGCACATTTCTGGTTTATTTGAACAATGCGCCTCTGTAGACATATGTTGGAGTTTCCAAGTCTTCTTGGGCTGGGTCCTGTCACCAAGCCCTAACATGCGAGACATTAATAAGCCGCTCCAGGCTGGGTTATGTTATTAAGCCACCCACAGCTAATATGCGAGACACTATCAAGCCTCTCCAGGCTGGGTTATGTTATTAAGCGACCCACAGCTAATATGCGAGACACTATCAAGCCTCTCCAGGATGGGTTATGTTATTAAGCCACCCACAGCTAATATGCGAGACACTATCAAGCCTCTCCAGGCTGGGTTATGTTATTAAGCCACCCACAGCTAATATGCGAGACACTATCAAGCCTCTCCAGGCTGCGTTATGTTATTAAGCCACCCACAGCTAATATGCGAGACACTATTAAGCCTCTCCAGGCTGGGTTATGTTATTAAGCCACCCACAGCTAATATGCGAGACACTATCAAGCCTCTCCAGGCTGGGTTATGTTATTAAGCCACCCACAGCTGCTGATGTATAGAGAGTCATCCTTGGCTAGATGGTATAAGCCTCCCGGCCCGATGACGCATCCCAAAGCTGAGCACGGGCATTGTAAGGCCCCGTGACTAATGAAAGTTCCTTTAGTCTTCAGATGCTTTCCTGAATATTATCATCATATTATAAGATGTAGTTGCACATATATAAAGTTCATAATCCCTCCATATGCGCATCCCGAAATAATAATAATCTTCCGAGATAATTTGTTATCCTTCCTCTGGAATCTGTTTAAGACACAAAGTCTTTTTGTGAGATAGCGGGTTATGAAAGCAAGAGAAATATCAGATATGGCAAAATTTACTGATTCATATGTTTATATATGTCTGCTTCAGCTAATGACTTTGTTAATAAAACATAAGGTCTTAAGTATTAAGGCTACAATTGAGCTTCATAAAACATAAACAGAAATAGTTGAAATTGGAAAGACTAAGGATGAGGTGCGGCATGCAGCCTCTGTCAGGTACGGCTGGGTCCTTTATGCAATCTTTAGGAATCGCTGCAGCATCCCTTGCCCAATTAGCCTTTCAACTTCATCTTTCAGAGCATAGCATTGCTCTATGTCATGGCCATGGTCCTGATGGAATTTGCACCAGGTAGCTTTGTTCCTCTTGTGGGGTGGAGCTCTCAACTTTTTGGGCCACCTCAAAAGCTTATCCTCTTTGATGAACTCAAAGATCTCTTCAACCGGGAAAATCAATGGAGTATGGATACCCGACTTCTTTTCTGATTTCTCTGCCCTCCTTTTTTGACTCCTACTGGTTGATTCCGCGGCTTCTTTAACTGCCACGGCAGACAAAGCTTTTTCCTCTGAAACTGCGCTTATATTTTGAGAGGCCGCGGCCTCTAACATTAGCACCCTCTGTGTTAGGTAATTGACCTGGGTCTGAAGTGAGGCATGGCTGTCGTTAGGGGTGCACATGGTTCGGTTCGATTCGGTTCCACTACGGAACCAGAACCAGAAACGAAATTGATCGGTTCCATGGTTTTGGAACCAGAACCAGAACCAAAATTGATCGGTTCGGTTCGGAACCGAACCATTGGTTCTCGGTTTTGTTCGGGTTGGTTCATGGTTCTGGTTCTGGTTCTTGGTTCTGGTTTGCGATTATGGTTCGCGGTTTGGGTCGTGGTTCTGGTTTGCGGTTCTAGTTCACAGTTTTCATTAATGGTTCTAGTTAGTGGTTGGTTCTCGGGTTAGTTAATGGTTTTGGTTAATGGTTTGGGTTAATGGTTCAGGTTCATGGGTCGGTTCTCGGGTAGGTTCTTGGGGTCGGTTCTTTGGTTCGGTTATTCGGTTCGGTTTTTTGGTTCGGTTCCATGGGTTTGGCTCGGTTTGGTTCAGGTATAGAACTGAGAACCGAACTGAACACTTCGGTTCTTAATTTTTTGGAACCAGAACCAACCCGTTGAGAAAAAACACCGAACCAACCCAACCCACAAAGGTCGGTTTGGTTCGGTTCGGTTCTTCGGGTTAACGGTTTTTTTGCACACCCCTAGCTGTCGTAGAGGTGATTAAGGTGATTGTACAGTTACACAATCTCATCCTTGACTTCTGCACTCTGGCTGGATCCTCCTTCCATTTCTGCTCTTGTTAGCCTTTATAAAGTATATAGAATCTGAGACGAAACTAACAGAAGTGAGTGATCACAGGAATATTGGGAAGGGGAACTTGAACTGCTCCACGATATGCTGAGGAGGCCGCGACAGGTATGGCACACAAATGTACTGCCGCAGCCCTTTAATGTTATTCACCAAGGTCGAGCGGAAGGCAACTTAAGTCCTTCCCACGGTGATTTTTAACTGTCGTAATAATTCCGCACCAGTGGGGTTCGCGGCCTGAGATATTGTTGATCCTACAGGCCGCACCCCTGTCTAGGCAGGGGAAAAATCCAAACTGATGTCCAAGACAGGACCTGACATTTTCTCCCTCAATTACGCGAGGGAAACCTACTACGGTTCATCTATGAGAGAATTCCCTTATGGTGCGTAATACGGCACAGCTTCAATGATAACCCCTAGATCATAGGTAGATGGCAACAAAAATGGGAGTAAATATAGCCCTTCTCTAATCATCCACCTTTTCGGGACTAAAGCCCACCATGCCTTTTAGCATTATCTAGATGGAGTGATATCACAGGGGTATGTAAAATAGATCCAAAGTCATCAAATGAAGATCCAAAGACAGATCCAGAAATATGAAATACCCACTGAAGGGGGAAAATGTAAAGCGAAGCCCAATAACCAGTAACCGATCCGTGAGAAGATGATCCATAGGACCCTCAGGGGTAGAATAAGGTGTTTAAGAACTCATATGTGTGGAGAAGCAAGATTGAAATATTATCTTCCCACATACGGCGCCAAACTGATGATACGAGAAATCGGCCATAAGACGTTCTCATACCAGCAGGTCAAGAGTGATGTGCGTGTTAAACAAATAAAGCAAGCAAACAGAAAGAAGACAAGGTATAGAGTGGTTCAACCTCTAAAATAGGCCTACGTCCACTGTGTTGCTCCGTTCTCATTATGTGCGTTGCATTTTACAATATAATCATGCCTATAGAGGCGTACAAGTATGAGAATAAAGGAGAGTACATGACAATATCGGAGATTCCGGTGAGCCCGTGAGGTGGCTGTGATGCAGATCCTTAGCCTCCAAAGCCTATGTTGGGGTGATGTAGAGAGGATCTGTGTTGTAGTGCCTCAGGTGTTAGTGGAATCCATCCCCCTCTTCTAGGTGAGGGTCCTATATTTATGAGGAAGTGTGTTGAGTCAGATGCCTTGAGCACGTGCATATACCGAGTTTACGGTAGTTGTGGATAAAACAAAAAGGGGGGTGTGGCCTGCAAGGCATGCAGTGATGTAAGCTGGAGTGCCGCACACCCGTTGAAGGGGTGTCGCGGCCTATGATGGAGAGTTCCGCGCCCTGAGTGAGTTCTGGCCGCGCCCTGAATACATCTGCGGCAGGGTACTATATTTGTACTATCAAAGACAACCTAACTTGAATTAATTAATTAATGTTCCATTAAAGGTAAAATGGACAAGCATCTGTAAATCGATAAATGTCCATAAGGTAAAGTAAAGGTAAAGTAAGTGGGTAATTGGGTGGTTAAGAAACCTAAGTGTTTTAAACCATAATTAACACAAGGGTTTGTGGTGAAAGGTTTTCAAAGGCTAAATAAGTATTTTCTAACACAGTGTTCACGTGTGTTAAAAGGGTGATTTTTAATGAAAATACTATAGTGAATTTGTTAAAATGAAAAGGGTAATTTTGGTAAAGAAATGGCTTTCGGTCATACCAAGTGTAGTTTTTTCAAGTATTCAACCGTGTGTGTTAAATAAAGGGATAAATGTCAAAATAAGGGGAAGGAAGTATTTTACAGGATTAAGGTGAATTAATCGGGATAAATACCGTTTTTGGAAGTAAAAAGGGTTTCATGCATTAAGTGTATATATATATAACCGTGTGTGTTAAATAAAGGGATAAATGTCAAAATAAGGGGAAGGAAGTCTTTTACAGGATTAAGGTGAATTAATCAGGATAAATATCATTTTTGGAAGTAAAAAGGGTTTCATGCATTAAGTATATATATATATATATATATATATATATATATATATATATATATATACGCACACACACACACACACACGTACAAGTTCATTGCATGTGCACATAGGTATAACGTGTTAGAGTCTTCTTTCAGTCGTTCGATTCTATATTGCGTCGTTGTATATTTGCCACTGAGCATTCGGCTCACTCCCTCATTTCTTATGACAGGATGGGTGTGATTTTGTATTTTGATAATGTTATACAGGTAAGTACCCTCTTTTATTTATGTTAGTATCTTTATATGCTTGAACTCCGGGGTGCTCCCCATGGGTCCCTCATGTAGCTTGACTTGAAATCGGAATTGCATGTTAAGCAAGTGAAACGTTAATTAAAATAAAACTGGATAACAACATTATATAGGTTGTTTCATTGCAATTCACACCTAATGCTTGGGTCAGACCAGGTTGACCATTGGTAAAGCATAAATCCTGACTGAGGCATTACACTCCACTTGCCCTATTAATATATAAGACCACGGCCTGGTACACACACATGCTGTAAACTTTAAGAGCAATACCTTAGAAGACCATAACCTAGTACACAGGAATACCACGAAGAGTAAGAACAAGACTATCTCAAAGGCTACGATAAAGTGCTTCCTAAGCCTCGACCCCTTAAGCATAGCCTAACTCTAGAAGTATAGGCCGTGGACCCTGACACATCAGCATTGGGTCTCCAGCAACCCATATTCTTCAAATATTCCATCTGACCAATACTTATCCACAAGTCATGTGCACCGTGAACATGACACCCCCACCAGTTACTATAAATATAGGTCATAACCTCCTTATTTGACAAGCCAGATCTAGGTAACAAAATTCTGCCCAATTCTCTCTAGAGTCTCTCTACACCGAAGTCCACACTCCAGTCACTTGCTACGGTAGCCTGGATCACCATAGTGTAAACTATTTTCCTTATTTTATTTAGTTCGGACCTTTTCTTTATATTTATTTATGCACTTTACATCTTTTTCCTTAAATTGTAGTTAATTAGATTTATTTAGCACTCGCAATTAAGTATTCTCAAAGTGGAGCACAAGTCTTCTGAAATATATCATCAAACGATACACAATCACTTGATTATCGCATGGCTAAGATAATCAACTGGTTGCCAAGACTATAACCTTGACTAAGACACTCGCATATAATCAAAACACATAAAAACCAAGCCAATGAAACTAATTCAGTTACCATAAATTTGATCGATGAGGAGTATATTAGTATTAATGTTGATAACATTCCTCACTATCAATGAGGTCAGGGTTCTTCCCAACACTAAGCAAATATGGGCCTTCCTTAAAGCCAACGAGATCCCAACCCTTGTTCTATCTAGCCAGATTCCGACCCTTCCAACTACGAGCTTTATTTTGTTGTTTTCATTTGAACTTTTTGATTAATAAACTTATGTAATTTATTTATGTCTTCGAATAAAAGTATTAAATTTCCTTAAATATCTGACTATCCTTGTATGTATAGTTAGTTCTTGTGCATAAATTTTTTTGTAATTTTGTCACACCTATCTCTAGTCTTTGAAATAATTAGTGAGAATGAACCTATACATGGAGTTTCACCCATAAAAAATTTTAATCGACTAACATGGTCAAGTATTCTTTTGCTTAGGGAGCCGTTGTAGTTGTTTTCTTACTGCTTGGGAAACTAAGTTATTTTGTGTTGATGAATCAAAATGTGTAGTGATGTATCTTATGCCTAAGAATCCCCCAAACTTTTTTATAGGTTTAGAAATTTAGCTAATTTTTGTTAAAATAATGAAACGTAAAGAAACAAATAATAAATTTAAGATGAAAAAAAATTGTATCAAATGTGCCTAGGGGCGAGCAACTATTTACCATAAAGAATAATTTTAATCTTAAGAAAAATGAAACTTTGATAATAACTGATCTACGACTAAGATAAACTCAACTAAACTAAGCTAAGGATGCTCAAGGCACATTAAATTATAAGTAAAACTTCTTCACTGGATGCACTCCACATTTGGATGATTATAGTCCCTTTAATAATTGTAACTAGTAATTACCTTTGAGGACGACCCTTGTAACTTTGAATGGTCCCTCCTAATAAGCTCCTAGGTTTATATCATAATGGTTCTTACATAACCTATGATATTCCCTCACACATAGTCCTAACCTCGAACTTTCTTGGCTTGATATAGTGGTTTTACTATTTAGCGAGTTTCTATTAGTATGAAGCCAGTCTAATGAGTGACCTCTATCTCTCTTTTACTCAACAATGTCTATAACCGACCTAATTTTTTAGTCCTACATACCCTGGTCTACCAGTTCAATCCTTGTGATCTAGATACGTTCTTGTAAAAGGATGATTACTTGGCTAGGGCAAAGGGAGTTTCCCTATCGAACTCCTTGGAGTCATCCGATAAGTTAAAAGGATGTGGGAGCTTACCCACTCAAGCTCCCTTATCCTCTTCTATACTTTTTACAAAATCCATATAAAATTTCCTTGTTAAAGGACTCATCTTTTCCATAACTCCGAGGGTATGCCACTGAGCTATAATGATTCATTATTTTATGATCTCCATAAAATTTATAGACTGGTCTTATCTTATATGGATACTGTTATCGGTTATCATGATTATAGGGACCCCAATCTAGGTTATAATATTCCTCCATGTGAATCTTATCATGTTAGTGTCTCTAATTTTGTCCATAGTTTAGCTTCAATCCACTTGGTAATATAATCCATGTCGACTAACCAATATTTCCAATTTTTAGAAATTATTGGTAATGGCCCAATAATATTCAACCCCCTCTAACCAAATGACCATGAGGTGAGGGAGTTTCGATCTTCGGGTGGATGGTACATCAACAAAGAGAACTTCTGGCACTTCTTACATTTTTTAACATACTTAATGGAATCTTATTACACAAATGACCATAATACCCTTACTTGATTCAATGAAAATCTAGGGATCTCGCTCTATCACAGATTCCACATTTCCATCATGTAGCTCATATAAAACCTACTCTAATTTGTTTAAATGTTCACATCATAAGTGGGGCTTGAAAAACATTATCGGTACAATTTCCCTTAAGGCAAAAGATGAAAATTAGATGCCTTAAATTTTACCTTGTGAGATTTCGTCTTACTGTATGGTAACACACTATCTTTTGGATATCTGATGATTCGGTCCATTGAGGTAGGCATTTTTCTAACGATATTACTAGTGTGACATCATATTTCTTTATAATACTTGGTTTGTCTAAATAATCGACTTGAATTTTTTTCTTGAGGTTGGATTCAACTTTTAGGATAAATTTTCCAATGTGCTAATCTTATTGTTGTTTCCCTGGAGAATCTGTTAGATGTGTATTATCTTAAATTACGTGGCCAACTCTTAAGCCATTTCCAGGTAGGCAAACTTTCATCCATCCATTTTAATGTATTAATCAGAGATCTATTTGAAGAGCAAATTTGAATCATTAAAAAACTAAAGGTGAGTGGATCCTAAAATTATTTACTTATTTAATTCACCGATCAATACCTCATGATCAACCGCATTATTAGAGTTAAACCCAAGTCGTATGTCTTTCTCGATGACTGTTGGTTCACGATTGGTTAAAAAGATGTTTGGATTCCCTATATTTGAATAATATCCATTTGTCTCTATCCTCTTACTAGTGGTCCATGATTTCATTACTCTATGACCTTACGTCTTTCGTTATTTTTGGTTCATGCCGAAGTTACTTTGGGGCAAACTTTGCAACACAATTGTTTAAGAGTTTTCCTATAATTGAATATCTAAGTTTGTAATGGATTTCAAATATGCCTAAATCCACTGACCAGTTGAAAATGCATCCTAATATACTGGACTTATAGATTATGAATTAGTGGAAAAGAGGTTAACACCATGATAGGGTGGCCCTTGAAGTAATGCTTCAACTTCCGATATGTAATTACAATTAAGTACACCAACTTTTCTAGAAATAGTTATCTCTACTCGACGTTGATCATTATTTTTCTAAGTTATGGATTTGGGATTGACCCTTAGACTCTTTGTAAAGCATAATTGAGATAACTGTAGGATAATATAGATTTATGTATACGTATAAGGTTTTCCTCTTTAAGGTGTTCTATGTGTAATTTGAGTTGGTTGAACAACATGAGGTATATGAAGCTTCTTTGATCAAATAAGATCTTACAGATATCCTAGTTATATATTTAGAATGTGATAACTAATTCATCATGATGGCAGGTGGCCTTCCTCAGTGAAGATGATATGATTGGTATAGTCCACCTCTTGAAGTCGTCGGAGCCTTCACATCGTGTTTTTTCACAGTCTATCTAGAAATACTCCATCATAAAACTCACCTTCTTCATTTTAGTTAATTAGGTTTAAAATAGAAGACTCGTCGATCACAATGAACATGTGTCCCGCCTTAGCGTTGTCAAAAACATTATCAGGTTATTGGTCTCCTTGCCCTAATTCTTCTCAACATATTCTTCTAGGTACCCAACCTAGACTTAATCCTCCAAATGTGACCTTAAAGCTGTAGAAACCACATTCTAGGACTCATAAGTTTCTCCTTAGGTCCCTAGAACCTCCCCATTTTAGTACAAACCCTAAGTCATACTCCGATTACCGATCTAGAGGCCATCGGGTGCTCTCGAGCTTCGTTTGACTCCGATCAAATCTATTGTCAAAGAGACAGCTCAATGAATAACGGTCCACCCATACATGAATCGGCATAACGGTTAGGACTAATGAACTATTTTACCGCCGAAAATCATTTTAGAGGCCACTAGGCACTCTCGGACCCTAATTTGACCTCAGTAAAATTCATCGTGAGAGAGAAAGCTCATTCAATCTTCAAAGGGCTCTGGATCGCCTTTGTAATGGTCTACCCCGTGCGTAATTCAGCATAATGTTTCGGATGAATGGACCATTTTACCACCAGAAATCGATCTGGAGGCCATCGATCGCTCCCGGGCCCCGATTTGACCCTAGTCAACTTCATCGTCACAGCAAAGTATCTTTAAATATTCGAAGGGTACTGAATTACCTTTCCAATGGTCTGCCCCGTGTACGAAATGGTATAACCATTCGAATGAACGATCCATTTCACCCCCAAAATTGATCCGGAGGCCATCGGGCACTCTCGAGATCCGTTTGACCAAGGTCAACTCTTTATCTCGAATGAGACTAAATGAATCTTTGAAGGGAACTGAATACCCTTTCCAATGGTTCGCCTCATGCATAAATCATCCTTACTGTATAGACGACCGACCCATTTTACTCTGAGAGGTCACCGGGCGATTTCAGGCCCTGGTTGACAAAAGTCAGCTTTTCAAACAGAGCGAAGCTCTTTGGAATGTCTAGGCACCTTGCATAAACTTTCCAACAATCCTCCCCATGCGTGATTCTGACTTACCGTTCGGACAAATGATCCGTTTCCGTCCAATGATCTCCCATCTAAAGGACCAACGAGCTCTTTCGAGCCCTGTTTGACCCAAAATCAACTACTGTACCCGAGAGAAATCCAAAGGACTCTTAAAGGTCTCTAAATTACCTTTATAACGGTATTCCCCGTGCACGATTTGGATCAATGTATTTCATTCTACGATCGTTTTTCCAAAAAAATTTGCAAGAGACTGTCGATTAGCAGGTCCATTTTCCTGCCTATCGATAGTGTGCCTAGGGTTACCTTTCGATTGAAAAGGCTAGTCTATGTCGATCGGCACCCCCTACCCTATAAATAGAGGGCATGACCTCACTCCCAAAGCACACCTCAGATCCATCTGCATCAGTGATCTCAATAACATTCTCTTGCAATCAACGAAGTTCCCTTATGTGAAATTCCTTTTCATCTTACATTACCATCTTTTTCATACCCAATTTGGAAAAATATCATTCTCTTACATCCAACATTCACCTCAACATTCAAGGAAGTTCATCCAAGATCAAGATCAAGCTTCAATTCTTCAAAGAATATCCAAAATCCTTTTCTCTCTTTCTATTTCTTGTTTTCGCATTAATTACATATATTCATAATCTATCTTTTACTTTAGTTCATACACATTAACATCTCACCTTTTTGTTAGTTATATTGCACACATTTTATTTTCAATAAAAAAAAAGCCAAAATAATAAAAAAGAGGGTTACAGCTATAAATTCCAACGGAATTATCCACTATAATTTCTCAAAACTAAAGCACATTTTATACACACATACATATATAATAAATTCTCATTCAAATCTATGGGATAGACCCCACCCTTATGTCGTATGCGAACTACGTAGACTTTGATGCCTTTATAGGCTACGTAGGAGTTTCGAATTAAAACCCGAGACTCGAGTCCAATTTTTCAAAATTTCTAATTTTTTATAATCTTCCCCATTTTCGCATTCCTCTCCTTTTCATCTATACATTATTTTAATATATATTATATTTGTGATCCGCATTGGCATTTTATCAAACATATATTCTCATTTCAGCATAACGATCAATAGCTGAATAAACGCATACATCATTTTTTCTAAATATTATTTTGGAAACATTCCTATAGATGACCTCACTCTATCTTTTCCATAGTATGAGTTGGAAAATTTTGATCTCCATTTATATATACACTCACACACTTCACGGAGAAATAAAGGACAACAGTAACACAATCCCATGAGAGACTAAAAGGGTGGGATGGGAGCCTAACACCTTCCCATTCCGTAACTTAACCCCCGAACCTTCGAAATATTAGTTTCGTAAGCATCAGTTTCTCTTTGATGCCTCTCTCTCGAGGCGGTGACATGTTCTTTTGCCTGTTTTGTGTAAAATAGGTTGGCGAATCCATCTCTTTACATTCACCCCACACTGACGATGGCCAAAGCGCTCCTAGAGAATATAGAGAACGCAAGACTTTCACCCCCCTCGAGAAAGGAGATGAATTCGGGGATGGCCACAAAAGCCTTACAATTTTTAGTAATTTGGAAATGATACTTATGATAAGAGCACCTTAGTGAGGTTTTCTCTTCATGCGGTCTTTATACAGCTTCCTCAACCACTTGAAGTACTATTTATCCTTTATCAGAAGGAGCATCTTATATATCGATTCTTTGAAAACAATGTTGATTTTTTGATAAGTTTTGGTCTGATTGAGTTTATATCTACATACAACTTCCTAGGATGTGATATTTACTAAATGTATTTTTAAGTGATTAAATTGTTTGCCTTAAAAAAAATCTCACAAATTTTCACTTGAGACATCTAATGAAATAAACTCTCGCAGTAATAATATTTGAATGTGATTTATTACATTGAATTTAAGTAAATAAAAACTTCAAATAAGTTTGGTTTCATGAAGATGTAAAAAGATGATATTTAAAATGAACACACAAGTTTGAAGGAAAGACTCTTACGATCTTATTTTTTGTAAAATTTGTTTCTCTTTTACAAATAAAGTTTACGAAAAAATGTATCTTCATATATTTTAGTTAAGGATTCACATAAATAGACTTTAAGAGTTATAAGATAAACCCTAGGGTACAACTAGGTAACCCTAAACCACTTACACAAACACTACCTAATTAGGTACAATGATATGAATGAAAATCAAGTTTTGCACATATTACAATGTGAATAGTGTACAAGATCTTGTTAAAAATCTTCATTGTTAACAATTCATGGGAAACAAGGCATTATTCACCATAAGGAAAAATAACTTCACTCAAGTGACACTTGAGCAAATGTAGGTCACGACAAATCATATATAATAACTATAAAATTCTCTCTTGCGAACCGATGATGATACATGTCTTTAAATAAATGATAATGCCCTTATTAATGAACTTATTCTCTTGAAATGAACATTTAATTGTGATTCTCCAATATATTAACTTTTATTAAAATGAATACTTAATTCTCTAATTTCCATCTTCTCACTAACGCCTTTTCACCGAACTACATCTCTCACTATCATGAATAGTGTGCTAAGTAAATTCCCCCATTTAGGTTTAAGAGAAAATTATTTTAAATTAATTTGCTTGCCTTAAATGAGTGTCAACATTGATTTTAGTCAAACTATATCTCTCTCCCCCTTACATGTGTGTTGTATAAAAGTGAATCCTAACTTCAATTATTTTTTTCTTAAATCTAAATGGTGAAATTTATTTAAAACTAGGTGTAAACCCGCGCGATGTTCAATCTAACCGATTGTGATAGTCATTTCGTACGGAAAGTGTTTATTGTGTGTAATTTATACGTATAACGTGATCAAATATTGTAATTTCCACAAAAATGACACATCTCAAATTTGTTTAACAACAAATCCATATCACCAATATGTTTCACACATGTCATTTAAATTATTTGTAGAAATATAAGTGTAGTAAGACAAATATTTATATTTTAAGTACCCCCCTCCCCCCCCCCCCCCCCCCCCCCCCCACACACACACACAAAAAAAAAAAAAAATTGATTAAAATTATGATAAAACTATTACACATAATAGGGGGAAAATAATAGTTAAATAAAAGAAACTCATTGTTGCTTTTTATCGAATAGTTAACAGCAAATTCATACCACCATATGTATTACACATGTCATTTAATTATTTTTAAAAATATAAGTGTAATAGGACAAACATTTATATATCTAGTACCATTAAAAATTTGATTAAATATATAATAAAACTATTATTCATAAGAGGGAAAAAAATAACATCTAAATAAAAAAAACTTACTGTTATTTTTTATTATGTTTTATCAAACAGTTTGTATGCAGCATTTTCTCATAAACTCGTGGTCTTAAGAATATGCATTATATATTAAAAACAATATTCATCTTCGTCTGCTTTAGTATTACTCAAACAATCTCATCGTCTCCCGTATTAAATAAAAAAATACTCACAATTGCTATCTTTCAACTCGCTTTATTAAACAAAAAAGCTACTAAATAAATCATCACTCCACTATTGGCCTATCTTCCTCAGTTTCTAGTATTACTCAGACAATCTCATCACCACCTGTATTAAATCAAACAAATATCGCTAACTGATTGTCATAGTTTCATTAAAGATTCTCAGCATCTGATCCAAAACTTTCAATCTGAATTATAAAAACCCTAAAAAAAATAATCTAAGGTGAAGAAATCGAAAACACAAAAATGGATGGTATGAGTTTCAACTCGGAGAATAATAACAACAATAGTCTATATCCACCGGCCTCCTCTTCATCAACAACACCAAATAGATATGAAAACTAAAAAAGAAGAGAAAGACTGTTGTATATATCACCGACCCTTGTTTGGACCACAAGAAAACATAATTACACAAGCCAGATGACTTTCTAGTTTGGACATACAGAACTCCACAAATAAATCCATAAATAAATGTGATTACTATGTGTTTGTGTACAATAAGTTAAATATGGTACATACTTATTCGCAAAAAAGAGAAACCAAATAGTAGTTAAATAAAATAGTAATTTCCACTGAAACTCGTCATACATTTGAAGCCAACCACATCAACTGGAGCGTTAAACGATAAATACAACAATAACATGTAGATAATGATGTGAAAAGTGAAAAGATAGAAATTAATCATAAGAAAATGCCTGAAATGGCAAACGACGTGCCACAAATTTGGAAAAACAAACTTTGATTTGTAGAGATCAATCTTAAATCATCATTGATCGCGGCATCTCCAAAAGAATATTTATTCTACAAAAAAATACATTTGGGAAGTATTTAAGGAACCACAGTCCCCCACTCTCTCTTCACCGTTGTAGGGAGGCCCGTGTACTTGAGTTTCTCTGGTGATTGTCTTATTTTAATGAAGGAAATGAGGGTTTGATGAAATTAGGGAAAATCTAGAATTTTCAATGAGGTCAAATGGTTTTAAAGGTCTACCATTCTTATGGGAGAGGAAGGGTATCTGAGGAGAGAAAAGAGTTTAAAGTGTAGAGATTGAAAAGGCACGGAGGAAATGGAAAGGAAATAATGATTTATCTCTCTCTTAGTCGACTGATTTTTTAGGTTTAAATTAGATGCCACGTGGATTGCTTGAATCAATAAGAACATTTAAAACTTGTAAATCATTTTATAATAATACTAGGTGTAAGCCTGCGCAAAGCGTGGGAGAGGTGATGGTGACAATGTTGCTGCCACGATTATCATGCTCGCCATCTACAAAAAGAAAACAACCTCCCACTACGTACTACATTGATTTCGATTGAACGCCATCCTTGTTACCATGTGTGATGAACACACAAAAAGTTGAGATTATGACAGAAATTAAAGGAGCAATTACAACCACCCAAAATAGTTTCTTATTTTTTTTTCAAATAATAATAATTACAAAAAATAGAAAGCCTGGACAATTACAAGACAAATTAAGGCATTATATGAATTACTCTTTATTTGTGGTAAAGTGAAATGAATTTTTTTTATAAAAATAAAGGGCACAACCCAAACACTACTCAGATAACAGGATATCCATAAACTCGTTACATTTTAAATCTCCAAATACATCTCCCCCCAAAAGAAAGTTTCTCTTGGATGCAAGCCAATGAGCTGCCTTGTTAGAGGACCTCCTAACCCCATGACATGCTAACATCCCATTTCTCCATCAAAGATCTGATATCATAAATAGTCCAGGCCGCCCTATAAGGAGTGGAAGACGTACCAAGGCAATAGTTCACCAAGGCTGAATTATCACTTCCAATGTCAACATTTTTGAGTTCAAAAGATTGCACCACATAATAACCTTAGAGGATCGCAGCAGCTTCACATGCCAATGTCGAATTTTCCCAAATCTTCCTTTTGAATCCATGTTGTACCATCCCTTTATGGCCACGAGTCACACCTGTAATAGTGGCTTAATTCTTGTGCAAAAAGAAAGGTCCATCAACATTAATTTTGGCTGTGCCAGTGGAACTGTTACACGCGTGAAGAAAAAAGTTGTAAGCTAGTTAAGATGAATTAGATAATTTATGATTTTGTGACAGCCAAAATAAAATATAAAAAAGTGAAAACAAATTTGTGATCATTGTATATAGATAGAAAAAAATATGGTAGAAGTAACTCTCTCTCACCCCTGATGTACTGGAGCGAGGCCCAAAATCTAAAAGACAACCTCCAAACCCTCAAAACAAATGCTCTCAAATCTCTGTCGAATCACTCCTGTCCCATCGTGATCTCATCCAAAACTACTTTAAATCCACATGAAGAGTGGGATGGAAGTAATACACCAATCATGTTTAGGGTTTAAATAGAGAGAAATTAGGGATTCTGCTCTTAAAAGATGATTGGGAACAGACATAAAGTAAAGAGAGCGGGAGCTGTATTGGAGAAATAAAGTGAAAGAAAATAGGCCATGTGGATACCTTAGAAACAAAGAAGAATTAAAAGTCTATAAGTAGAGCGATTTAGATTATATAAAAGATGGGAAATGAGTGAAATAGATCAATTATATTATTTAAATGAAGAAATAACAAATTTCTCATCGCACGTGCGAGTTAAAAACTAGTTTTGATAAAAAAAAAACTATGTACAAGTTTAAGAGCAATGAAAAACTCTTCGATAAAGCAAAAAGGATCTTTGTTTAAGCTTTGCTTGAGCAAACAAGTAACAAATCTACTCTAGGACTTGGTTCAAAATTATGGAATTGAGCAATGGACCTCAAACCACAATTCAATTAATATGCGCATGCAATTTTCTTCAAAATAAGTGTGTAAGAATATATATCTCTATACTACTATAAAATGCTATACAAGCATTTATGTTTCCTCAACAAAGAGCCTATCCACTTATGCAAGCTTGTGAAAGTTTATCTTTCCTATTACACGTTAGAAAGTAGTAGGAAAAATAAAGAGAAATCATAAGTGGCAACTATTGGTATTCATATTCCAATATCTCCTCTTACAAATCAGATAGCAATACCCCTAGGCCGATACCAGAAGTGGTGACAATTGGTATTCAAATTCCAAGCATAATTTTGCCCAATAATGAACGTATATTTTCACCAATATACATCTTCAGTTGTCGATTAACCTTCTATATTAAAATCTCCATATAGTGGACAACTATGTGTAGCAATCAAGAGGTTCCAACTGCATAATTTATACTTTCATATGTAAAGTTATATGTGAAATCTATTAATTTCGCTGGAAATCAATGGGACTATGAAGCAACTGTGAATCACCGATTGAAGAAATTCTTACATTTTGTTAAGGAAAACTCTGGTGGTGCATCTGATCAAGTAAGTCTATCACTTATTATATCTAATTCAATGTATTAATTTTGAGTGGTTTTAATTTGTTGTGTATTTGAGAAGGTAGTAGATTATGGCATGTATAAAGAATGCCCAATAGATGTTTGACAAAATGAGTGAAAGAGAACGAATGGGAAAGTTTTTTTGTAGACTCACATTTTTCCTCTCGATTCATTGCCAAAGATGGATTATGATCAGTTTTACTCATTAAAATTTGATTCAAAACGTGAAAAAAAAAGTATTATGAAATACATTATTTTTTTGTTAATGTAGATGCATGTTGAGAGTAATTATGAATTATTTGGTATTATGGCATATATAGATATTGATCGCTATTAACTTAAAAATACTCAATCAATTAAATATGAATAAAGTGAAATCTGGAATGTCGATTAAACGATAGGATTGAAACATAGAAGAAATTGGTAACATGTTATTTGGCTAATGTAATGAAAAAGTTATATTTGTGATAAACATATTAGTTATGTTGAAACTGCTACGAGGAGTTTTAATTTTATTCCGAAGTTTGTTGTGTGTGGAAATTTTTTCTGTGGAACTCGGTAACATCTAAGTTATTATGAAGTTTGTTTGAGAATTTCTATTTGAATATCTGTGTATCATTGTAATAGGTTATAAATTGGTTTGATAGTACATACATTACATAGCAACCTACTTAAGAAATGAGAGGAGTTGTAAAATGGATTGATACTATTTTTTAATTGGATAAATTGTATATATTGAAGTTTGTTTGGGAATTTCTATTTGATTATCAGTATGTCATTGTAATAGTTTATAGATTGGTTTGATAGTATAGACATTATATAGCAGCCTACTTAAGAAATAAGAGGAGTTATAAAATGGATTGATACTATTTTTTAATTGGGATAATTGTATCGATTTGTATACTGCATTTAAACATATAAATTTGAAATGTATAGTGAATTGAATTAAGAGTTGTATCCGTTTGAATTCAATCTATATGGGGATGAATTTTATAAGTTTGAATTCAGTTGAAAATGGGCAATATTGAAGTAAGAAATATGTTTTAACATATCATATCATTTTAATTGCATCTACTTATACATGTATCTTTTTAAATGCATTATTTTATTATAAAGTTAAAATTTAGAGATAAATTGATTTGTACAATCTATGCTCTAATGTATGTAAACAATTTTGCACTTCTATAGGTGACCTTGTTGAATTTCTTGCATTTTTGTAAGGGAACATGGGTTGGTACATTGGATCAAGTAAGTATACCCCTTCTTATATCTATTTAAATTTATTAATTTTCAATGGTTTTAATTTGTTATGTATTTGATAAGTAAGAATATATTAGAATGATAAAGAAATAGTTGCCCCAATATTGAGAGATTTTAGAATTTAATTAATAGATTTAGATTTGTTGCTATTTTGTCAAGCTTAAGTTGTATAAATTTGGAGAATATAAATTTGGAGAATTTGATAGTTTCCATTACCTGAACAAAAATGTTTTGTGTATGACATACGAATGTTAAGTCTGTTGTGCAACTACTGACTTATACATACATAAATTGATTTAACTACTTTATTTCACTCCATTATATGTTCAACAAGAGCAGTTTTAAAATGAATATATAGCGCAAAAAGGTGAGGATGTTAACAAAAAGAGAATATGGAAAGAACATAGTCTATGTGATTAGTTAATCAATTTCATAACTAATTTAGTCAATATGTGTAGAATTACTTAGATGCCAATGTTCGACAAATATATTTCAACATTGTTAGATATATGATTTGTCCATGATAACAATTAAGGAGTAGGTTGAATGTATATCCATGATATATGTTTTGATAGAGATTCATCTTGCATTACTTAGATGTCAATGGTCGACAATTATATTTCAAGACTGTTAGATATATGTGTTGTCCATGATAACAGTTATGGAGGAGGTTGAAAGTATGTCCGTGAAGTTAGTTTTGATAGAGATCCATCTTCAATAGATATTCATGTAAATTGTTCTACACAGTACATATATTTATTTATGTGAATCAAGTTTAAGGGCAAATAATTTGTTATAAAAATTATTTTGAATTTCTGTGTATGGATAATATTATGCTTATTTGTTTACACGAATGAATGATGATACGAGTTAATGTTTCGTTCAATTTGAATATGGATTGAGGTGTGGGCGAATGTTATTGGGTCCAGTAATAGAATTATGATGAAAGAGGTTGCTACACCTTCACCATCACAAATTAACCCCGACACCGAGTGAACACTTGGTCATTAAACGTTTGATTCCTTGAATAAATAGTTATGTTAACTTTTAGTTATCTCTTTTATAATTTTTTTATCAAACGTATATAGTGTCTTGAGAGTTAATTTGATATCCATGTCTGTTAGGAATCTGCGAACATTTCTCTAAGTCAAATTCTAATTTGTTGCTAATCTGAAAATTATTTGTTGTGACTTGATAAAATACTAAGCATATATCAACCTTAAGTTGTTTAAATTTGGAGAATTTGATAGTTTTCATTAGTAAGTATATTATATTCATTACTCATTATTCATTTATCAATATACGTTAAATTCATTTCAAATTTATTTAATCACTAATTATATAATCAGATGTGTTGGGACTTTTGACATCAATATCTTGATTTAGCAATATCTTCATGTCCTATGCAATTATATACTTCCATATTTTGTATGCTCATTATTCAATAAAGATTTTTTTAATTGGAAACTTACATCCTTACATAAATTTACTACTCTTATATTGACTAGGTTCTTTAAAATATTGTATGTGTGTAGATTTTAACTCAATAGATAACTAAAATTACTTCTTCGCAAAACTTTCTAAACCATTGTGTTTTTCGTCTAAATGCAATTTCCCTTCCTAAGTGACATCTCAATCATCCTATTTTCATGAAACCCCCCTTCTTTTTCGTCATCAAGAGTAAATTCAGAAATGCCACAACTCCTTCGTTGCATTGCTTCTTTCTCGCAGCCTTTGATCTTATATAAGATACAATAGCTGCCACTTTCTTGCTTGAAGTAATAACGTCAGCGAAATGCCAATTAATCATTTAATTAGTAAGTGTATATATGTAGTTGGCGAATTGACCAAACGTCTTCGAAAATAGGGAATGATTACATAAAGCATTTATGTAAAAGAATAGACGTGACTAAAGGAGAGAAATGTACTCAGTGAGTAAGCTGTAGTTCCAACTTAAGTGGTATATTTATAGGATAATAAAGCAAAGTCAAGACACATTGCGAAGCAGTACTCCCAGGGTCAGGAATGGTCAGCATTTCCACTATTTGCGTAGCCTATGTTCTAAAATAAGGAATTTCTAGAACATCGGCTATGCAAACAGCGGAAATATCGACCATTCCTGACCCTTGGGGTACTGCTTCGCAATGTATCTTGTCTTTGATTTATTATCCTACAAATGTACCACTTTAGTTGGAACTACAGCCTATGCACTATATGCATTTCTCTCATTTAGTCACGTCTATTCTTTTACATAAATACTTTATGTATTCATTCCCTATTTTCGGAGACGTTTGGTCAATTCGCCAACTGCACATATACACTTACTAATTAAATGATTAATTAGAATTTCGCTTACATTTTTACTTTGATTTCTTATGATAAAAATTCATAATTTCACTTAGAACTCTAACTTAATAATTTCGTACATTGTTGTCATTTAAATACAAAAACGCTATACGATCAAATCTCATATAATTTAGAGGTTTATTTGACTTATCGATGAGTCAACATTCATACATTCTTCTATCATTCATTTTCTCAATTGACAAATTGAACTCATATGTATTACATGAGACTCCTGATCTATTATAGATACCATAACTTTATATATTTTCCTGTCTGCACTAATACTAAACTAGATGAAAACGTGGTTGCGGTTTGACGGATATACACACAAAGAAATCCATATGGGGCAATTACATCCATCTAAATAATAGTGTTGCTACTCCTAACATGTTTACAACTGCTGCTATCATTCGCTCAACCTGCTACCCACGGGAAATTACATCTGCTCTTTTACAAATATATGTTGCGTATGTTTTGTCATCGGTTGATCGTATATATACACTCTTTGATGTTATACAAATCTACATATCTTCATTGTCTTACTTTTTCTCCTCCCGTCGTACAAATTTTTCCACATATCTTTATTGTTACTGACTATTAACTCCCAATTAGAAATTCTGATGGCATTATAATTGCGACTGTCCATGTTCAGTACTCATGTCACCATTGAGGTGACATAGCAAGACATTATATCAAACCTTAATTTCCTTCTAATTTATATTTCTCTGTACAATTTATTTATTTCATTTCAGATTGTTTTTGTCTACATCTTACATATCAGGTTTGCATGTTTCTGATATATATGTATGTGATGGTTTCTCCACTAATTCGTTATGTGATTCTGAATTTCGTGGCTCTTGTACAATCTTCATTTCAATTTATTTTGTAATTTCTTCCTCACATCTTCACCAACAACTCCAATACATTTTTATTTATGTACAGATATTGGATATGTTCTTTTCATCTAACATTTTGATCGACTGTTACAAACTCTAATTCATCATCCTTCATTTGCAGTTACTTTTACCTACTTCTACTACATTCATACAGACTTCATAACGAAAATCGATCTTTCGTCCTCACAACTGATCCCACTAGAGTCAACAATTCCCATCTTCAGATTGAGGGAGATTTTAAATCCATTAAAGATATCTTATCCCTTCGTTTAGACTCTCCAAATGAGGTATCCTACTGTAAATATATAATTTTTTTTATTAAGCTGTTGCAAATATATAATTACTATCTCTCCTTCATTATTTCTTAATATGATAAATTATTTAGGTTCTATATGTAATTTTCCAAACAATAATCACCGGTGTTGATGAACATTTCGGGTGGTATTATCCAGCGTGCAACCATTGTAACAAGAAACTTAAACAAAATATCACTTCCTCCTTCTGCGATTGATGCAACACCGACAATATCATTCCTTCTCCTAAGTCATATATTCTTACCATTAATTTTTCTTTCCTATTAAATTTAACAATTTATAACGAACTTAAATTCTCCATATTTAGGTTCAAGTTGCAAATCAACATCAAGGACGAAACTTCTTCCCCGACATTTGTCCTTTTCAACAAAGAAGCTGAATCTTTAATCAAAGTCCAATGTTCCGAGCTTTCACATATTAACCATGACATTAACGTATGTTTTTCCTAATCATTTATATTATTCTCTCCCAACATTCATTTTATTAAATGTTTTATCACACATACTATGTTTATTTTTTTATACAGATTACCAAAGATCAACTACCACTTCCAATCACAAGGATCATCGGTACCTCACACAGATTCTGCCTCAAGCTCAATAACTACAACTTAGTCCTCAGTTATGAAAACTACACAATCTCAACTATTTTCCATGATTCCTTAACCAAACATAATTCAAAGATTACAAACTCCATTCAAAAGGTATTGTACGCATACTCATTCAAATATATCTACTACATTTATTTTGCAAACTCTAATCCTATCTAAGTTACATAATAGGAATCAATTCCAATAAATACTTATCAAGCACCATTCATTATCACAGACAATGAAATCAACATTGGTATTTTTCATCCTTCTTCTCCAATATCTACTACATGAAAATATAACACATCCTTCAACTGATTTCGAAAGTGAACATATCTCTAAAAAGAAGCGTTCGGGACGTATTTTCAATTTATAATCTACTTAATTTCTCTTCAAATTTTTACTTTAGTATTACAATTTTCTTCTAACATATCTTCACCCATAATTGTAGGAACATTGATGAAAGGAAAAAGATGTTGATTAAATTCCAATTGTGCATTCTACATCAGCATTTTAGACCTTCAACTGCTACTTTAATTTTCAACTTTTTTGTCTCTCTCTATGTCAAACTTTGACAATGTTTGTTAACATTTCTACATGAGTTCCACCTGTCACTAAAACTTTACATTCTTACTCTATTACATTTTTTTATTGTACTCTCATTTTTTCAATTTGCTTCGTTTTTTATGCATTCAATACGGCCTTCACCACGCATCGCGCGGGTTTCCACCTAGTGTGTGTGTATATATATTCAATTTCAAAAACATTTGTTTTGAATGTTGAAAAAGTACATGTATTATGTTCGTCTACGTTATTTACCTTCAACTTAAGGTGGCATTCGTAATAATGTGATCATGAACAATGTTGGGATGAAGTTGAAGGTGTCAAGTGAAATGATCTTGATCTTTTATATTTCCGAACTAGAACGAGAGAATGTTTTTGACAATAGTATATGATACTCTTACAAAGTAATCGTTACATGCTAAAAAGTATTATATCTTACCCATGTTTATGACTCCAGAGTCTATACCCCGGTTATCTAAGATGTTCCCATTGTAAAGTAATTCACTAGTGTTTTTTAGAGCATATTCTTAGAGTTACTCTAGATCAAGAGATTAAACTCTCAATTGAATTATTCTCGGTAGAATCAATGTTGGTCTTAAAAGTGACCTACAAAATGGCCCCCGAGAGTTTAAATAGAACAAAGAGTAGTGCTAGACATGTTGATCAATAGCGAGACCGGTTCTTATCATAAAAAGTAAAGATCAACTGTAAGACTTTAAATTGACTACATTGAGCTAAACTTAGTAACAATGAAGAAGGTACCCAGTTCCCATAAAAATAAGACCTATTTGATCAACTCCCGGAGATGGAACATTTTTCCATTGACGAATTCAAGGTTGTGTTATGTTTAACCGATGACCAATAAACAATATATACAAATATTAGCCTTTAAAATCAGGCATGGACATTATGATTTTGTTATTATACCATTCATCCAAACAAATGCTCCAATAGCCAACTTCACGGATCTAATGAATAGGGCCTTTTGATCCTACAGAGAACAGTTTAGAGTAATCATTGATTATGTGTTGGTTTGCTCCAAAAGTAAGGGGGATCACGAGGAACGTTAGGGAATGGTGTTAGAGGTACTAAGAAGGTAGAATTGTACGTTCAGTCAAAGAAATGTTAATTTTAGTTGGAGCACGTCTCTTTTATTAGATTTTTATTAATAAAGAAAGAAAGGGTTTATATAGAACCAAAGCTAGGTAGAAGCTATAGTTAAATGTGATAGGTCGAACGCGGTTACAGAGTTGAGGATATCAACTCTGGAATACGCGATGAATTTTTGTTGATGCAGAATGAGACGGTCACAACATACTCTTCATAGCAACTCTAAATCTCACAAGAAAACTATACCCATCACAAGCCTTTATGTTAGAAAGATTGTCTTTCGCATTACAAACTGGGAGCCATTATGAATATAGAGAAACTTAGTATATCTGCTCTGACCATAACAGTTTGGCCTTATTCACTCATTGGAGTTCAACTTGATACATATGAAATGTTTGGAGTTTATTAAAGGCTATGGCCTACATATCAAATATAATCTACAGAAAGAGAGCAAATGCCTTAGCAAGAACTTTAGAACCATTACAATATTAGTAATGTAGTTGAGACCTCTGATATATGAACTATGAAGATTGAGTATTATTGAGGTTTGAAACGTATTATAGTGTACGAGTAATCCCGGAGGGAGAGGGTGATTAGGATCTATAAATTTAAAATGTCTTCTACCAAAATGGAAGCGAAATTTTATTTTAATATAATAAGGTTGTTTCTAAGGACATCATAAAAAATGCTTCAAAATACCACAAGAATTTGTTTACATTTTTTTGCTAAGGACCACCACACACACACACACACACACACATATATATATATATATGTATATATATATATATATATCACTATTCTAAAAAAAACCGCCTAGGGTTGAGGCATGTGAGATACACCCCGCCTTAAGCTTTTTACGCCTTATTCTTGGTAAAACCCTTAAGACGCACTTTTTTCTAAAAACAACAATGCTTTAGTGAAACGATATCGCCTTTTAAAGAATTTTTTTACGAACCGGACCATTATCTCATCTAGAATAATCAAATAGCATTTTAATTTGCAAATATTCAGACATATTTTTATGATATATACAATTTTGGTATTTTAATAGCCTTGTTATGGTTAAAAAATATTAAAAAATATTAAGAACGCCTAAACGCCTTTTCACGCATTTTTACGCCTAAGGCTCGCCTAGGCTTAAGGCTTGGCCTCCACGCCTCGATCACCCCTCGTGTTTTTTAGAACCATGATATATATATATATATATATATATATATATATATATATATATACTTTCTCTCAACCATTCTTCCAAAAAAATTTCTCTCTCAACACAATTTTCTCTCAACTATTCTCTCACTTAAAACCTTAAATAAACTTTTCATTCAAACACTATACAAACTTCACCAAGAAATTACCATATTAATTATTAAAACAACATAATAATTAGGGTTTTCACTCATTGAAGTTACCATATTAAAGTCAATAACTAATTGAGGTGCTAACAATGAGTGTGGCAACTCTAAAACTAATGAAAATTGCCAAAATATTATGTTTGAGGTAATTGTAGCTACACAAATTCATTTTTTAAATATTTTTTTAACTCTAGATAAAGTTAAACCCGAAAATGAAACTTTATAGTGGTTCGGTATCGGGCCCCCGAAGAAGATGATGATTTTCGGGGTGATTATCCCAAATCAAAGTTAAATTTTTTTTTTTTTGAAGAAAAATTTTCATTCGGGATGATTATGTTAAATGTAATACATATATTCGGGATGATTATGTCGAATGGAATGCATATATTCGGGATGATTATGCCAAATTAAATGCATATATTCGGGTGATTATGCTGAATAGAATGTGTGTGTGTGTGTGTGTGTATATATATATATATTTTAGCAAAGTCTCATTCGAGGTAATTATAGAGAATGAAACACATGTACTCGGGATAATCATGCTTAATTAAATTTATATGGTAAGATGTGGGTTCTTGGAATACAGTTAGTATCAAGTGAGGCGTAACCCCTTATCAAGGTCGGGATTAACACACCATACAATATTAAATAACGACAATGAACACAAGTGAATAAGAGGCAATGAGATTCGATATTTAGACCTATATTAAATGATATGTTTGCACCATAAATACACAATAGGTATAATGAATAGATAGGACCAACAGGTAGCTTGGTCGGAGGGAGAAAAAGCTAGCACTCTGGGCACAATAGAGGCAAGGCATGAACTTCAAACTCAGTTAATACTCAATGATATGGGTATTAAATGGGTGTGGGAATAATGTTCTCGCATGAGCTCTCGTGTATGAAGGTAGTTGGGTAGCAGTTCTAGGTTTAGAATGCTCTGCTGTAAACTATTTTATTGGTGTATTTATATGGAGGCAAGGTTACTCGGGTAAACTTTCTTATGTTCAATGTGATTGACCATATTAAATTCACAAGTATCCCACCTCATTAATGTATGAGATATTGCATTAAATACATGGGATCTCATAATACGGCAGGAAACTGCTTTAGTGGTTGGAGGCATGGTGGGCATTAATGGGGGACGTGACGAGGCAACTTAGGGGCTTATCTTATAACGGCTAAGGGGTCAGATTTGGTGGACTAGGACTGTCGTCCTAAGGATAAACACACTTGAGTGTTGTAACTTCGAGTCCCTATATTCTAGATGTCATGACATCCAAAAGTGGGTAAACAGTGACCCCATTAGGTGTATGGCCACATTAGTCAGGCGAGATGGTGTCTGATTTGAGGTTTCTCGGTTGATAAGTAGCTCGTGTGTTTAGTCTTCTTTTTGTTGGATAAAAACTATCCTTGGGCCAAGGCTGCAAGATTGAGGTACCTCGAGGAGGTTCCCCCGAATGAGTGGAAGTTATGGCAGCTCGGTTGTAGATGGTTCGAGTAACCATATATACTAGATGAAGTTTTGCCCAAGAGTGCCAAAAGGGTGGGTAACTATATTCCCAACGTTCCCTTCCTCCCAATCCTCCAAACCATGTCCATGCGAGGTTCCTAGGAGGAGGTTGTTCGATAGGGAATCTTATCCCTCCCATGCCCTGCCAGGCATGGTCCCTCATGGGTACCAAATAACCTCGCTCAACATATAACATAAGTTAAAGTACATGATATAATTCATTCTGTTTCATTTTACATACTATCCTCATTCGAGTGACTTTGATCTACGAGTTGGATTCTTTGAACCGCGTTCGTGGAGAATCTTCGAGGTAGATCCTTCGAGCCACATCTGTGGAGAATCTTCGAGAGAACTCGCTCGAGTGATCTTTATCTTCCTTATTTGTCTGCCAAGCAACGGGTTAACTAAGTTAATCACTCTTTGGTGGGGACTCCCCCTACATTTTCCCCTTCGTAGAGATATTTGTTTATTGCATGAAGAAATATCTATACGAAACCCTTTGCTGGTCTTTAATATTTTCTTGGAACAAGTATTCAATATCCCTGGGCACTTAATTTATAAGAAACAACAAGTTATTAGTAATAGAGGAGCTATATCTTGCTCTGTCTTTCGAACTGCCTCATTTGATTTAAATATCTTATAATATTTTTGATAACGTCTTTAGTGAGGCTTCATGATTGGATGTTGCCGATATCTTAGGGGAAGTGCAGGGGTTTATTTAAATTTCCCCCAAAGCTCTTCATATCCCCCAAGATTGAAAAGACTCCAAGCATGTCTCATTTAATGAGGTTGTCATTTGTGCTTCGTTATGTAGCATGTGGGGGCGTCAGGGTAAGCACGTGTTCCCCACGTAATATCATTTGCGCGTCGCTTTTTGAAGCGTCATCATTACAACTCTTGAACCCCGCTGCTACGCATGTCTGCTGGTCACGCAAGTTGATTTGATCATTATTGCGCTTCTCCAAGCGTTGAATTTTGCCGCCTATTGGGGTTTGTGTTGCTCCTATAAAAGGGGTATGCCTTCGTCTAAAACTTCCACCTTTGGGTTTTGTCATTTTCAAAGTGAGATTTTGTGATAGCAGAATTTTTCTTTCCCTTCAGATTCCTTTTTTTTTAACTTACCCTCTTTCTTTCTCCTTCTAAACTCCCCTCATGGAACCCATTGTAAAGAGGACCCAATCTGCTAGGGGTGTTTCCCTCAAGTCTCAGGTGCGCTAGAACCAGTGGGCAAGCTACCGGCACGCCCCATACTTTGGGGAACTTGATCGCTTTTGGCCAATTGCTAAAAAATTCCCCGGCGAACTAGAGTTGGTGAAAAATGTGAAGTTTCTAATGGACGAAGGCGACGATGCTGAGGACTTCGCCTACATCCCTATTGCCACTGTCACCAGATTCTGTGTTGAGAATGGTGATTTTTCATTCTCAAAGGTGGAGTTTGAGGCCTCCTCTGGCGCTTGTGAAGGTTTAGGTCCTTAGACCGACCATATACATTCCAAATATTTTGTACAGCTTACTCTGATTGGTCTATCATGCACCAGTTGGCTGTGTGACCTCACCCTCGTAAAGAACACTACCGCCTTCCAGTTACTCGTGTCCCGCTGGAGTCATAGGTCACACCTTTGTGACCTCTTAGGGTGAGTTTACCATCACCCTTGAAGATGTGTATGAGTTGCTGGGATTGGAGGCAGCAGTTTTGTTACGTTCTTAGAGGAAGTTGTTTTTAGCAAGGAGAAGGCTTTAAGGGCCGAATTGGAGGCAGTTATGAAAGACTACATGGTGACGTACAACAAGTGTACCTATTCAGAGGTAATTAGGTACTTTTATTTCATTGAGGATAAGGCAGTGATCAAGGCGCATGAGGCAGCGACAGAAAACCCTCACGAGAAGCAGGTATTCAAGCAACCTTAGCTGGAAAAGGGTTTGATTCTCAGATTGAGCTCGTTGGCATTATCCGGGTGATGTATTCAGGGCGCGGCCAGAACTCACTCAGGGCGCGGCACTCTCCATCATAGGCCGCGGCACCCCTTCAACGGGTGTGCGGCACTCCAGCTTACATCACTGCATGCCTTGAAGGCCACACCCCCCTTTTTGTTTTATCCACAACTGCCGTAAACTCGGTATACGCACGTGCTCAAGGCATCTGACTCAACACATTTCCTCATAAATAGAGGACCCTCACCTAGAAGAGGGGAATGGATTCCACACACACCTGAGGCACTACAACACAGATCCTCTCTACATCACCCCAACATAGGCTTTGGAGGCTAACGATCTGCATCACAGCCACCTCACGGGCTCACCGGAATCTCCGATATTGTCATGTACTCTCCTTTATTCTCATACTTGTACGCCTCTATAGGCATGATTATATTGTACAATGCAACGCACATAATGAGAACGGAGCAACACAGTGGACGTAGGCCTATTTTAGAGGCTGAACCACTCTATATCTTGTCTCCTCTCTGTTTGCTTGCTTTACGTGTTTAACACACACATCACTCTTGACCTGATGGTATGGGAACGTCTTATGGCCGATCTCCCGTATCATCAGTCTTAACACATTTTCACCACACAGCCCATTTCTTGACATGTTCCTTATTCCTTATCTATTTTTAAAACCTTCCAATAACTGCATACTTTAACGGTCCCATACCGCCGGCAATGTGCACCATATACTCTGGCCAGTGATTTTAGATCTTTCATCCCAGGGCTTCGGGCCTCCTTAATTAACCCGGTGTCATCCGAGTTCTTTTTTAATGCGTTTTAATATTTTGTAAATGTCCACATTGTTCCACCTTTCCTTTTACCCAATCAAAGCCAAAACCCGGGGTTTCACCCCAATTTGTGTTACACTTTAAAAATCATCATTTTACGTCCCTTACACTTTAGACTTGATTTTATTCCAAAATCATTTTTATTAGAACTATCATGTGTAACATCCTTTCCAACATTTTTATTTCATAAAAATGTTCCACTTTACGTAAAATGACCATTTAACCCATTTGTTTCCAAACTCGCCTTTTACATCATTTTCACAAGTGTTAATTTTCCAAACACCATTAAGTTACCCACACTTATTAAGTTTTTTTTAACACCTTTTTAAACTATTGGAGTAATATTTATCTCAATTGGAAATATCTTTATTTCAATATTTTTATTTTCAAGAATCAAGGAACATACAAGACTACTTTATAAGAAAAATACCATTTTCTTTTATTAACATATGTAGTCTTATAACCTTACGTTTATCTCCCATAATCCCCTTTTTCACACATTTAAAGTCTAGAATTTTTTCTTTTCTTATTTCATGATTAAACCCAACAAATTCTTATTTAAACTTGTTTATAAATTCATTGCCAAAATACTACAAGTTTATATGCATGAGAAGATGGACTTAAAATTCTAAAATCGTATTAGTGGATTAAACATACATTTTATTTTAGAAATTCATAATACTTTCTAAAATTTACTTTCAAGGCAAAAAAGACATTTTATTTCTTCAAACTCAACAAATGTCCATTTTCAAAAAATCTTAATTTTTACAAGAAACTTTATAACATTATTTCATCAAGTATTTTAGCAAAATCAACATCATTTCCAAAATTTTAATTCATAAAATGTTTAACATGAAACTTTATGAAAATGCACCATTTTCATAAATATCCTAATGTTTATTTCAAGAAACTTTGAAATATGCATTCTTCATTTATTCTCAACAAAATGAAATTTTTTTCAACATTTTTAGTTCATAAAAATGTTTATCATCAATTTTTCTAGAAAACCCATCATCAAGTTCATAAGCATTCTACTCTTACATTTTAATAATAAGACTACAAATACATAAAATAGAGTCTTAATCTACGAGTAGATTTTCCCACCTCAATGAAGCTAATGCAATGAAAGACATGGAAGATCTAAGAATATGGAAACCTCCCACCTCCTACGGTTTCCTCAAGAAGGTTGCCCCACTTAAAAGCATGATCCATTAAGCTTCTAAGTAGAACCCCTTCAAAACCCCTCTTCAAACTCTATAAAAGCTCCATCTTCATCTTCTCCGAAAATCCCCCAACAACACCACTACAAATTCGTAGTTATGCCCAACAATGGAGGAAATGGATATATAAAGCTTGGATATGGTGAAGACTAGACGAATATGATGATTTATGGTTGATATATATTGGTGGAGTGGTGGTTTATTAGGGAGATAATATCAATAATGGTGGAAGACCCACTCCCCCCTCTCCCCCCCCCCCCCTCTTTTTCTCTCATAAATTCAAATAACCAAATGAATCACGAACAAGCCTTATAAAAACCCATTAAATACCAAAATCCCATTTTTACCCAATCTGGGTTCTCCAGAGCTCGATAGCTCATCAATTCAATGGCCTAGAAGGAGACAGCGTACAAGGGCAGTCTGACTTAACAATTCAATTGACCTCATTCGAACGAGATTCACCCATTGTTCGAATAAGAAAGGCATCTCGTTCAAACCTCGTTTGATCTAAAACTTCAAACGAACATTGAACGATCGAACTTGTTACACAATGGGATCTCTTTCAAGCCTCGTTTGATCCCTTGCTTCAAACAAGTCCTGATTTTCGTTCGAATGACCAACTTTCGTTTGAATGATACTTCTTATATTTCCTTAATTTTTCTCCAATTTAACCCAAAACTTCCACTTATTATCATCAAGCCTCCAAAAATTATCAATTTGGAATATAATCCCAGTTATAATTATCCAAATCCCAAGGTTCTCATTCTAGTTCAACTTACGAGGGAAAAATTATAAAAATATTAGGGCGGGGTATTACAAACTTTCCTCCTCGGGGAATTTCGTCCTCGAAATTCTCGATCCACCTATTCTTCAAATTCATGGGGCTTATTAACTCTCATTATAAGTCATACACACCCTCTAAGATAAAATCATCGAAGTCTTTAATAACTAAGATCACATCACATGCCCTTAGACGGGGTTTGTCACCAAAGTCTCAACATATGACATGCTCTAACGCTCACCATTTCACTAACCATGAACGTGTCTCCACCCACTTGATGGTCATGGTCAATTGAGTCCTAGGACTACCTTTAATAATACCCCAATCATATCATTGCCTTATGGCAAACCCTCTCTAGTGATCAACACTCACCCAATAGTGCACCGCAATTTGACTAATCATCAAATTCATCATCAAGAACCATTTACAATCTTAGGACTGCACATCATGTGTCCCATAAATTTTTAGGTTATCTTGACCATGAAAATTTTTCCCGAGTTTAACATTATCCATACATTGCAAATTTCTCACTCTAAGAAGTAATACACCTACCAAATCTTCATCGCATGTTCGACTGTCTCCTTCTACTGCGTCACTTTGATGACCCTAATACTACTCTAAGCATCTCACCATTGAGAACTCCCATGATCCCCTCTCTAATCCAATGACCATGGCAAAGCAACACCTTGTGCTAAGTTTCCTCGATTCGTAACATGATATAATATCCATAAGTCATCTTCCCTCTCTTTCCAACCAGAGACACTAGCTACCATTTCGGCTAATTGAAAGGTCATTAATCCTAAGGAAAGCAATTACTATGAGCAGGTCGTGTGGCTGAAAGTGCGACCACCCACTTGGGGTTGAGGGGTGGCGATTCTAGGGTGGTATAAGGTGCTTGGTGGAGGAAGAGATCTCGAGAACTAGAGAGAGAGAAAAATATAATTTTTGATGAACCAAAATGGCCTTAACATCACTTAAGTACTTTATCATAGGGGTAAAATCCTTAAATTACCCCCCAAAACCTAACCCAATATGAGCTGCTACTGTGGGAGCATGACATGTGTCTTAATCCAATGGCCTAGGTATTGACAACATTTTCAAAATCTACAGAAGTCGATTTTGACCATCTCGTTCGAATGAGAATGGATCTCTTTCGAACGAGAACTATCATTTAGTTTGAACCAAACTGCATCTGGTTCGAATGAGAATTACATCTCGTTCGAATTTGCTTCGAACGAAGTTGGGTTTGCCTAAATACAGATGTTTCGTTTAAAGGTCGTTACAAGACTACTCAAACGAGATTTGAATCTCGTTTGAATGACTCCAAATATCGTTCAAATGACCCTGAACTTTTCCAATATTAACTTCAACTCCTATTTAATTCTAATTAATTTCACCAAGGCCCATATATTACCCAAATTTAACCCATCATTCATCTTACACGATCTAAAGCTCAATCGGGTCACATAAAGTCATCGAATCACATGGGTACGGTCAAGGTCACGAGTGCGGATGTTACTTTCTTCCCTCCTTATGAAATTTCATCCTAAAAATTATCTATCCATGAATTCCTCAAGTTCCCGAGGTTTATCGACTCTTGTCCTATGTCATATTAATACTTTAAGGCTATGTCAATGAAGTCCTCAATCATTACAAAGTCATCATATTCCCTTTCACAAGGGGTTGTCACCATAATGCTCGATAAACAACATATTCTAACGCTCACCATCAATCTAGCAGTCAATTTTGCATAAAAATCCTCGAGTCTCCACTTACTCGATGATCAAGATCAATCAAGTCCTAAAGCTCATTTTCAAACACCTAAAGCACACTGGCGCCTCTGCCGAGCAACATTCTCTAGTGATCGATGCTCATCTAAGAGAAAAACGACATACATCTAACAACCAATTTGTTATCATATATAGTTTTAATTCTTAAGACTACATATCCTAAGTCACCTCGAATTCTTAGGTTCTTCTCACCACACAAATTCACTTAAACATGATACTAACCTCTCATCGCTATTTTCTCTCTTCGAGAAATAACACACCAACCAAGTCATAAATTGTGCGTCCTACTAACACCTTCCAAAAGATCCCTCTTTGAACCTAGGATCGCATTCGGCATTGAACTACGAAGCACTCACTCGATTATTGTACCATTCCACTCAATGTTGGAAAACAACACTATGTGTTAAGTTTTCTCGAGTTCTAACACTTTATGATGTCCTCAAATCACAATTCTCCTACCAATAGAGTCTCTAATTGCCATACTGGCCAATCAATAAGATCGCTAATCCTAAAAATAGCGGATGCTATGAGCAAACCATGCAGTAGAGCGCGCAACTATGCGTACACAAAACTTATGCAAATAAAGGAATATTCAACTAGAGCGCACCTAGTTGTCGAGCTGCAATGGCCACACTAGGTCCAGCCACACTCATACTAAGTTAAGATGCGCTGTGATAGAACCATCAACATGGAACAATGCCAGACGACCAAAATTGAAATAACACCATCCTCAACCATCGGTACCAAAGGGACACAATCATCGACTAACGAGACTAAAAGAACATAACGAATCAGAATAAACAAACAACCATTTTGAGGGAATCCCATCTGCATGCAATGGTTATGGTTTAAGAAAGGCAAACCTATGCCATACGCTCGAAGTCTACGACTCCTCCTAGGCATTCCCTCAAATACTTATATAGTCACATACTATGTCTTGAGTCATCAATCGTGACTTATTGGATCACGAACCATTCATCTACTCAAGATAAAAGTAATATACGAACATGTTGTCCTTTGGAAAGTTAAATGTTGGACTTCTCTCCTTAGGAATGAGGCTTCCTTCTATAATCCTTGATAAACATGAGCTACTTTAGTGGACAAATGCCAAATGCCCTTGTCAACGCTGACCTTATCCATCTCTCTAGTCAACGTGACATCATGACTAACCTAACACACCTATGTTACTATCTACTTGTAATATACGAATATGTTGTCCTTTGGAAAGTTAAATGTTGGACTTATCTCCTTAGGAATAAGGCTTCCTTCTTTAATCCTTGACAAACGCGAGCTAATGTAGTGGACAAATGCCAAACGCCCTTGTCAACGCTGACCTTATCCATCTCTCTAGTCAACGTGACATCATGACTAACCTAACACACCTTGGTTACGATCTACTTTATTGTACCATGATCATAACCCAAACATTTCATTTTTCAATGCCTAACCAAGCAAAACATTAACCCTATTATAACCTCTAATGGTACAAGTTCGGTAGTGTGCCTATCTCTAGATCCTACCCAAACTGAATTTATGTAGAGGCCACACCGGTCTCCATCAGCACTGTAAGGATGGAAATTACTACAGAGGTTTATGCTTCCTAATCCATACCAGTCTAACAATACTTGCCAAGAATTAATACTTGCCCTTTAAGGGTTATTCTAACTTACACTGTCGATGGATGTTAATATCCTAATCACGCCTTGATATCCCTCACGGGGTGCTATTTTTAAGTCCTTAATTATCACATCATCAATCTAATTCCCCAATGCATATCCTACTACCCATCACAATTAAGTACAACACTTTATACACTAGCCATCTTACGAAAACATGCATTATGTCCAATCATGACACTAATCTTCAATTACCCTTAGAAGGTTACCTCACCTATTTATATCAAATTGGATGACCTCACCAATGGCTACAAAAGTCCACTCCTTATAATTTGACTAATAACTCGAGATCGTTACAAGACCCTCAATACAATCATCACTAGAACACTAGCATTTCACAATATCGAACTTAACTAGTTCTATAAGGAAACCAAGCACACCCCACGTTAAAGTCATTATAAACCTGACAAGATTTCATCACCTATGATCTTCTCATCTTAGGTATGCTCTACAGATTTCCCAATATCCACATCATGACTATTAGGTTCTCGTAAAGATACTACTTTACAAGTCTCCATACATGGTGCACTTTAACCATTAAACACCTTAAGGCATAACAACAATTCAATTTCTATTTCCAACGGTGCCACACACAATTAGTCCTCAGGATACTCCAAGGACTTCTTTAAATCATACTCACACCGAAACTACCTCGCATTAACCCATTACTTAGGTCTCTAAAATGGGATATGGTGTTTATATATACAACCATATTTCCTTTTTTGTTTAAAACTCTATGATGGGTCTAGCCTATGACGACCCTCTCCCCGAGACCCAATAAAGGTCCAAAAACTTCCTTCAAACTCCTACTACCATATACTACGTGTCAAACCAGGGGCTAGCACTAATAAGGATTCTGGAAGGATATAGGTAATCGTGTACAACCCTATAAGCCTCTAAGTCCTCATTACTAACATCACAACAGATCCAATTCCTCAAAAGTTATATCATATTTTCTAAAACCACATAATAGAAGGCTACCTAGGGTCCACTCCTACATCACTTCAACTCATCATTGTTACACATGTAACAAACTTTCCACCAAAGGCCCATCACTCTCATCATAGTTTACGAGATAAAATTTCCAATCAAAAATTACCAAGGTACTTACTCAACTAAGGCCTGAGTACACACCCCTATGTAATGCCCAACACAGGTCTACATGGTTATCGAATTGTTAACTACTTGCGCCAGGGAACTACCCCAAGGATCAATTTCCATTGATCAAATAATAATTATTAACTACTCATAGTACGTAACCAAGGAACTTAATACATGTCACATCCCGCTGTTTACCGAGGGTGGGGGTTAACTTAATAATTGCTGAATTATAAATAAATCTGAATGCGAAAATAACCGAGGCATTTATTGATTATCAAACGTGTTACAACTGAAATATATGAATAATACAAAAGTATTTCTCATACTAACTAGGCTCCCTTTATTCTAATATGACCTTTCTTTGTTTATATGTATCAACTTATCTCTGAGCTATTCATCATAGACTATTGGTACCTGTGTATAATAACTGAAAAATAAGGAATAAGCAAAACTTTGCCCAGTAGATAATTCTAATTCTATAAAAATGTAAATATAGAAATCTGTTTAAATAGCATATCCGGGTCTGAAATTCTCAAAATGGCAGGCTATGCTACAAATCAGATGATTGAAACCAAAGTTTAATAACATGCAGGGCATACTGCAATAGGGTGAAACCAATTTAAATTATTGTTCAACAGAATTCAGTGGTGTACTGTAATTAGGATAATCAAATAGGTTGTCAGGATTAGGACTGGCTTGAGTTTAATTAGATAACAGATTGAATCAATATTCACGGTACAGTTGACTATCAAAATAGTTCATGAATGATAATACGAGTTCAAAGCTATCACATAGTGATATAACAAGCAGTAATGTCAAAGACCTACGTTCAAGGTATAAGAACCACCTACTGGTGTTTACGAGCTTTTCGTTATTATTCATGAATATTTAATTCTTGCGTTCCAGGTACCGTATTCATTTGTCTCAAGGGTTTAAATGAGAGTGGTTACATCAGTGTTTTAGGGAAAATGATTCGGGTTTAGGATATCTGACGTCGTTCGGTAAATGGAATTAAAGTTTGTGCTACGACAAGCATGAATTTCGTATATAATTCTAAGTTACGCTAATTAGGTTGTGATGAAATAAGTAATATTTGTAATTTAGGAAACTGCGTTTTTATGGCAACTTGATATTTGAATAATACAATTTTTCTGGGAAAATATTCTTTATATAAAATAAAAGAATTCAGTTTGTTTGAATAAGAAACAATTTTATATTTGATTAAAAATGTTAATTGGTCAAATATTTAATTTGACTATTTGAACAAAATCCAAAATTTTATACGAACGAAAAGGCCTTTCTCGGGTGTTGTCCCAATAGATAATTTCAAAAATAGTAATTTTCGTAGTTGGTCCGAGATTAGTTATTTAATTAGATCGATTAAAATATTAGTTCCAATCTGATATCGTGTTAGCATTTACTATTCCTCGTTGGCCATATTTTATATTATCCGATTGTCAATATTATTATGGTGAGTATAAAATTGATGTTCGTGACACAAAATAATTTTAGAAAATATTACGAGTCATATTGTGATTATGCAGGTATTGGGATGCTTAATTGTCGTGTTGATTAATTTTGGAAGTGGCACGACCACTGGTAAGCATCCCAACACCTGCATAATCACAATATGACTCATAATATAATCTCGGGTTACCAAGACGATATAACCTCGAGTCGTTTGGTATTATACTCATTAAAATATATTTCTCACAGAAAAGGGACAGTATATAGAAAAAATTGTCAACGGATCCAAATAAAAAAAATGTACAAATACTTGTACATGTCGGTATTCCGTGTTTACGACTATTTTTATATGTAAATGAGCATAATTAATAAATAGGTATTGTTAGGATTACAAAAATCACAACAACAATACCAAATTAAGATTCCGCTCCTCGAACATCCAAACCGAAACGGAATGAAATTCGAACAAAATAAAACAACAATATATTAACAATCTTAGATCCATATATATACATGTTTGTATAAAAAAACGAATGGTAGAAACACACCCCTGTTTGGGATTATGTTGGTCGTCGGCCACCACCATGGAAATGGGTGGTGGTCAAGCTCAATCACACACACACACACACACACACACACACACACACACGTACACACACATACATCCATGCACATATGTATACATATATATAAGCTTCAAATCTTGGGATCCATGGATGAAATAACCAAAAAAAAATAGATGAAGAAGAAGGAGATTGGGCTGGCCGACAGTGTAACAGGGAATGGAGGGGGCGGCGGCGGTTAGGGTTTTTAAAGGGAGGAGAAATCTTGGGGAAAAACAAGTTCGACGGGGAGATTTACAAGGAGAGGGATGGAGGGACGGCGATGGCGGCACGGGGAAGAGGGAGAGATTGGGTTGTGGGTTTGGTGGATTTTTTTCTCCATGAGAGTTCGTAAGTTTGAGAGAGAGAAAGTTGTGAGATTTTAAACAACCAACACTAAAAACAAAGGATTTACTCCCATTATATATTAGGTTTAGAAATTAATTTTGGGTTGTTCTAATTTTTACCCATATTTTTTTTTTGTAAATTTACTTTTTGAATGGAGTCTTTATTAAATTATTAAATAACTACTCGAACTTTATATTCAAGTCTCATCGATGATGTACTGTTAGGATTTAAACTAAATTAATTAAAGTACTAAAACAAATAGTAATGCACATACATAGGGGTGGTAAACGGACGGATACGGATCAAATACCATGTTTTTCATATCCGTATTCGTTATTTGAATGTACTATCCGTATCTGAATTCGTATCTGTATCCGCCCGGATAGTTAAAACTACTATCCATATCCGTATCCACTCGGATTCGGATAATATCCATATACATTATTTAGCCATCGCAAAAAATAACTATTAAAATATCCAATCCAATGAAACCCAATCCAATCCAAATAAATATATAACAAAATTACTGCCTCCTAACATCAAAAATTATGGAATCCATAATAATAATATCATTCCATAATGATAATATGACTTAAATCCATCCATACTTTACAACCATATAAGCTTAAAACCATCCAAAAAATAAAATAACAGTCGCATTCCATGACAGTAGAAATAAATAGGCACCTTTTAGATAAAATAAAATCTAATTTATTGAAAATGATAACCTCATGGACATATTGTCTTCAAAACATACTGATATTTTTATTTTAATAAGCATACATTTTTATTTTATATAATCTACCTGTTGTTAACTTCATTTCTCATCACAATCAAAACCATCTCTTTACTTTTCTAATTCTCTCTTACATTCTATTATGTTTCTCTCTTACATTCTTTTTTGTTTCTCTCTTACATTTATTTATAATTAAGGAAACTAATGAATAACTACATGAGGGTTTCTTTATCTTGTTTTGTAAGAAGGAGAAATGAAATGATGTTAGTTTTTTTTTTGAGTGGAGTATATGTTCTTTAGTGGGTGTATGTTGTATGTGATAGGGTGTATTGTAACTTTAGTATAACTCCAAGATAATATACCCAATAAAATAATAATACATGATATTTTATAATATGCCCAATAAAATAATAACTTATGATGTTGTTGTTTGAGTAGAGTATGTGTTTATTTTGTTTTAAGGAATAAACGATTAAGTTTTTTTTTAAATATTATTTTATTAGTAATACTAATACTAATATTATTAGTAATAGTTTAAACATATGTTTGATGGATACGGATATCCGGTAAAATGGATACTCCGCATCGGATACGAATTATCCGTGTCAAATACTAGTACTATCTGTATCCGTATCCGTATTCGTTTTCTCGAATATTTTTATAGAGTATCCATATTCGTATCTATTTCCATATTTTCGGATAAATATTCGCAAATTCGGATTCGAATATCGGACGGATAAGGATTTTTGAATATCCGTTTACAGCCCTACACATACATAAAAAATTGTGAAAATTGCTACTTGGCTTAAAATGATTTTTCTAAGTCATCTAAACTCATTTAATTATAAAATAATTCGTGGCTATTACAATATTCTCACCTTAAAAAATTTCGTCCTCAAAATTCTGATATCTTGAAGTTTCAAAATCTCATAGTGCATATATCGTTTGGAGTATGTGGCATATTTGGAAGGGATGTTCATGCGTCTATAGTTGACTAAGGTCGGTCTGCTCGGGATTAGTGATATAACATACTCAGATAAGGGATAACATCATAACCTGGAATTTAACTAAAAGGAGATTTTTGATAATTAATAGGCATTTTTACAAGCTTTTGCAGGTATCGTGTATTGAAACAGGGGTTTTATGAACATGGTTCGCATATGGTCTCGTGGTTTGAGATTCATTTTAGAAAATGCATTTCCATCATGCTATACTAATAGTTACAGGTAAAAATATGACAGGTCGAATTAGGGGTTTTATAATAACCATATTGTGTAGTTGTTTGCACAATAGGTATTTGCATGTAAAGGTTGAGGTTCAACAGTTTATACTCGAAGGTTTAGAGTTTGGCTTTCTAAATTTTATCAGCACGAAGTTGATGTTCACTAAATTTTAAATCGATTCTCATATTTAATCAAAAGAAATTTCGCATTCTAGGCTAAGGGTATGTATGCATAATAGTCACTTGATCAACTTTTCGATAGTTGATAAATAATTTAAATATTCTAGCCTTTGTTTTCACAACCAAAATTGGTAATTCTTAAGGTTGAATCAAGACTTTCTTGACTAATTCGTCATGTTTGGTTCAAGGTTTATTAAGTTTGGGTACAATGCCATAAAAGTAATAGATAGTAAGGGCAATCTTCCTTGAGATTGGGAAATGTTAATTACATAACTTAAAACTTCTAATGACTTTCAAGCTTCACTAATTACAGTAACGTGAGCAAGGTCTGGTGATAATATGTTCATAACGATAACTAAATCCAATCTCTTTTACTTCTAACAATGAGGGATGTTATAGGAATTTCAATCCACTAATTGAGATATAAGGCATCATCTGATAAAGGTTGGGCAATTTTAAGTAGGTTCCTCGATTTAACTAGTTCTGGGTTTTACATGATTTTACTAAAAGTTACTACAGGTATGATGTCTCGTATTGTAAACTATTCTTCGAAAATCTTCCGTACTCATACAAAACAGAAGGATTCTTTTAAGGTACATCAGAACTATGCTAGATATCTCCTATAATTTTGGAAAATTCAGATCTCTTAGATGAATGGGTTTTATGTTATCCAAGGTGTACTCCTGATAATGAAAAAGGGCTTCCATGAACATAGTTCGCATAACAATGGAAATGAAGTTACTAATATCTATTTTGTTTAATATAAAGATACTACTGAGGGAAATATGTTTATAAGGGTGTGTTGTTCTTAACTATTATAAATACTGTTGTGTCTAAAGTCATAATCCCTAATACTTGGGTTGACTAGAGTTGAGTCGTATAGTCAAGGTAAGATACTATTAAATCCTGATGGGTTTTTTTCTAATCTTATTCATTTAGGTGGTAGGTTTAATCTAAAAAAGCATATTCTTATTCCAACATTCAAGGTTATATGACCTTTTAGGTGCACTTATTTCTTTTACTCACTGACTATAGGCTTGTTTATGTTAGTCATATTACTATAGATTTCTCTACCGAGAAAATTGAAAATAATCAATATTCTTTATTGGGAGAAAAGGACAAATTTTGGTGAGTCGATCTACTATCATTCTTACTGAATTGTATCCTTAAGACGTATGAAATAAATAAAATTCATTGCGATGCGTATAATAATTCCTCAAAAAGTTCTTAACATCTTTCTTATATTGGTCACTATAGATATTTCTTTCTGCATGATATGTACTTAAGTTTCTGGGTTGTATCTTGAGTTTAAAACGATGAGCTTTTAGTGATATCTCTCTACGTCGAGGAGCAAGTAATCTATTTGTGAATTATAGGTTCGTTTATTATCGTAAGATAGCTCTTGGTTCTCATTTTGGTGTGTATTTCATCAGAAGGGATATTAGAGACTGTTAGTCTAACATTTTCTTTCTTGGGTTCGAATAGGAAACTGTATTGGTGAAATTTGAGAAAGTACGGGGGTCATTACAACTCACATGGTTCTTTGGCATCCATAACATTCTATAAGGTGAGATAGTTAAGTTTCATAGTAAAATCATGATATTAAGTGTTGGTTACCACGTTTATCTTTCTGGATGATAGTCTAACTTGAATTATATCCTTTCTAAAGACCATTGCGCATTTATGTTTCCAACTCGAGTTCTATCAGGTGAAGATGTATTTCAAACCTGGGTATCCTGAAGTTACTTGGTATTTTAATGGTCCACTAAAAGATTAAGGTCTCCTATATTTATCCAAAGGGTAACATAGATATAACAGTTAGAAAGTACTATTAGATGAGGATAACTAGATATCTGGAGCACTTTTAATAGGGTAAATGAAGTAGATGTAACGGGTCTGAATCGATGACTCTCTTAACTTGGGTAAGTACGGTACATCACTGATAACAAAATGTGTAATAATTTTATATACTAAAGGGTTCCATTAATGTTTATTACTAATCCCCCAGTGCTTTTGAATTCTAAAAGGTCATAAGGGTACGGTGTTGAATAATCATTCTAGGATATCTGGTATCTATTTGTAGAAAAGAGTTCTAAAATTAAATGGATCACTAATTTAATTATTTGTTAAAGGATCTTACATATTTTGCAAGTAATTGAACTCTACTGAATAAGGAGTGAGTTTATTTAAAGTTTATCGCAATTGTGGGTACAATTAAGTTCAGCACAAATTATCAAGAAAAGACAATCACCAGAACAAATAAAGAAAGTAAGGAATGACAATCACACAACATAATATTTTACATGGTTCAGCAAGAATGCCTACGTCCAGGGTGGTCTTCTCAATATTATTTCTCTATACTCCGGGGAGTGTCTTACAGGAAAAATTAATACATGCCCTTTGCCCCAGGCTTAGGGTTTGTTATATACATGTTTGTTCTCGGGTAGTGGGGGTGTTGGACTCCCCCACATCAGTCCATAACCCATAGAATATCTGCATATGAGATTTTAGGAACTTGTCTGAGTTGTAACTGAATTGATTGGGATGCGAGGCTCCCAGACTTCGGGCCATTTCTATTGGGCTACTCATCTTGGGCCAGAATGAGAAATTGAGGTACCCACAATTGCCCCTAAAGTTGTTGGGACACAATTCGGGCTCAATAATTTTAAATGATTTTTCATAATGGTGTTTTTGTAAATTATGCAACACTTTCCAAGATTGAAGCGCCTCTTCTGAACTGATTTAGGCGCCAGCCTGCTTTGTTTCCTATGCGTTATGATTAGAAACGTTTAAAAATCCTTCGGAGAAGTGTTTTCTTGTTTTCGCTTTAGGTTTTTCCATATTTCTAACCTTCTCCAAGATCCCGTCATTGCACTTTTCATTCTCAGGTCTTCGTCTTCCAATTTCACTATTCTTCATCGTCTTTGCTTGTGACTTTACATTTCCCAAGCTAAGTTTTCACTTTGTAAGTTCCTCATACTATTTCTCTTTGCTTTTTCTGTTGACATTTCTTCGTATCTGTAATTAGGGTTTGTGAATGGCGAAAATAGGCAATAGAGCAGTATCCAAATTTAGGAAGTTTTATAACATCCCATATTGGGTAGATATTGAGTGTGCCCCTATCCCTCGTAATGTTAGAGAAATTGAGGATGCTCACTGGATTCATATTCTCCTATTGTCCTAAGGGGGTCTTACTTTCCTCCCAAGCAATTTGTTTTTGCATTTCTTTGGTTATTTAAATATTTTCCCTGAACAATGTTCATCAAACGTCTGGAAGATTGTTAATGGTGTCCATAGAATACATCAGCTCTATGGCACCAATCTATGGCTTGCTGAGACCTGGTTTTATTATTCTTTCTCGCAAACAAGTTCTGGTCTTCTTTACCTCAAGGCTAGGAGTCCTGATAGGGTATTGGTAGTAAATATACCTGATTCCCATAAGGATTACTGGCAAGAGGGTTTTCTTGCTAGAAATTAGCAGTTTCCACCCCATACTGAAGGGTCAAGGTCTGACAGGTTCATGGTCCCCTTTTATGGGGAGGAGTTCATAGGTAGGCTTAGTTTTTGCTCTACTCATCGATCCTCTTATTAATGTATGATTTCTCTGATATTCTTCTTTCTTTCTTTTCAGCGAGAACAAAGAACTTGAAACCTGCTCTCAGTGAGGTTCGAGCTACTGAGTTGGTTAAAGTCTGGAATATCAGAGAACTCTTGGCTGACAGTGAACATCCTCGATCAATGGATTTTCTCTTGGAGTACAAGAACGTTGGGTCCAGCTTTATCACGCGACCTGTGGACAACATCCCTGAGCTAGACATTTATGAAGAGGTTGCTGTCGACCCTATCCAATTGGACGAGGAAGAAAGAAGATCTGGTAAGGGTCCTAACAGGGTCAGTGCTGAGGTTGGTTTCGGTGAGGATAGCTCTGGTGGTGAGGAATCTTCCAGCTCGAAAGAAGTTTCAGAGTCTCAAGAGTCTTTGAGTGAATCGAATAGCACCAACGAGGAAGATATGGCTCCTCCCATGAAGAATCTGATTCGTGATGATTATGATGTGCTTCTCTCCCATCGATCAAATAATTATAAATCTAGTGGCAGAGAGATTGTAACTGGTTCTCAGTTTACTGCTCATGAGCAGGAGAAGAAGAAGAGAGAGGAAGAGCAGTTGAGAGAGAGGGAGAGAAAAGAGGAAGAAAGGAAGAATATAGAGGAGAGAAAGAAAGTGGAGGAGAGGAGAAGAGATGAGAAGGTGAGGAAAGAGAAAGAAGAAGATATGAGGTTAGGATGAAGGCAGGGCAGGCACTGGTGCTTGTGTTCGCCTTGCTCAAAGTGGCCTCTGTGGCCCTTTCTCCTCAGTTGGCTCCTGCGTTGCTCGAAAGAGAAGTTCTACTGACTGATCATCAGAAGGCGATGGGGTCCGACCAATTAGCTGTGAAAGTGATTCAGAGGCTACCCTTGGTAAGTTTACTCTCACTTCTCAATTCTCGTAATACTTTGCTCTATGCTTCCCTTGCTAATATTTTTCTTCTTTGTAGTTCGTTATCGACTTCACCATCCTCTATCGCACTCGCGACGAGATGGTGAAGAGGAATGCTAATTTAGAGAAGCAAAATTCTGAGCTTAAGGGAAGAATGTCGAGTTGAGTCCAGTTTGAAGACTGCTAATGATGCTCAGCGTTCTTCCGATCTTTCCCTCATAAAAGCCAATTGGGTGAAGGAGGCAGCGGTCAAAGAGCTCAACGAGCTGTGATAGTCCTACGACTTGGTCTACACGAGCAAGTTAACTATGGTAGAGGAGAATAGGGTGCTGGTAGAGAAGGTGAAGAAAGTGGAAGAGATCTCTTATAATGTCGGGTGGGCTACTGCATACGAGGCTTTTTTGGCTACTAGAGTGGACATCGATTCCCCATTATTTAACGAGCATGATCCAGGTTCGAAGTCTGTTGTGGATGAGGCTCCTACCCCGGCTATTGACGGTGGTGTCTCTACTTCTCATACCATTCCTGCTGGTGCTCCTTTTACCCAGGGAACAGCGGTTGCTCCATTTGAGGGAGGTATTCCTGCTGCTTTAAACAAGGGAAAGCAACCAACGACCTCAGAGTCAACTTAGGTTGCTAGCTAGCCTATCCTGAGGACTTATTTTGTATTTTTTTCTTTGTTTGTACTGTCCTTTTGATTATCGATGTACTTGGACCGCTCTATTTTAGTGAAATGAAAACACATTCCTTTCTGCATACTAATTCTTCTGTTCTTTAATGCTTTTTATGGCTTGTAGTTGATTGATGTAGATGAGTATATACTTTCCACCTCTCAACTGGGAAGGATCCTTGGTCCTAATGCGAGCAATCAAGTTCTCCAAGCCTTTGTAAGGATTTGTAAGTCTCTTAGGTCGAGGAATAAGAGCTTTAAAGACTAGCCTGAGCTCATCGCCAAATTGAAGGATAGACTTCAGGAGATGGAAGAGCTTAGTGCTTCTGTTCAAGAATAAGTGAACCTTTTGAGGGCTAAACTTCTAGATGCCTCCGAGATCAATCAAGTCGTAGAAGTCCTTCAACAGGAAAATGAAACTCTGAGGAGGGAGGTGTCGCGACTCAAGGAGCATACGTCGAGCGTTGCACCTCAAGTTTTGCGAGGTTCCTCCTCATCGGCTGGTCCGCGAGCTGGTATAGGATCAAGCGTCACTCCTCAATTTTTGTGGGGTTTCAATTCATCGTTCGATCTGTGAGCTGGTACAGATGTCGAGGCTCCAGCTAGGGAGATGGATGAGCTTCGAGAAATGTTCGTCGAGCATACATAATAGCTGTCGGGCTCCAAAGAGATTTCACGCGGCTAAGGCATCTATTAAAAAAAGGTCCTCAGCGAGTGTGGGTTGATGGTTATGATCAGGGTTGGGCAGATGCTCCAACGAGGTTGGAAGAGTTTGAAGATCTATCCTTTATTAGGGGATGGTTGAATGCTCTCAGGGAGCTGAAAGTCCCGAGGAACTCAGTCCTCAGGTATCATCATGAGATCTCCCCTTCGAATCTGATGCCTTACCCTTTTTGGAGGGATAACTAGTGGGTCCCCATATATGTTTTTCCTAGGAAGCTACTGGAGCCGGATGCAAATGAAGTAGAGTTGGAGTTAGCTCCCTATCCAGATGACGACCGAAGAGCACAAGTAGCTAATTACGTTTCCCGGAGACCTAATCCAAAATAGGGTTTACTTAATTCATTCAATGTAACTCTTGTTGTAAATGCAGTGAAGTAATAAAATATGTATGTTTTGGGCGATTTTCTGACTAAACATGCGTTGTATATTTTATACTTCATAAATTTTCGTTCGATTATCTTGGGCTCTTCATAGATGACTAGATTTGATATGGGTAGAGTTATTTTATTGCATGAGTATCCTCCCAGTTCAATATGCTTATGGGATACCATTCTGCCTACTTTACCTTTTAGGTCATTTCGTCACACTCCCTTAGGCCTAAGTATGGCAATGGCGAGGATACACCTGGTGTTGGATGTTATATCCGATGAGGTTTTTTGAGCCAAACATCGTTTGGTGACCAATTAAATTTGGCCGAGATGCCTAAGGGTCCCCTAAAGGGCTTCATATATTACCAGGGGCAATGCTAAGAGGTTGTTCGTGTTTTATAATGAAAACCTGAGGAAGGAGGCTCCCTGCTTTTATATATTGAGTAATGTTCCTGTCACTTGTAAAAGATGTGCAAGTTATAAAGTTCATAATACACAATTAACAGTTTATGGAATGCTACTGCCAAATAATCTTTTATTAATCAAACACAATAAAAATGAGTTTCCAGTTCCAGTAATGTGATAAAAGATCAATGAAGAGAAACTAGAAATAGAATTTCTTTAGGTTGGCTGCGTTCCAAGCTCGGGGTATCTCTTTTCCCTCCAGTGTTTCTAAATGATAGGCTCCTTGTAGGTCGTCTCTTGTCACCTTGAATGGTCCCTCCCAATTTGGACCTAGCTTGCCATCAGATGGTTTTACTGCACCGCCAAGAACTTTCCTTAGGACGTAGTCCCTAACCTGGAATGTTCTTGTATTGACCTTCTTGTTATAGTGCTTTGCTAGCTGTTGCTGATAGCTCGCTAGTTTCACTAGAGCTAATTCTCTATGTTCGTCAGTTCGGTCAAGTTCGGCGAGTAATGCTACATCATTCTATCCTTGATCGACCAAGATAGACCTTATGGTTGGGAGGCTAGCTTCTAAAGGGATGATTGCCTCTATTACATATGTTAGTGCGAATGGTGTTTCTCCAGTTTCTCACCGTGGGGAAGTGCGGTAAGACCATAAAATATGGGGTAGCTCGCTCGCCCATGCCCCTTTGGCTCACTCTAATCTTTTCTTCAGCCCATCGATCACTATTGTGTTGGAAGTTTCATCTTGGCCATTGCTCTGAGGGTATGCTATCGAGCTGAAATGGTGCCTAATTTCGTGGTCGTTGCAGAAACTCTGAAAGAGGTCGCTCTCTAACTGCGTTCCGTTGTCAGTGATGATGGTTCTGGGAATTCCAAAGTGAGTAATTATGTTATTCCATACTAATCTCATCATATATGCGTCTCTGATGTTTTCCAGCGGCTCTGCCTCAATACATTTGGTGAATTAGTTTATCGTGACCAATAGATACTTATGATTATCGGCAACGATGGGAAGCGGGCCCACGATGTCCATTCCCCATTGGGCGAAAGGCCAAGGGATGGTAAGTGATCTTAGGTCACTGGCAGGTTAGTGGACCATAGGAGCATGTAGTTGACATTTTTCGTACTTACGAGCATATATCCCAGAGTCTTTCTACATATAAGGCCACCCGTAACCTTCCTTCATTACTCGGAAGGCTAATGATCTGCCCCCAATATGGCACCCACGGATTACTTCATGACGCTCATAAAGGACTTGCTCGATGTCCTTCGAGTGAACACATTAGAGGTAAGGGCCGATGAAAGATTTTTGTACAGTTTGTCCTCAGGAGATAAGTGAAAGTGAGCAGCTTTGACTCTTATCTGATGAGAGGCTTTCTTATCGTCTGAAGAATATGGCCCATGTCCAACAGCTTGTCGCTCTGATTGATGCTTGGCTGAGCGAGGAAGTCGATAGGGATTGTTCTCTTTAAGTCAGAGTTGATTGCTGAACTCAAGGCTGTTAGGGCATCAGCATGACTGTTTTGTCCTCTAGAAAACTACTGGACACTTACTTCCTCGAAGTTGGACATTAATTTTTTTGCTAAGGCGAGGTAGACTGCCATTCTCTCATCTCTCGCGCTGAAGTCTCCACTTATCTGATTGGAAACCAATTGTGAGTCGCAGAACACTTGTAATTGTTTTGCACCCAATGCATATGCCTTTTGCAGGCCTGCTATCAATGCTTCATATTCTGCTTCATTATTGGAGGCTTCAAATCCAAGTCTGATTCCTTTCTCGAGGATTGTATCTTCTGAGGTAACAAGCACAATGCCTACTCCATCCCCCTTGGAGTTGGAGGATCCATCAACAAAAAGTCGCCAAATACCTTTTATCGAGTGATCTTCCCTCTCTTCTACGGTTTGCAATTGGTTGCAAGTTTATTCGCCTGTAAACTCCATGATAAAGTTAATGAGGACCTGCCCCTTATTTGCATTCCTTGGTTGGAACTAGATGTCGAATCGTCCGATCTCGATCGACCACTTTGATAGTCTACCGGACAGATCTGCTTTTCATAGGACTGCTTTAAGGGGGTGTAACGTAAGGACGATGATAGAGTGTGCTTCGAAGTAATGCTTAATTTTCCTAGAGGCTACCACTAGTGCAAAGGCGAGCTTCTCCAATGGTAGGTATCATTTCTCGGCATCCAAGAGGGTTATGCTCGCATAGTAGACCGGGTGCTGGATTCCAGTTATTTCGTATACCAGTGCAGAACTGACAGCGTGGCTAGAAACAATAAGGTATAGGTATAGGGAATCGTTCTCTTGAGGTATCATGAGCAAGGGTGGTGTGCTAAGATAAGCTTTGAGCTCTTTTAATGCTTTCGAGCAATCTTGATTCCACTCCACTATTTTGCTCTTCTTCAGTAGCTGGAAGAATGGCTGGCACTTTTTGGATGACTTCGAGATGAATCGATTCAAGGCGACGAGCATGCCCGTGAGTTTCTGTAAGTCTCTTATCGTGTGGGGAGGCTGTACCTTGTTAATTTCATCAATCTGGTCCGAGTTGGCTTCAATGCCTCGCACGCTAACCAAGTACCCGAGAAATTTTCCTGACTGGACACCGAAGGAACATTTTCTCGCGTTGAGCTTCATTCTGTATTTCCTGAGGATTTCGGAGGTCTAAGAGGTGGTCTTCTTTGTGCCTTCTCTTGACGAGCATATCGTCGATATAGACTTCCATTGTATCCCGTATTTGGTCTTAAAACATCTTGGTGACCAACCGTTGGTAAGTTGCTCCAGCATTTTTGAGCCCAAAGGGCATAACTTTGTAACAGTATAACTCGATGGTGGTGATGAACGATGTCTTGTCTTGGTCTAGTGCATACAGAGGAATCAGATAATACCCCGAGTATGCATCCAGGAAACTCATTCTTTCATGAGTTGCTATGGCATTCACCATCTGGTCGATTTTCGGGAAAGAAAAACTATCCTTAGGGCACGCCCTGTTAAGGTCAGTGAAGTCAATGCAAACTCTCCATTTCCCATTGCTTTTCAAAACCACTATTGGGTTGGACAACCATTTAGGGAAATGAACTTCCCATATGGATCCTGCATCCAGCAGCTTTTCTACTTGTTTCTCCACAGCCTTGGCCTTCTCGGACGCAGTTCGCTGAGCCTTCTATGCGATAGGCCTGAAATTCGGGTCGACGTGCAACCGATGACAAACCACACTGGGGGGAAATTCCAGGCAGCTCGTAAGGTTCCCATGCGAAAACATCCATATTGTTCCTCAAAAGTACCAGCAATTCCTTTTTTCTCGATCTGTGAGAGAGGCTCCAATCAAGAACATTCTGTCTTTCTTACTGCCACCTGCTGTGACCTCTTCTAGGTTTTTTAACGACCCGCTCAGAGGGGAGGATCCTGGTCTCCTCTACTCAGGGTCTTCCATACTTTAACTGCTACTTTGAAGGTATCAAACCTTCTTGTTCCTCAACCTTATCTTTTGACTTCTCGGCCTTTTTTCTATTTTTTTAAGGATGGCCGCTATGAAGCACATTTTTGTCATCACTTGATCTCCATGAATCTCCATTACTCCTCGCTCAGTCACGTACTTGAGTTTATGATGGTAGGTTGAGGGGACAGCCTTCATTGCATGTAGCCATCCTCTGCCGAGGATAGCTTGGTAGGGAGAGACAATGTCGACTACCAGAAACTCGATCATCTTGGAGACACTTCCTACCCTCACTGGCAGTACGATCTTTACCAAAGGGATATTACTTTCCCAATGAAGCCAACTAGAGGGACAGAGTCTTCCTTCAAGTCGACAATGCTTAACTTAAATTTCCTGAACAAGTCGAGATACATTACCTCAGATGAGCTTCCCTTGTCGATGAGTAACTTATCGACGTCATAGTTTGCTATCCGGAGTGTAATGATCAAAGCGTCATGATGTGGGGTTCTTACTCCCGCTAAGTCTTCATCCGTGAATACGATGTGTTTGCTATAGTCGACGTCATCTACTCGTCGACACTTTCCTGATTGTGTTTTCGCTGGATCGATTTGAAAATCTTGCATTACTGCTATAAGATTTTTTACTTCCATTCGGGATGAATTCCCTTGAATATGCTTGAGATCAGATTCCCCGTGAATCACTGCGAACTCATGGACAGAATTATCTTTGAGCATATTATCAAGCCTTGCGTCTCCGTTGGCAGCGACCTTCTCAGCTTTCTTTTCCACAAACTCGTTTAGGTGCCCGGTCTGGGCTAGCTCTTTAAGGTTAGACTTAAGATCCTTGCAGTGCTCAGTTTTGTGTCCTCCTTCCTTGTGAAAAGCGCATATCAGCGCATTATTTATCTTTAAGGGGTCTTCTCCCATCTTTCTGGGCCACTTGACGAATGGCTCATCCTTGATCTTCGCTAGGATCTTGTAGATTGGTTCTTTGAAGATAGTGTTTACTGCTTTAAATGCTTTCGAAACATCGTTCTTGTTTCCATTCTTGGAGCCACCCTTGCCCCCATTCTTACCTCCTTTCTTTTGGTTTTCGGCCTTATCGTTTCCCTTGGCAGTGAGCTTAGCTCGACCATTCTCCCCTGCAATGAGGTGGGTCACATCCTCAACTTTGGCGTACTTCTTGATACAAGCCATCAGGTCATCGATGGTTGTGGCCTCCTTCTTAGTCAGGGATTGGTGCAAGAGGCAAGAGCTGGGTAGGCCAATCTTAAAAGAGGCCACTACTACCTTCTTTGAGCAGTCCTCGACCTCATTGAACAACTCTCAGTACCTTTTTACGTAGTCCTGGAGGCTCTCCTGGGGTGTCTTCTTCATTGTTAGCAAGGCATCCATCCTCTTTGGATGGGAGCTGCTGGTAATAAAGCGATTCGTGAAGAGCTCTGTCAGGGACTCAAAGCTCCTAATGGATCTGTGAGGGAGTCTTTCGAACCACTTCTGGGCCACATCATACAAAATCGATGGAAATATCCAACACCTTAGTGCGTCCCTGTGGTTCTAGAGAGTCATGGCCTGCCTGTACAGCCTAACGTGATCAATAGGGTCAATCTTTCCATCATAGATCTTGAATCTTAGAATCGCGAACTTCTTGGGGGCTTCTTCTTCTTCTATCTCCCTTGAGAAAGGGGATTTCATCTGGGTCCTGAGAGCTAACCGGTCTAGCTCTCTGGTCGATCTGGCACCCCGATGTGATGGGTGTTGGTCCATTTCTCTTCGGACCAAATTTCATATGTCATCATTTCCAAGAGTCGGGCTCCTGCAACGGCGAGTTAGTCACTGTTGCTCGAGCAAGTCATCATCTGATGAGTGCTCCTCGATCCTTTGGGATCCGCATGTAGGGATCCTTCCTCGACTACGAGACTTGCTCGCCTGAGGGCTAGGAGTACGATATTGACGTTGACTGGTGCTATGATGGAGCTCTTTTTCCATCCTTTCCAATCTCCTTTTAAGGTGAGCATTCTCATCTTCTTGATTGTGAGCGACCTCTCCTTGCTCCTGGAGCCTTGCCTCATAGGCATCAATCAACCTGGATATTTGTGTAGACCTGACAGGTCCCTGACTTTCCTCTAAGGCTTGTCGCTCTGGGCGAGCCCTTTGATCTGAACATCGAACTTCAGATCTGATCCTGGGAAGGGCAGGCTGCTCTTGGATATCCCCTGTTTGAGGGGCATTGCTACTGTGACCATACATTCCAAATTCTTTGTTGGTGAGGGCTTTCTAAAAGGAAGATAAACATTTCCACAGACGGCGCTAATTGTGGTGACAATTAAGTTCAACACAAATTATCAAGAAAAGACAATCACTAGAACAAATAAAGAAAGTAAGGAATGACAATCACACAACACAATATTTTATGTGGTTCAGCAAGAATGCCTACGTCCACGGTAGTGCTCTCAATATTATTTATCTATACTCCGGGGAGTGTCTTACAGGAAAAAATAATACATGCCATTTGCCCCAGGCTTAGGGTTTGTTATATACATGTCTGTTCTTGGGGAGTGGGGGTTTTGGACTCCCCCACGTGAATCCATAACCCCTAGAATATCTACATACGAGATTTAAGGAACTTGACTGAGTCGTAACTGAATTGATTGGGATGCGAGGCTCCTAGACTTTGGGCCATTTTTATTGGGCTACTCGTCTTGGTCCAGAATGAGAAATCGAGGTACCCACAGTAATGTAATAGGAATACATGTTATCAAACATAACTTGTTGAATGTGGTCATGGGATCTATATGATTAAAGCATAAGGTTCCGGTACATGTCTATAGATTGTTTTACTATTCACGGATAACTATTTATGATAATTCACAGTACTTGATAAGAAAAATAATAGGTAATTAGGGACTAAGGATTTTTAGATACTACAAAATTCTGGTTGAGTAAAGTAAACAACTATTAATTCATGTAAAGCTTAGGTCGTTTTGGTAATATATTGCAAATTCATTGACATGATTTTTTAACATTCACATGGTCTATTCATATTTCTTCCCATGTAAAAGGATGAGGGAAACTATTTACCTTCTTATTTACTTGTCGGAATAGAAAAGTCATATTGTCTAATAACAAGATTATCCGATTTCCATATTAGGGTTCCTTTATAAAAATGGGTTATAAGAAAGATACCTTTGGGGTATCCAAGTCGTGTAAGGGTATTATATAAGATTTAATGTAATTACAAACTAGACATGTTATTTAGGACACGAATCATATGTTTCTACGAAGCCCATAGTGTTGCTGGCGATAAGAGTTTCAATAACATTCCAAGTCACCGTAAGCTAGGGAAATAATTTAATAGTGGTTATGAGGCATAGGGTATTAGTTAAATAATCGAAATTCATAACCGAGTTCATGTAAAATTCAGGAAATTTATAATCATCAGATAGGATTCAGTAAGTAATGTCGTTACGTTACAAAGAGTACAACGGTCAGTCGTAATATTTCTAATACCCTCAAACTTCCTTCTAGAAAACTTCCAATATCTGTTAATAATTCTTCGAATAGTTGCTTATCTACTCCTGAATAAGTACCATTCTAACATAAATAATTCTTCTCATAAACTAACGAGAATTGTATGCAGTATAATAAGAATACAATGCACAGGTTGATAATAAAAGTTCAACAGAGAAGTGAAATAACTTTCAAGAATGAAAGTTGTTTGAATTCCAAATGAAGTAAATTATTTTCAAGGGGAGAATCAATTGAATAATGTAGACAAACGAACACTGCTGTACACACAAACTTATGGAGTATAGTGTATACATTCCCGTCCTAAGATAATTTTCTCAGTATATTTCTAATTCCTCAATCACATTGTTAACGATTCCAAAATTCTTAACGATTTATCCAATCACGTATACTCTAAATATCGAAACTCATCACATATCTCCAAATCATATTTCAAGAAATTATTCTTGAAATCCCTAAATACATAGCGTATAATATCCATTATTCTTTATATTTTCCAAAACCTTTTCCTAACTAAGATCTTGGAATTTCACATATAGATCGAGATCGATTTTCTTACTTAAGTCTAAATATCATATTCGTACTATCCTTACGATCTAAATCACTCACTTGATACGAATGCTCAACTTACGTCCCACATAGCCTACTTAACCTGGTTGATCTCTAATACCCACTGTCACATCCCACTATTTACCGAGGGTGAGGGTTAACTTAATAATTGCTGAATTATAAATAAATCTGAACACAGAAATAACCGAGGCATTTATTTGATTCTCAAACATGTTACAACTGAAATATATGAATAATACAAAAGTATTTCTCATGCTAACTAAGATCCCTTTCATCTAATATGACATTTCTTTGTCTCTATGTATCAACTGATCTCTGAGCTATTCATCAGGGCCTATTGGTACCCGTGTAAAATAACTGAAAAAGAAGGAATAAGCAAAACTTTGCCCAGTAGATAATTCTAATTCTATAACAATGTAAATATAGAAATCTGTTTAAATAGCATATCCGGGTCTGAAATGCTCAAAATATAAAACAGTGTATGGAAATATGAAGCAAAATGAAATATGAACATAACTAACAGGGGTATACCAAGGCCTGTGATATATGAAAGAACTCTATGGTGATAATAACTGGATATGGTGTTTATCGAGTTATATATAAGGTTCAGACTATGATACGATAACCCATAAATTATCGTCTATAGGGTTGAAAATGCATAGACATACCATGATAATATCGTTCAAGATATAAAATGCACTTGAACAGGTAATCCCGATAATTGGGGAATAACCAAATAAATCGGCACACTTAGCTAGAGAGGCACTCATACATAGAGTAAATATAACAATAAGGCACTCAATATCTGAGTCCTTCAGGCCAATTAGTTTTATCGGGGGTTTACCGGGTCTAATCCCTGGATTATATGGTATGCTACTAAAGGTTTCATTGATAATAGTTCTAAAATGGAAGGCTATACTGCAAATCAGATGATTGAAACCAAAGTTTAATAACATGCAGGGTATACTGTAATAGGGTAAAAACAGTTTAAATTATTGTTCAACATGATTCAGTGGTGTACTGCAATCTGGATAATCAAATAGGTTGTTAGGATTAGGACTGACTTGAGTTTAATTAGATAACAAATTGAATAAATATTCACGGTACAGTTGAACTATCAAAAGAGTTCATGAATGATAATACGAGTCCAAAGCTATCACATAGTGATATAACAAGCAGTAATGTCAAAGACATACGTTCAAGGTATAATAGTGAAATATAACCACCTACCGGTGTATATGATCTTTACATTATTATTCACGGATCTTTCAGTGTTGCGTTCCAGCTCCCGTAGTCATTTGGCTCGAGGGTTTAAGTGAGAGTGGTTACATCAGTGTTTTAGGGAAAATGATTCGGGTTTAGGATATCTGACGTCGTTCGGTAAATGGAATTAAAGTTCATGCTATGACAAGCATGAATTTCGTATATAATTCTAAGTTACACTAATTAGTTTGTTGACAAAATAAGTAATATTTGTAATTTAGAAAACTACATTTATATGGCAACTCGATATTTGAATAATACAATTTTTCTGGGAAAACTTTCTTTATATAAAATAAAAGAATTCAGTTTGTTTGAATAACTAACAATTTACTATTTGATTAAAAATGTTAATCGGTCAAATATTTAATTCTACTATTTGAAAAAAATCCAAAATTTTATACGCACGAAAAAATCTTTTTCGGGTATTGTCCCAATAGATAATTTCAAAAATAGTAATTTTCTTAGTTGGTCCGAGATTAATTATTTAATTAAATCGATTAAAATATTAGTTCCAATCTGATATCGTGTTAGTGTTTACTATTCCCCATTTTCCATGTTTTATATTATCCGAGTGTCAATATTATTATGGTGAGTATAAAATTGATGTTCGTGACAAAAAATAATTGTATGGAAAAAGTTGAAAACTTTCCCCCTTATTTGGACGATAATCTAGTGGTCGTGCCGGTTCCAAAATGAACCAACACGACAATTAAGGATCCCAACACCTGCATAATCACAATATGACTCGTAATATAATCTCGGGTTACCATGACGACATAACCTTGAGTCGTTTGGTATTATACTCGTTAAAATATATTTCTAATAGAAAAGGGACAGTACATAGAAAAAATTGTCAACGGATCCAAATAAAAAAAATGTACGAATACTCTAATGTGTAGGGGTTTCGTGTTTAGGACAATTTTTTTTACGTAAATGAGCATAATTAATAAATAGGTATTGTTAGGATTAAAAAAATCACAGCAACAATACCAAATTAAGATTCCGCTCCCCGAACATCCAAACCGAAACAAAATGGAATTCGAACAAAATAAAACAACAATATAGTAACAATCTCAGATCCATATATATATATATATATATATATATATATACGTTTATATACGTTTATATAAAATAAAATAAAAAATAAAAAAACGAGCAATAGAAACACACCCTTGTTTGGGGTTGTGTTGGTCGACGACCACCACCATGGAAATGGGTGGTGGTCTGGCTCAACCACACACACACACATGTACACACACACATACATGCACATACATATTCATATATATATAAGCTTCGAATCTTAGGATCCACGATCGAAATAACGAAAAAAAAAATTAGATGAAGAAGAAGGAGATTAGGTTGGCAGGCAATGTAACAAGGAAGGGAGGGGGCGACGGCGGCAACGACGGTTAGGGTTTTTAAAGGGAGGAGATATATTGGGGAAAAACAAGGTCAGTTGGGTGAGATTGAGGGAGAGGAATGGAGGGACGACGATGGCAGCTTAGGGAAGAGGGAGAGATCGGGTTGTGGGTTTTGGGGATTTTTTTCACCACGAGAGTTCATAAGTTTGACAGAGAGACAGAGAGTTGTGAGATTTTAAACAACCAACACTAAAAACTAAGGGTTTACTCCCTTTATATATTAGGTTTAGAAATCAAGTTTGGGTTATTCTAATTTTACCCACAAAATGTTTTTTGTGTAAGTTTACTTTTTTAATAGAGTCTTTATTAAATTATAAAATAACTACTCGAACTTTATATTCGAGTCTTATCGATGATGTCCCATTAGGATTTAGACTAAATTAATTAGAGTGCTAAACAAATTAGTAATACATATACATAAAAATTTGTGAAAATTGCTACTTGTCTTAAAATAATTTTTTCGAGTCATCTGAACTCATTTAGTTATAAAATAATTCGTGGGCTATTACAATACGTCCTTCCCGCAAAATGAATATCGCTTAGACATAACATTCTAGTCACCCAATCCTCCATAATTTCCTTTAAATGACTCATATCTCTAATTCGATGGATGTTACCTACCTTTATTAACATCTTAATAGACCATTAATATTGTCAAAGGTTGACATAAAATCACCTCACTCTAAAAATTGTGGTTTCTTCACTATTCGCTCGCACAGACACTCGGGAATTACTAACATGTCTAAATTAGAAGCGCAGAAGCTATTATTAGAAACTAACTTAGCCATATGCTACCTGGCAATGAATTTCCTATCATGCTAATCTCCTTGAATCCATCATCAAGAACCCAAACAAAGACCTCACCAATCTAGCGTAGCCGGTCCAAAACCAACACCGACGTCAAAAAATCAGATTTCGACCTCACAACGTCACTCCTAAAAGTAACCTTAAACTTAAAGCTCTAATACTATTTATAATACCCCGACCCAGATTTTTGGGTTACCCATGATCAACTCGGTCTGACTTGAAAGTTAGGTGTGAAGTTCAATGAGACAAACTAGGTAATGTTACTAATCCAGTTTTATTTAATTAATATCTCACTTGTTTAGCATGAAATTCCAATTTAAAATTAAACTACGTGAGGGATCCGTGGGAAGTGTCCCTGAAATCCAAGCATACAGGGCTATTAACGTAAAATAAATGAATAACTTATATGTGTAACGCCCTCAAAATACGGAACCTCATACAACCTTCCATAACAAAGAGGAGGGAATAAGCCGAATTCTCGGTGGGAAAATACAACAATGAAATATAGAATCTGAAGCACACTATATAGTTAACTAACTTGGCTCTATACTATATAGGAGCTCAACTAGTTTAAAAATAAAGATAAAATTATGTTGAGTCTCTCCTATTTGGTTCTATCTTCAAGAAACTAAAGGTTAATGACATCAGAAAAGATCAAAGGCCAAAAGGTAGAAAACCAACACACAAACACTTTAGGATTGCACATTTACACATTTTAGTTCATATATATATATATATATATATATATATAGTGTGTGTGTGTGTGTGTGTGTGTGTGTGTGTGTGTGTTAATTTGAATTAAAATAAATTTTCTACATTTATTAGCAATTTTTAGAATTTTTTAAACATTTAAAATCCATTTTTTAAAGGATTAATTTTAGGGTTTAAAATGCTTGGGGTTGAATTTCATATATCAAAACTTCCTAAAACTTGCCTTGGGTAGAATCCAAAAGCGCTAAAGAATTGTGTGAGTGCAAATGATATTTAAAAAATACAAAAACACGAGTTTTTCAACCGCTTAGATTCGAACACGTGTTGGCTTATAAACGATACGTTTTGTGTTTCTTCTGTGCCTGTATTGGGCAATCAAATCTACACCGTTGGATCCAAAATAATCTAAGGTCTGAAAGTCGTCTACCTTGATCCCTGTGACTTAAATAAGAACCAATCAAAGCCTTTCTTTAAGCGGTGCAATGTGAGCCTTTAGATTGAGAGTTCGAACAGTCGAACTAATCTCAACTGTTGATTGCTCAAGAGCTTTCATACCCTTCCATCTCAACTATAAATAAGAGCCTTCGTCTTCACAATTCTAACTTTTGGAAAGGGTTAGGGTCTGAGAGAAAAAAAAAGAGAGAAGAGAGAGAGAGAGAGAGAAAGAGAGAGAGAGAGGAGAGAAAAGAAAAATAAAAGAGGGAAAAATTCGTAAACACAGGCCAAACTTTGGTCAAAATTTTTTAGAAAATATTCTAAGAGTTTAGGGTTTTCAAGTTTCAATTTTAGATCCCCTTAGATATAAATCTCTCACTCAACAGCCTCACATAAAATAGATCTCACTTCTATTTGTAGAAACTTGAAGATCTGTTTTAAGTGATGCAGTCCCGTAGATCTTAGGTTGATCTTGATTTCTTTAGAAAGAAATCACTTTCTCCTGTTGTATCTGTTGTAAATTTTTTTATCCAACATTTTTCTCTATTTTTACATATTTGAAATAAAGACTTTCATATTTTCAGATATGATAAATTTTTCAGTTCGAAATTTTTTTGTATACAAATAATTTTTAAAGAATCTCTATTTTAAAGATTCTCCAAAATTTACCGATCTGAAATCTTTCCAAGAAAAAAAAAGTCTAAGTTCAATTTCAGTAGTGTGAAAAGAAGGTTTCATACTTAGAATGTTTGTAATTTGTAGTCATTATTTGTATTTAAGTGTGTGTAAGTGCATGCATGTGATTTAAGCACTTGACTCACAAACACCGTCACCCACAATCACTGAACTATGTTGTTGGTTTAGAGATTCTGGTCTTCTATGTCTACATAAAGCTAAAAGGAGCAAAGGAGGAGAGATAAAGAATTGAGAGGACATCATCAGAGCCTTAAAGAAATCAGAAAAGAACCAAGGAGAGTACCTATATTTCTGGACTTAGAATATGTCTGTTTTGTGTGTATTTTCTCGTTGAATGCTTATAGTCCTTAAACTATTTTAGTGGGTTTTTATTTTGAGGTGTAGAGACCTCCGTGGATGTTTCCCCAATTGGGTGGGGTTTTTCCACGTTAATAATCTTGGCTCTATGTGTGCTACTTCATTTTCCATTGCTACAATATGCTCATATAGACTTAGATTTTAAACTAAAAAACTATTTCCAAGAAACTTGAATAAATAGTTCTTTTAAACTATTTTTGTTAACACATCTTGTGTATTATTAAAGATTTTTACAAGAGTCTCTTCAAAAAGTAGTTCGAAACTCATTTAACCTTTTTAACATAAGTTAAAATAACTTAGTAAGGGATTTTCAATTGGTATCAAAACATTGTACTGAGTTATTCTCAAAAGATTTTTGATACTGTACTTTGAGATTGTTCACAAAATCTTTTTTAGGACAAAAAAATTGAGCGTCTTTGAAATCTTTCCAGACCTCCCCCCTCCGATGGAACCAATTTTCCTTATCGGAAAGTGAGGATGATTGCTTTCATCCAAGGGACATTGGGAGATGATGTCTGGGAAGCAATTAAAAATGGTTATTCTCACCTAACCAAGCCTATAGCATAAGGTAGCACGAAGAGGATAAAGAAGCTCCTCAGTGAGTTCCCTAAAGAAGAAAAACTTGCCTCTTTAAGTAATAACAAAGTAAATTATACTATCTTTATGTATGTAAATGAACATGAATTTAAACGAATCTCTATCTGCTCAACATCTAAGGAATCCTGGGACACACTAGTCACTGCCCATGAAAGGGATGAGCGTGTTAAGGCTGCTAAAACTCATATGTTGATACAAAACCTTACTCATGCATGAGACTGAGACCTTTGATGAATTTTACATTTGGCTGACTAATATCATAACAAAATTTCATGCTAATGGTATAATGTACAATAGTAAAGAAATTGTATCTAAGATTCTAAGATCTCTTCCCTCTAAGTTTGACAATAAAAGATATGTTATTAAGGAGATGGATGATCCATTCTTGACCCCTGAGCTCCTCAGTAACAAACTTAGGACTGTAGAAATGGAACTCGAATTCAAAAAACTTCTCACTAATAATTAGAAAAGGAAATCTAGTTCTAATGTTATTTTTTTTAGTCCAAATTGACTACACCTCAATTAGTGATACCTAACATTGATTTTGATTCTAATGAGGAATGTGATTTGGAAACATTAGATAATCAGATAGCTCTTATGTCAAAGCATTTAATTTTTTTTTTAAGTTTAGAAACAATGTTGCTTCTAAACAAGGGAAACCTGCTTATCCTAATCATTCCAATAATAAGCCTTATGAGAGGAATCAGGACAAACATAATACTGAGACCAACTATGAAAGTTAAAGAGACCTTAAAAATACTCTGTGTTTCAGATGTGGTAAAATGGGTCACTTAACTGCTAATTGTAGAGTGAAACTGAATAACATTGCTAGAGCTCATATCAGTAAGACTTGGGATGATTCAAGCGATTCTGAAGAAGATGAGCCTGAATCATCATCCAATACTTTTGACCCTTGCATGTCCTGTTTTGCCAAAATTATTTATACTGATGATGTGACTACTAGTTATAATGAACTTGATATTATCATGACTATTTATGTTAAGTCCTATGATGTTTTGCCTGTCTCTGGATCATCTGCACTCTACCTAGATAATGATAAGGTTGTTGTTACTACTAATAGTAACCCTGCGATGATGTGTCTGAGTCAAAGTGAACGCAACTATGACAAATTGAATGGATGTATGAGTTCGACAAATGAAACATTAGGGGATAATTCACACACTGCACTTAATGAGTTTGATGATGATGATCTACCTAATATTCACACACTATACACCAAAACACTTAGTAAGAGTACCAAATTAAAGAAGACTATCAAGGACCTAACTAAAAGAATTGAAGCTTTAAGCCTAACGGTAAAACAAAATGTTGAGGATTATACTAATCAGTATCTGGCCTATGAATCCAAAACCAAATGTTTTGTTGAAAAAATTAAAGAACTTTCAGATTCAAGTGACGTTTTAGAAAATAATACAAGGCAACCTTGCTAGAATTGGAACAATCCAAAGAAAATGTTTCAACTGTCTTAAAAAAATATTCTAAGTTTGAAAATAACGCCAATTTCTTTGAAGATTATGTTGCCTCTATTAAACTAATTCCGAAGATAAAATGGAATAGGTTTTTATTAAAAGACAAAGAGAAAAAATAAATCTTTGCAAAACATAAAATTTGTGACTTTTGGAAAAAGACCTATTAATCTATGTCTTGACTTTCAAACTATTAAACTTGATTTTGAAAATAAACAAAAAGGGCCAGATAACTTGATGAAAAATTGTCCAAAGCCAACTGCTAAACCTAAGGCCAAATATGTTTCCCCCCTGTGAGGAGATTTGAACCTGAATGGAAAACTGTTACAGTTAGACCTACAGTCAATATCCAGTAAATGGATAAACCTCTTTTCAAAGATTTTAAAAATCACAGACAACTGTCGAGCCACTAATAATGTTCTTACCGCAATGTTTGTGGTCACTGTCTTAATGAGTGTTTTCAAAAAAGATTGTTCAAGCATATTTATATATCACCTATTAACAAAAACTTTAATTATTCTTGATCGAGCAGAAACCATTATGTACTTCATAAGAAGCCTAGCAAAAACTCTAACTATAGGAATATGAAGAAAAGATCTCACGCTAAAAAGAAGTTTAAGAGAAAGGGTCCTAGATCTATTACTAAACAAAAAGCTCACAAAAATGTTAAAACTAGAGCTATATGGGTTAGAAAGGACGATCTAATACCCTAGTTGAAGTGTAATATAGTGATAAGTGCTTTGAAACCTGAACATACTGCTTATGGTTGGTATTTGGACTCTGTATGTTCCAAACATATGACCGGAGACGATAATAAACTAACCGATATAACTGGCTTCTTAGGAGGAAATGTTTTATTTGGGGACGGAGTGTCAGCTCGGATCATACGCAAATGAACAGTCTAAGAAAAAGGACTCCCTATTCTCAAAGATGTATTATAAGTTAAAGGTCTTAAAGCTAATCTGGTAAGTATATCACAATTTTATGACTCCAATCATACAATCACTTTCTTAAAAATGAATTACAAATCTTAAGTGAGAATGCTGATTACATTCTTACTAGTCACAGGAGACTAGACAAGTGTTACACAGTTAATTCAGGCAATGAGACTTGTAGGTTAGCCAGACTAGATGATAATGAAATATGTCATAATCATTTGGGTCACATAAATTATGATAACCTTAGAAAATTAAGCTCACAAGATATAGTTAGAGGTTTGCCAAAAATAAAAACAATCTCAATTGTTGTTTGTGGGCCATGTCAAGAAGGAAAAATTGTTAAATCTCCTCACAAGAAAATTAAAGAGACCTGGATAATGAAACCTCTAGAGCTAATCCACATGGATATCATAAGTCTTTCCCAAACTATAAACCTTTGTGGTAACAATTATATTTTATTCATGGTGGATGATTTCACTCGATTTACTTGGGTTGCCTTTTTAAAATAGAAATTTGATACATTCAGATGATTTTTAAAAGTTCTTTTCAAAATTGAAAATGAAAAAGACACCCAAGTCAATTGAATTCATATCGATAGAGGATGTGAAATTAAAGACTTAGGAGTAACATAATGTTGTAACTGTAATGGTTACTTACATGAGTTCAATGCACCTAAAACACCTCAACAGAATGGTGTTACCGAGCGTAAAAATCACACGGTCCAAGAAATGGCTAGGGTAATAATACATGCTAAGAACTTGCTAAATTACTTTTGGGTTGAGTCAATTCAAATAGTGTGTCATATTATCAACAGAGTTTACCTTTGAAAAAATACTGAACAAACATCTTAAGAACTTTGGTATGGCAAAAATCCCAATTTAAAATATTTTCAAACTTTGGGGAGTATTTGCTACATTTGCAAATATAGAGAACACCTGTCTAAATTTGAAACCCGTGGTGATAAAGCCATATTTTTGGGTTACTCCACTAATAGTCGGTATTATCACATTTATAATTTGCGTACTAAATTTATAATGGAATCGATAAATGTGATAGTGAGTGACACTAATGTCGAGAGTAAAGAACAAGGGCCAACTATAGTGGATGAGTCTGAAAACTATTTTACCTATGACTCTCCAGAGATAATTGAGAGATAATTGATCCTTTACCAACTAAGACACATGAAGTACCTAACTGGGTTTCTAAAGATCATCCCTTAGATAATATTGTTGGTAACCCTGAAGAGCCAGTACATACAAGATCCCGATTACATAACTTTGTTCACTATGCATGCTTTGTTTCTTTAATTGAACCAAAGAATATAAATGAAGCACTTCATGACTCATTTTGGATAGGTGTTATGCAAGAAGTTCTCGTCCAATTGAAAAGTCATGACATGTTGTATCTCATACCTAGGCCGAAAATAGAAGGGTTATTAGCACTCGCTGGATTTTTAAAAACAAAACAGATGAGTCAAGGATGATAGTTAGAAACAAAGCTAGGCTATTTGCCCAAGGTTACTCTCAAGTTGAAGGAATAGATTTTGAGGAAACTTTTCCCCCTGTAACTCGCCTTGAATCTGTTCGCATACTCTTGGCCATAGCTTGTCACTTATAATTCACACTTTATCAAATGGATGTGAAATCCACATTTTTAAATGGTATTTTGACAGAGGAGAATTATGTTGAATAGCCGAAAGTCATTACTGATCCTCATTACCCGAACGATGTTTATAGAATGAAAAAGGTTCTATACGGTTTAAAGCAAGCCCCTCGGGCCTGGTACAAATGCCTGTCAACCTTTTTAATCAATAAAGGATTTAGACGAGGTGGAAATGGCCAGAAATTATTTGTTAAACATTTTAACAAACATGTCTTAATAGCTTAGGTCTATGTCGATGACATAATATTTGCTTCAACCTCCCCATCCGAAGTTAAAGAATTTTTTAAAATTATGCATGGGGAATTCCGAATGTTGCTTACAGGGAGCTACAATATTTATTGGGACTTCAAGTCAAATAAAATATTCATCTCACTAAGTACGTTGTAGGGTTAGTAAAGAAATTTTGTCTAGATAATGACAAAATTGCTAAAACTCCCATGAGTACCTCTATGAATTTATTTAAAGATGAACTTGGGATACCTATAGATCCTACCTTATATAGAAGCATGATAAACAACCTCTTGACCTGATATCATGTATGTTGTTTATATTTTTGACCATTACCAAAGTGCACCTAAAGAAAGTCACCTTTTATGTGTTAAACGTATAATTAAGTATGTTAGATAGATAATAAACTTTGGTATATGTTACATAAAAGATAAATCTATCACAATTATAGGATACACCGACGCCAATTGGACGGTGTGTTTTGATTATAGTAAAAGCACATCAGGTGCTTGTTATTACTTAGGTAATAATCTGGTAGGATGGAGTAGTAAAAAAAAATTGTACTTCTCTTTTTACAGCAGAATCAAAGTATATAGCAGCCGGAAGCTATTGTGCCCAATTAATGTGGATAAAACAAATGCTTAGTGATTATGGAATTAATGAAAAAAATCTAACCCTATATTGCGATAATCAAAGTGTGATTAATATCTCTAAGAACCCAGTTCAGCATTCCCGTACTAAACATATTAATATAAGACATCTTTTCATACGAGAATTTGTTGAATCTAAAGAATTAGAGATAAATTATTTACCCACTGAATATCAAATGGATGATTTATTCACTAAACCTTTGAATAATATAAGATTTGAATCCTTGTGCAAATCCATTGGTATGATATTACCTGATTAGAATCTTATCACCTATTTATATATCCTCCTGTTACTTGATTATAATCTTCTAAGGATATAGGGAACAGTCGGTTTAACTATGACTTGTTGTGTAATTGGGTTGATATATTTATTTTATTCTTTTAATTTGTTTCTTGCCCTTTGTCCATTTAAGACAAAATGGGGGAGAATTGTTTGAGTCCATCTTGGACATTCTATTATATACTTTCAACTAAAAATCTTGATCTTTGCCATGAGGTTCTTTAGTTTGTAGGAATCAGTACCATTATTGTCATCAGAATACATTTAGGGTATTGGTCGGTATGTAATTGAGTTATGTCATTTTTTTCTAGGAAATGGGGCAGATAGACTTTTTTATAGGAATAGGGTTTTCTTATATTTTGTTATCCTTACGAGTCCTAGATGACTCAAAGGAGATTTTGACTCTCATTTCCAAAGGGGGAGATTGAAGCAAACTATATAGTTGACTCACTTGAGTCTATACTATATAAGAGCTCAACTGGTTTGGAAATAAAGACAAAATTATGTTGAGTCTCTCCTATTTGGTTCTATCCTCAAGAAACTCAAGGTTAACTACATCAGCAAAGATCAAAGGCCAACGGGTAGAAAACCAACACACAAACACTTTAGGATTGCACATTTACACATTTTAGCTCATATATATATATATATATATATATATAGTGTGTGTGTGTGTGTGTGTGTGTGTGTGTACGAGTGTGTGTTAATTTGAATTAAAATAAATTTTGTACATTTATTAGGAATTTTTTAAACATTTAAAATCCATTTTTTAAAGAATTAATTTTAGCTTTTAAAATGTTTGGGGTTGAATTTCATATTTCAAAACTTCCTAAAACTTGCATTGGGTATAATCTGAAAGCGCTAAAGAATTGTGTGGGAGCAAATGATATTTTAAAAAAAATACAAAAACACACTTTTTCAGCCGCTTAGATTCGAACACGTGTTGGCTTATACACGATATGTTTTGTGTTTCTTCAGTGTCTATATTGGACGATCAAATCTACACCATTAGATCCAAAATAATGTAAGGTCTGTCGTCTAACTTGATCCCTGTGACTTCAATAAGAACCAATCAAAGCCTTTCTTTAAGCGGTGCATTGTGAGCCTTTAGATTGAGAGTTCAAACAGTCGAATTAATATCAACCGTTGATTGCTCAAAAGCTTCCAGACCCTTCCATCTCACCTATAAATAAGATCCTTCATCTTCACAATTTTAACTTTTGGAAAGGGTTAGGGTCTAAGAGAGAAAAAAAGAGGAGAGAGAGAGAGAGGAGAGAGAAAAGTAAAATAAAAGAGGGAAAAATTCGTAAACACAAACAAAACTCTAGCCAAAATTTTCTAGAAAATATTCTGAGAGTTTAGGGTTTTCTGGTTTCAATTTTAGATCCTCTTAGATCTAAATCTCTCACTCAATAGCCTCACATAAAATAGGTATTGTTTCTGTTTGTAGAAACTTGAAGATCTATTTTAAGTGATACAGTCACGTAGATCTTAGGTTGTTCTTGATTTCTTTAGAAGGAAATCACTCTCTCATGTTGGATCTGTTTTGTTACTATTGTAACTTTCTTTATCCAATATTTTTCTCTATTTTTACATATCTGAAATAAAGTCTTTCATATTTTCAGATATGATAAATTTTTCAGTTCGAAATTTTTTTGTATACAAATAATTTCTAAAGAATATCTGTTTTAAATATTCTACAGAATTTACAGATCTGGAATCTTTCCAAGGAAAAAAACAAGTCTAAGTCTAATTTCAGCAGCGTGAAAAGAAGGTTTCATACTTAGAATGTTTGTAATTTGTAGGTAGTATCTGTACTTAAATGTGTGGGAATGCTTGCATGTAATTTAGGCACTTCACTTACAAACACCATAACCCACAATCACTTAATTGTGTTGTTGGTTGAGAGATTCTGGTCTTCTAAGTTGACGTAAAGCTAAAAGGAGCAAAGGAGTAGAGCTAAAGAACGGAGAGGATAACATCAGAACGTTAAGAAGTCAAAAAAGAACCAAGTAGAGTAGGTATATTTCTGGACTTACAATAGGCCTGTTTTGTGTGTAGTTTCTCGTTGAATGCTTGTAATTCCTAAATTATATTAGTGAATTTTGGTTTTGAGGTGTAGAGACCTCCGTGGATGTTTCCCTAATTGGGTGGGGTTTTACCACGCTAAAAATCTTGCCTCTGTATGTGCTACTTCATTTTCCATTGCTACAATCTGCTCATATAATATAGACTTAGGTTTTAAACTAAAAACCTATTTCCAAGAAACATGAATAAATAGTTCTTACAAACTCTTTTTTAACACATCTTGTGTATTATGAAAGATTTTTACAAGAGTCTCTTCAAAAAGTAGTTCGGAATTCATTTAACCTTTTTAATAGAAGTTAAAATAACTTAGTGAGGGATTTTCAGAATCGAATGACAGAAAAGTGACTCTAGCACGTTTACTTATGTGCATATGCAATAACTTTATATGTATATATATACGTAAATATATATTAATTCATGAAACCATTTTATTCCAAAAATGTTGCTTCTTCCTATTAGTTCACAATAATCTTATAAAGAACCCCTTTTTACTTGACTAGAATTTTTTTTCCCAATATAACACACCCGGTTAAATACTTTGAACAAACTACCATTTGTTTAGGAAAAATGCAGTTCTTTTATCGAAATTTTCCCATTTAATTACCCAAATTTACCTTAGTATTTTCCTTAAAAGTTACTTTTTAATACACGTAAGCACCGTGTTAGAAAATACTTACTTTTCACTTCAAACCTTTCATAAACACGTACTTGTGCTTATTATGGGTTAAATTTTTGTAGGTTTATTAATTAACCATTTAATTACTTCACTTTACAATTCCTTTATTTCATGGATGTTAGCCAATTTCTCTCGTTACTTATCCACATTATCTTTCAACCGGAACACTTATCAATTGCATTCAAGTAAAGTTACCTTTTCTTATATTCACCACACCACCCAATTCTTGACTTGTTCCACTTTTTATTGTGTTTTTCTCGAAATCCTTTGAATAACCGATTACTTTAACGGGCTCCAGATCACTGGTTACGCTACCATATGCTCTGGCCAGTGTTCTTAGGTCTTTCCCCTAGGGCTTGGGGCCGTTCTTAAATCTCTCTAGATCTTATCCGAGTCTATATTAATTTGTTCTAACAGTTATCAAATGTTCATGTTATTCCACTTTTACTGACTGAAGCAAAAACTTTGGGATCTCACCCCATCTTGTGTTACACTTTAAAAATCACCATTCCTTGTCCTTTATACACTTGTGTTGATTTTATCCCAAAAATCACTTTTGTTTAGAACTACTTTATGTAACATCGTTTTCAATATTTTTATTTCATATTAATGCTTCACTTTACGTAAAATTACCATTTGACCTATCTGTCTCTAGATTGTCTTTTTTTCCATATCATAAGTGTTATTTCCCAAAAAATATTATTAATTTACACACACTAACTTCTTAAATGTTTTTAACTCATTAACACTTATTCAATACTTTTGGAGTGACATGCTTCTCAAGTTTAAAATCCCTTTATTTTATTACTTTCTTTATCAAAGAAATCATTTGGCATTTTTAAAATTACTTTACAAGGAAAGCACTATTTTCCCTTATCATGACATATAATCTTTACAATATACACTTCTCACATTTTACAGATTTATTAACACACTTTAAGGGATAAAATTTCTATTTTCCTTATTTTATGTTAAAACTCATATTAAAACCTTCCTTAAACTTGTTTATTTACTCATCATCAAAATACTACAAGTTTCTATACATGGGAAGAGGGATTTTAAGTCCAAAAATCCAATAAAATGAGTTTATCACATGATTTATCCAAGAAATTTCATAGTATTTGGAAAACGTGCTTTTCAATACTAAAGACACATTATGTTCATCAAATTTTCACAAAAGTCCACTTTCACAAAAATACCATATTTAGGAGAAGAATCCAAGACTTTGTTCATTAAATATCTCAACAAGATAAATATTATTGTCAAAATATTTTGTTCAATAAAATGTTTAACATCAAGTTTTCTTGAAATATATCATTTTTGCTCAACACTCTTGAAATCCTTTGTAAACCATTTTGACACAAAACCATAAGAATTAACGTCCTTTAATCATATATGCATTATATTCTTACAAACTCAATTGTAAGACCAATACTATAAAAAATAAAGTTCTTAAGATAAGAGTAGAGCTTTCCCACCTCAAAAGAGCTTCAATAAGATGAAATATAGAAGAATATAGAAACCTCCCACCTCTTAAAGTGGCCTTAAATAGGTTGCCTATCTCTACCAAGCTTGCCTCCATAAATCCTACAAGAAAAACACCCTTTAAACTCCATTAATCTTCTTCAAAAAACCCTAATAATAACTCCATGAATATATATCTTGCCTAACAAATGGTGAAGATGGATTTTATAGGCTTAAATATCATGGAAAAGGCGTTAAAGTATGGTGGTTTAGGGTTGAAGGGTGGTGGTGCTAGGGTAGTAGAAGGTGGTTGGTGGAAGAAAAGCTCTTAAGAGTCAGAGAAAGAGAAAAATATGATTTTTAATGAACCAAAATGGCCTTAACACTCCCTAAGTACTCCAAAACTCATGGGGTAAAATCCTTAAGTTTCCCAAAAGCCCTAACCAGAAATGATCTACTGTTGTGGGTGCATGGCACTTGTCATAATCCAATGGTATAGGTTTTGACAGTATTTTCCATACGGAAGTCGATTTTGACCATCTCGTTCAAAAGAGAATGGATATCGTTCGAATGAGAACTACCATTGCATTTAAACCGGACTGCATCTCGTTGGAATGAGAACTATAAATCCTTCGAACGTGATTATAACGAAGTTGGATTTTCCTATATAGAGATATTTCATTCGAAGGTCGTTAGAAGACCATTCGAACGAGATTTGAATCTTGTTCGAATGACTGCGGATGTCGTTCGAACGACCCAAAACTTTTCCAATATTAACTTTAAGTTCATTCTAATTCCAATTAATTTCCCCAAGGCCACTATATTACCCAAATTTGACCCATAATACATCTCGCAAGGTTTAAAGCTCAATCGAGTCACATAGAGTCACTAAATCATATGGGTACGATCAAGGTCGTGAGGGCGGGTGTTATAAGCTCAAAGGCGAAGCCAAATTAATATCTAACAAGGAAATCTATTTCCTATTAAATACAAAGATTTCGGTCAGAGAAATTAGACTTAGTCTACCTTGAGATCCCAACTAGAAAGAACCTCATGTAAGTGGTTTTGGTCGGATTCTCGACGATAGTGGTTCCCTGGTTGGATTGAGTATTTTATCATGGACTCGGACCTTACTCCGAAAGAGCATATCAAGTTATGGGCCTTATAAAAAATAGTCTTAGAATCTATGGGGCTACTAAAAACACCTTCGTATCCCGGGGAGGCTCCTAAATAATACCTCAATATTCTTTGACGATTTAAAGAGATTGAAGACTATGGTAGCAATGAAAAATTGTGGAAGTTGAAGACACCATCCTAATGTCTGCAGTTATTAAAAAGCAACATGCCCCAAATCTAGATGGGATATTGTACCTCTTAGGCCGTGGTGTATTATTTGAATCCCTTGTATAATAGCACATTACTATTATTGCGGCCATAATTGGGTTCACGATCATATTCATAAGGCCACAATGTCATTCCCAAAGCCTTAAGGGTACACTATACCTCTCTGGATGAGGCATATTATCTTAAGCCTTTGGACAAGATTGATGATACCAGAAATCGGCCATAAGGTGTTCTCATACCAGCAAGTCAAGAGTAAAGTGTGTAATAAACAAGTAAAGCAAATAAATAGAGAGAAGACAAGATATAGAGTGGTTCGGCCCCCAACATGGGCCTACGTCCACTGTGTTGCTCCATTCTCATTATGTTTGTTGCATTATACAATATAATCATGCCTAAAGAGGCGTACAAGTATGAGAATAAGGGTGAATACATGGAAGTATTGGAGATTCCGGTGAGCCCGGGAGGTGGCTGTGATGTAGATTTGTGTCTCCAAGAGGTATGTTGAGGTTGTGTAGAGAGAATCTGTATTGTAGAGCCTGCCCCGGACGGGTATGGAATCAATCCCCCTTCCTTCTAGGTGTGGTCCTATATTTATGAGGAAATGTGTTGAGTCACATGCCCTGAGCACGTGGCGTATACCAAATCTGCAGCAGATGTGGATGAAGGTGGTGCGGCCTACAAAGTAAGAAGTGTTGTAAGCTGATGGAGGGGTGCCGCGCACTATACGGTGGAGTGTCGTGGCCTATAATGTACAGGGCTTCACCCTGTGCCATCTGGTCCTGAAGGGATGTTGCCCCGAGTGCGTTCTGGTCGCGCCCAAAGTGAGGTTTGTCCGCGGCCTGTATGACCTATGATGCCTGCGAACTGGAGAAGAATACATTCCGTGGCAAGGTGTTATATTTGTACTATCAATAAGCCCCCAAGCCGTAGTCCCAAGGGAGACCAATTGGGACTACGACTTAGTAGCCTAGGTGACGCGGTGCTTCCAAAGCGACGATTCGTCTTCCACGCTCCCTTATATAAATTATTTCTAGCCGTGGACTTCATTACGTTTCCAAAACTTTTAAGAGCACATCGAGAGCGAAACTCTGCACTTTCTTTCTTGCATATTCCGACAACCTCCCGAGGTGGTGTGCGACGGTTCAAGGCAGTCTGAAGCTGATCATTGCAAGTTTCTCCATTTTCAGGTGATTTTTCAACCACCATCTTTCCTAAAAGCCTTTGAAATTTATAGTTTTCTTCCCTTTTGATATGATTTTGCTTTTTCTGGTCCATTTGCTAGAAATCTAGGGTTTTTTTTGTACGTTTTGCCCTTTCTCACATATGCTACATATGAAATACATACAATTGTTCTTAGTGTTTGTTGATGTAAAAAATTAGATCATTCTAATTATTCAATCCCAGATAAATAAATGAGACAAAGAATTTTTAAAGTGGTTCAGGCTTATATGAATGGCCTACGTCCACTGTTATGTTATTGCTGATTGTATGGGAATTCTCGATTACAAGTTATCTCAAGAAATTTCCCTCCCTACAATGAGGATTGTACAATGTATTTATAGCCCTAAGGCTGTAATGTGAAAGGGTAATACATTAAATGATGTACATATGAAAGGGTAATACATTCAATTCCCCTTAAGCATATGCGTCTGAATGATAAGCATTTAATGAACAGTCAAACTGTTGGTTATCCTTCTATTAATGCTTTGTTCGAGGTGCAGCTCGGACCGCCTGAGTTGCTCGGACCGCCTAAGCTTCTCGGTACTCAAGAGTTCCTCAGAGAGTTATTATTCCTCGGAGCGTATGAGTTCCTCGGGGAAGTAGTGTTCCTCGTTGTAGTATGGTTCCTCGGAACGTGTGAGTTCCTTGGAAGAGTTTGTTGTTGCCACGTAAATTGCCATGTGTCTTCATTCAATTGAGCCATGTCAGCAGACTAAATTTGGTATCAACAGAAGCCCCCAATGTTTCATAGTTCGAAATTTGAGGAGTGTGGAACATTCTTTCTTGCAATATGGTAGTTTTAAATGATTCTCCTAATTTTTAGGAGTGTTTCCCTTGTATTTACTTTTCCTTCCAAATTCATAGAATCAGGCTTTTTTGAATTTTTATAACTGCTTCGATTATCGCGCCCTTTTTGTCCTTCTAGCCGCCGGTAGCGTAATCGTTTCTTTTTGTAATCATTACTTTTTCCTTTTCCCAAGGCAAGGTATTTAAACGTCACAGACAATCCCATCGTCTTCTACTTTTTAAAATTTGTATCTTCAAGTTTTCCATCGTCTCTTTCTCTCTTGTGTATTCATCTCTTCCATCGTTCGTTGTCAACATATCCACTCTTTTTCTGTAAGATCTTCTTCCTTCTTCTTCATTTCCTTTATTCATCATGGTTTACCCTGTTGAATCTCTTGATAAGTTTCGCTCTGATTTCTCTATTCCCTCCTGGGTTATTTTGGAAGAGCTTTCTAACTATTTCCGTTTGGCTGAGAGACATTGGTTCCCCAGTCTCTTTAATGCCGAATGCGGCTTTTCTTTTCCGCCAAATCCTCTATGTCTGGAATTTTGTCAATATTTTGACGTTGTTCCTGCAAGAATAGCCCCCAATACGTGGAGAATAGTTAATGGGGTTCATAGATTAAATCAAATCCATGGAACTCGCATAGGAATTCCAGAAATCATGTTTTGTTATAAATGGGCAGTTGGTGATAACACCTTTTATTTAAAAACTAGATTTTTAAATAGGGCTTTAATGGTCAATCTCCCGGATGCCAATAGGGACTATTTTGAGCACAGAGTTGTTATAAAAAATTGGCAACATGCTCCTTTATCAGGAGATGAAGTGTATCAGGGTCCCAGATGCCCTCGCTATGGCAATGGGATAGGTTATTTTTATTTTATTTTATTTATTTTGAAATTATGCTTCTTCTATGTTTGATAAAATGTGCCATTGATATTTTAATGTTTATTTATTTGCAGTTGATAGCAAAAGAAAGTGTCCAAAAGAAGCAGACGTGAATATAAGGCACTTAAAACTTATCTGGAGTTTGCATCAGAGTGTTGCCGACGAGCACATTAGGTCAGCCTCATATCTGCTGCAGTACAAGAGCTACACCACTTCTTTCACTGCTCGTCTGGTGATAAGTGAAGTAGAACCATTACCAGCTTCTACCAGTTCCTCGCCTGAGTCACACATTCCTTTAAGTGAAAGGATGAAGAAGAGAAGACCTCCCACCCTTTTTGAGAAACATGCCTCTAGTGCTGGAGAGGCAAAAAGAAATAAGATTGACGTCCCAAGGGAGGGGACAAAGAAAACTGATGCACCTTCCTCGGCTGCCCTTGTTGTGAAGGTTGTCGAGAAGCCCCCAGTGGCCCCGAGCAAGGCTGCTGCTCCAGGAGAAGTGATTGTAATATCACCGACCAAGAGTTCCTCCTTGGTTGAATCTATTCCTGCTCCCCCGAGGAAGCTGAAGAAAAGCTCCTCGGTTAATTTGGGTGACACTGTCTCTCAGCCCCCGACTAGTGGAGTTCCCACTTCCGTTCCCCCAAGCTCTTCCATGAGCTCGGTGAAGACTTGGATCATTCTCGAGATCCAAGGTATCGAAGAAAACCTTTCTCGGGATATGGTTACCTCTTTGGCAGCTTGCCACATTGCTTTTGTAAGTCCTTTTATTTTAAACTTTTCATCTTTCCTTTGTTATATCTGTCTCTGACTTGCTTTCATTTTCTTTTTTCAGTTGGTGAGCTACTTTAACACAATTTTGAAGAAGGATGAAGCTATTAAAGCTTCAAGCTCCTCGTCTGGTGTAGAGGAAGCTTTGATAGGCTTGGGGCAGTCTCTAAAAGAGTCTCGCCAGAAGTATGCTGATGATAAGGAAACTTGGGAGAAGAAGCTTGCCTCCACCGAGCAGGAGAAAGCTCAAGTTGTTGAAGTCTCCAAGGGGTTGGAGAAGAAAATAAAGAACTTAGAGGAGAAAAATAAAGAGCTTGAAGGGAAGCTCAAGAATGCTGAGGAGTTTGAAGATAAACTCAAGGTTGCTGAGGAAGAATTAATCCAACTTGGGGAAGTAAGTCGACAGAAGGAGGAGGTTGAGAATAAATTGAAGACTGCTGTAAACCTTCTGTCCGAGAAGCTTTCCTCGGAGAAGTTAAAAAGAAAATTGGCTGTGAAGAAGTCTTTCAGCGCTGGCTGGGATAAGGGGTGGAACAAGGTCTTGGCTGCCATGATGTCGCAAGTCGAATATGGCAGCCTAAAATATTTTAGAGATGGGTGGGTCGCAGCTCTTCAGGAGATGAAGATTGATGAAACTTCTGAGCTCCTCCAGCGACACATCCCTGGTCCCCCTCCAACTCTTGAAGATGAAGAAGAGGACGAAGCTGCCTCCGAAGAGTCTTCTATGGTGATGGGAGATCATCCCCCAGCCATCCAGCCTGCTATCGAGGAACTTCAGCAGCTTGCTACTTCCTTCGAGCAACCTCCAACACTTCCCCAGCTACTATTTGTTCCTTTCAAGCAACCTACTTCCTCGTCCCAGCCTCCCAAGAAGGTTTTGGGAGACAAGAAAAAGGTGTAGAGTTGTTCGGGTTTCTCTTTATATTTTTCTTTTGTCAAATGTAACCATGAACATGTAACTCTGAACCTTGATATAATAAAATTTGAACTTTTGTTCTTGCATACTGTTGTCTCTTCTTCATGCTTAGTTGGTACTTTTATTGATTACTGCTTCTTCTTTCTCTACTAGTTTCTGGTCAGGATGGAATTACTATCTGCTCATGATACCAAGCTGTTGAGGTAATGCAATGATTATTTTAAGGCTGGTCACACAGATCTGAGTGCAGCACAAATTGTCGACATCCTCGGCCAAGATGCTTCGGAACAGGCGATTGAGGCCTACCAATACTTGAAGACCCTGCTTGATCGTGCAGTGGCCAATAATGTGGATTATTATGATATGATCGAAGATCTCCAAGGCATTCTTGAAGACCTTCAACAACAATACAAAGAATCCACTGCCCTTTTGCACGAGGGGTATGAGAAGAAGTATCGGCAACTTAATGCTGACAAGGGGTACGAGAAGCGTTTTGCTGGCTACAATGTGAGGGAGAGAACTCTGAGGGGTGAGGTCGAGGAGTGCAGATAAATAGCTGAACTATTAGAGCAAGAAAATAACAACCTGTAAAAAGAGTTGTCTCAGTTGAAGTCTGCAGCTTCCACTTCAAATGCCTTGATCCCAGTGAATGATGAGGGATTCTCATTCTTGGTGGTCGAGAACGCCAACTTTAGGGACGAATTGGAGACCTTGAAGAGATCTGGTCCCCCTACATCTTCTCTTGGACGAGCAAGAGCTCCTCGGGGACGAGCAAGAGAAGCTCGAATTCCTGTCGAGGAACAGAGGACTCAATCTACCTTAGAGAACCAAGCCTTCCAATTAATGGCAAAGAACCAGGCGTTGGCTGAAATGTCAAAGAAGATCGGGGACCTGGAAGAGCATCTTTCTATGCAGCAGTCAGTCTTGGAGAATAAGGAACTCTTCATCAAAAGTCTCCACGAGCAGCTGGAAAGACTGACATATTAATTCCACAAACAGCCTAGGGAGTTTTGGATGGCTGGGTACAACAAGGCTCTCTACCACTTGGACGATCGTATCTAGAATGCCAATAATGAGGGCTACAAGCAAGGCTGGTTGAATGCCTTAGGTGTGCTGTAACTCGAACAGGGTCATTACTTGTGGGATTACCATGATCCTGGGCTACTCGACCTACCCGTGCCACCATTCAAACTTGATATGAGCCGAATCCCTGCTCGGGCCATTCCTCGATGCTTAATTTCAAAGTATCTCGACGACTACAATCTCCATTCAAGTGTTGAGATATCTCGTCCCGAGCACCTCCTAGATCGACCATCCGTGATGAATATCAGGATGTTAAAAGATTTGAACTTCATAAACTCTCATCTTACTTTAAATGATCCGCCTGCTGGCGAGGAACCTATTTCAAAAGCAGAGGGGAAGAAACCAATAGAGTAGGAATTTTGATGTAATAGTTAGTATACATTTCATTATCAATTTAATCTATTCTTGGATTTAATAAAAGACTTTTATTTTTGTTCGCAATCTTAATACTTTACATTTGTGCATGTATGTCTGTTAAAAATAACAATATTGTGTTGTTTTGTGTTGTGTTGTTTGTCGATCAACCTATTGTCGACTAGCTTGAATTTGTGGTAGTCATTATAAAAAATTACTAAGTTATTCCTCGACCAACTTACTAAGTTGTTTCTCGACCAACTCATTAAGTTGTTTCTCGACCAACTTACTAATAATTTTAAAAAGTCACGAGTATCAAAAATTTTGATTGATCATTTTCTCGTATTCATAAAATGTTTACGACCAATCAAGGTCGGTAAATTTTCCTTTTCGACCAACTACAGTTAGTGGGTTTTTATCCCCGACCAGCCGTAGTTAGTGGATTTTTCCTATGCGAGCAACTTTTAGCATTTTTGAAATAATTTTACCTCCCGACCAACTCAAGTTGGCCTTTTCGAGAATATATTTACTTCCTAACCGACATAAGTTGTCATTTTTAGGAATACTTTTACTTTTTGAAGAACATATAGTTTTATTTCCTGTAGGAATACAAGTTTTACTTCCCGGAGGAATACAGGTAGCTTTACTTCCCGGAGGAATACAGGTAGCTTTACTTCCCGGAGTAATATAGGTAGCTTTACTTCCCGGAGGAATACAGGTAGCTTTACTTCCCGAAGGAATACAGGTAGCTTTACTAACCGGAGGAATATAGGTAGCTTACTTTACTTCCCGGAGGAATATAGGTTTTACTTCCCGGAGGAATATAAGTAGCTTTACTTCCCGGAGGAATACATTTCTTTCTCGACCAACCTTAGCTGGCGTTTTCGAGAAAGATTTTGAGTAGCCCGAGTTTTGCCGAGTTTCGTCGAGTAGTGTGTAGCACTAGTATTCCCCGAAAAACTTTCAATAAAAGGAGAAAATACACATCACTGATAATATTTGTGCAGGTGCTCTGCGTTCCATGCATTCTTAAACTCCTCCCCTTCTAAAGTTGCTATTCGGTAAGTTCCTGGTCGAACAACTTATGTAACTCGGTATGGTCCACGCCAGTTTGCCTCCAGTTTGTTGTGCTTTTGAACTACTTTCTTCAGCACATAGTCTCCTTCTTTCAGGTCGCACTTCTTCACCCTCTTATTGTAGAATAGAGTTGTTCGTTGTTGGTATGCAGCATTTCCTATGGTTGCTTCTTCTCTAACTTCCTCGAGCATGTCTAAATCCAATCTTCTCATTAAGTCGCTGACAGGGGAATTGAAATTCAGTACCCTGTGTGTTGGGAGGCCCAACTCGGCAGGTATAACAGCTTCACTTCCAAACGCTAGCATATATGGAGATTCTCCAGTTGCTACTCGGGGAGTAGTTCGATAAGCCCACATTACTGACTGTAACTCGTTGATCCAATTTGCTTTCGCATCGTCCAGTCTTTTCTTCAAGCCATTCAGCAGTGTTCTGTTTGTCACTTCTGTTTGTCCATTACTTTGAGGATGGCCTGGTGCTGAGTGGATCTTCAAAACATTTGATTGATGACAATAGGCAGCGAAATCCTCGTTATCAAATTGTGTTCCATGGTCTATGATGAAAGTATGAGGAAGACCATATCGACAAATGATGTTCTTCCAAATAAATTGGTACACCTTCTCGTACGTCATATCAATGAGAGGCTCAGCTTCTACCCATTTAGTAAAATAATCCACTGCGACGACGAGGTATTTGAACCTTCCTCTGGTCGTTGGCAGTGGTCCGACCAAATCTATTCCCCACATGGAAAATGGCCAAGGGGAAGTGATGGGTGTCAACAGTGCTTGTGGTGTTCTTCGGATGGAGGAAAAGCGTTGGCACTTGTCACATTTCTTGGCATAGTCTATACAATCAGCCCTCATCGTCGGCCAGTAGTATCCCTGCGTCATCACCCTTTGCAAAAGAGTCCGACCTGCTACATGGGATCCATAGGACCCTTCATGGATCTCTTCAATCAATTCTTTTATCTCGGAGGGATGTACACATCTTTGCAAACCTGCCATAATTCCTCGTCTGTATAAAATATCGTTAGTTAATACATACCGAGCAACTTTAAACTTTAATTTCTTGGCTGCGAGCTTGTCAATTGGTAATTCTCCCTCTTCAATATATGCCCTGATGGGATCCATCCAAGATGGTCCTAAATCAAGGGTGATAAAGTTCATCGCCAAATCTTCATCTATACTCCAACCAGCTAAAATTCCAATTGGGATTGTTCTTCGTAGCTCGGTACGAGTAGCTGATGCTAATCGAGCTAGGGCATCTGCTCTTGCATTCTCCATTCTTGGTATTTTGACCAGCTGAATAGCAGCAAATTCTGATACCAACTCCATCACCTTTGCATGGTATTTGATCATTAATTCTCCTTTGGCTGCATATATTCCCAACATTTGATTTACAATTAATTGAGAATCACTGAAGATAATAATTTACTGCGCCTCCATAATTTTTGCCAAATTAAGACCTGCAATCATGGCCTCATACTCAGCCTCATTATTGGAAGCTTTGAATTGGAAACGTAGGGCGTATTCCATGTCGACCTCGTCCGAAGTGCTCAAAACTATCCATGCCCCACTTCCTGTTGTGCAAGATAAGACATCTACATATAGCCTCCATATAGGTAACTCATCTTCAAACTTCTGATCTGACAGAGTTCCTCGGTGAAATATTTGTTGATTTCATCTTCCCCTGATATTTCTCGCTCTTCGTCGATCATCTTCTCTTGCCCTTTTACCAACCGGAGTTGGTCTGAGCTCGAATTTGATGATCCTGTAACATCCACTTACCCTTTTACCAACCGGAGTTGGTCTGAGCTTGTGTTTGTTGATCCTATAACATCCACAGGTTGATCAGCGAGCAACTTTTGCTCCTCAGTTGTATCAGGATAGGTGAACTCTGCTATAAAATCCGCTACGGCTTGCCCTTTAAGAGATGATCTGGGTTCATAGACTATATCGTATTCTCTGAGCTTTATTGCCCAGTACATCAATCTCCCTAATTTTTCTGGTTTATGAAGGGCTTGCCTCAACGGCATATCAGTATATACGACTATAGTATGAGCCTGGAAGTATGGCCTCATTCTCTTACTCACCTCAATCAGCGCCAGTGCTAATTTTTCCAGCCTTGAATATCTAATCTCTACTCCTCGGAAGGCCTTACTTGTATAGTAGATTGGTTTTTGTACTCCATTCTCCACTCTTATCAACGCCGAGCTAACTGCATTCTTCGATACTGCTAGATACAAGTATAATTTTTCTCCCATCACCGGCCTGGACAACAGTGGAGGTGCTCCCAAATATTTCTTCAAGTCTTAAAAAGCATTCTCACATTCATCATTCCACTCAAAAGTCTTTTGGAGTGTCTTGAAGAATGGGAGACATCGATCAGTTGCTCGTGATACAAATCTGTTGAGTGCTGCTACTCGTCCTGTAAGACTTTGCACCTCTTTCTTCGTCGTTGGAGATTGCAGACCTAATAGAGCTTTGATCTTTTCAGGATTTGCCTTAATGCTTCGTTGATTGACAATGTACCCGAGAAACATGCCCTCTCGTACTCCAAATATGCACTTCGTCAGGTTCAGCTTCATTTGATATTTATCCAGTTGATCAAAAGTCTGACTTAAGTCAACTAGATGATCAGCAGCTTTTTTGCTCTTCGTTAGCATATCGTCAACATAGACTTCCATATTGTAACTGATTTGTTCAGCAAACACCTTGTTCATCAGCCGCTGATATGTCGCACCTGCATTTTTCAAACCAAAAGGCATAACATTGTAACAATAAGTTCCCCTCGGGGTAATGAAAGAAGTACTCTCCCTGTCTTTAGGTTTCATTTTAATTTGATTGTAGCCAGAATAAGCATCCATGAAGCTCAGCAGCTCGTGTCCCGAGGTAGCATCCAACAGTTGATCAATTCGGGGAAATGGAAAGTGATCCTTTGGGCATGCTTTGTTGAGGTCGGTGAAGTCTACACACATCATCCATTTGTTATTCTTCTTCTTCACCATCACCACATTTTCTAACCAGTCAGGATATTTAACATCTTCAATAAAGCAGGCTTTCTGGAGCTTCTCGACTTCCTCCTGTATAGCTTGATTCTTCTCGGGGCTGAACACTCTTCTTCTCTGCTTCACTGGCTTGATTTCCTTATTCACATTGAGTTCGTGACATAAGAAATTTGGATCTATTCCGGGCATATCCTCATGACTCCACGCAAAAGTTTGCTTTCTGCTTCTAAGGAAAGTAATCAATTCCTCTTTTAGTGAGGCTTCCAACGATGAACCTACTTGAGTAATTCGCTCAGGGTGCTCGTCATCCAGAATGATGTTTTCAGTAGCTTCCACCACTTGACCCTTTATGAGTTGCGACTCATCTCTAGGATCCAATGTTTCAATTTAGGCACCTTCATCTACTTGATAGGTAGTAGTCTTTTTCCTTGATTCCTCCAGTTCCTCTTGCTCGGTGGATGAATAATAGCATTCCCGAGCTACTTTTTGATCACCTTTAACAACTCCTACTCCAAAATTTATTGGAAATTTTAGGCACTGATGCACCGTAGATGGTACAGCCTCGAACTTCTTCAATCCTACTCTTCCCATAATGATATTGTATGATGATTGAACATTCTTATCCATTACAAAAAAGCATATTCTTTCTGTCCGACAAGCAGGCCACGTACCAATGAATATATCCAACTTGATCATCCCAAGTGGAAATACTTTCTCGCCAGCAAAACCGAGGAGGGGTCTATGATAAGGCTCCAGTTGAGATAACTTTAGATTTAAACTATCGAAGCACGAGTAGAACATGATGTCTGCCGAGCTACCGTTGTCGACCAGTACTCTTGAAATTATAACCTCCTTCATTCTCATCTTGATCACTAGTGGGTCATCATGAGGATATAGAACACCTGCAAGGTCATTCTTTGAGAACCCAATGACCAACTTCTCTTTTTTCACCTTTCTCGGGCGATCCTCCTCAGCTAGATTTATTCGTTGAATGTACGAGCAAGCTTGAGCCTCACAGAGGTAAGCTTTTCTCTCGACAGTAAGGTCTCATCCTCCTGCATCTCCACCTGTTATGACATTACAGTCAAATAATCCAAAGCGTATTGAAAATACCTCTCGTTCTGGCTGCCTTGGTCTCTTGGGAAGATCGGGGTCGTCTTCGGGATCAACTTCATGGTTTCTTTTCTTGTTCTCCTCTGCTCGACGAGGAGATCTAGACCTCTCTCTTGTTCGGTCGTTGTTTCTTCTTTCGCTTCCATGATCAACATACTTTGCCAGCTTTCCTCGTCTGATGAGTGTTTCAATTTCATTCTGAAGAGCTATGCAATTTTTTGTCATATGGCCATGATCTTTATGAAACTCGCAATACTTTGCCTTATTCCTCTTGTCAGGGTCTGCCTTCATTTTCTCTAGCCAGTTTAATTCCCCGTTGCTCTTGATTTCTTCTAGAACATGGTTGATATCCTTCTTCAAAGGAGTATAATTATCGAATTTCTTCGTTGCATCCCATACCGACCTTGTTCTTGAATGTTTGTCATTACCATTGTTCTTATGCTCTTTCTTCTTAGATTTATCACCTTCCACCTTGGTTTCTTTGGCATCCATGTTCTTCTTCGCAGCCATAGCCTCCTCGGCATTCATAATCTTGGACGCTTTTCCCATCAGGTCTGATATGGTTCTAGGTGGATCTTTAGCCAAAGTGTAGTACAACTTAATGGGCAGTAGTCCACTCATCAAGGCGGTAATCGCTGTCTTCTCCTCATAATCAATGACTTCAAGTTTCTCGTTATTAAAACGAGTTATATAATCTCTGGTACTCTCACCAGCCTTTTGTCTAACACTTAACAAATGTGCTACTCATTTAACTGGCTTTGCCCCAAAACAGAAATTCCAAATGAATAACTCGGCCAGGTTAAGTAAAGTTGAGATCTTACCCCGAGGAAGATTATTATACCATATTTGAGCAGATCCGGTAAGAGTTACCGAGAATGCCCTGCATCTCATATCATCTGGAACAGCATAGATGTCGACTGCTGCTTGGTATTATTCTATATGAAGGACGGGGTCAGTCTTTCCATCATATTTGGGGGTCACAACAGGTGCTTTGAATTTGGATGGTGTTGGAAAATCTACAATGGCCTGAACAAAAGGTGTTCCTCGAACAAAGGTTCGTTGTAGAGGGTTCTTAGCTTTAAGCATTTCCCCCAATCTATCCTCCAACCTATGAATAGAGCCTTTCCATGCATCATTTCCTTCCTCGGGCCTGTTGGTTCGAGCAGCTGATCACGTTGAAGTGTCTTCCTGGGATCTATCTTGACGAGCAGCTGGTCGCGACTGGGCAGATCCTTCCCTTAAATCTGATGGTCGTCGAAAACTCCTCGATGGGGCTCTGGGAGGACTTTTTCTCCTCTTAGGACCTAATCGATCGAATGGGGATACTCTGCTTAATCTTTCTAGCGCACTGGTCCTTTCTGGGGAGAGAGTGATACGTTGTTCAGTATTTGTGGCTCGCACTGAAAAAGTTCGTCCAGGTTGATAAGAAAAATCTTCAGACTCCTCATTGCGATATGAATTGGTACGTCTAGTATGTGAAGAAGGTGCACGGGTATTTCTTTGAATACTTTGTGGTCTTGAATGGGTTGGTTCACCGCCATGGATGGTTTGTATAAATTGTCGCATAGTTTCTTGCATGACGGTCTGGCCCTGAGCCAGATTTGTCATTATTCCATCCAGATCTGGAATATTGGGCGGAGCAGATGGATTTGGAGGGCTTCCAGCGTTTCGATTGCTAGATTCTGGAATATCAGCCATTTGTGATGGATTGTTTTTTATGGAAAATGATATTAACAGTCGTTTCCCACAGACGACGCCAATCTGTTGATGTAAAAAATTAGATCATATCTAATTATTCAATCATAGATAAATAAATGAGACAAAGAATTTTTAAAGTGGTTCAGCCTTATAAGAATGGCCTACGTCCACTGTTATGTTATTGCTGATTGTATGGGAATTCTCGATTACAAGTTATCTCAAGAAATTCCCCTCCCTACAATGAGGATTGTACAATGTATTTATAGCCCTGAGGTTGTAATGTGAAAGGGTAATACATTAAATGATGTACATATGAAAGGGTAATACATTCAATGCCCCTTAAGAGTATGCTTCTGAATGACAAGCATTTAATGAACAGTCAAACTGTTGGTTATCCTGCTATTAATGCTTTGTTTGAGGTATAACTCGGACCGCCTGAGTTGCTCGGACCGCCTAAGCTTCTTGGTACTCAAGAGTTCCTCGGAGAGTTCTTCTTCCTCGGAGCGTATGAGTTCCTCGGGGAAGTAGTGTTCCTCGTTGTAGTATGGTTCCTCGGAGCGTGTGAGTTCCTTGGAAGAGTTTGTTGTTGCCACGTAGATTGCCATGTGTCTTCACTCAATTGAGCCATGTCAGCAGACTAAATTAGGTATCAACAGTGTTCATAATCGAACTCTTCGTATTCTGTGAGTTTGATCCTAAAAATGATTAGAATTTAGATAATCAACTGTTTAGGATAGATTTCGCGGCATGATAGGATTTCAATATCCATTCCCGTGAACTGGTGTGGTCCTTCTGTGTCATACCGTGCCTCAAATTATCATCCGTGGCATCAAATCACCACCCTTGTAGTCTCGAACAGCCCAAGACACATCCATGTTAAATAAATGTAATTGCTACTAGAGCACATCGAATTGACTCTAAAAATTTAGGAATGGCCGTGGCCAGGAATGCCTTAAAGCAATTCTATCTTATTACCGTGGCAACCTATGTTCCTCTGCTGATATGGAGGTGGTCATGGCTAGTTGGGTCAGTACGATCCCATAAGTAATAGAGTTTGCCCATTAATAACTGTTAGGGAAATAATTCCAAAGACATTTTTAATACTTAAAAATACCCTTCTGCGGCTTCTTGAAGTCTTTTCCAAACCATATTGGTTGCGGCGCCTAACTGCGAACTCTACTTTTCAGGTACTGCTGCAGCCATATGAGCTTTGACCCAGATGAGGTCCTAAGAGGCTTTTGGGCAAAGCATTTTGGGACCTCTCCCCCCGAGCTTACTTCCGTGCCCCCTCTAAGATCAATAGGGCCTTGCAAACTAAAAGATTGCCCAAATTGCGTGATAATCGACTCAGACTCCGCGGACTCTGCATCTGGGAAGGGTTTCTAATCTCTGCCGATGGAAGAGGAAGCCAACTCAAGTACTCATCCAATGGGTGTAGGTGACAGTGCCGTGGCTGTTAGAAATAACCCAGGAGGTATATCTGGGAGGGCTGAGAGACCCTTGGCCGCGCTCGATATCCGCAGCTCGATGACCCAAGATTGGGTTGAGCAGGAGGCTGAGGCCTTCGAATTTCCAAAAAATTAGACGTGCTCAGCCCTTGTCGCAAACCAAAGATCGTGCACGGTTCTATTCGATGATGGAATTTGCTTCCCTCTGCACGCCTTCATTTATGGGCTACGGCTGCCTGTTCCAGTTCCTATCCGTCGCCTTTTTCAGGCAATGAACCTGGCCCCAGCACAGTTGGACCCTAATGCCTGGAGAGCCATTCTCGCCGCAGTTGTCCTTTGGGAGAATTTGTTCAAAAAGGACATCACTCCCGTGGAGTTCTTTCACTTCTACCGCCCAAAGGAGAACTCAGTGAAGTTCACGGGCTACTACTACCTCTCAAGCCGCGGCAGGGACGAGACCCTTTACACTGGGAGACCTACCAGTGTGAAAAACTGGAAGGCAAAATACTTTTACATCTCCGACGAAGGCTGGGAGATGCACCCCGATGAGAACGAGAGGGAAAGGACATATGTAATGCCACGGGAGTGGGGGTCTCCCTCAAAATTAGGTAATAAGACTGTAGTCGCGTCCTTTCATTTCGCAAATATGCACAACTTAAACTAACCTTTGAATTGTCTTTTCTTTCTGCAGCCCTTGATAATCTGCACTTGGACAAGCGGCAGGAAAAAAGAGTTGTCGAGGCCGCGGAAGTTCCTGCTGAACAAAAGAAGTTCGGAACACTTGTAACGTCAGCAACCATATTTCAAGTGGGATTTTTCCCAAATAAATCCATTCCTCGACAAATGGGCACGGAAGGTAATTAACTGCACCATAATTTTTACTCCGCGGTCATTTATTCTCTTAAACTCATGCCATTCCTTTTCAGGTGAAGAAGTTGACAGGTAACTGCTAGCGGCGCACCTAGCGGAGATGGATGAGGACGCAGTCGTCCTAAATAATACTGCGCAGAGCAGAAAGAGGAAAAGGTCCAAGGCCAAGGGACATGCCGCGGTTCCCTCCGGAGAAAATAATGCTCCCCCTGTCGTAGCTCCTGCCGAAAAAACTACAGAAGTTGCCGCATATCAAATGGTTAATGATGAGAACCTTTCGCATGACCATTTTGATGATGACATAGGGGAAAACCTGGCCACGGCGGGCTTGATGTCAACCGACGTGCCCCTTCACCCATCCTCTCCCCCGCCGCCAACTATTATGGCGGTTAACGCGAACTTGCCACCTCCTCAATTCCACGGAGAGTCTGGGCCTGATGGTAGACCCAGCCCCAATTAAGGCAGCCTGACCCCAATTCCTCTTGGGACACTACCGCAAAGGTTGCGCGGAAGATGAAAAGAGCCTTGGATGCCGCGGACCTTGACAGGCTAGTGGGAGAAGATCATGAAGATCTGGAGGACTGTGGCCTCCATAGCCTTCTGAGGGTACGTACCAGTTGTCACTCTTTAACTTTCGCATCTCATATTTTTCCATATTTTTTCTAACATCTTTTATTTCAGGTCGCGGATGTGATAGTGGTCCAGAAGAGGAAGTACGAGGCCTTGTGTAGATTGAAGGAGGCCGAAAAGAGTACTCATGCCGCGGACTTGCAGGCTGCACGGACTTTTTATTTTAAGGCTGGGAAGAACTCTGCTGTCGCGACTCTTCAGTCAGCCCACATGGACCTTGAGAAAGCAATCAAGGTGAGGGAGGAAGCGGAGGAGAATTTTAAGCAAGCCGCGGAATCCCTGAAATCCTCCCAGGCCCAGACTGCCGAAGCCGCCCGTGTTGCGGAGATTTCAAATACCAAGCTCGCCCTCCTCCAGTAGAAGTATGAAGAGTTGGAAGCCAAGTCCGCTCAAAAAGAGGAAGATCATGTTGCGACAATAAAAAAGTTGGAAGTTGATCATGGTGACGCCCTCCAGCTAGCCATAGATCATGCCGTGGAGTCATTTAAAGGCTCCAAAGACTTCTTTCTTATCAATAACAGGGCACACCTCCACGGCTACCAGGAGCTGCGACAAAGATTTATTAAGAGGTTCCCTGAGGCTGAGGAGGAGGTCATTGCCTGGAAGTTAAGCGATGCCGAACACCAAGAGTGCATCGCTGAACTTAAGTCCGCGGCGGAAGAGAGAGCAAGGCTCAGGGATGAGGCAGAGGCAACGGCTGCGGACGGAGAGACAGATACTGCCGCGGACGGAGAAGAGGCTAATGATGATGATGACGCAGCCTCTTAACTCAACTTCTATTGAATCATTAATATAGGGCCGCATCCCTCCTTTTTGTAATCTAATTTTTGGTTGTGGCTGCGTCCTTTATCCTGTAATCTTTGGCTATTAATACCAAGGCTGCGGCCATATTTTTACCACTACGATTGACTGTTTGATATTCCTTGCTCTTTTACATTGCATGTTTTACATTGCTTGCTATAATGAATGGTTGCACGTAACTGCCTCATTTTTTAATATGCATCCGTGTCTAGATAAACATAACATTTCAAGTTCGCGGACAGAGTTGGCTTTCGTAGTATGATTTTTTGCCAATGTCTGCGCCCACATAAATGGTTCCATTTTACTCCCGAAGGACATCGACTTCTGCATCACAAGGCAGCTGTGTGCAAGCCGCGGCCCTTTATTATGCTGCGTCTTGTAAACGTCTTTACTTGATTACCACGGACATGATTTCAAGGCTGGGGCTTGCTGATTGCATGAATCCCCAGCTGCTTTCATTACACCTGGTTGTCTGAATCACCTATCTTTTGTCATCCCATAACCAACATGGAACATGTAGAGAAAGCCTTTCCTTAGTCTTGGTATAATTAATTCTCTTCCGCCGTGGCATTCGACATTGTAGCCTTCTCATGCTTCAAGATGTTAGTGCCTCAGCACTTTCATAAATGAGTGGCTCCTAGAGCTCTGCAACCGTATCAGTGGGATGCGGCACATTTCTGGTTCATCCGAACAATGTGCCTCTGTAGACATACGTTGGTATTTCCAAGTCTTCTCGTGCTGGGTCACGTTACCAAGCCCTAATATGCGAGACACTATCAAGCCTCTCCAGGCTGGGTTATGTTATTAAGCCACCCACAACTAATATGCGAGATAATATCAAGCCTCTCCAGGCTGGGTTATGTTATTAAGCCACCACAGCTAATATGTGAGATACTATCAAGCCTCTCCAGGCTGGGTTATGTTATTAATCCACCCACAGTTAATATGCGAGACACTATCAAGCCTCTCCAGGACGGGTTATGTTATTAATCCACCCACAGCTAATATGTGAGATACTATCAAGCCTCTCCAGGTTGGGTTATGTTATTAAGCCACCCACAGCTAATATGCGAGACACTATTAAGCCTCTTCAGGCTGGGTTATGTTATTAAGCCACCCACAGCTGCTGACATATATAAAGTCATCCTTGGCTAAGCATTATAAGCCTCCCGGCTCGATGACACATCCTATTTGAGCTCGGGCGGCGGCTAAGAACTAAATAATGTGCCGTGGCCTGTTTGAGACCAGGCGGCGACCAAGTACTTATGAAGGTGTCATGGCAGTGAACTTCTAACCAGGGCTACGCCCTCTTTTAGAACTCAAGCTTTATTAGGCTGTGGCCACTTTTTTGTGAAACTTCAATCTTTGCCAGAGCTTTGGCCTTTAATCTCTCTGTCTATCTTGCCTTTTCCTTTGCTTGCTTTGATACTTATTTGATTGGATGAGCATGGAAGATTGCTTCAACTACAATGGACATAAGGCTCCGACACCACTATGTGAGTGGTTTCTCCAAGAAGGTTGCGGCCTGTTGTGTTTTGCCCTTGCACTTTTCACTTGTATTTTGCCTTGCAGACTTCATAAATTTTCTACTCTGTAGGGCTATGCAAATATGTCGCGGCCAGTTAGTCTATAATCATCTTTCACGCCATTTTGAATGATTGTTCAGGGCTTCAGCCATCATTTGTATGAATGCCCTGCATCTGAATCATTTACTGTTATCACGACCATATTTTTCTTTGTCCTTGAGCTTTGTTATCGCGGCTAGATTCATGTGTATCTTTAATCTGTTGAGATAGGATTATCCGCAAACTATTAAGTCCTTGGCCCCTTCTGACGGTAATTATCAGGCCTCCCCAGGCTAGGTATTATGAAGCTTCCCCAAGCTGTAGTGGAACATATATAAAGCCTTCCCAGGCTGGGCCTTATAGGGTTTCCCCAAGACAATCGAGGCATTCCGAAAGCTAATAACGTGAATCATTTCAAAAGCTAGGTACGATCCTTATAAGCCCCCGTGGCTAATTGTAGCATCCCGAGAGCTGAAAAAAAGGCATTGTAAGCCCCCGTGGCTAATAAAAGCTCCTTGAATCCTCAGATGCTTTCGTGATTATGATCACCATATGATAAGATATAGTTGCACATTATGAGGGGAACTTTTGAGCTAGTTAAGATCGCAATCCCTCCATAGGTGCATCACAAAATAATAATAATCTTCCAAGATAATGTGTTATTCTTCCCTTGGAATCTGTTTAAGACAAAAGGTCTTTTTGTGAGACGACAAATTATGAAAACAAGAGAGAAATCAGATATGGAAAAATTTGCTAATTCATATATTTATATATGTATGCTTCAGCTAATGACTTTGTTAATAAAACATAAAGTCTTGAGTATTAAGGCTCTAATGAGCTACATAATGCATAAACTCTGTCAGGTCAGGCTGAGCCCTTTATGTATTCTTCAGGAATCGCTGCAGCATCCCTTTCCCAATTAGCCTTTTAACTTCATCCTTCAGAGCATAGCATTGCTCTGTGTCATAGCCATGGTCCTGATGGAATTTGCACCAGGTATCTTTGTTCCTCTTGTGGGGTGGAGCTCTCAACTTTTCTGGCCACCTCAAAAACTTGTCCTCTTTGATGAACTCAAAGATCTCTTCAATCGGGAAAATCAACGGAGTACAAACACCCGATCTCTTCTCTCCTTTTCTGACTTCTGCCAGTCAGTTCCGCGGCTTCTTTAGCCGCCGCGATAGACAAGGCTGATTGAGTTGTTTCTTACGCACCCATGCCTATATTCTGAGAGGCTGCAGCCTCTAGCATTAGCACCCTCTGAGTGAGATAACTGACCTGGGTCTGAAGTGAGGCATAGCTGTCATAGAGGTGATTAAGGTGATTGAACAGTTGCACAATCTCATCCTTGACTTCTGCGCTCTGGATGGATTCTCCTTCCATTTCTTCTTTTGTTAGTCTTTATAAAGTATATAGAATCTGAGACAAAACTAACAGAAGTGAGTGATCACAGAATTATTGGGGAGGGGTTGAAATTCTCCATGATATGCTGAGGAGGCCGCAGCAAGTATGGCACACAAGTGCACTGCCGCAGCCCTTTAATGTTATTCTCCAAGGTGGATCCGAAGGCCACTTAAGTCCTTCCCACGGTGATTTTGAACTGTTGTAATAGGTTCGCACTAGTAGGGGTCGCGGCACGAGAGGTTGTTGATCTTACAGGCCGCGCCCCTTGCTAGGCCGCGGAGAGATCCCACGATGCGAACTTGCCTTTTCTCCCCCAACACTCGAAGAAAACCTACTAGGGTCCATTGATGAGAGAATTATCTTGCGCAATATGGCACAATTTCAATAATAACCCCTAGATCATAGGTAGATGACAACAAAAAAAGGGAGTAAATATAGCCCTTCCCTAATCATCCATCTTTTCGGGACTAAAGTCCTCCATGCCTTTCAGCATTATCTAGATGGAATGATATCACGGGGGTATGTAAGATAGATCCAACGCCATCAAATGAAGATCCCAAGACAGATCCAGAAATATGAAATACCCGTTAAAGGGGGGGAATGTAAAGCGGAGCCCAATAACCAGTAACCGACCCGTGATAAGATGATCCATAGGACCCTCAGGGATCGAATAAGGTGTTTTAAGAACTCATATATGTAGAGAAACAAGATTGAAATATCTCGTTTCCCACAGATGGCGCCAAACTGATGATACGAGAAATCGGCCATAAGGCGTTCTCATACCAGCAAGTCAAGAGTAAAGTGTGCAATAAATAAGTAAAGCAAATAAATAGAGGGAAGACAAGATATAGAGTGGTTCAGCCCCCAACATGGGACTACGTCCACTGTGTTTCTCCATTCTCATTATGTTTGTTGCATTATACAATATAATCATGCCTAAAGAGGCGTACAAGTATGAGAATAAGGGTGAATACATGGCAGTATTGGAGATTCCGGTGAGCCCGGGAGGTGGCTGTGATGTAGATTTGTGTCTCCAAGAGGTATGCTGAGGTTGTGTAGAGAGAATCTGTATTGTAGAGCCTGCCCTGGAAGGGTATGGAATCGATCCCCCTTCCTTCTAGGTGTGGTCCTCTATTTATGAGGAAATGTGTTGAGTCACATACACTGAGCACGTGGCGTATACCAAATCTGCAGCAGTTGTGGATGAAGGAGGGTGCGGCCTGCAAAGCAAGCAGTATTGTAAGCTGATGGAGGGGTGTCGCGCACCATACGATGGAGTGCCGCGGCCTATAATGGACAGGGCTGCACCCTGTGCCATCTGGTCCTGAAGGGATGTTGCCCCGAGTGCGTTCTGGATGCGCCCTGAGTGAGGTTTGTCCGCGGCCTGTATGACCTATGATGCCTGCGAACTGGAGAAGAATACATTCCGAGGGAAGGTGTTATATTTGTACTATCAAAGATCATATTAGAAAGGTTGTGTACATAATCGACTTTAAGATCACATTTTCAAGCGCACGAGGTCACAACCACAATCAAGCCTTAAACTAAGTGCAGCTCATAATATTAGGCTGTAACTACAAGAAATCAAGATGTAGTTCTAGTAATGCTACAGAGTGAAGACATCTAGGCACATAAGACATTGAAGACCAAATAGAATTTAAGGTAAAATAAAAATATGTACAAAAGACTATGGAGCTAAAAGTAAAATTCCATTCAGTATAAGATAGACCATTACAAAATAGTTCTAAAAATGATAAAGTTCAACAAAAAGATAGTACAAGTCGTGGCATCAAAGAATCCTCAATCTCTTCTTTATCTTCGTATTCTTCCTTGCCTACTTTAGTATCTTCATATTCTAATGCAGCAGCTGTTGAAACCTCTTTCCTCTCCTTCCTAGCCAATTTGTCAATCTCTTTTTGCTCCTCCATAAACTGAGTGTGATCGGTGTCATCAAACCTCAAGTTAAATATGGTCCCTTAGCCTCAGGGATGTTTTTGGTAACTCTGTGCTTCATCTCTTTGTATCGATGGATGAATGCCTCATTTTGGCCAACCCAAAAATATCTTGAAGTTATAAACTTATCCATGACATCTTCACCGACATCATTCAAAGCTGAAGCGTGTTCATCGACCATATTCTAAACAGCCGCGACATGTTCATTAGTAGCTTTTTGCATAGCTAAGGCATGACTCTTGGACAGAAAGGTAAGTTGGACCTTAAGACTTGTAATATTACCTTGGGAAGCCGCGATCTATTTGAAAGCTTCAAGTCATTTGTCTTAAGGTACGTTAAGTTCCTTCCCATTCTATTTGAAATTATCTTTGGCATCAATTTTGGACTTTTTCGTGGCATCTATCTTTACCTCGGCATCAAGACCTTCATCTTAGAAAGAACTTACCTCATGCTTTTTTCCTACTTCAAAGGAGTAATATTTCATATTCTCCACCTCGTCTTGAGGGGAAGCCTCTACAACCTTATGCTGAACGTAAAGGTCGTCATACTTGGTCCTCTAGTATATACGATCCTCAACAGTCTGGAGGAAAGAAGTCAAAAGAGTTCACGTAAAAGTAGACAACATGATAAAAAATGTCAAATAAAAATAAGCAAACTTACCCTAAGAAGACTGATATGCCAAAATATACCCTCGTTGTAGCTGACAGTATACTCGGCCTATGACGAGGGAACAACTAAGTGTAACACCCCGTGTTTTTATTTATTATTTTAATTAATTAATTAGAATATTCGGAAAAAATATACTTTTGAATTTAATAATTTCTATTGGCTAAAAATGTTGGTTATGATTTTAGAAGAATAAAACTTCAAGCGGAATTAAAATTGGATTTAAAACGGATTTTATATGAATTTTTTTATATTTTTCCATATGGCATTTTTAAGGGAAACTGTCAGATTTTAGGCATGATCGATCGATCGATGATTTTCATAGATCGATCAATGGTCCCAGAAATCATGCGCTGCAAGTTGTTTTTAATTAGAGTTTGGGTAGGATTAGAACTCCTAATCACTATATAACCTTGTTAATCCGTAAGGGGACTTCTCATAATCACTTTTTTTCAAGTTTTTCGCTAGAGAACACTTCCAAATATTTTTCCTCTCACTTATAATCATCAACCTTCTTCATAATCAAGTTTTTTGTCACAAGTTTTGGGAGGCTTAATCAAGATTGATTCAAGAACACTTCTTTGCTAATTTTTCGAGAGGAATCCATAGTTCTAATCAGATTTTCAACACAATCTTCACAGGCATGAATACTTTATTTTTTTCCTTTAGTATTATGCGTTTTAAGTGTCACCTAAATACTTAATTACATGTTTTCTTAAAATAATTAGTAACTTAATTAGAAAAAGTGGACACTAATTATGGGGCTATTTTTATAAAATCCTTTAAGCTGAACAATATTCATAACCCTTTGGGTATGTATGATTCGTAAGTTATTTTGGGTTTTATTGGTGTAGGTTGTATGTAGAAAAATCCTAGTTTTAAAATAAATGGATTTGGGGGCGTATAACTTAGGTGATTTGTGTCAAAACAATGAAATTGGAATTAATGTTTTAAACGATGAAATAGCGGTATATTTAATCTAAATAATTTAATGAGATTAATTGCATATTTATGACGAGGTGATAATTAAATTAAGATTTAATTGAATTGGACTATCATGCGCAGTTTTGTACATTGATTAATTATGCTTGTTTGTGTGACTTGTTGGTATTATTATATTACTTTTGTGACGACGGGTTGTTGGGTAATTTTTGCTCTTCCTATATTTTTGGATGCCTTATAGGTATGGGACTAGTGGGTAGGCCTTTTAAGATTTACGCCTTCTAGGTATGGGACTAGTGAGGGTAGATTATCTTGTTTTTATCATCTTGGGGGTGGGATAATTTTTGGTACTTTTTCATCGTTATGCTAGCCTAGGCATGAGACTAGGTCGTAGTTTAGGATAGAAATTCTTACTATACATAGGGTAGAACGTAATAATAACTTGGCGACCCTTAGTTATGGGACTAAGGGGGATTTTGAGGATCTCACATCGATTAAAAGGGTGGGGTGATTATAAATTGAGAAATTGAGAATTAATGCCTAAGATAAAAAAAAAGGTATTAAAATTTGTGGCGACATAATGTATCGGGGCCAATAGTTTAAACGGGTCAGAGGACGATTTATGTCGTGTCGTGTCGTGTGTGGAACCTTGTCATGTATCGGGGCCGACAGTTTAAACGGGTCAGAGAACGATTGACAAGGGGAAGTGTGTCACTTTAATAAAAAAACAAAGGGTGAGAACAATAATAAAAATTGGTTAATTTAATAAATTAACATCGTGGGACTGAGGAATTTTAAAATCATATTGGTGTGCCTTTTAAATGGGAATTCCTACGGGTAGTTAGTAATTTATATTTATCGCATTTAATTATTTCGTTTTGATTGAAAATATTCAATTGTGATATTTATTGCATATAATGCTACTGTCTGGGTTCAAGAATCCTATTTCAGGGGAGTAGTGTGTATACTTGCTCGGGGCTTTGGCTCTGACCCATGCGTTGATTAACCTTTTTCTGGATAAGATTTGGAGAAGATGCATAGGATTATCGAAGTTATCATTTGGAGGTGCCGCTGGAGTTATTTATTTCTATGGAATAGTTATACTTTCTTTTACAGTCGTATTTAATTATGAGACTTCATTGGAGTTTTATTGGGCCATTTGGTTCCAAAGTTGTTTACAGGATTTCTGTTGGAGTATTCAGATTTTATTTAATCATTGTTGGAGGTTGGATTTATTCGGAGTTAGCATGTGATGGATCTTTTATCGCTTAGTTGTTTATGATCATTTGAGATTGATTCAATTATTTATCTTATGGACTGATTTATTTATGTCTCACATCTGTCTCATGCTAAGAATGGTATTTATTTAGATGACGCTAGGCATAGTTCGGCGGTGGTGGCTGGCCACCCCATCTGTCGAATTTTGCGGGGTGTGACACTATGCTAGACTACCTCCTTTTCGGGGTCGTACCTGAGATCACTGTCGGCCTCAACCTCAATGATAAGCCAACCTTATGCTATCTAATACTTCGTGTGGGAACTCAGTGTATACTAAAGTCTCGGTCTTGGCATCAAGTTAATGTATATAGGCAAATTCTTGATCACTAGCCTCGGCCTCGGTTGGGGCGTATTGGTCGAGGGTGACATCATCATAGCACGTGGATCAGTGCATGTGGGATACATACTACATGTGGGTGAAACCATTACTACCAGATCATTCCCTCACGTGAGGGAATATTTGGTCATCATGATCTACATTTGGCACAGCCAAATGTCCACACTGGATTGACTAAGAGCAATACATTCATGCATACAACATTATTGGGGGTACACTATACCCCCTAAGCACTATATATAATTTTCATCTTCTTCATTGTAAAGGACCGATTAATGAAAACCCTAGCTAAAACTCTGCTCAATTGTGTACAAAGGAGAGACAGAAAAATCTTGTATTGTAACCAGGACATTAGTGCCTCATTTATTAGTGGAATTCACTCATACGCACACAGTGGACATAGGCTCAGGCCGAACCACTTATATTCAGGTGTTCATCCTCTTCACCTCATATCCCTCCTTATTGATTTACTGTGTAGTTGCTACCATTATTGTATACCTGCTTGAGATTCTTATATCTGTGACCTGGTGGTACCATTTCTGGTATCATCAGTCTGGTGTCGTCTGTGGGAAGGAGTATCATCATCTCTTCCTTTTTTTAGCTTGTCCTCACCGGAGTCTCTGGTGGTGAACCAGTCATTCCCTTTTGTGGACCTGTTTCACCATTAAAAGAGTTCTTGTTGAGCTACAAGGTTTTTGCTCTTCAACTACAGCTCATCTGTAAGGTTTAATACATGGAATCGGAATTTTCACCACCACCACCACCACCACCAACTGGTGGACCTAGTTCTAGCAATGCTCCTCCTCATTCAGAAATGGCTGAAGTGGAAGCCGCATTGAAATCCTTGGAGGCGAGCCAACGGGCGATACAAGAGCAGCTGGTTACCTTCAGTATAAACGTAGTAATCAGAACAGCAGGAGACCTACTCGAGATGATCACTCCGGCAGCTGGGGAGAATCACCAGGAGCTAGGGGACCACCGTAGGTACCTTGCAAGGATCTACCTCCTCTTCAGTGATGGAGGGACATGGCAAACTCTAGGCGTTTACACCTGGGGATGCAAGGCTAACCCTGCTTGGAGGACTGATATGATGATTATAAGGCTAAAGATGCTCAGATTGACTGTTGGGAGCCATACAAAGTATCTGGGAATATGGTACGCCCCATCCAAAGAAGTCAAGGCCATGATAGGAGGCCGAGTTCTGATGCCCGACCAAGGAACTCAGTTTTTGATAGATTAAGTAGACGGCCAGCCTTTAAAAGGCTCGGCCCAGTTGGTGATTTGAAAGAAAGGTTGTCCAGGTCAAGGAGCAATGTTGGATCAAGGAGGGTGGGGGCAGATGGACAACCCCCATGTGGTCGAGACGAGGGCCAATGAGAGGTGAATAGCCAATGCAGATCAGCAGCAGGGGAACCCTCAATTCAACTGGTTGAGGTAGAAGGGGATAACATTGGCCAAGCCGACACTGGTGAAGCAACCGATAGGCCTTGGAATGACTCAATTCAAAGTATAGAGAACAATATTGGAGACATCCTTAAAATCTGTGACCCCTTGTAGATGGGATACTAGGAATGTTCTCCTTTTGTGGAAAAAATAGTCAACTTCCCAACCCCTGCCAAATTCAAGCCACCGGTGGTTACTCCAAAGTATGATGGGAGTACCAATCATGTACACTATGTAGAGATGTACCAGTCGGGTGTAGATATCTACATCATCTCAGATGAGATGAAATTCCATGCATTCTCAAGCTCTTTGACTGGAGCTTCCCATATATGGTTCACCTTACTTCCAAAGATCTCCAATGAAAATTTCAAGCAACTCGCAGAACGATTCATCCACAACTTCTACTTTGGGTTAAGACCTCAGAAGAAGACTACTCACCTGCTATTCATTAAGAAAGGGAAGAATGAGAGCCTTAGGGAATACATCGCAAGGTTTAATAAGGAGAAGTTGGAAGTGGAGGATTATAAGTAAAGCATTGTGATGACTGCGTTAATAGGAGGTTTGCAGAAAGGGAAATTACTTTGGAAGCTTAATGAAGATCCGCCAAAGTCTATGGCCGAGCTATTGGCGACAGCCATCAAGGTCATGAATATCGAGGAAGCTATGGCAGCTAACTATAAGGATGAGAAGGGAACCAGCAGTGGGAGCAAGTTTCAAAAGAAGAATAAAGATGGAAAGAAGAGATCGACTGATGATAAGTTTGTCGGGTATACTCCTCTCACGGTTTTCTGTGAGCACATTCTGAAATAGATCAAGAATGATCAGTCCCTAAGATGGCCTGAGAAACTGAAGACTCCCCCTCAAAAAAGGAATAAAATCGTGTGGTGTGAATTTCACCAATATCACCAGCATTTAACCGACAAGTGTTTTTCCCTGAAAGATGAGATTGAAAAGATGCTTAAGGATAGAAAGATAAGGGAGTATGTGAGCAGTGATAGTCCAAAGAGAGGACGAGATGACCCCAGAAGGATAAGGGTCGAAAAGTGTAGGGAAGATGTCCTAGGGAAGAAGGATGATGCCTCAGATAATGATGATGATGACCCAGACCTATCGCCAAAGGACGATGACCCAAAAGGCAGACTTTACATGATCTCATTTGATATGAAGATGATCTACGAAGGCCTGGCAGGTGGTGGTGTAGAACTGGCTAATCGTAAGGCGCATGTGGCCGAGGCTAAGGACCTTCCCAAAGTTGAAGCCGTTAACTCGGTTGAAGTAAGCACAAAATCAGAGAAGAGAAGATGGTAGATATGGACACCTAAATTATGGGATTTTCAAGACTTGACCTCAAAGGAATCCTATCTTCTCAGGATGACCCTTTGTTAATCACAACTAGAGAGAATGGGTATGACGTACCGAGGATACGAGTCAATGGGGGAAGTTCGTCCGACGTTATGTTCTAGCCTTATTTCAAAGATTTGGGACTTAGCTAGAAGAGGCTGGTCCCTTATCGTCATCCTCTGATAGGTTTCAGTGGTGAGAAGGTTCACCCATTAGGAATGTATAAAATGGATGTTAGAATGGGAGATGCTTGGCCTAAGAGGATAACAAAGAAGGTCAATTTCTTTGTAATAGACGAAACTCGACCTATAACATTATCATGAGAAGAGTGGCCCTCAAGGAATTTTAGGACGTGCCATCTACTGTACACTAAATGGTAAAATTTCTTACCCCTTACGGGGTAGGGGAAGTCCAAGGTGATCAAATGTTGGCACGTGAATTCTACTTCGACTCAGTTGAGGAGAGGAAAGCTCACAAGAAAGCAACTACGACCTAGTATAACACACTGGATCCCAGGGATGAGACCAAACTAAAGAAAGGGGAGGCTGTGGAAGAGGTAGAATCCATCGTCCTCAATGTGGATGAGCCGAAAAAATCGTCCAAGTCGACAAACCCCTAAGAAGAGATATCAAGGAAGAGCTGATCAATTTCTTGAGAGAGAGGCAGACTATCTTCGCATGGAGTCATGAGGATATGTCAGGCATAGATCCTGAACTCTTTTTCCATAAACTAAATGTGGCGAACAATGCTAGGCCGATACGACAGAAGAGAAGTATATATTCTCGGGAGAAGTGTGAGGTCATCCGGGAAGAGCTAAAGAAGAATAAAAAGGACACCTTCATAAGAGAAGTGATATATCCTGAGTGGCTGCCCAACGCTGTCATAGTTCCCAAAGCTAATGGGAAGTGTAGAATGTGTGTGGACTTTACCGATCTAAATAAGGCCTGCCCCAAGGATAACTTTCCTTTGCCTAGAATCGACCAGATGGTTGATGCCACAGCAGGCCATGAGATGATGAGCTTCATGGATGCCTACTCGGGATACAACCAGATATATGTGCACCCTGCCGATGAAGAGAAAAATACATTTATAACCGACAAGGGGACCTACTACTACAAGGTTATGCCCTTCGATTTGAAGAATGCTGGAGCTACTTATTAGAGACTTGTTAACAAGATGTTTGAGGATCAAATTGGAAAGGCGGTGGAAGTCTATGTTAATGATATGCTTACTAAGAGTCTCAAGGTTGATACCCATGTGGCCGACCTCAAATAAACTTTTGATACAACGGATAAAATAGGATGAAGCTTAACCCAACAAAGTGTGTGTTCGGTGTGAGGGATGGAAATTTCTTGGTATTCATCGTAAATAATAGGGGGATAGAGGCCAATCCAGCTAAGATCAAAGCCATATTAGAGATGAAGATGCCAACCATAATCAAATATGTTCAGAGGTTGACCGAGAGAGTGGCAGCACTTAACAGGTTCATATCTAGAGCCACCGACAAGTGTCTTTTATTTTTTAAAGTCCTTAGAAAAGATTTCGAATAGAATGAGGAGTGTGACAATGCTTTCAAAGAGCTAAAGTCATACCTCATCTCTCCCTTACTATTATCACGACCAGTCGAAGGGGAAAAACTTTATGTGTACCTAGCAGTCTCAAAGTTGGCTATTAGCGCTGCCATCGTGAGAGAAGAGGATGGAGTATAGAAGCCGGTGTATTTCAACAACAAAGCACTCCAGGGGTGAGAAGAGGTACCTTCGGATGGAAAATTTAGCTTATTCTATTATTCACGCTTTGAGAAAGATAAAGCCGTACTTCCAGGCCCACACAATGGTCGTCCTCACTGATTCTTCGCTCCGACGGGTCATTTATAAGCCTGAAAAGTCCGAGAGACTGATGGCTTGGGCAATAGAGCCGGGAGAATTTGATATCATTTAAGGGTAATAGCCTGAGAAGTCTGGAAGACTGGTGGCCATCAAAGGGCAAGTATTAGCAGACTTTTTGGCCGAGTTCACCTGAGATGAGGCCGATAGTGAAAGTTTTGAGACTGCAGATGGTCCGCAGGGGAGAAGTGTTTGTCCTTCCCCAGACGAGTTCGAGACAAGCACAACTAGGGGGAAGTACATGAAAATGAAGAGGAGTGATATATCTTTAAACACGGAGTCCTAACATAGGGTAACTTCTTTGAGGATGGTATGGTGTGGAACCTCTTCGTCGATGGGTCCTCTTGCAAGAATGGAAATGGCGTAGGAATGATAGTGTCAGCACCAGATGGCACAGATATTGAATATGCCTTGAGTTTAAGTTTCAAGGCCTCCAATAATGAGTCCGAATACGAAGCTCTAATAGAAGGCATCTCCTTGGCTCGAGATTTGAATGTCGACCAACTCCTAGTTCACAGCGATTCAAGATTAGTGATGAATCAAATCCAAGGGGCGTATGAGGAAAAAGACGACAGGAGGGCCAAATATTCGAAGAGTGTAAGGTCGGTCTTAAAGATTTTCAAATAGGTTAATATGAAGAGGATACCTCAACTGGACAACGAGACTAGCCTCAGCCATAAGAACGGAGATAAGAAGGATGGTGCTGGTAGAAATCTTGCATCAGTCGACCATTGAGGAGGGGGATAACACTTCTGGGTCTTGTATAAATTTAGACATGGGATATTCATGGATGGATCACCTCATCAAATACATCAAGGAAGGAGAGTTTCCACAATCAAAGGCCGAAAGAATGAAGTTGAGATATAAAGCTACTAAGTTCTCCATCATAGGAGACACTTTATACAAGAAAGGATTTTTGCTTACTCTTCTCAGGTGTGTCCATCTATCTGAGGTAGCGTATATCCTTAAGGACGTACATGAAGGATCTTAGTCTATTCATATCAGGGGTAGATATCTAGCCAAGAGGATTATTACCCAGGGGTATTGGTGGTCGGCCTTGGCCAAAGATGTTGCAGTGTATGTCAAAAACCTAGTCAAAAGTTTTGCTACCATTCCTCACCAGCCTCATCAACCTCTGACCTCCATCACGTCTCCTTGTTTGTTCGTGGTAGGGGGATTTGATCTAGTAAGACCCTTGCCTAGAGCAGTTAACAATCATCATTACTTGATTGATAGACTACTTTTTGAAGTGGGTAGAGGCCGAACTGATGGTTACGATTACAGAGCAGAAGACCTTCCATTTTATCTGGAAAAATATCATCTGCAGATATGGCCTGGTTAATACCATGATTTTTGATAATGGAACTCAATTCAAGAACGTCTCCCTAGAAAAGTACTATAAAAGGGTCGACATCAAGCAATTATTTTCCACCCCTGGCCGAACCCGGGCAACAGAAGTGACAAACTGGATGATTATTGATGGAATTAAGAAAAAGTTAGAAGATTCAAATGGGATTTGGATCGAAGAAGTGTGTGTTGTACTGTGGGCCTACAGAACAATAGAGAGGAATCCTATTGGGGAGACCCCATTTATGCTTTCATACATCTCAGAGGAAGTTGTACCAATGGAGATAGGTTTTCCTACCCATAGGGTTCAAACCTATGACCCTGAACATAACAGTGATGAGCAGAGGATTGATTTAGATCTTATTAAAGAAGAGAAGAGAAGACGTTGAAGTTTGGAAACCTACCTATCAACAGAGAACTTCAGGATTCTACAATAAGCGAGTCAAATCACGTCCACTGAGAGTAGGGGACTTGGTATTGAAAAGGGCAATAAACTTTATCCAACTTGGCATGGTCCATACAAAGTGGTTGAAGAGGTTGTGCCAGGAACTTACAGATTGGAAAACCAGGAAGGAGAACCATTATCCAACCCGTGGAACGACGATTATCTTAAAAAATATTACCAATGAGATTATAGCTTTATTGTCTTATTTGCGTTCTATCATAATATATGTGTACGAGACTCAAAGGAATGAGTATCAATGAAAATATCAGTGTTCCCTCATATGTTGTTTATTTACTCAGATATCGATTTGCATTAAATAACTCATCTTAAACTACAAAACACCATTCGTGGTAAATAATCTTAAGTGGCCATCGATGGTATGATATCAAAGACAGGATTAACCACGTCTATGGATCGCTAACAACACCAAAAAATGCCTATTATTGTTAAACATCATTACTTCCTAGGCTGCGACAACAGTGCATGAAGTGGACAACCCTCCATATGCTCTAAAAAAGATGAGGGAGTACATATTCCTAAAACACCATAATTTGGTGGGGGTAAAGTCTTAAAATCACTTAGTTATGGTGGATTGTTAAACATCATTAAATTGGTGGACTCACTCCCTCGACTGAGATGACAGTGCATGAAGGGGACGACCCTCCATACACTCTCAAAAAGATGAGGGAGGACTTATGCCTAAAACACCATAATTTGGTGGGAGTAAAATTTTAAAATCACTTAGTTGTGGTTGATTGTTAAACATCATTAACTTGGTGGACTCACTCCCTCATCTAAGACGACATTACATGGACAAGAGACCCCCCATACACTCTCAAAAGATAAGGGAGGACTTATGCCTAAAACACCATAATTTGGTGGGGGTAAAATTTTAAAATCACTTAGATGTGGTTGATTATTCTCAAACATCAATAACTTGGTGGACTCACTCCCACATCTTATACGACAGTGCATGGACGGGACGGCCCTCCATACACTCTCAAAAAGACGAGGGAGAATTTATGCCTAAAACACCATAATTTGGTGGGGGTAAAATTTTAAAATCTCTTAGTTGTGGTTGATTGTTAAACATCATTAACTTGGTGGACTCACTCCTTCATTTGAGACGACAGTGCATGGACGGGACGACCCCCCATACACTCTCAAAAAGACAAGGGAGGACTTATGCCTAAAACACCATAATTTGGTGGGGGTAAAACTTTAAAATCACTTACGTGTGGTTGATAATTGTTAAATATCATTAACTTGGTGGACTCACTCCCTCATCTGAGACGACAGTGCATGGACGGGATGACCCCCCCATACACTCTAAAAAAGACGAGGGAGGACTTATGCCTAAAACACCATAATTTGGTGGGGGTAAAATTTTAAAATCACTTAGTTGTGGTTGATTGTTAAACATCATTAACTTGGTGGACTCACTCCCTCATCTGAGACGACATTACATGGACAAGAGACCCCCCCATACACTCTCAAAAAGACGAGGGAGGACTTATGCCTAAAACACCATAATTTGGTGGGTGTAAATTATTAAAATCACTTAGGTGTGGTTGATTACTGTTAAACATCATTAACTTGGTGAACCCACTCCCTCAACCGGGATGATAGTGCATGGACAGGACAACCCCCCATACACTCTCAAAAAGACGAGGGAGGAATTGTGCCTAAAATTATTTAGTTGTGGTTAGTATGTAATACTCAAACACTTGGGGGGAAAACAACATAAGTTAAAGATAAAAGATTTCATTGAGTTAAAGATTTACAGTACAAAAAGAGTAATGTTCAAATGCTTAAAAAGTAAAATGAGTACAAGGGAAAGGGTATCAGCCACAGACGTCCACCCTACTGAGTTGGATTGGTGAAAATCAAAGCCTCAGTCCCATTACCAGCAATTGCAGTAGGAAACCTTTCAGTATGCCCTCTCTTGGCCACAATAGGGTCGGCAGACGTTCCCTCACCTTCAGCCATTTCCAAAGACTCAACATGTTATAGAGCCTCAGCCATCAAAGGGTCCTTGAGGTCGACAACTTCCTGGGATGGTTGGATGAAAGATACCACATCAGCAAACTTAAAAATGACCCATCGGCATGCCGTCTTGATCCCTCTCTCCAAGTACTCCAGGCCGAAGCCTTGGAACTCGTCCAAGGTTTTGTATGCTTCAATAGAATAAACACCGGCATTCTTTACTGCTACAGCAAGGCTGGCTACAAATTTTTCTACTTGATTCTTTAAAGATTTATCCATTTATTTTATGATGTCATCCTTGGACTTCAACTGGTCGTTATGCTAAACTGTGAGCTCGTCTATGGCTCGCTTGTGGTTGGCCTTGAGATTAGCTATTTGGACCCTAAGGTCGGCCTCGGCTTGAATTGCTCTCTAGGCCTCCCTGAACTTTTGTTGGTTTTCGGCCATCTACTTGGTGGATGAGGTCAAGGAACATACAGAATGCAAGAAATGAAGAAAAAGTCAGATAAAAATCAAGTATTGACAAGTATACGATGAGAGGAACAAGGACGATACCTGTGCCAGGTGATGAAGGCTTAAGGCATAGACCTTGGTTGGAGGCATCTTGGCTAAGAACTCCTAATTCGTAACCACAGGGGCTGTAAACATGGCAGCCTTCACAGCCCTGATGTTAGTAATCAAAGAAGTGGTGTCGGCCTTAAGCTACGACAGGTTGGCTAACCAAAAGGCCCTTAAGGATGAAGATGGGCCGACATCAGAACCTGACGCCGTTTTTGCAGAATCAACCCTCAACCTCATCGTTGGGTCTGCCCGAGTATCAACAGGGACCTTAGGCCATTTTCTCTTACGTGTGGCCTCAGCAGTTGGCCCCCTAATGGTGGTCTTCTTGGAGGGTGGCTTATTCTTCTTCTTCCCCCGGCCAGCCAGCAGGCTAGGTGCCATCATATCCCAGATGTCATCTGAAGTATTAGGAGGATGTTTTGCAAGAAAGAGGATGACATATTAGTACCATTAATCTATGAGACGAGGGAAGGCTTTAAAAAGAAAAAAAATGTGTAACCCACATAGTTCCTCAAGAGGATCAAACCCTAAATAAGATTCTTTAAGGAGCTCATGGATCATCAGGTCTTCGAATTTTGGAAGATCACCCTCTACTCCTTGCTCTCTCAAGTAGTCAAACACATCCCTTTCAGTAAGGCTGAGGCCAGTGTCTGACCTTCCTATCATAGTTAGATTGGACCAAGATAGAGGGACACTCAGCTCGTCCTCAGAGGGGTCGGCCTCAGCCAGGAACTCCCACGCACCAGAAATAAAGAAAAATATCTCATTCCAGTAGTGGTTTGAAGTTTGGGTAACCTGGACGAGTTTTTATCCGACTTCCTAACACCCGGGTGGAAGTAGACAGGTTGTTTGGGCGACGAAGAGATATTGTAGCAAGCTAAGAAGAGTTCAGTCAACGGTTCATCCGTGAAAGACTTCTTCCACGGGGATATATAACCTAAGATGATTCTCTAAGAGTTGGGGGGCAATTTTGTGGGAGCAGCCACTAAGGAAGATAGGATGGAAACTATGGCGGGATGAAGAGGGAGTCTAATGCCAACCCTGAACATTTGCTCATACAAAGTGACCTCTCCCTCTCGTCCCCATCAGGAACCCTCATTGTGATATTGGACTTGCTGTCGAATGAATGCCTCCATACGAGGAGATCGTGTTATATAATGGACGAGGTGAAGGAAGAAGTATACGAAGTGCCAACCTGATCCTTAACTTCCTCGTCCTCCTTGCCCTCAGCTTCATTAACATCATCCTCAGCCTCCACAGCCTCGGTATCCCCTGGAACAGGAGGTCCCTCTGGGAAATTTACTTGAAATTCACTAAGAGACAGGTGAAGTGTAGGCTTGGCTTGGCTTGGATGGATAGGATGATGAACATGATTTGATGGGTTATCTTGCCTAGATGTCTCGACCTTATAGGAGGATGATACTCTGGTTGGTGGTTCACCCATTATCTCTTCAAAATTATGACCCTCGACTTGGGATTGGGATGAGCCGAAGGCTTCTGAAAATGTGGGAAATATTATGGATAACGGAATGGGAAATATGGGTCGTACCTAAGGGGTCGGCCCTATGTTTGGCCTCAGCCTCTTTTTCTACCCTACGAATTTCTTAAAAACACCTTTCTCTCAATGTGGGAAACTCCTTGGCTAACTTATAAAGCCTTTGTAGCATCCAAAAGACGACCTCAGACTTAAAAGAAATTTTGAGAATAAAGTAATGGAAAACACAAACGAGTGGGAGTGTTGACTAGTTTGACCACAAGATCAAACTAAAATAAACAAATTGTTTATAAACCAAAGAAGGAAGAACATTAATGAGGCCTATCGAAGGAGATGGATGGAATATCACCGGAGTGCTCAACTATGGATTTTTAGTTTCTGTGTGAGCCAAGGCAGGATAATAAAGCTGGCAACAACCTAATGACCACCGGTATGCTCCCTAAAGCTACCCCTAAAGCCACCATAGGCGGCTGATAAATGAAACAAAGGACGCCAAAAAATCCTAAGTCGTTAATAATGGAGAATAAGAAAATACTTTGCAACAATGGTGAAAAAGAAGAGAGAATGGAAAATGGGAGTTACTTGAAAAATGGAAGGGATGTTAAAACTTGAAATGAGCAATGTCACGCCTGAAATCAGAGATGGAGAAGAAGAGACCGCGGAAACTAGAGAGAGAAAATGCACGGGGTATTTGGAGAAGAAAGAGAAAGAAATTTTTTTCTCAAAATTAAAATATTACATAATGATTTGGCACGATAACCCAAGCGGCGCACAGTTCCCTATGCATATCATCATTAGGGCACTATGCCCTAAGTAAACCTGACAACCGTCATTTTTGGAAGGTGCAACATGATGATTGAAAAGTGTTAATTTGGAGCCTTATCTAATTGACTACCAAGAAAATAATAATACCTCTCAGCCACCTCATAACATTAATGGCTAAGGGCTAGGGGTGATTGATATGCCAAAATATACCCTCGTCCTAATCGATAGTATACTCGGCCTATGACGAGGGAACAACTAAGCTATCACCATCGGCCTCGGCCTCAATGATAGGCCAACCCTATGATATCTAGTAATTTGTGTGGGCACTCAGCCTATACTAAAGCCTCGGCCTCAAGTCAATGTAAGACTACGACCGACCTTTACCTAACTTTATCGCACCCATGATATATGCAAATCCTCGATCACTAGCCTCGGCCTTGACTGGGGGGTATTGAACGAGGGTGACATCATCATAGCACATGGTTTGGGAGATGCATGGATCAGTGCGAGTGGGACACATACTACACGTGGGCGAAATCATTACTACCAGATCATTCCCTCATATGAGGGAATATTTGGTCATTATGATCTACATTTGGCACAACCAGATGTCCACACTGGATTGGATAAGAGAAACACGTTCATGCATACAACATGCTTGGGGGTACACTATACCCCTTAATCACTAAATATACTTTTCATCTTCTTGATTGTAAAGGACCGATTAATGATAACCCTAGCTAAAACTCTGCTCAATTGTGTACAGAAGAGAGAGAGAGAGAGAGAGAGAGAGAGAGAGATTGTATTGTAACCAGGCCATTTATGCCTCATTTATTAATGGAATTCACTCATACACACAGACACGGTGGACGTAGGCTAAGACCGAACCACTTACATTCAGGTGTTCATTCTCTTCACCTCATCTCCTTCCTTATGGATTTACTGTGTGGTTGTTGCCATTATTGTATACCTGCTTGAGATTCTTATATCTGTGACCTGGTGGTACCATTATGGTATCATCAAAGACAATGTAGTTGATATTCTTATAAATCCCCCATCTTCCTCATACAAATGGGTCCATCCCGAGGACTCGGATTCCCTCCGGCGCTCGCGTAATATTGGGGGTCGGCCATTGTCATATGGGGGATAATATAAAGAGATAGAGTCGCTAACCTATTTTGCTCAAAACAGGCAAAATAATGTCACTTCCTTGAGAGAACGGAATCAAGGTTAAGCTGATGCTTGCAAGTCCAAGTAGTTTGAGGGTCCGTGGACTAAGTTACAAAATGGAAAGGTGTTATGCACCCATTCCACCCTTTCGAACTCTCATGGGTTAATGCTAATCTTCTCCTTTTAGACTCCATGACGTGTGTGTACATGTGTATATTATAAATGGTCGTAGAATGGAATCACCCATCTTACATCGTGGGAGGGACGGAGAAGATTCATCCGTAGGAGTATTCCTGAAAATAATTGATAAAAAAGTATGATATAAGTGTTTAATGAATCCCAAATCGCTATGAAAGATCGAATGTGCACACCGGATGAGACATAAGTATGTAGGGGTATAAAACTCATAAAATATGTATATGATAAAGTATAAAAGAAGTATATAAGCATGAAAAAGGGAGGACTCGAATCTCGAGATTGGCCCAAGAGGCCTATGTAGCTCAAGGGGTATCAAAGACCACATAGATCAAAAATAGCACAGGGGTGGGGTTTAACCCATAAATACAAATGTGGGATTTCTCTTATGTGTGTGTAGAGAAAATGTGTTTTTAGAGTGAGCGTGTGAAATGGGAATATTGCTTTTGGAATTCAAGAATGAACCTTCCTTTACTTGTATTTGGTTTTTTCATGAATATAAATTATGTGCAATACTACTAATAAAGAGTTGAGATTAATGGATGTGATGTAATGGAACAAAAGTATAATAGTAGAAAAAAGATCAATTACACTAAAAAGGAAAGACCAAAGAAAGGGATAGATAAGTAGACCACTTTATGAATGCTTGTTGTTGAGCTTGAGATGCTAATATGTTGATCTTGAAATGGTATAAAGTCGTACGAAGAGGTGGGGTGGCCCCAGGAAACTTTTCAGTTGCTCTAAGCCTAAATCTTCAACTCAATCACTTGGAATTAGGTGTAATAGGGGGATCTGGACTACCAACTGCAGGCTTAGGAGGGAGAATGGTATCCATTTCTTCCTGCCCCATCCCAATAACACATGTTTACCAACCACCTGTGCACACGTGGGCTCTCTATTTAGGTAGCCTCCCGAATCTCCTTCAATAAGCATAAGTGGTACTATCGAATGAAGTATCAAGTGAGGTAAGAAAGTGATGGATGGAAATATGGGAAAATGGGCTTTCTAGGAATGTGAAAGGCTCTGAATTCAAGGGGAATATTTTCTAACTTTCTGAGAGAGGTCTATTTTGTCCCTTTTAAGGTGATGTAATGGCCCCTATTTATAGGGTCAAGGGGGTACCAATATTTATGGGGATTGACCTACCTATTGGCAGTGGGCCTACCTTACTGGGCAAAGAAAATTACACCCTGTCGATAGGCAAGGTGTCCGGGGTGCTTATAAGCATCTCGAAACGTTTTTTTCTTCAGAAAAATAGGCATAAAAAGAAAACCGTAAGTCCAAATCGTGCATGAAGTAGACGGTTTGAAACGAAATCTAGTTCCAATTAATAATACTTTGAGACAATCCAGGTTCCAAGGGCTAACTGAAGTCAAACAAGGCTTGAAGGCACTCGATGATCCCTTAACGGGTGGTTTTCGAAGGAAAACAGATCGCTCGTTCAAGCCATAAGGCCAACTCGCACACGAGGTGGGTCATTGGAAAAGGAATTCAGTGCCCTTCAAGATTTTATTGAGCTTTGCTCAGTTTGAAGAGTTGATCAAGGTCAAACTGGGCCCAGGAGTGACAGATAACCATTTGGAGTAAAATGGCACCCACACGAGTGAATGTTGAAAAGGGGTTTCAGATCCCTTAAAAGATTCATTGAGCTTCAATCAAGTTAGAGAGTTAACTAGAGTCGAATATGGATGGGGAGTGCCCAGTGGCCTTTAGATCGGTGTGCGAATTATGACCTGGGGTTTATAGTGAACGGGTGAGTGGAAGGGGCCTAAGAAGATGCTAAGGGTGGGTCCTAGTATAGGGTGTATATAATGCCCCTTGATGAGTATTCTTCAAATAAGTGAAGGTCGTCGAATGATAGACACCACATCAAGTTTGGATAACAGGATTTTTAGGTCAATTTTCCAGATCAAAGAGACGAAGGTGATCAATTAAGAGGGTAGAGGCCAATTCTATGAATTTAAAGAATGGAAACCAATTATGTGGTTCGAGGTCAATTCTACGGACCTAGATATGTGGCAACCGATTCAACAGGTTGAGGTAAATTCTGCGAACCTAAAGATGTGGGGACAAATTCAGCGAGTCGAGGTCAATTATGAGGACCTTGATATTTGATGATCAATTTTGTAGGTCGAGGTTAATTCTGAGGAACCTTGAGTTGTAATGGAAAATTCTATGGGCTGGTGTCAATTTTTAGGACCTAAAGTTGTTACGACCAATTCTATGGGTTAAGGTCAATTTTAAGGACCTAAAGTTGTGATGACCAATTCTTGAGGCTGAGGTCAATTCTGAGGACTTAAAATTTTGATGACAAATTATGCGACCTGAGGTCAATTCCTAGGACCTAAAGTTGTGACAACCAATTCTATGACCCGAGATCAATTCCGAAGACCTAAATCTATGATGACCAATTTTGTGGGCCGGGGTCAATTCTGAGCACGTAGAGTTATGGTGACCAATTCTATGGTCCGGGATCAATTCAGGGGGACTAAAGTTGTAGTTTAGATGGGGATAGCTCCGTCGGGGGAGGCGTGAATGATTTTGGTGCATATGCACTTTTGGTTCTGTCCGAATTGTGTTGACTTTGCGGTTTCTATTGGAGAAAATATAATATGCTTAGATATAGGTGTACTGCTTAGAAAATGTAGTAGGCTTGAGTGTTGGTGCACCGTTGGTCTTATTAGGAAATATGTTGATGATAAAAGTGAATCATTGATACTGGGGATTTTGGAGAGTTATTAAGGGGCTTGACGCTCCAAAAAATGATTTTCGGGAAAATGATATTCTATAATTTTTTGGGGATTTTTTGGGATTTTTGGGATGAAATTTATGGGGGACTACCGATAGGCAGATCGGGGGAGATACCTATTAGCACAGGGCACGGACTCCTAAGCTTTTTGGGAAATGGAAATGCTAACTGCTAGTCGACATGGTAAAGGGGCTATCGATCGGCATTCCCCTAAACCTTCTATATAAATGGGTGGCCCCTATTCATTTTACACATCTTCAAGTGATTGATTCTCCTGATTTCTCTCTCTAAGATTCATTCCCAAGTCCTTCTTTCTTCAAGACTTCAAATGGCAGGCACTTCTGGTGAAGTTAACAACGAGTTGTTGTCTATTACTGATTGGGTAGGCCTAGAGTGGAAATTTGTGGTGCCCCTTGTTCTGGGTAACAAAAATGCCTATGACTCATTTTCGTTATTTGATGATGAGCGGATTTTATTGCACGATCCTGCACACCATCATTTGACAAGGGTGAAAACCCCTAATGGATATGTTTGTATTCTGACCTTTGATTTTCGAAATTCATTTTCTCTTTTCCTTCTTGTGACAATAAAGGGTTTTCTTTGGATTATTTGCATTCTAATATAGCTCCTTTGGTCATTTGATCTCAAGGGACGACTGGGTTGAAGGATGTTTAGGAAAAACTCTCTGTCATGGTGTGTTGGATGGTATCATTTGTCGTGTTTGTCCCGTTGACGGATGCATTGGATAAAATGCTATGCACTTTTACAGTGTTGTGTGCTCTTGGTGAGAGGTGGTGGGATGCGACCCACACATTCCATACAATTTTTGAGGAGATGACCATTACTCCCATTGATGTCCAGCAGCTGACAGTGTTGGATTGTGAGGGGCATCAGATTATGGTGGGTCGCACTCTATGGGTCACACCAGAGGTGGTACAAGCTACTCTGGGGGATGTGGGTAGAATCGTGTCGAGGGATTCTATTTGTATTGCTTTACTGAGGGAGACATTGTTGAAGAGGAAGGTTGATGTGATGGATGGGAGGCACGTGAGGTAGGCAACTCGTCTATTTATTTTGCTTTTGCTTGGAGGTTTCATGGTGGTGACTAGCGGTGACGTCATCTACTTATGGTTTTTCCCATATTGACGGCTTTTGTCGGACTTACCTTTATATAATTGGGGGATATTTACCTTGGAATCCCTTTATACTTCTCTGGAGGCATTCATCTAGTGTTGTTAGAAGACTTTTACAGGACCCACGTACCTTCTGGAGAAAATTTTAAGTTTATTTTTCTTTATTTTCTTACTGTCCTTCTTTTTAGTACTCTTTTTCTTATTTCTTTGTTTTCTTGCAGATTCTATGAGGTGACAGGTCACAATGTAGCGTTGGTGTCCCTAAAGGATAGTGATTTTATGGACTTTGGTCGGATTTATCGGTGGCGAAAGTCCAATCGTAAATCGAACCAGTCCTTGTCCTTGAAGGACGTGTAGAGTGCTCTGAATAACTTGACAAGAAATTAAGTTAGTTTTTCTCTTTTTCTATTCTTTTTTGGCATATTTATCTTTAAATAGTTACTGATTCTTTGCTGGGGATACAACTGGCCTTCTACCATTGATGGGTTCCATCATGGGCCATGAGGGTTACGGGTATGCATGCGCAGATGCGACAGTTACTGGTACACGAGTTTGGGTACGTCTGGTGCCTAGGGGAGAGGATGGTATGGTAGATTTGGAAAGATAAGGTTGCGCTCCCACCACCGGTGCCCCCAATGTTTATGAGGTTGGTGAGGGAGGTGTCAGATGAGGCCAGAGCGACAACGATGATAGGAGAGCCCTACACGCTCTATATGAATATGACGGTGAGTTATGATTATTTGGACTTCGTGACCAGTTGTTAATTCCCTCCTGCATATATGACATGGAGAATATGCCTCCACCTTCCACATCTTCACGAACGGGTACTAGAACACCGGTGGGGTCGGCCCATAACACTGGATGTGGTGCGGTGGCAGCAGTAGAGTAGCAGGGAGATGTTGAACATGTTCTACTGTCCTCATGCGTCGGTATTGTGGTTTACGGGTCTTACCTATGAGGCTCGTAAGCCTCAGTTACACTTCTCTTATTTCTCTTTTTCATTTCTTATTTCATACTTCCTTTTTCTTTACTGATTGGATAGTCTTTTATTATTTTCTATTTTATCCTTGTAGTTTGTGCGGGTGCCAACCAACCGGTTGTGAGACATTAAAGATTGGATGGCCTCCATAGTTTCTTATGTGAAGAATTCAGTCACTTCTTTTATGGTACCGCCATCCAATTATGAGGAGAGTTTTGGTTCTGAAGCAGAGGATTCACTGCCCATCGTAGGGGGAAACGTGTGTGCCATGGAGGCTAAGATTTGAGGGATTTTTTGAAGGTTTGTGAGAAATAGGGCTCGATCAAAGTCCTATTATATTTTCTTATTTTTGGTGTTTCTTTTGTTTTCTGGCACTTGTAAAGATGTAATACTTCCAAAGAAGGAATATATATGAAAAATGCATTTCTTTTTCTTTTTTTTCTTATTTTATTGGCTTAATCTACACGCCCTTAATTTTTTACTAAGATTATTTATTTATTTGCGAAGACAGAGATAAGTATAAAATTTGTTTTGAAGAAAAATATTTATTTTTATAAAAATAATTAACTGAGAGGTTAACTATTTTCAAAGTAAGAACTTTTTGAAAATTGATTTTGGACAAAGGAGGACAAACCATTTTTTTCTAAAAAAGAGGGGGTTTTCGATCGACATACCCCTTATCCTTCCCATCAGCATAAGGATCAAGTCAAATCACTCATTTGGCTTTGATTTCACTTTCTACATACTTGGATTACTTTGTAGGGTAGATTGACGAGAGTCCAGGTCGTTTGTCTTTGGTGAAGATTTTTGGGTATAAAAGGGGAGTAAGGGGATGTGTTTTTTCATCACCATCAATATTCTCTATTTTGTATCTTTTTTCTCTTTCTCAAATGGACCTCCCAATTTTTGAAGGATTATATTCATACCTAAAAGTTTTAGAGGCCATGTGTCTCTATAACGTCAACTATGACACTTTCAGCACGCATCAGCTTTTTGAGAGGTTTTGCCTGGTGGCCCCTCCTGAATATCCCCTATCGGCGTGTGCTTAATTTCTTTGTCTGGACTTTCTTTTGTTTTGGACCTTTAACAGACTTTTGGGTTAACTGGTTTATGGGTCACGGGTCCCGATGTCTTTGTTGGTCTGTGCTATGGTGGGTGGACTTACAGCCCATTTTATAGTTAGGAGAGTACAGGTACGTGCGGCTAGTTAGCCTTCATCAAACATCCTTCTATTTTCCTTGGCGGCTTCTCCCATAACTGGGGTGGGAATAAATAGTTCCCCCTCATTAACTTCTTCATAGTAGAGGACTAGACTAAATGTTTATCAATAATTCGAGGACCCGTGTGGCAGGGTCGCTAGTCGTGTACCCATCTTCCATAATCTATCCGAGAATCCCGAGCTTTGTTTGAGGATTATCTAAAGTGGTTAGGGAAGCTGGTAGTTGGGAAGATATTGGAGGAAGAGACTGCGCAAAGGTGTCTTGTTTCCTTTGACACTATGGAGGAGGGTGTTATGGTTTTTGCCAAGCTTGTCATGACATACTATTGCATGGAGCGTATACGTAGTGCTAAGAAAAAGTGGGGGACTTGGGGGCCTCCGAGATAATGAAATAATGGTAGGGCCGTCTGGCAGTTGAGGGTAACATAAGTGAAGTTGGGAGTAGTATTTGTGAAGATGGGAAATTTTATGTTTGGGGCAACTTGTGTTGGTATCTGGCATGTTTTAGAGTTTTTCTGTGAAACTGGTTATTTGATAGGGACTGGGTAGGTTATTTATGGACTATTTTGTTACTGTAAGGGGGTGGTCTTTTTTACTCCCTCGATTGACATTTCATGTAATAACTGTGTTCTTTAATTTAAGATAAAGATGATTTCGGCATATTTTGTTGTGTCTTTTGATGTATTTTGTATTTGAACTATCTATACCAATCGCTAAGGCATACATAATCCTTTTGTCCATGTGACTGATGAGATGGACCATCGTTCTCGAGGATTAGAAAAGAATAGCATTTTGTGAAAGTGAATGGGTAGTGACCATGTGTGTCATATCGACAGCCTACGTACCTCTGACGGGTTTTGAAAATTTTATGGGTTTCATTTTGAAAGGAACTATTTTGAGAGGATCAGGTCCCACGTAGTTCTAGGTAGGGAGAAAGGAAGAAGATATTTTAGAATAAAGGGGGGTTGAGAATAGTCATAGTGCGTCGAGAGTTCGTATTAAGGGTACAGTTTCTTGAGATGGTCCAAATTGATTGGACGTGTCATTTCTTCTCCATCGAGATATGTGAGCATAGCGGTGCTGCCTGACATAATTTTCTTCACGATGGAGAGGCCTCTCTAATTAAGTTTTAATTTCCCTCTGGGGTCCCAATCAGGTTCTACAATTTCTTTTAGAGCAAGGTCTCCTTCTTGGATATCGCGGTCCTTGACTTTCCTATTGAATGATCGTGCTATATGATGATGGTAACCTTGTAATTGGTATAGAGCCTTAAGTCTCTTTTCATCTAAAAGTGAGAGTTCGTTATAGAATCTCTGACTCTAGTCTTTTTCATTGACCCTACTTTCGAGCATGGCACGTAAATAAGGAAATTCTATCTCAACGAGGAGAATTGCTTTCATGTCACATACTTGATAGGAAATAGCCCCTGTAGGTGTTCTGATGGAAGTGCGGTATCCCCAGAGGGCGTATGCGATCTGATCAACCCAATCTTGACAACTTTTGGTCATCTTGGTGATAATAGTTTTGAGGCTTTTATTAGCGGGTTCAATAATACCATTGGTTTGGGGTCAGTAAGGAAAAGACTCATGCATCTAAATTCAATAATCGTCGACCAGTTTTGTGACCTCATATTTGAAGTGGAGCCCATTATCTGATAATAACTCTTGGGGAATCCCATATCGATAAATGATGTTCTTTCTAATAAACTTAGCCACTATCGTGACATTCAGCACTGCGTATGACTCGACTTTGACCCGTATAATGAAGTAGTAAATGGAGACCAAGATGAACTCATGACCGTTAGAAGATTTAGGAGTGACTTTTCCTATGATGTCTATGCCCCAGGTGGAGAAGCTCCAGGGAGAGGTTAAGTTGTACAATTCCCAGGTAGGTAAGTGTTGTAGATTGGCAAACTGTTGGCAATTGAGGCATCTTTAAACATAGGCTGTGCAATCTTGAACCATGGTAGTCCAATATACCCTTAATGGATGATCTTCTTGGCAAGCATGTGATAATTCATGTGGGTCCTGCATTCCCCATTGTGGATCGCCTACATTATTTCTTCAATATCATCCCCTGCTATGCAATGCAAATCGATCCATCAAAATTTCCTTTGAAAACTGCTTTGTCGCAGATGATGTATTAGGCATATAGCTTACAAAGGGTCGCATGATATTTATTATCTGCATCTTGAGGATACCTATAATATTTGAGGAGGCGCCAAATGTCATAGTACCATAATTCATCCATATCAGAGTCTTCCTCGGTGATGAGCTTAATGTGGTAGCGATGAATTGATGCAGCTTGCTTCTGAACCAAGAAATGGGCCATTATTATTCCTTCGAGCATATTAACCATAGAGTCTAGGGTTGCAAGGGTGTCAGCTAGACTTTTCTTTGAGCGAGAAAGGTAATGAAAGGTGAAATATTTGAACTGGGAGGCAAAATCTTCTATATGGGCATGGAAGGGTAGGAGCTTCTTGTTTTTCACTTTCCATTTTTTCAATAATAAAGGAAGAGTCTCCATGGATGTCTAGGTTCTTGATACCTTTATCGGGGGTGATATTGAGGCCTATGGTGCATGCCTCATATTCAGTCGTGTTATTGGTGCAAAGGAATTCCAGCTTAATGGCAATGGGGATGTGAGAGTCATCAGGGGCGATCAGGAGTATCCTAATGTTGTATCCTTTCTTATTGGAAGGCCCTTAGAAGAACATTTGCCACATGAGATCCTCTCGAGAGGTGAAAATAATGTCTTCATCTAGGAATTCAGAGACCCAAATATTGGTTCGCAAGGTAATCAGAGATGGCCTTCCTTTCATAGCAAATTGTGTGGCATACACAATGTCGAACTCCACTAACAACATCAATTAACGGCCATTGGGCTTGACATAGTGGGTTTCTCTAGTGGGTATTTGATAGGATACTTTTGGGATACTAGTTTGATGGAAAAGAAAAGCATCTAATGTCATAATTTTTGTGTGACCCTAACCAAGGAGACACACACTTTCTCCAAAGAAGTGTAATTGACTTTATACCCAGCCAATTTACGACTGGAGTAGTAGATGGACTTTTTCTTATGAGATTCTTCGATGTATTGGTATTGTAAATCCTATGGTTTGGTATCTGTAACGGTCAAGTAAAAGAGGAGGGGAAACTCTGCTACGGAGGCATGAGCACCGGAGGTCGGGTAAGGTATCGCTTGATTTAGTCAAAGGCTTCTTGGTTGTCCTCATTCTAGAATTCGATTAATTCCTTTCGGAGAAGTTTAAAGATGGATTTGCAAATAGAGGTCGATTGGCTGATGATATGACTAATGTATTGCAACTTACCCAGGAATCCTTAAACTTCCTTCTCCGTCAGGGGTGGAGGCATCTCATGTATGGCCTTTAGCCTGGCAGGGTCTGCTTTAATTCCTTTCTCAACGGCCATCAATCCTAAGAGTTTTCTTTTTGTGACACCGAAAATGCACTTCTGTGGATTTAGCCACATCTAGTACTACTACAGTCACTCGAGGTGGGAATATGACCTTCTTAAGTCTTGGAATTAATGATCATATCCTCAATATATACCTCAACCTCTCTGTGAATAAGGTCATGCAAGATGGTTGTGGCATCCCTTTGGTAGTTAGCCCTGATGTTTTTAAGTACAAATAGCATGACAGTGTAGTAGAAGGTTCCCAATGGGGTGGTGAATGAAGTTTTCTACTGGTGGTAAAGGTTCATCTTGATCCGGTTATAATAGATAAATCCATCGACGAATGACTTAAGAGTGTGGTTGGACGTATTGTCCACTATCATGTCTATATGGTAATGGGAAATCATCTTTCGTGGATGCTTTGTTCAAATCCCAATAGTCGGCTCACATACAAACTTTTCTTACTAACTTTGGCATGGGGATGATGTTCAAAAGCCAAGTTGGGTATTTGACAATGCGAGTGAAACCCACGTTCAGTTGTTTGACTACTTCCTCTTTAACTTTGAGTGACCATTCAGTTCGTAGTTTTCTTAACTTCCGCTTGACTAGTTTGCATTTTAGGAATGTCAGGATCTCATGCTGAGCTAACTCTGGGTCGATGTCAGGTCTGTCATCATAAGACCATGCAAAGACATCTACAAATTCTACTAGCATCTTTTTAAATTGCACACTCTCATGCTCGTTAAGGGTAAACCCTCCTAATCTTGCTCTAGTTACTAAAACCAATATTAATAACAACAGTCTCATCATCATTAATTTGAATGTGGTTATATTGTTTATTATTTTCCTTATTAAGATCAATTAAGAATTTCTCATTAACAAAATCATCATCATCAAAATTCTGATTAGAATCAATGCAATGTAAGGCATAACAAGATACTCAAAGTCCTCGTTTATTTCATTTTAAGGTAAAACAGCCTTGAGAACCTCATTAAAAGAGGTCTCAGTTACATTTACATCGGGAAAAGGAGAAGAGAAAATAGGTGCAGAGATTTGAATAGAATAAATAGTAGAGTTAGGCTTAGCTTGAGCATGCTGGACTAGGATGGCATACCAGTTTGAGATAGGCATATCAGTCGCTGTGATCTAAGCGGATAGGTCCAATGGCGCATCATTTAGGCAGATCATGTAGAGACTCAGCCCCAGTGTCTGCAGGTTAAGGGATTCCTTGGAGTCAATTCCCTCGAAGTTTTGGGTGATTTCCATGGTTTTCTCGGTCAGAGGTTTCACTTCATATTTCGAGTCTTCATCCCAATTGTAGTTATCCTGAAAGAAGATCTCCAATCCTAGTTATATCTTCTTCTCAATATGCTCATACAACGGTTAAGAGAATCCATAAAAGGGGAAGTCTTCACCCTCTTTGACAAATCTTCCATTCAAAGGGTTCCTTGAAACAATCTTTTCATCTTCTAGGACTATTTTCAATCACGGTTGGTAGAATGCTTTGAGTTAAGTTGGTGAAGGTTGGTAGCCTAAGATATATGGGGGAATGGTTTCTTTCACGACTATGGACTGAAGGATTCCTTAGTGACGTCGCCCTAGGCCCATTCCAGGCATTAAGTGCATGTTCTTGAACATCTAAATTACATTGATATTGTTGTGAGGGATGTTCTCTAGACAAACTCGATCTTTGATGTTATCCCCTGGTGGGACAAAGAGTAGATCAATTCTGAAACCAGAGAGGAGCATGTCATTGGTCCCATGCTAAATCTTCAATATTGGATTACTGGTATTGGTAATGTCTGACCTGCCATCGTCTCCAAAAATGGTGATAACATGAACTATGGCAAAGAACTTTAAATTCTGATGGAGAGAAGAGGATACTCCTTGGATGTTGTGGAGCCAAGGGTGACCAATGAGTAGGTTGAACCAAATAGATATGTCGATGATTTGGATTATGTCAAAAGATTGATAGCGTCGGCCCCTAGTGTGAGTTTTATGGAACCTATTACATCTCGATAAGTGTTATCATATGTTCTTATGGTGGAAAATGTAGGAGTTGACTTTCAATCCCAAGCACTTCAAGGTTCTGAGCGGATCAATTGTCCACAATTGATAGTGGGATTATCTTTCCCAAAACTTTGATGGAGATGTCGAGGCCATAGTTCTGATCGGGGACAAACTCTAAAATTTGTTCTTCGAAAAAATAAAGGAGTTTGGTACAGGTTGAGGATCCAACCATATTCACAGTGTAACACCCCATATTTTTAATGATTTTTAAATGTAGGATTAATTTAATTAATTAATTGATAATTAATCTGGTTTAAAATATATATTAACTAGCCAGATAAGGGTTATTATTTATTGATGAGAATTATATTGAATATTACTTAGCTAATAAAGTAATATGTGATTGTGAATTTATGAAAATTATCGCGAGTGAGAAATACGACAGTTACGGTAATTAAGTCGAGACTCACGTGTCAGTCGTGTCGGGACTATTTTAATGAAATAAAAATTAAATATATTGTTAGTCACCCAAATGATCGTTTCGAGTGTTCCAACGTGTTCAAAAGGATTGAGATAGTCAGGAAAACCTACCCAGGGGTTTTGTTTGGGTCCCGGGGCAATTTTAGGCCAAACCGGCATCCCGGGAGGGCGTTTCGGTAATTCGTATTTTTGGATAATGATTAATTACGAAAATTAGAGGCATAAAATAGCTTGTTCGTGGGAGGAGTTAGGTTTATCATTTTTTTTACACAAAGGGCCCAAAGGAGGAAGGAGGAGGAGAGGTTTCAAGGGCTAGAACCTCTACTGCTACACCTTTTGAACCATAAACACCACCACTGAATAGATCGGAGAGAGGGGATTGTATCTATACCATCTTCTTCAATGGACCAGACCTTCATTTTAGAGGCATGTGTTTAAACTTGTGCACTTTTAGCAATAATTATATCCATCTTAGTGTAAGTGAAAAATACACATGAATTGCATTTTAATTAGGTGAAATTGGGCGATTTAATTCACAACTTAGGACAGAATTTATACGAGTTTAATTCCTTCATGTGCGTAGATTAGAACCCACAAAAAAATTTCTAATCTTGATGATCGAATTTGGGTTAATTATGTTCTTAATTTGAAAATTGATGGACTAGGGTTTATATGATTAAATTTGGGTATCTCAGATTTAATTAATGATTCTTGATGATTTAATGATTCTGGAGTATTAGAAATCATCCGTACATGTTAGAATAGTAATTTGAATTAATTATTGGGAGTTTGGGAATGATCTGTAGAGGTTTTAGAGATCAAAAGTAGTGAAAAATGCAAGTTCTAGAGGTTAGAGACGAAATAGGCCACGTTGTTTGAAGTCGCGCGAAGACACATTCGAACGAGATGGCATCTTGCGCAAAGCTGTCGTTCGAGCCACCTGTCTTCTCGTTCAAACGAGATGCAGTCTCATTCGAACGACATGTCTGAATTCTGGAAATTTGTAATTTGTTCCAATCTATGCAACGTAGTTAATTCGAGTGAAATAGAATGTTATACAATAAACTTAGTCCAATAAAAAAAATATTGGAAATAAGTGGGGGCAATGCTTTAAAGTTTTTTCGAGCGGGGAATTATCCTTGGAAATTATGAAAGAGAGAATATTCATAATTTATTAAATATATCGTAAGTAGTAATGAGAATAATATTACATATGAATTATAATATTTGGATTATGTGTATACCTAATGATTTTAATAGGTTGTGTGAATATTTATAGTATTATTTATTATGTGTATGACATACCTACGCTACTTGCTATCACGAGAAGTCTTTTTAAAGGGGACAAGTTTATCTTGATGAGCTCATTGGGGGATTTTAGATTTGGTGCCTCAGAACATGGAACCTAGGTACGGGCTATCTGTGATAATGATAATGATGACGGTCATATGGGTGTGTAGGTATGTGCGTAGCCCATAGGCTTGGAACTATGTTCGCCTCCAATATGTGTGATTTGTATTTATATGGTTTGAGAGTGATTCTGAACTGATTGTCCTTATTCAGTAGGAGATGTACCGAGACTTGATAGTAGAGTATGCACACACCACAACTAAGTCTAGGGGTGTCCTATTAGTATTTATTTATAATAGTGTGATGAAAATATAAATATGTGTGATTTAATCTACCGTGTGAATATGTTGGTGAGAATGATAATGGAATTCAAATTAAATCAAGTACATGCACACTTAACCTTATTATGAAAATCTTTCTCGTGATGGTAAATGGAGAAATATTTAATAACATATATATTATTTGGAATATACGAGATATTACTACGGGTGATGGATAAAAGGTTTATGACGACTAACTAGTTAGGTTGGTAACTATAATTAGAATGATTTAGAGATACGTTAGGCATGCACAATAGTTGAGAGGTGAGGATCTCAAGAGAGGCTATCATGTATATAATATTTGCCTTACGGCATTTTAAATACTTGCTAAACTGTTTCAAAATAGTTTACACTCGGGCTCTGACCCGTTTCTTGCAAATATATTTTTCTTTATGAAATTATTTTTAGGTGTCTAGCCACAGGGACGCCAGGCTTAGACTATCGGACCGATCGACATGCTGCAACTATTATGGGAGTTGCAGGTCCTCTTGATTAGAATCATCCACCCTTATTTCAGTCAGTTCCTATTTTATTCATCTCAGTTAGGGCATGTGTCACCCCATTCCAGATATTATTATGTCAGAGAGATATTGTAATCTTTTTATTTCAGTATTCAGTTTGTAGTTGGATTTAGTTTTATATTGGTTTGTTGGATTGAGACTTTGAACTGGAGCATTTATTACAGTCTTATTTATTTTAGCAGTTGGTTTTATATCCAGTATTTTTGTACGCATGAGTATGGTAAATGAATTAATGTTTCAAATTAAATGAATTGAAAAATAAAATGGGTTAAATGTTTTGGCATAAGTTTAATTAAATATTAGGTGATTAATCAAGTAAACGTTTTCAACAATGATGCTAAGAATGAACCAAACGGATACTCTATTTTAAATTTTGTAAAGGACTGATCACCTGGTATTTAATTGGGCAGAGTGTCACAGGTGGTATCAGATCATCAGGTTCTAGAGTCTTTTAGGATCTGTGCGGATTATTATGCTTTCATCATAGCGTTCTTTGATATAGAGCCCTATTATTAGGATTGTTGCATTCATGATTATGTGTGTACATCTTAGTTGTTTTGAGATTTATTGAATTGAAGACTTATGAAAATTCTTTCTCATTTCAGATGCCTCCCAAACGTGCACCACGGGCGTCCAGGAATGCCCAGCCCGAGCCTCTACCAGCTCTAGCCCAGGGTACTATGAATGGTGCAGAAGTTGTCGCCATCATTGCACAGGCGATTAATGCAGCATTAGCGATGGTATAGCAGGCCCCACCCCAGGTGCAGGCATTGGTACCTACCCAGGCACATATGTTCCCTTCTTCTTGGGAGAGAGTCAGGGATGCCTTCCAGAAGGCACATCCTCCAGAGTTCCAAGGGAGTTCAGATGTGGTAGCTGCGAGCCAATAAAAGAAGGATATCCAGAGGAACCTAAGGATGTATGAGTGCACAGAGGTAAAGAGACATATATTATCTATGTTTAAGCTAGTAGGGGAGGCATTACAATGGTGGGAGTCCACTACCACAGCTGATGAGAGAGACAGCATGACGATTCAGGATTTATAGGTGCGGTTTGACCACAAATATTTCCCTTCCGTCGTTCAGACTGAGATGAGGCAGAAATCACTGGACCTCACCCAAGAGGGGAAGACCGTATCTGAATATGAGGAGGATTTTACCAGACTGACGAACCTAGTACCAGCAGAGGTACTAAGAAAAAAAAATCCAGTTGTTTATAGATGGCCTGACCTGGAGGATTCGACAGCATCTTCTGGGTAACCTTTCCTTACAGTTCTATGCAGATGTACTCAATGCTAATTTACTACACTTTCACGACCATCGCTTCCATGTTAAAGGGGGTAAGCGAGTTGGAGAGTCCAACCAGCAGCGCAGGACTGGGGGAGGTAGTGCCAGCGGGGCACCAGTAGCTCAGAGTCAGCAGAGACATGGGGAGCAGGGTTCCCATGGGGTGGATTCTGCTAAGATATTCAGATCAGGGGGTTTTCATCATGGAAAATGAGGTTTCAGGCATGGCCACCAAGTTCAGCATCGCCATCAAGGCCACCAGCAGTTCCAATAGGGCCATCAGGGCTAAGGGAGAGGTGGTAACGGCTAGTAGGGCTAAGGATAGTAGGGTCAAAAGGGATGAAACTTTGCTGAGAGGTGTTTTGTTTGTGGCAATACTGGTCACAAATGTCAGGAATGTCCACAAAAGGATAGGGCCCTGTAGCAGTAGCAGTAGCAGTAGCAGTAGCAGGGCTCTCGTCAGGAGCCCTAGCGACTGATGTTTCCTGTTGCCCTCCCATCACCAGCGCCAGTTCCAGCTTTGCCTGCCATTTCAGCAGCCCCGATTCAGTAGGGGTAGTTACAGTATGGGCGTGTTTACAATGTCCACTAGGCAGCAGTCCCTCGCGCACCACCCGTAATTGAGAGTATGTTTTCTATCGATGGGTTTATGAGTCGTATATTATTTGACACTGGGGCTTCACACTCTTTCATAGACACTAGGTTTGTATGGGACGCAGGGTTGTTAGACATTACCTATAGTACAGTGACTTATGTAGACTCACCTTTGAATAATGGTACGTTAATTTTCTTTATATGTCGGGGTATAATTATAGAGACTGAGAGCCAATATGCTTGTGTTAGATATGTTAAAGCACAACGCCATTATAGGCATGGATTGGATAGTCGCGTATAGGTCCATGATTGAGTTCTTCAGTGGGAGTATTATTTTTCCATTCCTGGTCATGAAATGTTCGTAGTGGTGATGCCTCTCCCCGAGGGACGATCTTTCACCCATTTATACTATTGAGAGGAGGAGACCTCTATGGAAGTGGTGACTTCCCTTGATTCGATTCCGATGGTATGTAAGTTAGCCAATGTGTTCTAGGAGATATCAGGACTATCACTGAGTAGGGAGATAAATTTTGTGATTAATTTAGCACCGGGTACTTATCTGATAGCTCATGTACCTTACCATATGGCTCCTGCTGAGATGAGGGAGATGAGGGATCAGATTGAGCAGTTATTTGGGCAGGGTTTCATCCGTAGGAGTACCTCGCCTTGGGGTGACCCAATTCTATTTATGAAGAAGAGGGATGGATCCTTACGGCTATGCACGGATTATCGAGAGTTGACTAAAGTCACGATATGGAATAAATATTCGTTACTTCGCATCGATGACTTATTAGACCAACTGAGAGGATCAACCTACTTCTCGAAGATAGACTTGAGATTTAGGTGCCACCATTTATGTAATAGGGAGCAGGATGTGTCTAAAACTGCCTTCTTGATGAGATACGGGTCCTACGAGTTCAGGGTTATGCCGTTTGGGCTAACCAACGCACTGACCATATTTATGGACTTAATGAAAAGGGTACTTAGAGAGTTCTTAGATAAGTTTGTTATCGTCTTCATTGATGACATTATGATTTATTCCAGGATCGAGGAGGATCACGTCGATCATTTATATCGGGTACTACAGATGTAACGTGAGCATCAATTGTATGAGAAGTTAGAAAAGTGTGGGTTCAGGTTACGTGAGGTTTAGTTTTTGGCATATTATTTCGGAGAGGAGTATATCGTTGAACCCGAGTAAAGTGCCAACAGTGAGGGAGTGGGGACAACCCACGACACCGATGGAGGTACGCATTTTCTTAGGATTGTCAGGGTATAATAGGCAATTTATCCGAGGTTTTTCAAAGATTGCGGGTACATTGACTAATTTGACTCGCAAAGGTGTGTCGTATATTTGGGATGATGTGTGTCAGTTATCATATGATGAGTTGAAGGATAAGCTGACTTCAGCACAAGTTCTAGCTCTACCCAGGCCAGGAGTGGAGTACCTGGTTTACACGGATGCGTCCCTACAGGGACTTGGGGGAGTACTTCAGCAGGAGGATTAGGCTATATCTTTTTTCCTCCCACAAGCTTAAGCCTCACGAGAGTAATTACCCCACCCACGACTTAGATCTAGTAGCAGTCGTGTTTGGCCTTTGGATTTGGAGACATTACTTCCTGGGGGAGAAATTCCACCTATTCACAGATCACAAGTCACTACGTTCACTCAGAGGGGGATGAATATGCATCAGCGCAAGTGGCTTGAATTTGTGAAAGACTATCAGTCTAAGATCTAGTATCACTTGGGGAAGGCTAACGTGGTAGCTGATGCATTGAGCTATAGGCCAGTGGGGGAGGTGGCTGAGGTGTGAAAAGCAAAATGGAAGGAGCTAGGGCATTAGGATGCAGTTCCCCGATCATTTATGTCAGTTATGACCGTTACACCCCAGATTGTGACAAAGGTAGTACAGGCTTAGGCAACGGACTCATTCTGTGAGGGGAGGATTAGATAGCTTTTAGTCGGGGGAGCAGAGTCTTACTTAGTGAGTTTCGAGGGAGGTTTATGCTCCAACGGTAGACTAATTATTCTCGAAGGGGAGGATTTATGACACGCGGTGATGACAGAGTCGCATGGGTCTTGATCTGCGGTACATCTCGACGGGGATAAAATGTACCAGGATATGAGGCGGCAGTATTGGTGGAGAGGGATGAAGAGTGACATTGTTGAGTTCGTCTCGAAGTGCGCCACCTGTCAGCTAGTAAAGGTGGACCACCAGAAGCCAGTAGGGATTCTTCAGCTGCTAAATATTCCTATGTGGAAATGGGAGAGTATTTCCATGGATTTCATCACAGGGTTACCTACTTCTCATAAGGGTCAAGATTCCATATGGGTGATAGTGGATCGGTTGACTAAGGTAGCCCACTTTCTTCCAGTCCGAACGGATTATACTACGGTACAGTATGCTCATATTTTCATTATCGAGATAGTGAGATTACACGGGGTGCCCCTAGAAATTGTGTTCGACAGGGACAAGCTTTTTACAGGAAGCTGTGGGCACTGAGTTGCGATTATGTATGTCCTATCACCCACAGATGGATGGGTTGACTAAGCGAACTAATCAAATGTTGGAGGATATGTTGTGTATGTGTGTTCTTAATATATAGGGAGGCTGGGAGCAGTATCTTCCATTGGTGGAGTTTGCGTACAATAACTCCTATCAGTTCACTATTAGCATGGCTCCATTTAAGGCGTTGTATGGTATGCCTTATCGTTCTCTTGCTTGTTGGCTAGAGGTGAGGGATAATAAGATACTGAGGCCGAAGGTGATTCAGGATACATCGGCTAGGATCGTGATGATTCGGAGTCGCGTACAGGTTTCCCAGGACAAACAAAAAAGCTATGTCGATGCTAAAAGATTCTTTCGGGAGTTTAGTGTGGGGGACCAGGGATTACTATGAGTATCTCCTTTGAAGGGGATTATGAGGTTAGGGAAGAAAGGGAAATTGACACTAAGATTCATAGGGCAATTTCCTATCATCAAGAGGATTGCATCAGTAGTGCATAGACTTGGGTTGTCGGAGCACTTACATCGTATTCATAATGTGTTCCAAATTTCTTCATTGAGACGATATCTTCGAGATGAGTTGGCTCACAATCAACTTGCTTTAGAGGATATTGACTTGCAGAGTCATAGTTCTTATGAAGAGATATCGGTGTCTATCTTAGACCATAGCGAGAGGATATTGAGGTTGAAGGTAGTTCCACTTGTACGTGTTCAGTGGGAGCACCATAATGTCGAGGAATCTACTTGGGAGCGCGAGGATGAGATGTGCGAGAAGTATCCGGAGATGTTCTTACCAAGTATACTTTTATTTTTTGAATTTTGGGACGAAATTTCGTTATTAGGGGGAAGTATGTAACACCCCATATTTTTAATGATTTTTAAATGTGAGATTAATTAAATTAATTAATTATATTAACTAGCGAGATAAGGGTTAGTATTTATTGATGAGAATTATATTGAATATTACTGAGCGAATAAAGTAATATGTGATTGTGAATTCATGAAAATTGACACAAGTGAAAAATACGACAGTTACAGTAATTAAGTCGGGACGTGCGCGTTAGTAGTGTTGGGACTAATTTAATGGAATAAAAAGTAAATATATTTTTAGTCACTCAAATAGTCATTTCGAGTGCGTCAATGTGTCTGAAAGGGTCGAGATAGTCATGAAAACCTGCACTGGGGTTTAGTTTGAGTCCTGGGGCAATTTTAGGCCAAACCGGCATTTCAGGAGGATGTTTTAGTAATTAGTATTTTTGGAGAATGATTAATTACGAAAATTAGAGGGATAAAATAGCTTGTGCATGGGAGGAGTTAGGGTTATCAGTTTTTTTACACAGAGAGGCCAAATGAGGAAGGAGGAGGAGAGGTTTCAAGGGCTAGAACCTCCATTGCTACACCTTTCGCACCACAAACACCACCACCGAATAGATCAGAGAGAGGGGATTGTATCTATACCATTTTCTTCAAAGGATCAGACCTTCATTCTAGAGGCGTGTTTCAACTTGTGCACTTTTAGCAATAATTATGTCCATGTTAGTGTAGGTGAAAAATACATATGAATCGCATATGAATTGGGTGAAATTGGGCGATTTAATTCATAACTTAGGACTGAATTTATACAAGTTTAATTCCTTCATGTATGTAGATTAGAACCCATGAAATTTTGCCGAATCTTAATGAACGAATCTAGGTTAATTATTTTCTTAAATTGAAAATTGATGTACTAGGGTTTATATGATTAAATTTGGGGATCTCGAATTTAATTAATCATCCTTGATGATTTAATGATTCTAGAGTATTAGAAATCATCCTTACATATTAGAATTGATTTGAATTAATTGTTGGGAGTTTGGGAATGATCTGTAGAGGTTGTAGAACTCAAAAGTAGTGAAAAATGCAAGTTCTAGAGGTTAGAGACGAAATAGGACACGCAGTTTAAAGTCGCGCGAAGACACATTCGAAGGAGATGGCATCTCGCGCGAAGCTGTTGTTTGAGCGACCTGTCTTCTCATTCAAACGAGATGCAGTCTCATTCGAACGACATGTCTGAATTCTGGAAATTTGTAATTTGTTCCAATATATGCGACGTAGTTAATTTGAGTGGAATAAAATGTTATACAATGAACTCAGTCCAGTAAAAAAATATTGGAAATAATTTGTGGCAATGCTTTAAAGTATTTTTGAGCGGGGAATTATCCTTGGAAATTACGAGAGAAAGGATATTCATAATTTATTAAATATATCGTAAGTAGTCACGAGAATAATATTACGTATGAATTATAATATTTGGGTTGTGTGAATACTTATAGTATTATTTATTATGTGTATGACATACGTACACTACTTGATATCATGGGAGGTATTTTTAAGGGGAACAATCTTATCCTGATGATCCCATTGGGGGGATTTTATATTTGGTGCCTCAGAACATGGAACCTAGGTATGGGTTATCTATGATAATAATAGTGATGACGGTCATATGGGTGCGTAGGTATGTGCGTAGCCCATAGGCTTGGAACTATGTTCACCACCAATATGTGTGATTTGTATTTATATGGTTTGTCGATTGTCCATATTCAGTACGAGATGTACCGGGACTTGTTAGTAGAGTATGAACGCACCGCAACTAAGTCTAGGGGTGCTGTATTAATATATATTTATAATAGTGTGATCAAAATATAAATACGTGTGATTTAATCTACCGTGTGAATATGTAGGTGAGAATGATAATGGAATTCGAATTAAATCGAGTACGTGCACACTTAACCTTGTTGTGAAAATCTTTCTCGAGATGGTAAATGTAGAAATATTTTATAACATATATATAATATGGAATATACGGGATATTACTACGGGCGATGGTTAGAAGGTTTATGACGATCATCTAGTTAGGTTGGTAACGATAATTGAAATGGTTTAGAGATACGTTAGACATGCACAATAGTTGAGAGGTGAGGATCTCAAGAGAGAGTCGTGAAGCTAACATGTATATAATATTTGCTTTACCGCATTTTAAATACTTGCTAAACTGTTTTAAAATATTTTACACTTGGGCTCTGACCCGTTTCTTGCAAATCTATTTTTCTTTGTGAAATTATTTTCAGGTGTCTAGCCACAGGGAGGCCAGGCTTAGACTATCGGACCGATTGACATGCTGTAGTTATTGTGAGAATTAATGGTCCTCTTTATTAGAATCCTCCACCCTTATTTCATTCAGTTCCTATTTGATTCATCTCAGATAGGGCATGTGTCGCCCCATTTCTATATATTATTATGTTAAAGAGATATTGTACTCTTTTTATTTAAGTATTCCATTTGTAGTTGGATTCAGTTTTATATTGGTTTTTTGGATGTGAGACTTTGAACTAAAGCGTTTATTCTTGTCTTATTTATTTCAGCAGTTGGTTTTATATCCAGTATTTTTGTGCACATGAGTATGATAAATGAATTAATGTTTCAAATTAATTGAACTGAAAAATAAAATGGGTTAAATGTTTTGGTACTAGTTTAATTAAATATTAAGTGATTAATCTAGTAAATGTTGTCGACAGTGACACTAAGAATGAACCAACCGAATACTCTATTTTAAATTTTATAAAGGACTGATCACCCGGTGTTTAATTGGGCGGAGTGTCACACACAGCTTCTTCGGGAGTGTTTGATGGAGAAACTTTGGGTCTAGTACGGAGCTTTATCAAGGCATTTTGGTGTAACTTAGAGTACATAAAAAGTAACCATAAGGTTATATTCGCTTAGATTTTGTTAAGATAATCGAGGAATTTTCTTTCCTTAATGGTCATTTCTATAATCGGGAGCTCTTAGATAATTCCCTTTCCTTTGTCTACTCTGATTGAGTGGGGAATCGAATCTCTATAGTATCATCTTTATCTAGTCGTGTGGTTTAAAGAGTAGGGAAGAATAAGAACCCCGTGGATTTAACCACTTCGGGTTGAATGGATACATTGTTGATTTCTCCCAATAAATTTTTGAAGGAGATCATTCCACACAAACTGGCAACTGAATTGGCTTCTTCTTGATTCGATTCATCATTGGACCTATCAAAGTCATCCCCCTATCCATTGGTGATGATCTCTTCCTTCCAAGCATGATTAATTCATTCAACAACCTCTACAACCTCATTATATAAGTCTTCCCATTAAACATGGAAGTGTAGGAGTGATGGGACCATCTATCCTTACAGTTTCAAAACTATGAGTAATTCAAAGATGTCGTGAATTTATCTTGTCTGGAAAAACACATCGGCCATGATCTATACCACTTTATCTAAATTGACTTCTTCTGCGTGTATTACCCACTCATCTAATTCTTGGGCCCATTCTCAGGCTTCCATGAATAGTCCACTAAGTTTATGGTAGTCTATAGACATCTCGGTGGGAAGTTTCAGCCTAAATCCTTGGAGTTGGTTTAAAATAGTAGGTAGTTCCATGCCTCCCCCCTCAAATTGGGTGTGGGTGATAATACAGTCCTTCGTGAGTGACAGAGCTTGTTCGGCAAAGCATGTAGGATGCAAGAGAAAGGATGGGCAAACCTTGAGAGGTTTGGGTGAGACTATGGGGATAATGGGTGCTTTGATAGACATAATCTGGGTAAAAGGGTCAAATTTAGGGTTGTATTATAAGAAAATGGCATTTTTCTGGTTCCATGTGCTAAAAGAGGGTTGTGAGTGGTGTTATCCTTGAGATTAGCTAGCAGGGTGAGGATACCCCGATCTATCAGGATTAGGATCACATTTTAGATGTTAAATCGTTGATCGGTAGTATGACCTGCGAATTGGTGGAAGTCACAGTGGGCATCGAGCTTGATATTTTTAGGAAGTGGGTTTGGTAATGGTCTAGGGTCCAATGGTTTGATAAGATTTCGAGCTATCAAGGCCTCATAAACTTTCAACAGGGGAGCATGAAGCTCAGTGCATTCTTTTTTTACAGGATTGGGGTAAATTTCTGGTGCCTAATAGGTAGAAAGTTGTGATATGTTATTGATGGTAGAGACTGAGGCATTAGCGGGCTTCTTATACTTTTTTAGTGAAAATTTTTTGATTCGCTTATTTGGTTCAAAGTCCACTTTGGTTATACCTTCTTTGATTTCTACACCAACTTCTCATAGGGCTCATAAGTGTGGGTAGTACTGTCCTCCCATGGATGCTCGAATATAGGGCAAGAAGTTTTTCTTCACGATGCTTACTTGTTCCTCCTCTGAGGGCCTATTGGGCATAGTGGCGGCTTTCTCTCTCCACTTTCTAATAAAGCTACTGACTGATTCCCTGGGGTTTTTCTTTAGCAAGTCTAGGTCTCTTCGCATGACCTCTAGATCTTCGTTTTACTTGTACTGAGACATGAATTCCCAGGATACATCTTCCCAACTATGGATTTTGGATTCTTCGAGAGACAAGAACCATTAGAGGGAACTTTCTTTCAAGTTCTACTTAAAAATTTGGGTCATTATCTATTTTGAGGCATCGAGAAGGGTCATAGCTCGGTGATAACTTTGTAGGTGAATAATTAAGGTCCACTGACCCTGAACTTCTCAATGTCTGTCATCCTGAACTTCTCTAGCAGTATGGACTTAAGGTAACGAGACATGTGGATGTAGTCCATATAGTTCTCGGAGATCTTGACTTGGTGGAATTTCCTTAACAGCAGTTTGAGGTAGTCCTTGACCTTATTCAGTTCCTCTTCTTTGGGATCCATGGGTATTGGCATATTGACCCCTATCTGGGTAAGATTTGGAATTGAGAGATGAGCAGGCGGTAACCCATTTGTAGGCTGGGTGCGCGGGACACATGGATATTCTTCTGGGACCTAAACTGGCTCGGGGGCAGGTGGACCAATAGCACGAGGGAAAAGAATCCCAGGTTCATAAGCTTTAGGAATTTGGGCTCAATGTCTCTACATCTCTTGGACATCGGTTCATAGGTTATCAGTTTCGGCACTGAGATGGGATAAGATGACCATCAGATATGACAAGACATTCGGAATTTAGTCGGTATTTTCCAGGGATATCTTGTGGAGGTAGATCCCAAATTGGATTGAAGTAGCAGAAGAAGTAGTGTAGCCTCGGGGTGGTTTGATGGAATACCAAAGCCAATAGGGAGCTAGGCCAAAGTCAGGTATGTGATCGACCTGAGAGGGAAAATGATTTAGGTTTCTTTTGGTAAGAAAAAGGAGAAACTTTGGTATTTTTGAAAAAGGGAAAAATGTTTTAGTATTTTTATTTTTTGAAAAGGAGGAAAAATAAGAGGAATCTCATCATGATTATTATTATTATCGAGTTTTCACTTTTATTATGTTTGCCTAAACACAAGAAAAATGTCGGACATAACAACCTGGGAAAATAGGGTTTGAATATATAAGATACAATTTGACTTGTTTCCTGTCTCACGAATATGGTACTATTTTAAAAAGGCGAAATATCACAAAAAATAGGGAGGTTTTCTGAACCAAAATTTTGACAGATTTTGTCATGGTAACCGACAAACTAATTATGAGTGCCCTAAGGTTGTATCTTATATGAGGTTTATGCACTTGTTGGGTTAGTGGAAGGGTTTCTCCCTTTGACATCACTTCCACAATATACCTCTTACAAATAAGGACAATCATTCATCGGTACGTATGGAAAAACAAGTTGATATACCAAGTGTACGTGAATTTCCTTAAGATATACCTCGTGGGGATGGTATGTGTGAGAGAGAATTTGATATACTCAATGTACGTGAATGAGTTCCCTGCTATATACCTCCCGTCGTGAGTTCTGTCGAACGATACAATGTTGGGAAATCGTTTGATATACGTCAAAGGTGCGAGGCTAATGGAAGGATAGAGTCATATCTTATAGGTTAACCGCTCCCCACTAAAGCTGGCACCCATCACAAAGTGACCCCCCAGTACGGAACAAAATTTGGATCAATATTTTCTAGCTCTGGTGATGTAGTGTGCAAAAATGCATGAGTCTTAATTAGTATATTATGGAGGGAGAATTTTATTTGCATGCTAAGTAAGGGGGTATTAAACGAGGGAGATTATACAAGTATCATCTAAATGAAATATAGCATGGAGCATGGAGCATGAAGACTACACTAAGCATAGTGAAAGGGAAGTATGTGAATATACAAGTAAGTGATATGTGTAAGGTGAGAGAGTGACATTGGAGTAGTGTGAGCGATCATGTGAATATATAAGAGTGAATTTGTCTACTAGTGAGCCTAAGAATGGATCGACTACAAGTGGTGTGTGTGATGTGTGAGTGAGAATGGAGATAAATACAAGTAAGAGGAGTGTGGGTGTGTGTTAGTGATGCTAAGCATAGATATTCTACAAGGGGTGCGTGGAGCATGTGAGTAAAGGTGGAACCATATACAAGTGTAAGTACGTGAAGTGAGCATGTAGCATATATACAAGTGTGTGAATTGAGCATGTACATGTGATTGCAAAGTGACATATACATGAGGAGAGAGTATAGGAGAGATAAGAATGAGGTAGGCATAAAAAAAGTAAGTGAAGGAGTAAAGGGAACATACAAATGGGAGCATATGTGCACAATTATAAAAGTAGGAGAGTAAAGAATAACACCCATGTGGAAATAGAGTCTATTTTTCTTAAAATAAATCCCCAGCGGAGTCACCACTATGGCCATCCCTGGGGCTCGAATTCCCTCTGACACTGGCGGAATATCAGGGGTCGGTCGTCATCAAGTGGGGGATAATGTAAAGAGATAGATGCACTATCCTATTTTGCTCAAAACAAGCAAAAGAATGTCATCTCCTGGAGAGAATGGCATCAAGGTCAAACTAATGCTTGCAATACCAAGTAGTTAGAGGGTTCGGGGACTAAGTTACGGAATAAGGAAGTGTTAGGCACTCATTCCTCTCTTTTGGTCTCTAGTGGACTAATGTTAATCTTCTCCTTTTAGTCTCTATGACATGTGTATACGTGTGTATAATATAAATGGTAGGACAATGGAATCACCCAACTCGTGTCATGGAAGGGACGGAGTGGATTCATCTGTAGGATTATTCCTGAAAATAACTGATAAAAAAAGTATGATTTAAGTGTTCGCCGAATCACAAATCGCTATGAAAGGGAAAATGTGCATGTCGAATAAGACACGAGTATGTAGGAGTTTAAAACTCACAAAATATATATATGACAAGTTATAAAAGAAGTATATTGGTATGAAAAAGGGAGGAGTAAAACCTCAGGATTGGCCCAAGATGCCTATGCATCCCAAGGGGCATCAAAGTCCACGTAGTTTGAAAATAACATAGGGGTGGAAATCAAACCATAAATCCAAATGTGGGATTTCTCTTATGTGTGTGTAGAGATAATGTGTTTTTTAAGTGAGACTGTGAAATGGAAATCCCATTTTCTGAATTTATGGAGGAACCCTGTTTTTTTATTTTGGGGTTTTTATGAAAGTAAATTATATGAAACACTACTAATAAATACTAGAGATTAATGAATGGGATGTAATGGAACAAAAGTATAAAAGTAGAAATAAGATAAACAACACTAAAAAGAAAAGACTGGAGAAAGGGATGGATAGGAAGACCTCGTTATGAATGCTTGTTGCGAATTTTGAGATGCTAATATGTTGATCTTAAAATGGTAGAGAAATGGTATGAAGAGGTGGGGTGGATCACAAAGTGAGGTAAGAAGGTGATGGAGGAAATGTGAGAAAATAGGCTTTTTAGGAATGTGACAGGCTTTGAATTTGAGGGGAATGTTTTCTAAATTTTTAACAGGGATCTCTTATGTCCTTTAGGTCATGGACCCTATTTATAGGGTCAAGGGGGTGCTGATCGACATGGGGATTGACCATACTATCAGGAGTGAGACTGTCTTGCTGAGCATGGAAAAGGTGTCTATAGGCAGTCCGTAATCATTTTTTGAAAAAATAAGCATAAAATGAAAACCATAAGTCTGAATTGCACATAGGACAGACCGTTGGAAAAGGAATTTAGTGCCCTTTAAGAATCCTTCCAACCACTCTTGGGTCTGGGAGTTGGACAAAGTCAAACAATGCATAATGGTCTCTGGGTGGGAGGTTTTCGGAGGAAATGGATCGTTCGTCTGAACTGTCAGGCCGATTCGCACACGGGGCGGACTTTTGGAAAGGGAATTCAGTGCCCTTTGAGATTTCGTGAGCTTCGCTAATTTAATTTCTTAAAAAATGGGCAAAATTTGCCACTAGTTAGGGTTTAAGAATTAAAAATTTTAAATAGATATTTTCGAGTAAATTTTAAATTGAAAATTAAGGTAGTTTCACATAAACTTATACACATACTGTATACACACACACACATATATATATATATATATATATGTGTGTGTGTGTGTGTGTGTGTGTGTGTGCACATATATACATGGTATAAACACACACACACACACTAATACACACATATACATATAAAAATACATGCATAGACATATAAACATACAGACATACACATTTACACATACACACACAAATACACATGCATATATATATAGAATGTTACCTAAGAGAGTGGGAGAGGGGAAGTCGGAGTGAAGGGAAGCCGGAGAGAGAGAGAGGAGTTTACGATTTGAGAGAGAAGGAATGAGTCTACTTGTGAAAGGGCTGAAGGGTTTGGGATTTATAAGTAAAAAGGTTGGTCACGACTTAAGGCCATGACCATATGTCATGACCCTTTTTTTCCACGTAATCATCTGTGACCATGTTATCATAATTGCGATGGTCATGGCCCATGTTCGTAACCCACTATCGTGAACAATTCAAAATGGTCATGGTCCAAAGTCGTGACCAAGTTAGAGAGAATTTTGGCCATGATCAAGGACATGGTCACGGCCAATGATCGTGATTATAGTTGGAGGGAATTTTGGCACATTTTTTATGCCATAATGGTCATGCGCTAGTCATGGCCATGGCTCGTGACACAACCTAATCACAGTTTGGGTCTTGAATAGATCCAGTTTAGGTCATAGAAATATACGGTCATGGAATTGGTCACATGTGTTTTTATGTTCGTCATGACTTTAGGTCGTGACCAGCTTTCTATGACCATCCGCCTATTTTAGTGTAGTGCCCATCCAGAGGATTAGATTGGTATTATGAATGAGATATTCTTGGTGTCGTGGAGAGATTAATCGTACATCTCATCCCATTAAGCTAAGTGACCTACTTTTTCTTGAGATGGAATGAGGTGTCAGAGATTTTTTGAGAGAATGAATTCAGTAACCATGAGTAAGTTCGGGATGCAGTGATTAGTTTATAGGAAATGTGTGGCCATGATGAAGAATGTCATATGGTTAATGGTGGGTTTGATATCAGTGACGATTTTCAGGGAGGGTGATGGTGCGCCTGGAGGGGTGGCTGTTTGGATTTAGTGGTATGTCCTCATCATTGGTTTATGACAAGTAGGGACTGTTAGGGTGGATGATTTGGTGTTTGGAATGTGAGAATCTAACACGGCATTGGTGTTGGGGTTGGTATGATATAGTAGTGGGTTGTTAGTGACATTCGTCTTTCTCAGGTTAAGGCTCTAGGTATCAATGAGGTCTTGGATGGCAAATCTTAGTCCTAGTAATTTTTGATAATGTGGTCGGGTCCTTGATGGAACACAAAATGGGAGTTAGCCCGCCAATTCTTATTTAGGAATACAGGGGGTGGTCTAGGGTTGAGAGGTATTATGCGACCGTCCATTTTTAGGGAGGCATATACTCGACTGAGGGGAGCCTGAAGATTAGTGAACTGTTTGGGTGATTTCTGAACTCTTCTGTAGGAGGCACAACTTGGTGTTTTTAGGAGGCAGTCCTTGTTGAAAAGGTGCAACAATGGTTACCATAGATTGGGAAGTATTATCAACTGGGAGTGTTCTTTGTTTCGGACTGACCACGAGGGTGGTGATGTGAGATGTATAAGCTCCAGGTAAATTCTTTCGGGTGCAGAATTAATTTGCAGTTCGACGAGGTTCTTTGGTATATTTGGTATCCCTAGCAACCAAAATTTCCTCCATCTTGCACCCAATATGGTTGAGTGCTTTGAAGTCGGGGATCTAGGCGAGCCTGAGTTAATTATGTATTTCCTTCCAAAGGTTTCTGATCACGATCTCTATCTGGTCATTTTTTAGGGGGTGGATGACCAGCTAACCTATTTTCTCTCTCCAGCGAGTGACGAAAGTGCCAACAGCCTCTCCCTCTTCCTGCTTCAGCATTTCCAATTCTTTAAGGTTGACAACAAGTTCCTCATTATATTCTTACTTCTTAAGAAAAGCACGACATACACAATCCCAAGTTTTAGCGATCCCTTCACATTTTAGTCCTATATACCAAGTAAGGGCTGCTTAGAATAAAGTGGAAGAGAATATGCTCTCTAGAACTGCTCGGCCTGTGTTTTGAACTTGCATTTGAATGTGGTAGTTGGATAAATGGGTCACTGGGGAGCCCAGTCCCTTGTAGGTTTTCAATACCGGCATCTTAAATTTCTTCAAAAATTGATCTTCAAGGTAGACTACCATATTTTTTATGTTTGTGAGCTCATCATATTGGACCGACGTGATCTCCTCATTTGGAGGTAGGGTTACAATTTCATTTGTTGGTGGAGGAGTTGAAGATTTGACTCGCGGGGGGCCTTGGAAGGTGGTGTATGGGTACTCGGGGTACTTCTTATGGTATTCGAAGTATCCATATTAGCAATATGGTACTTAGAATAGATGGGTGCCAGTATAAACAAAGGGAGACGATGTTAGGACTGGTGCATGAAGATCCTGGGGATTAGCTGGTAAGTTTCAAAATCCACTGTAGGAGGTTGTTCTCTCCTATTCTGTATGTAGCAGTGGCCTCTTGTACGAGGACTTATGCAAGATTTAGGGCCCTAATCTCAGACTACGCGATATTTTGGGTGACGGTTATGTTCTCAAGTTATCTCAATATCTGATCCATTGTAGATGGAACCTGGTCTTCTTTTGTAGACATGGAGAGTACAATGGAGCATACTTGAAAGTCATGGGTGGGGATATCACTAATGAAAACTAATGGGCCACACGGAGCATGAACTCGGGTTATCAAGTTAAGAACTTAATGTGATCTATTTGCTGATAATAGTAACTTCAGAAAAAGTAGGGGCACTTTCGTTCAGGTTTTTGCAAACATAAGGACTGACAGAAGGAAGCTACATATGGGGAGAAGGACTCACGTATGCATGATGACTTCTGATGCAATTATTTTATCTACATTTAATGTAATGTAAATGGTACTTTATTTTTTGTATTTTTTATTTAGTAGTATCTTCTAAAGGGAAGAACTAAAAAGAGTCCCGTACGATTCGGATAAATGGGGGTGAGCTCTCATTTTTTTTATGTTAGAAGCGAGGAAGTTATAGACCATAGCTAATTATTTTCTCAAAATAAAAGTGGGTAGGGGAATCCAATGCAAGGGATAACTAATTCGGTGATAACTTGTGAATTTATAATGTTCATCTTCCATTTAAAAATGGGAAGATATTCAGCCATGAATTCTAAGGGTTTTGACCAGCCTCTAGTCATCTGATAATTTTTTTAACTTTTTTGTAAAAGATAATAACCCATAAGTATTTGTTCTTTTTATGCAATAAGGTGTGCTCCTAAATATTTTCTCTATATGTAAAAAAGGTGGTGCGACACGGTGATCAGTGTATCGGTTTTCATTGCCATGGGTCACGATATACCGAGATGCTTGGACTGAACAACCTTTGAGGTATGTGTGAAACCAATTTACCCTGTTACTGAATGAATATAAAAGTCTATTCGATATACCCCAGTACTGATCAAACTTCAAGCATTCGTTGTCACATAGACTTTGGAATCAAGAGAGAAGTTACTCAATATACCAGACAGGTTGGCGAAAAGAGTGAGAACTCATAGATGGTGAGCCTTTTGGGGAAACGACTTTTCAAAAGTAGGAAATTCACTAGAGGAAGTGATTTCTCGAAAGTATGAACTTCCCCTAGGGAGAAGTGAATTTTTTGAAATACGAACCTCTTTTGGGTGAAGTGACTTTTCAAAGGTACGAACTTCCTCTCGATAAACTGATTTTGGTCCAGAGGGTGTAGGGTTTAAACAATACAAAAATCAATACTATGTAGTGTGTGATGTAAAATAAGTAATATTTGTTATAATATTCTTTGATACTTATTTTATCGTATGGTCCTTCGCGCGTACCTATATGTTTAGTGAAAATTTACAATGTTGTACTTGGGGACCTGAGTACGTATCTATGTTTTGAGGGACTCTAAAACTAAGGGTGCTAAATAGTTCTAAAAATTGCGTAAAGTAGTTACGCATGGGAGAGATATTAAGCATATTAGGAAGGAATCATAATGATAGTTCGGTTCTCTTGGGTTATCCCCAGTTGAGTCACCATTGTGACATAGCTTCGAATATGGCTATGACGTACGATATTGATTTTCGATGATAGGAAATTTTCCCCAGTTTATAGTGTTACGGGCCCTGAGCATCGATCAAACATGCTCGGGGTTAAGTAGCACAAGAATTCGGGGAGAGCTTATCTTTAGGCCCGTCGCTTTTCCCCGAGGTTAGGGTATCGATCCAAGGTTTGACTCTGTGACTGGCCCCTAGAAGATGTTTAACGCCATGTCTAGTTTAAGTCGTGCATCCCTATTTTAGGCTTAGTCCTAAAGTGTGTTTTTATGCAATAAGGGATTTGGTTGGTTTGTTCAGATTCGCCAGTTTATTTTATATAAAAAATTGGGTTGCCCTTTCGGGCTAATCCTAAGGTAGGTTTAAGACTGCAATTGGTCTAAAAATTCTTGTTATGTGGGTTCGAGAACCAAGTTATGAGTGGAGAAAGTATTAGGTACCCCTCTTGTTCTGTATGCTTACTTAATCATATGCTTATTATCGTTCTTAATATTTATTGATTACTTTTTAGTTATTTTGAGAACTGGTTTAAAAACCATTAAGTTGAGAATCCTTTTAACGTATATAGGTGCTCAGGTATGAAATGGTAGCAGTGAGAAGTGTAGGAAGGTCACTTCAATCGGTATAGGTACACAAGGGTGCTAATATATGACTTTGTGCTTGTAAAACGGGTGGTCTTTAGTATTTATGTAAGTGTTCGAGAGGACTTGACTTTGAGATAGTTTGATATCTCAATCGTGGTATGTGTGGAAGAGGGTGTAAGAGAGAGGTAGGAAATGGTTGCATCTTTGCATAGGAAATATATCATGAGATATATTGTCGAGGCTCGATGTCACAAGAAGGACTCAATATTGTGCCTACATACTCATGTAGTCACGAGATCAACGCTTATATAGTTTAGGTGTTTAATTGATGTATGTGTGCTTGCACGCTTGTATGTAAGAATATGTTTGGGAGATCCCGCCTTAAGATATTTGAATATCTCATTTTATTTGTGGGGAATAAGTGACGAGAGACAGGTGCATATAGACGGGGGATAATATATCATAAGACATATTGTTGAGGCTCGATCTTATGAAAATGACTCGGTATTGTGCCTACGTAGTCATATATCCACAAGATCAATGATTACGTAGTTCGGTTTTGTACACATGTTCAAACGTGATGTGTATTTAAGTGTAGGAATTGTCTTGGGAGGGTAAGGGTTAGTGTATGGAATATTAGAATGGGAATGAACCCGAAGATGTATGATATTAGCACATAACCTAATAATAATTGGGTGGTTACTAGCCAGAAGGTGTTGTCCTTAAGACTAGTTTGGAGGTGTAAAACTAGGTGGAGTTGGACTAAGAAACATGGAAGTTATATCAAGGATGTAACGTGCTATTACTGAGAATCATAGTAAGACATTATATCTTGGTATTGGGGTGGATCCGGAGAAGTTAGGGAAGTTCAGAGTGGGGATGGATGCATCTCTAAGAAATAATATGTTGATAGACATATTATGAGGTTTGGGCTTCATGAGTCAAGATCGGTGTAGCACGTATGTACCCAAGGAGACTTGGGATCAAATCTAACATAGTTCCAATAAATAGGGCATATTTACGTGTATAGGCAACGGGATACTGGGTATATAAGGCACATTATTACAGTATTCAAGCTACCGTTGTGGGAACGCGCTTTGTTCATTTGGAGAAGCGTACAAAGTTTCGAACTGACTCAGCCCAAGATAAATTTCCTCAAAACGATTTTGAAAAGTATGTTTTCATGTTTTGTAATGGTCGTTGCAGCCTTTGATTAGTATTATTTTAACATATAAGCATATCAAGTCAATTAACGGAGGTGTTGGTTTAAACACCAAGCCATAAAATATAAACTATGTAATGTTCATACTCGTCCCCCTAAACAGGGGTTGGGCTAAATAAAATAAATAAGTATGGATAGTTCATCACAATATATATGGGGTATTTGATCCTGAAATGTGGGCAGAGGTTCTTTATTATGGGGATATTTAACTAGAAATTAGAGCAAAGTTTCCTTACCTTTATAGCGTGAACCAAAATTTTCCTGGGGGAGTGTCCCCACTTGAGATTCCTGTGGTGGGTAGAGCTCCATTTGAGTCGCACAAAGCTTCATTTAGAAGTGATAATGTTCATGGAGTGCGCACAGATATTTTCTTCTATTTTTCTTTCGGAGGTGACTTTTGAGAAGTAGGAAACCTCTTTTAGGGCCAAAGCAACTCTCTATAAGTACAAATTTTCTTGAGGGGAAAGAGACTTCTATGAAGTATGAACTTATTCTGGCTTTTTAGAATGAACTCGAGTATTTCGGATGCTCGAGGGAGAAGAAAGTGAGAAAATTGGATTGAAGTCGAGTTTTGGTGCCTTTTTGAGGTTGGTGGGGACCTCCATTTATAGGGTTCTGGGTCAGGACTTATACTGATCAGCAAAAGGTCCTAGACCTTTGACTTGGATGATGTGCCATGTGTATGGTTTAGAAGTGATTCGGTAAGATTTTGTAATCATTACATGGGAAGGGGGATTACCAATAGGTAAAAGGATTGGGAGGGCCTTTTGTCGATCAGTAGAAGGTCCCACTGAAGTTTTTCTCTAATTTGTTAGTTTATACTTTGACCTTAGAATGTTTTTTTTTATCCTTTGCCCTTTTTGTATATTTTTGGGTTGTTTTACCTCTAGGATTTTGGTGGGGACAAGTTTGTGCTATTTTATCGGGTGGAATGAAATGAGCCCCACCTCGATTGCAAATCGAGGTGTCCACAAGGGTTAGGTGACCTTGGGAGGCCATTATCCTTCAGTCCAAGGACAGATCTGAGCATCGAACATGGAAAATTGTGGTGATGTGGTTTTTTATCTTGGTTAAGAAGATGTGATAGAATGAATGACCCTTCTAACAGGAGGAAAGTTTGGGGTCTGCTACAGTACTGGGACCTGATTCTGAATGCAACCGAGGTCTTTGCAGGACAAGTAGCAATCATTTCAAAGTGTCATCCATTGGACCTTTATCCTTGCATGAGGGTATTTAGTAGATCTAAAATCCTTTTAAATACCAAGTGCATAATATGTTGTCATCATTTTTCATGGAGTTGTCTATTCATTTTATATATTTAGTTTGATAACTTCACATAGGGGACAATAAAAGTCATAATTTCTTTGCAGCGTAAGCAACCTAAATATGACACTATATGTATGTGTCTTGATACTAAACACATAAGTGAACTATATTATAAAATGCACATAGAATGGACACACCCTAAACAACGCTAGAGTTGATTCCTAGTTTTCCAAAAGAAATCAGAGATGATATTCTTGACCGGACAGTAGCATTAAGGTCAAAACGTATAATTCAAATATGTTAGTAAAGCTTGAGAACAGATCCATCTCATAGTCGATGCTTGTACGAGTGGCCAAACCTTTGTTGTTCATGGAACACGCCAATTTTCTTTTACAAACCAATGTCATGGTCACATATTTTTTTGTTTACTTGTGCCATTTGTTCAACACTTCCCATATGCCAGTTTTTGTCACCCCAATAAAATATTATTCCTAGAGGTGTTTATTTTCAATACATGCCTTTTAGATATATTATGGCATGAGGTTTTTAGTGAGTATTGGTTGGTGATGTCATCTGGAACAAACATAATACTCCTGGCATATTGATTGTGATATTTGATAATGTCTTCTCAAATGACAACACACCTATAATAAGGTGGTGTAACACCTCGCGCAATCTGGAAAGCAAGGTGGCAAGCCACTGCCGTCAAACTACGTCGGGCGTCACTAAATAAGTAATCATTCTTAGCATGTGACAAATACAATACATATAAAAACTCATTCTACAAGATAATAATCAAATTAATCCAATAAATAATTAACCATCCATGCGGTAAATAAATCCATCACCATGCTAATATCCAAATTTAAATCCAACTCCAATTAAATATAAACTCTAATAAAATAATCTAACTGTAAATAATTGAACAAAACCATAAACAAGTGTGGAACCAATTCGCCCACCAAATCCATAATAAAAGTCTCATAATAATGCGTCAGAAAGGAAAATAAATTTAACTACTAAAGTGATGGTGTCAAATATCGAACCACTAAGTAAATGAAATAGAGCTCAATCCAATAGAACCTCAAGTGTGCAACAATGTTGAAAATACATCAATATAAATGAAGCAGGAGGTGAGGGGAAAGACAATAATATAAGTGTTCAGCCTATTAGGGCTATTTCACTATGAAGGTGAGAGCATGCTTAATATCAAACTAGGATCTATTGGCCTTGGATTACAATGCACTCAACTTTCTCTCTCTACTGCAATTTTAACAGAGTTTTGCTAGGGTTTTGAATTAAGGATCCTTCTCAAGGTAGAAAGAGACAAGTATTTATAGTCCTGGGATGGTGCAGTGTGAACCCCAAACATGTAATAGGCGTGTACAACATGAAGTATCCAATATATTGCATCCACCTGTCACCAATGCATGTAATCCATGATGAAGAAATATTCTCTCACCTATGTGGGAGATCTGATTATAACGTTTTTGTTCATTTGGGATTTGCAACCCCCGTGCATCCTTCCATGCGTGCCCCAATCCATGCACTTTGCCATCTGTCGATCCTCAGTCATCTGAGATAGGCCTAGGTGGAGGTTTCGAGTAAGATTCTCTGACATAATAATGATCGTCATGCTGAGTTGTCTTCGGTCGGCCCTCATCCCCAAGGGTACGGATGAGGTCGAGAGTGCTTAATCCATAAGGCCAATGATGTTGACATGGTTGATTGTGATCTGAGACGAGGATGAGTCATAAGGTGATCTACTGGAGGACGAGGATAAGGTATTTCACACCGAGTCCTAGGTCGAGTCATAACTTTCTTTATTCGATGGTCTGACATTAGTCGGCTTTGGCCGAATGGGTCCACTATGTGGACAAGGCTATACTTCGTATATCAATCACCCCTAGACCTTTGTCTTCCATGTGAATGGAAAGTTGATGGATAAAGTGTCATTAGGTAGGTATGGATGGGATGTCTCTGTATGACATCTGACATATGTAGAAGTTAATGAAACATTTTTTACTGATGGGTGAGGCCTTTTCAGATGTCAGGTCTGGAACATTGAATGTAGACTTTGAATTGAAATTTGGTAGCCATCCTATGGGTTGACATATATCCAAATAAAGACGGTTGTAGTTGTGCTATAGGGTATTGTGCCCTAATGATTACCTCCTTGGAAGTTATGAAAAATTATTACAAGTATTTAAATGTCTTGGAACTATTTTCTTTTTCCTGTTTCATCTTCTTCACACGCGAGCTCCTTTTCTCTCTAAACCCAATCTTTCTCTCTCCTCCTATTTAGGCATTTCAAGCGAGATTTTAGGGCTCACCTTGCTTCTTCATTCTTCCTCTCATTCCAGGTAACCTCTATCATCCTCCTTTTCAAGCTTTCCCCTTTACAGTGTTGATTTTTTCATTTTCATATTTTTTGGTGGGTTTTACTACTTTCCAACCATCACAATTGGTGGCTATAGGGTTGCCATTAAATGGTTTCTTAGTGGTGTTGAGAGTTGGTTAGTAGACCTTAGGTTTCCAAACTTTTTTTAATTTTATTTGCCTATTAAATCAGCCACGAGTAGACCTTCGGTGTAATTCGGTGAACTTGTTCTTCCTTTGTTCTTGAGTCAAAATGATACAGTTACTCATTTTTATCTTTGGGGATCAACTAGAAAATTGTTTGTCCCTTTTTTCTTTTTATCCTTTACAAGTTAAAACTCAACCACTTGAATGTTAAAGACCCTTTACGAATTAGTAGAATGATTTCCCACACTCAGGGAGAGGTATTTCCAAGAGATCCGTAGGATTCATAAGGAGGACGAGGCTCAATGTAAAGCCGAGGCCAAACGTACTCACCTCATTTTTATGATTCCTTTGAAGACTATTTTACCCTCATCCTCTGAGGTTGGTGGAAATGAGATGCTCGACTCGTCCTCTGCCCCAATCGAGAGTAGGGATTCCTTAAAAGAGGCCATGATATTGTCACCCACAAAATATATGGGGTCTGAGTCAGTCGATAGCTCGTCTCGAACTTCATCTTCTCAATAAGCTGAATCATCTGGGCAAGACGACTCTTCAGTCCAGACTGTGAATGATAATATTGAGTCAGACCTCGCTAAGCCGAATATTAATGTGGTTGTTCCTCCATTTGTCTCTCCTCTCTCGGACATGATCGAGAGTGAATTTCAGGAGACATTTCCAGATGGGGCCCCAACTGTCGAAGATGTGGCCGATAACGATAACTCTGAGGATGAGGAACCAGTTGACTGCACCTATATTGATTCCTTTCATTCTATTATCAAATAGACTGGTCTCCTCCTTTGGAGACATTTATATGGTGTTAAGTCTCATTTTTCTATGAGAGTCCTGATGAGGACGAGAGGGTATTCCACAGCCGATAGGGGGAAGTCGCCATTTATGACCAGATGTTTAGGGTCGGCATCATATTGCTCTTCCACCTTTCTATCTGAGCTATCTTGTCTATTCTAGGAGTTGCTCCTTCCCAGCTGGTCCCTAATTCGTGGATGATCATCCTTGACTATATCTCTATCTGGAAAAATACATTTGTAGATGAGTCTTCAGTTCAAATTTTCAGAGCCTACTATAACATCTCGTCTTCCAAGAACCAAACCGACTATTTTCACTTAGGGGCTAGAAAACCAGATAAAAAGATTATTCATGTTACCCAGACATCAAACCATCATTGGAAGCCAAGATTCTTCTTTGTTTCTGGGGCCTGGGAATTTTCAACCTTCTGAGGACGATCCAAGGGTTCCATGCATTTGGGTTTATCCCTTCATGTCATCCAAGTTAGACCCTGGACTTGGTGTTGACGGTCGGGATATGATTAACTATGTGAGGGACCAAGGGAAGGAGGACGCACTTCCCAAACTTGAGGATCTTATGGCTCTTGTCTATCTTGAGGGGTCTAGCCTCGGGGTTGGCCCCCTAAACGAGTTGTGTGAGTTACTAAACTTTTCTGGATAAAGTCTTTTTTCATATCTTATTTTTAAGACTGATCAATTATCATTTTCTTTCGCAGATCGTCCTCCCCATATCTCTGATGAGCTCTGGAATATGACAGCTCCCAGCCTGAATAGTGTTCTTTCCAAGAAGCCCATTAAAAAGGCGACGGCTAAAGGGTCGACCAATCTTAAGGTCGACCACAAAATAAAGGAGATAACTTCTCCCCCGGACCCCCATCAAGAATGTCATACGAGGCCAAGAGCATCATATTAAGAGTCTAGGCCGAGCTCTTCCAGACCGAGTCCATCTTCTCCAGATAGTTTTAATAATTTCTGGGCATGCAACATAGCATTCCCTAACTCGGTTAATCCTTTAGCATCGAGGTCGAGAGCTGACATGTTTTTTGTTCCTTCTAAAGAGGACTATGAGTTTTTTAGGAAGAGGCACCCTTGAAGACCTACGACTTTGGTCTTCATCACCTTACGTAGGTATCGTCCTCGTCTTTAAGTTTAATATAGTCTCGTCTAATTTTCACATTGCTCTGTTCTAATATTTTATATTCATTCTTTTGCAGTATGTGTGCACATTCAGCTCGGCTACTAAGGGGATTATTGACAATTATTTTGCAGGATAAGGCCAATCTTCATAGAGAGTTGAGAGAGGCCATGAAGAACCTTGAGTAGGCCAAGCTGGATCGTGCTAATAATTTATAGGCCAAGGATGGAGAGCTGACTACTCTGGTTGTAAAACACGTCACTACCTTGTTGCAGCCATACATAAGGCTAAGGATGATGCTCTCTAGGTCGAGGCCATTCAAAAAATCAAAGACAAGGCCCTATCTCCTGAGGTGATAAATAAAATTTAGGACGATGCTATTGAGGCCTATAAAGCATCAGATGAATTTAGCAACTTTGGGATGGAATACTTTGAGAGAGGTATGAAGACGGCCTGCCAATGGGTCGCTACTACATTTTTGAACATCGTCCCATCAATCCACCTTGAGTTGGAGGCCTACGACTTGTAATACCCTTTTATCATCTCGACCCTAGACTATGTTGATTCCCTACCCCCGACTGAGGAAGACGAAGAAATGGCCGAGGTCCCAGCTGAAATTAACGATGCCAATCCCCCTGCTGAATTTATTACTGAGGTCGGTCAGGCCGAGATGGGTGCCACTGATGGAGAAAATGTCAACATCGAACCGAATGTTTAGGGTGGCCATCTGAGGTTGATACCTTTTTTTGTAGCTTGTTATTTTTATTTAAACATTTAATCGCATGTATTGACTCTGTATTAAACTGAATGTTATATTTGCTTGAATGAATGTTGTCTCCTACTTTAGCTTTCATTTTCTTTTTTTCTAAATGAATGTGAATGCATGTTTGAGCTCTTCTTCATCTTAAGAAGGTGATAATGACCAAATAATTAGTTAATTAAACAAGACGTCACCAAATTAATGATGTTGTCTCAAGTTTACTCTCGTCCTTAGCCGAGAGCTCAATTAACTTTAAATAAACCATAATGAAATGATTTTTGAATTTTAATTCACTAAATTATAGTGTTTCATCATAAGTCCCCTCTTGTTGTTTTGAGAGTGTATGGACAAGTGACGTCTCATCCTACACTGTCGTCTCGGCCGAGAGGGTTTTTCACTAAGTTAATGATGTTGAGATAAACTACAATGAAATGATTTTGGAATTTGAATTCACCACATTCTGGTGTTTAATCATAAGTCCTGTCTTGTCATTTTGAAAGTGTATGGATGAGTGACGTCTCGCCCTTCACTGTCGTCTCGACCGAGATGGTTTTTTACCAAGTTAATGATGTTGAGACAAACTTTGTGTTTTCCACCATTAAAGATGATGTTATCACATTGTTCCCCCCTCTCGGCGTTATTGAGAATCCATGGACGAGGTTTTCCCCGTCCATATTGTCATGTCACCGAGAGTGAGTTAATGCTACTTCACCACATGAGTGATGTTCTATATCTTAGGACGAGATGAAACAAATAATTTGACCAATTCATACAGAAATAATAGAAGAGAACACTTGTAATTTTTCATTCATTACTTTTCTCAATACACGTCTCGTAGAATGACACAATGATAAAAGAAAACTTTTACAATGTCCTATTGATAATATCTCTTTAAATGATCAGCATTCTAAGGGTTGGAGAATGGATCTCCTCCAAATGTTTTAGCCTATACGTGCCAGGAACAACTTCTTTTGTAACTCTATAGGGGCCATACCAGTTTGCATGAAGTTTATTCGGCTTTTGCCAAGATTTTTTCAAAATTAAGTCTCCAATGGTTAAGGGCCTAACCTTTACCCTTTTGTTATAAAATCTAATAGTCCTCTGCTGATAGGCAGCCTGCCTAACCTCTGCGTCCTCTGTCCTTTCTTCAATAAGGTCCAGATCTAACCTCTAATTTTTAGCATTTGCTTCTGGGCTGTATGTCTGAAATCTATAACTTGGTAGGCCAATTTTAATAGATATCATTTCCTCTGAGTCGTAGGCAAGCATGAAAGGGGTATATCTTGTTGGGGTTCTCTCTGTCGTCCTTTATGCCCACAGGACGACTTGTGCTTTTTTAGTCCAAAGACCCTTAACATCTTTAAATTTCTTATTGATCCCATACAGTATAGTTCTTTTAATCACCTCTATTTGGTCATTCGCCTAAGGTCAGCTTGGAGATGAATAAAACTTCTTGATGCCGACCCTCTTAAAATAAGCCTCCAAAGATTTTTTTTTGAGCTGTTTGCCATTGTCTGAGATCAAGATGTGGGGTAGATCATACCTACAAATGATGTTCCTCCAAATAAATTTGACGGTATTCGTCTAGGTGATGGTTATCATGGCCTCTGCCTCAACCCATTTGGAGAAATAGTCAATCGCCACAATAAGATACTTGTAGTTGCCAGTTGCCCTGGGCAAGGTTCCTACCAAATCAATTCCCCAAATAGCAAACGACCAGGGAGACGTAATAGATGATAGAGGTTGATGAGGCTGATAAGGGATGCTCATATATCTCTGGCTTTTGTCATGCCTTTTCACATAACTAGTCGCATCCTGACCAAGGTCGATCACCAATACCCTTGTGTGATTACCCTCTTTGTTAACAATCTCCCTCTTATATGACTAGAGAAAAAACCCTCATGTATATCTTTTAGGATGTATTCAACCTTTGTCGGGTGGATACATTAGAGTAAAGGGAAGAGGAATCCTTTCTTATATAAAACATCCCCAATTACTGAGAATTTAGATGCCTTATACCTCATCTTCTTCATTTGTAACTTTGACTCTGGTAGTTCACCATCCCCTATATATCAGACTAGAAGATCCATCCAAGATTCATCTATCTTCACGTTTAAGCAAAACTCAATTATACTGCCTTCTTCATCAACGGTTGGTCGGTGTAGGATCTCCACTGGTACTTACCTTCTAAATCTATCGTAGTTGTTGATTCTAGTCTTGCTAGTGCATCGGCTCGGCCATTGTTTAGCCAAAGGATCATTTTCAGTTTCACCTCCTAAAGTTTTTCAATGCTTCTTTTACCCTTGCTAGGTATCTGGCCATGTTCTCATCTTTTGCTTCATATACTCCTAGGATTTTATTCACTACCAGCCTTGATTCACTGTGAACCATCAAGTGGCCAATATTCAGTGCTTTGGTGAGGGAAAGACCCGCCAGAAGGTCTTCATACTTGGATTCATTATTGGATGCCTTGAAAATGAATCTCAAAGTGTACTCTATATCAGTTCCATCTAGGCTCGACACTATCAAGCCGGCCCTACTCCCTACCTCATATAAAGAGCTATCAATAAAGAGGCCCCAGACAATACCTTTTTTAGAGAATTTACCCTCTTCCAAGAATCCATTCTTGAACAAATTTTTTTTTCTTCATTCTTATCCACCACCATACTGGTCGTACTCATCTCGGCCTCATCCAAGCTAGGACTTACTTCCCTAGCTTGTCCCCATTGACTAGATCTTTAAAATCTTCATTATCTTCCTCGTCCCAGGGGAACTCGGCTATGAAATCTTCCAAAGATTGTCCCTTAATATTCGTTCTCAGCTGATAGATAATGTCTTATTCTCCCATCTCTATCGACCAGGCCATCAACTTACCCAATTTTTTGGGTTTATGGAGGACCTGTCTGAGGGGAGAGTCGATAAGGGTGATCATTGTGGGCACTTGGAAGTAGGGTTTCATCTTCCTTAATGTGTGAATGGGAGTGTAAGACAATTTTTCCATCTTTAGATACCTCTACTCGGCCCCTTTACGGGCCTTGATGTTGAAATAAATTAGCTTATGGACACCTTCATTATCTCTCACAATTATTGCGCTGATGGCCAACTCAGACATGGGCAGGTAAAAATATAACTTTTCACCTTGAACAGGTCGTGATAATAAAACTGGGGAGCCGAGGTAGGCCTTCAACTCTTGAAAGGCCCTCTCACACTCATCATTCCACTCGAATGCTTTTTTCAACACCTTGAAGAAGGGAAGACACTTGATTGTAATCCTGGATATGAACCTATTTAGTGCTGCAACTCATCCAATCAGCCTCAGTATGTCTTTTATAGTCTTAGGAGTCTTCATCTCCATCAAAGCTTTGATTTTTTCTAAGTTAGTCTCTATCCCCCATTGATTTATTATAAACCCTAGAAACTTGCCTGCTCTGACCCCGAATACACACTTTGAGGGATTCAGCTTCATTCGATATTCGTCCATCATGTTAAAAATGCGCTTAAGGTCACCCACATACATCTTGACTTTGAGGCTCTTGGTTAGCATGTCATCAACGTATACATCCATTGTCTCACCTATTATATCCTCGAACATTTTATTTACTAGCCTCTGGTATGTAGCCCCAGTGTTCTTGAGGCCAAATGGCATTACCTTGTAGTAGTATGTACCTTTATCCATGATGAACGAGGTCATTTGGCATCGATTGGGTCCATGAATATCTATTTGTGGCCTGAGTAAGCATCCATAAAACTCATGAGTTCATGTTCGACTGTGGCATCAACCATTGATCTATTCTCTAAAGGGTAAAGTTGTCCTTGGGGCATGCCTTGTTCAGATCTGTGAAATTAACACACATCCTCCATTTTCCATTGGGCTTAGGCACAATGACAGCATTGGCAAACCACTCTGGGTAGATAACCTCTCTAATGAAGTCAGCCTTCTCTAACTTCTTCACCTTATCTCTTATAACTTCGTATTTCTCCCTGGAGTAGATCCTCCACCTTTGTCTAACTCGTTTAGCTCCCTCGTCTATGTTCAATTTGTGGAAAAGGATCTTCGGGTAAATTCTCGACATATCTTCATAACTCCATGCAAATATGCTCTACCTCTCCCTTAGGATTTTGATCAGCACCTCTTTAATCTCTTTCTTTAGATCCTTACAGACTTGGACGATTTTTTTGGCTCATCCTCATTGAGGACGATGGATTCTACCTCCTCAGTGGCCTCTCCCTTTTTCAATTTTGTCTCGTCTTTAGGGTCAAGAGTGTCTATGTTTTAAGTAGTGGTGGCCCTCTTATGTTCCTCTCTTTCCTCAACCGAATTGAATTAGCATTCACGTGCCTCGACCAAGTCACCCTAAACTTCCCTACTCCATAAGGAGTCAGGAATTTTATCATTTGGTGAATATTTGAGGGCACGACCTCAAACTCTTTAAGGGCTACTCGTTCCATAATTATATTGTAGGCTGAATAAATGTTTTCATCCATCACAAAGAAGTGTATCTTCTTAATGAGACATCTCGGCTAGAAATTCCCTATACTGACTTCCATTTCATAAACCCCCAAAGGGTGGACTTTTTCTCCGCTAAATCCAATCAATGGTTGATGATATGGGCCGAGTCTCTTCTTGCTCAATCCTAAGCCTTTGAAACAATCCCAGAACATTACATCGGCTGAACTGTCGTCGTCAACCAGTATCTTAGGGACATCATACCCATGTACTCCAGTGGTGATTACCAGAGGGTCATCACGAGGAGCTAAAATCACCTTAAAGTCCAATCTTTAAAATCCAATCACCAATGTGTTCATATCAACTTTCTTTCTCTTACCCGACTTCAAATCTACAGCTATCGAGTTTACCACTTCCAAATTTGGGAGAGCATTTGCTTCTTCTACATGAGCCTCCTATCGGTAATATCTTTTCCACCACCTGCTAATCCTCCACAGATCATTTTTATCCCCAGAGAGATTGTATTTAGCCGACCTTTAGGATCAGGTATCTTCGACAGGAGGTCTGGGTAGGCCTCATCGTCATCATCAGAGGCATCATCTTCTCTGTTTGTTGGGATCATTTCTCCTCTTATGGGTGTCGTCTCGGCCACCCTTAGAACCACCTTTATCAACATACTTTCTCAGCTTTCCTTGCTTTAACATCTTTTCCATCTCGTCTTTTAGAACGAAGCATTTATTAGTAGTGTGGCCACGGTTTTAGTGAAATTCACACCATTTACTTTTATCCCCCTTATGAGGAGGGGCTTTGAGCTTTTCTGGCCATCTTGAGGACCTATTATTCTTGATCTTGTTCAGGATCAATTCATGGCTGACAATCAATGGGGTGTAGTCAACGAACTTAGCATCCACCGACCTCTTCTTATCTCCTTTGCCTTTAAATTTCTAGGATTCACTCTAACTGGCTCCCTTCTCATATTCTCCTTTGGCCGTCATGGCCTCCTCAGCATTCATGACCCTCCTGACCGTAGCCAGGAGTTTATCCATAGACTTTGGAGGATCCTCGGTCCACTTCCATAGGATCTTTCCCTTTTGTAATCCTCGCATTAAGGAAGTAATAGCTATGTTCTCATCGTAGTGTTCCACCTTCAGTTTCTCTTTGTTGAAGAGGGCAATATAGTCCCGTAGATACTCGTTCTTTCCTTGCTTTACGTACAGCAAGTGGGTGGTCTTCTTCCTCATCTTAAACCCAAAGAAAAAATTATGAATGAACCTCCTAGCCAGTTGCTTGAAGTTTTCTATTGAGTTCTTTAGAGAGAGGTATACCAAACATGCGCTGCTCTAGTGAGAGTGCTGGAGAAAGCCCTGCATCTCATCTCGTCTGAGACCAAGAATATGTCTGCAGAAGATTAATACATCCCGACATAGTGGACTTAATTGGTACCCCCATCATATTTATGTGTCACCACCGGTACATTAAACTTAGCCGAGGTAGGGTAGCTCATAATCCAGGAAACAAATGGAGACCCTTCCATATAACCCCTCTGCAGAGGGTCTCGACTCTTCAATAAATCTCCAATCTTATCCTCTAGTCTTTGAATAGAGATGTTTTATGGGTTATCGGTCATAGTAATTATGGCATTATCTCCATTAGCCAGAGAAGCATTATCACCGGCCCCTTTTCTTTCGACCTGGCACTGGACGAGTTCTTGGCCAGTCATTCTCTAATGGATATTGAATTCACGTTGCTCCTTGTCTCACTCATGGGAGGGTCTTCTATCAGTGCCTCATCTATTTCTCCTGGATGCTGCCTTGCTGCAAGACCTAGACAGTCGGTCTCTGAGATCACCTATGGGGTCGAGTCTATCAAAATCGGAGCCCCTGCTCAGCCTATCAAATGCTGAATGACAAGACTGTCGTTCTTGGCTCGGCCTTGCGATTTTTCCCCTACTTGCTTGAATAGGGAGCACAATATCTCCCAAAAATTTGTATGGTTCCCGCTATTCTACGTCATCATCATATTCATTATCTTTATATTCTTGACCCTACCTCCCTAGGCTTAAATGCATGGGGTCAGCAACGTCCCTCCTCCTCTGTTGAGACTGCACTTCATTCTATGGGGCCGAGGGTGGTCCCCCTTTTTCCTAATGTCTGCCCTCCTTAGCGGCCGAATTTATCATCTCCACCGTCGCGCCAGTGGACCTATTCAAGATATTCTAACTGAACACAACCATTTACTCCTGCATCTTAATTTGACAGGCTGCCAATGAGTTTGACTTCTGGCACCACAGATTGTGGCGGTGCTTGACTAGAAGTAGGGCCACCACCTGGTGGAAGATCTGATGCCATGGAATTCGGTTAACGGAAATAACAAAAGGTGTAATAGTAGAGTTGAATGAGTTGTATAGAATCTTAATCAACTGAAACTAGAGATCTTTCAATGGTGGTTCAAGCCCAACCAAGTGTGGGGTTGAACCACCACCAGAGAATCCGATAAGGAGTAGCTGCGGGAGAGAGGAAGAAAATGATAATCTCGCTTCTCACATATGGTGCCAAAAATGATGGTGTCAAATATGGAACCACCAAGTAAAAGAAATAGAGCTCAATCCAGTAAAAAACTCAAGTGCAACAATGGTGAAAATACAGCAATATAAATGAAGAAGGAGGTGAGGCAAAGAGGAGAAAGACAGTAATATAAGTGGTTGAGCCTATTAGGCCAACTCCATGGTACATGTGAGTGTATGTTTACTATTAAACTAGGCTCTAATGGCCTTGGATTACAACGCACTCAACTCTCTCTCTCTACTGCAATTTCAACAAAGTTTTGCTAGGGTTTCGAATTATGGATCCTTCTCAAGGTATAAGGAGACAAGTATTTATAGTCTTGGGGTAGTGCAGTGCACACCCCAAGCAGGTAATATACGTGTACAACATAAAGTATCCAATATATTGTAGCCACTTATCACTAATGCATCTAAGTCATGATGAAGAAATATTCCCACACGTGTGTATGAGATCTGATTATAACGGTTTTGTGCACTTGGGATTTGGATCCCACGCGCACCCTTCCATGCACTTATTACGATTCCACACACCCACACATTGCAATAGCCAGCCAACCCATTTAACTGCCAGTCCAGCACTTATTAACGACGCCAATTCATTTTAATACCTGGTTGTAAACTTAGGCATTTTATTCTCAATTTCTCATGATTGTAAATTAGCCCCACCCTAATATAGAGCGTAATCCTCAAACCTACCCCTAATCCCATACCTAGATGTCTCCAAAACACAAGCACGCCCTATTCTATTAAATAGGATGAATTTCTATCAATTATCTCTTCCTATTCTCGCATTTAGCCTATTCAAATCAACGGATCAATACCAAAATTAGCCCCACCCTGAAATATCCCATCCGTGAAACTATACACTAACAAATCCCATACATAGAAAGTGTTAACCGCAACTAAGGCATACCCACTAGTCTCATACCTAACAAGTATTCCTAAAATTAAGGTGAGAGCATAATACAGAAAAAACCCATCGTCCCTGCGGTAATAAATATAGTTAACGGAATAAGTCGCACAATCCAAATTCACTACACCAAAAATAACAATCTGGCACGATTTTGAACTGTGCCAGAATCAGGTGTTCCAAAATGGTAATTTTTTTCTGGAACGATTTAAAAGTGTGTCAGATTTGACCAAACATGAACACTTTTGGCACACTTTTAAACCGTGCCAGAATTTGATAGTTCTGGCATACTTTTAGCACAGTTTATAACTATGCCAAATTGAGTATATTTTGGTAGACTTTTGATATAGTTCAAAATCGCGCCAAAATTTGATACACTTTTGGCATGGTTTTGAACTGTGCCAAATTTTTTGATCAAAGAAAAAAAATTAATCATTTGAAAACAAATCAGGAAAGTCATCAAATTCCAAATCTGGTAGGAAAAATATTTATTATTTACAAAAAAAATCAAAAAAATTTACAAATTGCGAATCTCGCACGTTGTTGATAAATTAATGTACATCTTCAAAATATTTCAAGTCTTAATAGTTCACAGACCAAAAAAATTTGACCGAATTTCCTCTATTTTCTAAACATTCTAACACCCGCAAATATAAAACATCCGCAATGTAAAGCCCGCACGACCATTAAATATAACAATAAATTTACAAAAGTCTGCACGGACATAAAAGTTAACAATAAAATTGCAAAAGCCTGCACGGCCATAACACAAAATAAAATCCAAAACATTAACGACATTAAATAAACAACCCCCTTTTTGTTATCTATTGACTTCTTCGTGTGTTCCACGTGGATAAAAGCTAACGATAAATGTTATCCTACAAAAAAATAATATACAAAAAAGAGATGATATCAATAAGTAATTTTAAAAAAATCGTGTTCAAAATGAAAAATTGCATATACGAGTTATAATTATCATCATTTTTCCCCCTGTTTATATATGTAAATTCGGCTCAGCAATGTATCAATGGAGAACCAAATTTTAAACTTGGAAGATTTATCTTCTTTTTTTACAATTTCACATTCAATTATTGGATCAAATAATCTTGATACACCATTGTCAAACTTCATGACATAACTTATCTTGAAAATAGGTAATAATTTAGTGAAATTAATACAACACAGAACTTTTTAATAGTGGATCATACAACGTTGAACTCCAACACTATATACATATATGCAAACTCTCCCCTGCACATTGTATGCATATATGCACACAACAACATATATGCAACAAATATACACACAGCAGCATATATGCTGCATATATGCAATAAATGTATGCATATATGCACACAGCAGCATATATGTAACATTTATGCATACAGAAGCATATATGCAATAACTGTATGCATATATGCACACAGCAGCATATATGCAACATATATGCATACAGTAGCATATATTCTATAACTATATGCATACAGTAGCATATATTCTATAACTGTATGCATACAATAGCAACATATATGCACACAGTAGCATATATGCTATAACTGTATGCGTATATGTTGCATAGATGCAAACAGTAGCATATATACACTCATTCCATCTTTAAAAAGTGTAAATAATCAGTTATTTGGTGAAAAAAGAAGGTGATGTAAACAAGCTTTATGCAGGTGCATCACAGAGCTTACCGAATTGAAGAACGTCTACCACGTTCTCAATTGTCAACCGTTCAGCTAAAGACATGGTGCACCTCTGTTTCAGATGTGGTACCATGTACACGTGGGACATTTTCCAACACATTCAATTCATATTTTTGTGTCATTTCTACATATACGACAAAGACAAATACATACACATAAGTGTTAAGGAAGCATTACTTGAAGTTTTCTAAAAAACGAACAAAAACAAAAAAACTTTTGTTGGGACATTTTGTCGAATACGTGGTGTGCAAGATTTGAAAAGGTTGTTGATCGTTATGTTTTTATGGTTTTCTTGCCCAATTGTTTTAATAAAACACCACACATTGTTCACAATGTTTGTTTACAACAACAATAATTCAAAACATTTAAAATTGCATCAAGAGTATACACCAAACTAAAATAAAGACCAAAATCTAAGTTATCTTAAAAATCCTAAATGCATAGAATTTTGAGTTTAAAATTTCAAATACATACCATGAGTAATAAAAATCACCAGGTTGACTGTTGATTGTATATGCATCATATACATTTGGAGTTGCTCTTGTTCTTATGGCCTGCCTCCTCGATCTACTTTGTCCGCTCCACGATGGGGGCAAGATATCGGTTTCAATAGGTGATAAGCAACGTCTATACAGTTGTGTTGTGAGTACTATTTTAAGTTAAAAATTGAAAACATAAAAATAGGGCTACTCCCTTTCAACGCCTACAAGTTTCAGGTCTAGTTCCAGGAGTGACACCAGTTCCACCTGAAATCATCAAGCACCAAAAATATGATTCAAGCAATTTTACCAAGTAAAAGGAAAAAAATCAGTATTAAACTCAAGAAATATATTATGTAAATACTTTGATACCGTAAGCTTCACAAGGCAACTCCATTTAAAAGGTTAAAGTTTTGGTGCATCCCTGAACAACTTCCATAAATGATAGCTCAAGAGGAACCTATGAACAACAGACGAAAAATAAAAATAAACAATGAAAGAAAAGTCAGAGAAGAACTCTAATTCATGAATTTTCAAATAGCCAACATAGAAGAGAAGGATCAAAACCTTGAGATTCTTGCCACCCAAGTCGTTCCTGAATACTGTGTTGAATATCTGTCTCAAATGTAGCAGATAGTGAAAATGAGAAACGGAGATTTAACACACAACACAACTAGTTTCATTCCTGAAACACACAACACTAAACTACTAGGGAACTATGCCAATGGTTATAAGAGGCTATAACAACACTTCATATAGGCATAGGGAACTATGCCAACCAAGTTAGTGTACCAAATAACTAATAAACAAAAGACGAAAAGGGCTTTATGTACTTTAATTAACTCCAAACAAACACATAAAATGGCAAAAGGCCACTTCTTAAGTCCATATGCAATCCAAGTGTACTGGTAAAACTCATTTTCAAACTCAATTGTTTTGTGGCCACGCATTTACAAATCCGAGCTTTGGGAAAATAAGGCCTATTTCCACAGGTATATTCCTTTTCCTTTTTTCCTAAGATATCACTTAATCGAATTTACACATTTGGTTGATGTAACTAATGTATCAGAATCTACAGTATGAGAATTCACAAACTACGTACCCAACAATTTACATTATCAATGCATAGACATTGAATTGTCAACCACAAAATGCAAATAGAATCTTTGATATGCCAAAAAACGGCCAGAGTAAAATAATGATGAAAAATATGATCACAATAAAAATGGACAATGAAGATATACATAGTCACAGATATTGCGATAACGAAATAAGGATCAATATGATAGGTTTTGTTGAAGATGACAACTAAGATTAAAAATGAAGTTCAGCTCTCCAAAGCCTCGTTAACGAGAATATCACCAACTCAAAAATCTAAGTTGTTCTTTACTCAACAGGAATTGAACCATGAGCGATAACTGTGATTGGGGACATTATTTGATTTTTTTCAACAATAATAACTTTGTTCTTTGGAGAACTTTCATGATAATTCAAAAACATTCAAGGAAATCACAAACTAGACATAAAAGGAATAGGCACGCTGGAAAATTCAAGACATAAAGAATTTGCATGTAGTAACTAGAGAGTTACAAGTTCTCCACAATATTAAACAAAACACCCCTTACTTATCAGAGTAAGAAAATATTTGACATATCAGCCAAAATTTAATTAACGACACAACAAAAAATAATATAAATATATGAATTTAATTCACTATTATGGTTATGATGGTAAGATATTCGTCATGTAATAAAAACTTAACTCAAAGAACACATAAATCATAACACCCCCAAAATGATAAAGCACAAAGTAAGGCTCATATAGGAAGTAATTCTCAAACACCCCCAAAATGATTTAATCATTCATATCAAGGCCAGCCTAAGTGTGAAATGTATAAATTTAGCAAAAGATTACTTTGAGTATTGAACTAAGAGTACAATGGCAGGGGAGTGTTGTCAGTTAAATGAGGTTGTATTTGGGAAGCAATATGAATCCTAGTCTAGTACAATTCATAAAACGATAGCCGAATTTATAAAACGATATCAAAATGAATCCTAGTCTAGCAAAATGAATCCTATCCTAGCAGGAATGATTTCATTGAAAGACCTTGATAGACGAACCTGGGATCTATAGGATAGATACTTGAATCGTCACACAGTTCCACTAGACATTACACCATTTACAAGTGAGCAAAAGCATAAACCATTCTCACCACCACATTGACGGGTAGCTATACAATAGAGCCATTAAATCTAAGTGCATTTGAGAGGGTGCGGCAGGTATTGAAATTAATCTTTTGGTTCCTAACTCAAAGTATAATGATACGACTAATTCGATGAACTGCGCATAATAATATTAAGTTGTATTATTCTAATGAAATACTCTAGAACGAATCAAATCCCTAACGAAATGTGCTATAGAGATTTTTCCACCACTATGTCTGGCTCTGCTTATGTGTGATACACAAGCCTCCTAATAGGCCAGTTGAAAACATTCAAGTAATTAAATCATTATTTTGCAAGCAACTTATAATTTGGCACAATGTCTGCCAAGCGAGTAGTCGAACTCATGTGTTAGTAAGAGGGAGGATGAGACCACTCGAGAATACACCATGTGATTTAATGACAAGAAAATGGAAGTCAACCATTATGATGAAAATGTATCCCTATCAAAGCAGGTATTGGGACCATGCAAAGGAAAGTCCTACAACTACGGATAAAGTCATGGCGAAGGAAAGTAATGAAGGCCAACAACAATGGCCAATCTATGGATGGGGTAGGTAGAATCTCATATAATAAAGACAAGCCTAGTAATCGTTCTCAGTAGAATCATGAAAAAATGTTTAATGAATATACCTTAGTCACAATGGAGTTCCACTAAATTCTTGGTGAAATTTGAGACAAATAAGATCTAAAAAGGCCATTGAAACTAAAATTACCCGTGAGTAGATGCAACAAGAAAACATGTTGTAAATTCTCTATAATATAAGATTTTATTTCAATAAACATAAATGACAGTCACTGAGAAAATGTCATAAAAATAGCGTATTACATAATTTACCTCATTCTGAAGCCCCTCTACGATGTCCTTCTGTTGAGTTTCAATTGACAGCTAAAGAAGATGCATAAACAAAAAATAATCAAGTTTCGAAACTACACTAAGATAAGTAAATATAAATATAAGAGAATAATTTCCCAAAAATTTCAATCACAAAAAGTTGAGAAATTTATAAATATTAGTACCTCAAAATAATATTTTTTGCAATTATAAACAAATTTATATTTATAACAAACGCTAAAATGATAGATTCTAAGGGTGGGAGGCAAAAGAAGAAAAAAATGGACAGATGGGAAGTTATTGATCCCTGGTCCCATTAGTCAGAATGAAATATAGATAACTGTTATGGGTAGAACACAAGACATTCTCATTTAAAACAACTGTACTCCCTCTTGCACTAATGCATTTAATCAATATTGTCAAATACATAGTATAAATTCGCAAGATGGTCATTTCAAGGACTTATTAAGTTCAACTTACTAATCCTTTAATTAATAATGTACACTGCTTATTGTGAGGACTATTGAATGTATAATGCTTATTCAATGCCTCCAATGTATAGTGCTTATTGTGAGGACTATTGAAATAAGGACACCCTACTCTACATACGGCAAGAAGACTTTTCTTCACATTTCGCCGACTTATTAAGTTCAACTTCGAAAATGAAATGCTTCTTAATAGATCTTGTAAAGTAAAGATAAAGAAAAGCGTAGGAACAATTGTTTTTTTCCTTGTTTGCTAGTTGACTTCCTAAAAACAAATCTTCTTTCATCTGATTAAATTTTGGCAGCACTTCTTGTTTCCAAATAAAAGAAACTGCTTCATATATACACTAAATTCATAGAGTATTTAAAGGAGTTAAAAATATGTATACCTTGAGACCGGGTATAATTCCTCGAGCTACATCAAAACAAGCACTTGATATCCGTCCTTACTCACGTAATTCTGGTCTAGAAGCTTTTCCTAATCTCCCCTCTAGATCCGAACCAATTTCATTGAAGTATCTAAAATTCTCATGAGAAAATAAAATAATATCAATATTTGCTTGTGTATGATTGCCTTTACATTCATTTTTTGGGCCCTAATTTTATATTAAATTAAAAATGAAGACCTAGTAGAATATTAGAGAATTATTAGGTTTGAAGGGACCTAATAATACTTATTTGGATCAGAAGTGGTCTAACTTGGAAAATGGGAAATAGACATTTTTTAGCTCACTTTCTCATGGAATAGTAAAAAAAACTATATACCAAGTAAGAACGTGCCATTCATGACTCGAAATTCCATACCTGGATAAAGTCGGAATGAAATACCCAATTAAATCTTCAGATGACAAAAATATCAAATACAAGCCTATTTTCCCTAACAAATTACACATTGGCTTAAAGACACATGAAATTTCATCATGAGGAACATTTAATGTAGCAAGTGCTGATCCCCAATCAATATCTACAAATCCAATGGTGGAATTTACCAAAAGTGTTACTAATTTACCAAATCTTATTGCAACTGGTTTGTATACTTCAAAAAAATAAAATGATAAACTTCAACTTGCCATTGACTAAGGAAGATCAGGTTCACCACATTCATTATCTATGTAACGATGTAGACACATATGTCGAATCCCCAATTGGGCCTTCCCTAGCAAGGCCAAAGTCTAAAAGCTTCGGGTTGAAGTCCATGTCCAATCACCAACTCTAAAATAAAATAATAATATAGCATATAAATTCTACTGATCATTATTTAATATAGATAAATATAAATCATCTTAATAGTCACCAACTCTAAAAATATTTCATCATTCAATAGTTTTAAAACACCCTAACAACCGATACTCGGCACTGGTGCCAGTAACATATATACACATTATACTATACTGATCACATACAATAACTAGTAGGTAGTCTTAAATCTAACAATTGAAAGCCCTAAAAATGTATATATAAAACCTTACAATCAATAGACTCATAAAAGCACATCGACAGCCAAATAAAACTTAAGCAAATATATATATAAAGCCCTAAAGATGAAAAAAAAAGACTCCAAAACGTGGGAGACTCCAAAACGTGTATTACCTGTGTAAGAGCCGAGAAGGACCAAAACATGGGAGACTCCAAAGTGACGAACTCCAAAGTGATGAACTCCAGAGTGACAAAAAGTGACGAACTCCAAAGTGATGAACTCCAAGAGAGAAAGACACGAGCGGGAGACTCAAAAGTAAGAGGAATAAGTGAGCAGGAGACTCCAAAAGTGAGGAAGTGAATTTTTTTAGGGTATTTTATATTTTAGCATGTATACTTAATTTTGGCACACTTAAAAACAGTGCCAAATTTTGGCATTATTTTAAAGTGTGTCAGATTATCATTAAACTGTGTCAGAATTTGGAACAGTTTAAAACTGTGCCAGATTTTTAATATCAGGGTGTGCCAAATTGTTGTATTTGGTGTAGTGATTATCAACAAATATACAAATTTCTCATGCGGTCATAATTAACTTTAATTTAATACGTTCAATCCATCGTCGTAATTAACACAATTTATTTTATTCAAAAATTATAATTTTAATATCATGCGAATTTATGAAGCACACAATAATAATTCACTTTGATCATACCTACATCATTTCATATGATTACCCAAGTCCCTTTTCCATTGAAAAAGCACAACTATGATTTTCTTCATGCAAACCTACCCCCATAATAGAAAAACCAAATCTCTACCCTAAGCACACAAGGGTTTTGAGTCTTAATTCAGATTAAAAAAATCACAAAAACAGTCCCAAATTGGTTTTCACTTTTCCTAATTAAGTTTGCTAATTTATTTTAAGAAAAACATATAAATTAAGGTTTAGGCGACATTTAAAACGCATAGGAATAAAGAGAGAGAATAAAAGTATTCATGCCTGATAAAAAAATCGGTTGAAAATTCGGATTGGATGATTACGTTCCCCTCAAAAAATGATAAAGACTCGTTCTTGAAAAAGCTTGGAAAAATCCGATTTGAACCTCCAAATCTTGGGTTAAAAGTTATTTAAAATGGGTTTAGGTTTTGGGGAAAAGAGATGATGAATTTTGTGGGAGGCTAATGAATTTTGAGAAGGTTAAAAAGTGTTTTAAAAACTCTAAACCTGTCCCATTTTAATTAAGTAAAAGAAAGAGTTTTAATCCCACACAACAACTAAAAGAAAAGAGTCCAACTGTTGTTGCCGACCTGGGAGAACCGGTTCGCCCTGCCCCTCGAACCGATTTCGGTGCCCTGACACCCGAAAGTCCCCCATTTTTATTTTAAAAGTTGCAATAATTCAAATTGAACTCCGATTTCAATTCCGATTAAAATCCTACTTTACAAAAATAAAATCCAACATTTTAAATTGCTAAAAATAATTAAATCCAAATATTTTTGTTTTTCCAAATTTCGAATTAATTAAATTATTATCGATATAAAATCTATGGGGTGTTACATACTTCCCCACTGGCACATAAATTTCATCCTCGAAATTCAACGAAGCGTAAACGCGCAGAAATAAAATAAGGCTCGCATATGCCTACCTATAAATGCCACAATTAGGTGCCCATATACCCAATCCTCCCCGCACATACCCCACGATTAAAAATACAATATATATCACCTATATATAAGTATCCAAGAAAAAAAATACGTATCGTGCTACTCTAGTCGCCACGTCATGGCTCCTATGGCACTGTCCCTACCTGAGGCTCCCGAGTCAAAACCATATAACACCTACCCACTGCGGTTACTGCTAGTGATACTGGCGCTCCGTGTACACCCAGTGCAGTCAGTGCTGGAGGCCCTTGGCCCTGCTGGCCCTCCCTCTAAGGACACTTAGAAGCTCGGTGCCCTATCTCTCCACAAACTAAACAAGCTCCCCTAAAAGGTCCGGAATACTTACTCGGTTTTTACTCACCTTGTTGTCCCTTCCCCTGAGGGCCCTGCTGGACACTATTTCCTTGCGTTTATGTCTCGTTCCTTATCTCTTCCACTGGTAGTCATTTAGACCCTTGTTCTATCCTCCTTGACCATTTGACTCTTGTCTCTTCCCCAACTTCTTTTGGTAATTTACTTTCTCCTGCCACAATAATATTGCGACGTCCACTTCCAGAGTGTATGTAGTTTACATCGGATTCCCCAACATCATCTGCCTAATAGACCATGATAAACCCGTAATAAATCATTCCATCTTCTTCGCCTCGGTATTTACCTCCTCAAGTACAAACATTGATAAATTCTCTGCAATGGGTTTCGAACCCTGTTTAAAGTCCAGAAATTCCCTCTTCTTCGCGCTCCTACTCGCGTGCGAAAAATACTTATCATTAAGATTTATAAGAAAGTCTCCATAATTCAAGCGATCCCTGTCCTCCGATATAGTGACACTCTCCGACCACTGTAAAACTCATGTCAGCTTGAACGTAGCCAACATCTATTTCTGCACATCCGTGCAGTCCACCATCCTCAAGTGCTTCTCCATGTCCCTCCTCGTGGGTTGGATCCCCCTGCAAAAGTGGAAGGATTGCCCTTATGGAAACTATCCCTCACCCTATCCCAAGTCGAAGCAAGTGTACCCTACTGCTGTGCCTCTAAAGTCACCCATCTCTGTCTCCCTACTTTAATACCGATCGTCATGGCCTTATGCACAATAGACGCTAACACCTCGGCATCCAACAAAAATTTCCTCTGACTCTCCTGACTGGCGGAGCCAAAAACTGAATCCTCTCTTCTATCTTCATCTCTCCTAGTGTTCACCATCTGAAAAGATGGGAACAAAACAACATCAGACTCTGAATAACTAAGAGTACAAATCATGAAAAAGAATTAAAGATAAGCAACGCAGAAGCTAAAACGGACTCACAACCTACGAGACCTAAGACTATGCTCTGATCTGTAACACCCCTCGCAATATGATAAGCCACCGCCGCTAAACTACATCGAGTGTCACTAAATAAGTAATCATTCTTAGCATGTGACAGATATGAGACATATAAAAATTCATTCCATAAGATAATAATCAAATTAATCCGATAAATAATTAACCATCCATAAGGTAAATAAATCCATCACCATGCTAATCTCCAAATTTAAATCTAACTCTAATTAAATATAAAGTCGAATAGAATAATCCAACTATAAATATCTAAACAAACCCGTAGCGGAACCGATTAGACCACCAAATCCATAATAAAAGTCTCATAACAATGCGACGAAAAGGAAAGTAAACTACTAAATCATCTAAAATAAACTCCAGTTGCACCTCCAAAATATCTTCAATACTCCTATGTAGCTACTTCAGCGCTAAACCTAAAATGTTAGTTAATACAATAGGTCAGATCCCACCACATGTAGACAAGATACTCTCCCCAATTAGGGTCCGTGAACTCAGATAGTAGCATTATACATAATAAATACCACAAAAATTTTTAATTAACGCGATAATTATTGACATGGAGTAAGAATAAACATCTATCGACTAATCACGTAATTACGCCTCCCCGAGAGTTTAAGTCCAACATATTTTATCACAATTTGGTAATTACTTCTAAAGTCACCATATTTATTTAAATTGATTTCTCCCGTTATTTTTATAATTATTGTGGTTCCTGCATAGCCATCCGACCCTACTATATGTGCTGCACTTATTCAGGTTTGTCTCATGTTTCAAACCACATTCATTTCCCTCACTATAGCCAGTCGGACCGTATTATGTCAGCCTTGCACTTATTGACGAGGTTCCATGTACAACACGTCATAATAGCCAGTCGGCCCGTATTCTATCAGACCTACACTTATTATGGCACAACATACCCATAGTCATAATAGCCAGCCAACTCGTTTAACTGTCAGTCCTGCACTTATTAATGACACCAGTTCATTTTAATACCCGTTTATTATCTTACGCATTAATTCTCAATTTCTCATTATTGTAAATTAGCCCCACCCTAATATAGAGCGTAATCCTCAAACCTACCCCTAATCCCATACCTAGAGGTCTCCAAAACACAAGCACACCCTATTCTATTAAATATGATGAATTTCTATCAATTATATCTTCCTAGTCTCGCGTTTAGCCTATCCAAATCAACGGATCAACACTAAAATTAGCCCCACACTTAAATATTCCATCCATGAAAATTTATAATAACTAGTCTCATACCTAAAAAAGTGTTAACCGCAACTAAGGCATACCCACTAGTCTCATACCTAGCAAGTATTCGTAAAATTAAGGTGAGAGCATACTACCGAAAAACCCCGTCGTCCCCATGGTAATGAATATAATTGACGCAATAAGTTGCACAATCCATTTTATTAACCAATTATACAAATTTCTCATGCAGTAATAATTAACTTTAATTTAATTCGTTCAAGCCATCGTCGTAATTAACCCAATTTATTTTAGTCAATAATTATGACTTCAATATCATGCGAATTTATGAAGCACACAATAATAATTCACTCTGACCATACCTACATCATTTCATATGATTACCCAAGTCCCTTTTTCATTTAAAAAACGCAACTATGATTTTCTACATGCAAACACACCCCCATAATAGAAAAAACAAATTTCTACCCTAAGCACACAAGGGTTTTGAGTCTTAATTCAGATTAATTTTTTTCACAAAAATAGTCCCAAATTAGTTTTCACTTTTTCTAATTAAGGTTGCTAATTTATTTAAATAAAAACATATAAATTAAGGTTTATGTGACATTTAAAATGCATAATACTAAAGAGAGAGAATAGAAGTATTCATGACTGATAAAAATTCGATCGAAAATTATGATTGGATGATTTCGTTCCTCTCGAAAATTTGATAAAGACTTGTTCTTTAACAAGCTTGAGAAAACCCGGTTTGAACCTCCAAATCTTGGGTTAAAGGTTGTTTAAAATGGGTTTAGGTTTTGGGGAAACGAGATCATGAATTCTATGGGAGGCTACTGACTTTTGAGAAGGTTAAAAAGTGTTTCAAAAACTCTAAACACTTCCCTTTTTAGTTAACTAAAAGAAAGAGTTGTATTCCCACACAACAACACTAAGAAAAGAGTCCAACTACTGCTGCCGGCTTGGGCAAACCGGTTCGTCCTACCCCATGAACCGGTTTGGGTACCCCAACACCCAAAAGTCCCCCACTTTTATTTTAAAAGTTGCAATAATTAAAATTGAAATTCTATTTCAATTCCAATTAAAATCCTACTTTCCATAAATAAAATCCAACATTTTAAATTGCTAAAAATGATTCAATCCAAAAAAAAATATTTTTTCGAATTCCGAATTAATTAAATTAATACAGATATAAAATCTATGGGGTGTTACAAGTGGGTAACTAAGGATGATGGGTCTATTCATTTCCTCCCAACTATTCCTTTTTATATAATTGTACTTGTCAATCGGCAATATGGCAAGCATACTCACTTAACACTGGACAACCATTCAAAAAGGAATATGTGGCATCCACACCAGATGCTTACGTCACTGATTCGTCGCCATTTCGATTTTTGTGCTCAAGTGAAGAATAGGAATAATAATAATAATAATAATAATAATAATAATAATAATAATAATAATAATAATAATAATAATAATAATAATAATAATAATAATAATAATAATAATAATAAGAAGAAGAAGAAGAAGAAGAAGAAGAAGAAGAATAGTTATGTTCAACATTCTAAGGATTGTATTTATTTTCATTATGAATAGTTATGTTCAACATTCTAAGGATTGTATTGATTTTCATTATCACAAATAATCAACCACCTATTTTTATCATGTTGTAGTATGCATTTGAAATCTGTTGTAGCCTTATTTTTTTTCATTTTTAACGGACCAAATAGTACCAAAGTAAATCAACATTACAAATAAGGCTAAGTACTGCATTGGAACTCATACAAAAATCCCTTTAGAATGGAGTCCCAACCATGGCTTGTGAATGAAGTCTTCTAACTACTAAATCACATCACCTTCTCTGATATACCGTATAGTCCAGATATTCTCACTCCGGTAATCACTTTTACGATTGTCGAGAGAATTTGGGTTACATCGCTAAATATAATGCAGGGATGAATGACAAACGAGATTTGTGCACGGTGGTTCGCACACAAACTACGCTTCGATTTATACCAGACATTAATAACTATTGGAGAGTTTGGCTAGGATGATGATCCATTTAAGTTGATCACTAATGATGAAGATGAAAGGGAAAGGTTTTTCATCTGTAATCCAAGGTGTTGTGCAATACGCAACTAACCTTGTTACCTATACCATGAGTTTAGAGGTCTTGTTTATGGCATTGAGTGTGACACGAATGAAGCCGATTACTCTCCCTAAACTATGCGGGCGTGGACACTTTTATCATTTATGAACAGTTTTCATTATAGCCTTTGATGTGTTGAGTAACAGTATTTTACTTAAATTAATATTCAATTATGTGACGTTTTCATGTTTTAAATCTAAGTAACTTGAATTTCTGTGACAACCCGCATATCGAAATAAGGGGTGGCCAACCCGATACTCCAATAAATACGGAAATCATGGATGGGAATCATTCTCAGCATCACAAATATAACACGAGTATACGGGAAAACCACCCAATAATTCAGAAAACGGGTTGCCAAAACATTTAATTTGATTAAAAGATTAAGTTAAGAAAATAATTTAAGCAACCCATTCTAAAAGATAGTGTAATTTCCAAGATAACATACATATAGATCAACCTCCTTAATAAATGTACAAGAAGAGGACCGAATAAGCTGTCGGTCCACAGCTACACAAAATGAATCACCACAGTTTAATATGATACATATTACATCCATTAAACAAGTACAAAGTTGGGCCCCACGCCCGAATGACAGACCCGATCATATCTAGAATATAAAAAATGAGGGCGTTTAACAAGACATCCTGTAATATCCGCAAATCTTACAACTCCTCGAAAACATAAGGGTGGAAATATCAACACGGGCATCCTTGCGGAGGAGCACCTGGGCGGATACAATAACATGCACAATACGAAAGAGATGAACGGGTCAGGACCCGGTTTTTATATAGTTCCCAGATGAATAAGAAGCATGATAGCTATGAACAGTTAATCATGAATGATGAAGAAGAAATATCTAACACCCTAAACATGAATCATAAATGAGACAGTTAAAATGACATGCCTACAAGTACACGATGTAAGAGAATTAAATTATACATAATTAAGTTAAAAGCTTCCATCTTTAATAGCCACTTTAATCCAATTTCCATTCCTTAACAGGAATATAATATCATCATTATTCTCATTTCTTTTTAATTCTTATTCCTTAGCAGGAATATCATTACCATTTTACATTCGGTGGTAATAAACATATCTCAAGTCCCACTTGAATTTAGAAAAGTTATATTCTTATACATATAACGATTCTAAGACAGCCCCTCCGAGTTTCCCCACTGGGCGCGCTCCTAAATAACTATCATCTTCCAGGGGCCTATCAAACAAGGCAGCCTGGGCACCTAACGCACGTCGGGAAGTGGCCATATGCCTGCGAGTGAGTCATAACCACACCCGAAATTACCTCACTAGCGCAGAAGAACATATAATAAACCCGCATATGGCAGAGGACTATAGTCTCCTTGCATTCACTAGTCAGGGGACATCACCTCATGCGTGAGCTTCCCTTATGATAGCATTTAGAGAGGTGTGTTTAATTAAATTAGCATTTACCATTAAAAATGATACTTTTCCTTTCCATTAACATATATGTGTTTCGTTTTATCTGAAACCATAGTCATAAAATATTTCATTGGTATTTAACATAGGGTATGCCTCGAATAATTCTCCAAACATGGGCCTACAACCCCTATCCTCCTATTAATAAGTAACAAGAAGAGTGATGCCTAAACATCACTTTAGAACACCCCCCCCTTGGACTTAACCCCAAGTGAAATCCATTCCACTCTAGGGTGACAACCAGACTCAACTAGGACTCTAAAAGCCAAATTTTACTTCATTCAAGAAGGTTCCTAAGTCCCTATGAAAAGAAAAGATTTAAAAGTAAAAGTAAAATTTTTGGGAAGAAAACAGGGGACCGGTCGACCGGTCCCAAGACCGCGGTCGATCGCGTCTCAAGTTTTTGCCTAAGAAGAAAAGGAGAAAGTTGACTTCAGCAGGGCCGGTCGACCGGTAAGGGGGACGCGGTCGGCTAGTAAGGAGGACGCGGTCGACCGCGCCTCAACATTTATGCCTTTGAAAGAAACCAGTGTGCCCTATCCCGAAGGCCCGGTCGACCGGTCTGAGAACCGCGATCGACCGGTCATTGCAGACCTAGACCAATCTTTCCTATTTTCAAGCTAAGACCAAATCCAACTTCAACCAAACTAAACCAACCTCATTTACTGATACTAAATGATCATAAATGCTTCCAACTACATTATTCTACATCAATCCATAATCAAATCTCTTCCAAAGACATCAAAACTCATAAATCCCAACAAAACCATAACTACATTAAACCAAAACTATCACATATCTACCAACACTAATTATCCACCTTAAACCATATAATAGCAAGTAGAAAACTTGCCTTGGGGCTTCAATCTCAGATTTTGTTGAAGAAGAATGCAATATCAAATCACTAATCTTCAATCCCTCTCTTCTCCACAAGTTCTCTTCCTCTCTCACTCTAACTCTAGGGCTAGAATTTCACTTAGGGGAAAATGAAAGACTCAAGGAGACTAAACCGTGGTCTTAAGAAAAAAGTCTCTAATCTTTAAATGTCAATACCGCAATAAAATGATTTCTAATACGCGATATGCCAAAATCAGTCAAAAGTGCCCAAAACATCAAAATACAATATGGCACACAATTTGACTATCTCGCACCTCCCGGAACTAACTACACCCTCCAAATTATCATTTGGAAATTTTTATAACACATTTTAAGTTCCGGTCTCATTTTAAACCATAATGTCATTTCAATTCTCATGACTCAATATAACACCACATGGTAATATTCACCCACACATAAGGTAAACATGTAACATTTTGGTAAATATTAACTTATCTTATGAAATTAATATTTACTCCACAACCAATCACATCTATATATAAATACACCATGTGGTAGATAAATATAAAATAGGCTCCTAAGAGTGAGGGTTGTTACATACTCCCCCCCTTATGGGGGAATTTTGCCCCCAAAATTCAAACGTACCTTGGATAAAGAGATGCGGATACTTTTCCCGCATATCATCCTCACATTCCCAAGTTGATTCCTCAACGTTGTGATGACTCCATTGTACTCTAACCAAGAGCACCACTCGAGACCTTAACCTACGATCCCCATGCTCTAGAATAGCAACGGGTTGCTCTTCATAAGAAACATCGGATTGCAACTCAATATCCTCAAAAGGAATATGCCATAGGGCACCTTCACACCTCTTGTATTTCTTCAAAGAGGAGACATGGAAGACATCGTGAATTTGTTGTAAAGGTTCTGGTAGGGCAAGTTGGTACGCCACTGGACCCACTTTAGCAATCACGGGAAAAGGTCCAACAAAATGTGGCACAAGCTTCCCTTTCTTTCCAAAATGCTTGACACATTTCATAGGTGACACACGTACCAACACTTGGTCTCCGACCTCTAACTCTACATGCCTTCTACCCGCATCGGCATAGCTCTTTTGTCTATCTTGGGCTATCCGAATGCGATTTCGAATGATCTCGATCTTAGAAGAAGTATCCCGGATCATTTCAGGTCCGAGAAACTTATAATCTCCCACCTCCAACCAACAAGTGGGAGATCTACAGGGCCTACCATATAAGGCTTCATAGGGCTCCATCCCAATAGTGAATTGGTACGAATTATTATGAGCAAACTCGACCAATGGGAGATATTGTTCCCAACTACCTTTAAAATCAAGCATAAACATACGGAGCATATCCTCCAACATCTAGTTAACCCGTTTGGTCTGGCCATCTGTTTGAGGATGATAGGAAGTGCTTAACCTCAATTCGGTTCCCATGGCCTTTTGGAAACTTTGCCAAAAGTGAGAAACGAAGATCTTGTCTCTGTCGGAAATAATATTTAAAGGCACCCCATGCAGTTTCACAACCTCATCAATGATCAACCGGGCGTAACGAGCGATGTTGTAATCGGTACGAACCGGAAGAAAGTGCACTGACTTCGTAAAACGATCAACGATAACCCATATAGAATCGTGACCTTTTCATGACGTTGGTAAGCCAGTAATGAAATCCATTGATATGATTTCCCATTTCCATACTGGAATCTCCAACGGTTGCAACAAACCTGTCGGTCGCTGATGATCAATCTTAACCAACTGACAAGTAGTACATTAAAATACAAACTCAGAAATATCTCGCTTCATGCCTGGCCACCAATATTGACGGCGCATGTCTTGATACATTTTATCGTTACCCGGATGCACAGAAAATTTAGAACCATGGGATTCTACCATCACCGCCCGTCTCAAATCCCCCTCCTCCGGAACGAAAAGTCTTCCATGGAAGCGCAATCCACCTTTTGAACTTATCGAGTAGGATTCTGCTCCCTCAGACAGCAATCGGCGTATATGGTCTTGACAACCCTTATCCCTTCCTTGGGCTTCTACGACCCTTTCCACAATTGTAGGAGTAATGGTCATCACGAACATGAATGCCCTAGCAACCGCATCCTCATGACTGAGCTCTTTCCATTTAGCCTTCCATACATTAGCTAATTCTACCTCGGGTTTTCTACTCAAGGCATCCGCCACCACATTTGCCTTGCCCGGATGATAATGAATATCAAATTGATAATCTTTCACGAACTCCAACCATCGGCGCTGACGCATATTCAAATCTTTCTGAGAAAATAAATATTGCAGCGACTTATATGGTCCGTGAAAAGACTGAACTTCTCCCCGAGAAGATAATGCCTCCAAATCTTTAAGGCAAAGACAACTGGGGCCAATTCTAAGTCATGCACCGGATAGTTTCTTTCATGGGGCTTCAATTTTCAGGAAGCATAAGCGATAGCCCGTCGCTCTTGCTGAAGCACACCTCCCAAACCTTGTACAGATGCATCGGTGAACACTGGATATTCCAATACCGATTTTGGCAAAGCGAGGATGGGAGCCAAAGTCAATCTATCCTTGAGCTCATCGAATGCTGCTTGGCAAGAGTCATCCCAAACAAATATCACCCCTTTCCGGGTCAAATTTATCAAAGGATTAGCGATCTTCGAGAAACCTTAATAAATCGACGGTAATAACCCGCCAAACCCAGAAAACTGTGAATTTCGGTAGGTGTCGTGGGCTGACCCTACTCCCTCACCGCAACCACCTTATTCGAATCCACCGATATACCCTGTGAAGTCACTATATGACCCAGAAATTGCACTTCCCGTAACTAGAAGCCACATTTCTCAAACTTAGCATACAATTGGTGATCCCTTAATCTTTGCAGGACCAACCTCAAATGAATAGTATGGTCAGCTTCAGTTTGAGAATACACAAGAATGTCATTGATAAACACAATAACAAATTGGTCCGGGAAGTCCCGAAATACCCTATTCATGAGATCCATAAATACAACAGGGGCATTGGTCAGTCCAAAAGGCATGACCAAGAATTCATAGGACCCGTACCTTGTTAGAAAGGCAGTCTTGGATACATCCTCCTCCCGTATCCTCAATTGGTGATACCCCGTCCTCAAATTGATTTTGGAGAAGTACGTCGCTCCTCAAAGTTGATCAAACAAATCATCGATACGAGGTAAAGGGTATTTATTCCGGATGGTGACTTTATTCAATTCTCTATAGTCCACACATAACCAGAGAGAACCATCTCTTTTCTTAACAAACAACACTGGAGCACCCCACGGCGACGTGCTTGTAATACCCCGTACTTTTGGCTATATTTATTTATGGGATTAATTAATTAATGTGTATTATTCGGAAATTAATCCGGGTAAAATACTAACAAGATGCGAGTTGGTATTTGATTATGTGCATACATGTTTTTATATTAATATTGAATTATGAAAAATTTGTCATGAGATTGATATACAACATTTTGGAAATTTTGTTGAGACGCGTGTGACCGCCGCGTCACGGTATAATATTTTGATTATAAAAGTGAATATAAATTCTATAAACCGTATGGTCATTTTGAGTGCGCCAACGCGTCCGGAAGGGTCGAGATAGTCAGAAAACACTAGCCGGGGGTGTAGGTTGGATTCCGGGGTATTTTTAGGCCATACCGACAACTTAAAGGGTATTTTGGTAATTTTGTATTTTGAGGAATTAATAATGACGAAAATTAGGAGTCTTAATCTGATGTGGATTTAACCCACTAAACCCACTAACCAACCCATATTAACCCATTAAGCTATGGAGGTTATCATTTAGGTTTCCAACTTTCCCAAAGAAAACCCTAGCCACCATAGCCAACTTTGGAGAAGAAGCTTGGAGAAAGAGAGAGAGAGGGAATTCTGCAGAAATCTTCACCAAACCAACACCAAAATCAGAAATCGAATCAAGGCAAGTGATTTAAATTACATTCTTTATGCAGTGAATGCTTCTTCCATGTTAGAAATCTTGATAATCTATCTTAATTAAGAGTTAAAGGAAAACCCATGAAATTGGAAGTTATTAGCTTAATTTTGGGTATAGGTTTGCATGTAGAAACATTGCTTGAAGATTGAATTCAGAGATTTAATTTTTATGTAGTGTAAAAACGGATTAAATTCTGGGATTTGATGATGATAAAAATCTAGGGTTCATGTTCTTGAAAAATTGGGGAAAAGTATAGAATCTTGTGATTCAATGATGTTTAGGATGCATTAATGCCTTAAAAGATGTTAGTATATGACCTTAGAATGTTTTAGGATGATTAGAGAACTTAAAACATTGTTGGAACGAACTTTGGAGAAGATTTGAGGAGTAAGAATGGTGAAAAACGAAATTTAGAGAAATCTGGGACGAAACTGGTAGGTCGTTAGAAGCCCCTCCCCAGGTCGTTCGAACGAACTCGTTCGAACGAGCTTCTAACGAGTTGACCAGTCGCTTCTAATGAAAGGGAACTTAGTTCGATAACTTCGTTCGAACGAGATCTCGTTAGAAGGTACAGTTCGTTCGAACGAACTGGATCTCGTTCGAACAGTCTCGTTCGAACGAGACTTCTAACGAGCTGACAGTGTAATCTCGTTCGAACAGTATCGTTCGAACGAGACTTCTAACGAGCTGGCAGTCTGGGCCTTTTTGGACTGTTTTGATTTTTGGAGTCCCGTAAACTTGTTCGAGGATATAGATAACATTCCGATGATGATGTAAGGATAGAATTGGGACTTTTGGGTATTTGTGAGAAGTAAATTATATACGAGAGTTAAATTAAATGGACGGTTTGGGTTGAGACTTGAGTGTCTACTACGACGAGAGAATAAATTATGGCGCGTATGATTATAAACCGGAATAGTATAAATTGTGATAATTATAAGTTGGTACGAGAATGCGATATGTACTACGATTAAACTACGGGATTACTAAGATGTGTGTTTACTTAGTATTGGTATATGAATTGTGTGTATGACATACCTACCATACTTGCTATCACGGGAGGTTTGCGTTCGCTTAGGGCCCTCTAATCCTTGTGTTGCCCGGATTTAGACTGGTTACCTTGATGAACATAGGTCATAGAAAGACTTATTGGGATATTAATAAGTCCGCTGATCGTGGGAGCGTAGGTATGTGCGTGACCCATGTGATGTGACTGTGTTCGCCTCCATTATTTGTGATGTTGTTATTTGTGAACTATTCCTGAGAGATTCGGAATATGTAATCCTTATGTACGTGATGTACCGGGATGGATAGCAGAGTATGTGTGCACCACAGCTTAGTTCTCGGGGTGCTTGTATTGTATATTTATTATGTGAATAATATACACTTAATTAATGGGAACCTTCATGTTAATATTGTGAATATAATTACGGTATTGTTTCGAGAAACATAACGAGTTAGCTGATAGTGAAATATATTGCATATTGAGCATCTGAGTTTACGTTAAACCCCTATTTAATTACGAGCGTTATAATGTTAATAGAACCGAGTAATAAGGGTAGGACATATGGCAGTCTAGCTAAATATTATGTCACTTAGCTAGTGGTTTGTGTTGTTGTAGATGTGTACTTACGTTAGGAGTGCACAGTTAGACGAGAGGTGAGAATATCATGTGAGTGCACGTCCTAACATGTACTTTGCATTTAATGTTTTAAATGTTTTTAAAGCACTTGCAGGTTTTTAAAATATAACTCCACATTCGGGCTCTGACCCGTTTGCTTTCAAATCTACTTTTCTTGTAAAACCATTTTTAGGTCCCCAGCCACAAGGACACCATGCATAGGATACTCATTCTGGTGACGAGCTGTAGCTGTTTGTGGGAGCTACAGGGATTTGCTTGTAGACACTTCTATCACTTGGATTCCAGATTCATTATCTATCAGTTGTAGGGCATGTCGCCCATTTCTATTAGAATTTCTTTTCCAGTACAGTTTTCAGACTTTGGCACGTATTGTTTTAGTATTCGGTTTACTTATTAGTTGTGGGATTTGTAGTGAGGAGTTTTCCTCCAGACTTTATTTACGTTATGTGATGGTTATTCTATTTACTTCATTATGGTGAATGGTGTTATTATTCTTTATTACACTTGTTGCATGTTAATCAGATTTTAAATAAAATTTGGCACTTACTTTTTAAATACTAGGTGGTTAGTAATAATAAAAAATGTTTTCGACAGTGATGCTATTAACTGAGCCAACTAGGCATTTTGAATTAATTTAATAAAGGAGTAGCTACCCGGTATTTAATTAGTCGGGGTGTCACAGGTGGTATCAGAGCATCGGGTTCTAGTGTCCTTTAGGATCTGACGGCTTATTATGTTTCCGCTAAGTTTCTTTGATATAGAGCCCTATATTTTAGGACTGTTGTACTCTTTTTGTGTATGCTTCGTTCTTCAGCTATCTTAAGTTTATAAATAGCGAACTTATAAACTTTGTTCTTATTTCAGATGCCTCCACGACGTGCACGACGAGTTCCCAGGGATGCAATACCCGAACCCCAGCCCGCTCCAGTTCAGGGCATGATGAACGCCGCTGAGGTTGCAGCTATAGTAACCCAAGCGGTAAATGACGCAATTGCCGTTGTTCAGCAGGCACCACCTCAGGCGCCGGTTTCCGCGCCGGTACAGGAAAATGCATTCCCGTCTGCTTGGGAACGTGTACGTGACGCTTTTCAGAAAGCGCATCCGTCAGAGTTTGCAGGTAGCTCAGATGTGGTAGTCTCGAGCCAGTGGAGGAAGGATATGCAGAGGCACTTGAGGATGTATGAGTGCACGGATGTTCAGAAGCAGGTGCTAGCTACTTTCAATCTAGTTGGATCTGCGCTACAGTGGTGGGAGTCTATTACCACCATGCAGGAGAGGGATACTCTCACTATTCAGGACTTCTGGGTGCGGTTTGACCGCAAGTACTTTCCGTCGGCTGTTCATACGGAAATGAGGAGGAAATTGATGAGTCTGAGGCAGGTGGGTAAGACTGTGGCCGAGTATGAGGCCGAGTTCACGAATCTGTTGAATATCGTTCTAGATGAGATACCAACAGAGAAGAAGAAGATTGAGAAGTTCACGGACGGGTTGACATGGAGGATCCGTCAGCATCTGTTGGGGAACCTTTCGTTGGCCACGTATTCTGATGTGGTTAACGCTGCTTTGTTACACTGCCAGGACCACCGCTTTCATATGGCTGAGAGCAAGAGGTCAGGAGAGTCTAGCCATCAGGGCAGAACTGGAGGACATGGTGCCGGTGGGGCACAATCTGTTCAGGGGCAGAGACAGGGTGAGCAGGGTTCGCAGCAGGGGGATCAGAAGAGTTTCCGATCAGGGAACTACAGACAGGGACAAGGAGGTTTCCGTCAGGGCCATCAGGGTCCAAACGGCCATCAGGGCCAACAGGGGCAGAATGGGCAGCAGTTTCACTAGGGCCAGCAGGGCCAAGGGAGGAACGGTAACGGCCACCAGGGCCGGGGACAGCAGGGGCAGAGAGGAGGGAACTTCCCAGGGAAGTGTTTTGTTTGTGGCAAGACTGGCCATAAGCGACAGGATTGTCCTGATAAGGGCAGGGCCCCACAGCAGCAGCAGCAGGGTGCTCGCCATGAGACACAGAGGCCTATGTTTCCCGTCGCTCTTCCTGCACCGCCACAGATGGCAGCATTGCCACCCATTCCAGCAGTCCCAGCTCAGTAGGGGCAGCTACAGTATGGACGTGTCTACAACGTCCACCAGGATGCAGTTCCACAGGCATCGCCCGCGATTGAGGGTACGTTTTTTATCCATGGCACTATGGGTCGGGTGTTATTTGATACGGGTGCTACACATTGTTCTATAGCTACACACTTCGCGAAAGCTTTAGGATTGTTAGCTACGGCAGAGAGCACAGTGACGTGTGTCGACTCACCATTGGGGAGTGGGTCACTTATCTTCTTTATATGCCGGGGAGTGGGGGTAGAGATTGGTGGTTTGGTATTACCTGCAGACATGTTGGTATTAGATATGCATGTTCACGATGTGATTATTGGTATGGATTGGCTCGTAGCTTATAAGGCCATGATTGATTGCTTCAGCGGGAGCATTGTTTTTTCCATTCCGGGGCAAGAGATGTTTGTAGTGGCGATGCCTCGCCCAGAGGGAGGATCGACCGCTCATCTGTATTACATTGAGGAGGATACCTCTAAGGAGGTTGTGATTCCTTTAGATTCTATCCCAGTAGTTAGGGAGTATTCAGATGTGTTTCAGGAGATACCAGGCTTACCCCTCAGTCGAGAGATAGACTTTGTTATAGATTTGCTACCGGGTACAAGACCTATAGCACGCGCACCGTACCGTATAGCTCCAGCTGAGATGAGGGAGTTACGGGATCAGATAGAGCAGCTGTTAGGTCAGGGCTTTATCCGCAGGAGTACCTCACCTTGGGGCGCTCCAGTTTTGTTTGTGAAGAAGAGGGACGGTTCACTGAGATTGTGTGTGGACTATCGAGAGTTGAATAAGGTCACGATACGGAATAAGTATCCGTTGCCTCGAATCGATGACTTATTTGACTAGTTGAGAGGAGCTTCTTTCTTCTCGAAGATTGACTTGAGATCGGGATACCATCAGTTGCGTATCAGGGAGGAAGATGTCTCGAAGACTGCGTTCTTGTCGAGATATGGTTCTTACGAGTTTCGGGTTATGCCTTTCGGCTTGACCAACGCTCCAGCTGTGTTTATGGACTTGATGAACAGAGTGTGTAGGGATTTCCTAGATCAGTTTGTCATTGTCTTCATCGATGGTATTCTGGTTTACTCCCAGACAGAGGAGGAGCACGCCGAGCATTTGAGGCAAGTTTTGCAGACACTTCGTCAGAATGAGTTGTATGCAAAATATAAGAAGTGCGGATTTTGGCTGAAGGAAGTACAGTTTTTGGGACATATCATTTCCGACCGGGGAATATCTGTTGATCCGGGGAAAGTATCAGCGGTGAGGGAGTGGGGACAGCCCACGACACCGACTGAGATTCCTAGTTTCTTGGGTCTAGCAGGATACTACAGGAGGTTTATTCGGGGTTTCTCGAAGATAGCAGGTCCTTTGACACATCTGACTCGTAAGGGTGTGCCATTCATCTGGAGTGATGCTTGTCAGTTGGCATTCGATGAATTGAAGGACAAATTGACCTCAGCACCTGTGTTAGCATTGCCGAGACCGGGAGTTGAGTATTTGGTTTACACCGATGCGTCTTTGCAAGGACTGGGAGGTGTATTGCAGCAGGAGAGACAGGCCATAGCTTATGCTTCCCGTAAGCTTAAGCCTCATGAGAAGAATTACCCCACGCATGATTTGGAGTTGGCGGCAGTGGTATTTGCCCTACGGATTTGGAGGCACTATCTTTTGGGGGAGAAGTTCCAACTGTTCATGGACCACAAGTCCCTACAGTACCTGTTCATGCAGAAGGAGTTGAATATGCGGCAGCGCAGATGGCTTGAGTTTGTGAAAGACTACCAGTTCGATATCCAGTATCACCCGGGTAAGGCTAACGTGGTGGCAGACGCGTTGAGCCGTAGGCCAGCGGATGAGGTGGCAGAGGTGTGGAAGGCAAAGTGGAAGGAATTGGGACACCAGGATGCAGTGGCCCGATCTTTCATGTCTGTGATGACCGTTACACCGTAGATTGTCACGAAGGTAGTACGAGCACAAGCTGATGACTCGTTATGTCAGGAGCAGATAGTTCGATTACTAGCAGAGGGAGCCGAATCCTATACCGTTAGCTCAGACGGGGGATTAGGCTTCAATGGGAGATTGGTAGTTCCGGAAGGAGAGGAATTGTGACACGATGTGATGACAGAGTCGCATGGCTCACGGTTCGCGGTACATCCCAAAGGGGACAAAATGTACCAAGACATGAGATGCCAGTATTGGTGGAGCGGTATGAAGAGAGATATCGCTGAGTTTATTTCGAAATGCGCCACTTGTCAGCTTGTAAAAGTGGATCATCAGAGACCGGCAGGATTGCTACAGCCGTTGGAGGTCCCGGTGTGGATGTGGGAGAGCATATCCATGGACTTTATCACGGCGTTGCCTACGTCGCAGAGGGGTCACGACTCCGTTTGGGTAATTGTGGACAGGTTGTCCAAGGTCGCTCACTTTTTACCCGTAAGGACTGACTACACTACGGGACAGTATGCCCAGCTCTTCATTTCAGAGGTTGTGAGACTTCACGGTGTGCCAATAGATATCGTGTCTGACAGAGACAAGATATTTGTTTCGCGGTTTTGGGAGAGTTTCCAGGAGGCAATGGGCACGGAATTGCGATTGAGTACGGCTTATCATCCGCAGACCGATGGGCAGACCGAGCTCACAAATCAGATGTTGGAGGACATGCTACGCATGTGCATTATTGACTTTGGGGGTGGATGGGAGCAGTACCTACCACTGGTGGAGTTTGCTTATAACAACTCCTATCAGTTTACTATTGGCATGGCTCCGTTTGAAGCATTGTACGGTAGGCCTTGTCTTTCCCCATCATGTTGGTTAGAGGTGGGGGACAACAAACTACTTGGGCCGGAAGTAATTCAGGATACTTCGACAAGGATTGAGTTGATTCGAAGTCGCATTCGGGTAGCTCAAGACAGGCAAAAGAGTTATGCTGATGCGAAGAGATTTTTCAGGGAGTTCCAAGTGGGGGACCAGGTTTTGCTCAGAGTATCTCCTATGAAAGGGATTATGAGATTCGGGAAGAAGGGGAAGTTGGCACCAAGGTATGTGGGGTCGTTTCCTATTATTTAGCGGATCGGACCGGTTGCGTATAGACTTGGGTTACCGGAGCATTTGCATCGGATTCACGATGTGTTCCATATTTCCTCGCTAAGGAAATACCTTAGAGATAATTTGGCTCACTCTCACATTGCTGTGGAGGACATCGATCTCCAGCCGGATAGCTCCTACGAGGAGGGGCCGATTGCTATTTTGGACCGAAGCGAGAGGAAACTACGGTCAAAGATAGTACCGTTAGTGCGTGTTCAGTGGAGACATCACAATGTCGAGGAGTCCACATGGGAGCGCGAGGATGAGATGCGCGAACGTTATCCAGAGTTGTTCATACCAGGTACTTTCTAGTTTCGAATTTCGGGACGAAATTCAGTTATTAGGGGGGGAGTATGTAATACCTCGTACTTTTGGCTATATTTATTTATGGGATTAATTAATTAATGCGTATTATTCAGAAATTAATCCGGGTGAAATACTAACGAGATGCGAGTTGGTATTTGATTATGTGCATACATGTTTTTATATTAATATTGAATTATGAAAAATTTGTCGTGAGATTGATATACGGCATTTTGGAAATTTTGTTGAGACGCGTGTGACCGCCGCGTCACGGTATAATATTTTGATTATAAAAGTGAATTTAAATTCTATAAACCGTATGGTCGTTTTGAGTGCGCCAACGCGTCCGGAAGGGTCGAGATAGTCAGAAAACACTAGCCGGGGGTGTAGGTTGAATTCCGGGGTATTTTTAGGCCATACCGGTAACTTAAAGGGTATTTTGGTAATTTTTTATTTTGAGGAATTAATAATGACGAAAATTAGGAGTCTTAATCTGATGTGGATTTAACCCACTAAACCCACTAACCAACCCATATTAACCCATTAAGCTACGGAGGTTATCATTTAGGTTTCCAACTTTCCCAAAGAAAACCCTAGCCACCATAGCCACCTTTGGAGAAGAAGCTTGGAGAAAGAGAGAGAGAGAGGGAATTGTGCAGAAATCTTCACCAAACCAACACCAAAATCAGAAATCGAATCAAGGCAAGTGATTTGAATTACATTCTTTATGCAGTGAATGCTTCTTCCATGTTAGAAATCTTGATAATCTATCTTAATTAAGAGTTAAAGGAAAACCCATGAAATTGGAAGTTATTAGCTTAATTTTGGGTATAGGTTTGCATGTAGAAACATTGCTTGAAGATTGAATTCAGAGATTTAATTTTTATGTAGTGTAAAAACGGATTAAATTCTGGGATTTGATGATGATAAAAATCTAGGGTTCATGTTCTTGAAAAATTGGGGAAAAGTATAGAATCTTGTGATTCAATGATGTTTAGGATGCATTAATGCCTTAAAAGATGTTAGTATATGACCTTAGAATGTTTTAGGATGATTAGAGAACTTAAAACATTGTTGGAACGAACTTTGGAGAAGATTTGAGGAGTAAAAATGGTGAAAAACGAAATTTAGAGAAATCTGGGACGAAACTGGTAGGTCGTTAGAAGCCCCTCCCCAGGTCGTTCGAACGAACTCGTTCGAACGAACTTCTAACGAGTTGACCAGTCGCTTCTAATGAAAGGGAACTTAGTTCGATAACTTCGTTCGAACGAGATCTCGTTAGAAGGTACAGTTCGTTCGAACGAACTGGATCTCGTTCGAACAGTCTCGTTCGAACGAGACTTCTAACGAGCTGACAGTGTAATCTCGTTCGAACAGTATCGTTCGAACGAGACTTCTAACGAGCTGGCAGTCTGGGCCTTTTTGGACTGTTTTGATTTTTGGAGTCCCGTAAACTTGTTCGAGGATATAGATAACATTCCGATGATGATGTAAGGATAGAATTGGGACTTTTGGGTATTTATGAGAAGTAAATTATATACGAGAGTTAAATTAAATGGACGGTTTGGGTTGAGACTTGAGTGTCTACTACGACGAGAGAATAAATTATGGCGCGTATGATTATAAACCGGAATAGTATAAATTGTGATAATTATAAGTTGGTACGAGAATGCGATATGTACTACGATTAAACTACGGGATTACTAAGATGTGTGTTTACTTAGTATTGGTATATGAATTGTGTGTATGACATACCTACCATACTTGCTATCACGGGAGGTTTGCGTTCTCTTAGGACCCTCTAATCCTTTTGTTGCCCGGATTTAGACTGGTTACCTTGATGAACATAGGTCATAGAAAGACTTATTGGGATATTAATAAGTCCGCTGATCGTGGGAGCGTAGGTATGTGCGTGACCCATGTGATGTGACTGTGTTCGCCTCCATTATTTGTGATGTTGTTATTTGTGAACTATTCCTGAGAGATTCGGAATATGTAATCCTTATGTACGTGATGTACCGGGATGGATAGAAGAGTATGTGTGCACCATAGCTTAGTTCTCGGGGTGCTTGTATTGTATATTTATGATGTGAATAATATACACTTAATTAATGGGAACCTTCATGTTAATGTTGTGAATATAATTACGGTATTGTTTCGAGAAACATAACGAGTTAGCTGATAGTGAAATATATTGCATATTGAGCATCTGAGTTTACGTTAAACCCCTATTTAATTACGAGCGTTATAATGTTAATAGAACCGAGTAATAAGGGTAGGACCTATGGCAGTCTAGCTAAATATTATGTCACTTAGCTAGTGGTCTGTGTTGTTGTAGATGGGTACTTACGTTAGGAGTGCACAGTCAGACGAGAGGTGAGAATATCATGTGAGTGCACGTCCTAACATGTACTTTGCATTTAATGTTTTAAATGTTTTTAAAGCACTTGCAGGTTTTTAAAATATAACTCCACATTCGGGCTCTGACCCATTTGCTTTCAAATCTACTTTTCTTGTAAAACCATTTTTAGGTGCCCAGCCACAAGGACACCATGCATAGGATACTCATTCTGGTGACGAGCTGTAGCTGTTTGTGGGAGCTACAGGGATTTTCTTATAGACGCTTCTATCACTTGGATTCCAGATTCATTATCTATCAGTTGTAGGGCATGTCGCCCATTTCTATTAGAATTTCTTTTCCAGTACAGTTTTCAGACTTTGCCATGTATTGTTTTAGTATTCGGTTTACTTATCAGTTGTGGGATTTGTAGTGAGGAGTTTTCCTCCAGACTTTATTTACGTTATGTGATGGTTATTCTATTTACTTCATTATGGTGAATGGTGTTATTATTCTTTATTACACTTGTTGCATGTTAATCAGATTTTAAATAAAATTTGGCACTTACTTTTTAAATACTAGGTGGTTAGTAATAATAAAAAATGTTTTCGACAGTGATGCTATTAACTGAGCCAACTTGGCATTTTGAATTAATTTAATAAAGGAGTAGCTACCCGGTATTTAATTAGTCGGGGTATCACAGTGCTACGTCGTATAAATCCCTTCTCCAATAACTTTTGAATTTGATCTCTTAGCTCCCTCATTTCAATAGGAGCCATTCGATATGGAGCCCTCGTAATAGGCCTCGTTCCCGGCGCTAAATCGATCACAAACTCAATCTCACGGATAGGAGGCAAACTCGGTATTTCCCGAAAAATATCCTCAAAATCTTTCACAACCGGAATAGAATCCAAGGGAACAACTACATCCCTAGAAGTCTCCTCAGCAATGCAATACAAATAAGTACTAGTACTCCCCTCTAAACGAGGTAAAACTACCAGGAACATTTCTTGTCCCGGAATGGCGAAGACTATACTCTTCCCGTAGCAATTTACTATAGCATGATATTTCATAAGCTAGTCCATACCCAAAATCACGTCATACCCGACCATGTCCAGGACGAGTAAATCGGCCTCAAAACATAAATTACCGAGAGAGATTTCTATATTTTTACAAACAAAGAAGATGAGTGACCCATCACCCATAGAGGACTCCACACTAGTAAAAGTTCTTTCAGCAGATTTAATCAACTCTATGGAGTGAGCAAAACTTCCAGAAATAAATGTATGTGTCGCACCCGTATCAAACAAAACGCGACCCATAAGTCCCTAAATAAGGAACTCACCCTCAATTGCTGGTGGTGCAGGCGGAGCTGGAGGAAGCATAGCATCCTGAATATGGTAAACCCTACCATACTGTAACTGACCCTGTTGTGGAGGAGCAACTAGGTTAGGCACTTGCGGAGGGAACTGAACGTACGGCTGCTGTGGAGCTCGAGGAAACTGTCCCCCAATCAACTGAGGACATTCCTTCTTATAGTGACCTGCTTACCCGCATTGGAAACACCGACCTATCATATTTTCAGCATTCCGACCATGATTATTTCTAAATTGATTTACCCCTTGGCCCTGCTGACCTCTGCCTCCCTGACCACCACGGCCTGCTTGTTGCTATGGGGCACCCTGAACGTGCCTATTATTATGGTTCCCCGAATTAAACCCATCAGAACGCTGCCTCTTCGATAAGTCCCCCTGTTGGGGATCCCTTTCTTTCTGTTTACTTCCCGAAGGTTGGGACGAGGGAAAGACTCCTCCTCCAATCCCACTACCTCCCGGCCTTCCCGCTTGCCCCACTACGGAGGTCTTTTTGCAACTTTGCAAAAATAGTCTATGCTCTTGGCAATGTAATAGAGCTGCATTCATCACATCCCCAAAAGTCTGTAAAGACGGATTACCCAACAAATGTTGCCGGATTCTCCAGTTCAACCCTCTCATAAACTTTAAAACTTTCTTTTCCTCGGGGGTCACTTCATCCGGCACAAAACTTGCTAACTGGGTGAATTCCTCCTCATATTCCGCTACTGAACTCTCCCCTTGCACAAGGTCCTGCAACCTTCTTATCATCTCCCCTTCAATTACGGGAGGAAAGTACTTATGATCGAACAAAACCCAGAATTCGGAGATCGACATTATATCCCTCTGTTCTGGCGTAGTCACAGACTCCCACCAGTGTAATGCGGCCCCCACCAGTTTAAAAGTAGTAAGAACTTGCTTCCTGCCCTCACCACACTCCACCATACGTAGATGGCGTTGTATATCTTTCTTCCATTGATTCTCCTTTATAACATCCGAGCTCCCGTCAAATTCCGGGGGCTGACCCTTCAGAAAATATTCCCCAGCTCTCTCCCACGGAGAAGGTCCGGTAGGAACTTGGGCATCTGGTACTCTTTGTTGAGCCTGTGGCGCTTGTTGGGCCACTGCTGTCATGGCCGCATTAACGTCTTGAGCCATAATATTCGCCACATCCGCGGCATTGAATGTTCCTTGTGGCGGCGGAGGAGGACCAACATCCTCATCTAAGACCCTATTGCGTCTTGCCGAGCGACCACTTTTAGGCGGCATCTGAGATGGGGGAACAATAGAGTTAGAATACTATTCAGAATAATCTACATTGCAGAAAATCGCAAACATAAGCAACAAAGTAGTCCTATCATTAGGCTATATATCAAAGAACGCTACGGTAGAACGTGACAAGCCCACATAGATCCTAGTACTCTAGAACCTAATGCTCTGATACCATCGGTGATAACCCGCATATCGAAATAAGGGGTGGCCAGCCCGATACTCCAATAAATACGGAAATCATGGATGGGAATCATTCTCAGCATCACAAATATAACACGAGTATACGGGAAAACCACCCAATAATTCAGAAAACGGGTTGCCAAAACATTTAATTTGATTAAAAGATTAAGTTAAGAAAATAATTTAAGCATCCCATTCTAAAAGATAGTGGAATTTCCAAGATAACATACATATAGATCAACCTCCATAATAAATGTACAAGAAGAGGACCGAATAAGCTGTCGGTCCATAGGTACACAAAATGAATCACCACGGTTTAATATAATACATATTACATCCATTAAACAAGTACAAAGTTGGTCCCAACGCTCGAATGACAAACCCGATCATATCTAGAATATAAAAAATGAGGGCGTCTAACAAAATATCCTGTAATATCCGCAAATCTTACAGCTCCTCAAAAACATAAGGGTGAAAATATAAACACGGGGGTCCTTGCGGAGGAGCACCTGGGCGGATACAATAACATGCACAACAGGAAAGAGATGAACGGGTCAGGACCCGGTTTTTATATAGTTCCCAGATGAATAAGAAGCATGATAGCTATGAACAGTTAATCATGAATGATGAAGAAGAAATATCTAACACCCTAAACATGAATCATAAATGAGACAGTTAAAATGACATGCCTACAAGTACACGATGTAAGAGAATTAAATTATACATAATTAAGTTAAAAGCTTCCATCTTTCATAGCCACTTTAATCCAATTTCCATTCCTTAACAGGAATATAATATCATCATTATTCTCATTTCTTTTCAATTCTTATTCCTTAGCAGGAATATCATTACCATTTTACATTCGGTGGTAATAATCATATCTCAAGTCCCACTTGAATTTAGAAAAGTTATATTCTTATACATATAACGATTCTAAGACCGCCCCTCCGAGTTTCCCCACTGGGCGCGCCCCTAAATAACTATCATCTTCCAGGGGCCTATCAAATAAGGCAGCCTGGGCACCTAACGCACGTCGGGAAGTGGCCATATGCATGCGAGTGAGTCATAACCACACCCGGAATTACCTCACTAGCGCAGAAGAACATATAATAAACCCGCATATGGCCGAGGACTATAGTCTCCCTGCATTCACTAGTCAGGGGACATCACCTCAGGCGCGAGATTCCCTTATGATAGCATTTAGAGAGGTGTGTTTAATTAAATTAGCACTTACCATTAAAAATGATACTTTTCCTTTCCATTAACATATATGTGTTTCGTTTTATCTGAAACCATAGTCATAAAATATTTTATTGGTATTTAACATAGGGTATGCCTTGAATAATTCTCCAAACATGGGCCTACAACCCCTATCCTCCTATTAAGAAGTAACCAGAAGAGTGATACCTAAACATCACTTTAGAACACCCCCCCCCCCCCTTGGACTTAACCCCAAGTGAAATCCATTCCACTCTAGGGTGACAACCAGACTCAACTAGGACTCTAAAATCCAACGTTTACTTCATTCAAGAAGGTTCCTAAGTCCCTATGAAAAGAAAAGATTTAAAAGTAAAAGTAAAATTTTTGGGAAGAAAACAGGGGACCGGTCAACCGGTCCCAAGACCGCGGTCGACCACGTCTCAAGTTTTTGCCTAAGAATAAAAGCTGAAAGCTCACTTCGGCAGGGCCGGTCGATCGGTAAGGGGGACGCGGTCAACCGCGCCTCAACATTTATGCCTTTGAAAGAAAGTCGTGTGCCCTCTCCCGAAGGCCCGGTCGACCGGCCTGAAAACCGTGATCGATCGGTCATTGCAGACCTAGACCAATCTTTCCTATTTTCAAGCTAAGCCCAAATTCAACTTCAACCAAACTAAACCAACCTCATTTGCTGATACTAAATGATCATAAATGCTTCCAACTACATTATTCTACATCAATCCATAATCAAATCTCTTCCAAAGACATCAAAACTCATAAATCCCAACAAAACCATAACTACATTAAACCAAAACTATCACATATCTACCAACACTAATTATCCACCTTAAACCATATAATAGCAAGTAGAAAACTTGCCTTGGGGCTTCAATCTCAGATTTTGTTGAAGAAAAATGCAAGATCAAATCACTAATCTTCAATCCCTCTCTTCTCCACAAGTTCTCTTCCGCTCTCACTCTAACTCTAGGGCTAGAATTTCACTTAGGGGAAAATGAAAGACTCAAGGAGACTAAATCGTAGCCTTAAGCAAAAAGTCTCTAATCTTTAAATGTCAATACCGCAATAAAATGATTTCTAATACGCGATATGCCAAAATCAGTCAAAAGTGCCCAAAACATCAAAATACAATATGGCACACAATTTGACTATCTCGCACCTCCCGGAACTAACTACACCCTCCAAATTATCATTTGGAAATTTTTATAACACATTTTAAGTTCCGGCTCATTTTAAACCATAATGTCATTTCAATTCTCATGACTCAATATAACACCACATGGTAATATTCACCCACACATAAGGTAAATATGTAACATTTTGGTAAATATTAACTTATCTTATGAAATTAATATTTACTCCACAACCAATCACATCTATATATAAATACACCATGTGGTAGATAAATATAAAATAGGCTCCCAAGAGCGAGGGTTGTTACAATTTCTAGAATTTGACAACATCGCTCTAACTAATGGAAATAGTTCCTCAAATGGCATTTACAATAAAGTAACAAAAACATAGAAACCCAACATATTTACTACAATTCATTATAACATCAAGAAAATTCTTTCAAAATAACACCCTCCTAACTCTTGGCCCATCAATTTCAGGATCCTCACTGGGGAATTTTATTAAGCTTCACTATGCGTGCTAGTTATGAGTGGTTGCGTTAACAGTGTGATGAGGATCGCCGCTCCTGTCACAACTAAGAGAACACTGAAAAAATATATCGTCCTTAAACCCCGTCTCTAAAAACATATTTGCTAAGAACAACACCAATGTACCCTGATTGATCCCATATGAGTAGTTTAGCCCCGCTATCATTTTGTATGGGTGTGAATTTTACAACCACCTCCACTGCAAGGACAAATTTTCAATCGAGTCAATTTGTATGTAATTGGCATTATTCCGAACAAAAAAGTTTGAGTCATAGGATATACTTTGAGTTGTTGATTCCATAAGCCTATGACGTTGTTTGATGAAGACATAGCGGCCATGCTTCAAATATTGGACATGTCATGCTATGTTTAGTGCCAAGTTTGTCTTCACATTTTCCAAGGGTCTCGCAGGTATGAATGCATATTAATTATGAGTCCATGGAAATAGTTTAAGGGTGTTGATTTTTTATTTAAAATGTTTGAAAATATTTTTTCAATATTTTTTAAAGAAAAATTTCCTGAGTTTATTTTCGTTAGGACGAGATATAAACTCGTTAAAATGAAAATTTAGTTTTCTTTTGAATGAATTTATAGCTCATTAGAACGACAATGGGATTTCGTTAAAACGGGCATCAAACGAACATTAAACGAGGAAACTCTGCCAAGCAGACCTAATCTCATTAGAATCTAGTTCAAACGAGATTGTATTCTCATTCAAACAAACTTGGGTTTTCGTTCAAACGAGATGATATTCTCATTCAAATGACTTCATCTTTTGTTTGAACGAGTTCACCTCCTCAAAATTTTTGTTTTTTACTTGAGGCATTTTAAACTCAGAATTTTTAATAACTTTTGACGAAAAATGTTTCTACACCTGTTTACAAAAGTTCCAAGCCCCAAGTTTTACCCTTTATATTTTAAGATCCGAGTTCCATAATGCTTATTCTTTGAGATCTGAAGTTTAAGCACAAAAGTTTGTTTCTTTCATTTTCAGAGAAACTATTTCATGTGGTGGAATCCATGCATGCTCATTGTGATGTTTGATGGTTGTCGAGCATTATTGATGGATACCGAGGCACGCGTGGACTTTTGTGTTGTGGAAACTTGTGTGGGTGGACTCATGTGTAGCACGATGGAGGAGTGGTTGAAGATAGAAGAGCATGAAGTCTTGTGGGGTATCGAGTCGTTGTGTAAGTCTACTATATATTCTTTGTAAAACCATATCATAGTGAATTATTTGGTAAGGTCATCTGAGATTTTTTCCATTTTGGGTTTTTCTTGTACATCGGCGTGTTGTGCTATTGGTTTATTTTATCTGTTATCACCTAGATGCATGTTTTAGGTTAAAAATATAAAATTGGATAAATTGGCTTATTGTTACAACTCAGTTTAAAATTCGGTGTATTTACTTAAAGACTTAATCATTAAGATTAAAATTTAAAAATAACAAAAAATAGTTTTTTTTATTGTAACCATCATTGTCGGGCGTATTCACACTTTTACAAGTCGTAACCCCAGAGAGCCGCTTTTGCTAAAACTCGAGCAGTTTCTTGAAAACTCGCTTCGGATATGAAACTTTGAGCATTCATAAATGCTCTTGTTATTCCCAATAAGATGGCTCGGTAACAGATCCAGAGCGGGTTGCACTAATTTATCGTGTAAGATCTTTATTTTGTGCTATTTATGGTGGTTATTTATTCTTCTCTCTTGAGTTTATTTTCTAGGTGGATTCCCTTAGTGATAAGTTATTTGATATGTTTTGTGATGACAATTTTGATATTTGAGAGGAGTTTAATGAGTTTCGTAACCGTGATGAAAAATTAAATTATTTGAATTTGAAGTTTGCAAATAGAATTAAAATTCTTGAATAAAAAAAATTCATTGTAATGTTGTTATGGAACTTTTGTAAACTATTCAAACTCAAAGAGATTTCTTTTGTGAGAAACTTGTGGACATGGACCGTGATTTTAAAATTTTATAATTGTTCAATAAAGAGAGTGATGATAAAGTTCATTTTTTAGAGAAATAATTAGAAGACAAAAAACTTCTAGGGTGCATTTACGTGCCAATGAGGATAATGATAAATTGATTAATGATTTCAGGGCACGTGAGAAGACTCTTAGGGATAAGTTTTCTTATATTAAGGGGGAGAAAGATAACTTTCTAGGAATGATATAAAATTTAAAAAAGGAGTCCCTAAAGTTGAAAGAGTCTAATTATTTTCTTATGTCTAGAATTTTAAAGTTAAAAGATGATCTAAGAGACTCGAGTAGTGTTGGTAGTGATGCTACTCGCTTCCATGATTCTAATTATTCTACTATAAGAGCCAATATCATTGTTTATTTTAGAGGGTCAATCTAATCCTAGGGTGTTAGAAAAAGACAATCCAAAGGTCTCATTCATCGTCGCATTTACACGTGCACACACTGTGGTAGGAAAGGTCCGTTTTTGCTATGATCTTAGAATAGACCCTGAGAAGTTAAAGTCTAGTGTCCCTTTGGTTTTTGAAAGTTGACGTGTTAAGTATACATCTATTTGGGTTAGGAAATATATTTTTGATGCGCCTAATGTTCAACTACTTGAATCTTGAATGCTTGATCATGAATCTTCACATGTTATATCTTATGGGTGATTGCTTGCATGTTTTTACTTGTCATACTCTAGTTGTACTTCATGATAGACATATGTATCTTTTTTATTATATTTTTCTTTTATAGAGTCATAATGAAAAATATGAAAAGATTTTGTTTGCCTTTTGAGTTTGAATGTGTTTTTGAAAAGTTAAAAAAAATGGTATTTTCTTTTGAATTTTTTTAGAAAAACTCAAAAAGATGTTTGGTTTTTATGTGTTTTAGTTTTACACATTTAGTGTGGCATATTGGTATGTTTGAATCTAATTCACTCCATACTTTCCACGTGGCTAGTACATTTGGTTACGATTGTAGATACTTAGATAGTTCTTAACCAAGTTATCACGGAGTTGTTTTGAGCTTGATTGGCTTAACGGATTCGACTTTGGATATGCCTCCGCACACACATGCACGAGCTTTTTGAACGTTATCTTCACATGTATATTTGAGATTTGTGAGATTTTCTTCCATTAATTTTGCCGTCTACATGTTTTGTGGCTATAGGGGATTTGTGCATGTATGAACCGTTGCCCATGAGAATGTTTGTGTTGTATTGAAAAATATGAGGGTGCACAGGAAAGGGCTACGAAATGAGAAAATCTCCACTGGGGGGAAAGCGACTATTGGCATGAGAATAATAAAAAAAATTAAAGGCAATAAAAACAAAAAAAAATTGCCAAAGGCCAATATAATTTATAGTGTGTTTGACCTTTCAAGAGAAATAACTTCAAAAGAATTGAGAAAAGAAAAGAAATAAGAATATGTTATATGTTTATCTTTTGAGGATGTTTGGTTGAAGATCAACGTATTTGCACAATGAATCCTAGTTATGCTTATTTTGTCATGATCCTATTGATTTGTAGAATCATCAATATTCTAGGTTTGCATGCATTGTGTTTGTTTGTTCATTAAGTTCATTTTATCTTGTCACTTGATGATAAAGCTTAGCTCGATAAAGTTTTACGATTAATTAGAACTCATTGAACATATTTGAGTGTTTGGGTCATAATTTATTTGTATCTAGTTCACACCTATTCATTCCTCCCCACATATTTAGACACATCGATACTATGCTAATGTGTAAAGCCTATGTGTTTTGTATCGAGTTTTGTGGTTTTTATAACTATATGTTTGTTGTATTTTCATTGGTATATTTTTCATATGTTATATATAGTATCGTGTTTTTTTTAGTCTTTGCAGGCACATTTAGTCCATGTTTACCATATACTTTATCATTTGGTTTATTTGTGCTTGAGTTTCCATGTTGCATATTTTTTATACTTTACACCATTGCATGCTTGATTCCCTTCTCCTTATGTTTAAAATTGGTATCAAATTTTCTCATCTTGGTATCTTAAGATCACGTATTTAGGGGGAGATTTGGTTTTGGGGGAGTAATTGTTGATATTATCTTTCTTTGTCTATTCTTGAACAAAAAGGTGGGGAAATGGTATCTTTTCTTTGCATGATTAAGATATCTTTATCTTAGGAGGAGACGTCTTACCTAGGTTGAGATTGATTTATACATTGTTAGATGTTTATCATTTGCAAATTTATACTTAATATATTCTCTTTTTATTTGAAGATGTGTTTAGGTGTGCAGGACTGCAGGTTTACATCAATGCGGTACCGTTTTCAATCAAAGTAAAGATACTCATGTTTGTGTGTCTGTTGAGCATCCGTACTCTTTTTCCTTTTTGGCATTGGGGAATGAGTCTTTTTAGAGAGCTTTACGGCCCATAAGATTTTTATTTGGATTTTATCTTGGGATAGCCAAAGGGGGAGATTTGTAAGAAAAAATTTCCAATCAAGTCAATTTGTATGTAATTAGCATTATCCCAGAAAAAACTATTTGAGTCATAGGATAGACTTTGAGTTGTTGATCTCATAATCCTATAACGTTGTTTGATAAAGACGCAGTGGCCAAGCTTCAAAGATTTCATATGTCGTGCTGTATTTAGTGCCAAGTTTATCTTCACATTTACCTAGGGTCTCACATGTATGAATGCATATTAATTATGAGTCCTTGAAAATATTTTAAAGGATTTTGGTTTTCATTTAAAATGTTTAGAACTATTTTTTTAATATTTTTTAAAGAAAATTTTCTGAGTTTATTTTCATTAGAACGAGATATAAACTCATTAGAATGAAACTGTAGTTTTCGTTCGAACGACTTGTTAGGGTTGTATACTAAAAGTCATGGTTCACTGTGAATTTTAGTATGTTTATTTAATGAGAATCTTCACAAGTGACGTTTGCATCATATAATTTTATATATTTATGCATAGGTTTCTTTTATTCTACATAGTTTATGATTTGGTTTCTAAATTTCGATTTACACATGGAAGATCAGATCACTGGTCCTTGTAGAATACAAGATTGGTTCACAGTCTTAAATGGAGATGGACACACCATCAGTAGGATTATAGCACACTATTTTAGTTAGTCTATCTTCATTACAGGAAATAATATATAGTTTCGACTTATTGTGCTAGTATACTTTGTGTGTATTGAACGGGACTAATTTGAAATAATTGTCTTTATACTGACTATATAAGATTATGATTGTCTCATGGTTATTATGAGTGATTAAGACCTTAATCTGTACATAATTGATGGACACGTGCATCCATTGTTCATTACTTTGACCAATTGAGTGAGATTCATTTATGGATCAATGGTAGATTGGTAATGGTGACCAGTGTATGGTGAAAGTTAATTATGAATGGAATTCACGTCTCGGTATAGATATTGATGATACCCTCTTGATAAAGCTTATAAGTTTTGATTATTTCAAATCCGGCCGGGTATTTAACTATCCAACATATCAAATAATTTAAGCGAACGGTATCAAGGATTTTATAAGAGGTCGATTAAATATAATTGTCAGTAATTTAATTTAATCGACGAGTATCTGTAATCTTAACGTGGGGAGATTATTAAGCATTTAATAATGAGGAGCTCAAAATTATAATTTTGAGATAGTATATTGGAGTGAAATTATTATTCTTTAGTGGAATGAATAATAATTTATAGAATTATGGAATTAATTATAAAGTTTAATTAGAATTCATAATTCTATAGGAAGTTGGTATCCTATTTCGCTTGGAAGTCCCCGTGCTAGCCTATATAAGCAACCCCTTGTCTCCTAATAAGTGTGGGATCAATATAAATCATAAAAAACCTAAAAAGGAGTGGTAGGGTCATGATCCTTGGTGCCCACATGCCAATGACATGTATTGGCTTAGAGGAATAGCATGGAAGATCTCGAGGTATCTTTCAAAGATTTCATATTGTAAAATCGATTACGGTCAATTGGAGAGTCAAAAAATTCTGAAAGTAGAACCACGAGTTTCTGACATATAGAGGAAAAGTCAAAAGAAATTTCAAGTCATTTAGAGATCGTTTGATCCGCATGCTTCACACATCTTTACAAAATAGTGATTTACGAAACAGATCTGACAACACAGATTAGATCTGGAATCAAATCAAGAACGGATTTAGAAAGTGAATTAAATTTTCAAAAAAGTGTTATAATATATATAAACCCTCATATAATACTTTTGGATTCATGGATATGAAGGTTTGGGGATGAAATCAATTCAAGAACACACAATTTCATCTCCCTAAACAAATGCGCGACATGTTATGGTATCTACTTGTTAGAGCCATAACTTGAGAACCGTTGGTCAGATGGGACTGAATTTTTTCTATGGGTTCCAGAGGCCGAAAGATATAAAAATTCGTGAAAGATATTATTTTGACAAGGTTAAGATTTTTGAAAAAAATCATTTCGATTTTGTGGCTGCCACACTGTCAGATTTACGATACGGATCGGTGTAACACGAAAAAGATCAAATATCTACGGTTCAAGCCAGAAGGAACCACAGAGGTATGATATCTTGAATCTCCTATGTATATACACCATAATTATTTTTTTTAAACCCAATTATCATATAAATCAAATGATCCAGTATTTTATTTTAAGTCCTCCAGCACGACTTTATAGCTCGTTAGAACGACAATGGGATTTCATTAGAACAGACATCAAACAAACATCAAATAAGGAAGCTCTGCCAAGCCGACCCATTCTTGTTAGAAGATCTTTAGAATCTGGTTCAAATGAGATTGCATTCTTGTTTGAACGAGCTTGGGTTTTCAATCAAATGAGATGCTATTCTCATTTGAATGAGTTCACTCCCTCGAAATTTTTGTTTTCAATTTAAGGTATTTTAGACTCATATTTTTTAAGAACTTTTGACGAAAAACGTGTCTACAACTGTTTATAAAAGTTCCAAGCCCCAAGTTTCACCCTTTATGTTTTAAGATCCAAGTTCCATAATTCCTATGCTTTGAGATCTTAAGTTTGGGCATAAAAGTTTGTTTCTTTTATCATGAGAGAACCTATATTATGTGGTGCACTCTACGTGCTTATTTTGGTGTTTGACGATTGTTGAGCCTCATCGGTGGATACCGAGGTATGCATGGACTCATGTATTGTGGAAGCTTACATGTGTGGACTCCTGCGTTGCACTGTGGAGGAGTGGCTGAAGATAAAAGGGCATCAATACTTGTGGGGGATCGATTCGTTGTGTAAGTTTGTTGTCTATGCTTTGTAAAACCATGTCATAGTGAATTATTTGGTTGGGTCGTCCGAGGTTTATTTATTTAAAGACTTAATAGTTAAAATTAAAATTGAAAAATACAAAAATAGAATTTTTTATTGTAACCATCCTTGCCGAGGGCGTTCACGCTTCTATAGCAACAACCTGAACATATATTCAAATGTGTATGAGTTTTATTTAAAATATCGTAGTTAAATAAGTAATTAATAAGTAACGTCGTATAATGATAATTACTTTAGGGATTACAAATGATTCAAGCATGTTGATATCATCCCGGATCCGCGTGGGTACACCACCCTCATCAAATGCCTTACAACGAACTGCAGTCGTCTGTGCAAACACATCCTCCATATATTTTGGACTTGTACATTGCACTATGTGAGGGTTTATTTTCACCATGACGGTTATAATTTTTTACTTACGAGGGCACCATATTTATAAAATCCAATACTATTGTACACACGTGAACGTTAAAAAAGGTCATAAATAAACGTTCAAAAACTTTAAGCAATAATCACATAGATAAACAAACAATTACTTTATAATATTGTAGTTGAAAACTAGATAACATAAAGGAAAGAATGAAAATACAACACAATAAACATAATCATTGAGGAGTCCAATTTTAGCAGTGTGATAGGGGTACAAATATTTCTTAAATTCACTGAACAAGTAAGATAGCTCTCCATGTATGTCCTTACAACCTTTCCCATACCTCCCCATCCCCTAAACCTAACGTGTAGTTTGACGCATTCTACCAATACATGCCAATATTGTTGAAAGTCAGCAAGATAAACCCCGTGTTATTCCTCTAATGTCCACATATGGTACATATTCCACTTGGAGTAACCAATCATGTATCCATTCCGTTAGGAAATAGTAGTCCTCATAAGTTGACCACTGTGGGTGATGAATTTTAGTTAGAAATAAATAAATTCTAAAGAATATGTTAAGATAGGTGTTGTTAACAATTCTTATGAAAACCTAAATTTATAGGCAATAATTTAATGACCCTTCATGGAAAGTTTCTTAGACTCGTGTTGTCCAACAAATGTAATTTCACGAACTACCTTCAATGTATTAGTCACACATGTGTGACACTTTTCATGGATTAGCCTCTTGTTTGTCGGTGTTGCATCAATTCAGAGAGCACTGTTTGGCAATACTGAAATAATTCATATCACATGGCCTCCTACCATGAAAAAGACTCCTCAATCATGCTTCTCTTAGGCACTACAAAGGGGGTTATGTGGTCTTGTTAAGAGTAATAAAAATTTCTATTGTTCGATTAAAATAATTACACCTGCTAGACTGAACAATTTAAAATTTATTTACGTACTGCCATTTTTTACATTACATTTAGTGGGAATACAAATCACAAATTTTCACCACAACACACACGGGTGACACTGTCCACCTTTCAAATCGCACTTTTGGTAGTGCTGAAACAATTCAGATCGCATGGCCTCTTTCCATGGAAAAGACTCATTAGCCATTCCTCGGTTAGGTTCTGCATAGGTGCTCGGTTAACCTCTCAAATTGCACTTTTGGTAGTGCTGAAACAATTCAGATCGCATGGCCTCTTTCCATGGAAAAGACTCATTAGCCATTCCTCGGTTAGCCATTCCTCTTTCCATGGAAAAGACTCATTAGCCATTCCTCGGTTAGGTTCTGCATAGGTGCTCGTATGGTCTTGTCAAGAATAACACAAACTTGTGTTGTTCGATCAAAATAATTATAACCACTACACTGATTAATTCTAAATTTAACAGCATACTTCCATTGTGAGGACCAAATTTCCAATTGAGTCTTAATGTAGTTTTGACTTATTCTCGGAACAAAATATGTTTGAGTCATAGATAGTTTTTTATTGTTCGATCCCACGAGTCTACGACGTATCGAAGATTTATTGAAAACGTTACGGCAAAGCTACAAAGATTTAATCATGCCGAAGTTTAATTGGTGAAATTTCGTGTCTTCAAGTTTTAAATGCATTCCGAGATCACATAGGTATGAATGCATAATGTTAATGAAACTCGGAATTCATTTTATAAAATTAAGGATGTTATTTTCTTTAAAGAAAATGTTTTTAAAAGAGGTTTAATTGTTTACACTTCGTTTTTGTCAGATAAGAATGGATGAGAATTGGATAAGAGTTGGTTTTAATCAAAACTCTGTTTAAATTAAGAACTATATCTAACGACGTCGTTCAAATGACATTTGATGTCGTTCGAACGACGTGGCATCTCGCTCGAACGAGATTCTGACACCGACTCAATTTTTATTATAAACAGAGGTGTCCAGTTTCCTCGAAGGGCGTGCATTCTGGAAAAATAGTTTACGATCTAGAAACCTATTTGCACATGTTTTCTAAGGTTTCAAAGACTTAAACACATCCATAGAGTTTACAAGATCCGAGCTTTCATTAGTGTATGTGTATGTGATCTTGTGTGCACCAATTTTAGTTTGTTCAAACTCGTTGGACAACCTGTTTAGCTGGGTTTTGGGATGAAGAAAAGGCAGACACCTATTTCAACATCGTAGACGACATCAAAGCCATATCATAGGACACCGAGGCACTCGTGGAGTCGCATGCTGTGGACAAGTAGTGTGGAAGATGGAGTTTCTACATGGGAACTATGAGAGGAGTGGTAGAAGATCAGAGGAGTGTCAAGTCTCATGGGTGGAGCGAGTCGTTGAGTAAGACTACCGTCTATTTTTGTAAAACCATATTCATAGTGATTGCCTGGCTTGGGGTCGTCCGAGGTTTTTTCCCTATTTGGGTTTTTCCTCGTACATCCGGCGTTGTGAGTATTGCTTTACTTCATTTTACTTGCTTTAATCATTAGTTGAATGCTTAGGGTTAAACAAGATAAAATATTGTTAAGTTAATTTTTTGTCACAACTTGGTTTGATTAAAGTGAAAAAGAGTTTTTCATAAGAAAAGGAAGTTGGTTTGCATTCATCCTTAACTTAATTCCGCAAAAGCAAAAGGTATATTTTGGGGACCTACAGATTAGTATCAGAGCTTGTTGCACTATTTTATTGCGTTGGATCCCTTTTTGCATTTGGGGTGATTGCTTGTTTATCTCTCTTGGTTTGTTTGTTTTCCTATCGATGAATTCTCAAAGTTTTAACGAATTAAATCTGTAGAATTTAATGTTTGCAAAACGAATTGAAGTTTTGGAGGAAGAAAATTCTCGTTTTAAAAATATGATTGAATATTTGCAAACATTTCAAATTTAAAGAGATATGATTCGTGAGAAGTTTGGAATTTTATATAAAAATTTTGAATCTTTAAAAAAATTCAAAAAGGAGTGCTAATAAGCACCCAAAACTATACATTTTATATCCCGAAAAGATGTACTTTCGTTCCTAATTCTCGGTAATTTGGGTCTTATGCGCTTTATTGTCTATTTTGTAGGTTGAATGCACGTTGCGGTATTCAAACGCGTATTTCAAGAAAATTGTGCAGATTATGGAGCTAATTACCAATTCCGTAACCCTAGCCTACTCTAACCTAGCCTAAACTATATCCCGATCCGTGTGTGTTTAATTTGTTCCTTTCGTATTTTTTATATTTTTAATTTTTAGCTTGAATCGTTTTTATTTTTAGGATTTATTTTTTTCTTTTTATTTAATGATGTTTTATTTTGATTTTTAGTTTTTAGTTTTTATTTTATTTTATTAGGATTACTTTTTTTTAGGAATTCATTTATTTTTTAGTTTAATTTGGATTTACATTTTTGTAGGTCTTTCGTTTTAATTTTTAAGTTTTAGGAATTTATTTATTTTACTTTTATTAGTTTATTTTTTTAGGACTTGAGTTTTTATTTTATTTAAGTTTTTATTTTTAATATTTAATTTTTAGTTTTATAAGTTTTAGTTAGACATTTTTTAAGGGCATAAGTTAAACACACACAAAACCACTCACTCCCAAATAAACACACAACACCCGTACACCTAAACACACCCAAACAACCCCCTAACCCTTACCTAACATTCCTACACCCACCCACGCTCTATCTTACCCCGCTTCTTCTTCCTTACCCACCTTCATACTCTATATCTCTCTCTTCCTCCATTAAAATGCTACCACAGACCACCTAAACCGCCTGCCCCGGCGGTCGACCCACCTGAACCAAACCCGGTCGCCGCCCACTTTCGGCGAGACCCACCTGCGACCCATATCCCTAAACCCCCGTCGCCAGAGACCCTTGTCCGACAGCCATAAACCGCCGGACGGACCCCTCCAGCCACCTCCATCCCTAGCGCGACCCGCGCCAACCACCACCTCGCGACCCCAACAACCCTCTCACCGGAGCGCCCAAACTGAGGCCCCCTCTTACCCCTCTTCAACCTCAATCCCAGTGATAAGCACCCTGTAAGGACATTTTTGTCCAACATACTTGTATATGTCATTAGTCGTAACACCGTTGCAAAGATTCAATGTTCATTCATCATCAACGGAATCCGAAGATCAAAAGAAAGGAAGAATTCAGAAATCCAGTTAGCCGGACCGGCCCGCCTTTATATAAAAAGAACCGATCCGACTGCGGACCGATCCGCCCAATATCGGACCGGACCGCCTTGCACTTTGAAGCCAGTGAGCCCCGAACCGAATGCGAACCGAATCAGCTTCAAATTAAAAGAACCGGTGCGCTATCGGACCGATCCTCCTAAGGCCCGGACCGGTCCGCCCTGGATAGAATTTCCCAGATCGTGTATCAGATTTTCTCGGGCAAAGAGTTCCTATTTAATCCCACTACGGGGAAGTGGTTTGATAAGACTTACACACGATTTTCTGAGTTCCATAACTCTTAAGTCTTCATGGTATTTGAGTCCATTGATTCATACCCTTGATTCACACAAACTCCATACATTTGTGAGTCACTTTTGGTAACCCAAGAACACCATTGCTGTTGTTCAACCCTTGTGAAGTGGACCGCTCCTTCCTCTTCATTGCAGCCCTACTGGAAAGGGATAATTCCAGCCGCGACTACAGAATCCGATGCCTGCGGGTAATTCTTAGTCAAAAAACTTGTATTTCAGTGTAATCCGATTGTAAGCCGTTTCTCTTACAAATTATAGTGATATACAAATGGTTTTGCCCCTGTGGGGGATTTTTCCTTAAACTTTGTGTGTTGAATAATTCTTGCATGATTTCATATTGTTTCAATCACACCTAGTTGCATGTTTAGGGTTAATTTGGGTTAAAAGGTGTTTTAAATATAATTTGATCATTTGAACGCAAGCGCCAACTCTTTCAAATTGGTATCAGAGCGGGTTACGCTAATTTATCGCGTGATCCTGATTTTTCGAGGATTTATTTTTTTTGATACAATTTGACTTCTCACGTCGTCAAATTGGTATCAGAGCCTGTTGCACTAAGTTATTGTGTTTTGATCCTGATTTCGCAAAAATGGCTTTTGATGGTTTTGATGATCTTCGATGTCAAATTTTTGAAAAAATTAATTGGAAAATTCACACGAACTCTTGTTTTAAATCTTCTGTTGAAAACGAATCTGAGAGGTGTCCTTGTTGTGAGGGTGTTGGTCACACGTTACATGAGTGTACCACAAATTTAAAGAATAAATTGAATAAACCGATTTCTCATGTTTCTACCCTTAGTGATTGTGATTCGAAAGAAGAAGTTTTTTATGCTTCTAGGCGAGAGTTTCCCATCCGTGTGATTAGTGATGATAGTGAAAGTGATGGGAGTGTGGATGAAAGTGAGGAGGAAAGTGTAGATGAGCATGACTTGCAAACTGCTTTCAATGAACTTTATGCTGAAACTTTGAAAACAAAGAAAGAAAATTTGAAATTGAAAGCTCAGTTGAAAGAGTGTTCCATAAAAAATAATGAGTTTTTAGTTAAAGAACTTAGGGATCATGTGAAAATTTCGAAAGAGAAGCTTGAGTACGTCGAGGGTGAGAGAGATAGTCTTAGAGGGTTGATGGAGACTATGAAAAAGGAGCTTTTAGAGTTTGAGGATTCTAAACGAGTACTTGAATCTAGGATAGGTGAACTTGAGGTGAAATTGAAAGATTCAAGTAAAGTAAAATTTGATTTGGAGTCTAGGTCTGAAAAACTTGATAAGATTTTAGGCACAGTCGAGATCAAAACGGATAGGGGTGGGATTGGTCTTGAAAAATATGTTGCACCCATTCCCACACGTGTGAGAGAGCCTCCTAGGTTTTTTAAGAAAGAGACACCTACGGGTGTTAGGAAAGAGCCCCCTAGGAACATCGTGAGAGTGCCTCCTAGGATCATTAGGAGAGATCCACCTAAGCAAATTCAGAAAGCGCCACCTAGGAATTTGAGGAGAGGGCCACCTTTAGGTAACACACACCGCCCGATTTATACTTGCACACATTGCGGTAGGCAAGGTCATCTTAGGCGATTTTGTTACAAGCTTTTAAATGGACCTAGGAAGGTTAATGAAAGAATAAATTCGATTCCCAAAACCCCCACACTTCGTTACACATCAATTTGGGTTAGAAAATCGGATTTAGAGGCTTATGGTTTATTTGTCCACGATTCCCGTTTGCTTGCACGTGATTCACCCCATGTGAAATCTTTTGGTTGATTGTGATTGCATGTTTGTCATACACTAGTTGTGGTTTCATGTTATATTTTTACTAGTGTGATGACTTGTACTTTTTGTATAAATTCTTGTTTTTGAATTTTGTTTTTGAAAAATACAAAAAGATTTTATTTTGATAAAATTTTTGAAAAATCCAAAAAGATTTTTGTTTTTTGTTTACACCGTTTATGGATGAACACTTTGGAACCGAGTCACAACATCATTCCATTATTTTCATGTGACTATTTGATAGTGTTTTGAGATAATAGGTCAATTCATCCTTGCGCTTTATAATGTTTGGAGTCATTAAGATGTAATTAAGTGTTTCTTCCTACATGTTTGACTCATGTTTCCTTTATTGCACACATGCACGGATTTGATTGATTATTGTGCTTGTCTTATCACATGTTGGTTGGGTGTTTTCACTTCAATCCTGTCTTTAAAACGAACCAAGCGCGATAATTTTTATAAGGAAATTGTGCATATAAAAAACCGACTTGTGAGTTTGTGTGCTTTGTTTGATAATGGGGAGGGGCTGCGAAAGGTAATCATCTATCCTTTGCGCAAAAGCTACCGTTAAAAAGGACCTAAAAAATTGAGGAATTTTATTATCCGAGGTCCAAAGAGGTTTAAAAGAGCCCGAAAAAATTGAAAGGCAATAAAAAGATATTCATGCCAAATAGGGGCCATTTAGGTTTTTGCACCAATTCTCCAAAGTTTGAGAATTTAGTTTATACACCTCTAAAAGAAAATATATATGAGGGAGTTTGGTTGGAGAATTTAAAACGGGTTTGCACGTCCTTGAAATTCTTGAAAATGCGCTATATAGTTTTGGACGTTATTGGTGTGGAAATCATTTGACTTTGATTTGTTGATTTGCATAAGACGATGTCATCTAAATTCAACAAATTTTTACACCTAAGGATACCTTTGATGTTCATTCGTTAGGAGTACACGTATGCATCGTGCACATATGATTGATTGAGTTGATTTACCTATCGAATGTGTTCACACCCATTCATTCCGTTTCCATGACTTGGTTGTTTGAGTCTAAATCCATGGTGTGATTTTTGTATCATATTTGTTCACATTGGTATCTTATCTTTTGTATGAAAAATTTGAAAATTCAAAAATAGTTTGTGAAGATTTGTTTGAGCATCTCCTTGCAAGAGCACGTTTACCATTTTATTTGATGCCCTGTTTTGTACCGTGACACCCTGATTTTACTTGATTGCTTCATTTATTTCTCTCATTTGTCTATTTGGGGACATCATAAAAAGGGGGAGAATGAATTATCTGATTATGGGGGAGTTTTGAAATTCTGAGAATATCATCTTAAATTGATATATATGCTTATGTTTATCTCATTTCAAACTCGATACGATACGTCACTTGGTATTTTCTTTGTCTCGTGTGTGTAGGTACATCTTTTGATAATCCCATATTGCACACCCTGATGAGAAAAGCGGTGAGATTTCTGAAGATTCGAAGAACAAACGATGCAGCCTTAGTCATTTGTACCTCTTTCAGTTTTTGGGTTCATGGAAGGGTAGATTTGTATAGGCATTGTGATTATAGATAATTCGGATTTTTTATGTTTGTTCCGGCATAGACATAGGGGGAGATTTGTAAGGACATTTTTGTCCAACATACTTGTATATGTCATTAGTCGTAACACCGTTGCAAAGATTCAAAGTTCATTCATCATCAACGGAATTCGAAGATTAAAAGAAAGGAAGAATTCAGAAATCCAGTTAGCCGGACCGGTCCGCCTTTATATAAAAAGAACCGATCCGCCCAATACTGGACCAGACCGCCTTGCACTTTGAAGCCAGTGAGCCCCGAACCGAATGCGAACCGAATCAGCTTCAAATTAAAAGAACCGGTCCGCTATCGGACCGATCCGCCTAAGGCCCGGACCGGTCCGCCCTGGATAGAATTTCCCAGATCGTGTATCAGATTTTCTCGGGCAAAGAGTTCCTATTTAATCCCACTACGGGGAAGTGGTTTGATAAGACTTACACACGATTTTCTGAGTTCCATAACTCTTAAGTCTTCATGGTATTTGAGTCCATTGATTCATACACTTGATTCACACAAACTCCATACATTTGTGAGTCAATTTTGGTAACCCAAGAACACCATTGCTGTTGTTCAACCCTTGTGAAGTGGACCGCTCCTTCCTCTTCATTGCAGCCCTACTGGAAATGGATAATTCCAGCCGCGACTACAGAATCCGATGCCTGCGGGTAATTCTTAGTCAAAAAACTTGTATTTCAGTGTAATCCGATTGTAAGCCGTTTCTCTTACAAATTATAGTGATATACAAATGGTTTTGCCCCTGTGGGGGATTTTTCCTTAAACTTTGTGTGTTGAATAATTCTTGCATGATTTCATATTGTTTCAATCACACCTAGTTGCATGTTTAGGGTTAATTTGGGTTAAAAGGTGTTTTAAATATAATTTGATCATTTGAACGCAAGCGCCAACTCTTTCACACCCAAAACTGTACAATTTATACCCCAAATAGAGTACTTTAGTTGCTAATTCTCGGCAATACGGATCTTATGTGCTTAAATATTTATTTTGTAGGCCGAATGCACGTTGCTGTGTTCAAACGCGTATTTCAAGGCAATCGTGCATTTTATGGAGCTAATTACCCTTGTCCCGTATCCTAGCCTACCCAAAACCTAGCCTAAACCTACCCCAAAGACCGTGTGTGTTTTGTTTGAGTCTTTTTATTATTTTTTAGATTTTTAGTTTGAGTCATTTTTATTTTTTAGGATTTATTTTAGATTTATTTAGAATTTTTAGGATTTATTTTCCAATTTTTATATTTCTTTTTATTTAGTATTTTGATTTTGATTAGTTTTTAGTTTAGTCTTATTTTATTAAGATTAGTTTTAGTAGTTTATTTTTTAGTTTATTAGATTTTATATTTTTAGGACTTTAATTTTCATTTAGATTTTTCATTTTTTTATTTCTTTTGTTTTATTATAACTTAGGATTTTATTTTTTATTGTTTTTATTTTGTTTTATTTTTAGTTAGATTTTATTTTTTAATTTTAGTTTTATTAATTTTATTTGAGTCTTTTTTAATTTGTTTTTTTTTATGGGTTCAAATTAACAGACACACATTACCCACCTACACACTATCCTACACACTCATCCTCACCCATATTCCCTACACCCTCACCACACCTTATCCCTCCTACCATCTTCTTCAACCTCTCACCACTCTCTCTCCTCTCTCCTCTCTCCTCACCCACCATTAACAAACACAAAAAACCAAACACACCACCACCACCATCATCTTTTCATCAACAACCCATCCAACCTCACCCTTGTCGCCTCTCACCCCCGAACCCGGCGACAACCCGAGCTAATCCGTCGCCGGCGAGCGACCCCCACTGCTCCGGAAGCCCAGCGCCGGAAAAACGCAGCCCCTTACTGCCTGAAACCGGCGTCGATCCTCCCCCTTCTCTCTCCTCGCCTGAACGTCGGCGGTGCCCTCCCTCTCCCCGGTCGGAACCTCCATACCCGCGCCCCGGCGAACACACGCCGATACTGCCTACCGCCGGCGCCATCCACCTCAGCCACCGCCAAAACCGCCTAGCTCCAGCGACGCCGCTACCCGATCGCCACCCCTGACGGCTACCTCCTTCTCCAACCCGAAAATCGGACCCATTTTCGGGTCTGCCCCATTCACAATCCTACCTCACTCCATTAACCCATGTCACCATCTTACCCATTTCAAACCATATCAAACCCACGTCCAAGTAAGCCACGACCTGCAAATTCAAAACCAAACAAAGTCAATCTCAAATGCCAACAAAACCCACATGTGCCACTTAAACAATTTGACCCAAATACCTCCAACTAACCCAAATCGGCTTTTATCCAAATATCCTCACACCTCACACTCCCATGCACATGTGCTCTTACCTTTCTCACATGTTCACCATAGCCAATTCCCATTTTTACCCTCATGCTCCATGCCTACTATAAATTGAAGAAGAAGACTCCAAAAAATTATCTAGAGCTTTTAGATAGGAATTTTAGATAGAGAATTGTAGAGAAAATTATCCTTTGTAAATAATTTTTCCTTTTTTTTATTTTTAGATATTTGTGAGATTAAATATTGTAAGAGAGTTAATTGAGTAAATATTTCAATTTCAAATCATTTGGATGCTGTGTATGCTTCAATTTGGAAGAGTAGAGTTCAATTTTCTCAAAGAGATTTGATTTGCTTGTTCTATTCTCTTCTCTTTTATTTTAGAAGCCTTGATTATTAATTTGTCATGTTTCATATCATGTTAGGCTAAAACCCCTTTCAAGGGATGGGTGAAACCCTTATATGATATTATTTTAGTTTAATTAGCTTGATTACTTGAAATTTCCCTTTTAATGTTAAATTTGGTCTCTCACCTTTAGATTTACGCCTCGAGAGAGGGTAAATGATTTTCGAGAGAAAATCAAAATTCTAGTGATAATACCCATTTTAGATTCGAACTAGAGATAGGGGTTTCTTAAGTGGGGTATTATCATTTGAATTTCAACTCTAAATTTAATTTCTAAGATTGACATAAATTCTAATTGATCAATCCTAGCGGGTGATTAATGAAAAGGAGTGTGGATCTACTTTTCTAGAGTTGTGGGGTGTTAAACTTAATATTCTAAAATGTTATTATTAAAATTACATTTGCAACGAGAGTTGATTTGTAGTTTTGATATTAATTTGGGAGAATTCAATTAATTAAAATAATTAATTAGAATAGCTAAAATTTGTGGTGTAATCCCACTCCTTGATTATTCTCACAATTATTTACCTCACTTTATCTTTTATTTTAGTTTAGACTTTAATTTTCATTTTAGTCAATTTCTAGTTAGTTTTCATCTCACACTTTAGTTTAGTGTAGTTTAAATCTCACCTCACCCTATTGTTTTAATATTGAAAAAGCTAAAAAAATTAGAAAAAGTAAAAAAGTACAAAAAGAAAATAAAAAGTGAATTACATGTGAATTTGTCCTATTTGCTTTACTCCCTAGAAAGTGGATTGATACCCTTACTTATCGCTATACTTGAGTTTATTATATTTTGTAGGTATGTGAGGTTTTGATTAGAAAGACTTTTCAAGCAACGACAAAAGAACAAAAATACACCGAAAAGTTCTTTCTATCAAATGGCGCCGTTGCTGAGGATTTAGAAGCCTCTCTACCTTGGGTCGGTAGGACTCCCGGGGACGATTGAGATAGGCGTGATCTCCCCCCGATCGACTCAAATTTTTCGTCACTCCACGACCTAAAAACCGTGGGAGGTACATTTTTCAAACCCTCGCGCCTCTCCTGTTAGCGAGTCAATTCTTTTGTGTGCTCTTGTGTTCTCTTATTTGATTTTATTCTCGCATTTATTTTCGAATTGTGTGATGAATTAATTAATTAATACCTACACCCGATTACTCACGAGAAGGGATTTCATCACCCGACTCACTCGCTTACCAATTGTGTGCTACCCTAGAATTTTTCTTTTTATCAAATGGCGCCGTTGCCGATCTTTGGAGCTTGAAGCACTTGCGAGAATTACCTATTTGTGATTCATTTGTATTGCACTTTTTATTTTATTTTTTTTGTACCATTTTTTTTCATTTGTTTAGAAGGCTTGTATTAGGATTATTCTATCATAGCTTGTATTGCGGTGCTTAGAGTCACCATTTATTTTTCATTTAAATTGTAATAATTGAAGACAAGCGTGATAGAAAAATCGGACAAGGTAGAGAGTGGGCTTCCATTGGAGAGGATTTAGAAGCCTCTCTAACTTGGGTCGGTAGGACTCCCGGGGACGACTGAGATAAGCGTGATCTCCCCCCGGTCGACTCAAATTTTTCTGCACCCCACGGCCTAAAAATCGTGGGAGGTAGATTTCTTAAAACCCTCGCGCCTCTCTTGTTAGCGAGTCAATTCTTGTGGATGCTTTGTGTGCTCTTATCTGATTTTTATTCTCGCATTTATTTTTTGAATGGTGTGATGAATTAAATTACTAAGACCTACATCCGGTCACTCAAGAGAAGGGATTTCATCACCCGACTCACTCGCTTACCAATTGTGTGCTACCCTAGCCATCACTAAATTTAAAATCAATCAAATAGGTAGCCCACTAGGAGAACATTTTGCAAAGGCGGTCACAAAGATATTTTCGTAATTTTTTATCGTCCGCGGACTTAATTAAAATTTGACTACCCCTTTCACTAAAGTTGAAGATAAAATTGGTTCTGTGCTAGTTAGGAAATTTTCTTGACTTGTGTGTGTGTCCAATTCATTTTTTGGTGGTCGGTTTTAGTGAGTTCGTGCAAAATCAAAGAGTCCATATCTTTCCCCACCTTTTTCTTCCAAAAAAAAAACTCCAAAAATATTTTCTTCTTTATTTTTAGAAAAATACAAAAATATTTTCTTCCTTTATTTTTCTAAAAAAAAAAATCAAAAAATATTTTTTCTTTCCTTCTATTTCTTCACAAAAATCCAAAAATATTTTCTTCCTTTATTTTTATAAAAATTCCAAAATATTTTCTTCCTTTCATTCTCTAAAAATCCCAAGAATATTTCCTTTCTTTTTCAAATTATTAAAAAAAAAATCCAAATTTTTTTTCCCACTATTTTCTTCCTTTCATTCTCTAAAAATTCAAAAAATATTTCCTTTCTTTTTCAACCTATTCAAAAAACAAAAACAAAAACAAAGAAAGAGGGAAAATCTTGAAATAAAATAAAATAAAAATAAGGTCGTGATCGGTGTTTCTTCACCCTCACCCTTGTCAAATTATCGAACAAGACTGACGCTTCAATCTTGTTTGGGGGTGATTCTCATCACCCAATTTTTCTGTCGCCCCGCGCCATCATTGTTCTTATCCTTAGGGTGAGAATGGTTCGGTCTGGCTGAAGACATTACACTTAGCGCTATCGGGAGGCAGCCCATATTTCTTGTACTAGTCTCGTCCTGTTTGGGGGTGGTGTTTCACATCACCCAACGCTTCACATGCTTATAGACTTGTACACATTTTTTTCTCACTTCTTATTCAGGTTTATTATTGGCGTTATCTGTCCACTTCATTAGCGGTTCATTATGGTAATCTCTTTCCCACCTTATGCTCTTAATTTTAAAAAATCATTTTATCTAACATCGAGGACGATGTTCCTTTTTATTTGGGGTGGTGTGATAAGCACCCAAAACTGTACAATTTATACCCCAAATAGCGTACTTTAATTGCCAATTCTCGACAATACGGGTCTTATGTGCTTAAATGTTTATTTTGTAGGCCGAATGCACGTTGTTGTGTTCAAACGCGTATTTCAAGGCAATTGTGCATTTTATGGAGCTAATTACCCTTGTCCCGTATCCTAGCCTACCCGAAACCTAGCCTAAACCTACCCCAAAGACCGTGTGTGCTTCATTTGAGTCTTTTTATTATTTTTTAGATTTTTAGTTGGAGTCATTTTTATTTTTTAGGATTTATTTTAGATTTATTTAGAATTTTTAGGATTTATTTTCCAATTTTTATATTTCTTTTTATTTAGTATTTTGATTTTTATTCTATTAGTTTTTAGTTTTAGTTTTTATTCTATTTTATTAGGATTAGATTTTTTAGGATTTATGTATTTTTAGTTTTATTTGATTTTGCATTTTCTTTTTAGGATTTTTATTTTAAGTTTTATTAGATTTTATTTTTATTTGTATTTTTTTATCTTATTTCTTTTTAGTTTTATTTTTTTTAGTCTTTATTTTATTTTTAGAATATGAATTTAATTATATGATTTTTAGTGTTATTAGTTAGTTAGTGTTAATTTTTAGGGTCCTAATTAAACACACCTCATTTACACCATAACTCACCCCTCACCCTACTTTTCCTACACCCACTCACACACAACCCCTCCCTACTTCATCTTCCCCACTCAACCAACACCTACTTTCTCACTCCTCCTCCATTAACACCAAATAAAGATCAAAAACCTCCATTAACAAAATCACAAACCACCATTAATTCCTCTCTCTCTCTCTCTCTCTCTCTCTCTCTCTCTCTCTCTCTCTCATCCTCATACCATAAACACACACAACCCATCACCATCCGAACCTAATCCCTACCTAACCTGGAGCTGCCACGAAGCCGACCATGTCACTTGTGCCGGAATCCGGCCATCTCAACCATCCATACCCGCCGGACATACTCGGGTCAGCAGCGCTTACCAACCCGGAACCCCCATTACCCCCTCTCCGGCGAGCTCAAAACGGACAGCCCCTCACTCACCCCTCCGCCGGCGGCCTCTCTCTCTCTCTTCGCGACCAGATGGCACTCAATCGAGCTCCAGCGACACCTCCACCTCGGCCCAGCTACAACCCCCTACCGGACCTCCATTCAAAACCCGCTTGTAACCCGAACATGTTCCGCCCCTAAACTCGTAACCAATCCAAAGACCCACCTCCAAAACCCAACTCATATTTGTTGGAAAATTGGAATTGAATGGGTATTATAAAGCTGTCCAGATTTTTCTGGATAGATTTTTGAGCAACTTTTAGCTCAAATTTAGGTGGGACCCACACTACGGAAATTGTGGGACCATATACGAACGCGTTCACCTCCGCAAGGAGATTAACGTAGTATATTCATATGTCCAATTTCAATAAGTTATGAATGATAATTATGTCCCCAAAGTGACTCACAAAGCAATGAAAGTTAATGAATTGGGTGTGTTTTTACTCTTGTCCCACATTGGAAGAGTAGTGGAATTTTGATGAGTTAATAACACCCCAAGTATGAACTAAGGCTTGGATGCCTTGGGGGTATCCCAACTCTTTGAAGGGGAGATGACCTAAGCTATGCACGGGTTGACTTTCGGTCAAAAGTCCACACGCGCGCGCGCGTCCGGCCGGCCGGCCGGCTCGGCTTGGGCTTGGTCTTGGTCTTAATTAATTAATTAATAAACTGTTGGTAGTTATTGCCAACAGTCAATTCGTTTAACTATTTTTGACAGTTGTGCCAACCGTCAAACTTTGCTATAAATACAGATGCCTCCCTCCGTTTTTGAATAATGAAATTTTCCCTTCTCCAGAATTGCTGTCATTTTTGTCCCAGAAAATTCCTGTCATATCTGTTACGAAATTTCTTTCTCCTGCATAACATATGTTGTAGTGTTGTTGAGTAAAGGCCACAGAATTTGAGTTCGTTGAAATTAATTATTGTTGTGCTACATAATTAATTGGGGAAATCCGTTCTATCTTGGGAGACAATATTCATCAACCTCGGAGCACATTGGAGGGAATAAATTGTCTTAAGGAAACTATTCATAACAGGGCTCGAATTTATCTTTAATTCTTTTATTATTTCTGCAAATTCAAGTAAGTGTTTCATTTATGTAATTCTGTTTTAATTCTGTAATTATATTAAATTCATAATTCTGTATAATTGTTATTTATAAATAGTAGACATAACAATCTTAAGACATTTTATTTAAGTTCTCCTGTTTTTAGTGTACAGAATTATTTTTTATTACAGAAATTTATTTGTTGGAAATAAATCTGTTTTGACAGAATAAAATGAATTAATTTACTGCTTTATTGTAGAAATTAGTAAAACAGTTTTGATATAGAAATTAATTTCTATACTGTTTTTATATTCTGTTTTAGAAAATAAATTTTATTTGTGTACTCTTGTTAAAATTTGTTTATCTATATTTTTTTTATTATAATTCTGTTTTGTACGGAATTCTTTTTATTATTAAAAAATTAGTGTGACACATATTTTAAAATTTTATTCTGTTTTGTACGGAATTCTGTTTATATTATACTTTGATTCTGAATTATTATTTGAATTCTTTTGGAATTCATTTATTGTGAATTATATTTGGAGGAAATTGGTGCATAGAATTTTGTATTCTGTTTTGATTAATTCATTATATATGAATTTTATCATTGATAAAAATTCTGTTTTTGTAACAGAAATGGAATCACAAAGTACGAACACTACTCCTACGAAACTGATTGTCACCAACACAAATGTGACTGCACCCGTAGCTATGCCACACGGGGAGAAATCGGAAAAGTTCATTGGGGCTGACTTCAAACGTTGGCAAGGACAAATGTACTTCTATCTCACTACCTGCCAATTGGGCAGGTTTGTATATGAAGATTGCCCCTCTATTCAAGAGGGAGATGCCGCTGAAAAGGTTGCTGCTGTCGATGCTTGGAAGCACTCGGACTACCTATGCCGAAATTATATTTTGGCCTACTTGGACAAGACTTTGTACCATATCTATTGCACTATCAAAACTTCCAAGGAATTATGGAATTCTTTGGAAAAGAAGTATAAAACTGAAGATGCTGGGATGAAGAAATTTATCGTTGGGCGTTTTCTGGACTTCAAAATGGTTGATTCTAAATCTGTGATCTCGCAAGTGCAAGAATTCCAAGTGATCCTCCACGACATTCATGCTGAAGGAATGTCAATTAGTGAAACTTTCCAAGTTGCTGCAATTGTTGAAAAGTTGCCACCTTCTTGGACTTTGTTCAAAAACTATCTCAAGCACAAGCGTAAGGAGATGAATGTGGAGGAGTTGGTGGTCCGGCTAAGAATCGAAGAAGACAACCGTGAGTCTCAAAAGAAAAGTGGGAAGAATCCGATGGAAACAAAGGTCCATGTCGTTGAAGGTCCTAAAAAGAACAAACGAAAGTATGAAGGGGAAGGCACTTCCAAACATAACAAGAAAAAGTTCAAAGGCAAATGCTACAATTGTGGTAAACCGGGACACCGCTCAAGTGAGTGTCGTAAGCCTAAGAAGCAAAATAAAAATAACTCTCAAGCAAATGTGACTGAGGGTGAGAATATCACCAATGATTTGGCGGATATGAATCTTTCTGCCGTTGTCTCTGAATGTAACTTGGTTGGAAATACCAAGGAATGGTGGGTGGACACTGGATCCACATGACACATTTGTGCAAACAAATGGATGTTCTCCACCTATAAGCCTTTGAAAAATGAGGAGAACCTTTTTATGGGAAATTCTTCCACTTCTAAAGTGGTGGGACAAGGAAAGATTGCTTTGAAAATGACTTCTGGAAAGGAACTTACTCTCAACAATGTTCTTCACGTGCCTGATATCTGAAAGAATCTGATTTCTGGATCTCTCCTTACTAAGAATGGTTTCAAGCTTGTGTTTGTGTCTGATCGCTTTGTGTTGTCTAAAAATGACATGTATGTAGGAAAAGGCTACCTAAATGAGGGGATCTTTAAACTGAATGTTCTTACTGTAACCCCTAAAACATTTTTTTCAATGAATGAAGTTGCTAGTTCTTCTTACTTGATTGAGTCATCTAATATTTGGCATGCTAGATTGGGACATGTTAATTTTTGATACATTGCGTAGATTAATTAACTTGGAATTTTTGCCAAAATTTAATATTGATAAAAATCATAAATGTGAAATTTGTGTGGAATCTAAATTAGCTAGATTACCTTTCCATTCTATTGAAAGGATAACTGAACCTTTAGATTTAATTCACACCGATATTTGTGATTTAAAATTTGTTCAAACTAGAGGTGGAAAAAAGTATTTTATTACTTTTATTGACGATTGCACAAAATATTGCTATGTATATTTGTTACATAGTAAAGATGAGGCTATTAATGTATTTAAACAATATAAGAATGAAGTTGAGAATCAATTAAGCAAAACGATAGAGGCTATTAGAAGTGATAGAGGAGGTGAATATGAATATCCATTTGAGGAATTTTGTTCTGAAAATGGGATTATTCATCAAACAGCCGCTCCTTATTCTCCTCAATCGAATGGTGTTGCTGAACGCAAAAACCGTACTTTGAAAGAAATGATGAACTCAATGTTATTAAGTTCAGGAGCTCCACAAAATTTGTGGGGGGAAGCCTTACTTTCTGCTAATTACATTCTCAATAAAGTACCTCACAAAAAGACTCACAAGACACCTTATGAAATATGGAAAGGTCGAAGACCTTCCTATAAATATTTACGAGTGTGGGGGTGCTTAGCCAAAGTGATGGTTCCTAAACCTAAAAAGGTAAGAATAGGGCCAAAAATCGTGGATTATGTATTCATCGGTTATGCTACTAATAGCAGTGCATATCGATTTCTAGTTTGTAAATCTGAGATTTCGGACATTCATGTAAATACGGTTATTGAATCGAAGGATGCTTCATTTTTTGAAAATAAATTCCCGTATAACATGACCCGAGAATCTGGTCCTTCTAAAAGGACAAATCAAGCTACTACAAGTGGTACTCATCAACCTATTGAATCAATAGAGGATGAACCAAGACGTAGTAAAAGAGCAAAAACCTCGACTTCTTTTGGTCCGGATTTTCTAACATATTTGTTAGAAAATGAACCTCAATCGTATAAAGAAGCTATATCCTTACCCGATGCTTCCAATTGGAAAGAAGCAATTAATAGTGAAATTGAATCCATATTACAAAATCATACATGGGAACTAGTGGATCTTCCACCAGGTTCAAAACCGTTAGGTTATAACTGGATCTTCAAAAAGAAATTGAAGGCCGATGGATCAATTGATAAATATAAAGCTAGACTTGTAGCTAAAGGCTATAGGCAAAAGGAAGGGTTGGATTATTTCGACACATATTCACCGGTAACAAGAATAACGTCCATTCGGATGTTAATAGCAATAGCTGCTATTAATGGACTTTAAATACATCAAATGGATGTAAAAACTGCATTCTTAAACGGTGAACTAGACGAGGAAATTTATATGGAGCAACCTGAAGGGTTCAAAGCTCCCGGACAAGAAGGAAAAGTATGTAAGCTTGTTAAATCACTATATGGATTAAAACAAGCACCTAAACAATGGCATGAAAATTTTGATAATGCAATGTTATCAAATGGTTTCAAAATTAATGAATGCGATAAATGTGTTTACTTTAAATACATTCATAATGGATATGTCATTGTATGCCTCTATGTTGAAGATATGCTTATCATGGGTAGTAATTTGGAAATTGTCAAAACTACAAAACAAATGTTGAGTAGTAGATTTGACATGAAAGATATGGGAATCGCCGATGTTATATTAGGAATTAAAATTTCTAGAACATCGGATGGACTTATATTATCTCAATCTCATTACATTGAGAAAGTACTTGAAAAATTCAAGAAGTATGATATTAGTCCTACCAAGACACCTGTAAATGTAAATTTACATCTAGCAAGAAATAATGGTGAAAGCATATCTCAACTAGAATATTCTCGTATTATCGGCAGTTTAATGTATATCATGAACTGTACGCGACCGGACATAGCATACTCAATAAGTAAGCTAAGTCGATTTACGAGTAATCCAGGAAGAGATCACTGGAAAGCAATATTGAGCCGGCTCGGCTCGGTTCGGTTCGGTTCGGTTCGGGCTTGGGCTTGGGCTTTGGAAAATCTCCTACATTTTTGGGCCGAATTTATTTAACTTTCTGGGCTTTAATTATTAATTAATTACGAAATTAATTAATTAATTAATTAACTGTTGGCAGTTATTGCCAACAGTTAACAGTTAATTCGTTTAACTGTTTTTGACAGTTGTGCCAACCGTCAAACTTTGCTATAAATACAGATGCCTCCCTCCATTTTTGAATAATGAAATTTTCCCTCCTCCAGAATTGCTGTCATTTTTGTCCCAGAAAATTCCTATCATATCTGTTCCGAAATTTCTTTCTCCTGCATAACATATGTTGTAGTGTTGTTGAGTAAAGGCCACAGAATTTGAGTTCGTTGAAATTAATTATTATTGTGCTACATAATTAATTGGGGAAATCCGTTCTATCTTGGGAGACAATATTCATCAACCTCGGAGCACATTGGAGGGAATAAATTGTCTTAAGGAAACTGTTCATAACATGGCTCGGATTTATCTTTAATTCTTTTATTATTTCTGCAAATTCAAGTAAGTGTTTCATTTATGTAATTCTGTTTTAATTCTGTAATTATATTAAATTCATAATTCTGTACAATTGTTATTTATAAATAGTAGACATAACAATATTTAGACCCATTTCCATTTTTCTGCGAAGCACCATCTCACCTTTAGCCACATTCAAGAACCAAACCCATTTCAAATACCCATTTCCCTTAAGCCACGATCTTCCAACAAAACCATGTGCCACTTAAAACCCCATTTAATCCCTTATACCCATTTTACCCCCAACTAACCACTCAAAACCAATTTCCAAAATTACCCCTCACCCAAATCAGATTTTTTATTCCCTTACCCCTCACCCACATGATCTCACACAATCCATGCATAATTGTGCATTTTCTCCATATTACCCTCACCCATATATCCTCATACCTCACACCCCTCATGTCCACATCCTTATTTTTTCAATTTAACACATTAGCTCCAATTGCATATAAATTGAAGACTTTGGCCATTTTCAAAGAGATCTCAAAATTAGTTTTAAGTTTGGTGTGATAAAATTCTCCCCATCCCTCTATGTTGAGTATTTGCATTTTTAGCAAATACCTCAATATCTTGTGTTGAAAATTATCTCTAGGATAAATTTCACTCCACCCCTCTATTATGAATTATTGCATTTTTAGCAATTAATTCAAAATAGATTGATGTAGTGAAATTTATCCCTCATGGGAGGTAAATTCTAACCCATTCCTTTATGTTGAGATTTTGCATTTTTAGCAATTATCACAATATAAATTAATGATCTAGAATTTATTTCTTTGGGTGAATTTTGATGTACAATTTTATAATTTTAGGATTTTCATTTTTAGCAAATCTCTTTTATTATTTAATTGTCCATTATGAATTCATCCACTATCCTTTTTATTTTTATTTTGTAATTTTTAGTTTAGATTCAATAAATACATGAGTGGAGAATTGTAATTGAGAGATTGATGATGTAATTGAAGATTTCAAGTCAATTTAAGGCTTAAATGGGTTTGATCTATTCCTCTCTTTTACTTTTATTTTAATCATCTCATGCTTTCAATTGTTTATCTTATATTTTTGGATGATGATTATCGAGGCCTAATCTCCCATTAATGGGATGAAATTTTGACGCCTCATGAATCCAATTTAGTTAGTTTACTTTTTAGCATAATTTTATTTACCTCAAATTTTTATTAGCTTTTACATCTTAGTAGTACTTTAAAAATTAGTATAGTTAGTTAGTTAAAAAAATCCCTTGAAAAATCGATAAAAAAAATATAAAAAGCAAAAATAAATAAATAATAATAAAATGAAAATGAATCTATATATGTCCTCTTCAATTTTGTGTTTCACCCTTAGATGTGGATTGACTCCCTTACTTACCCTCTACACTTGTTTTGTTATAATTTTGTAGGTTCAAGGGAAATTTTGATGGATAGAGAAGTTGCAAAACGACAAAATCTATATTAGAGGCAATTTTTCTTTTTATCAAATGACATCAATTTATTATGAATAATTGCTAAAAATGCAAAAATTCACAACCGACAAAAGAACAAAAATACACTGAAAAGTTCTTTCTATCACCCGGAACCCTAACCGGACCTCACCCCTTCGGCAACCTCGCGACCCAACAGCAACCTCCAACCACTCCATCATACCTCCACACCAAAACCCATTTCCCCTTTAGCTTAAATCGTGAGCTGCTAAATGTGCCAACCAAAAGCCAAAACCAAACTAAGACCAAGTCAAAAGCCACATGTCATTTAAAACCCCCTTTTCCTACTTTACCCAATATACCCTTAAATCCACACCAAAACCCATTTTTCCCTCTTGCACGATTTTTATTACCTCCCTCGTAAAACAATACCAAAAGACCAACGAGCCAAATAAAAACCCATTTTCCCAAACAAACCCCAACTACTCATTTTACCCAATTTCAAAAATACCCACATATGCAAATCTGATTTTATTCCCTCACTTCACTTCCCATATGACCTCACACAACCCATACACATGTGTGCATAATTCCCTAGATACCCTCACCCAAATACCTTCCATATCCCATACACCCTTGTCTTCTCATTTTTACCCCCATGCTCCATACCTACTATTTAAGTAAGATGAAGACCATTTTGAAAGGGGACTTTTATCATATCAATTTTAGAGAGAGAAACACCATTTTTTAGTTTAGTTTTTTAGGTTAGAATTTATTTTATTTTACTTTTTGTAGATTAGTGAGAAAAATAAATTAGTGAGAATCCATTTTTGAGTGTAATTGTTGATATAATTTTGGTTTGATCAGACCAATTGGAGGGATGTAAATTGCAAATTCAAGGATTGGAGTTCAATTTCACTCAAAGAGATTTGATTTGATTGTTCTCTTCTCTTCTCATTTATTTTATGCCTTTGATTATTAATTTGTCAAATTTCATATCATGTTAGGCTAAATCCCCTTTTAAGGGGTGGGGTGAACCCTTATTTGATGTTATTTTAATTTAATTAGTTTGATTACTTGAAAATTCTCTTTGAATATTAATTTTGATACCTCACCCTTAAATTTACGCCTCGAGAGAGGGTAAATGATTTTCGACAGAAAATCGAAATTCTAGTTATAATACCCATTTTAGATTCGAACTAGAGATAGGGGTTTCTTAAGTGGGGTATTATTACTTGAATTTCAACTCCAAATTTATTTTCTAAGATTTACATAAATTTTAATCGATCGATCCTAGCCGGTGATTAATTAAAAGGAGTATAGATCTATTTTTCTAGAGTTGTGGAGTGTTGAACTTAATTTTCTAAAAGGTTACTATCAAAATTACAGTTGCAACGAGAGTTGATTTGTAATTTGGATATTAGTTTGGGAGAATTCAATTAATTAAATTAATTAATTAGAATAGCTAAAATTTATGGTGTAATCCCACTCCTTGATTGTTCTCACATTTATTTACCTCGTTTATCTCATATTTTTGTGTTAGACTTTATTTTTCATTTTAGTCACTTTTTAGTTCGTAATTTGATCTTCCATATAGTTTAGTGTCATTTCACCTCACCTCACGTAATTGTTTTGATATTTGAAAAAGCTAAAAAAAATAAAAAATAAAAGCAAAAGCACAAAAAGAAAATAAAATTGAACTATAATTGAATTTGTCTCTAGCTTTACCCCCCTGATGTGGATTGATAACCTTACTTACCTCTACACTTTGAGTTTGTTATTATTTTGTAGGTATTTTGAGGTTTTGATTAACTTGGCTTGCAACAACGACGACACACAAAAAGCAAAGTTATCAAATGGCGTCGTTGCCATTCTTTGGAGCTCGAAGCACTTGAGAGGATTCATTATTTGATTCATTTGTATTTTTCATTTTGCACCATTTTTTTATTATTTTAGAAGGCTTGTATTAGGACTTTATTATCTTGGTTATATTGTGGTGCATAGAGACACCGTTATTTTATTTTTAATTTTAGAAATTGTAATAATCGAAGACAAGCGTGATAGGGAAGCCGGACAAGGTAGAGAGAGAGCGTCCATAGGCAAGGATTTAGAAGCCTCTCTACCTTGGGTCGGTAGGACTCCCGGGACCGACTGAGATAGGCGTAATTTCCCCGCGTTCGACTCAAATTTTTCGGCACCCCATGGCCTAAAAACCGTGGGAGGTACATTTTTAAACCCTCTCACCTCTCCTATTAGCGAGTCAATTCTTTTGTGTGCTTGTGTGCTCTTGTGTGATTTTATTCTCTCATTTATTTTTCAAATGGTGTGATGAATTAAATTACTAAGACCTATACCCGGTCACTCACGAGAAGGGATTTCATCACCCGACTCACTCGCTTACCATTGTGTGTTACCCTAGCTATCATTAAATTTAAAATCAATCAACTAGGTAGCCTAATAGGAGAACATTTTTGCAAAGGCGATCACTAAGATAAATTTCGTGATTTTTATCGTCCGCGGACTTAATTAAAATTTGACTACCCCTTTCACTAAATTTAACGATAATAATTGACTATGTGCTAGTTATAACTTCTCCATGGCTTGCGTGTGTCCAATTTAATTTTCGGTAGTCGGGTTGTAGTTAGTTCGTCCAAATTCAATGAGTCCATATTTTTTCCCGTCTTTTCTTCCAAAAAAAACAAATCAAAAAAATATTTTTTCCTTTATTTTTCTTTTAAAAAAAATCTAAAAACATTTTCTCTCCTTATTTTTCTCCATAAAAAAAATTCTTCCTTTTATTTTATCAAAAATCCAAAAATATTTTTCCCCACCTTTTCAAAAAAAAAATTCAAAAATATTTTCTTCCTTTATTTTTATAAAAAATCAAAAAATATTTTTTTCCCACTATTTTCTTCCAAAAAAATCCCAAAAAAAATTCTTCCTTTATTTTTCTAAAAAATCCAAAAATATCTTCTTCCTTTATTTTTATAAAAATTGAAAAACATTTCTTCCTTTCATTCTCTATAAATCCTTAAAATATTTCCTTTCTTTTTCAAATTATTCAAAAAAAACATCTTGAAAATAAAAAAATAAGCCCGTGATCGGTGTTTCTTCACCCTCACCTTTGTCAATTTATCCAACAAGATTGACGGTTCAGTCTTGTTTGGGGGTGATTCTCATCACCTAATTTTTCTGTCGCCCCGTGCTTTCCTAGTTATTTTCTTTAGGGTGAGACTGGATCGGTTTCGCTGAAGACATTAAACTTAGCGCTACCGAGAGGCAGCCTGTCATTTCTTGTATGAGTCTCATTCTATTTCGGGGTGGTGTTTCACATCACCCTATGTTTTTCCATGTTTATAGACTTGTACACATTTTTCTCATCATTCATTCAGGTTTCTTCTTAGTTACATTTGTCCACTTCATTAGCAGTTGATTATGGTAATCTCTTTCTTCCCTTCTGCTCTCAATTTTAAAAATCATTCTATTTAGCATCTAGGACAATGTTCTTTTTTATTTGAGGGTGGGGAATTTTATCAAAATCGTGCCTCTTTTGAAAAATTTTGATCTTAAAACCCGATTTTTAAAATTTCGTGCAGTTTCTTTCATCTCAATCATTGATATGAATTTTCAATCATCCATCTTTTTAAGTCTAGGAATCAAGCTAGAGAATATTTCTCTAAATAGCTTATGTAATACATAACAAGGCATTTTGCACCATAAATTTCTAGACTCAACAAAAACTATCGCACTTATCACGTCACTACGGTTAGAGTTGAGGAGTATTACAATTCTCAAGAGAACCTTAAGAATCACTAGTAGAGACTTTAGCTTGTGAGATTCGTGCCTTTCACCTTTTAGAGAGTTTTATGCAATCTCTGAGTCACAAGTTGATTCCACTTCCTTTGGGTCCGCACTTAAATCATTGTATGATCTCATTATTCTTCATTAAAAAAATTTGAGTTGATCACTGAGAATGACATCACTTTCGAGTTGTAAGAAACATGTGTCTTGAAGTTTGTCCCGATCACCATACTTTCACCCATACACCAACCAAATTCCATTTATCATACATCCATACACCTTCTATTTTCCAAATCATCACTATATACCATACCACCCATTTTCATATCCACTTCCATTTTCCACCCACAGAGAAGAGTGTTGAAAGTAAAAGGAGAAGATCCATCAAAGAGAGTGTTTACATTTTTAGCGAATATCTCTCCCAAAGTCGATTCAGGTGGAGAAAAATTAAATACAAGTCTATGTTGGGGTTATTTGTATTTTTAGCAGATTTATCTCAAACGTTGATTGGTATTTGGAAAAGAAAAAAAAAGTAAAAAATGAGAGAATCTGTCATAGAGAGTGTTTGCATTTTTAGCAAATATCTCTCCCAAATCCGATTCAAATTGAGAAAAATTAAATACAAATCTATGTTGGGGTTATTTGTATTTTTATCAGATTTATCTCATACATTGATGAGTATTTGGAAAAGAAGAAAAAGAGAAAGTTGCAGTCAAGAAATAAAGTCATTCGTTCGTCAAAGTGTAACACACTCTTCTCAAACATACACCATACATCCATCATATCACCATCCTATCTCATATCATCATATCCTTCCCACCTCATTTTCCCCTCACCCACAATCATCCATGTTTTCCCCTAGGTGTTCGAGCAAATGATAGTCAATGTGGTGAATAACTCGACGTTCTCACTATAGTGATTAGCATTCTTTCATGAGATCACTTTTCTTTCTAAATGTACGTTCTTTCTTATGTGTGTGTAAGACATTTAAACTTGCTTACATTTAATAACCTCCTCATACACAAGAGCGATACACGAACCTAAATCTCGAGAGTTCGTTTGAGAGAGATATATCCGTGAGATTTGAAGTTGAAGCGTTGATTTCGAAAAGGCAATCTAGGAATTACTCGTATGATACTCGACCCGTTTTGACTGATTCACACACACGTTGAGTTTTAGGAAGGATGTGCCTTGAGTATTTACTTAGATAAACTTTTTACAAATTCTAGCTTGTATTTCTCAAAATATTTCTCATGTGATGGATTGTGCGATTATTCTATGTCTAATAAGAGATTGACTGCCTTTCAATAAATCTTTGCAAATAAGAATTTTGTGGGTATATTCCCTGCAAACCCTCACGAGACTCAACTCGTCCTGTAGGGAAACCTATAGGTTTAAAGGCTTGTTGCACATGCTAAGTACAATCGCAAGTGCCCGCGAAAGTGGTACACTTTTGGTTTCTTATCTTTCTCTTTCCCTCTATCTTATTTCTCGAGGACTAGCAACGCTCTATTTGTGGGTGGTGTGATAAGCACCCAAAACTGTATATTTTATACCCCGAATAGACGTACTTTAGTTGCTAATTCTCGGCAATTTAGGTCGTATGCACTTTATTGTCTATTTTGTAGGTCGAATGCACGTTGTGGTGTTCAAACGCGTATTTCAAGGTAATTGTGCAGATTATGGAGCTAATTACCAATCTCGTAATCCTAGCCTACCCTAACCTAGCCTAAACTCTGTCCCGAGTTGTGTGTGTTTAATTTGTTCCTTTTTGTATTTTTTATATTTAGCTTGAATCGTTTTTATTTTTAGGATTTATTTTTTATTTCTTTTTATTTAATGATGTTTTATTTTGCTTTTTAGTTTTTATTTTATTTTATTAAGATTAGTTTTTTTTAGGAATTCATTTATTTTTTAGTTTTATTTGGATTTACATTTTTGTAGGTCTTTAGTTTTAATTTTTAAGTTTTAGGAATTTATTTTTTGACTTTTATTAGTTTATTTTTTTAGGACTTGAGTTTTTATTTTATTTAAGTTTTTATTTTTAGGATTTAATTTTTAGTTTTATTAATTTTAGTTAGACATTTTTTAGGGGTCATAAGTTAAACACATATAAAACCACTCACACCCAAATAAACACACAACACCCGTACACCTAAACACACCCAACAAACCCCCTAACCCTCACCTAACATTCCTACACCCACCCACACTATATCTTACCCCTCTTCTTCTTCCTCACCCACCTTCATACTCTCTATCTCTTCCTCCATTAAAATGCTACCACACACCACCTAAATCGCCTGCCCCGGCGGCGACCCAACCCGCCGACCCACCAGCCCTAACCTTCCGGTGAGACCCACCTGAACCAAACCCGATCGCCGCCCACTTTCTACGAGACCCACCTGCGACCCATCTCACTAAACCCCCGTCGCCGGAGAACCTTGTCCGACCGCCATAAGCCGCCGGACGGACCCCTCCTGCCACCTCTATCCCCGGCGCGACCCGCGCCAGCCACCATCTCGCGACCCCAACAAACCCTCCGACCCATCTCATCGGAGCGCCCAAACCAAGGTCCCCTCCTCTTACCCCTCTTCAACCTCAAGCCCGGAACCCTAAACGGACCTCACCCCTTCTTCCATTCGGTAACCTCGCGACCTAACAACAACCTCCAACCACTCCATCATACCTCCACACCAAAACCCATTTCCCCTTTAGCTTAAATCGTGAGCTGCTAAATGTGCCAGCCAAAACCAAACTAAGACCAAGTCAAAAGCCACATGCCATTTAAAACCCCCTTTTCCTACTTTACCCAATATACCCTTAAATCCACACCAAAACCCATTTTTCCCTCTTGCACGATTTTTATTACCTCCTGCATAAAACAATACCAAAAGACCAACAAGCCAAATAAAAACTCATTTTCCCAAACAAACCCCAACTACTCATTTTACCCAATTCCAAAAATACCCTCATATGCAAATCTGATTTTATTCCCTCACCTCACTTTCCACATGACCTCACACAACCCATGCACATGTGTGCATAATTCCCTAGATACCCTCACCCAAATACCTTCCATATCCCATACACCCTTGTCTTCTCATTTTTACCCCCATGCTCCATACCTACTATTTAAGGAAGATGAAGACCATTTTGATGAGGATCTCAAATTTAGTTTTTTGAAACTCTTGTGTGATAAATTTCTCTACACTCCTCTTTAGATAGTATTTGCATTTTTAGCAAATATCTCAATATAGAGGTGTGTAGTGAAATTTATCTCTAGGATAAATTCAACCCCACCCCTCTATAATGAATTTTTACATTTTTAGCAATTATTTCAAAATAGATTGATGTAGTTGAATTCATCCCTTGTGGAAGGTAAATTCTATCCCATTCCTTTATATTGAGATTTTTCATTTTTAGCAATTATCTCAATATAAAGTAATGATCTAGAATTTATTTCTTTAGATGAGTTTTAATGTACAACTTTATAATGTTAGGATTTGCATTTTTGGCAAATCTCTTTTATTATTTAATTGTCCATTATGAATTCATCCACTATCCTTTTTATTTTTATTTTGTAATTTTTATTTTAGATTCAATAAATACATGAGTGAGGGATTATAATTGAGAGAGTGTTGATGTAATTGATGTTCCATTTCAATTCAAGGCTTAAATGGGTTTGATCTATTCCTCTCTTATTACTTTTATTTTAATCATCTCATGCTTTCATTTGTTTATCTTATATTTTTGGATGATGATTATTGGGGGCAAATCTCCTATTTATGGGATGAAATTTTGAAGCCCTCATGATTCCAATTTAGTTAGTTTACTTTTTAGCACAATTTTATTTACCTCATTTTCTTAAATTAGTTCTTACATCTTAGTTAGTACTTTAAAAATTAGTATAGTTAGTTAGTTAAAAAAATCCTTTGAAAAATCCATAAAAAAATATAATAGCAAAAAATAGAAAAATAATAATAAAATGCAAATGAATCTATATATGTCCTCTCCAATTTTGTGTTTCATCCCTAGATATGGATTGATACCTCACTTACCGCTATATTCTAGTTTTGTTTTACTTTTATAGATTTGTGAAGGATTATGATTAGAAGAGCTTTTCAAGCAACGACGAAAAATATATCGAAAAGTCATTTCTATCAAGAGTGATGATAGAATTCTTGTTTTAGACAATTTGAAAAATTCAAGTGTATGTGCCATTAATGAAAATGGTTTAATTAGTGAATTTAAGACACGCGAGAAGACTCTTAGGTATAAGTTTACTCATATTGAGGGGGAGCGAGATAACCTTTTAGGGGTAATTAAAAATCTAAATAAGAAATCCCAAAAGTTTGAGGAGTCTAATCGTTTGCTTGAGTCAAAAGTTTTGAAGTTGAAAAATGATTTAACTGACTCGAGTAGTGATGGTAGCGGCTTATCTTGTTCTAGTGGTTCGAATGTCAAAGCCAAAACCATAGTGTGTTTTAGAGCATCAGCCACATCTGAGGGTGTTAGAAAAGGTCAACCTAAAGGTCCCATTCCTCGTCGTGTTTTCACATGTTCACATTGTGGTAGGAAAGGTCACCTTAGGAGTTTTTGTTTTGATCTTAGAAAAGACCCTAGGATGTTTAAACGTAGTGTCCCGTCGATTCCCAAAACCTGTTTTGTTAGGAATACACCGGTTTGGCTTAGGAAATCTATTTTGGAGATGTTAAATGCTTCGTTGGTTGATTCTCACATGCATGCACATGATTCATCACTTGCTATTTCTTATGGATAGTTGCTTGCATGGTTTATTTGTCATACGCTAGTCTTTGCATCACGATTTATATCTTGCTAGTGTTATAACATGTTTATCATTTTGTATTATATTTCCGTTTATTGCATCTTATTTGAAAAATACAAAAAGATTTTATTTTTTGAGTCAAAATATTTTGAAAAAGAAAAAAAGATTTTCGATTTTGTATCGTGAGTTAACATGTTTGATGTGGCATATTGGTTTCCTTAGATCCCCTTCCTTCTATTATTCATGTGGCTAGGACATTTGGTCATTATTATCGATGCTTAGAATGATCTTAACCATTATTTATAGGGTTGTTTCGAAGTTGATATGTATTTTGATTCGACTTTGTATATATGCCATCTTTGCACACATGCACAAGTTTATATGGATGTTTGACTACTCTTGCATATTTGAGTTTGGTGAGACGTTCTTATCTCAATTTTGCCATCTATGCGTAAGTATACATAAGGAGGAGGTGTGCATATAATAATCGTTTACCCGTGAGTTTTTATTTAAAATATGATAAGGGTACGGGAAAGGACTGCGAAAGTATAAAATTGACTCGTCGTGAAAGCCACCGTTTAAAAGAGCCCAAAAAAACTCATAAGGCAATAAAAAGAATCATATTTCGAAAATGGGCCAAATTAGTTTAGTTCATTCCAAAGAAAAATATGATATATTTTTTAGGGAGCTTGGATGGATTTAAAAATTTAAACGGG